>CM066737.1:2758534-4099368 GCA_033961575.1 Aselliscus stoliczkanus
CAGCCACCACATCTAAAGAAATGGTTCTATAGCCCGCCAGGTAACAGGCTGGAAATCAAATCAAATCCCAGGACCCACAGATATTCTATACTCTTAACTCTAAGGGACTCTTGGATTCCTCCCAGCTATACTTTTTAAAGAAAAATATCCGTGATTGCATGAGAAAGTTGGCATTGGCACAAAGTAACTAGAGTCTAATGACTGACTAGAGTATGAGGTCAGGAGGAGATTGGATAAAAAGTACTAAAAGCTAGGAAGAGAGGCTTTGGCCTTCACCAGAGAGAAAAACCATTTTGTATCACAACAGAATAAACACTATAAGGAAGATCAGTAGCAAAAATGCTGGTAGCCAGATCCAGATAAAGTGGTTTAGGAAAGTGGAGGAAGCTGCCTTCTTCAAGACAATACTTGGGAGGCCAAATGAAGGGGTAAACGTTAGAAGTTCTTAGACTTCCCACTTGGAGAGCAAGGGAAGACCATGCCCACCACATAAGGTGATATTGCTCTTACCATCTCTCTCCTCTCTGCCTTAGGAACCAGGGAATGTAAAAGATTTCACGGTACTGGGAGTAGCCTCAGGGGAGAGTCAAAGGTGGAAATACCTACATGCATCAAAGGGTGAGGAGACTGTGAGAGGAAACCGACTATGACTCTTAGTTCTGAGCTTCCACTAGTCCTCTGAGGCTTCTGGGAAACAGGTAGCAAGCAGTATGCAAATAACAGGTGCTCTTTACTTCATGGACCCCATTTCTCAGACTTAAACTTGGTCATCAATTGTATACAAAGTGTCTGCTCTAGAAAATGTTCCCACTGGTCCAGTTCTCCATGCAAGGGCTCAATATTGCTGCCACCTCCATTGACTAGAACACCCCATTTATCTTATTTCTCTGAGGCTCTCTTTATTTTTTTATTATTACAGGGCCCTTGTTCTGGGCTCTTTTCCTAACTTCATCCCCTACTGACAAAATCCTGGCCCCGTTTCTTTAATAGCTCATACCTCCTGGTACTGCCTCCATCATTGGCCCTTACTCACATTGACAAATGCCAGCTTAAAAATTTCATTTTCATCTTTATAGAGTCATATTGCTTCATAACCCCAGACATATATCTTTGGCAGAGGTAGCCAGCACATGCTGTCTCTGAATCCAGATGGCTTTGCAGCAGCCCAGAGCTATGCATTCTACAAACGCCTGTGCCAAAGAGGCAGCATTCTGTCACTGACAGAATAATATTGAAACAGAGCAATTCAAAGACCCTGCCCAGGAGCTAGCTCAACATTTTGTTATGCCCCACAGAATGCACTGCTAATTAACTCAAATCTATTCTACCCTCAGTAGGGATGGTTTTCATGGCATATGATAATCTAGCTGAAGGGGCAATCAACCTCATCAACTTATATTGTACACACGAACAATTTGCCACAGACCAGTCTAGATTCTGGGGTTATACAGAGAGAAAGAAATTCCTGCTGTCAAGGAACTTACAAACAAATTCTAGAAGCTCTAGTCCCTATTTGCACATGGTGGCTGAAACCAGCATTGACATGTTTATCACTGGAATTAACATATGATGGAAGTGCCACCATGGCACAACACTATGTCAATTCCAAGGACAACACTGAATCCTCCTGGGGGCCTTCGTAGATATGGGATGTCCCCAGGAGAGATCAGGTCCTTATGGAGGGTGGTCTTGAGAGCTGCAAATGCTACCATGGCTCTCAGACATACTGCGAAAGGACCGAAGGTATCTGGGGTTGCAGGGGGGAGGATCCTGTGTGGCAAATTCTCTGTCAAAGGACTGATGGGTAAGCTAGGCTGGAAAAACCTTCCTCTGTGACCTTGGCTCTGTGGGCAATATATGAGACTGTGAAGCTCACTTGAGAAGGCAGCTCTCAGGACAGTACGTCATGAACTGAGACGCGACAAAGGGCCACACAAGTAGACTTACCATCGGCTCCTTCACTGCTTTTGCTTCTTTTATTGCGACGAACACGCCTGCTTTCTGCTTCAGAAAATGACTTTTCTTCAGGGAAGAAAAAATTCAGAAGGGCCATCTGTAAAAATAACCAGTAGATTAGTCAAAGGTTGACCCCAGTCAACCATAGCCAACAGAAAAACCGTCTTTTCTGTGGACAGTCTACCTTCACCTTAAATTGAGTCCCTATAGCCTGAGCTTGTCTTCCCCTCCACTGTACAAATCTTTTTATTCTTGATTACCATTAGGCATGGCATTTTGGCTAAGCTCTGAATCCCCTCTCTTGTGCCCCAAATATCTAATGAGTAATGCTTCAAGTCCCAGTTCTCCACGTAGTTCCGGGATTCAGAAGGCCCAGGCATGGATTGCTAACCTTCTTCTCACAGTACTCATGTCTGCCCAGAATTACACTTGAGTTTGCCACGCACTCTTGGACTTTATTATTACATGTCCATGATTTTTCCACAATCCTATTTACACTAAACTTTTGGTTTGTTCCCAGAATGTTGTGCATTCAATTATGATTGGAAGATACCATTTGTATCAATGCTCTTCTGGGATGTACTCACGACAGAAAGCACAATTATTTGCTCCCTTTCTTAGACTCCTACAGCACTTGGGTCTCTAAGACTCATTTTGGTACTTGATGTGATACTGTTTTTTGATGACCTCTCATAAAATTTCATATGTGAATGGGGCTGGTTCCACTAACGGTAATCACAGCTTAAATATATACTTGCTGAAATGAATCATAATCTTTCAGCACGAGTGCCTCTTTGTGGTTAAAAAACGTGCTTGGTAAACAGTGGACACAGTGGTAGGACTGAGAGCGCTTCTAATCCTGACTTTGCCATTTACAGCTGTATAACCTTGGGCAAGTTACTTAAGCTTTAATTTCCTCATCTGTAAACAGGGATAATAAATAGTACTTTGCTCATAAACTAGTTATAGGTTTAGCACAGTACCCAGCATGTAATATGCACTCAACAAATGTTAGCTATTACTATTATTAAAATTCATTTTCAAAATACACTGGTTAGTTTGAGGGCTAAAAAAGAAGTGAATCTGTATTTTCACCCTAGAGTTAGTTAAAAAAATAAAGAATTCCAGAATTTCCATGTCTGCTGCATCTCTCAATAATTGAAAAAAAATATTGGGTAGGACTCAAGAAAGCCTTAACATGCTACACAAACTTTCTTCAAAACCCTGCAATTTACTGTTTACATAGAACAATCATACCCAACAGCCTTAATGTACAAGCTTAGCATCTTACAGAATATATCCATGTGTTAAATATAAAGTTAATAAATGAATGTTTAGGTAATCTCCAACCTGCTATAAGGCTAATTTAAAAACACTGAGGCTGAACCATATGAAACTGTAAGTTTTGTATGCCAAAAATGGTTGAATATCAGCAATTTCTCATGGTTCAACCAAGCAGTATTTTTGAGTCACTTGATTGAATTATAAAATCTATTTTCCTATAGAAACAACACAATAAAGTCTGGCTAGGCTTCCAGATAAAGCCCATAGAAAGTTGCTTAAGCTTTTATACGACTACTAATGTAAACCCAAACTGCTATCCAATCTCAATCATTTGCCACTCCAAAAGAACAAGTTCTTCTTGATGACTTTGAGCTCTGAAACTTATTTTGAATAAGGTTTTCTGGGAGCAACAAGGAAAGAACCTAATACAACCTGGGAATGCACAGGGCTTCTTGGAGGAGGTGCTATCTCTTTGGGTCCTGAAGGATGTCAAGGATTTAATGCTGAATGGGCACTTGAAAGGGAATTCCAGGCAAAGGGAGCACTGTGCTTAAAGGGCCAGAGGAAAGAGGGGGAATAACAGTTTTTGGAAATACAAGGAACTTAGAATAAGTGGCAGGAGGTGGAGAGGAATGGTAAGGAATGAGCCAGAAGACATAGAATTAAGGGCCATATCATGCTAAGGAATTTATTAGACTTTATCCTGCAGCAGGGGGATGCTCTGAAGAGTTTATTTCCCTTTATAAATGTTTGTACTTTATGGAAATTTCAGTCATAATCTACATACAATAAAATGCACAAAGTTTAAGCATAAAGTTTGAAGAGTTTTGAAAAATGTACACACATTTGTACCCACCACCCAAATCAAGATAAAACATTTCCACCACCCCACAATTTTCCATTGTGCCCCCTTCAGTCATTCTTCAGGGTGACCAACCCCCCCCTCCCGCCCCGCTCAGGCAACCAGTGTTCTGATTTCTATCACCATAGCTTAGTTTTTCCTCTTCTAGAACTTCACATAAATGGAATCATATAATACGCTTGCATGATTTGGGGTTGTTGTTTCTTTCATTGCACATAATGTCTCTGAGACTCATTCATGTTGTGGGTATGAATAGTTCATTCCTTTTTGTCACTGAATAGTATTTTATTGTATGGATGTACCTCAATTTTTTTTTTTAAGATTTGATTGGGGAATTGGGGGAGGCGAACAGCATTGGGGAATCAGGGAAGGGGAACAGACAATTTGCTGTCCTTTTGTTCTTCAGTCTAGTTGCGGAGGACGTTGCTTCACTGGCCCATGTTGGTATCGTTATTGCGCTCTTCCCGGCTGAGGCAGACCGGTCACCAGCTTCTGGATAGCCGCTCACAGCAGCTCTTGACAGCTCACACTGGCTGCCGGCCACTCACTGTAGCCTATGGCAGCCCACTGCAGCAGGGGCTGCAGCCTACACCATCACCGGGGCTCGCACAGCCCAGCTCCAGGTGGACCTGTTGTTAGCTGTAGAGGGCAGTGTCACTGGCCCTCATATGTGGGATCCGAACAGGGGCCCTGCTGCTCAGAGCTGGCATCCCAAGCCAACTCCCAACCAACGAGCCACTCGGTCAGTCCTGTACCTCAATTTTTAAATGCATTTACCTGTTGAGGGATATTTGGGTTCTTTCCAGTTTGTGGTTATTATGAATAAAGCTGATATGAGCATTCACACACATGTCTTCGTGGGGACATATGTCTTCTTTTATCTTTTATCTAGAGGTTCCACCATTAAACACCAAGGGTTGGAACCTCTGGGTTCTATGGTAAGTATTTGTTATAAGGAACTACCAAACTGTTTTCCAGACTGACTGTACCGTTTTGTAGTCCCGCCAGCAATGTCTGAGGGATCCAGTGCTCTCCATCTTCATTACACTAATGTCAATGTTTTTAATTTTAGCCTTTCTTGTGGATGTGAAGTCGTGTTTCATTGTGGTTGGTTTTTGAAATCTTAAGCTTCTTTTTAATGCTTTTTAGTCTCTTACTTTACTGTCAACTATCAGATTTCACTTTACCTACCTGTAAACATCTTTTCCAGTACCTTCAAATTTGCTGCTTAGAAACTGCTATAGGCTTGACATCTTGTTAAAACTAATTAGAACATGTGCAAACAGAATAAACAGGCAGTCAATGAACTTTTGAATAGCTTTTCCAATACATAAGATGCATATTCTTTGGCGGCTTATAGCCGTTTGTTTACTGCTCGAGTCCTGGCTATAGTCGGCACAGATGAATTTGTCTGGTAACTGAGTTTTCCATGGGCATGTCATTACAGTATAATGCTATTTCTAGAGGAGAGGAATCTTGAAGTCCACATGAAGAACACGCCCACCATCACAGCTACAATTCCAGAATTTCCTTCATGCCCTTTGTGTTCCCTCATGGGCTCAGCTCCTATGGGCGTTCTGGCTGGGCCTCCAGCACCTTCTTGTATCCTGGTGGTGGCAGCAGCAGGAGAACGTGCTTACACAGTAATTGTTCCTAAGGGTCCGATGGGAGCTTGTGGGAACTCAAGCTCCCAGAGGAGGGGGCTGAGGAAGGAACAAACTCTGGTTTCCATGGGTAGCAGGAATAGCTTAATGCCCCTTAAGAGAAGCTATTGATGAGTATGTCATATTCATGAACTATGTGCTTATTAGAAGGGGATTGTCTGCGTGTGCAAATGCTTTGAATACAGCTTCTATTTTATCAATAGAAATCGGAAGAAAACAACACAAAGCCCTTCCTATACTGAAAGGGGATCCCTAGTCATAGCACCCTTATTTGAGTTTCCGTTAGGGACAGGAGGGAAACCATCGTGTGGAGCATAATGGTAAAGACAGAGATCAGTGGCTGCTCATAGCAAGCGCCTGGAGTCCTTGCTTGAGCCTTGCATTCATTAGCGTGGCCTTCAGAGGCGAGTTGCAGAATATGAACAAAGCAGCTTTCTCTCTTTGAATACTGCTTTCCTATTGCACAAGAGGGGAGGCATCAGGAATGTTGGCCACAGCCAGGCATTTTGCTCAAGGGAAAAAAAATCTAATTCTTTACACTTTATTAACTGATTACACCCTTGTTTCCTATGGTAAAATTACATGGTAAACAGCACCTGCAGATTACAGGGATCTCAGCTGGAAACAATTCGTTCACAGTGAGACATGAGGGATGCATCCATTATTACTTGTGACTCTCCAGATATTACTACAAAGGTATTTTTTTCCTGCTATCTAAACCCACAAAATTATTGGGTACTTTTTTCTTTTTACCATGACATAGATGACATAGAATAATTTCATTTGTTTTATATTTCATGGCTAATGTGTTTGATTGTATTACATAATTCATAGGGAATTACTCATAAGCTTCTTGATGGTAGAGGCCACATTTTATCTGTTTTTGTCTGCCCAGTGCCTCACTCTGGGCCTGGCACATACTAGGTCCCTAATAAATATCTATCTGTTGAAAGAATAATAGGCCAATCACTAATTCATCCTTCAAAGGCAGGATTTTCTTTCACCCTAACTGGACCTCATTTCTTATGACCAATCAAGGGGAGGTAGACTAATTCACTACTGGCAGTAATCAAATCAAAGGGATCTTAAGATAAGATTGTAGCTCATTGCTATCAGAATCACGAGGCATGCATGTTAAGATACAGAATCCTGGGCCTTCCCCTCCCCAAATCTAGATAGAGTAGGCTGAGGTGCGACCCCAGACTCTGACCTTCCAACTTGCTCACCACCGGGTTCTGATGCAGGTAGTCCTTGAACCACATTCTGAGAAAATGCTGCATTGTTCACTCCTCAACCTGTTTATTATCTGGACACTGAAAACGCTAAGTGGTTCCACCACAGCAAAATGTGAGCATCCGAGTACGAATGAGTGAAGGAGGTTTGCCCAAACTAGTTGGATGGGTATGTCATGGATAGAAAATGGATACAGAAGCTGACACTGAACATACTTCCAATCTCACAAGAACCCTTAACTCAATGCTCTGATTTGCAACAAAAAGTCTGGAGAAAGTCACTTCGGGTGGTGTTGTCTGCTGAACAAACACTGAGTACTTACCATATGGAGGAGAGTGAACTAGACATGACCTTCTTTTAAAAGATTTTATTGGGGCATTGGGGGAGGGGAACAGTGTTGGGGAACCGGGGAAGGGGAACAGACAAGTTGCTGTCTTTTTGTTCTTCAGTCTAGTTGTGGAGGACGTCGCTTCACTGGCCCATGTTGGTATCGTCATTGCGCTCTTCTCGGGTGAGGCAGATTGGTCGCCGGCCTCTGGACGGCTGCTCATGGAGGCTCTTGGAAGCTCACACTGGCTGCCAGCTGCTCACGCTGGCTGCCGGCCACTCACTGTAGCCTGTGGCAGCCCACTGCAGCAGGGGATGCAGCCTACACCGTTGCCGGGGCTCGCAAAGCCCAGCTCCAGGTGGAGCTGTTGTTAGCTGTAGAGGCCAGTGTCACTGGCCCTCATATGTGGGACAAGAACCGGGGCTACTGGCATCCGAAGCCAGCTCTTAACCAATGTGCCACTTGGCCAGCCCTAGACACGACCTTTAACAGACAAACAACATGCAAATAATCCTGAGTTGCTTTGTAGTGTAATGACAGCACTACAACACAGGAGGTAGTGAGGTTTTAAAAGCACGGGACAAGAAGGGAATCACAGTATGAGCTGTTTGCTGAGTGGAGTGTGCCTGCTCCAAGAGAGCATTCAAACAAGAACATGCAACATTGATCACAGCATCCCATGGGGGCTGCCAACAGCAGGGTGGGGACAGAGGTGGCTGTAATCAACCCAAATGTCAAAGGAAATTGGCACCTTCGACATCTCTGGTATGAGTGCCAAGGACTGCTATCCCTTGTTGCAATAATATCTGATGGTGACTGAAATTATAGAGTAAAGCAAAACATGGAAGCTAAACACAAGCAACATTTGCCACATACAGCTAAAAGCAGTCACTGAATTTTGCTCCCTAGGCAGTTTGACTTAAAAATCACTGCTCAACAATGCAAGTGACTATAAAGTAGAAAGCAAATTAAAAAGGAACACTATTGCTCTTTGAGGATATTACCATAGTGTGGCATCAGCAAGAAATTATACTATGGAACACTTCAGTTTCTGGCTTTTCTTACCTCCAATTTTTGGGCTGTATGGTTCCTCTAACACTTAACCAAATAATGCCTTATATATCTTTAATATTAATGTTTCTTAACCCTGTTGGTAGTAAGTCACTGAAAGGTAGCTCTATCTTTCAGGTAGGTTCAGACCTGTGTGGACTTATCCTCTGGACAAGGTGAAATCTGTTTAAGATGCACATGAAGGGGAAAGATGAGCTATTTTAAAAACACGACTAACTACTCACACAAAGGGGGGAAATGGACTCCTGCTGTGATCATCTGCAGCCTAACATCCAGAACAGAACTGAAAAAAGAGAAGCTTACTGAATTGATTCTCATCAATGGACAATGCAAGCTGTGCCCAGCTTTTATATTACTTTGAAATTCACAGCCACCACAGATGTCACATCTACCTCATTGAGCTGGTTTATAGTCAGACTTGGACCACCACCACTGAGACTCTGGAAGTCAGCTGCTCTATGAGCTTAAAACAATATTTATTGATGACATGTACAGAGATGCAATGACAGAAGGATCCCCAAGTATGTTTGGTATGGTGAGCTTTATGGCATAACCATAAGCAGGGCTGGCATACGAAATGCTCCAAAGGACACACTAAAGCATAGCTTCAAATAACATGACATAGTTGTGGGCTGCTTGGGCAAACAGCAGCGGAGACCAGCCTGGAATGCAACACTATGGAATTTGGAAACTCTTTTTGAGCAAAGTGATTTAGCTGACCACAAGATGAACACAGAAATACAGACAGTGACAGGCTCTATAAATAGCAGCTGCACCCCAGTTCAAAAGGCAGTGTGTATGTAAGTCATATAGAAAGAACGTCTGGTGGAAGATTTAGTCTTTGCTCCACACAAGGGTGGGTGAAATCAGTAGTGACATCTTTGAATAATAAGAAGGGCAGCGATATATACTGCATGTCACTGCCTTCCCTTGGGAGTTCCTGTTTATTTAATTTATAATTCCCTACTTCTAAAGTGAGAGGCACTTTGACACATGAGGAGAAAAACATACACTTCCACTTGTAATACCTGGAAATTGCTAAAGGCTATCATTTGTGAATCGAATAAGTTTATAAATTAGAATGTATATATAGAACTTATAGATACATCAAGATAAAACCATCCCAGCCAAACCTGAGCTCTTGATTCAGAAAACATTAGCTCAAACACATCCTCTTAATTATGAAATCTTAAATGGCTTTTGAAAATTTTCGAAGAATGCTGCAGTTTACCTTGACAAAGTTGGACTAATGAGGGTTAGAGTAGAATTATGGCCAAAATGAGCTTGCCTGTGCAATCTATTTTAAGCTAGGATTTTCCCTTGTCTAAAATTTCCCTATGATTAGCATTTTACAAAATCTGTTTTGGTTCCCAATGGAGACCTAAACCATATAAAGTACCTCTAAGCCATATTTGACCACAATATTCAAGATTAAAAGTGGGAATTGCAACAGTCAGAAGTTGAGGGGGAGGGGAAATGGACACAGGTAAGAAGCACATTAAGAAACAGATTGCTTCTAGGAGGCCACAAATGTTCTACACAGTGTAGAAAATTAAGCAGTGGGAAAGATTTTAGGGAAAGATGAGTGGAATTCAGTTTCAGTTGATGTGGCAGTGTTGTAGACAAAAGCTCAACTATGATAACTAGGGCTGACCTAACAGAAGGCTAGGTACAATGGTCCAAACATACCTATGGGGTTGGATGGGTAACAAGGACACTAATGCCAGTGGACCATCAAGCCAGGACTGGCTGGCAGGAACGTGAGTATAGAAGGTAAGCCTCAGAGATCAGTCCAAAGGGTAATGTCAGGCAAGATAGGGTGTAAGTACAGAAAACGGAATTCCAAGGAGAGTCTAAGTTACAAGGATCTTGGGGGCTGAGAGGTTAACCAGTGGTGACTGATCAGCAGAGATTCACCTGTATTGTAATAAGTGCTTGTGAAGCACAAAGCCGGGGCTTGGGAAAAATAATAAAGGGCCTGGGACACAACTTCAGAACTTTGAACCCTGAGAAACTAGAATAACCAAGGGCAGAAAAGGACTGGTGAGAAAACGGTGAGGCCAGGAAGACCTTCCCCTGTGAGATGAGCTAAATCAAAAGCCGCAGTGATGTCCTCAGATGACTTGGCTTTTTGCGCCTCTTGTATCCATATGCGGCCAGGGCAGCCCTTGAGGTAAGTAAATACAACACAACTGGTTATGTGACATGATGGTGGGCTGATAGCTGTAAAACTGAGAGAATTTTTTTTTCCAACATAGCTGTTGATTAGAATCCAGCATGAGGATGTTTCTATGGAAATCGGAAGAAAATTCCTGACTCTTGCTTATGACCATGACCGTGAGTGAAGAAAGCCTCATGCTGGGTACCGCCTCATAAATCTTTTCCAGAACATCTCAACAGAGATACCCACTCAAAAAGAAATTAGGATAAAATACAAACAAATGAAATGAAGTGTAGCCAAATGCTCCATTCATTCGAGTCAATTTTATGCATATCCATTGTTTGATTGTTAGTTTAGGGACTAAAGCCATCTTTCGATGGAGCAATGGAGAATTAGATTTCATCGCTGTCTACTAATTTCTTTCACCCTAATGAATCCTCTAATTTCACTAATGGGTAAACAATGAAGGTTTGTCCAGTTTATGGCTCATCGCTCCTATTTACACATATTTCCCCCCAAATCACAAAAAGCTTACAAACTTTAAAATTTGACAAATATATAGACATCTGGATCAAGGAGGATGACCAAACAATTTTAGCTCCTCTCTCAAGATACCATTAAACAAATAAAAAAGATATAATGAGAATAATAGAGGGAATTAATCAATAGAAAAGAGATTCAATATGTTTCTGAAAAACAAAAGGTGGATAGGATGCTGAATGATAAAGAAGGTCAGAGAAAGTGGCAGAGGGGCCTTATAGCCTGGGAAGATACTGCTCTGCCCTCTAGGACCCCAGAGAAGGTTGAACATTGAAAATGCCAACTAAGGGAGAGGGTGAAAATGAAATGTGAGGGATTCACTGAAAGCCCATGTACTGAATAATTATCTCCCACCTCCATGAATAGAACCCCTAGCATGTAGGCATTTATTCCCGAGGGAAAAAAAATGGACTGTTCTTCTCTGAAGAGATTAAGTTATGTAAGAAGTGAAGTAGCTAGAGTGTGGGCATTAGTGTCCCAAGCAAAGACATCTACATTCTAGAATTTAGAGACCCCGTCCCCCAGCAGAATGGCTGCACGTACATGAATGAGGCTTACAGGCCTCATATTTGGGGTAGATAGCCATTTCGCTCAACCCCTAGACACATTATAAAATTTCAGATCATCAAAGATGAAAAGAAGATCCTCAAAGCTTCCAGGGAGGAAAACCACTGACAGGTAAAGGAACAAGAATTGGAAGAGGTTGATCATCTCATCAACAACACTGGGGGTTAGAGTGAACAATGGAGAAATGCCTTCAAAGTTCTGAGGTGAAAATTATTTTGAATCTATAGTTTTATTCTTGGCAACTATAAATTGACCTTGATAGTAAAAGAAAGACATTTCCAGATTGCAAAGAATCAAAGTTCACCTCTGACTCCTTTCTTAGGAAGTAAGGAAGTACTCCAGCAAAATGAGGGAGTAAAGAAAGTCAGAGATACACACTGGATTCTAGAAACACTGGACCTGTAGCTAGAGACTAGTAAAATCCAAAAATGACAGTTACACAACAGGTCTCAGGACCATTCACTCCAAATGGAAGCAAGGAGGGTTCCAGCATGGAGGCATCCAAAATATAAAAAACTAAAAAAGAGGAGGGGAGGGCTCAAAAGTGTATCCACCTTTAAGAAATGCTGCAGACAGTGCAAGAAAAAAAAATAAAGGCAATTATAACAATGTAGGAAAACAAAACATTATACAAACTGAGAAATGCGAATGCTGTTATAACTTGACAGAAGAGAAAAATGTTAAATACTTATAGTAATATAAACACAGCACATTGATTTTCAAATTTCAGAAATAACCAATATACAAAAGCATGACACTTAAATTTAGAGATACTAAATTATAGATAAAGGGCAAAAACATAAATATTATCCCTCTTGGCAATGTGAAAAGTAAAAGTACAAATGAGAGTTAGTAGGTTGAAGAGATGAGAGATAAAGGGAAGAGCAGGGCTTACCCTACAAGCAGAATGAAGAGATACTGCCTATAGTTTATGGAACAGAAATGAAGGTCTAAGTATATTCCTCAAACGAATGTAGGAAATAAAAAGCATGACAACTACATGGGGTGAGAGGCAGAATAATTGAGGTAAAGCCTCATTTATCATAGCAGAAAATTAATAAAGTCTAAAATAGATCAATAACTAATAACTGTAGGTAGGGAAAGATTCACCAGAAGAACTAAACAGAATCAGATAATGGAGTTAAAGGAAATAATCTTAGAGGATTAGGACTGGGGATGGGAGGGCTAGAACAGTGACATGTTGCATATGTTATAAGCCTTTATGTACACGGTTCATACTTTTTAAAACCACGTGCATGTATTACTTGGCTACTTCAAAACCTACCAGGAGATTTGAAACAAATCTTTTGCCCCTACTAAAGTCAAAGCAGCCTCTGAGAGCCCTCACCTGAAAACGAGTGCTGGCCACGGGCATCTAAGTATAGCTCCCGTCTCCATCACTCCCCCTGACTTTCTGCCAACCCTTGCCCCAAAGCCTGTGTTCTTTCTCTGCTGACCATGGGAATTGAACACAAACTATGCATTACGTTCTGACCAGCTTCATCCTCAGCCACAAAGGCATAGCTTTTTATGGCTTAAGGGGATACAATAAACTGCGCATATTTAAGGGTACGACGTATTAAGTTTTGACATATGTATGTATATATCTGTGAAACCGTCATCACAATAAAAATGATGAAGATACCCATCGCCCCCAAAAGTTGATTCCGACCCCTTGGTAATTGTGTCCCACGCGGCCCAGCCTCCGATGCTTTCTGCATTCCCAGGCACCCATCGACACTACAGACTAGTTTTCATTTTCTAGAATTTTAGATAAATAGAATCATACAATGTGCACTCTTATTTATTTTTTTGGTCTGGCTTCTTGCACTCAGAATATTTATTTCTGAGATTCATCCATGTTATATATAACAGGCATCAGCAGTTCATTTCTATTTATTGATAAATAGTATTTCATTGTGTGGATGTAATAGAGTTTATCCATTCACCTGTTGATGGACATAATGGGTTGTGTCCACTTTTTAGTTACTACAAATAAAACTGCTATGAATACTGATGTGCCAGTTTTTGTGTGGACATATGCATTCATTTCTCTTAGGAAATACTTAGGAATCGAGCTGCTGGGTTATATGGTAAGTATATGTCATGAGAAACTGTCAAACTATTTTCTAAAGTGGGTGCATCATTTCTATCAACAGTATATGAAAATTGCGATTTCTCATATCCTCATGAAAACTTGATATGGTCAGCGTATTTAAGTTTAGCCATTCTAATAGGTGTGTGGTCGTATCTCACTGTGGTTTTAATTTGCTTGTCCATAATGACTAATGATGTTGAGTATCTTTTCATATATCTTTGGTGAAGTGTCTGTTTAAATCTTTCACCCATTTTAAAAAATTGAATGTCATTTTGAACTGTAATTGAATAATAATCTTTAAAATTGAGTTACTTGTTTCTTATTATTGAGTTTTAAGAATTCATTATATATTCTGAATACAAGTTCTTTATAAGATATGTAATTTGAAAATATTTTTCTAGTCTGTCTTATTTTTAATTGTCTTAACAGCATCTTAAAGAAGCGAGTTTTTAATATTGAGAAAGTTCAATTTATCCATTTATTTTTATGTATCATGTTTTTGGTGTCATATCTCAAAAATCTTTGCCTGGTAGTTTAGAATTTACATTTAGGTCTGTGATCCATTTTGAAGGGTTTTTTTTTTTTACATCGAGTGTCAGGTGTTCATCAAGGTTGGTTTTGATAAGGATGATGTCCCAATGTTCTAGCACAATTTTTCTTGGAAAGACTATGCTTTCTCCATTGAATTGCTTTCCATTTGATCACATATATATATGTGGGTCTATTTCTGGACTCAGGATTCTGTTCCTTGATCTACCATCTATCTTTATGTTAATACTGTGTTTTGATTACTGTTACTTTCTAATAAGCCTTGACTCAAATAGCGTAAGTCCTCCAAGTTTGTTCCTTTTTAAAGTTGTTTCTAGGTCCTTTTCCCTTCCAGAGAAATGTGAGAATCACATTGTGAATTTCTCCAAAAAAAATGAGGACAGATCAAGTCGGGGGAAACTAATATCGTAACATTATTTCATATTTTTGATGCTATTCTGAAAGGTGTTTGCTGAATGTCAATTTCTAATTATTTATTGCTAATATATACAAATATAATTGATTTTTAAATAGTGATTCTGAGTCCTGAAAAGTTGTTATATTCACTTATTTCTAGTAGTTGTTTTACAGATTTCATGTGATTTTTCTACAGAGATTATCACATTGTTTGCATATAAAGACCGTTTACTTCCTGTCAGAACTGGTTGCCTCTATTTATTTTTTTATGTCCTTATTGCATTGGCTAGAACCTCCAGTACAATGTTGACTACAAATGATGAGAACAGACATCCTTGCTCTGTTCCTAATCTTAGAAAGAAAGCTTTCAGTCTGCACCATAAAGTATGATGTTAGCTATAGGGTTTTGTTTTTTTTTTGAGGGCAGTGTCACTGGCCCTCACATGTGGGACTGAACTGGGGCCGCTGGCTTCCGAAGCCAGCACTTAACTACAGTGCCACTCGGCCGGCCCTATAGGGATTTTGTAGATGTCCTTTATCAGACTGGGGAAGTTCCTCTCTATTCCTAATTTTCTGAGAGTTTTTATCATAAACCAGTATTGGATTTCATTAAATGTTTTATCTAAATTGACCAGTTTGATCATATGATTTTTCTTCCTGAGCCTTTTAGTAGGATGTCACTTTGATTTTTCCCCATTTAAAAAAATAAGTTAAGGTATAACTGAAATATAAATTGAAAGCAACTCAGTGGGCACCTACTTCTGTATTCAGAGGCCTTAAGTAGCAAGCACACTAGGAGAAGGAGCTCAAATTCTTGTTCTGGTGGGTAGATACTGATGAATGGACATTTTCCTGTCTGTTTGTCCTATCATCCATCCATCCACCCATCCATCCACCCATCCATCCATCATCCATCCTTCATCCGTCCCCCATCCATCCATCCATCATCCATCCATCCAGTGTTTGCTAGGCACTTACTCTAGCTAAATACACTGGGGATATAAAGAACCTTGTAGACGTTGTTCTTCTGAGGCTTACAATCTATCTAGTGAGGAGATAAACAGCTAATCATATTAATGGGATGAATGTCATAGTAAGGTCATGGAGGAAAGTCAATGAAATCACAGAGGAGGGAGTTATTCTGCTTGGGGTAGGGAAGTCGGGGAGGAAGACTTCTGAACTGGCTTTTGACAAATAAGCTGGAGACTTCTAGGCAGAGGCGAGAGAGAAGGGCATTCCAGAACAGGGCTCATGGCTCAGGGCAGTGCTTTAGAAATCTTGCCACACTTCCCAATGCCCTCCCTACCTGTTCTAGAGGAGTTTTGCAGCCTGTAAAAATATAATAATTTTGCATTCTGTCAAAATATATATGTTTAAGTATAAGGAAGTGGTTTTCTTTAACCCAGAGTAGAATCTATGTTCCCAGAAGACACATCCTGGACCCTGGTCGACCACTGCCAGTTTGCGAAGCACAGGTTTGTGTGAAGCAGTTGAGGGTCACTGGTAAACAATCAGAAACTAGGAGCAGCTTCTTGTGGTAGTTGTCTAACCTCAGAATCATGTCAATCAAGCATTAGGCATGCAATTAGAAACACTCCAGCTTCAAAGCTTGTATGTTTGCCTAAGGACCTAAATTATCATTTGCTCACTCTCTGATTACCCCAGCTCCATGATGAGCCAAAACACAGCGAGAGTGCTTCTAATAGTTTTAAACAAGTTTTCAAATTTCTTTGGCAAATCAAGTCAGCTGTACATTATCTTGCTGGGGTCTTGAATTGACATTGAACTGGGACCATGCAGAGCCCAGTTATAAGAAATAAATAATGCAAGGAAACACGTTAGTACCGAGAACCTTGAGCAATTTTCATTTTGACTTGTCCTAATGGTAACTGTTGCAACAGTAATCAGAGCCCTCATCTCTGATCAGCTGATAGCTCGTTGTGTGGGAAGCGCTGCCATATCCTGCTTGAGAGATGATTAGAAATGTTTCACATTATTTCTTGCCAATAAAGGTCAAAGTCTGTTGAAACAGTATCTTTACCACATAGTGGCAGCTTCTGTAGCATGAAGAAACTTCTAAGTGTAAGTTGGTGGCACATTTATTTCTAGCAACATTCAATAGAATAGGGCTCAAGGCAATCAAAGAATCTCAATCACCAAGGAGTTTGTTTTTTGGAAAGGATGTTAGGTTAGCAAAACTTTTCTGAGTTCCTACTGTAGTGTTTCTCAACTATTTAAAAATTTAATCTCTGCCTGCTTTAATAAATGTTTAACACTGGATGCAGTTCTTCTTTCTGATGGCAACCCATTTCCCCAAGGAAGGATCCCTGGTTTACAATTATCTGTTATGTGTCTGCACCAGCTAAACAGACTATCAGACTATACTTTCTGCAGTATGCATTATGAGAACAGTAGCTTTTTGTTTCCAAAAAGAATAAAAATATGATAAGCATCCTCTTCCTTCCAAAAATCACTTGTACTGCTCTCCAAAGACTTAGCAATTATCTGAATAAATTTACTGAAATGGTTCTAAATCTACCCACACCCACAGTAACACACAAAAAGTACCTGCATTTCCATAAAACCCGAAATTATTCATTTACTAAACATTGACTCATAAAATACCATGGAATCCATACTGTGCAATGCAGTAAGACTACAAATATCAGGAAGATATGGCCCTTGACTTCCACACAGTCACACTTGAGCACAGTGGCTCTTTACATGGGGCAAATACCAGAATTACTTGGAGAGACTTTCAAAATCGAGATGGGCAGTGCTGAGACCACCACCTAGCAAAGTGAATTATGAGATGACTTCTGAAAATCTGGTAGTTTGATAGAGATAGAACTGAAGAGGCATCTGAGGCAGAGGGAATAGCATGGACAAATGTATTAAAGCAGGCCACTTTTCTCTAAGTTTTCTTATCTACAAAATGGGACTAACAGTCATCTCCTGGGGTTGTTGTGAGAATAAAATGAGAACATGTGTGGAAGTGCCTGGTGCACTGTAGATGTTCAATCCAGGTTAGTTGCATTCTTCTCCCTAACATTTAAAATAAAGTTGATTGAGGGCCGGCAGAGTGGCGCGGTGGTTAAGCACTGGCTTGGGAAGCCAGAGGCCCCGGTTCGGGTCCCACACATGAGGGCCAGTGACACTGCCCTCAAAAATAAATAAATAAATAAATAAATAAATAAATAAAGTTGATTTAATCAATTCACTTTTTTCATCTAGTGTGAGCCGGAAGGAATGGCACACAGAACAGATAAGATGCAATTGGGACTGAAGTGGGTAAGGCAAGTTTGCAGTGTGGAAGGGAAAGGGGGAACATGGCAATACTAGGTATGCTCAGAGGAGGGCCTAAGTTTGGGTTACAGGGCCATCAAAATCAGGTGCAGCTAATAGTTTCACAGGAAATTATATATCTGCTAGTCACATTGGGAAGGGAAAAGGAATTAATGTCACTCTGGTTATTTGGTCCTGAGGCAAGAAGAAATCATGCTGCATATATCTTCTAAGTACATTTTAGTATCTCTTACTGCCATTTCCTGTTCAGGTAGCAAGGATAGAAAGTAGGGTGTGTGTGCTTGTGTGTGTGTGGTGATGGTAGTGAGGGACAAGAGAATAAAGGAAGCTCTGGACACATCAAAACACCCCAATTATTGCTAGTTGGGATGGGGATGAGGGGGAAGGGGAAGGGATTAGACAGTATAAATAGGTAACTACAATATTGCCACGGGGTATATGAAAGACAGTTTGGGGAATATAATGTAAATATTTTGTGGGGTGTCAGATGGTCACATGTCTTGTTAGGGAGACCACTTCATGGATGGAGTAGAGGCTTGATCATGCACTGTATACCTGAAATTGATGCTGTATAATATTGTTTGCCAACTGTAACTGAATATATAGACAGTCACGGGATGTGGATTATATGGTGGAAGGGAGTCAAAGGAAGTGTAATAGATATGTATGATATGGGGGGGAGGAGTGGGGTGGCAAATTGGGGGAGGGGGGTAGTCACATTGAGGGGTAAAAAGTATAACTATTGCACTTTGTTGTACACCTGAAGCTAATTAAAAGTATATATAAATAAAATAAAAATTAAAAAATTAAAAAAAACCAATTATTTTATAGGCATCTTGCTTACCCATAAAACTCCCCAACTTTCTGCATAACAATTGACTTTGCTTATGTTGTAGCTAATTAAGACAGAAGCACAAAACGTACACATTTATAAAAAGGTAGTAACCTGAATTCTCAGTACATTTTTGCAACATAAGCAAAGCCTAACACTTTATAAGCATTTGCTTCCTCAGTTTCAATAAAGGGAGAATTCTTCAGTAAAACAAAAAGTATCATTTAAAACATTCATAGACGGTAACCAATCAAAAGTGGACAAGGCTATCTATCATTAGTGAAATGCAAATTAAAACACAATGAGATACCACCACACACCCATTAGAGAAGCTAAAATCCAAAACAATGACACCACGGGATGCTGGTGAGGATGCAGAGTAACAGGGAACCCCATTCACTGCCAGTGAGACAGCAACATGGTGCAGCCACTTTGGAAGTCAGTTTAGCAGTTTTTTGCCACGTTAAACATAAGCTTAATAATACAACTCAGCAACTGCACGCCTTAATTTTTTTTTTGAGGGCAGTGTCACTGGCCCTCATATGTGGGACCGAACCAGGGCTGCTGGCTTCCCAAGCCAGCGCTTAACCACCGTGCCACTTGGCCGGCCCACATGCCTTAATATTTACCTAACTGATCTGACACTATTTCCACACAAAAAGTAGCAAATGTTCCAAGCAGTTTTATTCATAATTACTAAACCCAAGAAGCAACCAAGACGTTGTTCAATAGGTGAGTGGATAAACAAATCTGTGCACACACGTATAACGGAATATTACTCAGTGACAAAAGAGCCACACAAAGACATGGATAAATCTAAAATATATATCGCTAAGTGAAAGAAGCCAGTAAGGACGGCTACATACTGTCTCATTCCACTTACGTAAAATTTTGGAAAAGACAAAACTATAGAGATGGTAACAGATAATTGGTAGTTGTTTGAGTTTTGAGCAGGAGGACGGAAGCTTGAATAGGTGAAGCACAGGGGATTTTTTTTTAAGATTTTATTGGGGAATTGGGGGAGGGGAACAGCATTGGGGACCGGGGAAGGGGAACAGACAAGTTGCTGTCCTTTTGTTCTTCAGTCTAGTTGTGGAGGATGTTGCTTCACTGGCCCATGTTGGTATCATCATTGTGCTCTTCCCGGATGAGGCAGATCGGTCACCGGCCTCTGGACGGCCGCTCACGGCGGCTATTGGCAGTTCACTCCAGCTGCCAGCCACTCACACTGGCTGCCGGCCACTCACTGTAGCCTATGGCAGCCCACTGCAGCAGGGGCTGCAGCTATGCCGTCCTGGGGACTCACAGCAGCCCAGCTCCAGGTGGAACTATTGTTCACCATCTTAGCTGTAGGGGGCAGTGTCACTGGCCCTCATATGTGGGATGCGAACCGGGGCTTCTGAAGTCCCAAGCCAGCTTTTAACCAATGTATTACTCAGCCGGCCACACAGGGGATTTTTTTAACGTAGTGAAACTATTTTGTATAATATGATAACGGTGGATATATGACAGTGCATTTTTCAAAACCCACAGAACGCTTACAGCACAAAGAGTGAATCCTAACATATGCAAAATTTAAAAAGTCGTTTAAGAAGTCATCAGGGGATTGATCTCAGGATGGAATGCAGACTGTAACAGAAGAATCTAATGATATTACATACGTATGAAATAACCTCACTGAAGGGAGTGGGGAGAAAAAGAGCTGACCTAAGTAACTTCGGAAATGAGTAGGTTTGTCAGACTAAATACGAAAATTAACTATAGATAAGCACGTACTCTCGTTCATAAAGCTGTCCCACAGATGTATAGGTTAACAATTCTGAAATCACTACACATGTCCACTGGAAGTGATGACTAAGTAAATGGGTGATAGATCGGAGTGGGAGGTTACAGGCAAACAGGGGAGAGGACTAGAATGATCCATATGGTAATGGATTAAGAGTTGGAGACGTCAGTATAAACTCATGTGTAGCTTAATGTAGATACAGATGGTTATATATAGAAAAGTTTATAGATATGTGTACACATGTGCGCTAGTATACACACAAGTATTTCCTTCCTCTGTCAGCTGAGAAGACATAGAAGTAATGACACCCAAGTAGCAATAGCACATCTAGCACTCAGATCTTGCTTTTTAATACCTTCTCCAATAAAAAGAATCAGGGACCCTTGGAGAACTGGTTGACAATAGGACTGACTGGGGCAGGAAATATGCCTATGAGTTTGTAGCATTTTTTAGTGCCATAAAGTAAAGAAATATTCAGTAGAAGTCCACATGGATGGGGCATGTCAAAAGGACACAGGAACCGGGTCAGCCAAGTGGCTCAGTTGGTTAAGAGTTGGCTTAGAGCGTGAGCTCTGAGCAACAACGCTGCTGGTTCAATTCCCACATGGGCCAGTGAATGCTGCACCTCAGCTGAGCTGCCAACAGGTGGCAGGATGGCTCAGCTGGTGTAACAACTTACAAGGTTGCCTGTTCAATGGTGGGCTACATCCACCCACAACTAAGACTGAACTTGGCACCTTGAGCTGAGCTGCCACCCAGATGGCTCAGTGGATAGGGCGTGCGCTCTTAACAACAAGGCTGCTGGTTGGACTCCCACATGGGATGGTGGTATACCTACTCGCAACTAAGACTGAACACACACCTTGAGCTTAGAGGCCACGAGCTGCCGTTGGGAAGCCAGATGGTGACTGGCGCCCTCCACAATGAAGATTGAAGAACAATTTGGCTGGTCCCCTTCCCCAATTTCCCAATAAAATCTTTTAACAAAAAAAAGGACACAGGAACCAACTGAAAGAGCTCCCAATGGCCAATGCTGGAACAATTCAAACAGCAAAACAAAGTGGTATTAGATTATAATCCAAAGTATAAACTAAATATTCTTATATCTATACTTTTATAAATAAATGATTAAACAAATACATAAATTGGTAAGAACAGACAAATCAACCATGCAGAGGCATCCCAAATAATTTACATAAATACTTCACCATCAAGAAGGTAGAGTATAACTCTCCATCCTTTAAGCATAGTCTGTGCATCATGACTTTCAAAGAGTACAACATGTAAAGGGGGAAATCAATAGTTTTACAGTGGAGATACACTATGAACTCTACCTCAGCCAGGTGACCAAGATTAATAGCAGGCTTGAAGTATTTACCTTTGATATGATGTGTTGAGAAAGGCATTTACCTCTGTGGTCTTCCTCCCTCAAACCTATAACCCCAGTGTAGTCATGGGGAAAACATCAGACAAATTCCAGTTGAGGGACACTCTACAAAATATCTGAGTAACAGCACTCCTCAAAACCACTAAGGTCAGGGCCAGCCGAGTGGCTCAGTTGGTTAAGAGCTCACTCAAGAGTGTGAGCTGAGCTCTGAGCAACAGCAGTTCGATGCCAGCCCGAGCTGAGTTGCCGTTGAGCTGCCAACAGGTGGCAAGAGGGCTCAGTTAAAAAACAAACAAACAAACAAACAAACAAAAAAACGGCGTTAAGGTCATTGAAAACAAGGAAAGTCTGAGAAACTGCCATAACCAACAGGAGAGAAGGAGACATGATGGCTAAATGGACTGTAGGAACCTGGATGGGTCCTCATAAGACAAAAGGGATATTAGGTACAAACAAAGGAAATATGAATAAAGCATGAATTTTTGTTAATATTATATCAGTATTCATTCACTTGATGTGACAAATGTACCATGATAATGTCATAGGATACTGGGAATGGAGTGTATGGGAACTCTGTTCAATCTCTGCAACTTTTCTGAACATCTAAAACTACTCTAAAATAAAAAGCTTATCTAAAATAATGTGTTACGTATTACTTACCTAGAAACAAAACTCAACAAAGAAGTATGTAATCTAAGCTAAACCCCAAAGAACTTGTCAAAGTGATGGTGAAGAAGAAGATGAGGTGACAAAGGTGTTTCCAGAGTGCGATCACCCTATGAAGATCCCCAACACAAAGGTGCAGGAGGAGAAAAGTATGCATACAAAAGAAGCTGCTTTCACTGCAGTGACATGCCAAGTCTTATCTGGCTCTGGAATGTCATGATAGCACAATAGGAATTAGCCAAATAACTTAGCCTGCAGTCACCCACAGAATAATTCGTTTTCTGAAGAACCACATTCCAAAGTTTACACAAATCATGAAGTCTACAAAGATTTATATTGAGTGACTTTTCTCCTTCACATAATGCTCAAATTGAACTTTTAAAGATATGAAATACCATTCGAAAGTTCCCTATTGGAGATTCAAAACATAAACAGTATGACTTCTGATTTGTTTTCAACCCCAAGCAGAATCCCAGATTTTCTCCCCTGCAGGTTTGGTCCCTTATTGTGGTGCTTTACAATTGAATTCACTAAATCCTAAAGGAAGGGCTCTTCTATGGCCGCTATTGGAATTAGACTTTGAAAGGCTCACGAGCACCAACAAAGGCAAAATTATGCAGACCTGTGTACTAGGCTGGACTTGAAATGTGCCCTAACAATATATATAAAAGGCAAGACCGTTGGAGAGGGGGCGGGGCGGAGGGCGCTCAATAGCATCAGATGATTATTTCACACCACATACTTGCTAATCTGGACCAGACTAGGGTTATAAGTGTCTGCGACTGTCTCCTTGAGAAACAAGTTGGCAGTCTTATGGTTCTGAGTTTCCCTGAGATATTTATTCTGTTATTCCTTTGGGTAATTATAGCTTATTAGCCCTAGTTATATTCTCATGTTGCATAGTAAATTATTCTCCTCTCTCCCTGGTGTTTACACCCTTCAGACAGTTGTGTCCCCACCCCCTCCCTCCTTAGTCATCACTTAGCTAAATTGTATAGACAAAATTCTTTTAATCTTTGCTCATAAATCAATCCCTCTGGCCCCTTAATCATTTTTGTTACTCTTCTCTGAACTCTCTCCAATTAATCTATATCTTTTCAGTTAATGAGTTTGGAGAAGCTGAATAGCCCAGGTGTGATCCTAGTTATGTTTGGTGTCTATGTGTTTGTAAATGCACCCAAGGGTCTTCTGTAATGGGAGTGAAAAATGTAACAAATTAACAGTGGCTTTTCTGCCCCAGTTTATAGTACTCCAATGGTTAATTATCTTTCAGCTATGGGTTTCATCGTCAATGGCCATTTCTCAAGTTTCAAGTCCTGCTAGACGACAAAATCTATTATAGTTCCTGGTGTTAACCAGTCACAAATACTTCAAGTATCTGTCAAAAATAAATCTATTTAGGTTGAACACAACCAGTTACTTTCAAAAGAACCCTATGCCTAATTCTTCCAGAGGTTTTTGTTTTGTTTTGTTTTGTTTCAAGCCAGTCTGTGTGCACAGATACCACCAGAGTTGACTGCCTTCACTTGAGAATCTAAGATAAAGCTAAGAAATAGTTTTGAAAAAAACTGAAGAAATGAACCCACTTGGCTGTTAAAGGAGTTAAGGTTCTTTCTGTAGAAAGTAACACATTTTGAGAGAACTGTCACTGCCTTTCACTTTGAATAGGTTTTCAGCTCCCTTTAGGACAAAGGATGGTTAGTCTACTCTTGATTTTGGGAAATCATTCAGTATGTGGGTAATTCATCCCCACGAGAACCTCACCATCATTAATTCCCTTCTATTTCCTTCCTGCTGACATTCCTTTGTTTTTCTTCCTGTAGGTATACCCATGAGAAGGTATATAGTAAGTTAATAGATGGTTACTAAGCACCTACATTGTGCAACATTTGTAAATTTCCAGATGTTACAGAATACGCTATACATGAAAAGAGAACCTCAAAAAAATTCTGTAGGTGCACAGGGGTTCGTGATCTTTTCAGGGTAGTAAAAAATCTGAGACTGGCTTAAACTATATTGCATTAAAAATGCTATTATTAAAAAATTAGAAAATCTAAATGGCAGAGGAATTAGGAGCAAAGGGGTGATTAGCATAACATAGAGCTATGCTAGGATGACTTGGTGGAGAAAATGAAAAGTGAAATTAGTGAATTTTCTCCTCTGGCATGCAGTTTTTGATAAGAAAACGTGTCCAAACAATAACTAAAGGAAGGTTTGGGGATTATCTGTGCATCCTACTTATCCATGTTATGACATTACTTTGCCTTTTAGCACAAACACTAGGAGTTGGGCTTCATAAGCTTACTGTGATTCTGAAATAGTCTCTTAGTTTTCAATTCAAACTCTGTATTCTATATAAGATCAAATATGCAAATGAAAATATAACCCAGTGGGGGAAAGGCAACATATTTTCTGTAAGTAGAAATCACATTTTGATTTATTTTCAAGAGTTCTTTGAAGAGGTAAATAAGGATGTAACCAATGGGAAGCAATGGATGCTATACATTTGGGTTTTTAGTGAAGTTCATTTTTTAAAGATCACACACTGAAGATTGCCTAAAAATAAAAATGAGTTAACGCAGAAGTTGTTGGACCAGAGGAACAATTTTAAGGCTAGTAAACAAAGGAGAATGTTCTGGATGAGAAATTGTAAGTGATGAGCGCCCCCCGGATCTGTGTTGGTACTGATCCTATCACTTATTGAGCTCCTACCGTGTTTCCCTGAAAATAAGACCTAACTGGAAAATAAGCCCTAGCATGATTATGCTCGTAATATAAGCCCTACCCCAAACATAAGCCCCAGTTAAGATCGTCACCCAGACACGACTGTATTTGAATAAATGTAGATTTTTGTACATGAATAAATGAGTAAATGTAGATTGTTGGATCAAAAATTAATATAAAACCCGGTCTTATTTTGGGGGAAACGCAGTACTATGCACTAGGCACCATGCTAGGTATTTTCATACAGTGCTTCTCAATTTTTTTTGTATGAAAGTAGCCATGAAAGCAGAGGACACTAATGCTACTAGTGTCTGGGAGCATGTAGTGAAATAGAAAATTCCTTTGGTCTATCTTAGACATTCACATAATCTTTGCATTCTACTTCATACTGAGTAAGTTTTACTATAAAAATAGTGCTTTAAATCACTTACCATTGATTAAAGCAGCCATAGAAGGAAAATGGTGCATGTTTAGCCCATGGCATTTCTGTCATCCCAGCCTTGCATATCTGGTCTCATTTAATTCTCACACTAGTACCCTGAAGTAGTTATTATTCCCATTTTTGGAGCTGAGGAACTTGGGGCTCAGAAAGTGTATGACACTCAGGTGTACCTGCATTCAGAGTCTGTGCTTAGGATATCAAACATCACCACTGAGAAAGAAGAATTAACTAGTTAGAAAAAATGTTGAAGACTACGTTGGCCAACAACTTCCTCTTACCCACAGGAAAACTGAAGCCCAAAGAAGAGATATGACAAGGAAGCCAGCCAAGTTAGTGGCGGAACAGAGATCAGAATCTGAGTCCTCCTGTGGAGGACTTTCGCTACCCTGCACTTCCCTCAGGTCCACACTTGGTTTCCTTTTGATGGCTACTTATTTAGTCACCTGCCTTCTCTACTAGACCACAAAAGCTCCAGGTGGGCCAAAGCTATGTCTGCTTTACTCATTGTTATACCTCCGGCACTCAGCACAGTGACAGGTGCAGGTTGCTTCTGCAGGCATCGTGCCTGTTCTGATGGTCTTTTTAGTCATTAGGCCTCATGGCCCATTTGAACATTTTCGCTGGTCTGGAAGGGTGTGGTTAGTTTAAGATGCTAGATGGCACAAAGTTCTCTCTGGATAAGATGCTATAACAACAGGAAAACATTACAAACACGAGGCCTAATGAGACTCATGAGAGGGCAGAAAAGGTAACATTTCCTATGAGGGTGAGTAGGGTAACCCATTTAGCAGGGAAGAATCATCTGAATTATGGAAGATTACGATCTCCAAGTTTCCACTTTTCTATATAGACATGATAGCTATAAGAACCCCATAAGCTCTTCCATGAAGACATTGCTGGGGCATCCGACAGGTCAGTAGAAATAAAGGCAAAAATAACTTTCCTCCTCTGTTACTTTCTAGCCATGTTACATTGGGAAGGTCACTTAACCTTTCTGACCCTCAGTCTCCTCTTCTAAAGTTTCAGTAGATACATTACAGGATAGTTCCACTTCTGCTAATGGCCAAATCAGGTCCTGTCAGACTAACCATCCTGCAGATAGTAACTATCCACTCTGGATAAAATAGAAGTAAAATACCTGAAGGCACTGGAGAATAAACAAAAGCAAGCAGATGTCAGGTATGGGGGGGATTCAGATTTGAAAGACAGGAAATATGAGTGAGTGTCCCAGTTTTAAAAATGTTTTTTAGCACCTCAAAGGGTGGTTAGGATTCAAAAATCTGTGGTCTCACTGGCTTGCAGAACTAAAGGACAGAGTTCAAGGGCAACCACAGCCATTGGAAAAGTGATCCATTCTCAAGAGAAAAGACAATCAACAGAGACCAACTCCGAAATGACACATACATTTGAAATCAGCAGACAAAATTTTAAGCAGCTATTTTAACCATACTCTGGGATATAAAGGAAAATATACTTGTCATGAATTAAAAGATAGGAAATCTCAACAAAGAAAGAGTAACTATAAAAAAGAACCAAATGAAAAATTCAAACCAGAAAATTCCAATATGAAATAAAAATTCACTCTCTGAATTTAACAGCAGCAGTCCATGGAAATGACAAAACCGTCAGTGAACTTGATGATACTCATTGAAATTGCACAATCTGAACAACACAGAAAAAAAAGATTAGGAAAAAAATAAGCAGAGCCTCAGAGACCTGTGAGACTGCAAACAGTCTAACATCTCAATATAAATTCATAGATTCAAAGATTCAGGAAGTACAGTAAACCCCTAGCAGGATTAACACACACACACACACACACACACACACACACACACACACCCCGACTGTACCTACTCACATCAAAGAAAACCTGCTGAAAACTAAACTTAAAATCTGTGAGTACTGCCATTTACTTCACAAGTGCTTTCAAAAAGGAGCAAAGATAATAGGCATGAAACTGCCTAGCACATAGGCAATAACTAGCGCATAGGTCAACACCTGTTTAATTAGTCCCTTAAAAGAGATATGCAACAATACTACACATTTATGCCAAAGAAAATACATACTCCTTTACCCATGGTTTGTGAATCCATTATCATTATACTAAGAAATGATTTAGACTGGAAACAGAAATGCATAAAAAACACAGTTCAAGAAAAGTTGTGTACATTGGTAGACAAGAGATAGGGGATACCAGAATGGTTGGACTATATTCTTAATCTTTTCAGGTGACATCCTAAATTACAAAACAGTCCTTGATATAGCTATAAGACAAAGTATTTCACTGTGTGAAAGGTGGAGACAGAGCAGCATCCCACTGCTACAAAATCATTATTGACTTATTCCTTAAAAACTTTGGTTCTGAGGGTTTTTTTCTCAAGCACATACAAAGGAAAAGAGAAGACATATTTACAGTTTTCTCTGATGGCACAAAGAATCTTTTGTGCAAAGTATAAACAAGCAGGGCTCTGGTTACCACTATGAGTGCATTACTAATTCAGTATATCTTTAAATGGATATGTGGGAAGGAAACAAGAGAGAAAAGGTATGAAAAAGAGGAAAAACATTTGGGGAAAACAGCTTTATAGATATCTGGTTTTTTCCCTTCTGCATAAGCAGTCTTTTTCAATGATTCTTGAAATGTGATCTCCAACCCTGGCAAGTCCCAGGCTGGCGAATGACGAGTACATGGCAACTGGGGCTTGAATCTTGTTGTCTATAATTTAAGCCTTTCTTAGTCCTGAGTCCTGATTTTCTTATGCACACATTAGCTATTATTTCGAGCTCTGTATGATCTAAACATCTAACATGTACACCTTCAATATCTTCGTCCAAGTTAGTGATAAAAATGTTGAACAGGATAGAACTCTATGGTAAGGCGCTGCATAGTTATCTCAAGGCTGAAATAAATACACAGAGTTTAACAAAGAGAAATCCCTCTAATTGCTCTCAGGCTTCTCTTATGTCCTATTTTCCACAAGGATAACACAAGATACAGGGTTAACTGTCTTACTGGATCCCTATTTCATGATGTCTTTCCCTTAAAGTCTAACTTAGGAACCCTATCAACAAATGACACATAAGTATTCTTTACTTTTTTTTTTAATTGGGGGAAGGGAACAGCATTGGGGAATCAGGGAAGGGGAACAGACAAGTTGCTGTCCTTTTGTTCTTCAGTCTAGTTGTAGAGGATGTTGCTTCACTGGCCCATGTTGGTATTGTGATCATTGCGCTCTTCTCGGGTGAGGCAGATTAGTCGCTGGCCATTGGACGGCTGCTCATGGCAGCTCACAGAAGCTCACACCAGCTGCTGGCTGCTCATGTTGGTTGCCAGCCACTCACGGTAGCCTACGGCAGCCCACTGCAGCCCCACTACAGCCTACGCCGTCACCGGCGAATCACGACAGCCCAGCTCCAGGTGGAGCTGTTGTCCACCATCTTAGCTGTAGTGGGCACAGCGTCACTGGCCCTCTTGTGGGATCCAAACCTGGGCCCAGCTGCTCAGAGCTGGCATCTCAAGCCAACTCTTAACTCAGCCAGCCCAAGTATTTTCTTATTGACTTATTCTTACAGAACCAGCCTGGAGATCTTGGTGTCCATTATCTTCTTTAATGAATGTCTATAAACTGTCTGATCGAAGCTCTATTTTAGAATCATGCTGGGAATCATTGTTATAGTTCAGATCTATAGTTTCAGCAACTCACTCCCATCCCCTGTACCCTGACAGCCCTGCTTTGAGAAACTCAGGGCATTTGTCTAGATCCAGTCTTATGGAACTTGTCCTTTATGATGTCTGAAAACGTGGCCTGGAGACTTAAGATGCTCAAAAGGAATAGATACACATTTTCTCAATTTTCATCTACCTTGAGCTTCACGTTACTTCTTAACCATGTTTCATCCCCCCTTTGCTGTTTGAACATCATTCCCATTGATAAAGAAGTCAGGGTGAATAGTTCTGACAGCTGTTATTTTTAATAGCATGCCAAGCAGACCTAGCTGTTCCTTGTTCTTGCTCTAAATGGAACTAAATATATGCGCACACTCAGGGGTCCTTAGCATTTTTACAAGGCTCTGGCCTTCCTGACATTATTCTTAAAATTATCATAGCCTTCTCTGCAATGTGTACTTGCTTCTATGCTCTTCCAAGTATTGTGTCACATCTGAACTTACCAAAGAACTTCCTATAAAGTCACACTGATCAAGGATGCTTTAGGGGCTGAGGAAGGGAGAATGCCTCTTTTGGTGGGGTTTCAAACTACACATTCTTCTCTACAAATTGTGGTATATGTTCTTGAAGCTTCTTGAGCACTATTACTAGGCATGTGTCATGTCCCTTCTAGTGTTTTGCGGCATAAGACAAGTTGAGTGTGACAGTTTTAGATACTCCCTTCCCTTCTCTATCACCCAGAAATTAGGAATATTTGATTCTGAGAATCTGTCATTGTTTTAAAAAATGTGGTATGTCAGGACAAGGGGGACATACTTCTCTTTCATTCCTCTCATTTTTGAAATATATTTTTCTAAAGCCTATGATAGATGTTGGACCATAAACAACAGAATTTCCTTCCTTCATTACTACAAACTCCAGGATGACAGACTGACTTTCTCCCAAGGTTCCTATCACCACTACTTTACCAACCAGCTTTTCCTTCTCGTGCAGCATTATGACCAGGGTAGCAATTCCTTGCTTAAATGACTCCATATCCTGAAGAGTGAAATTGTCATCAAGACAACAATTTTAACTTTGCCATAAGCTTATTGAACATCTCCTATGTTCTCAGCTATGTGTGGTAATAAAGAGAAGACATGATATTATCTTTAGCTAAAAGTATTCCTTTTTGCTTCGACATAAATACTGTAGAACTCATAGTCTAACAAGCTGTGGGAATTTTTTTGCCAATAAACCTGACTTTATGATGCTGCTGTCAATTTGCATTGATGACTGGGAATATAGACAGCGCCACTGTAATATATGCCATCATCCTGGCTCTCGAGAGGAAACAATAGAAAGACATCCGCAAAGCCACAGCATCCTGTGTTACCACTCCCAATTCAAAACCTTCACAAAATCCAATTCGAATGGCAGATGTGTCAGTGTGCTATCCAGAGGAGAGAAGAGGAAGGCAGACACTTGCAAATTTAACTTCAGGAAAGTACTTTGACACCATCACCTCAATGTGACATTTTAAAAATTGCTTGAAAAAAATGGAATTACCCTGCTTCTTTGTGTCCTTATGTTCAAAAGCTCCCCCCCACGGTTTGCAACTTGGGGTAGCCGGTCTGTAAGGTAGAAAGGAGTTGTTCCTTATTGTGCCAATAAAAGTATAAATGTAAATTTGTACTCTGTAGGAGATCAAGCAAGAGACTGACTGTAAGAATGGGACACTGCCTGAAATGTGTTGAACCCAGGAAATCTGGAAGAAATAGTGCACAATAAATAAAGAAAAGAATGAGTCAGAAATGAAGGAGGATGACCAGTTAGGAGAGACATTTGGTGTGAGAAGAGGTCACTTGAAGATTTTCAAGAGCGGGTGATCACACAAATAATGTAATTAGGAATAAGGAGGTGGTTGAGGGTGGCTGGGCTGTAGTCTACACTCAGAGATAAACAGAGGGCCATAGAGGACCTATCTAGGCTGCTGGTAGAAGCGAATACAGGAACTCGGATGACTGCTTAATTCAGTCAATACATATTTACTGAGTACCCTCTGTGTGCTGAGTATTACATTAGCCACGTGAGATATATAGATTTATAGCAGTGAAGAAGACAGACAGGGCAGAACCCTCCCTTGTGGAGTTTATAGTCTAATGAAGTCAAGGAAAAAAATAATACTTGGGCTAGGAAGGGTTGGTGGGGGGGTCAGTAAAATGGATCCAGGCAAGAAAAAGTTGTGACATTATGCTGTATACACATCGTTTTCTAACGGCCATAGTTTGTATTCTGAAATCCCTGACGTGCTAACAGTCTCTTACATTGTCAATGGCTCAGTGGTATCCACTGAAATGAAGGAAACAGTCCCAGCTCTGGGAAGGGCTGACCCTAAGCCTAGTGAGATGGCACAAGAAATGACCAGTAGAAAAAAAAATTGTTGAGAGTATTAGGTAACGATCAAGTATATAAATGTTTAGAACTACCTTAGGACCCAGCAACTGTACACCTGCATATTTATCCAAGGATATCCAAAACACTAATTTGAAAAGATACCTGCACCCCTATGTTCATTGCTACACTATTTACAACAGTCAAGATACAGAAGCAACACAAGTGCCCATCAACAGACGATTGGATAAAGAGGAGGTGGTACATGTATAATGGAATATTACTCAGCCATAAAATAGCATGAAACTTTACCATTTGTGACAACATGGATGGACCACAGAGGGTATTATGCTAAGTGAAATAAGTCAGACAGAGAGAGACAAATACCATATGATCTCACTTATATGTAGAATCTAAAGAACAGAATAAATGAACAAACAGAAACAGACCCATAGATTCAGAGAACAAACTGATGGCTGCCATATCGGAGGGGGTTGCGTAGATGGGTGAGAAAGGGGAAGGGACTCAAGCACAAATTGGCAGTTACAGAATAGTCGGGGGGATATGAAATACAGCACAGGGAATATAGTCAATAATGTTGTAATAACTATATATGGTGTCAGGCAGGTACTAGAGTTATCAGGGGTGGGGGGGTCACTTCATAAGTTACATAGATTTCTACCACTAGGCTGTACACCTGAAACTCATATAATATTGAATGTCAATTATAATTTAAAATTAAAAAAATACATTTATACATACAAAATTTTTGGTCTGCAGTATGAAGTCTCATATTCCTACTCTTGAAGAGAGAGGGTGAAGGCAGGAAAGGATAGAGGGCAGCTGGATAACACACCTGGTGCTTCAGGCCACTTCTCCCCACCACCACAGCCAATCAGCTGGCTGGTCCTTTCGTTGAACCTTTGATTATCCCTCACAAGGATAAAGTATGTCCTGCAGAAGTAAGCCTTTACTGGCAGTGCTGCTTCAAAGCAGAAAAATAAATGTTTCGGAGATTTGTTTTCATTTCCTCAAAATGTACACATGTTGGGGTGGAGGAGGTGGTGGTGGTAAGGGAGCGTAAAGAAACTTCAGAAGAGGAAAGGTGAAAGTCAAAGTGTAGTACGTCAGTGCCGTTGGCTTTCGCACGTCAGCTACAAACTCCCAAGAACCACGTCTTCTGAAGCCTATTGTTTCAGACTGGGTTCAGCATGTAAGCACTTAATAAACATTTTTGGATGGCAATCATTCAAAGGAGATATAACAAAAGAGCAAAGATGCGAGCTCAACCAGCCCTTGTTTTCATTAATGGATACAAGTTAAAACATTGAGGGGGCCAGGCTAGATGATCTCAGAAGACCTTTGCATCTCTGAAGAGCTTTGAATGTGAGTGGTTTAGTTCAGAGAATTCAAGAGGGTAGTTGCATACATGTACGTAGTATGCCAACAAAGTATTCTATTTAGCTCTGGGAGCATATGAATAAACAAAGGAAAATGAAGTGAGACCCTAAGAGATTATAAGCTCACTAAGTCCTTCTTGCTAGCACATCTTACAATTGTACGTTCGTCTGAGTTAAGAGTGACTTAAAATTCCTTTTTCACCCAGAATAGAATGACCTCAATCTCTTCCAAAGTAACATAGAAAGCTGATCTCCGAAGTACAACACCCGCTTAAAATTGATTCCGAGCAATAAATGATTTCTAGCTCCACGGGAAGGGATGCCTCCTCAGGAAAAGGAAGACTGCCAAGTTTCTCAGCATGGTCTTAAGTTACCAGCCCCAGTAATTACTGGATTTTACTCCAAGATCCTGCAGTGGTAACTTACTGGGCAGAGTGATGGCTAATATTGACATTCCTTCAGAGTAAAATAAAAATAAACCTAGAAATGTAGATGAAATCCTTTAAAGAAGCAATTAAAACATCAACAGTTGTTAAACTGCCAGATCAAATAACTCTGAATATCAAACGGAATTTTTTTTAATGTTATAGCTTTAGAGTAAAAGGAACTCTGCCTTTGCCTGAACATGCAATATTTAAAATTGGGAGCAGCTTGTTGTTTCATTACACACTGTTCCCCGTGGTTCAGCATGCGGCTTTGAATCCAGCAGGAATGAGTCAGGGAAAGGGTCAAACAGAACGAAAGCAAAGAGGAAGACAAAGAATCCATAGTCCAACTCTACCCCACCTCTTCGGAAGCAGCATGTTGCTATGTTTTCCTGAGGGAAGCTATAAAACCCGTCTTCCCAGAGAGCTTTGTCAGTCAGGGAGCCTCCCAAACTCCATGTAGAGAGTGTTTGCAAACTCTTTTTGGCTAGACCCTACTCCAACGCCGGGAGACAGAGACAGAAGGGCTGAGTAAAAGGGAGGAAGAGAATATGTCTACAACCAGACTGACAATTCATGAAAGGAGTCTCAGTTCTCCAGTTGAGATGCCATAATTCTGAGTTCAACTCTGGCAAATACCAGTATCATGTACCTCGTGCTGGTTAAGGACATAGTTTTATAGATTTGACTGCCCTGGCCAATAAAACGCAAATGGATTCAGCTATGACATCATATCTGATTTTATTTCAACGCACAGTGTGTCTGGCACCTACTGTGTGCTAGGTATTGTTGGAAGCAGATGAGTGAATAAGAAATCATTTCTGCCCTCCAAGAGGTGGTCTAGTGGGGGACAGAGGACATATGTGAAGAAGTGCAGTGTAGGAAGAATGTGTGAATAGAAGTTAAAAATGGGATTAAGTATGTGGTGCTGGAAAGAGAACTAAATCTGGGTGCTGAACACACAATGTGATATACAGATGACGGATTACAGAATTGTACACCTGAAACCTGTGTAACTTTACTAACAAGTGTCACGCCAATTTTAATTGAAAAAAGTGCTGGGGCATCATGGGAAACTTCTCCCTCTCCACTGGGAGCCTGTGCACAAAAGGAGCTCCCACTTGTTTCCTTCAACCCCTCACTGTACTTCCTTAACTCCACCTTCAGCAATCACATATTCTCACGCAGACCCGTATCTTCCCTGTAAATCATTCTTTCTTCCCTTTTTCTTGCCCAGTTACTTCAAAGATAACCTCCCTTTCAGTCTCTTTGTTCTATTTGTGAACCCCAAATGACTGTAATCATGTCTGATAGTTATAAGAGCACTATTCGTGAGATACCTGTATCACAGAAAAGGAAAGCCATCCTTTCTGAAGAGAAATTAGACATAAAACCTGTGCCAAATTCTAATGTCCACTGAAAGTCCTCAGAAGCTCTCTTCAGAAGGAACCTCCCAGAGCCCCCATCTATATAGTTCCAGCCTGTAATTAACTCTCCTCTTCTTATGCTTTGGCATTCAATGTGCTACTTCTTATTCAATGATATATTTTGGCTTGAATTACTAGTACTGAGGCAGCATTCTTGCACTTGACTTATGAGCTACATGTACAGTATTTTAGTCCTATCAGAGGTTAAATCCAATTTTGTGGACTCACCTGGGAGCTTCCCCGTCATAATAACATTGTTTCTACAACTGCCAAGGAACCAACCTAAAAATGACCTTCTGGAATAAAATCATCCCTGAAACTGAGTGACTGCCCATGAAGCGGTGCATAGGATCTACTCAAGTGCTTAATAAATGGGGTCTAGCCAAGTCACTTCTAAAGTAACTGCTAAGTAAATCTCATCTTCCAATTAACTTCTAATGTAGTATTTGAAAAGCCTTCAAATTCAAACTAGAAACATTTTCTTGTCCCTAAACATAGTATCACACTGTCTTACCAGCATAGGCCCATTCCACTATAGGGGAAACTACAGCTTCATAGCATAAGTGGTAGAAAGAAAAGAGGGTGGCTGGGAACTTATTATTTCTTACTCTTGCTAAAATACTTTATCTAGGCTCCATGATTTCACTTGAAAGCCCATTGAGCAGTGGAACCAGATCTCCAGTGAATGCTCATTTTACCATACCACATTGACTGACCAAAAATAACTTTTTATATGACGAATACATTCCTACCGAACAAGTACCATGACAACCAAACCACTGGCTTGTGTGATTAGACTATAGAGGACTGATGAATTACATATGCCATATACATTACACAACTGCCATACAGACACTTCGTGGGTCTGAGTTTGCAGCCAAGATGTTAGGAATAAGGCAAGTGGGGGCTGTATGCAGCGAGCGTTGGGCTAAGCATGCTACATGGACTAGCTCATTTAATAGTCAGTCATAGCAGCCTTTTTTTTGGGTGAGCAGCATTTTCAATATGCGGAAACTGAGGCACAGAGTGCTGATGTAACTTGTCCAAGGTCACACAGTTACTCAGTGGTAGAGTCCGGATTTGAATCCAGGCAATCAGCATTATCACTCTGAGACCTCATCTACCATGCTATGCAATAACACCACTGCAGCTTAACAGAAGCGACCAAGGCAACACGAATATAATGCTGAGTATCCATGGCACTGTTCCAAGTACCTTCCACATCCCGACTCATTTCATCATCACAGCAACCTGATGAGGTAGGTACTATTATTATTCCCATTTTTCAAATGGTAAAGGTTTGGCACAGAGAGGTTCAATAAGTTGCCTAAGGTCATGCTACTAGGAAGTAAAAGATCTGTGATTCGAATCCAGGCAGTTTGGCTCCATTATAACACACTGACTCCGCAGCAACGAGAGCTGGGGTATAACAGGTAAAAAGTGATGGGCTAGGACCCGAGAGAAACAATGGGGGCCCAAGTATTTCCTAGCTCCAAAATCTCAGCCGCACCTTATCTGTAAAACGGAGGACAATTTTAAACTTACAGGGCTAGCTAGTGTAAGGATCAAACAAGAATGTATGTGAAAATACTTTGGAGACTGCAAAGTGCTATGTAATTGTATGGGATTAATGAATAGTGATAGAGTGGTTAGGAACAGTTATGAAATTTTATGTTTACATATGTAAAGTGTGCTAATTGGAACATTAAATAAATACTCAGGAATTCTGACCTTCATCCTATTTGCAACACAGTCTTTTAGAATTCTGGGTTGTGTTACTAGGAATAGTGTATTTCTGAAAATGTTTCAGGTTTGATAAACAGACCTGAGGTCTGCAGTCAGGTTAAGGACAGTTTATTGCAAAACAATCAAAGACTGTGGTGAATGACAACCTGGAGCAATGCTAAAGCAGTTGCTGGGTGCTATGATTAACATGGACCATTTGCTAAATCCACCGCAGCAAATCTAGCTCACCAAATACTGTGTGTCTCACAGAGCGAGTTCTATGCCTCTGATGAACAGTGGTGCTGGAGAAGAACAGAAGTGGCTCTCAAATATCTCCCTTCAGTACATTCCTCTGTGGCTTATTGGATGCTATGATCTCACAAAAGAACCATCCACTAGAGCTCAACAGTTCTATCCCACTACACAATAGCTTTTCTTCAGGACTATACTTCATAATAGAGGAAAACACTTAAAACTCACAGTGGGAGTTGCAGCCACCAAATTACAGGTGTGCCAATGCCTTAATAGTTGTAAAAGGAGAAGAAAGCAAGAGAACTCTGTCTCTGTCAGAAGCTGGCTCCAGATACAACAAACCACTGAAACAAGAATGAAGAGAGGCTGGGCATCCATGTGCACTGCCACTAACTTTTTTATTTTCAATAAAAATATTTAAGGCTATAGAAACACTAATTTTTATTTGATATACCTAAGATTCTTTTATATAAATACATTCACGAATCAGGAAGAAATTCTTTCTCATAGTACGTTAGAATATTGTTTTTAGAAGGTAAAGAACTTTTTGTTCAAATACATTTAAATACAAACTAAAATTTTAAAACACAAAAAGTGGAGCTTTCTGTTACATGTTTTAAAATCTGTATATAGCAAATGACAGTTGAAATGACTGGGTAGAGGGAAGACGAGAGCCCTATAGCCAAACCCTAACCCCCAAATCAGAAATTTCTAGAAACTTGAGAAGGGAATCACTGCCTTATTCTCTCATGTTGTCCAAATTGTTTATTAAATAATATAAGCCTGCACTTATTTTCACTCCATATTCGTGTCCAGTGTGAGATCACGCCAATCCCAGGGAGTCAAAATCATTAAGACTGTGAAGCCACACAGATCTGCTTGACAGATACAGGCTTCAGTGACTTTTGTACCTCAGTGGCGTAGGCATCTCTAATATTTTAGTGTCTCCCAGTGGGGCAACAAGATCAAGCTCTGATACATCACAGTGGAGGCAGTGCAGGCTGCACCCCTGCAGCTCTCGTCTCCATAACGGATGACTTAACCAGGTGGCTCCCTTAGGCATCAGAGGTACGGCAGGGGGACTGCGCTATCCAAAGAGCTTCATTTAAAGAATGGCTTGTCATTAAACACCTATCTCTCAAGAAGCAAACAACTGGCTGTTTAGAGAAAGGAAAGTCTTCCCTGGTCCACTGAAGTGACTGACTGTTGACAACAAATAGCTTATGCCAGGAATTTAAGTAAAAATAAACTCTCAAGAATTACATGGAAGAGGACACCTAATTTTAATCAATCTTTGGAATGTTCAGATCTGCACTTTATAACTCAAAATTTCTCCTACTTTTTGTCTTGATATTTCACTCTGAAAAGGCAGAGTGTAGAAGATTTACAAGTGAAGAAAAGGTACATTTGCATTCAGAATTTTCTTTCTTTCAGGTTCCAAGGTTTGAGCTTAAATAGCTGTGGCTAAAGAAAGAACATCCAGGCAGTTTTTACACCCCTAGTTCAATACTGCTACTTATTGTCTTGAAGGGGGTGAGGGAGGGTGCCCAGGTGGGTGGAGAGGAGGGGTGCTTATCAAAGTTTCTACTGTTTGACATCCTACTGTAAGGAAAGAGTCCAGGTAAAAAGAAAAGGGAGAAGCATAGATTTGTGCTAATCTTCTTTCTCCACCTTGGATTCCCAGAAGGTAGAAAAAAGCTGAGGTTCCTTTGATTTTGTTTTTGTCCTTCGTCTATGCAGCTAAGGACCAGTTCATTTACTTTAGAACAAATCCTGTTATTTCAAAGCAAGAATGAAAAATGTATGTATAAAATGGAAAAGTGATAAGAAATGAATCAGCAAATTCCTTCATTTTTTTAATCATTTCAAAATGTGAGTTGTAGAGGGAAGTGAGCATAGGAAAATAAAATATAGTTTTAAAATAGGTAACTTTATATTTTCTTAACTCTATCCCAAATGAGAGGGAGGGAGAGAGAGAGGGAGAGGGAGAGGGAGAGGGAGAGAGGGAGAGAGGGAGAGAGGGAGAGAGGGAGAGAGGGAGAGAGGGAGAGAGAGAGGGAGAGAGGGAGAGGGAGAGGGGGAGAGGGGGAGAGGGGGAGAGGGGGAGAGGGGGCGTGAGGGAGAGAGGGAGCGGGAGAGGGAGAGAGAGAGAGAGAGAGAGAGAGCGCGAGAGCACGGGAGCGCAAAGGTGAGAGAGCGAACTAATGTGAGAGGATTAAAGACATTTATTCATGTCTTTAACCCTCTGTAAAAACTAAAAAGTAGGAACGTGAACAACAGCTCCACCTGGAGCTGGGCTGTGCAAGCCCCTGCGACAGTGTAGGCTGCAGCCCCTGCTGCAGTGGGCTGCCATAGGCTCCAGTGAGTGGCCGGCAGCCAGTGTGAGCTGCCAATAGCTGCTGTGAGCGACTGTCCAGAGGCCGGCGACTGATCTGCCTCATCCGGGAAGAGCACAATGATGATACCAACATGGGCCAGTGAAGCAACGTCCTCCGCAACTAGACTGAAGAACAAAAGGACAGCAACTTGTCTGTTCCCCTTCCCCAATTCCCAATGCTGTTCCCAATTACCCAATAAAATCTTAAAAAAAAAAAGTAGCAACGTGGATGGTGGAAAGGGCACAGAACTTGGAGCCAGGGGAGCTGTTTTCTAATTCTGCCTCTGCCACTCACTGCATGCAAGTTTCTATCGCCTGCAAAATGAGGGATTGTACTAAATTTCTAAATTCCCTTCTAATATCACAAAATGTGTGAAATAATATGGCACGTGTTATGGGCTGAATTGTGCCCCTCCAAATTCATATGTTGAAGCCCTAACCCCCAGTACTCTATTTGGAGAAGGGACCTTTAAAGAGATGATGAAGTTAAAATGAGGCTGTCAGGGTGGGCCCTAATCCAATCTGACTGGTGTCCTGACAAAAAGAGGTGATGAGGATTAGGGCACACAGAGAGCCACCAGGGAGGCATGCACACAGAGGAGACCCTGTGAAGAGACAACAAGGTGTCCTTCTGCAAGTCAAGGAGAGAAGCCTCAAAAGAAACCGACCTGGTGGATGCCCTGATCTCACACTTCCAGACTCTAAACCTGGGGGGAAAAAAGTCTGTTGCTTAAGCAACCCAATTTGTGGTATTTTATACGGCAGCCATAGCAAACTAAGATACTGCATCATTTGCATAAAAACTCAATTTAGTTTAAAGGGAATAAACTTTTACAACTTTGCTAATGAATTGTACTCAGGATGATATTACTGGAGGTTCAAATTTCCTGGCTCCTCTTTTAAGAGCTTGCAAGCTTCCCAAACTAGCCACAGAACAAACGATAGTTGGTTTTGGAAAGTTGTAGCCTATACAGTCGAATGTCAAGGGGATTGAAAACTTATAGAGCACAATAAAGAAAAACCAGGGTGAGAATAGTTTATCAGAACAAATTTTATATAATGTAAAATCTTTTATTTTTACTCTTTTATCTAATTTATAATCAAAATGGCTTTTGTTTTTGTTTGTTTTTTTTTCTTTAGGATGGTGTTAATGTATCTAAAATCAGTGTTTGATATCTTCGTTTACCAGTTCTCTTTTTCTTCAATGGTTATAGACTGTGGCAGGAAGATGATGATAGGGTGTGTACATCAGTGTCCATATTTGAAGGTCAGGGAAGGCTACAAAGAAGGGACAGGGGAGGAGGGCTATGGATGGCTCCATACAAATCCATTCTCACCACTGAAAACTAAACAAAAAGAAACCTCAACAAGCTAGTGTTATTGACACCTTAGCGGGACAATTAGACCTCAAAGTTGCTGATTAACCATATTCAGAATAATTTTGCAAAAACAGAATCCCACGAAATTGGAGATGGAGGGAACGTTAGAAGCCATCTCGTGCATCTCTGTTCTTTTGCAATGGGCAAACTGAAGCCTAGAGAGAAGAGACCTGCCCAAGGTCACACAACAAGTTAGTAGCAGAGCTAGACTTTGAACTAGAAAAATATTTTCTTCAGACAGCTTTACATTAACATGCAACCGGTTTTTGTTTTTTACTAATCCTTGCTGTTTTTAATAGAGTTAACAGAAGCTTCCATAGGAACTGTGACTTTTAAAGGTCTCCATCATGCAAAATAATAAACAAAACTGCCGTTTTTATATAGAGTAACAGAAACCTTCAAATAAAATGAGACTTTTAAAGGTCTCTAACATGGAAAATAAACTAAACTACAGGCAACCTATTATTCCTGTTTATTCTCTATTTTATTCAGAACATAAACTGATTAGAAGTGAAACATCAGCAAAGGATGGTGAAAAGGTAACTAACTCATTTAGGGGTTAGGAGACTAGGGTTCTTGAATCAACTCTATCACAAAATAGCTGTATAATTTTGGATGGGTAACTTAACCTATATTGAATTCAGTTTTCTTATATGTAAAATGGATGTGTGATGGGTTGAACAGTGACCCCAAAAAGATACATCCAAGTCCTAATCCCTGGAACAAGTGAATGTGGCATTATTTGGGAAGAGTCTTTATGGACATAATTAAGATCTCGAAATTAGTTCATCTTGGATTTAGGGTGGGACCCAAAAGCAATAACAGGTATCCTTACAAGAAGAAGGTAAAGTTAGAGCTGAGACCCACAGACACAGATGAGAAGGTGATGTAAACACAGAGGCAGAGACTGGAGTGATGAGTCTACAAGGCAAGGAATGCTAACAATTGCTTATAGCCACCAGAAGCTAGGAGAGATGCATGGAACAGACTCTCTCAGAGCCTTCAGAAGAAACGAAACCTGCCAATATGTTGATTTTGGACTTCTGGCATTCTAAAGTATGAGAGTCAATTTTGTTGTTTTAAGCCACTCAGTTTGTGGTAATTTGTTACAACAGCCTTAGAAAACTAATGCAGAGGGCAACTGTGGAATCAGGTGTGAGCATCCAGCAGGTAACAGGAATTAATGAAATGTGTTACTACATAAAACACAGGTGTAAGTGCAATGATTAATGAAAGTGAAACAAGCATCTTTGTGGCAGAGAGAAGATAGAGTGATGGCATGGAAAACACACTCTTCACTTACAGCCTATCATTACGGAGTGGGAATGCAGGCACAGTATTGCCAGAGTCTAGATTTCAAGAAAAACTCAACCTTTTATTTGAATTCTCTTTATTTAAAAGACTGAGGAAATGAATTTTAATTTCTACACACTATGTGTCCAACAAACTAAACCTGAGGGCTAAATATTAGAAGATTGCTAATGTTTTTATGTTTCAATTGGTTCATACTAGTATTGTAATATGGTATGGGAGCGGAAAAATTTTTTTGGTCTAGCATTGTTGGGACAATAGTGGCTAGGGGTCACAGAATACGTATGAAACTTTTCCTGTGAAAATAAACCTCAGGAAGTGTGGTCTCTAACTGCATCATTTCCGTTTACTAAAAGGCTTATTGGGTATGAAAGAGAAATTGAAAGAAAAGTGGTGTTGGTTCACATGCGGGAAGGCACCTACACCGGAGCCCAGGCTGCTCAGTTACCTTTCTGTATATTCAGATTTGCGACTATTTATCCAAGAAGCATACCTGTGGCTTATTTCTGCAAATGGTAAAGTTACACACTTTCTGAACATGTGGGATGTACCTTCCAAGACTTTGTAGTGATGCGATATCTTACTAAGATCGTTAGCATATTGTATTCATGAGAAACATGAAGATTTAACAACCTTAAAGCTGATCTTCTAAAGACGACTAGACAAGATTTGTTTTCTCTCCTGTCCGTATCTAACAGCCAATACACCTCAGACACTCTCACTCTGAAATAAAGAAAAAGGAAGAGGATGCCAAGACAAGTAAATGAAGAAAGAACAGGCTTTTCAACAAATGGTACAGGGACAGCTGAATATCCACATGCAAACGAATGAAGTTGGATCTCTAGGCCGTACCATAAATAAAACTTAACTCAAAGTATATCATAGAGATCTAAATGAAAGAGCTAAAACTGTAAAACTGGAGAAGAAAACAGAAATCAATCTTTATGACCTTGGGCTAGGCAATGGATTTTTAGATACAATACTAAAAGTACAAGCAACAACAATAAAATATAGATAAATGAGATTTCATCAGAAGTAAAATCTTTTGTGCTTTAGGAACCATAACAAACTAAAATGAAAACCCAAAGAATGGGAGAAAATATTTACGGTCATATATTTGTATCCAAAATATATAAAGGGGGAATTGTATCCAAAATATATAAAGAACTCTTATAAATCAATAATAAAAAAGACAAAAACAATTAAAAATTGGGCAAAGGATTTCAGTAGATATTTATCCAAAGGATATATACAAGCAGCCAATAAAAACACATGAAAACAAGCTGAACATCAATCATCATTTGGGAAATGCAAATCAAAACTACAGTGAGGGACCACTAGTCGTAACAGTCAAAAGGTGGAAACAATGCAAATGTCCATCAACTAATAAATTGATAAACTAAATGTGAAATATCCATACACTAGATTATTTAATGGAAATAAAAGAGAATGAAGTCCTGATTCATGATGTGAGCTGGATAAACCTTGAAGATACTATGCTAAGTGAAAGAAGCCAATCACAAAACACAAAACTTTTATATGATTCCATTTATATGAAATATCCAGAATAGGCAAATATATAGAGATAGAAAGTAGATTCATAGCTACCTTGGGCTTAGGAGGGGGAGACATGGCAATGTGGAATAACAACTAATAGGCATGAAGTTTCTTGTTGGGGAGATGAAAATGTTTTAAAATTAGACCATGGTGATTGCTGCACAAGCCATTGAATACACTAAAATCCAATGAAGTGTACAGTTTAAATGGGTGAGTTATATAAGTGAATTATTTTCAATTTTAAAAGAGCAAAGACGAGAAAGTGAAATGTTTCTTATATGTATCTCTCAATTTAATATTCTCTTTATTTATTCTGTTTCAAAGGTTAACAGCTAAGGCCAACCAACTATCTCAGCACAGATATGATTTTGCATTTAGTTACTCCTCACTACAGCTACCATTAGCTTTACTATTATATCTAAAAGATATGTTTATTTTCACACTGTAAATTCTGTGGTCAACTTATATTGAAATCAAATGAAAATTCAAAGATCATAATTCTTTAAGTTTAGCCAAGCACAGCACAGAAATACCGTCCTTCAATAGAAGCAGTTCTATATACTTTAACAATATCTGGAGCAACAATTTAAATCTTTGATTGCTATGTGCAATAGTGAACATAGAGATGACTGACCCCTTTTAAGATGATGATTTGTCAATTTCTATTGTTCTACACACACAGTCAATCAATCAAATATTGTGAGATGCAAACACAAAATGCGTGCGCACGCACACACAGAGGTTAACAACCCATCGTCAAGAGACAAAACAATTAATAGAAACAGACTCCGATGTGGGAATTTACAGGGCATTTAAAACAACTACAATTAATATGTTAAATACTTTACTGAAAAAGGTGGACAACATAAAGTACATATGGGTAATTTCAGCAAAGAGATTGAAACTATACAAGGTCAGACAATTAAGTTTGCAAACTCATCCTAGAAAAAGTTCTACATACCTCACTGCTAAATATCACTACAGTCACCTTCAAAGTATTCCCCTTGGGAAGCTATGCACTGACGCCAGCACCTAGTCCACCCTTCAGAGCAAATTTGGAACTCTTTTTCTGGAATGGCCATCAGAGCTGTCATCGTCTTACCCTTGATGTCCTAAATGTCATTAAAATGTCTTCCTTTTATTATTCCCCTTACCTTTGGATAAAGAAAGATGTCATTGGGGCCAGATCAGGTGAATAGGGAGGGTGTTCCAATACAGTTATTTGTTTACTGGCTAAAAACTCCCTCACTGACAGTACTGTGTGAGCTGGTGCACTGTCGTGATGCAAGAGCCATGAATTGTTGGCGAAAAACTCAGGTCCTCTAATTTTTTCAAGCAGCCTTTTCAGCACTTCCAAATAGTGAACTTGGTTAACTGTTTATCTAGTTGGTACAAATTCATAATGCATAATCCCTCTGACATCAAAAAAGGCAAGCAACACTGCTGCAATAAGTCTGCAAACTTAATTGTTAGATCTTGTAAGAAAGAATGGACATGCTATTAAAAAACATACTAACACATATGTCCTTGATTATGTTGAGGCAAATTCCTTCTATAACTAGTTTGTTTACAGTTTTTATCATGAAAGGGTGTTGAAATTTGTCAAATGCTTTTTGTGAATCTATTGAGATGATCATGTGATTTTTATCCTTCATTCTGTTCATGCGGTGTAGCACATTAATTGATTTGGGTATGTTAAATCATCTTTTCATTCCAGGGATAAATCCTGTTTGGTCATGGTATGTGATACTTTTGATGTGCTATTGCACTTGGTTTGCTAGTATTTTGTTGAGGATTTTTGAATTTATGTTCACCAGGGTAATTGGCTGTAGTTTCCTTTTCTTATAGTGTCTTTGTCTAGTGTTGGTCTTAGGATAATGCTGGCCACATAAAATGAGTTTGGAAGTGTCTTTGGGAAGAGTTTAAGAAGAATTGGTGTTAATTCTTTAACTGTTTGGGAGAATTCACCAGTGAAGCCATCTGGCCATAGGCTGTTTTTTTATTGGAAGGTTTTTGATTACTGGCTGATTCAAATTTCTTACTCATTATTAGTTTGTTCAGCATTCTATTTCTCTATGATTCAATTTGGTAGATTGTATGTTTCTAGAAATTTATCCATTCCTTCTAGGTATCCAATTTGTAGGTATATAATTATTCATAGCAGTCACTTATGAATCTTTATATTTCCACGGCATCAGTTGTAATGTCTCTTCTTTCAGTTCTGATTTTGTTTATATGTCTTCTTTCTTTCTTCTTATTTAGACTAGCAAAGTGTTAAATTTTTTATCTTTTCTAAAAATATAACTGAGTTTTGTTGTTTTTTTCCTATTACATTTCTATTCTGTATTTAATTTATTTCTGCTCTAACTTCATTATTTTCTTCTGCTAACTTTGGGATTCGTTTGTTCTTCTTTTTCTCGTTCCTTGAGGCATAAAGTTACTTTGTGTATTTAATATCTTACTTAATGTAGAAATTTATCACGATAAACTTCCATTTAGTACTGTTTTTGTTGTATCCATAAATTTTGGTATGTTGTGTTTTCATTTTCATTTGTCTCAATGAATTATATAAAGAGGCCATATATGAAAAACTCACAGCTAACATGATACTCAATAGTTAAAATCTTAAAGATTTTCCTTCAAGATCAGGAACAAAGCAAGGATGCCTACTCTCATTATTTCTATTAAACATAGTATGTGAAGTCCTAGTCAAAGCAATTAGGCAATAAACAAAAATAAAAAGTACCAAAATTGGAAAGGAAGAAGTAAAATTATCTGTTTTCAAATTACATGATCATATATGTACAAAACTCTAAAAAATCTACAAATAAAACTGTTAGATAAAATAAATGAATTCAGTAAAGTTGCAGGATACAAAACAAATATACAAAAATCAGTTGCTTTTCTATAGACTCATGAGCTACATGAAAAGGAAATTATGAAAACAATCCCATTTACAATATTCAGAGAGAAACAAGGAAGAGAAAGACTTTTATGCTGAAAACTAGAAAACATTGATGAAAAAATTAAAGAAGGCACTAATAAATGGAAAGTTATCCCATGTACATAGATGGGAAGACCTAATATTGATAAAATGCCTGTACTACCCAAAGCAATCTACAGATTCAATGCAATCAATATTAAAATCCCAACATAATTTTTTTTTTACAGAAATAGAAAAAAAAAAGAAAAAAAAAAGAAACCATATGGAACCACAAGGACCTCGAATAGCTAAAGTAATCTTGAGAAAGAAGAACAAAGATGAAAACTTCATTCTTTGTAATTTCAAAATATGTTATAAAGCTACAATAATTTAAATAGTATGGTACTGGCATAAAAACAAGAATGTTGACTAATGGAATAGAAAAGAAAGCTAAGAAATATAAGCATATGTATATATGGTCAACTCATCTTTGACAAAGGTGCCAAGAACACACAGGAAATGATAGTCTCTTCAACAAATGGTACTGACAAAACTGGATATCCATATGCATAAGAATGAAATTGGACCCCTATCTTACACCATAAACAAAAATCAACTCCAGGTGGATTAAACATTAAGACCTGAAACTATAACACTCCTAAAAGAAAACATAGGGGCAAAGCTTCATGACATTGGTCTAAAGCAATGTTTTTCTGGATATGACTCTAAAAGCCCAAGTATCAAAAGCAAAAATAGACAAATGGGACTATATCAAGCTAAATGGCTTCTGAACAGGAAAGGAAACCATCAACAGAGTGAAAAGCAATCTGAAGATGGGAGAAAGTATTCGCAAATCATACCATTTATAGGGGATTAATATTCATAACATATAAGGAACTCTTACAATGAAATAGCAAAAACACAATCCAATTTTAAAATGGGCAAAGGACTTGAATTGGCATTTCTTTAAAGAAGAAATACAAATGGCAAATAGGTAAATGAAAAGATGTGCAACATCACTAATCATCAGGGGAATGCAGATCAAAATCACATTAAGATGTCATCTCATATCTGCTAAGATGGCTATTATTTTAAAAAATTAAATAAGAGGTAACAAGAGTTGGCAAGAATATGGAGAAATTGGAAATCTGTACACTGTTGGTGGGCATGTAAAATGGTGCAGCTGCTATGGAAAACAGTATGGTGGTTCCTCAAAAAATTAAAAATAGAAGTACCATATGAAATAATCCTACTTCTGGGTATATGTCTGAAAGAACAGAAATCAGGATCTTGAAGAGATAGCTGAACTCCAATGGTCGGTATAATATTATTCGCAATAGCCAAAGTGTGAAAACAACTTAAATGTCTATCAACAGATAAATGGATAAGAAAAATGTGGTCTACACATACAATGGAATATTATTCAGCCTTAAAAAAAATGGAACCCTGCCATATGGAACAACATGAATGAACCTGGAAGACATTATACTAAGCAAAACCAACCAGTTGCAGAAGGACAAATCCTGCATGATTCCACCTATATGAGGAATCTAAAGTACTCAACTCAGAATCAGAAAGTAGCTTGTTTTCCAGGGGCTGGTGGGAGGGGGAAAATGTGGAGCTGCTTTGCAATGGATATAAAGTTTGTTATACAAGATGATAAAGCTCTAGAGATCTACTGTGAAACATTGTGCCTACATGTATCAACACCATATTAAAAATTTGTTAAGAGGGTAGATCTCATATTAAGGGTTTTTTAACCACAATTTTAAAAAATAGGTAGCCAAAGGCCGGCCAAGTGGCGCATTGGTTAAGAGCTGGTTTAGGAAGCCAGCGGCCCCGATTCGGATCCCACATATGAGGGCCAGTGACACTGCCCTCTACAGCTAACAACAGCTCCACCTGAAGCTGGGCTGTGTGAGCCCCTGCGACGGTGTAGGCCGCAGCCCCTGCTGCAGTGGGCTGCCATAGGCTACAGTGAGTGGCCGAGAGCCGTTGTGAGCTGCCAAGAGCCGTGCTGAGCGACCATCCAGAGGCCGGTGACCGATCTGCCTCATCCGGGAAGAGCGCAATGGCAATATCAACAAGGGCCAGTGAAGCGACGTCCTCCACAACTAGACTGAAGAACAAAAAGACAGCAACTTGTCTATTCCCCTTCCCGATTTCCCAATGCTGTTCCCCTCCCCCAATTCCCCAATAAATCTTTAAAAAAAAATAGGTAGCCAAAATTACATAGTAAAAACGTATTAGAGAAGTATGTTGAATTGTTAATTAAGGATATGTAGGTTGGTAGGTAGGTAGGTAGGTAGGTAGGTAGACAGATAATATGCATATACAAGGTGTGATGGAAAAATACGGTGAATGCTGTTGCCAAGTGCCATCCAGGTGATGTTAATTGTATTTTTGACCCCGATGGAATTATGTAAGCTGAGTTTGTACCCAGGAACACTATGGTGAACTCTAAATATTATAAGGGATTATGTTAGTGTTCAAGAAATGGTGTGTGTAGAAAATAGCCTGAGAAATGGGCAAACGGTTTCATCCTCCATCATGACAATGCTCCGTGTCACACATTGTTTCTGTTATATGGCAATTTCTCTCAAATAAAAACATTATGGTGTGTCTTCATCCACCTTATTCACCAGATCTGGCACTGTGTAACTTCTGGCTCTTCCCCAAAGTCAAAATGACCATGAAAGGTAAATGTTTTGTATTGTTTCAGGACATTGAGGCAGCCACGACAATGCAACTAGACACTCATGAGAGAGGACTTCCAGAACTGCTTCAGAAAGTGGCAAGAACGAAGGGATAAGTGTGTTCAAAGCAAGGGGGACTATTTTGAGGGGGATTAATGGCAATGTGTCTTTTACTGTAATAATTTTTTTTTGAGGGCAGTGTCACTGGCCCTAATATGTGGGACCGAATCGGGGCCGCTGGCTTCCCAAGCCAGCGCTTAACCGCGCCACTTGGCCGGCCCTTGGAATAATTTTTTTTATTTAAACATTCACCATATGTTTTGATAACACCTCGTATAATATTAGAATACAAATGAAATCTTCCACAGATGATTGTTTTTTATTTATTTATTTATTTTTTTTTTTTAGCTGAGCCATCCTGCCACCTGTTGGCAGCTCAATGGCAACTCAGCTCGGGCTGGCCTTGAACCGCTGTTGCTCAGAGCTCAGCTTGCACTCTTGAGCGAGCTCTTAACCAACTGAGCCATTCGGCCGGCCCACAGATGAGTCTGAAAGGCTAGGCAGGGACCAGATAACTGAAGGCTGTGGGTGCCATCCTAAAGTCTAGATTTTTATCAGTTAAGCAATGGGAGTCATGAAAGCATTTTAAGAAGGAAAGACATTATTCACCCCACAATGACAGTTTAAAAGATGTTTTAGAGAGGCAGATTAGACTGTAGGCAGGGCAAATGTTAATCCTGATGAAATAGGAATCTCTGAAATAAGGCAGCAGCAGTAAGTATGAGAGCAGAGGACTGACTCAAGAGATGCTGTAGAACTAGACTGCACAGGGTTTGGTTCCTAATTGGATGAAATGAGTCAGAGAAAAGGAACAGCTAAGGGGGACCCTTAAGTTTCTGGCTTAGATAAGTAGCACCTGAACCCAAAAGAATTTCACAAGATGGCAGGGGCTCAAGCCTTTCCTCCTTCGGATCTTGTAAAAGATCAAAAAGTCCAGTTTCTCAGATACCTTCTGAAATAGAGTAATTCTACTAACAAGCCACAGCAGTTCTGTTACCTTGTCCTTCGGGATATAAGGCCACATCCATATGTGTAGAACCAACAGACAAAGATCACTGACTGTCTGTTTTCTAGGATTGTCTAAACAGCCAATGGAACTCATAACATGATAGATTCAGTCACAGAAATTAATATTGATTCTGAAGATGGTGAAAATGAGCAGTTTGGCCATGCCTGTCATGGATCAGTATGCAGATCAAGTATAGATATAACCTTGATCACATCCTCACCTCGTTAATCATTCTCCACTGCAAATTTTTTTTATTCTTATTTTTATTTTCTCCACTGCAAATTATGAACACATTTTTACAAGCAAAGGATAAAAAAATACACACTATTTCAAGGTGTGTCATAACCCAGTATATCTGCTTACATATAATTATTTTCACACTGATTGTCACTTTAAGAAACTAACTTTGAGGGCTGGCTGAGTGGCTCAGTTGGTTAAGAGCTCGCTCAAGGGTGCGAGCTGAGCTCTGAGCAACAGCAGTTCGATGCCCAGCCCGAGCTGAGCTGCCGCTGAGCTGCCAACAGGTGGCAGCATGGCTCGGCTAAATAAATAAACAAACAAACAAACTAACTAACTAACTAACTAACTAACTTTGTGGCATTCTCCACCAGTTCTCACCAACAATTGTTTCTACAAAGGTCAATGTGTGGCTATAACTACCTAATTATTCATTTGTTCATTTCTTCAGTGCTAGAAAAGCCTTAAAAGTAAGGTCCCTAACATCAAGGAAATTTAGCTAGCTCACAAAACGAGACACTCACCTGTGGAGAGGTAAACAACAAAACAACACTATGCTACCAGACAATCTATACATTATGTGTCAAGTAAGAGCTATAGACACAAGCAACTAAGAGTTCACAGGAAGGATAAATCCTTGTGGGCTTGAGTGGTAACAGTAAGTTTCATGGGGGTGGTGGGAACTGCTGTGGGACTTGAATAACGGGAAAGAGTTGGGCAGGAAGGGAGGATAGTACATGAAATTTTAATGGTATCAGTAAAGCACGAGGAGCAAGTGGAATGAACATTATATGTTTCAGAGACAATCATGCTTGGCTAGTCAACACACTACAAAAGCAATGAGACATTGCCACTTCTTCATATCACAAATACTTAAGATATTTTAAAGTGTCAATAGGATGTTCAAAGGCTTAAATCAATTTAGCACTGCAAGTAGAAAGTATTTCAAATCAACGGCAAAATTCCCAAAGCTTTACATCATCATTGTTCACAGAGTAACTATGCCTTTGAAAAATGATTAGAAACAATTGTTCTTCTTGAATCTTGGGACTCCACTACCAGGAGGGATGGAAATAATATGTCCAAATTTAGATGTCTATAAGTGAAGTCCATTGTGTCTTCATATTTCCCAAAGTTCCTAACACTTTTAAAGTACCTAGAGGCAAAAGAAGGTGTCTGGGCCCTTTTGGATATGCTGGTTTCATTTACTGTCCATAAATGGCCTGTACTAGCTACTATGTGTACAGGTCACCTGTCATTATTTTTCCCAAAGGACCAGATAGGCAGAAAAAAGACAAATTCAAGGAATGAGTAATGGAAGAGGGAAAAACATACACAAGATTTCATTATACAAATAGAAAATTTGTGTGTGTGTATATGTGTGCGTGTGTATGTACATGGGGGCATATGCTTGCACTTTGTTTTCTCTTTCACTGCCTTTTCTCTTTCTCTCTTATTCTCATATTCTCTCTTTTTGGTTTACTTTCTTTAGCTCAATTCTATATATATACTTTGTGTACATTATATCATGCTATATTACACTAGACACATGTTAAAGAGGGTATGAAAAGAATCCCTATCATTCAGTGGATTATAAACTAAATCACACTTATCATTTAAACCACAATAAATATAATAGATGAAATGCCAAAATGACTGTTACTGACAAATTGAAATCGGAGGAGAGTTCAACAGTCCTTTAGAGGGAGATAAAATTACTGTGAAAATGGAGACACATATGATAGCTTCACCAAGACAGGACTTTAGCATCCAGATTCTAAAGCTAGATCCAAGGGCTTGCATACTCAGTTGCACCCAAGGATCACACATGGAACACTTGTTAGAATGCACATTGTTGCGGTCCATCGCCAGGGAGTCTAACTCAGCAAGCCCAGAGCAGGGCCCAGAAGTCTACATATTTAACAATTCCAGATTATTCCAATGCAGATGTTTCTCACAATACACTTTGTGCAGCACTGAATAACAACTTGGAGAACAAACAGGATTTGAATAGGCTTGATGGGAATGTCAGAGAAAGGATAAAAGACTGGGTTCCATGAGGGACAGTAAAGTAAGTGAGGTTGCTGGAACAAAGTAGTAGGGGGGATGGTAGAAGATAAAGCTTAAAAAGGTAGTGGGAAGAAAAATAATGAAGTATCTGAACTGTCACACCAGAAAGTGTACATATGACCCTATACATGGTAGAGATCCAGTGATGATTTATCTAGTAGGGCCATTCAGTAAAAGGAATTGACTACACTGATCCATGCATTCTTACAATAATGCCATCGCCAAGATAACAAGTTCTGGACTGGAGGGGTCCCAAAGGCTTGTCAGTAGATCAATGCATATTCACAATCAAATTTCAACTGGCCTGTGGTAAAATGAAAATAATCAAGACAATGTGCTGATACTTTCAATTATTTACTTTTTTGATGTTAAAATGTTCTTTGTATTTAATTATTTACGCTTTGCAAAATAAAAAAAATAGGCAGCTGAGCATATGAAAAGATGTTCAACATCATTAGCCATTAGGGAAATATAAAATTAAAATCACTATGAATATACAAGCACACATTTATTAGAATGGCCAAGATAAAACAAAATTAGTGACAATACCAAACAGTGGCAAGGAGGTAGACAAAACGGTACTCTCATATATTACTGGTGGGGATGCAAATTGGCACAGCCACTGTGGAAAACAGTTTGTCAGTTTCTCATAAAGTAAAACATAAAACCCAGCATATAACCCAGCAAATGTATTCCTAGGTTTGTATCAAAATGAAAACTTACATTCACACCAAAACTTGTACCTGAATGTTTATAGTAGTTCTATTCACAATCAGCAAACTCTGGAAAAAAACCTAAATGTCCTTCAATGTGTGAGTGGATAACAAACTGTGGTACATCCATACCAAGATACATTATTCAGCAAAATGGAATGAGCTACTGATATAAGCAAAAAGTTAGATGAATCTCAAAGGCATTGTGCTGAATGAAAGAAGGCCGTCTCAAAAGGCTACTACATTTACATATATTTATATAATAGTTTTGAAAAGACAAAACTACACTGACAGAACATATCAGTGATTGTGAGGGATAAGTGGAGAGAGAAGAATATGACTATAAATATGTACTACAAAAGAATGTTTTTGAGTGATGGAACTGTACTGTATCCTGCCTGTGTAGTAATTGAATGAATCTATACATGTAAAAGTGTCCTTCAATAGATGGTTGGATATAGAAGATGTGGTATATATACAATGGAATACTATTCTGCCATAAGAAAAGATGAAAGAGTGTCATTTGTGACAACATGGATGGATCTTGGGATTATCACGCTAAGCGAAATAAGTCAGACAGAAAAACTTAAGAACCATGTGACTTCACTCATATGTGGGATATAAAACTGAAAACAACAAAGGAACAAGACACACAAACAAACAAAAACTCATAGACACAGACAACAGTTTAGTGGTTACTGGGGGTAAGGTGGAGATGGGTGGTAGAAGAGGGTAAAAGGGATCAAATATATGGTGATGGAAGGAGAACTGACTTTGGGTGATGAGCACACAATGTGATATATAGATGATGTATTGTACACTTGAAACCTATGTCATTTTACTAACCATCATCACCCCAATAAATTGAATTAAAAAAAAAACTTACTGGGCCAGCCAAGTGACTCGTTGGTTGAGAGTTGGCTTGGGAGCGCAAGCTCTGAGCAGCAGGGCCGCCAGTTCGGATCCCACATGGGCCAGTGACGCTGCACCCTCTACAGCTAAGATGGTGAACAACAGCTCGACCTGGAGCTGGGCTGCTGTGAGTCGTCGGCACGGCATAGCTGCAGTGGGGCTGCAGTGGGCTGCCATAAGCTAACATGAGTGGCTGGCAGCCGGCATGAGCGGCCAAGCAATGGCCGGTGACCGATCTGCCTCACCTGGGAAGAGCACAATGATCACAATACCAACATGGGCCAGTGAAGCGACATCCTCCACAACTAGACTGAAGGACAAAACAACAGCAACTTGTCTGTTCCCCTTCCTGGATTCCCCAACGCTGTTCCCTCCCCCAATTCCCCAATAAAAATCTTAAAAAAAACAAAACAACAACAAAAAACTTATTGAGTGGTACAACTTTCCTCCCCAAACAAATAAATTTTACTGTATGTTAATTTAAAAAATTAACTAGTAGGCATTTATTTATCAGTTTCCCAACATTTTGGAAACCATGCTTGTCCAAATGTCTAGTATATCTAGCAGAGGCCACTGAAAGGCATATGTCCATAAGAACCTTGCTCACTGGTGCTAAAAAGGTACTTCATTACTCCTGTTTTGGATCTTTCAATAACCATCAATTATTCTTATCACAGTCCTGGGTTCCACTTCACTTTTGCAAACTCCGAATACATGACTTATTCCACACGGTGATCCACATATCAGTTATTCAACGGCACCTAGTCTTGTACTCTCGTTAACATCTGATCAAGCTACTTGCTTACATCTCTGCCACTCTCACATGCTCAAAATTTCCTGCTGTCTACCTTAAATTTTGCAATGAAGGTTATTAGGTAAGAGTGAGGGAGCAATATATTTTGGAGCAAGTATCAATAGGTTCCAAAGCACATTTTTTCCTGGAATCTGAAGAGACCCAGGTTTCCTTTTAATACATCTCAGGAATTAATTAGACAAATATTACTGAGGATTTCCCAGATGCCCAGAATCACCCACTTATTTCTGGGAGTTATGTATTTAGTAATATGGGAACAAACTAATATTCCTTCTTCTCAGTACCAACAAGACAAGTGGGTGGAGGGAGAGACCACATTTTTGTTGTTTCTAACAGAGGCAGTCCCTTTCCATTTTTTTTCATTTCTTTTTGGTGACTAATGGAAGTAATACCACAAACAATAGCATAAAGAAAAAGTAAAACCTTCATGACTTATATTTCCCTTTAGCCCTGTTTTCAAATATCTGTTTATTTAAAACCCATCTACTCAAAAATTTCTTTTTTGAGCCTGGCCATGAGTAAACCAGACCATGTTTGAATTTGACAAACATTGACTCTTGTATTTGTTATCTGTTGCTGCTTCACCAATGACCCCACAACTGAAGTGTCCTAAAACAACCATTTATTATCTCACCCAGTTTCTGAGATCAGAAATTCAGGAGTAGCTTAGCTCAGTGGTTCTGGCCTTAGGGTCTCTCATAAGGTTGTAATCAAAATGTCAGCTAGGGTTCCAGTGATCTGAAGACGTAACTGGGACTGGAGGATTCTTCTCAGATGGTGCACTCACACGGCTATTGGCAGAAGACCTCACCTATTCTCTGGCTATTTACAGAAGGCTGCCATTCTAGTCTCTCCATAGAATGCTTGAGTACCGACATGACATTGGCTTCCAGCAGAACATGTGTCCAAGAGGCAGCAAGGCGTAAGGTTGAATGCTTTTTATGACCTAGCCTTGAAAGTCAGTCCTCATCATTTCCACAAGGTACTACACAAATCAGCCCTATTCATTGTGGGACGAACAACACGGGCGTGAAAGTAGCAGGAAATTGGGATACATAGGGGACAACTGGGAGACTGGTTATCACCACTCCAGATGAAGGGAAGAGTTTTATAAGTTCTCAAGCTAATAGAATTGAAAAAGGCCAAAGGCTAACCAATTAACCCTGGCAAAAAGAAGGCTAACACAGAAACAATATCTAAGGCTGCTAATTGTTCTTTCTCATTAGGATGTCAAGTGTTTGACAAATAAAGCCTTGTACAGGTAGGGCTGAAGCTGTAATTAGGCACTGGGAGATGCAAGCATGTCAAAGAGAAAAATGAAGAATAAATATCCTGAAAAATCCATATATGAAAAGACCAATTTCACTGATCTTCCAATTAGCCAAATGTATGAAGAATATATCCAAGATTCAGGCAGATCTCTGGTGTTAAAAAGACCATCACTAAAACCAACTGTAACAAAACTAGTTGTGAAAGGTTATCTACAAACTACCATACAAGCAAAGTGTCTGTTTCAAATCAAAGATGTAAACTGAAAATGGTTTTTTCCTGTTCAACTGTGTTTGAACTAGAGCTCCCCTAATATATGAACATGCTTGAATATGTCTGGAGTTTCTAGGAGAATAACTATATTTGAATACACTCTGCATGCTATTTTATGAGTCCCATGAAAAGCCAAGTTTATGAGGTTACCAACTGGTGATAATTACTTATTTTCCTTTCCCTCATTTCCTTCTTCTCCACTCATCAGGGCTTTAATTACATATTCCACAAGAATCAAATTTAAGCCTGAAAAGGAGAAATGTATTTACACTAAGGTCACTCCTGGGAAACAACAAGTGGAACTAGGCTATAGCTGATGTCAATTATGTCAGGTGGCAGTGGGAAAGAACTCAATGGTCACCACTATAACAGGTTTCATCATCCTCATTTCATGCCATTTTTATAGAGAATTGAATGACTTGTGCTTGTGGACTTTGGAGACAAAAGCAGATGTGGAATGTTCTAAATAAATGTCTGCAGAGGAAAACCAAACACAAGTGGTGGCCAAAGTGGCCGAAATCCAACCAAAAACTATTGGAGAGAAGGGGCCCTACATTACACAATTTATTCTGCCAGGTCTAGGACGACTGGGCTTGTGACAATTTCGTGGGCTGATCTTTTTTTCCCAGTGTATACGGGATAGGCACACAATGCCTAAGAGTAGTGGGTGGCTGTGTCAAGGCAGAAAAAACTTGCCATGTTTGAGAGCATAACTCTGTACCAGAAATCCCAACACCTTGATTTCTACTAAAAGATCAACACAGCAGCACAATATCCTATATTTCCAACCATTCATATAAAAGGACCTAATCCAAAGTCCATTTGGATTTTTCAGAAGTCAGAAAATAGTGATCCCAATCAATACGATTCACAGTCTATCTTTCAAAAACATGGGGATAGTTGAAGTTTTCTCATCTTTTCTTCTTTGACCCAATTTTCCATCTCAATTGGGTCAAAATTGGGCCAGAGCTCTGTTATTGATACCTACAAACCATAAAAGGCTAGGTTACAAATTCACTATAAACTACATTTCTTTCTCATTATATTTTTCTCCCTCCCTTTTTGAGAGTATTGTTTCATTTATACCCCGCTTCATTTAAATGAAGTCTTTATAACCCCATTCCATATACATGATACTTTACAGTTTACAAAGTACATCTATGAGGTAAGCAGGGCAAGTTGTATTCCCATTTCACAGAGAAGGCAACTGACTTATCCAGCTAATGTAGAGCAAAGCTGGGATGAAAAAAATCTGATCTCTTAACTCCAAATTTAGTATGTGTTCCACTGTACTGCATTGACTGAGAAACATTTTACATAATGAAATGAAAGGCACAGTAAATACCTCTCAAGATGGAAATGGTCAAATAGAAGAGAATAAGGACAACCTATTAAACTTCAAGTGTCTGTAAAAGAGAAAGACATAGTGAATTTAGAGTGTTGCATTGCTGCAGTGGTTTAGTGGATGTTATATCTTAACATTTTAGAGAAAATTGTATTCCTTTGTTCATTTATTTTTATCAAATGTAGTTTACTAATCCATAAGCTCCTTTAAGGCACTTTCCTCATTAGATGTACCTTTGTATAATATACCACACCTTACAGTCTCTAGCCTTGAACCAGATAGATGCTTAGTAAACTAGTTGTTCAAAAAAATGAGTTCAGGGCTGGGCGAGTGGCACGGTGGTTAAGTGCTGGCTTGGGAAGCCAGCGGCCCCAGTTCAGGTCTCATATATGAGGGCCAGTGACACTGCCCTCAAAAAAAAAGTCATTTTCAAAAGCTTATTTCTATAATTCTGTAATTTACTGTAATTCACATCCCATGCTGCTTATCCAGCTTTCAATAGAGACTACAAAGTAGAATTATTTTGCTTGAAGGAAATGAATTGCCTTAGTGTTTCTCCAGTAATTCTGTATCCCAACTCTCCCAAACCTCCCCCAGTTCTCCATATCCCGCAAGACAAAATTTGGAGCACAAAGCTTGGTACTCTAATCACTTCTGAAATTTCTGCTGCTATTCTCTAGCACCACTGTCCATATTAAAAAAGCTAATCCACTGACATTTCTTTTGGTCAACTAAAGTCCTAGATACATTACTTCCTACATTCTTTTTGACAACATCTCACTCATTTCATTCATTCATTTATTGAACAAATATTCATTGGGTCCCTACCATATGTCAGGCACTGTTCTATGTTCCAGAAACACAAAGGTAAACAAGATAAGCAGAGACCCTGCTTTTGTTCTAGATGAATTACTGACCAACAATAAAGAAAAATAATTAAACGCAATAATTTCGATGAAATATATAAACAGATAAAAGAATGGGTTTGGAGACCTCTCTTAGGAGCTAGCGTGTGAGGCAAGACATGAAAGAGGAGTGCTCTCTGTTGCCAGCCATGCATAAGCTTGGTGAAGAGATTTCCAGGCAGAAGGAAGAGCACATGCAAAGCCTGAATTAGGAACAAGCTTGGTGAGTTTGAGGGGGGAAAAAAAGAAAACGCCGGTGTGGCTGGAGCACAGTTGAATTCAGAGCAGCATGGCACCAGATGAAATTCTAGAGGTAGGCAGGAACTGATGCCAGAGTATAGCTATTGAAGAGTTTCAGGCAAGGGGATGATAAGCAAACACAGCAGGTTATATGTCATCACATCCCCCTTCTTTCTTATAACACTTGTTAACATACTGCAGCAGAGTTGGGAAAGAATGGTACAGAGAGTGAGTCCATTCTAACAAATAGTTTTGGGCTCATAACCAATTTGATCACATATTGCTCCCCAACCCTAGCTAATAATGCCATTCTTAAACTAATTTACCATATGACTGATTGTCTCCTCTTGATGACAGATTTGGCTTCCTCTCCCCACCCTAACCCTCCATCTAATACAGTTCTTTGTCAGTAGCAAAATTTGTGGGATGTTCTCTAAAAAGTAATGAGGAAAACTCACATAGATGGTTGTAAAGAGCATATACGCAATGGAATATTGAATAGAATACTTTAAAAAAATAACATTATTCTTATGACTAGGCAAAGGAGTAAGTAAAGATTGTGATGTGACATATTTAAGGCAAAGTAGCCCAGCACTTTGAGACTGAGGTACACAAAGGGTGCATGGCATTTCCCTCAATTAGTTTGCTAATGCCATGTGATAAAATGAGCATGTGGGACTTTAAGAGCTTCCTGGATGAATGAAGTCTGGAAGAGGCTGAGGTATTTAGGGTAGGATGTTCCAAGCCCAAGTTATAGCTTTTGGAAAAGATAAACTATGGGTCTAGATGAAAAAAGATGAAGGGGAGAAATAAATGCATTTTACAAAGAGGGGAGGATAGAGCAAAAGGAAATAGGAATATCTGAAGTGGCCTGGTGAATGGCTTTAAAGCCATTTGGACATAATCTCTATAAACAAAAAGTAACTTTCGGCTTTTTTGTTACCATACTATTGAAAACGGCTGGATAGAAATTGAACAATTCAATAAAATTGGTATAGTCTGACTTAAAATACAGGCTAGAATGAATATCACTTAAAATATTGATTAGTTGGATTCATAAATTTACATATTTTGTGTCTGTCATAATATGGGCCGGGCACTATGGGCTTGGTTCACAGCACAGCCTCTTTCAGGTGCCTCCAAGCCCGGCACAGGCAGCTACCAAATACAGGTCATTTCAAGGCTCCTACCAGGTGGCTCAGGACTGGGCACAGACAGAGGCTGATCTTGGCCTGCACTGGAGCCCCTCTCAAGAGGACCCAAAGAACATACCCAGTGGCCAGCTTCAGACCACACCAGAGTACCACCCAATTAGCCCCACAAATGAAACACCCAAAGGTGGACTAGACAGGCACCAGAGCCCTGCTAAATTGAATCCTACCTTGTGGGGTCAGCCCCTGCACAACAGCTCCTCCACTGTAATCATGGCCAGTCCTCCGATCCAGTCAGCCTGAGGGTCAGTCCCTCTCATTGACATGCAAACAGCAATCAAGGCTCAACTACACACAACAGGAGGGTACACATAACCCACACCAGGGAACACTCCTGGAACACCAGGCTCAGGTGACAAGGGAGACTATATCACTAGGCCCCACAGGACATCTGCTACATAAGCACACTCTGCCAAGACAGAAAGAGGTAGCATTTCTACCTAATACATAGAAACAAACACAGGGAGGCAGCGAAAACGAGGAGCCAAAGAAACGGGTTCCAAATTAAAGAACAGGAAAAAGTTTAAAAAAAAAATCTCAATGAAATAGAGCCAATTAATCTACCAAATACAGAGTTCAAAACACTGATTAGAAGGATGCTCAATGATCTTAGAGGAAGAACAGATGAACTCAGTGAGAACTTAACACAAAAAGATAGAAACCATAAAAAAGAATCAGTCAGAAATGAAGAATACAATTGAAATGGAGAATACATTAGAGGGAATCAATAGCAGATTACATGAAGCAGAGGACAGAATCAGCTATTTGGAAGACAAGGTAGTAAAAACACTCAACAGCAAAAAGAAAAAAAGGTTTTAAAAAATGAGGAGAGTTTAAGGGACTTCCAGAACAACATCAAGCATACCAACATTCACATCATGGGGATACTGGAAGGAGAAGAAAGAGAGCAGGGAATTGAAAACCTACCTGAAGAAATAATGACTGAAAACTTCCCTAACCTGGCAAACGAAATGAACACACAAATCCAAGAAGCACAGAGAGTCCCAGACAAGATGAACCCAAAGGGGCCCACAAAAAGACACATCATATTAAAATGCCAAAGGTTAAAGACAAAGAGAGAATCTTAAATGCAGCAAGAGAAAAGCAGTTAGTTACCTACAAGGGAGCCCCTATAAGACTGTCAGCTGATTTCTCAAGAGAAACTCTGCAGGCTAGAAGGGTTTGGCAAAAAATATTAAAAGTGATGAAAAGCAAGGACGTACAAACAAGATTACTCTGTGAAGCGAAGCTATCATTTAAAATTGAAGGAGTGATAAAGAGCTTCCCAGACAAGAAAAAGCTAAAGGAGTTCATCACCACCAAACCAGTATTACAAGGAATCTTAGAGGGACTTCTTTAAGAAGTAGAAAAAAAAGATGAAAAAATATGAGTAATGAAAGAGAAATAACTATATACCTATCAATAACTGATTTAAATGTAAATGGATTAAGTGCTTCAATCAAAAGACATAGAGGAGGCTGCTGAATGGATAAGAAAACAGGACCTATGCTGCCTACAAGAGATCCACTTTAGATCCAAAACACACAGAGAAAAAGTAAAGGGATGGAAAAAGACATTTCATGTAAATGAAAACAACAACAAAAAAAGCTGGGGTAACAATACTTATATCAAACAAAATAGACTTTAAAACAAAGGCTTTAACAAAAGACAAAGAAAGACATTACATAATGATAAAGGGGTCAATCCAACAAAAGGATATAACCCTTGTAAACATTTACACACGCAACATTAGAGTGCCTAAATTTATAAAGCAAACATTGATGAACATAAAGGGAGAGCTTGACACTAATATAGTACAGTAGGGGACTTTAACACCTTATTGACACCAATGGATAGATCACCTAGACCAAGGTTGGCAAACTGCAGCTCGCGAGCCACATATGACTCTTTGGGTACGTTCCATCTCAAAAGTTTGCCGACCCCTGGAAGAACCAATCCTGTTCCTCACAACAATTTAAAAATTATTCAAGAGCCATAAATAGATTTTTACATACTCACCATTATGTGAATAATATCCTGTAAAAATTTTATGAACTATGATGGTCTTAGTTTCATTTTCAATTTTACTTCAGAGTCACAGTTTGTGAGCTGCAGTTGGCTGACCCCTGGCAGCTCAAAAGTTTGCCGATCCCAAATCTAGACAGAAAATCAACACGGAAACAGTGGCCTCAAATGACACATTAGAACAGATGGATTTAATTGATATTTTTAGAACATTTCACCCAAAAACAGCAGAATATACATTCTTTGCAAGTGCACATGGAACATTTTCCAGGATACACCACATGTTAGGTTACAAAACAGTCTCAATAAATTTAAGAAAATTGTCTGAAACTGGAAATCAATTACAAGAAGAAAACTGAAAACCACACAAACACATTTATGGAGGGTAAATAACATGTTACTAAACAATGAATGAGTTATTAATGAGATCAAGGAAGAAATCAATGTCTACCTTGAGACAAATCAAAATGAACACATGACCCCCCCAAAATATGGGAAACAGTTAAAGCAGTTCTATGAGGGAAGTTCATAGCAATACAGGCCTACCTCAAGGAACAAGAAAAGTCTCAAATAGACAATCTATCCTTACACCTAAATGAACTAGAAAAAGAAGAACAAAGGAAACCTAAAGTGAGTAGAAGGAAAGAAATAAAGATAACAGTGGAAATAGACAAAATAGAGTTTTAAAAAACAATAGAAATAATTGATGAAACCAAGATCTGGTTATTTGAAAAGGTAGATAGAATTGATAAGCCTTTAACCATACTCATCAATAAAAATGAGAGAAGACCTATATAAATAAAATCAAAATGAAAAGGTAAAGTAAAAACTTACACCACAGAAATACAAAGGACTACAAGAAAATACTAGGAACAGTTATATGCCAACACATTGGACAACCTGGAAGAAATGGATACATTTCTAGAAACATACAATCTTCTAAGACTGAATCAAGAAGAAACAGAAAATCTGAACAGACTGATTATTACTAACAAATTGAATCAGTAATAAAAAACTCCCCTAAAAATAAATGCCCTGGACCAGATGCCTTCACAAGTAAATTTTACCAAACATTCAAAAAGGAATTAACACCTATTCTTATCAAACTATTCCAAAAAATTGAAGATGGGGGAAGGCTCCTAGGCTCATTTTATGAGGCTGACAATACCTTGATTCCAAAATTAGACAAAGATATTAAAAACAGAAAGAAAGAAAATTAGAGGCAGATATCCCTGATGAACCTAGATACAAAAATCCTCAACAAAATATTAGCAAACCAAATTCAGTAATACATTAAAAAGATCATATACCATGATCAAGTGGGATTTACACCAAGGATACAAGGTTGGTTCAATATCTGTAAATCAATTAATGTGATACACTACATAAAAAAATGAAGGATAAAACCCATATGCTTATATCAACAGAGGCAGAAAAAGCATTTGAGAAAATCCAGCATCCACTTACAATAAAAACTCTCAGCCAAATGGGAATAGAGGGAACATACCTCAACATAATAAAAGCCATATATGACAAACCCACTGCTAACATTATACTCAGCAGGGGAAAGCTAAAAGTGTTTTCTTTAAAATCAGGAACAAGACAAAGATGCCCACTTTCACCAGTTCTATTCGACATATAATTGGAAGCCATAGCCATAGCAATAGACAAGAAAAAGAAATAAAAGGCATCCAAATTGGAAAGGAAGAAGGAAAACCGTCATTATTTATAGGTGACATGATACAATTGCAAAATTTCATTGCAAATTTGTGTCATGACATTTCCGAAAATCCAATATATAGAGAGAACCTTAAGGATTCCACCAAAAAAACTATTAGAACTGATAAATGAATCCAGTAAAGTAGCATGATAAAAAGTTAATATTCAGATATTGGTTGCATTTTATATACCAATAAGGAACTATCAGAAAGAGAAATTAAGAAAACAATCCCATTTACAATTGCATCAAAAAATAAAATAAAATACCTAGGAATAAATTTAACCAAGGAGCTAAAAGGCCTGTACTAGGAAAACTATAAGACACTGAAGTAAGAAATTGAAGACAGTAAAAATAAATGGAAGCATTCACCACGCTCATGAATAGGAAAAATTTAACACCATTAAAATGTCACTTTGAGGGGTAAAAATTATAACTATTGCACTGCATTATATACCTGAAACTAATTTTTAAAAATGTTTATTTCACAAAAGAATTAAACAAAGAAAAAAAAAAGGTCGATACTACAATCTGCAATCTACAGATTCAATGCAATCTTATCAAAATACCAATGGCATTTTTTCACAGAACTAGAAAAAATAATCCTAAAATGTATATGGAACCACTAAAGATCTCAAATAACCAAAACAATTCTGAGAAAGAAGAACAAAGTTGGATGATGTATCATGCTACCTGATATCTAAATATATTGTAAGACTATAGTAATTAAAACAGCATCGTACTGGCATAAACCAGACATCTAGATCAATGGAACAGAATAGAGAGCCCAGAAATAAACCCACACCTATATGGTCATTTAATCTAAGACAAAGGAGGCAAGAATACACAATGGAGTAAAGTCAGTCTCTTCAAAAAGTGGTATGGGGAAAACTGGACAGATACATGCAAAAAAATGAAACAAAACCACCTTCTTACACCATATACAAGAATAAACTCAAAATAGATTAAAGACTTAAACGTAAGACCTGAAACCATAAAACTCCTAGAAGAAAAAATAGGCAGCAAACTCTTTGACATTGCTCTTAGTAATAAATAAATACATATATTGGCTATGTCTCCTTAGGCAAGGGAAACAAAATAAAACAAACAAATAGAATATCAAACCAAAAAAAAATTTGCACAGCAAAGGAAATCAAGAAAATGAAAAGATGACCTACTGAAGCAGAGAAGATATTCACTAAGGATACATCCGATAAGGGTTTCACATCCAAAATATATAAAGAACTCATACAACTCAATACCAAAAGAACAAACAATCTAATTAAAAAATGGGCAGAGGACCTGAATAGACATTTCTCCAAAGAGGACAGACAGATGGCCAACAGACAATGAAAAGATGTTCAACCTCACTAATCATCAGACAAATGCAAATTAGAACTACAATGAGATAACACCTCACACGTGTCAGAATGGCTTATCATCAATAAATCAACAAGCAAGTGCTGGCGAGGACGTGGAGAAAAGGGAACCCCTGTGTACTCTTGGGATTGCAAATTGGTGCAGCCCCTATGGAAAGTCGCATGGGAGTTCCTCAAAAAGTTAAAAATAGAACTACCTTATGACCCCGCAATTCCGCTCCTGGGTATTTATCCAAAGAAATCCAGAACACTAATTCAAAAAGATATATGCACCCCTATGTTCACTGCAGCATTATTTATAATACAATAGCCCAAATATGGAAGCAACCTAAGTGTCCATTGATAGTTGATGGGATAAAGAAGATGTGGTACATATATACAAAGGAATATTACTCAGCCATAAAAAATGAAATCTTACCATTTGAGACAACATGAATGGACCTAGAGGATATTATGTTATGTGAAATAAGTCAGACGGAGAAAGACAAATACCATAAGATTTCATTTATATGTGGAATCTAAAAAAACAGAATAAATGAACTAAGAAACAGAAATAAACTCAAATAGAAAACAAACTGATGATAGCCAAGTGGGAGGGGTTTGGGGGACAGGGTAAAAAAGGGATGGGATTAGAAAGAACAGATTAGCAGTTACAAAATTGTCATGGGGATGTAAAATACAGAATAGGGAATATAGTCAATAATATAATAAGTATGTTGGTGTTAGGTGGGTACGAGACTAATCGAGGGGATCATTTCATTAGGTATACAAATGTCTCACCACTGTGCTATACACCAGAAGCTAAAATAATATTGCATGTCAACTGTAATTAAAAAGAAAATAATAATATGGGTACAAGTGGTTTCTAAATATTTACAATATTGGACTTAATTTTTTTTTTCATTGTGTATACTCAAGGAATTAGACTAAGAAAATGACATTTTGAAAATGAAGAAATCTGGATTGGCAAAAACTAAAGGCTAATGAGAATTGTGAGAATCTGAAAATCAGTCTGAAAGAAATAACTTCAGAGCCAAACATGAGAGAGAGAGGCAGTTTTGAGGGTAAACAAAAGAGATACATGAAGTCACTATCATTTTGGCAGTTGATCTGAAAGGTAGTAGGTATGCTCTTTCCACTAGAGTAGATGAAATAGATTTTTACAAAGAGGCTCTATGCTTACTGAAAGGGAGAGTCTGTTCTTTACCATACAGTATACAGTGAAGTTCAACATGAGGAGATATGAGGCGATCAAAAGTGAGAGATCCTCAACCCTGTTGAAGCCAGAATGCTGAAGAAACAAAAACAGTCCTCAGGTTTCATTGGCTTCTATTTCTTCATCCACAGAAGTAGCAGGTTGTACTCCATCACCTTTGAAGTCACTCTTATCTCTAATTTTCTGTGACATTCTCTGCTAAATCCAGATGTTTAACATATTGAATATCCTTAAAGCAGAATACAAAATAATTGATATTGTTTGTGATTCAAGACTGAAGTACACTCATAAGTTAAAAAAAAGTGAAAGATTCTCCTTACATTGTTGAAACACTAGGGTAGAGAAAGCAAACGGTGGTTTCAAAGAGGAGCCCCAAGGGAATCTAATGTCTGTATAAGGTCTGAAATGTGTCACCGGTGTCAAGCTTTAAAATGGACAGGTCAGGTTTAAATGGAATGGTGAAATCATGTTGGCATCAGTTCCTCAGTTCCCAGGTCCCCCTGAAAGCTTAATTTGGAGAGCGCGATAGGGAATTCACACAGCACTAGGTCTTACCAACGCACATTTCAACAGAGTACATACGGTAAAAGGGACAATGAATTCCACAGATAACACCAACTTCCTGGGATGACCCCTTTGCTTTCAGAGATCTGCATTTCCTGGGGAGTGAGCATCTCGATGACCGTTCATAAGTCACAAGCGCAGGCACTCTGAATTGCAGGCATCGACTTTCAATTGAGCTGCTTCTCACATAGACAACCCTCTGCAGCATATTATAGAGTGAGTAGAAACAGGGATTTATTCATATGTGCCTTGGAGAATAGAAAGAGAAGCATGGTGCTAAGAAAAGCTGTGTTACAATTATATAAAATTACTACAACTCCATTTTTAATTGTTTCTATAAGCTTTCATTTAACTCTGGTTTATGAGTCTCTTAAGCAGTGCCAGGAAATTCAGCTAGTCTTCAATACAATGTTCCATCATCCCATGGAACAATTAAAACAAAAGAATCCAAAATAAAAGCCAGAAGACAGGTTTTAAGGCAGTGGCACAGGGTTGTGTGGTGGCACCATGGGACGTAACTGACTGGAGACGGTTATCTAGACTTTGTTTTTCCAGTTTGCTCATGAGATACATCAGACACATTAACAAACTTGCTAAAGAAAATTTATAGCCCGTTTCCAATTACAGCATCAAGAGAATGGCTTATCCAGCTAGATTTGGGAGGATATTCTAAAACAGAATATTCAAAACTGTGCTCTGAGCAAAACAAGTGTCTCATAAGATGCTAATAGCTGACCCATAATAAAATGAGTTCTCATCAAGTAAGTTTGGAAACACTGGATAAAGTAAGGGTACACAACAGGTATTTTTTACTGCTTTTAACACATTAACTTATAAGTATTTGGGGGAGGGGAATGGTACAGTATGTGGTGTTCCCCAAACTTTTTTGGCTGCAAAATCCTCTATTCCTCTAAAGTCAAATTATTCATATCTTACGTTACACTAGAGTTCTGAAGACCAAGTTTGAGAAAACTTGCTCTACAAACATACATATTCAAGGCTTCAGCAGAGGCTGGTATTTGGGAAACACTCGATTTCATCAAACAGCCACTTAGCCCCCTGATCATTTCTACAACCTTATTTCACATCAAACACTGCCCTATTTCAAGCAAATTTCCACGGGATACCCAAAACATACACTATCAGTTATCATGCTTTTAATTTTTTGAGTGTTTAAAAGTCATTTATGATTTTATACAAGTATTGCTTTTCCTTGAATTCTTTCCACCTCCCTTTTTTCCCTTCCCCTTCTTTCTTTCCTTCCTTCCTTCCTTCCTTCCTTCCTTCCATTTGATTTTCAGTGGCAATCTCACATGGTATCCATGCAAATATGCTTACAAAAGTTTAGTATTTTGAGGTCTATGCAAAGTTGCTTTTTTAGTTTCTAGGATTTCTCATACTTGGAACTTTAACAGCCATAATGATAATATTTACAACATGTGGCTTACTTGCCTAATAAATCATTACCTCACTAGCAGCCAGTATTCTGGCATTTTAAAAAAAAAACAACACAAATTTTGCTGAACACTGCTTTTTGTGGCTTTCAAAGGATGAAAAAATCCAAGGCTCAGATTAGCAGGTGTAGATATGAACAGCTTTTTGTCTTTGGAAGTAAACAAGGAGCCATACTGGCTTTAAATAATTCAGTTAAAATTTGCAGCAAACTCAAGAAGTAATTTATTGACGAAACCATTTTGTCAGTGGCAATTTATGGTACATCACACAAGAAAAACATTCAGATAAATATAAAAAATGTGTTGGGAAGAAGCAAAATGAAATGGTAGGAAGAAAGAATATAGGGGTAAAAGACACAAGAAGACTAGGCCTAATGGAAATACTTGACAATGTCAATAAAAAATCGATCAAAAAGCCTATCCATTGTGTTGTACACCTGAAACTAATAAAAAAAAGCCTATCCAAAACATTACATAATACTGTAGAATATAGAAAATAAAGTCACGGCAGACTATAACACAAGATCATTGCAAACTAATATGTTTTGATAAAAAGACATGCTTTTAGAGAATTTATGAAGAGAGAACTGTGACTTGATATCAGTAGCACTCACATATAACTGATAAAATTGTCCTTAAACATCATTAAAGTTAGGAGAGAAAAACATGATTGGTGATTATGGTTGACATCCAATATTATTTGATATTAGTTTGAAGTGTGCAGTGGTTAGGCATTTATATAATTTATGAAGCGATCCCCCCGATGAGTCTAGTCCCCACGTGACACCGTAACACAGTTTTTACAACATTATTGACTAACTCCCCACACAGCACAGGGAATACAGTCAGTGGTACTGCAATAGCTACGTACAGTGTCAGATGGGTAATAGACTTGTTGGGGCGATCACTTTGTGAGGGGTGTAAATGTCTAATCATTATGTGGTTTTGTACACCTGAAACTAATTTTTTTTAAAAAAGAAACATAAATTTTTAAAACAGAAATAGTGAGCCTTGAAGTAAGGAAGTAAGGAGGTGGAGAGCTTCACTAAACCCTGGGGGGAAAATGCCATCAAGATGACTTTTGCAGTGATTTCAGAAGCAGGTGCTACTATGTCTCAGGTGTTTCTATTTGCGGATGCCATCAGTTAAGTAACGACGTTATAGCCAATCACTGGAGGGAGCCCCAGTAACCAAGGGCTCACATATATCTTTGCAAAAAAACATCTGTTATAGCCATCATTTATTCTTAAATATAGCACACAACATTTTAATTGCAATAACATTCTTTCCCATGAATGCTCCAGTGTCAGAAAAGGGACCACTTTGTGGTATGTTATCAACCCTGGACATCCAAATATCTGATTTGGGGTGGCAGAGCAGAAAACATGTCTGACCAAGGACCTTCCACCCCCAGAATGGCTTTAACAGAAAACCCAGCATGTGAGAGACAGTCTTCATCTATTCATATAACACATATCTACTAAGCTCCTACTTTATGCAAGGCATAAAGTCCTGGGAACAAAGACTTTAACTATGAATAAAACAGACAAGGTTCATGCATGCCTTCATGGGGCTTATATTTGAATGGAGAAAGACAGAAAAAAGCAAACGAGAAAATAACAAAGTATAATCATTTCTCTGAAGGAAATAAACAAGGTGATATGATAGGGACTAATAGGGGATAGAGGTGGAAGAAGGGGGTGGACTATTTTTAAAAGGATGGTCAGGGTCAGAGGCTGGCCGAGTGGCTCAGTTGGTTAAGAGTTGGCTTACAGCGCGAGCTCTGAGCAACAGGGCCATCGGTTCGATTCCCACCTAGGCCAATTAATGCTGCACCCTAGCTGAGCTGTCGCTGAGCTGCCAACAGGTGGCAGGATGGCTCAGCTGGTGTAACAACAAGATTGCCTGTTCAATGGTGGGCTATGCCCACCCGCAACTAAAAAAAAAAAAAAATGGATGGTCACAGAAAGCTTTTCTGAAGTGATGGCATTTGAGCTGAGATATGAGTGATAAAAATAGCACTGTTATTTGACGTTCTACCTACAGGAAGAATACTCTAGCCTGAGCAAACAGAAAGAGCTAAAGGGTACATTGGCTGCCACTGAATAAGATGGTATAACAACGTATGAAGGTGAAGAAGGCTGTTTCATTGGTGGGCTAATGAAAAATATGATATAACAGGAAACATGACTACAATTTAATGCCGTTTCTATCCATAATCGATTCACAGAAGGATGTCAGAACTCATTTGGTGTATCTCCCACATAACGGACCACCACACAGTCACCACTCTACTGCTTACACACCTTCAGTGTTTAAGGCATTCCACTCAATTGTGAGGCATCTCAGATACTAGAAGATTTTTTTCTTAATCTAAGCAAATATTGGCTTTTCGGAAATCTCCCTCACTGACTTGAGTTCTGTCCTTTGAAATATTCAAAGGCAAGTATTATATTGCCCGTCAGTGCTCTGCTATAAGACCCATGTCCTTCAGCCATTGGATACACTATAGTTTCTTAGTAAGTTACTTTAAAACTATACTGCCTCTGGAAACACCTATGAACATTTGGAAGGTAAAGAGTTAAGGCCCCCATTCTCAATAACACAGTTGTGCCATACTCATACTCATCAAGCATATTAAACAATCATCTGTTAATAACTTGATATATGCAAAACATGATGTTAGGTGCTATGGAGACTTAAAATTGAATTAAAAATGGTCCTCTCGGGCTGGCCGAGTGGCGCGGTGGTTGAGCGCTGGCTTGGGACGCCAGCGACCCTGGTTCAGGTCCCGCATGTGAGGGCCAGTGATACTACCATCAAAAAAAAATAAAAATAAATTAAAAAAAAGATGGTCCTCTCAAGAAGAGGGGGCAAGTTCCATGGCCTTCAGTGCCCTATAATAGGTATAGATACAATACAATGGGTCCTCTGAAGAAAAATGTGTTGCAGATGGGCTAGGCGCCACTATCATGCTACCTCATTTTAGTAACCATTTGCTGGCATATCAGACTTCCATCTGTATGCTTACTCCCATCTTGACACACACGCATGCACGCACGTCAGGGTTTTGGCTAAAATTTGAACTGCTGTCAATCTGTGTTAATATTAAAGTTAGCGAATGAAGGTTAATTACCAAATTTATAAATTCAGGTACCTTTTAAATTATTAGTAAGATTAACCACTTAAGAATTATTTTATTCCTTGATTGCAGAATATAACATATATGATATTGGATGAACCTGGATCACAGTTGTGAAATCTGAGGCAAATAGTATTTGAATACAATTTTGGAAATTCAAACACTCTCATTACTGATAGCTACTCAACAGCTTTATTAAAGGCAAGACATTTGAAATAGACCATGTGTATGCATGCAAGATGCTACTCATAGTAATTAATAAGATATTTCTCAGAATTGGTCTGCATAAGTAAGTTGGAAGAGACTTACCAAGCAGGGTTAAGTACAGCTAAATAGAACTGCAGGTGACACAGGGAACCTAATTTATTTCAAGCCTTTTTTCATGGAAATAGGCTCTACAGTAGTTCCACATCAGGGAAATAAAGAAAAGGGTGCTTGGAAGTTCCTTTGATTATTTTGTTTGAAGAGAAGATTGCTGCCTAACAGCATAAATGTGTGAGTCCTGTACACTCTGCTCTGGATTATTCACTAACTTTACTGTAAGGTCTTTTACTAGAAAAGCATTTTTTTATGGGCAAAATGTAGCAACATGCTAATATTTCTTCTTTTTGCCTTCATTGAGGTGCACAAGAAAAAGAAACTTTGTAACTTAGATGGACATGGCAAAACAAGACAATGCAAGGCGCATTTGTAGAATACTAATGCCACCAGCCTGGGAAACCCCTTTAGGACAGAGCTTCTATTCTCAAGTAGCCAGATGTTTTCACCCAGGCCTGAAAGCACAGATGGTATACAGCTGTCAGACAGCTGTCTTTGTTGAAGTTCTCTAAAAATTTTTTGAGCATTTAATAAACGGAAAGAAAGTTTCCTAAATGTTAAGAGAAAAAGGAAGCAGTGATATACCATAGAAAATTAACTTAAAAGTTTGAAAGTACAATAATAAAAAAGTGGTTTTGTGTTCTCAAAGAAGCTGTATACTTCTAATATTTATGTTGTTTCCTTCCCCTTTCTCCCTCAATAAATATTCCTGTTTATTTGAGGCACTAAACTAGGAGCTAGGGATTCAAAGATAAATGAGATATTCCCTGAGAAGATGGTTATAAAGGTAAACAAGGGCCATATAGTATAATACGTTCTATAGTAGTGGAAAATACTCCATCCAGCCATGCTTGGGCTGTCAAAGAAGGTCTCCCAGAGAGCAGATACGTGAAGTGAGTCTGGGAAAAAGCTGCACTTAGTAAAGTTTGGTGTCAGGGAGTGGATTCTACGCAGAGAGAGGACTCACATGTGCAAAGTTACAGATACCAAAAGCAACATGGCCCAGTCAGTAAACGTGCACGGAGCATAAGTGTCTCAGAGGATGATAGGAAGTAAGGCTGATAAGACTGCCATGGGTTATACCAAGGAGAGTGCTTGGAGCAGTGGTCATGAGAAAGGTGGGGAAGGTTTACAATGGCAGCCACTGCCAATAGGAGACGGGGATAATGAAGGATAGATACAAGGAGTGCTAAATGGTGTGCCAAGGGCCCAGCTGAGGTCTTTGGAAACCATAATTTTATAGTATTAGCAATCTGCACAGTTGTGTCATTTGTTCCAGCAGCAATCAGCCATTACGGTAAGAGGAACACAGAGTTCCATAATCTGGAGAATAAGACCATTAGAAACTACAATTGAATCTTAATTAGAAATACATAAAACACTGTCCCAAAGTAATTCAAATTCTAAAAATATATTTTAAGAGGACCAAAAGCTCTAAGTACTTAAGCTCAAAATGAATAAATTAGACAAAAGGAGGCAGGGTATTTACTTGCCATTTTGTTTTGCTTTATACATCTCAAAGTACTTCAATATGGTTGTTCTCAACTTATTTCCCGCCCAGTGAGGAATACAGCAAAAATGTTATCCATAGAATTATCATTCCCAGCACCATGTACACACTTCTCACATATTGCAATGGCAAACATGTATGCCCCCCGCCAGACGGAGCTCTTTGAGAGCCAGGATGATGCCTCCTTACTCAGCTATGTACCCCCAGCACCTCATTCAATATCTGTCTGGTAGAAGACTCTTCAAAACCTCTTGCTGGGTGGATGAATTCACAGATGAAGAATATAAGGCACAGAATAAAAGGCTGGCCCAACACAGCACAACTAGTTTGTGATGCAGACTGTGGTCAACTGATGCAAAACAGAGATCTCAGTTACTGTGAGGCAACATTTGGCTTCACGATAGACAAGAATTCTTCAGGGATAAAACCATGTACTTTTGAAGATAAAACATAACAAGTCTATATAGGACCCCTAAAAATAGAATTACATAGTGGAAGGGAAATAATTGGCACTACTACATTTTAATTGTCAATATAATGGCAAAAAGAAGGCTGATGAATTTAACAAGAAGAAATCTGAGATTACTATCACTACTTTACTATGCTACTAGTTATTTTAAAAAGTTGAACATACTTTCCTTTTTCATCTAGGCTTCTTGTTACCTGGCAAGCTTCTACTTTGCCTTCTATTGGAATTTATTTCTAGAGATGACAATTATAATCGAGTCTCATTCCATTTTTATGTATAACCAATGATAGCTTTCAAGCCCCATCCCTCTTTCTTTCCCTTATTTGCTCCATATCAAGGCAAGCTGATAAGAGAGGCCTGGGCATGGCTCACGGTGCTGACATGGAAGTTGAAACCACGCCAGCCACAGCCAGCTAATAAAGCTCACCCTGCTCCTTCCACCTAACCACGCAAAACCCAAAGCTACTTGCCTCTCCCTTCACTCAAGACATTTCAGACAAGCTTGGGACGCACTCTCCCCAGAAAACCTTATCATATCAGTAATAAGCCTTTTCTTATTCTTTTAGCGCGTGTCTGACATCATTAGTCTAGACATCCACGCCACATTTTGGGTGGGGAGTTGATCTCACCCCTTGCAGGGTAACTACAATATAATCGGCACCGTGAGTAGGATGTGGGGGCAATAACCCACCATCCAGGGTCTTTCTTCTCTGGCTCGTGGCTTGCTGTCTGCGGCCAGGGTGCAGTCTGAGCTGTGCTGCTGCCTGCTGGCCAGCTTGCGCTGAGTTGTGCTGCTTTACCGTGTTTGCCGTGTTCCTACTGAGCCTCTGTTATGGATTTAGCCAATCTAACCCAGAAGTTTCAGTAAATGACTTTTAAGGAGTATGAGATTGGGGCATCCTTAAAGTAGCCCTGGGTTGTGTATACGTGCTGGGGCCTAGTTGTGTGTTTCACATTGGATTACGTGTTTCGATTCTAGCATGAGGCATAGTTAATGCTCGGTTCAGGGGAATGACTCTTACCCTATGACCATTGGTTATATGTTTTAAGGAGGCCTCTGCACTCATTTTATGCTCAGGGCAAAGACTATATCCTGCATAATACATGGGCCCGCAAGGTGGTTGGTTATGGGGAGAGAAGTCACCATATGGCAAGCTGAAGTCCACACTCTAAAATCAGACGACTCACTAGGACGCTAAGAAATACATTTGCTGCTGCCTATGTCACCAAAAAGATCCTGATCCTCAGGGTTAGAGAGAGACACCCATGACACCCAGTGGCATAGGACTTTATGAAAAGCATCCTTGAATTCTTCACTCCCACCACTTTGAAAGATTCAGAGGACACCATGAGCCTATTGAACAACTGTAAAAGGGACCAACAAATCCTCTGGGATCAATTGAGTGCTGTGCCTTGTCACAATGTCATGAAATTAATTGAAACTCAACTTACACCTGGGGTCATTAATCCCAATAAAGCAACAATCATCATGGAGAGGCCCTTAATTTTGATGGTACTAAATTGGGACTGTTTGGAGAAAGAAACTTATAAATATGAGCAGGGAAGAGAGGATATCATCTCCTCAAAGTATAGCCAATAACCACAAAAACAGAAGAAAAACACTTAATAAAAGGAGAGGAAATAAAAACTAAAACAGAGGTCTATGATTTTCCCCCAACTAGAAATCCAAAATTTACTTTAAAAATGTATGCAATAGAAAGGTTTACAGGGTGCCAATTGGCTTTTGCTCTACAACATAGATTCAAATTAATTTTAACATCTATGGAGATGCACCAACTGGCAAATCTTCATGGCTTTAATCAATACTGGCTCTCAAGTTATAATTATACCCGATGATCCCACTAAATTTAAACAAGGTACCCCTATTCTTTTAGGGGAGTCAGCAAACATAAAATAGAGGACCAACAGGTAGGTCTCATCTGAACAATTGGAACTATGACCTTGCCTAAATTTCCCATGGTCATAGTGCTCTTTGACCTAAAATATCCCATAATGGGCACTGATGCTGTGACTCAAAGAATAACAGATTGAAATATAATTAAGTATTTGGCCCTTGCAATAAGCTTCACAAATGGAACCCCAAGGACCTCCCTCCTGACACAGTTAAAATAATTAATATGGCTTAATATGATTCCCACAAGGCCTATGGGAGTTAAGACCCATTATACAAGACCTGCTGAAGACAGAGGCCATTATTCCCACTGTATTTCCCTTGAACAGCCCAATTGGGTCAATGCCTACAGCTGATAAAAATGAATGACATTTAACAGTGGATTACTGCAACCTTAATGCCATGGTACTCCTGATTAAGGCCCCCATACTCAGTAATATTAAAATTACTCCATCTAATCAAAAACTGAAAGATATTTTGCTTTATAGATTTGGTTAACTTTCAGTGCCTATTTCAATATCCCCTCAGCTGTGGTTTGCTTTCACCTTCAGAGGGAGACAATACACATTTACCTGGCTACCCATGGGGTACCTCAGCAGCCCTGTTATCAAACACAGTATTTGCCAGTGAGATCTTAACTGCATCCAACTTTACCCAGGGGTGCAGGTATATTATGCACCTGAGAATCTTAATGTGGGGTCTGACCATGCCAGAAAAACCAACGCTATCAATTAGGATGGGGTCTTTGAATCATGCAGTATGAGTCAACCTAAAGACTGAGTTCAGCCACATGGGCAATCAATCAGCCAATCATATCTACATAATGAAGCCTCAATAAAATGTCTGGATGCTGAAGCTCAGGTGGATTTCCTGGGCTGGCAATACTTTGTGTATTGACACATATTGATGCCAGGAGGGTAACTCGTCCTGAGGACAATGGAAGTTTCATTTTTGGAACCCTCTGTGGCTATGCTCTATGGGTTTCTTCCTTTTGTTGTTTGTAATTTGCATCCTTTCCCCGTAATTAATGATCTATGATAAATACACAATATAATAACAAAAATAATAAAATTAACAAAATAGGGATAAAAAAGAAGCTGAAATACAACTCTAAGGTTAGTATAGTTGCTGTCATTGGTTATACAATTTGGTTTGGTATATCCTATCACAATTTATATGTGCATAAGGTTTCATCATTTACAAATCATTTTTTACTATAAAATTGTTACTCATAATCCTATTTACCCCTTATACCTACTGTAGAGGAAGTATTTTTCTTAGCCCCATTTTATACTTGAGGAAATTTCAGTTCAGTGATACTAAGTGATTTATTCAAGGTCTCTGGCAGTACCAGGAATGGTCCGATTCCAAAGCTCACATTCTTTATACTGACACACTCAGGTCTTCTCATGCCCCCACTTCTTTCTTTAAATGATAGCTCTCTGAGTATTCCCTGTTAGTGATCAGATGAGTGGACACAGAGAGCTATGAACCAATACATGACAGGAGCCTGTTTCCCAATCTATTCAATAAAGGAAGTAGACCAGATGGTCTCTAAGGTACTGTTGTACTTTGAAAGTGTATGGCATTAGATGTGGTTGCTAGATAAACACACACAGGATCTGGGCTAGGAAATGACTCCTCAACTTGTCATTAGATTATCTACTCTTGAGTGGATGGGAGAATTAATGGCAGCAGAGGCAAAGGCTAAGAAATCAATTTCCTCCTCTCTATCCTTCAGAATCTGAAATTATTACTTTGTGTTTTTGAGACACAGTAGAATTATCTAACATGCCCTTCTCCAGTAATACATATCACACCCAGTATCCATGGATGAATTCAACTCCAATCACCTTCATGTTTTCCCATTTCTGCTTTCTCTCATTTCCATCAGCACTAATTTGTCCCGATCCATCAGTGCTATCAATACCCACTTTTGCTCTTACTTACATACAGCACTATTGTCTTATTTAGCAACATCTCATACAATATCTGTTCAAAAATATAATATACTATATAGTATATTCTATATGCCATATTATTTTACTTACATGTGCAATCTAAAAACCAAAATGAGCAAACAAAACAGAAACAAACGCATAGAAACAGAGAACATGCTGTATTTTAAATTTTGCCTACTTATTGGATTGAATCCTCTTAAGATACAATGTGTCAGATTTTAATTTTCCTTATTTAGAATTTTCTTCCTAGTTCCCATTCACAACTATATGTCACTCAGTCACATTTCCAACTTTCTTTACACTTTTTAATTGGTTGACATGTGGAGGACACATAACTAAAAACACGGAAAACAGAAGCATACAATATAAAATTGCAGCATTCCTTTTTTGAAAAGTCCAAAGCAAGCCGGATTTAACCAGAATGTAACCAGGTTCGTAGCATGGCCCATGAGCCCTGGAGTGGCTTAATGTCTACCTACCCTTCAGCCTCCTCTAGCTTCACTCCCTCCCTCTCCTTCTCTGAGCCATCTCCACTTGAATCCTTTCATCTGTTCAAGTACGCCATGCTCTCTCCCACCACAAGACCTTGCATGTGTCATTCCCCTGTCTAGGAAATCTATTATTTATTCCCCTCCCTGTCTAGTTAACTTCTACTCTTCCTTCAGATCTCAGCCTCATCATCACTTTCTCTGGGAAGCCTCCATCATTGTCATAACTGAGTCAAGGCACCCTATTGTGTGCTTTCATGGCATCATATTTCTCTCTTTTGTAGCACATGACACAATTATAAATTTTATATTTATTGTTTCTTTGGTGTCTAGCTCTCCTACTAAATTATTGTAAGCTCCATGAAGGTAGGATTTATCATCTTTTTGTCTCCCTATACCATTGTACCTCCAGCACATAGCACAGTGCCTTGAATATTTCAAGTACTCAACAAATATTTGTTGGATGAATAAATATGTACTTCCAACAAAATACAAAAGGGCCTTAGCTATGTTGATAATCACAGCATTAAATACTCTCTCCTGTTCATAGAATGAGTCAAGATTATTCATTTAGGAAATACTGTCACCACAGGCATTCCCTAACATTGACAATAAATGATCTTTCTCCATTATAGAAATAGAAAAACTGAAATCTAGAGAGATTAGGTGACTTCCCCAAGGCAGAACACAGTCTGAACTCCAGATACCTTAATTGCCTATTCAGTATTCCTTCTGCTACATCACAAAAGGTACACAGTACAATAGAGACATCATAGATTATCAATGCAAGTAATGTGGCCTTTGATTCTGTTGTACAATGTGACAATGGGTAAAATACTTCTCCAAGCCTGTTTTTTTCTGTGTACTGAGGATAGTGTCTATCATACAGGGTTTTTGCAAAAATTAGAAAAAAAATAGAGACCTCAGCATAATGCTTGGCACATAGTCAATAAATAGAACACACAGTGTGACATATAGATGATGTATTACAGAATTGCACACCTGAAACCTATGTAACTTGACTCACAATTGTCACCCCAATAAACTTTAAAAAAACAAGTAGATATGCTGTAACTTAAACCTTGGTTTGTTCATCTTAAAATTCAAATTTTTCTATATTGGGTTTTCCTATATCAGAGCACATGATCTACCAAGTGAAACACATGCATGTAAATAAGTTAGGAAAGCTATTTGTAGAGATTTGAATCCTTTTACACATACAGCATGTCCTGATCAGTATTGTCTGAGCACAAGCAGGGACCACAGCTGTTTAATTTCAACCAGCATCTTGGGCACGTGGTTGCTTAATTAAAGCATTTTGTGTTGGTACTGCGTTTAATAGCATAACATGTTGTTAATTGCTACAGTGAGTTTGACTTAACCACAAGAGGCAAACCAACATGGAAGCTCCTACCTGGGAAATAGTGAAAGGCTTTTTGTTTAGTTTAGCATTTGTCTCATGTTTCTAAGAAAAGAGGGTAAAAAATAAGAAAGAGAGAAAGAGAAAGGGAGAGAGAGAGAGAAGGGAGGGAGGGAGGAAGGGAGGGAGGAGAGAGATTGATTTATCTTGGGGAAGCATTTTGAAAAACAAGAGAGGATGTATCCTGCTTTAAAAATATTCAGTGGCCCAGTGTAATAATATATGCCTGTTTAATAATAAAGAAGGCTAATTTCATTTATAACTATTCATTAGTTTAACAGATATTTAAGTACCTCCTCTATGCCAGGCACTGTAGATTCAGTAGTGAACACAAGTAAACCTGGTTCCTCTGAGTGTAGTGGAGGGAGGCTGACTACATCATTATCCAGGCACTGCCAGAGGCAGGGAAAGCCAGAATGTTTCTTAATGTCAATGTTTTTGAAGCTCCTCCTACACTTCTTGTGGCTCTGATACAGAACAGAATTGACTTTAGGTAAGTTGGTCCAGGATATCTCAGGGGAGTTAGTTAGGATGTTTCAGAAAGCCATTGTTAAAAGAAATCCTCACCTCCCAGCAGGTCCAGAGCAGAAATCCCAGGGTTACTAGAGTGTTGTGATAGGAAACTCTGAACCAGGAGTAGAAATGTGGAGCTAGGTTCTAGTACTGTGCCACTTTATGACCTTAGGTAAATTAATTAATCTCTAATCCTCAGTTTTGTCATCTGTTAGATTGATGTTCCAGCTGAAACAATAACAACAGTATCAATAACAAAGATTCTATGACAACATTATGATGAGGCTACACGGTGTCCTAGATTGCTGTGCCAATTTGGTAGACACTTACTGGAAACTTATGAAACAATTCTACCTAGTATTAAAAACTACATGTTTATTTTGGTAACAGGTTTTAATTAAATTATTTTTACAGAATCCAAAATTTGGAAGGAGTCCTAAGAGACTCTTTAGTTACACGAAGACCATTCCCACTAGGCAATCACGTTAGATGATTGCCCATCCTATTTCAAAAGGATTTTCTTAGGAGTGGATTCAGCTGTTGCCCTTGATTGACTGACTGATCAAGTATTTAATAAACCTCATTACTGAGCAGATTTCCTTGTGTGTAACTGAACACTCAATCTAGTTCAAGCTCGTTTCTTTTAGCTTTGTCCTCATGAGAGAACTGGTGGTTGGCACCCTCTTGAAAGAATACTTCACGGATGTGGAGACAATGATTAAGTCAGAGCCTCGGCATCCTCAGCAGACTAAATAACTTTATGTTTCCAACTCTGATGTCTATGATCATTTCGGTCGTATATCTTCAAAGAAATAATCATAAATCTTATCTACGTTATATCAGAAAAATATTAGAAAGTGAAGCACACCCTTTCTCAAAGATAAGTTACAATAGTGATGGGTAAGAGCAATAGAATTCAGTGATATCAAGGATCATGCATGCATGTGAATCATTTTTCTAAAACAAGTTTTAAAAAAATCATCCTTTGAATCATCTTTTTCAAATACTGAAAAGAAAAAAACTCATTTCAGTACAGAGAATGTTCACAGAAGGGTTGGTATGGATGCATCTCAGAAATCTCAGCGTCTGTATCAGCCATACATAACTATTACAGCCACCACATAAACTTTAACACACTAAAAGAAGAAATGGCAACTACTGAATCTCCTCTTTAATCACTTAAGCTTGCTTGTTTCAGGTCTTTAAATGCAGATGACTGGTTCTCAATCATTTCGAATCTTCTATTTGTAGGCCTAGCAAGGTATCAAGGTGGCCAGGGAGAGAATAAAGAATTCAAAACAATTTAAAAACCATGTAGTCAGGTATGTGTTAGACCAAAGGCAAAGTTTCTGACATTGCAAGGTTTTATTTTCGTATTTTGTGGCCTTTGTACCCAATTTTATTTTATTTTATGAATTTGGGTGAAACTGAGAGAAACAGCACAGATATTACCAGTCATTGGCAAGTGCTTGTTAAAGTCTGACAATGAGTATAAATAGGCCCAATTTTTGTGGTCATAAAAGCTGTTCCAATTCTGTCTGGGAAGTAACTTACCTATAAGGTCATCAGCTGGTTACTGGCAAGCTAGGTTCTCCTCCTGACTCTAATCCAATCTAATACACTTTCAAAACCATTTTTAATGTTTAAAATGTATAAAAAGGCATAAAGAATAATACAATGAATGCCCATGTCCCCACTACTCAACTTAAGAAATAAAACATTGCCAGTATAGTTGAATTCATACCACTTACAGCTGAAATTATCCCTGATCTCCTTGCCTTTCTTTGCTCAGTAAATACCATCTTGAATTTCGGTGTTTATCATTTCCTCTCTATATCCACATCTATGTTTATGATATCCATCTATGTTAATTCATATAGCTCTAGTGCATTCATTTCTCTCTACTGTATACTATTCCACTGTATAAATACACTATAATTTATTTATCCCTTCACCTCTTTGTGGTTTGAATTGTTTCCAAAGTCTTTCTATTACAATGTGCCTGTAAAAATATATTCATGTGCATGTCTCTCTAGGAATTCACCTGGAAGTAAAACTGTTGGATCATAGCTAATACACATCTTCAACTTTAACAGATATTGCCGTATTGTTCTCCAAAGTCATTATACCTATTTCCATCCCCCACCAGCAGTGTAGAGAATGTCACAATGTTCTACATTCTGGCCCTAAAGTGAAACTTTCAGACTTGTTAAATTTTGCAAATCTGATAGGCATGAAATGTTATCTTGGGTGTGTTAACTTGCACTTTCCTGAATACTGGTGAGAATGAGTCTTTTCATGTTTATTGATCATACATATTTTCTCTTCTGTGAATTGCCTATTCAAACCATTTTTCTAATGGGTGTCTTTTTAAAAGACTGATTTGAGAAATTCTTTATATATTCTAGGTAACAATCCTTTGCTACATCTGTTACAAATATTTTCTCCCAATTCCTAGAGTGTATTTTCACATTCTAATGGTGTCTTTTGATGAACAGAATCTAAAAATTTTAATGTGTCAAATTTATCTACTTTTTATGTTATGGTTGATCATTGGTTTATCTCAAGCAATTAGATTTAAGAAAAAAAACCTGTTGCCTTTCCTATGCTAGGTGCCTTTCCTATGATAGGTGGTAGGTATTCGTTTTGTAATTCTCAAATTTTATATATATATTTTATATACTATCTTATATGTATGCCATTTTAAAATAAAACATTTTTAAAAGAAAAAGAACTTCCCTACTCAAGATCATAAATACATTTCTTATACTTTTACCTAAATTTTTAAAAGTTTTGTTTTGATGCTCTTTCCATTACACTGCAATTATCGGTTTCAAAGAATGTATTGCACACAGGAAATACTCTTTATTCTATTGGGTTGTCAGAAAAGTCATGATGTATTTTTTCTATGTTTTTCGTTGCAAAAATGTGTCATGACTTTTCCGACAACGCAATACTTTAGATGTCAGGCTCTGCTCTGGCCAACAAGAGACATGTCATCAATGTGGCTGAACAAGGCACTCCCTGGATTTAATTTGGAACTGTGCACAAAAAGAGTCTCCACAATACTCTCAGGTGCAACATGGTTCTGACATTGGTAAATGTGCAGAGGTATGGAAATTATGAGACTCTGAGTCCTTTAAGAGTAACTTCTCAAATGTGCTTTGCTTTAAGGAACACCAAAAGTTTGATGCAGAATGAATTCTAGAGAAACAAAATTTACTTTCCTACAAAGTCGAGAAATTATCTAATTTTTTTTTTTAAAGAGGGCAGTATCACTGGCCCTCATATGTGGGATCCGAACCGGGAACACTGGCATTCCAAGCCAGCTCTTAACCACTGCGCCACTCAGCCGGCCCTAATATTTTAAATGAAAAGTATACAATGAGGAATGGATAAAGGTGGTTACTGTCATAACATTATCAGTGGCTGATAGAAGTTTAGACATTGCTTTTCGCTGGCATCATTTTCTAAGTTTCTTTATATTACTGTCCATTCTCCAGCCTCTCTTAGAATATTAAACTTTTTCCCATGCCCAGGAACACACTGACTCCACGATAGCACTAGAAACTTTTTTGATTATGATGTCTCTTGGTGCTTAACAGCAATATTACAATCTACCAGGAGGTCTCAAGACTTTCCACATCAAGCACTCTAACTTAAAAACTGGTAAAAAAGTATCAGGTTATGCTTTTAATGACTTAGAGAATGGTATTAAAAATAAAACATATGTGTTCTTTGGTTCAGAAATTGCACTTCTGGGAACTTATCCTGAGGAAATAATTAAGGATGTTAAACAAAGATTTAGCTACAATCATGTTTACTGCACCACTGTGTAAAAATAAAAACTTGAAAACCAGTTCTGATGTCTAACAGGAATGGGTTATTAAATATGTCATGGTACATCCACACTACAGAACACCCTCTTCTCAGCTTCACAGTCTCTTCTGTTTCACATCCAACTGCCTATTCAACAGTTCTGTCTATCTAAGGGTGAGCGTCTGATATTTCCCCCACAAACCAAGTCCTTATCTCAGGGAATAGCACCATGTTATATCTAGTTTGCCAAGCCAGAAACCTAGAAGCCATCCTTAACTTTTCTTCACTCAACATCCCATTAAATGAATCACCTAGTCTCGTTTATATATTTCACCTGCTAAACCCTAGTCTGAGTCACCATTACCTCACCAGTTGCAATATCCCCCTCAGTGATGACCCTAGATATACTCTAATCCTCCAAAGCATTCTTTACCCTGCAGCCAGAGTGAGCTTTTCTTTTCTTTTTTTTTTTTTTCAGGGCAGTGTCACTGGCCCTCATATGTGGGACCTGAACCGGGGCCGCTGGCGTCCCAGGCCAGCACTTAATTACCACGCCGCTTAATTACCACGCCACTCGGCTGGCCCCAGAGTGAGCTTTTCAATAGTTATAGCTAATGTGAAATACAAAAGAGGTCTGTAGTTTATTTGTGGTGTATCAACGTCAGTTACCTGGTTTTGATAATTGTACCATGGTTATTTGAGATCTTATCACTGGGGAAATATGGTCAAGGATACACCAGAACTCCCTGCACTATTTTTGAAACTTCTTGTAAGTCTAAATTATTTCCCAATAAAAAGTTAAAAACACAAACTTTAATGTGAAGCTAACTGCAGTGTCCATTACTTAAAGCCCTTCAATAGCATCCCATCGCTATTACGCTAAAGGCCTACAATTCCCTGCAATTCCCTGCAGAGTCTGACCTCTGCCTAGGTCTCAAACCTAGTTTTTTTTGTTTGTTTGTTTGTTTTTTTAAACCACTCTTCCCTTTGTTCTCTGCGCTTGCCACACTAGTCTTCTTTCAGTCCCTTCAATATACCATGATTTTTTTTTCTATGCTACTGGGTCTTGGCACAGGGTATTCCTTCTATCAAGAACCTCTCCTAGTCACTCCTTTCTTTGCCTCGTTAACTCCTATTCATCCTTCAGATTTCAACTCAAGCATTTCTGAGTGAAGTATTCATTAAATATTTGTTAAGTGAAAAAATGCTGGAATGACAGGTGCAAATAGTGAGCCCCTTACTAAGATATATGTAAAGATATGTTGATTTGTTCAAGCCAGTTGGAGTTAGTTGGGTTTTGTTACTTGTAGCTAAAGGGATCTTAACAGATAAAGGTGATAGGGTATAACGGAAAGCAGACTACAAAATAAAACTTGTATCAGAGGGTTTCTGTCATCTTAATTGGGTTCCCTTTCAATCTCCAGGTGTGCCTTAACCTTGTGAACCAGACATAGCCCTGAAAAGTTGAGTTAATCAAATTTTTATAAAATTTAAATTTGCCTATTGGCATACATTATTTCATATAACTCAGCTTTTATTTCTGATTGGCCTTCAATTGGATATCACATTTATTTTTTCCATCTTATCCCTCTTGTGATGGTTAATAACATAGATTTTTGAAACTGGTTTTCTGGGATCAAATCCCAGTTCTTTCACATACAAGCTGGGTTCCTTAGAACATTAGTTTATCTTTGTGTGTCTCAGATGATTTTTTTTACCTGTAAAATTATAATAGGGCCGGCCGAGTGGCACGGTGGTTAAGCACTGGCTTGGGAAGCCAGCGGCCCTGGTTCGGTCCCACATATGAGGGCCAGTGACACTGCCCTCAAAAAAAAAAATGCTGAAATTATAATAATATCGTTCCCACAAAATGGGTTTTTGTGGAAATTAAGCATTTAATACAGGGAAAACACTTCAAAAGGGCTTTGCACCAGTATATAAATATTCATTTTTGTTATTATTCTTATCTGCAGAATTTCCCAAATTATCTCTACATTCTATCAAGTTCTTAGATATAGAGAATCTTTAATTAATTTTCCAATTTTGTAAATTCAAATTTTGTTTTCAAAAAGATGACTATGGGTTGACAGTTGTTGAAGGTGGGTGATGCATGCATAAATGGGGAGTCCATTATGCTATTCCACCTGTGTATATGTTTGGATTTTCCATAATAAAAAGTAAAAGATTAAAGGACATACATCACCCCTGTGATAAATTACACACAAGCATATATGTCATTCAAAGAGCAATATATATATATTTTTTTGAGGGCAGTGTCACTGACCCTCATATGTGGGACCCGAACAATATTTTATTGCAATGCAAAGCAAAGCACTGTATTTCACTTATACTTCTTCAATTGCCTGTTTCTGGGAAGGAAGGTGTGAAAAGACTACACAGGTGTAGAACATTTGCTTAAGTAAACCAAAAATAAGTAACAAGAAAATTACTGGCTGCCAAAATTTACAATTCATCCAAGAAATTTTGTGAGGCACCTTGGACTACAGGTGAACAGCTGGCACCAGTGGTATATTTATAAATATAAATATTACATTATGGAAAGAAGATCAAAGATGGTGAAGTAGATAAACACTGTGTCTGCTTCCTTCCGTGAACACATCAAAATTACAACTAAATTATGGAACAATCCACCTGGAGAACCATCTGATGTCTGGATGAACAGAGGTTTTATAACTAAGGACATAAAGAAGCAGCCACGCCAAGACTGGTAGGAGGGGTGGACAGGCGAATTGGCTAATCCCTGTGTGGTGGCTGAGAACCAGGAGGGATATCTCGACCATGGACGTTCCCCCCAGAGGCACAAGGGGTCCCAGCCCCACACCAGACTCCCCAGCCCAGAGTACTGGTGCCAGAAGAAAAGCCCCTACATCTGGCTGTGAAAAACAGTGTAGATTCCAACCATCCGGGTGGGACGGAAGGCAGCAGGAAACACAGGTGTCCTCTTAAAGGCCTGCACACAGATGCTCTCACTCCCAGGCACTCACCTTGGGCTGCAGCGGAGGAACAGTAACTTGTGGGGGAGTCGGCGACATTCGGGGGGGGGGGCAGACTGAGTTGTGTGACTTTGAGACAAGGGCAGGAGGACAGTTGGCATTTTTGCTGTGAGGGCTCCTTCTCCCATGCAGTCAGCAGGCTGGCGCCATCTTTCTTGTTTTAAGCCCCTCCCCCATGCTTAACGGATGAAACTTAATCTGATTAGTCTGGTGATCCCCACATGGCTAAATCTGAATCTGATTAATCTGGTCTGCAGTTCCGCCCTGCTGACTCACTGAGACCCTGCCTCACCCAACTTGTGTCCAGCAGGAGGCTTTATCAGTGGCTGAACCTTAAGGGAGCTGGCAGGTGGCAGCAGGCCTCGGGGTGTCCTGGATTTTACAGAGCTACCTCCGGCCCGGTACTGGTGGCAGACATCCTTATTTCACAGCGTGACCGCTCCTGCATCCCTCCAGGGTTAGCACAGGCAGCAAACAACCATGGATCACTTTGCAGTTCTTACCATGTAGTCCCTGGCCAGACCCAGGCAGTAGGTAATGTAGGCTTGCACCAGAGCCCTCCCAAGAGGCCCCAGAACCAACATACTTGGAGCTTGGCTTCAGGTCACAGCAGAGCACTGCCCAATTAGCCCCACAAGGGGCATACCCAAAGATCAGTCTCAACAGGCACCAGAGCCTGCTGGGGCAAATCCCACCCAGTGGGGTAAGCCCCACACACAGCAGCCCGTAAGCTATGGATGTTGCCAAACCCCACAGCCAATCAGCCTGAAGGTGAATCTCACCCACTGATGTGCCAAAAGCAATCAAGGCTCAACTATAAAGGAGGGTACACACAACCCACACAAGGGACACTCCTAGAGCACCTGATGCAGGTGACCAGGGAGACTGTGCCACTGGGCCCCACAGGGCACATACTACATGCCACCTGGCCAAGACTGGGGGATGTAGCAGATCTACCTAATACATAGAAAAAGACACTGGGTGGCTGAATGGATAAGAAAATAAGACCCTTACATATGCTGCCTACAAGAGACTCATTTCAGATAGAAAGACACACACAGACAGAAAGTCAAGGGATGGAAAAAGATATTTCATGAAAATGGAAATGAAAAAAAGAAAGCAGGGGTAGCAATGCTTACACCAGACAAAACAGACTTTAAAACAAAGGCTATAACAAGAGACAAAGAAGGACCCAGTAATCCCACTTGTGGGTATTTATGTGAAGAAACCCCAAATACTACTTCAAGGGAACGTGTGCATCCATATGTTCATTGCAGCATTGTTTACAATGGCCAAGATGTGGAGGCAGCCTGGGTGTCCCTGAATGGATGAGTGAAGAGGTGGTATATATATACAATGGAATATTGCTCAGCCATGGAAGGGAAAGGGTTCTTGCCATCTGCGGTGGCATGGATGGACCTGGAGGGTATTGTGCTGAATGAAGTATGTCAGACACAGAAAGACAGATGAAATGAGATTTCGCTTACATGTGGAATCTAAAGAACAAAATAAACAAACAAAACAGAAACAAACTCATAGACACAGAGAATATTTTGATGGTTGCCATATGGAAGGGTGTTTGGGGATGAGTGAAAAAGGGGAAGGGATTAAGAAGTACACATTGGTTGTTACAAAGCAGTCAGAGGGATGTGGGGTATGGCATAAGGAATACAGTCAATAACATTGTAATAACTATGTATGGTGTCGGGTGGGTACTAGATTTGTTGGGGTGATAGATGGGAGGGACTTGGGGGGCTGGGTGTAAAAGATGAAAGGAGTAAGAAGTACAAACTGATTGTTACAAAATAGTCATGGGGATGTGAAATAAAGGATAAAGAATATAGTAAATAATATGGTAATAACTATGTATAGTGTCAGGTGAGTACTAGACTAGTAAGGGGGATTATTTCTTAAATTGTACAATGTCTAACCATTATGCTGTACACCTGAAATTAATATAAAATAATATTGAATGTTAATTGTAACGGAAAAACTTAAAGGGGTGGCAGGTGAAGGGGAATAAGAGGTTCAAATTTTCAGGTATAAAACAAATAAGTCATGGGGCTATAACGTACAGCATGGGGAATATAGTCAATAATATTGCGATAGCATAGTACAGTGTCAGATGGTTGTTGGACTTATCATGGTGATCACTTCTTTAGGTATAGAAATGTTGAAGAACTATGGTATACCCCTGAAACTGATATAATGTTGTCTGTTAGCCATATTTTAATAAAAATCTTTTTTAAATAATAAAATAAAAAATTATTATAGTGTGGAGCAGAGCATCCAGAAACTTTGATCCACTTACTCCAAGAAGACAGTCAGACACTGGTTCTTGTTAAACATATTACTGTGGGGCCAGCCAAGTGGCACAGTGGTTGGGCACTGGCTTGGGAAGCCAGCGGCCCCGGTTCGGGTCCCACATGAGGCCAGTGACACTGCCCTCAAAAAAACAAAAACAAAAAAAAACAAAAAACAAGAAACATATTACTGTGTAATATATCACACAAAGTTGGTGGCCAGGTGCTTCATCCTTTGTTCTGCTCTACTTGCGGTTCAAATAGTCTTACTAAATATCCAAGTATGCTGCATGTATTAACGGACTCCGGGAAGCAGGCTATTTCAGTCATTGAGTTGGTCACAAAATGAATATTCTTTTTGATTAATGTGCTATCAACTGAACTAGGATTAAATAAACTATGTTGCTAGGCAACGTAACAGGCAAAAGTAGGATATGATCTCTCTGTCTCTCTCTCTCTCTCTCTCTCTCTCACACACACACACACACACACACACACACACACACACACACACACCCTTAGTGAAAGGGGACTTAAAATCCCTTCTCATGGCACAGATCCTATTGACTTCCTAGGTTTCCTTTACATATTTTCATTCACCAATCTCTTGTGAATACTCACAAATCGGAGATATTAGTTAAGGATTGGATAATTTAGTTAAGCAGCCATTGCACTGATAAGCAAAAAAGTACTCCAAATGCTCAAGATATGCTGCCAGAATAAACCTGGAAAAACATCTTCTAAAGGGCTCTAAAACTGGCCTGGGAGTCCGAAACCTTATGTTCATGTTACAGGCAACATTAACACATTATTTGACCACTTACCAAATTACCAAGCACCTCTCTGCCCTCAATCATCCTCTTCATTTAGGAAAGCTTTGCCATCAGCCATGGAGATGTTAAACTATATTAATGGATCAACTGTCTGCTTTCTGAAGCTCTGACAAGAGACTATCCAACTGCAGCCTGAAAAGTAGACAGTATTATAAGAGAATGAATATGAAAAAGAAGGGGAAAGAGACAAGGAAGGGTACAGAAGGAAATTTTTTTAAAAAAGCAGCAGGAAAGCTATGATGGCACAGTACCAAAGAGACCATTGAATAGTTTTGAGAAGGCAGATCAATTATGGCAAAGAAGTCATGAAGCATGAGGATTGAGTAAAGGCCAACACGTTTGGGAATTTAGCCTGAAATGAGATTGACACTGGTTTTCATAGAATGTTGACAGTGGATGAATGCGATACTGTAAGGTATTAAGGAAGGAGGGTAGAGAGGAAGTATAGATAGCTAGTCTACAGCAGTCATTGGAAAAAATGGGTTCCAAGGAATCTGAAATGACTTCCTTACCCAATATCTGTTTTACCTTGGTAAATCTTTTGTTTGGTCATTATGCTGCTACTTCTGATTCTGCGAGGAAATAAGATCTGATTGTATTCCTTACTGTGGGGCTCACTGAACATCTCTTTGGCCATTGACTGTTCAAAATTTTCAGCTCCTTCAAGAAATGACTCCTATTTCATCCAGTGAGAACCACTGGGTTGTTGGAAAAGTCATGATGCATTTTTGCAATGAAAAACATAGAAAAAATACGTCAAGACTTTTCTGAAAATCCAATATTTTACATCTTCTGAGACACCATGTTTACTGTTATTTAATATTTTGATACTGTACTTACCTTTTCTGGTATTTTTACCATTTATCACAAAGTTTTGAATAATAAACTATGACAATGAATTATCCTCTCTTCTGTAATCATCAAAGTTCTGTGTAATAGATACAGTTGGATATCTTGGATGCTGGTTATACAGGTTTAAGCAACTATAGGTTTCTATACACCACTGAAGAGAGTCCTACAAAGGAATGTACTAGAGATTCCTCTAGCTAGCAAACTTCACTAAGATATTCAACATAGGATGCACTTCAACTTCTAGAGCAGAAGCTGGTACGTCCTTCTGTAAAGGACCAGGTAGTAAAAATTTGGGCCTTTGCAAGTCATACAGTGTCTTTCAAACTACTCAACTCTGCCACTGTACTGTGAAATAAGTCATAGACAACATATAAATGAATGAGTGTGCTCGTGGTCCAATAAAACTTTATTAACAGACAGATAATAATAACAAGTCTTGGTAATGGTATCGAGACATTGGAACCCTCATAAACTGATTTTGGCAATGTAAAATGGTACAGCTTCCTTGTAAAACAATTGGGCAGTTCCTAGTCTTCAGCCATAGAAAGAAATTAAGTACTGATATATGCTACCACATGGGCTAAGCCTAGTGAACACTATGCTAAGTGAAAGAAGTCAGTCACGAAGGACCACATATTATATGATTCCTCTTATATGATATGTCCATTATTGACAAATCCATAGAAATAGAAAAAAGAATAGTGGTTTCAAGGGGTAAAGGAATTAAGGGGAAATGGGAAGTGACTGCTAATGGGTATGGGGTTTCTTGTTGGAGTGATAAAAATATTCTAAAATTGATTGTGGTAATGGTTGCACAACTCTGTGAATATACTAAGAATTACTGAATTGTACAATTTAAATGAGTGAACTGCATGGTATGTGAATTGGGTCTCAATAAAGCTGCTATTTAAAAAAGCCACTTATTTACAAAAATAGGCAGTGGGTTGGCTATGGCCTGAGAGCCATAATTTGTCAACTTCTGCTCTGTAGGATAAAGATATAAGAACTTATAAGTTATGAGATTATATATATATATATATATATATATATATATACACACACATACATACATAGGATTTCATCTATATATGCTCTATTAATGTTTGTCTTCCATTATAAATGTTATAGAGGTACAGAATTATTTTTTTGAAATGCATTTGTACACACACACACACATATACACATATATAGGTAGCTTGATAAATACTTTTTATTAAGACCAATAGGCACACATTTTTGTTTCTCTCTTTAAATCACAAATACTAAAGCGACTGACAAAGTCCTCAGAGAAATTTTGGTGTTATATTCTTAGTCAGTTATTATAGTCAAGTTGCATTAGGCACATAAAAGCTTTCGTTACTACTTCAAAATGTATTTGCAAGCAACCAAAACGACATCAGAGAAGAAGAGATTTCACAGCGATAGAAAATGTAAGGTGCTCATACATTAGGGACAGCAGGGCTCAGCAAACTGGACAATCAGGATCACTGCCTGCTTTTTCATTTTTTTTATCGAAGTGAAATTCATAACATAAAATTAACCATTTTTTTTAAATAAAGATTTTATTGAGGAATTGGGGGAGGGGACCAGCCAAGTTGTTGTTCTTCAGTCTTCGTTGTGAGGGCGCCAGTCACCATCTGACTGCATCAGCAGCTCGTGGCCTCTAATCTCAAGGTGCTGAGTTCAGTCTTAGTTGCGAGTGGGCATAGCCACCATCCCATGCGGGAGTTGAACCCAGCAGGCTTGTTGTTAAGAGTGCACACCCTATCCACTGAGCCATCCGGGCAGCAGCTCAGCTCAAGGTGCCGAGTTCAGTCTTGAGTTGCAAGTGAGCGTAGCCAGCCATCGAACAGGCAATTTGTTGTTACACCAGCTGAGCCATCCTGCCACCTGTTGGCAGCTCAGTGACAGCTCAGCTCAGGCGCAGCATTCACAGGCCCATGTGGGAATTGAACCGGTGGCCCTGTGCTCAGAGCACACGCTCTTAGCCGACTCTTAACTAACTGAGCTACTCGGCTGGCCCTAAAATTAACCATTTTAAAGTGAACAATTCAGTGGCATTTTGTACATTCACAATGCTATGCAACCATCATGTCTATCTAGTTGCAAAACATTTTTATCAGCCCCACAGGAGACCCCACTCTCTTTTCCTCCCTCCCCACAGCTCCTAGCAAATACTAATTTGCTTTTTGTCTTTATGGATTTGCCTCTTCTGGGTACTGCATAGAAGTGGAATTATACAGTATATGTATCACCATTTGTGTCTGGCTTCTTTCACTTGGCATAATGTTTTCAAGGTTCATTCCTTTTTATGGCTGAATAACATTCCTATGTATGAATACACAACTATTTAATTATCCATTTATCCACTGATGAGCATTTGGGTGGTTTCCACCTTTTGGCTATTGTGAACAGTAATTCTATAAACATTTGTGCACAAGTATTTGAATATTTGGTTTCAATTCTTTTGTGTATATACCTAGAAGTAGATTTGCTGGGTCAAATGGTAATCTTATGTTTAACTTTTTGAGGCACTGCGAAACTGTTTTCCACAGAGGCTGCACCATTTTACATTTCAACCAGCAATATACGAGAGTTCCAATTTCTCCAAATCCTCACCAACACATATTATTTTCCATTTTTTAAAAATTATAGCCATGCTAGTGGGGTACAAAGTGGTTTTGATTTGCGTTTCCTTAATGATTAATAATGTTGAATGTCTTTTAATGTGCTTGTTGGCCCTTCGTATATACTCTTTGGAAAAATGTTGCCACCTGTGTTTGTAAATACAGTTTTATTGAAACACAGCTGTGTTCATTTATTTATATACTGTCCACGGGCAACTTATGCACTAGAACAGAGTTGAGTGGTTGTGACAGAGACCTTATGGCCCACAAAGCCCAACATATTTACTACTGGTCCTTTACAGAAAACGTTTGCTGACTTCTGAGATAGAAGTTTGGGCCAGAAAATTATACAGTGTTTTTACTGCACCATTCTAAAGGTTCATGGGTCATTCAGTGGTTTGTTCAATTTCATCACTAAGAAAACTTGGAGTAGCAGGAATCAAGCTCAAAAAAGAGGCTGCCTTAACTGCAATTTAAAAGTCAAAGGAGGTGGGACAGCCAGACCTCTGATACTTTGTATGAACTAATGATTACTGTACTTAACAGCCAGCATAAAGAGCCAATGAACCCATCAATTGTCAAAACCATAGGATGTAATCATGGTTTACCACAAACAGTTTTAGAATGTTTACTTAGCAAGCTCTTCAAGACAGGAAAATGAAGGGCCAATCAAAAGCCATAACTGTAAATAGATCATGGAGGAGACATTTAACAAGTACTTCCTGGCACTCAGACTCTTAAACCTTAGTGGTAGGAGTTTCAGATCACTATTTATCACTGTTGAGGGCCGTGGCTCAACTCCTGTCTCCAGTTATTTTCCCTCAATCAATAATATTAGGGACCAATAGCAAAACCATACTTCCTTTCATTTATCTGTAACAACAAATATGCTCGATTTGGTTCACCAATTTGAATTCAAATGTTTAATGAAAGTTTCAACTATATTTAGGGGAGCCTCTACTTGTCAGCATTTCTAACATCCCAGTACATTAACTTTGACTTTTGTATCATGTTGCTATAATCAAATGTAAATACCATTGGGAAAAATTTATACATTAAAAATTATATAAAAGGTTTGGGTTAAATTATAAACCTCAGAAACTCAACTAAATGCAGCCATTATATAGATTCAACAAGAATAGGAATTTAAACCTTGTTACAAAAACCCAGCAGTGACTCTTATGACAGGAGTCGTAAATCACAGGAAGAGAAATCAATCTACAAAAATGCTTATTTACCGGTGACTCGTGTAAAATTCATTCCCTAAACAAGAAAAGGTATAAGCTTGTTTTCATATGTTGCATATCCAACATTCACATGTATTTTTAGCAAAATTTTTTCTGAAATGCTAATTTATCTTCAATGTCATAAAACTGTTGTATAGAAATGGCTTACGCTTAATTTGGTGGTAATCATAAAACTTTTCTTTCTCCATAAAACTCATATAGCATCACAAGTAAATTAACGTAGTCTAGCTCAGTTCACGGCTCTGGTTATACCATATGACATATAAGAGAGTGACAGGGCCACTTGAAGATCACAGTGAAAAGGATACAGCCAGAGATGAATAAGAACTAGCAAAGAGATTAAAGGAATAAATTTTGAGTCAGTACTAACCTAGAGGATATTAGATAGTCTTTTATTCCCAAATTAGCTTATGAAACACACAGGTTAAATGTACTAAATTCACTGATGGTAACTCCTAACCACCAAATGACCAACTCTACATAATTACATTAATTAGGGTCTTGTTCACCCAAGATTTTCAAAGAAACACAGGTGAGAAATCAAATTTACCATTTACAAACATACAATTGGCCATGATGTATGTCCATCATACCTAAGAGCTGAGAAGCTTTCAAACGTTCATTAGAGATCTCTATAGATCTTTGAAGGAGCAAGTTTAACTACCGTACTTGGCAAGGTTATAAAACCTGCCCCAAAATGAAACAGAATCAAAAGAAACCATTGCCATAAGCTATTGGAGTAAGGGCCCAAAGTTTTTATAGAGGAAAATATCCTTAATCAATAGCATTTGAAAATTTTGAGAAGAAAAAAAATTAGTCAAATGATAAGAAGAAATATTCAGATTTTGAATGGTTTTTAAAATGTAGTCTCCAGAACTCTAGGATACAGAGGTTCTTCAGGGGTTCTGCCAATACTTAATTGGAAAATCATTTAAAAGTACTTTTAGCTATTTTAAAAGCTATAATAAAAATGACAAACTATCAACACAAACATGTGATTGTGCTATATACCAAATATATAAGGTTGAAGGTCAGCTACTCACTAACTTGTTTTAGCAAGTCAACCAGTATCTGTTTCAACCCTAGAAAAAAACCTTGTCCTGACATTTCTGTGAATTGATTAAAATTCTTCTGGATAGGTCTACAATTAGGAAGGTCATTGCTTCCCTCTCATGCAGGGCTATCCATTTCTGCTCACATAAAAATTTAAGGTATGCCACAGTACCATGGCATATGTGCCTAAGACTTGCCTGGCATCAAATTGAGCCTCTGTACATCTGTTCAAAATATGCCTTTGTCAGGTCATAAGAATCAGTTTCAAAATAACAACTGGAGATGTTAGTATACCGTATTATCATTTATGCACTTATTTGTGAGTTTAGGATGTTTCTCTTATATTTTTGTTAAAGCATATGAACACCAGTCAGATAGTTAATGATACGACTTTATTTTTTTTTTTTGAGGGCAGTGTCACTGGCCCTCATATGTGGGACCCGAACTGGGGCCGCTGGTTTCCCAAGCCAGTGTTTAACCACCGCGCCACTCGGCCAGCCCTGATTCGACTTTAAAATAAGTTTCCTACTGCTCTCCTTTTAGGCTTTACGATCAGTTAATCAAATAATAATCTATGATTGCAAGATGAGCTATTAAAGTTTGTTGGCAGTTATTCATCTGTATGAATTAGTATTTCCTCCATACTGGGCATCAAAACCAAAATAAAGAAGCATAACACATGTTGAGACAGATACAGGATGTAACCATCGTCTATAACCTCTTTATTTCAAATTTTAGTATTCATTAAAACAATTTTATTCTAATTGATAGACTTTATAACAAACGAGAAAAAATTGAGCTTATAAAACAAATTATACCAATTAGGTGAGTTTTTATATAGATAATGGAATGAATTTGGTGAGTAATAATATAAATAACTTACAATGTGATATTCTGAATTAATTGTATAAGCCTACAAAGAAACGTGGGACTAGTTCCATAACATATAAAATCTATCTGATATCTTTTAAAGTTTAAAAAGTTTTTAAAAATACTAGGAATTTTCAAGAATGGCAAAAGGAAGGATATTATTCTTCTCCGTCACATTATGCTATAAATATTTTAGATACAACATGGAATATTATATGTAGCTCTGGGAGGATCTATATTAAGATAGAATAGAAATAAAGAAATGATCAAAGGGATTAGGCAAAGGTTGCTGTATGATGATAGTATATTAAAAAGATGAGTGAGATCTCTTTAGATTTGAAAGTCATACCATAACATGAACAGCATGGGGGAGGTGAACCCAAACATGTCTGTCAAAAGTACTAGAAGAATAGAGTTCTGTCAAAAATTTCAAAGATTTGAGTTTAGGAAACACTAACAAAAACAGAAGGAGTACTCCTCCTGGTGGGTAGTAAAAAAGGCAGTTCAGAATATAAATATAATGTTTTGTCAAAGTTTAGATTCATGGATAATGGATCCATAATATTTTACTGGGAGAACTAGGATGCATGGAGCTCACCTGAGACATGGGAGATTGGGGACAACAGGAGCAATCATGCCATTCTACAACACACTCCTCAATGTCTTTGGTTAACATTGAATAATCATTTGAGGGACTTTGCAGAGGGACAAAGGTTTCCATTTAGTTGAGTAGGCACAGCTGGAAAATTAAAAAGTGAACAACCAAGATGATTAGGTTGATCACCCTGTTACCTTTGTATATTTAACCTTTAAATATGACATATCTAAAGAATTTGAAGTGCGGCAACTTCAGGGAAGTCTCTGGAGTCAGAGATTTCTCTGACCAAACAATAAACATTGATTAATTCACAACAATATGACAGCTTCATTGTTGGTTAAGACAGAATAACAGGCTGAAACACCCAAAACAAAGCAATGAAGTTGTTTTTTTAAAACAAAATATATAAAACAAAAGTTTTCAAGACCCTGGACATCAGACAACAAAGAAAAATGATCCCCGAGAGACTGGAAACAAATGAAGTAAGCCCAATGATTGCCCAACTTAGTGCTCTGAGAGAGTTCCTGACTGCAGTGCAGGAAGGTAGAGGGTGGCAGACTCTCTGAGCTGAGACAGATCTGAAACTCTGAGAAGACCAAGGTATTCTGTTCTTATTCACAGTACAAAGTACCAGAGAGGAGAGAGCAGGACAGAAACACATCCTGGAGATCTATAGTTTCCCAATTGAGTGTTCAGCAGAGTGCTGATCAGTGCCATTGCAAAACTGTGAGGAAGCGGGCCGGCCGAGTGGCGCGGTGGTGAAGCGCTGGCTTGGGAAGCCAGCGGCCCTGGTTTGGGTCCCACATATGAGGGCCAGTGACACTGCTCTCAAAAAAAAAATGTGAGGAAGCTACCTAAAGCCGGAGGGCGGGCAGGGAATCCAAAAGTATTAGAAGGTCACAGCACCCAGTGATCACACAGAGCCCATGAATAATGCTTGCTTGTGCCAGCTAGAATGGAAAAACTCATAATTCATGAGGCATTGGGTAACCAACAGGGTATTGCCCAAGGAGTAGGGAATAATTAGTAGTAGACTGAGTTCTGCTCTACATCCATCTAATCTTAAAAGTAATACCTGAAAGGATCCAACTATCTCCTACAAACTTAACTACATCCCACAACAGAGCTAAAGAACACTTAATGGACTACAAAAATATCCAGCACCCACAAAACAATAAACTTTTGTACATCCAAGGACACTATCAAGAAAGTGAAAAAACAGCCCACAGAATGGAAGAAATATTTCAAATAATATCTTCAGTAAGGGATTAATATCCAAAATATATAAAGAATTCCTATAACACAACACTCAAAAAAACAATTCAATTAAAAAACGGGCAAGCTATTTTAAAAGAAATTTCTCCAAAAATGACATACAAATGGGCAATAAGCACATGAAGATGTTAATATCACTAATCATTAGGGAAATGTAAATCAAAATACAATGAAATACCATGTCACAGTCATTACAATGGGTATTATTTTTTAACAAAAATGGAAAATAACCATGAGTTACGGGATGTGGAGTATAGTGTTGAGTGGAGTCAATGGAATTGTAATAGATATGTATGATATGGGGGGGGAAGTGGGGCAGTGGATTGGGGAAGGGGGTTGTCACTTTGAGGGGTAAAAAGTATAACTATTGCATTGTGTTGTACACCTGAAACTAATTAAAAATAAATTTTAAAAAAGACATTAAAAATGTAAAATAATAATGTTGGTGAAGATGTGGAGAAATTGGAATCCCTGTGCATTGATGATGAGAATATAATATGGTGCAGCCACTTTAGAAAACAGACTGGCAGGTCCTAAAAAAAAAAAAATCGAACAAAATTACCATATGATCCAGCAGTTCCACTCCTAGACACATAACCAAAAGAATTGAAAGCCAGAACTCAAATTGACACATATACACCAATGTTCACAGCAATATTATTTGGAAAGGCCAAAAGGTGGAGACATTCCAAATGCCCATCAACAGATGAATAGATAAACAAAATGTGATATTATGACACAATGGAATACTATTCAATCCTAAAAAAGAATGAAGTAATGATTCATGCTACAACATGGGTGAACCATGGATGAAAACATTATACTCAGTGAAAGAAGCCAGTCACAAAGGACCATGAATTGTGTTGCCAGGGCCTGGGGGAAGGGTGAAAAGGGGAGTGACTGTTTAATGGCTACAGGGTTTATTTTTGGGGTGATAAAAACATTCTGGAATTACATAGTGGTGACAACTGCAAAACACTGTGAATCTACTAAAAGCCACTGAACTGTATGTACTCTTCAAAATGGTTAAAATGGTGAATTTCATGTTACACGAATTTTGCCTCAATAAAAAAAAATTAGCAAATCTAAGTTACCAATTATATAAAATAAATATAAAGCATGACCATGTAGGTCTTATTCCAGGTATTCAAGTCTGGTTCAACATTTGAAAAACAATTAGCATTACTGATTATATGATTAATATGGTAAATATAACATATCAACAGGATAAATAAGATCATATGATCATATCAATTGAAACATAAAAAGCATTTGACAAAATCCAACATCCATTCATGAAAAAACTCTCAGCAATTAGAAATATAGAGGAAGTTCCTCAACTTTATAAAGTGCATCTACAAAACGCCTACATCATACTCCGTGGCATTGGCAGAGCCATACATGTACACATCAGTAGAACAAAAAGAAAACCCATAAATGGACCCACAAAAAATATGCCCAATTGGTTTATTTTTTATAACAACTTTATTGAGATATAATTCACATACCATAAAATTCACCCTTTTAGGTGTGTACAGTGGTATTTAGTATATTCAGAGTTGCACTCTGTATCAAATTTTAGAACATTTTTATCAGTCCAAAAGAAATCTAACCCCTTAATATATTCAGTTCCCACTCTCTTTTCACATTAGCCACTGCAACCACTAATCTACTTTCTGTCTTTATAGATTTTCCTATTCTGGACGTTTCATAAAATATTGAATAATAATTTTTTGTTTGTTTCTCTTTTTAATTAAAGTTTATTGGGGTGACAATTGTTAGCAAAGTTACAAAGGTTTCAGGTATACAGTTCTGTAATATATCATCTAGATATCACATTGTGTGTTCTTTTTTTTAAAGATTTTATTGGGGAATTGGGGGAGGGGAACAGACAAGTGGCTGTCCTTTTGTTCTTCAGTCTAGTTGTGGAGGATGTTGCTTCACTGGCCCATGTTGGTATCATCATTGTATACTTCCCAAATGAGGCAGATTGGTCGCCGGCCTCTGGATGGCTGCTCACAAGTGCTTTTAGCTCACTCCAGCTGCCGGCAGCTCAAGCTGGCTGCCAGCCACTCACTGTGTAGCCTATGGCAGCCCACTGCAGCAGGGGCTGCAGCCTACACCGTCACTGGGGTTCATGCAGCCCAGCTCCAGGTGGAGCTGTTGTTCACCATCTTAGCTGTAGAAGGCAGTGTCACTGGCCATCATATGTGGGACCCAAACAGGGGCTGCTGGCGTACCAAGCCAGTTCTTAACCGATGTGCCTGCCACTTGGCTGGCCCACATTGTGTGTTCTTTAAAAAAATATTGAGTAATACAATATGTGCCCTCTTGTATCTAACTCTATCACTTAGTGTGTTTTCAAGGCTCATACAAGTTGTAGCATGTATAAGTAAATACTTTATTATTTTACAGGGTGCAACTGATTTTTGATGAAGAAGCAAAAGAAATTCAATGTACCAAATGATGCTAGAGCAACTCAATATCCATAGATTTTCTTTTTTATGATATGGGGGCGGGGGAGTGGGGTGGTGTATTGGGGGTGAGGGGTTGTCACTTTGAGGGGTAAAATGTATAACTATTGCACTGTGTTGTACACCTGAAACAAATTAAAAATAAATAAATAAATAAATAAATAAATAAATAAATAAAATAAAAAATCAATTTTGAACTAAACTTCACCCTTATACAAAATTAAGTCAACATTGATTATGAACTTAAATGTAACATGTAAAACTACAAAACTTAAACAAACAAACAAAAAAACCACAGGAGCAAATCTTCAGAATCTAAAAGTAGGAAAGAGTTCTCACAATTGGCACCAAAAGCATTATCCACAGAAAAAAAAAGCAGTAAATTGGACCTCATCCAAGTTAAATCTTTTGTTCTTCGAAACACACTCTTAAGGGGGTAAAAAGATGAGCTACAGGCTGGGAGAAAATATTTGCAAACCATATATTAAACACAAGACTAGCATGTTGAATATATAAAGAGCTCTCAAAATACAATGGTTAAAAAGAAATCCAATTAGAAAATCAGAAAAAGACATGAAGAGAAAGACATTTCACCAGAAAGGATATACAGATATACAGATGGGAAATAAGCACATAAAAAGATATTTCACCTCTTGTTTTGTTTGTTGATTCGATTTTATTAAAGCATAGTGAATATAGTCAATAATATCATAATAGCTACGTACAGTGTCAGATGGGTAATAAACTTATTGGGGTTATCACTTTGTGAGGCTTTGGACACCTGAAATTAATAAAAAAAATACCCCAAAATAAAAAGCATACATAACAGAAAAAAATATTTCACCTCATTAGCCATTAGAAAATTGCAACTTTAAACCAAAATGAGATATCACTACACTTCTATTCAAATGGCTAAATAAAAATTAGTGATAACACCAAATAATGGAAAGAATGTAGAAAAACTGGATCATTCATCTATTGCTGGTGGGAATGGAAAAGGATATAGCTAGTCTGGATAACAATTTGGCAGTTTTTTACAAAACTAAGCATGTGACCACAGGACAACCCAGCAATTACACTCTTGAACAATAATCCCATAGATATGAAAACTCATGTTCACACAAAAACCTGCATACAAATGTTCCTATCAGCATAATTTATTAGAGGCCCAAACTGCAAACAGACCAGGTATTCTTCAACATGTGAATCTTTAAACCATAACAATAAAAGGAATGAACCATGGATACAAACAACTTGGAACTGTGCTGAATGAAAAAGTCAATCATCTCAAAAGGACAACTACTGTATGATTCCTTTTATATAACATTCTCGAAATGAGAAAATTATAGAGAGGGAGAATAAATTAGTGGCTGCCATGAATTGGGTATAGGGGAGGAGTAGTGATTGTGGCTAATAAAAGGGCAATAGGAGGGATCTTTATGGTAATGGAGTTTTTTGTATCTTTACCATATCAATGTCAACTCCCTGGTTGTTATAATGTATTACAGTTTTGCATGATGTCACTATTGGGGGAAACTGGGTAAAGGGTACACAAGATCTCTCTTTATTATTTCTTACATATGCACACCAATCTATTATTTCAAAAAAGTTATTTTAATTTTAAAAGAAGATGAAATAAAGACATTCTCAGAGATACAAAAGCTTAAAGAATTCATCACCAGCATATCCACAGTACAAGAAATGATACAGCACGTCCTTCAGGAAAAAGTAAAGTGACAACAGACAGAAATATGGATCTATATACAAAGGAACAAAGATTACCAGAAATGATAATTACATGGGTAAATATTATTTTTTCTTATTGTATATACTATAAACACTAAAGCAACCACTAAAGTAATAAAACAGAATTATAGCTAATAATCTAACAAAGGCCATGCAACAGCATCATAACAATACTCATTTAATCCAAAAGGAAGCAGAAAAAGAGGAGAAAATTTATAAAGAATAGATGGGATTGCCTTCATATCTTGGCTTATGTAAATAATGCTGCAACCTGGGTATCCCTGAATGGATGAATGGATAAAGAGGAGGTGGTACATATATACAATGGATATTACTCAACCATAAAAAGGAAGGAAATCTTGCCATCTGTAAAAACATGGGTGGACCTAGAAGGTATTGTGCTAAGTGTAATAAGTCAGACAGTAAAAGTCAAATGTCATATGATCTCACTTATAAGTGGACTCTAAAGAACAAAATAAACATACAAAACAGAAACAAACTCATAAAAAAAGAATAGGTGGGAGAAATAGAAAACAAATGCAAATGACAAGATGTCAGACTCAAAATTGTATCAATGATCACATTTAATGTAAGTGGTCTAAACACCTCAATTAAAAGACAGAGACTGTCAGACTAGATAAAAAAAGCAAGACTCAACTATATGAGAGATACACTTTAAATATAAAGACACAAATAGGTTAAAAGTAAAAGGATGAAAAAAGATATATCATGCTAACATTATAACATTACATTACTCAAAAAAAGGTCGACTATTTATATTAATCACACAAAGTAGACTTTAGAGCAAAGAATATAAACAGTGACAAAAAGATCATTTCATAGTGATAAAGGGGTCAATTTATAAAGAGGACAATTCCAAATGCTTATGCACCTAATTACAGAACTTCACAAGACATAACCAAAAAACTTATAGAACTGCAATGAGAAATAGACAAATAGCACAATTATACTCAGAAATCTCATTACTCCTTCCTCAAGAACTAAAAGAATAAGTAGACAGAAAATCAGTAAGGGAATAGAAGACTTAGCAAATGCTATCAACCAAGGGAACTAATTGATATTTATAGAATACTTCCCTAAGAATTTGAAGAGTGCACATTTTTTTCACCTGTACATGGAACATTTACCAATATAGGCCATATTCTGGGCCATAAAACAAGTCTCAATAAATGTAAAAGGATTCAAGTCATACAAACTATTCTCTCACCACAATGGAATTAAAAATTGAAATCAAGAATAGAAATACATCTGGAAAATCATCAAGTAATTGGAAATTAAATAACATACTTCTAAATAATCCATGGGTCAAGGAGGATATCAAAAGGGAAATGAGAAAAATATTTTTGTCTGAATGACGATGAATATACAATATATCAGAAAGAATAATTCAGGGGAAATTTGTAGCACTTATTGCCTATATTAGTAAAGAAAAAGAAAGTTCTCAAATAAATGATTTCCGTTTCCTACATTAAGTGAGTAGTAAAAGAACGAATTAAATCCACAAAGAAGAAATGTTTGTAGAAATTAACAATTTGATTCTAAAATTTATAAGGAAATGCAAAGCAACTACCATGTTTTCCCCAAAATAAGACCTAACCAAAAAATAAGCCCTAGCATAATTTTTCAGCATGCTCATAATATAAACCCTACACCAAACATAAGCCCCTATTAAGATCATCAGCCAGACATGACTGTTTGAATTAATGTAGATTTTTGTACATGAATAAATGAATAAATGTAGATTGTTGTAGCAAAAATTAATATAAGACCCAGTCTTATTTTTGGGGAAACTCGGTAGAATAGCCACAACAATCTTGAAAATGAACAATGCTGGAGGAGTTATACTACTTTGGGACTTAAAATAATACTACAGTAATCAAGAGAGTATATTATTGTGCACAGATAGACAAAACAATCAATGCCACATTACAGAGCCCAGAAATAGACCTGCTCTTATATTGTCAATTGATTTTCAACAAAGTTGCCAAGGTAATACATTGGAACAGGGTTGATTATTCAACAAATGGTGCAAACACTAATGGATGCCTATATGCAAAAAATAAATATAGCTTGATTCTTACCACACAGTATACAAAATTAAGTCAATATGAATCATAGACCTAAATGTAGGAGCTAACACTGTAAAACTTCTAGACAAAAACATAGGAACAAACCTCAGTGTCCTCAAGTTTAGCAAAGATTTCTTAAATATGCCATAAACCCACAAATTATAAAAGGAAAAAAATCATTAAATTCACTTTCATCAACATTAAAAATGTTTGCCTTTCAGATAACACCATTGTGAAAATGTGAAGGCAAGCCACAGACTGGGAGAAATACTTGCAAAATACGTACCTGACTTGTATCTAGAATGTGTAAGGAACTCTTACAACTCAATAATAAAATCACAAAGAACTTAATAGAAATAGGCAGAATACTTAGACATATCACCAAAAAATATATTTGGATGGTGAACAAGCACATGAAAAGTTGTTTATATTATTAGCCATCAGGGATATACAAATTAAAACCACTATGAGATAATACTATACACCCACTAGAATGGCTGCAATTTTAAAAAACCTTATTTTACCAAGTCTTGGCAAAGATGTGGAACAACTGGAACTCTGATATATTTCTAGTGGTAGTGCAAAATTTGGAATTTTTAAATTTTTAAAAAAGGTAAATACATACCTATTCTATGTCCCATACATTCTACTCTCCATTTATCTAAGAGAAATGAAAGCATATGCACACAGAAACACTTGGACACAAATGTTCATAGCAGCTTTATTTGTAATAGCTAAAAAGTGGAAACAAGTCAAATATCTATCAATAGTTGAAAGGAAAAACAAATTGTCTTATATCTATACAATGTGAGATTACCCAACAATAAAAGAGGAATGAACTATTTATACATACAACATGTTTGAATATGAAAATAATTATGCTGAGTGGAAGAAGCCAGATCAATAGTTTCATACTGTATGAATCCATTTATAGAAAATTCTAGAATCTGCAAACGAATCAATAGTGACAGGAAGTAGTTGCCTGGGCACGATGGACGTGAATAGATAGGAGATGGAGGGAATACAAAGGGGTGATGGATATGTTCATTATCTTGACTGTGGTGGTGGGTGTGTGCATCAGATTGTACACTTTAAATATGCTTTATTCCAGGTCTTGGCCACCATGAACATTGGGACACATAGATCTTTCCAGATAAATGCTTTCAGATTTTTTGGGCAGATACCTAGCAGAGCGATTGCTGGGTCGTATGGTAAGCCATAAGAAAAGATGAAACAGTGCCATTTGCGACAACATGGATAGGCCTTGAGATTATTATGCTAAGTGAAATAAGTCAGACAGCAAGTCAAGAGCCATATGATTTCACCGATATGTGGGATTTAAACTAAAAACAACAAAGGAACGAGACAAACAAAGGAAGAAATAAAACTCATAGACACAGACAATAATTTAGTGATTACCAGAGGGAATGGAGGAGGGAGGTGGTAGATGAGGGTGGTAGATGAGGGGAAAGGCGATCAAATATATGGAAGGAGAACTGACCCTGGGTGGTGAACACACAATGCGATATATACATGATGTATTACAGAATTATGCACCTGAAACATATGTAACTACTAACACTGTCACCCAATAAACTTTAATTTAAAAAAAATGTGCTTTACTATATGTCTATTATTCCTTAATAAAAGTGTTAAGAAACTATAAGAAAAATATGGCATAGTTAACACAATCACAATATTATTTGCAATTATGTTACTATTTTTAAGGATTTCTAAGTTTTTAACATTAAGCTCCAAGAAGAACCAGCTCCTTCTGGCCAGAGGACCAGGAAAATGGCAGACTTGCAAAACCAAAAACTTGTTAGATAGTCACTTCCCTATCCGACCCAAGCACCATAGATAAAACTGTGCCCCCAACCACATCACCTGCAGCAAAGGCACATGGGAAATCTAGACTTCCATTCCAACCCAGCTATAAGGAGGTGCCCCTACTACCTGCCACTGGGGAGGTGTCAGAGAAGACTGATTGGGGAGCTGGGACCTTTATCCTTGCGTGGCAATAGTGAGGCTTCCCCCATCCTTGGTGTCAGAAACCATTTGGGAAGTCTGGCCTTCCACCCCCACCTAATGGTAAACAGGCAGTGCTCCCCATCTCTGCCAGCGTGGTGTCAGTGGAGGCCTAGAGGGGAGCCTGCACTCCCACTTCCACCTAACAATAACAAGGCATCCTCTCCCTGACTAGATTGTCAAGGAAGGATATGTGGGGAACCTACACATCCATACCCACCTGGCAGGAATTAGATAGTGACCTCTTCCCCTACAGATGCAATGTCAGAAGAGGCCTGCTGACACAGGCTTTAAAAATGATCCCGAACTGACAGCATAATACCCAAAATGTTCAGGATTCAATTCAGAGCCACTCGTGATACTAAAAACCAGGAAAATCTGAACTTGAAAAAGAAAAGACAATCAACAGACCCCAATAATGTCATGACAAGAGATTAGAATTATCTAACTAGAATTTCAAATCAGATATCATAAAATTATTCTGGGAGCAATTACGAACACAATTAAGACATGGAAAATAGAAAGGTTCAGCAAAGAAAAAGAAGATACAAAGAACCAAATGGAAATTTTTGAACTAAAAAAAATTCAACTGCCAAATTAAAAAGTCGATGTGGCCGGCCGAGTGGCGCAGTGGTTGAGTGCTGGCTTGGGAAGCCAGTGGCCCCAGTTCGGGTTGCACATATGAGGGCCAGTGACACTGCCCTCTAAAAAAAAAGCAAAAAACAAAACAAAAAGAAAGTTAATGGATTGGCTCAACAGTAGACGGGAGAGAACAAATGAAAGAATCTTTGGATTTTGAAATAGAACAATTAAATGGGCAAAAGATAAAACAAACTATGGTACATCCCTACCATGGAATACTACTCAGCACTTAAAAAGGAATAACCTCTTGATATAGGCAACAACTTGGATGCATCTGAAGAGTATTATCCTCAGTGGAAAGAAAGTCAATCATAAAAGGTGACATACTGTATCATTTCTTTTATATCATAATATAGAAATGACAAAGTTTTAGAGATAGAAAACAGATTAGTAGTTGCAGGGGTTAAGGATGGGAGATGGTGAGGTTTACTCTAAAGAGGAAGATATTTATGGTGATAGAATAGTTCTGTATCTTGATTGGTTATATGAATCTTCACATGTGGTAAAATGGCAGAGAACTATATCCACACATTGTACAAATGTCAGTTTCCTAGTTTTGTTGTTTTTGTTTTTATGTTTGTTTTTAGCTGAGCCATCCTGCCACCTGTTGGCAGCTCAGCTCTGGCTGGGCATCGAACTGCTGTTGCTCAGAGCTCAGCTCGCACTCTTGAGCGAGCTCTTAACCAACTGAGCCACTCGGCCGGCCCAGTTTCCTAGTTTTGATATTGCACCCTAGTTATATAAAATGTAACCAGGGGGGAAAACGGACAAAGGGTACACTAGACCTTTCTGTACTATTTTTGCAAATTCCTGTAAAATGTTTTAAAGTAAAAGATTATTTGATTGAAATTTACATTAAATTTTGTATTATTTTAAAATATAATTTTAATAATTTATATTAAATTATATCAAGGATAATTATTTTAACACAAAATGTTTACAAAGAAATGAAAAATAAAAATCAAGATATTGGAAAGAACTAGAGGTATAATTCAGCAAACATGAATGATGGTTATGAATGATAGGTAAGATTCTGCAGGCTAGAGAGACATCCTAGAGTGGGAGAGCAAAAGCACCATACTTCATAATCATCCAAATGACATAGTATCAAATCATTGACTATGAAAGAGAAATGGAATAGAGGGTATATCTAATTCAACCACAGGTTATTTGTCACTAGAGAGAATGGGCATTTTCAAACTAGGGAATATTATCTTTTGGATAACAAGGCAGATAGAAGAACAGTGGCAATATAGTAAGTAATCAATATATATTTGTAGAATATATGGATGGATGAGCCAGCTCCTTCCGTATTCATGTCACATTCTTTCACAGCCTTAGAAAAATTTTCTTGGGGGCGGGGAACTAGAGGAGAGCAGAATTTTAGCTGTTTGTTCCTCTCCTTAGGATCATGTGTCAATAGAATTTTGTTTTCACCAGAAATGAAATAGTTTAAAACCCAGTGTTCCAAAGCAGCAATTTTTAAATTGTTAGGCAGTGCCATGCTTATGACAATTTTATTTGGGGATCTTTTCCAAATCATTTTAAGTTAAAGTGACTTCACATTAATTTTGTTTTGAGAATTTCATGCTAACCATTGATAAGATAATAAATACCCTGGGATGCCACCATAGATGAGAAGATGTCAGAGTGATCGAGATGCCATCCAGAGAAGGCTGATCCTTGAATATACACAATGCCCTTAGCTCCTGCCATTTATAATAGTCCCTTTATAAAAAATATGGGAGAAGAGATTAACTGATATAAGTTTTATTTGGGTAGCATCAATAAGGGTAAGGGAGGGAAAGCAGAAGGAATTTTTGAAAAATACAAAAAAAAACAAACCAAAGAGAAATTAACAGTTTTCCTTGGTGTTTTTTTCTTGTTACATAAGAGAAAGTATTATATAATACCCTAATAGGAAATTTCCATTAGGACAGAGGGTCTCAAGAGTAAGGAATGAGTGAATGTGGTAGTGGTGGAATAAAGCTAGAATAAGGAAAAATAAGATGAGATCTACCAGCAAGGCTTGGTACTAGACCAAGGTAGTGGCAGAAATGAAGAAGAGCAAGAAAGGATACAAATTTTCTTTTGGTCTAATTCCATTATTCCCTTCTCAGCTCAAAAAATGTCCCTTCTGCCCACCTCTCACTTTCTGGCTAGCTCATGGTTTGTCCCTATTCTATCTACTGGTATACCAATGTAGATTTATTATAGCAGAGTTTCCCTGTAGACATGGGCAGGTGAATTTAGTCTGGTTTTCTAAAGGAAGGTTCAATGCAGTTGACAGATGAAATGCAATTAAAGTCTAAAACTTCAAATCTCATTGGTTTATTTTAAATCTTAGGCCTCATACTCACCCATCATCATATCCTGTTTAGCCACAGGGTGCTAAAGCTAATTGATGCATCAGACAGAATTTCACACCATGCTGCTCTGGGAAAATTTGCATAATGTCCCTCAAATATGGGTGGCCTCATGTTCACAAGCACCATAACAAGTGAAGGCTCTCTAGTTCTAGTTCCAAACAGAACACATCAAGCCACTGATTGGTTTAATTCAGTAAGTGAGGCCATTTAAACGTTTAATAATGCACCTTCATTATCCTGCCAACACTGAGGTCACATAAGGGAGCAGTTGCAGCTTTCTGTAGGCATAATTCATAGCTTTCCATTCAGTCCAGAGACTTCGGTTGAATTGTTATATTTTAAAACTGATAAATCTGATTATCGTTAGACAGCATACCACTTGCTCCCTTCAAAAAACATTTTTCATTCCCCAATAAACATCTCATCAGAGACATTTGAATGCCCACCAAATGTATGTTGCTGTAATAGATACTTACACACGAAAGCAAAAACATGAAAAGCAAATTTCTCTCCTTCTGAAAGGTCAGTCTAGGAAGTCTCCCTCACACTCATCAAGGCTGGATGCCCTGTCTATTTCTAGAAAATACTTTCTTGCCTTTCATGCATTCAGATAAGGGCATCACGAATTGCATCCTACCAATCATCTTTGTAAATCTTATCTTCAGTCATTGGTTCCAAAGAGCATCAAACCAGAGACTTTCTACTAAAACCCAATTCAGAGCCATAAGATGCTCTATAATCACAGCTGTATTTTCCTCAGAGCACAGCTAATCCAGAATCATGCCCATTTCTGTGGGCACTAGGTAATATGTGGCTATTTGTAGATAAGGATGAAAAGTAGCTTCTTTGCTCCAAACTCCTTGTACAAAGAAATACACAGGTTCGCTCCCCCAGATTGTGAGGAATATAACCTTACCCAGCATCTCCAAGGCCAGGGCTTTCAGTGATTGACCTTGCTGAGCTCTGAGGACATCGTCTTTGATTAACTCCATCCTTTGGCAGGGCGGACAGAAAAACCACCCACTTCAGGTGGCTTCATGAATACATTAAGGAGCACCAATGCTCCATCATCTTAAAAATTAATTTGAAAAGTAGATTTGGAAAACAAATCCTCTTTGGAGGTAGACAGGGTGCTCATGAAGCCTGGGCTGTCCAGTCCACACATCTGAGTTATGCACACACTGTACCAAGTGTCACCAAATGCTTTATTCAGCCAGCTGGAGACGCAGATGTTACACTGAGGAGTGCAGTGCTTCTACAGGAACGACGTCCCTGTGCATAGCCAGGAAATCTTGATTAAAAGCCTTCCTCACAGAGGCAAAAAGGGAGACACAAGCGAACCACAGGGGGGCTGGTTGGAAGCCTCTGTGACACTTTTTGGAGGTAAGACTTATTGGAGACAAAAGGGAATGTCTGCCACCTTTCTAGCAGAGGGGATTGGGGACTGAGAGAAGCAGTGACAAATCTCTCTGGAATAAAGGGGATTTGGCAGTCATTCCAAACATTTGGTAAATAGATTATATTCACCAAAAAATTCACAACCTTCTGTTTGTAAAGCATGTTACATTTCCCTGTTGCCAACAATAACATCTGTGTGTTTTTTTTAAAGTAAGGGTCAGGGGTTACACACTAAATCTACATATCAACACCTCACCTTTCTAGGTAAATTAATCCAGCACCTTCAACTATCCAGAATTAGCCAATAACCTAGAAGACAGACAAAAATATACATTCTAAGGATGATCATGCTTACGTTCTTTGCTCATAAAAACATACAACATATCATTAGGGTTAGGTTCTCATATGAGGATCCTCATTTAATGTATATTACTCTTAAAATTGTGTCTAAAAGTAACAAGCATATTTATCTGGTTTCCATGGGCACAACTGATTTGGAGTAGGGGAGCTGCCAAATACATCAAGTAGTAACAGCTGACAGCAGTGGAAGAGATTAAAGAACTATAAAAAGCAGATATGAAATTTTAAAAGCATAGCAGTCTGGGGACATTTAAGTGTAGGGGCAAACAATCCTATTCATAGCAAACGTCCCCAGTGGAACAATTGTAGTAAAGCAAAGCAAGAAAGCAAGGTTCATAATCATAGCAAAACTCTCCCCTTGTCCTGATTTTTGTCATCTGGTAACATTATACCAACAGCTCCAAGCAGAAGGCCTCCTTGAGGTGGTGTGATACAGTGTGTGTGTGTTTGGGTGGGGGTGGAGGTGTGCAAGGCACTTGTATGGCATTAGATGCATCAGTTAATAATGAAGTCTTGGATTTTTATCTGTAAAATGTGAATACTGACTAGTTCCCTCACAGGACTGTCATGATGACAAAATAAGATACTGTATGTAAAAGCACTTCAGAAAATACAAAATGCTAAAGAAATGGTAGCTTTCCATTTTCTTTGTTCTGCTTGCTCCAAAATATGATCACAAGCATCCAGAGTGGTTATGTGACCTTTTTCCTATCTGTGTTTTCTAATTTCTAATTCGCTCTAAGTCAACCTGAACCCCACAGGCACCATGACTCCTCTTCCTAGGCCCTCTTATAGCTTTCCTTTCCTTTCCATCTCCTCTGATACATCCTGGTCCAGACCGCTAGAGCTCATCTGTAACTGTTTCTCCTATATCTAGTTTCCCCTCACTCATTCAAACTTTTGTATACCTGCTCTAAATACAGCTTTGTGCATGTCATCCCCTGGAGCAAAAGCTTTCACTGGCTTCCCAGTGCCCTCAGGATAAAATCCAAACTCACAAAACTGCCATTTATAAAAACCCATGGGGAGGAATTTCTCACGGGTCTCAGGAAAAAAATCTGTGCTTCTCCTGAGAACTTGGTTCATGTTACCATATGGACACCTGTAAATATTATAACAAGTGTTTCCCTCTTTGGTCTGTCTGCTAAGACACTCAGAGCCACACTCGCGACACCACCATGAAGTCCCCACGGCTGTTTACTTGGTGCGGACCCTAACCTGGGCTCCCTTTAGCTTCTTACATTTATTTTCCCTGTCCACTCATTTTGCTGCCAATTTATTAATCCTGTTGTATTAATTTCTCAGTGAACAACTCAAATCCTTGTTACAATGAGGGAGAGCATGAAATGATATTGTGAGACTAAAGGAAATGCCTTATGCACAGAGGTGGAGAACAGGCTGTGTAACGAAAAGAGTGCAAGAAGGAGGTGAGACTTTTTTTTTTGAGAGCAGTGTCACTGACCCTCATATACGGGACCCGAACCGGGGTTACTGGCTTCCCAAGCCAGTGCTTATCCACCGTGCCACTCGGCCGGCCCAGGAAGGAGGGTGAGAGTGCGGATCTTCCCTGATGTGAAGGTCAGGGTTAGTTCAGTTGTAAGGAAAGCAGAGGGAGCCCTTTGGGAGAGACATTTACTGTAAGAATCTGAAAGGACCTAACATGGAAACAATGAAGCATTTATTAACAAATGTGTTCCTGACAACACCTATGAAAATAGGAAGTTCTAGTGCTAACAACATTTTGTCTTAAAATATTTCACCAAACAAAAATGGAATGGAATCGAAGCGAAGCAACACATGGCAATAGCTTACACTTAGATTTCCTTGCTGCTTACAAATCTCTACCATGCCAGTGTCAGATGGATGTCTTTCCCTATTCTTATTTTGAGCCTCTTTTCAGACACAGGATCCAACCCTCCCTTCCTTTTCCCTACCCCCTAGCCCCAAAAGAACAGCCTTCCACTTCTTTGCACGCCTGGGCCACTCCCTCTGCAACCTGCACCTTTCCAGGAATGCACTTGTTTTTGAAGCATCTCAGCTATGAAGACCACCCACCATGGGGCTCACTTATTGTTCTCATTCCATATTGTACCGCACCAACTTGTGTCTTTAGATTGTAAGCTCCTCAGAGAAAGGATTTTCTTCTTTGTTTAGTGCAATCAACCTATTATAAAGCACTGTGTGTACTTACAGACTCTCACTAATGCGGTTCTTCCTGGGTTTCACTGGGATTAGCCACTGAGTCATGTGATTTTACTTGGGCATCATTTTTCCTCCCCTGAATTATTTGGGGCCCTTTCCCAGTTTTTTTAAAAATAAAAAATTAGCATTTTGCTTTCAAGAGTGCTGTCAGCTCCACATTTGAGTGTACATGCTTCATCCTGCTTTATTCTATTTCTTACAGATAACAGTATCAAATTAAATACCTTCCAAGAGGCTGCTACAAAGGTAAGACACAAAGCCATTCTCCTTTAGGCTAATCTACAGATAATCTTATTCACTCCTGCTGTACAGAAAAATGACACTGGTCTACTTGGAATGGACGCTATTCCAGCTGCTGTTAGTTACAATGCTCTATCAGGGGAACAATGCTGGTTAAGAAAATAAAGTCATTGATTTCCCCTGAACAATAAATCCCACTCTTCAATTAATGCAAATATTTCATAAGGTGAAGTAAACTTTAAAAGTAAAAAACTCAGGGCCGGCAAAGTGGTGCAGTGGTTAAGTGCTGGCTTGGGAAGCCAGCGGCCCCGGTTCAGGTCCCACATGTGAGGGCCAGAGACACCGCCCTCAAAAAAAAATGCATTAGAGGAGAAACAGATCAGCTAGTACATAAATTTGTATGTGAAATCAGGAGTCAGATATAATTAAAAACCCCAACCTCAGCAATTGGTTTCGTAAGTAAGAATAGGGAAAGAAAAAGATGTGGTCTCTATCTTTTTTTTTTTTTACAAATTTGTCTCTTTAAGTTTATACTTAAGTATTTGCTCAAAAGTATTTGCTGAGTATAAATGCTATCCCCAGGTCTAGGCAACAGTGAAAACGCTCAAATGTAAGCAACGAAAGAAGGAGAAGCAAGCACACTAGGCTAATTCATAAACTGTAATTGGCAAATGAGCTCTTTCTAAAGACACGGAGATAACACCTTGACACTGGGAAACCTAGTCTATATCATTGGAGCAATTCATCCAAGATCCCTTTTTCATCCCATCCATGGGCAACAGCCTTACTACCGACCGCACTGGGACTTGGAGCTTATGCTCAATTATCTAGATGAATCACAATGCCTGACCCTTGCTCTTTGTGTCTACAGACGAAAGTGGACACCTTCTAAACACTGTACCTGATATTTGCAAATAGTCTTAAAGGAAAAGTCCAAAGAAGAGCATATGGTAGTAGAATTGTAGGGATAGAAACATTAATCATTTTAGCATCCAAAGTACAATTCAGTATAAACCCTACTTCTGAGTGATACACCACAAAAATGAGACAAATTGCTAGAGAATAATGACTACATCACCAAAAGATGCTGTTATATTCATATGTGTAGCCACATAAAGAGTAAACTCCCTAAAAAGACTGAGCCCATATGGAGATCTATGCATAAAGCACGTTAAACTTATTCTTCCATCAATACCTGGCAGTGCAAATGTATCAGGATAGGTGCAGATTTCATCAGCACTGCCCCTTAGTAAACATTTCGGCGGTGTGTGGCTAATAAAAAATAACACAGGACGTGACAGGTGAAGTGAGCATGATTAAAATTTGGATTATGAAAAGGACATCTTGACATAATATCTACAAAAGCTTTATTATGAAAGTTCAGTTTTCTGTTCACAATGCTTTGCAGTGCCCCTCCAGGCAGAATTAAATGAGTAAGATTTTCTCGCTTATGAATATGTTGCTGTTAAGCAGCTAAAGCAGCATCTGCTGGAATGAAGTTGGAATATATTTTCAGTTATAAAGAAAGAGGTATGGGCTCCGGTAAGTCTTCAATGTATACCAGGTGATAACCTTTACCTCCTAAAAGAGATACATTGGGTTAGGTGATTTAACCTTAAATACTGGGGAATCATACAATCAACACTATTCAAAAAAGAGAGATTTCAAGTAATGTCAACTTTGGAACTAAGCTGGCTAAGCAAATGTTAACTGTGAGCTATTACACTTGACCATCCAAGGTTTCTCAGCGCCCTCTTAATTACTAAATTATCTGCAGTACACCCTTTACTAAAGAGACACAACTTAACTACTTTCTTGTTAGTCCAGCAGGATTTATCAGGACGTAGAGAAAAAGGAGAAAACCCAAAGGACCAGGAGATGAACAAACACTGGGAAAGAGAAAGGGGGCTCATGTGAAATACAGGTCAGAGTTTATCACTGATTGATCCCCCCTCAACAGACCCTCTCGTTCCTTGGTTTTGAGTAGAATTTGTTTAATAATTGATGTATTGCTGGAAATCCCATTCCCAACACATAGGAACAGAAAATAAGAGTTCATCTCATGCTGTTCGTTAATGGGTAATTATCAAGTGATCACAACCTAGCAGTAATGAGGAAAGGTTATAAAAGCAAACCTCTCACATGTCTTCTTCCCCCCACAAAGCAGACACAAAACCAGATATTTGTATTATAAACTAGCTGTTAGTGAATCAGGGCCAAGAGGGAAAAAAAGCATTTGCTTGTATAGATTTGTAGAAATGCCATCCACTGTGGTCAGTGCAATGAAGCACCATCACTATAGAGCCTCCAAGAAAGGATGGAAATACCTTTGTTTTTGTAATGGGATTTTACTTGAATAAAAAGGAAAATGTCCTTACAGTAAAAGTCCTAAACACAGAAATGGCTTAGAAGGAGGTTACCAAATTTCACTCCCAAAGGCCCTTTAAAAGTAGCATATTCATCTTTCTAGAAACATTTAGGTAGAGTTGAGCCTAGAGGAAGGAAGATGGATGAGACCTCTCCAAACCCATGCAACCCTGTAACTCTAAAAAGGGCCTCAATTCTGCTGCACTCCACAGATGGAATAAGATAAATGTGCTGCTTATAATTACTAACCTGTTCCATCCACAGATGCTGACTTTTGCCATTTGATGCTCACAAAGCACCACTTGGTAGGTCCTCTAACATAGAAAGAATGCAATTATACGTTTTTTGGATGGAAATACTTGGGGTAGGGGGAAATGCAGGGGATGAAGATATGTCCTGGTTAACAGGGAAAAAAATACATATTATCTATGCAATACATAGTGTGCAGCCACTTCTCCAAGAAAAAGAGCAACTACAAGACCAAGGCCTTGTTTACTGCATCTGCTCTTCCCCCATAAAAAAAAAAAAAGAAACCCCAGTGAGAGGACAGTTTCAAAAAGAACACATTGGGAGTCATATTAAACTTTGGAACAACAGTGGTTTTTTAGGAACTAACTCCCTATTAAGCCATATGTCAGCAGGGAGTTATCTATGATACTTGTATGTAGTTCAGCGATCTTAGAGAAGTTAGGGATTCTTCACCCATCTCTGGGCCTCAAGGGGTCTCTCTCAGCTCCTGTCCTGCAGCCAGGAAGAGTTATCTAGCCTTCACAGGCACCTCCGGCCCTCCTTCAGAGCCACTCTGACCCCATGTCCCCACTCCCAGAAGGACCTAGTGCTCTGGGCCAGTCTTACATTCTTTCCTAAGCCTCCTAGTGAAGTGCTTAATCATTTTATCTTATTAAGCAAACACTAATATGGACACCATTTTAAGCACTTTATAAAAATCAAAACATTTAATCATCAACACAACCTTATGAGGGAGGTTCTATTATGTTCATTTTATAGATGATAAAAATTTAGGCTTGGACAAGGTTAACCAACTGACTCAGAGACCATACTGCAAGTAAGTGGTGGGGTTGAGATTAGAACCCAGGCAGTTTAAGAGTACATGTTCTAGCCAGTATCCTATGCTGACTTCACCAAGGAGACAAATGACGGTTGTTGATTTATCGATTATCCTAAAGATCAGCTCCTTTCCTTTTTTTCAAAAAAATTGTGCTAATATTAAAGGTACAATTCTTTAAAGGCAAGCAGTATCACCAATCCTCACATGTTCACACGATGCACACTTACATCACACAATAGGCCTTTTTAACACATTCCATAGTAATACAGCTTTGCACACTTCTGAGAGATGAGCAGGAACAGATCTTTCCAAATCACCTAATTTCCCATCCCTTTATCTAATCAACTCTCTTTTATAAGCAGAAGAGTGTGGTTTTCATTTTCAAAGACTATGTTATAGGTTTAACAGGTGCACCTCTGGATCCTATTAGCCTGAGGGCTAAAATCAAGGTATCCAGATCACAACAAAGGCAACGAGAAACATCAAAACCCTCCCCTCAAACCTGGAACTCCAGGTTTTCCCATTCTCTCCTGCGCCAGGCAGAACTCTTCTGTATCTGCTAACTGCTCCCCAACCTTCAGTGTCCAAGGAGCTACTCCCCGGCTCCTCCACTTGCCCTCCCCACAAGCATGGCAGCCATCGAATTGACTGCTGTTAGTCTGTCAAGCCCAGGGCTCTGTCAGCCTCATTCAGACTTTTCCTTTTCCAAATGAGTGCCTTACCTGCTAGTCCTAACCACCACCCTTCCATCAGTCTATTTTTGAGCTACCCAGGTACTAAAATTAGAAAGAGAAGATAGTCTTCTTTCCTCTACCTCTACATCCAATCCATCAGCAAGCCCTGCTGACTCTGTGTTCAAATTATAACCCAAATCCTTCCACTTCTCTCATTCTCCATTGTTACCATCCTAATTCAAGATGACATTCTCTCTCTGAGAAAAGCAGTTGCTTCCTGACTAGTCTCCCTGCTTCCACTCTGGACCTCTTACAATCCATTGTCCACCAAGTAGACAGTAATCTTGTTAAAGCACAATCTGATCAATTGCACTTTTTAAAATCCTCTAATCAGAATGAAATCCAAATTCCTTATCATGGCCTATGAACCCCACTTCGACTGATCTGGCTTTTGCTGAAATCTCACAACACTCATGTTTTCCCTTGCTCCCTAAATAAAGCCAAACGTTCTAATCGCAGGAATTTCGAATTTATCTTTTCCTTTACCTATAACATCCTTTTCCTCCTGGCTCTTTAAATGGCTACATCCATCTCGCTCTAAGGCTCGGGTTAAATTTTATCTCCTCAATGAGGCCTTCTAACCATCCACTAATAAGTATCCTTTCCATCATTATTATTCTTACTACCTTGTTGATTTCCTTCTTTATATTTATTATATATGAAATTTTCTTCACTATTTTGGAATTTGCTCCTCCTTCCAAGTAGGGATAAAAGCTATATGGGGGTAGGGACTATGTCTATTCATAACTGTACCTCCTCCAGTCCCTAGATTTTCAGAACATATTTTTGGGAGTGAGAAAACAGCTGCCCACTGCAGGGCATGCAGGAAGCCTCTGCTAGTGTTAGACCTCTAACTGAAGCCAGGCTCGCCCGACGTTGCCCTTCTCTAGGGTTATACCAGACATCAAATTGCTTCCCACTTGGGGCCATAGCTGTATCAAGTATTTTTTCTCATTCCATTTCTAGAAGCCAGAAAAATATGGCCCACTTCTCTTGCCACCATGCAGAGGCTGCTGCCTCCCTTCAACTTCTTTGTTCTGAGGCGAAGAAAAGGGAAAGGAATCCCCTTTGGCCAGAGAAAACAAAACCTTCATCTTTTCCTTTCTGCATCCCCTTCCAAGAGTGAAGACTGCTCACCTCTCACTTCAAAATACTTTTGCTTCCACTCGAAGCCAGATTTTATATGCCCAAGACTCCAATTTGTAACCTCTTTTCTGCTCTGAAAAGGAGAATACTGAAAGTTACAAAAGATGTTCTGTTCTGTGGGGGGGGGGGCGGGGAGAAGAAAAGAAATCATAAGAGAAGGCTGAAGAAATCCACCCTTTCCTGTAATAAAATTATACCCGAGTCTCCAAGAAGACACAACAGAAGAAAACTATCTGTGGGAGAACTGACATTTGGGTTGGGAGGGATAGCTAAAGTTCAGAGTTCTGAGCTGTAATCTCTATGCAGAAACTTTCCCTAAATTACCAACCTTAGAAGATCTGGGTGTGATTTTACTAATGGAGCAGGCCAGTTTCCTTAAAAGGCCTACTTGTAACATTTCCATGGCAACCTGGAGCAAACATGACCTCTTTGTGTTTGCATAAAGGAGAGGCAGCTACAATGCAAACCATGGGAGAGAGAGAGCAAGGAAAAGAGACAGAGAGAAAGAATGAAAGAGGAGACAAAGAAGAAGAGACAGAGAAAATTAGAGCAAGAGAATGAGAGAAAGGACAACAAGAGAGAATGAGACAGGGGTTGGGGGAAAGGAGGGTGGGGGAGATAATAGAGGATCTTGGTGTTCATAATTTAGCTTTTATGACTAAATGTTTCTGGGGCACTCAATATTTTGCAACACTGATGAGATAAGTCAACTCCATTAGTGATGCTTTTAGTATTTTATTTCTGGGGTCTCTCCCTTCTTAATTTGCAAAAAAAAAAAAAAAGACTGCTTTGATGCTCCAGAGTACCAGCGAGCCAAAGAAAAAGATTTTGGAGCTCGAAGCCTTGTTTTTTTCTTTTGTGATAGTTCTGATTAGAGGTTAGTTAATGGAAGGCAGAAGCATTAGCTGGCAAGCTCACCAATCTCAAATAGTATTAACTACCAGAACTGTTGATCTGATCTGTTACTGTACTAGCTTCCCAACCTAGGATAAAAGGTTCTTTTATCCTATTTTTCCCTCAAAGTACCACATTTCTGAAAGGTTTAATCTCCTAGATAAATGGTATTTATTAGGTAATCATTCTTTAGATTTTTATTAATTGAAAACATATCGTAACTTGTGATCAGTATGAGATGATGAGTAGTATCATGAGTTGATCGAATTCCAAGATAAAGCATAGAAACTGGACATGTTAATTAGTATGTGAGAACTGCTCAAAGATCACCATTCCTGTCATTCACAGACTCCAGATGAATTAAGTATGATCTAAAAAAGGCCCGCATAGTTCTTCAGTGGAAAAAAAAAGTGATGAAATACATTTTTCTTTCCATTGAAAAATAATCCAGAAATCCAAAGCAGAGATGAAGAGGAGCTACTCGCAAGGTCACTGCTCTCTGGACACCAGTTTAGGTGGAGTAAGAGAGAGGCAAAAACACGGGTTCTAGAGTAGGCAGACTTAGAGGGTAGACTCCCAAATTGTACAAAAAGGTACCAGTTTGTGCCTTTTGGCAAGGTATTCAGTCTCAAGTTCTTTAACTGAAAATGGGGATGATATCACCTTAAAGTACCATTATGAGGATCAGATAAGAAGTATATAAGCACCTAACAGCACTGCCTGCCCTGTCCCACAACTCTTATTACTCTAAACCACAATGCCATTTTGCTTAGGCTCTAACATCCTATTTTTCTCCAAGATCATCTGCTGGCTGGTAAAACCAGTGGCTAGATACCATTTAGGGGTCCAAATTCATGGTACTTCCCTAGCTTCTTGTACTATTTAACCAAACTCTTATCTAACATGCAGCCTTTAGTTACCTGTTTTCCCTGTTAATGTTTTGGGCACAAAGATATGCTGGAGTATCTTTATAACATGACCTTTAATGGGAAGGGGTTGGAGGACTGGGAGAAAAATGTGAAGGCATTGAGAACTACAAATTGGCAGTTACAAAATAGTCACGGGGATGTAAAGTACAGCACAGGGAAAATAGTCAGTAATTTGCAACAACTGTATAAGGTTCCAGGGGGTACTAGACTAATCAGGGGAATCACTGCACAGATTATATAATTGACCACTATACTGTACACCTGAAACTAATATAAAATAATATTGAATGTCAACTGTAATGAAAAAAGAAATAAACATGTTTTTCATGCAGCAGAGCCATGTATTAGATAGTAGGGCTATGACCAAAGATCACAGTAATAATTCCAATGATAAGCCTTATAGGAGGCACAGGGTCAGACACCTGGGTCAGAATTCCACATGGACCCCTGGCTTGTTATGTAATCTTGGAGAAGGTACTTCATCTTTTGAGTTTCAGTTTCCTCCTCTGTAAAACTGGAATATAACACCTATTCAAATGTTGCTATAAGGATTAAATGAGATAACACATGTAAAGAGCATAGCACAGTGCCTGGCACACAGATGTTCAATAATAGGCTACGAGTTTTATTATATCACCTTGATATGCTGAAGAGTAAGACACCAATGCACTGTTTTCCTGAAAGCCACATCATTCATACAGGGAAGGCTAGGGGGCTCAAAGAAGGGTGTCCAACTCAATGGGCAGCACGCACTAGCTTTCTTCATCAGATGTTACCGATACCACATCACTTGTGCACAAATAAGTAATTAAATTTCTCTTATAACACCAAAAGAAGATTCTGGGAACATTCTATAACAGTCTCTAAATCTGGTGTCTCACAAAATGTCTCCATCTCATGTAACATGAAGTTTAAGTTCATTGATTTAGACCAGATGGAAATGCAACACATTTCCAAAATTAGCTACCTTAACTATTTCCAGATCTTTATAAAATAGAAACAGGCCATGGATATTCAGCTAATGCCTGGGTATTGGACACATCCACCTACCTAGGGTGAATTACCCTAGGACTTTATGTGGGCAGTTAATACTATCTTCGGTTATACCTCAGTTTTTTTTAAATCACACAATTTTCAAGATGTACTAGCACCATTTTCACTTAGATGGTGGTAGAGAAGGGCATTGGTTACAGAAAAGCCAAGTAATATCATACTGTGACACCAAGAGCACTTAATGCAAGTGCTTGTCATGTGATCTTAGCCCAGGAAATCAGCTGTGTAGGCCTTATTTGCTTGTATACAAAGTAAGTGAATCGACATAGATAATCTCTTCCATCTCTAAAAGTCTACCATCTTAAGTTTGTACATTGACAAATAAATGAGAGTTCATACATAAAAAAATGCAACTGCTATATAATGTCAATATTAGCCACAACTACTAAATATTATGGTCCAGTCCTTTTCTATATCTCTACCCCAAGTGATGCCTTAGGCAATTTCCCCATGGATATATGTGAAATAAACATAGTAGTAATGATAGTGGAGGCAGCAGTGGTATTGGTGATAATAGTAGGTAAGTCTCTTATTTCAACTTCCTACGGACCATATCCTGTTAGAAACACTTAACAAGTATTAACTCATTTAATCCTCACAACACTAGCAGGGAGGTACTCAATTATTATCGCCACTTGGTAGAAAAGGACGATAAGGCAAAGTGAAGTGACTCGCTTTAACCACTGGAGGCAGAATTCAAACCTGGAGTTTCTGCCCTTAATCACTATGCAAAAAGAAGGTAGCTGAAGAGCACGATTTCCAGTCAAGATGGAGTGAAAGGGACCAGATTTACCCTTGTTCCTTATACAACTAGAGAACCAGAAAGAAAGATATAAAACAATATTAAAAAAAAGATATTAGACAACATGTAGCACAGGACTATGATCCCTTTAAACAAAGAAATCAATGAGGTAAGTGCAATTATTGCCCCAGTTTACTGTGTGGGGGCAGTTTTCAAGCCACGATGCAAGGAGAGGGAATTTGAACACAGCCCACTAGTCTCATTGAGTTGAAGAGGCAGAGTTCGGCATTCAGAGGGGCCAATGTGGGTTGAAATTGTGGAGGAAAGTACAGGAGTATACTGCACAGAGTATAAGATCCAGAGAGCCACAAAGAGGTCGCCTTGAATCTTTGGCTGATTACCAAATTTTCATATGCATGAGAAGCTACTCAACGCTGGGGATAAAACCATCAGAAAGGAATAGGGGTGGGGAAATGACTTCTAGGATAGTGGCATAAAGGGCTCAACAGATTTTCAACCCAGCTAAAGAATCGTAATTGGTGAAAATATAAAGAAGGGTAACAACCACTAAAACTCTCTGGGAATTGTCTACAGTGTACACAGGAAATAAAGAAACATCTCTTCAAGAAAATCTACTAACTTTTGGTCAGAGCAGTGAGATTCTCTGTCATTTAGGACATGATTCATTCCCTGTACCCACCCCCCAGCTCCCCAGCTGTGTGACAGAAACTCTCCTCTTGCAATGACAGCCAACCACACAGGGCCCTCTCTCCCCATAGTTCACAACCTAGGATTACAGTGCCATGTGCAGTTGGGGAGGATTCCCATGAGTCATCCCCCAACCTCATGTTTCAGAATTTCGAATTTGGATAGGCATGGCTGAAAGGTCTGGGACCCCCTTCCACCCAGACACCACTCGGAGGGCAGAATCTCTATTCCAGACATGGCAGGCCAACGATACTGGGCCTCAAATGCCCTCATCGAAGCTCACTTATAAGGTGAGTTTCCACACTGGGAGAGGAAAACTAAGAAGCTACCCCCTCCACATATCACACCATAAATAAAGGAGGGATGTAACAACAGAGAGAAGCAGGCCACTGTCTCAACCTCCATCTTTAGAGGAGTGGTAGAGATATTTCCCCAGGGGCACAAGAAGGCCATAAGAATAGAGGCTCCAGAGCTCTCCCCAAGTTATGAAGTCCCCCATTCTTACTTTATTTGGAACACAGCATGAGGTAGCTCAAGCCTCAGAGCTCTGTGGAAAACAATGGAGATTTTGGTGGTGACCATTTAAGAAGGGACTGGTTCCTCCATGATAGCTTAACAGAGATAACCAGGGAAAGATACCACTATTAATAACAAGAGGCATCCCAGGATCAGAATAAATCTCAATTACTGGTCTCAAAGCTACCCCCACAAAAGGGCTTGAATTTAGTTGGATCAGATGGAGCGGTTTATAGCCCCAGCACATTGTCAAAAACAATAAAAAAAACAACACGTGGCAACTAATATCTGGCTGCGATGCCAATAAAGACAGATACACAAACAGAGAAATCGGAGAAAGAGACAGTGAAGTAGGGTTCTGCTGAAACCACTGCCATCTCAAGGTGACTGTGCATAAACCGAACCTTGTGCTCTCCGAGGGGACATCAGGGACTTCACAAAGTGAGAAACACAGGCTCCAATAAACCAGCACAGCCACGTCATTAAACAAACAACAACACAACAAGCCCTGGAAAGGGAGAGCTGTAATGAGTATTTGTATTATTACAACATCATCTGAATTATTCAGATGTTTTCAACAAAAAATTATAAGACATGCAAAGAAACAGAAAGTGTGACTCATACACAGGAACAAAAAAGTAGGCAATAGAAACTATCTTTGAGAGGGCTTAGACATTGAACTCAGCAAATGAAGTCTTCAAAGCAAATAATATACATTTTTTTAAAAAAAACAACTAAAGAAAACCACAGTTAAAGAAATAAATAAAGCTATCATAACAACGCCTTATCAAATACAGAATCTAAATAAAGAGATAGAAATGATTTTTTGTTGTTGAGGGCAGTGTCACTGGCCCTCATATGTGGGACCCGAAGTGGGGCTGCTGGCGTCCCAAGTCAGCACTTAACCACTGTGCCACTCGGCTGGCCCAGAAATGATTTATTAAAAAGAACGAAAGACAAATTCTAGAGTTGAAAAAAAAGACAATAATCGAAGTAAAAAATTTACTAGAGGGGCTCAATAATCAATTTTACATGCAAAAGAAAGAATCAGTGAACTTCAAGAAAGATCAGCAGATTATGCAATCCAAAGAACAGAGAGAATGAAGCAAAATAAACAGAGCCTCAGAGCAAAGCAGGACTCCACTAAATATACCAACTTATAGAACAGAATAACAGGAGGGAAGACAGAAAACGGCAGAAATAAATATTAGAAGACATAATGGCTGAAAACTTCCCAAATTTGGTGAAAAACATTAACCTACACATACACTTTAATACATCAATAAACTTTAAGCAAGATAACGGTAAGGTGATCAATACACAGGCAAATCATATAAAAAGTGTTGAAAAAATGTTGAAAGACAAAGTTAAAATCTTGAAAGCAGCAAGAGAAAAATACAACTTATCACATACAAGGGAACCCAAGATTAACAGATAAAGGTCCATCAAAGACAAGGAAGGACAAAAGACAGTAGAACGATATTTTCTAAGTAATGAAAGAAAACTGTCAACCCAGAATCTTCAATCCAGAAAAACTATCCTTCAAAAATGAAGGTAAAACAAAGACATTTCCAGATAAACAAAGACTGAGAGACATTTGCTGGTAGCAGAACTGCCTTACAAAAAAATACTAAAAGAAGTTATTCAGAATGAAAGAAAGTGACCCCTGGTAATTTGATTCCACAACAAAAAACATGGAGCACTATTAAAGGTAAGTATATAATTTTAAAAGATAGTAAAATATATATTTTTGTCTTTATTTTAATTAATTTAATTACATGAAACAATATGTATATTATTGAGCTGTTGGGCATATTACATATAGAAATATAATAAGACAATACTAGCACCAGAGAGGTGGGTGCGAACAAGCTGTGCTGCAGTAATGAAAGGATACCAGATGGTAACTTGAATCTACAGGAAGAAAGAGAACCAGAATGGTAATAAGAAGGTTAATATAATAAACTCTATAAATATATACCCGCTCTACTTTATTCTCTCAGCTTCTGGAAATATATAAATTATGCAACATGAGATAAGCCAATCACAAAAAGACAAATTCTACAGGAATCCACTTATAAGGGGAGCTATTTAAAGAGTACAGAGTTTCAGTTTTGCAAGATGAAAAAGTACTGGAGATTGGTTGCACAACAATATGAAATATACACTATAATACCAAACTATATAGTTAAAAATGGTTAAGATGGTAAATTTATGTTAAATGTATTTTGCCACAATTAAAAAAAATAAAGTGATAAACAAAAAATATATAAATTATATAAGGTAATAAATACAACAATGTATTATTTGGTTTGTAACATATATAGATGCAGTATGTATAACAATAATAACACAAAAAGGGGAGGAGAGAATAGAGAAATATATGGGTAAAGTGTCTGTATTCCACAAGAATTAAGTTAGTAAAAATATGAACTGGATTATGATAAATTAAGATGTATATGGTGGGCCGGCCGAGTGGCACGGTGGTTAAGAGCTGGCTTGGGAAGCCAGTGGCTCCGGTTCGGGTCCAACATATGAGGGCCAGTGACACTGCCCTCAAAAAAAAAAAAATAGGGGGGAGTGGGGCAGCTTGGGTGAGAGAGATTGTCAGTTTGAGGGGTAAAAAGTATAACCATTGCACTGTGTTGTACACCTGAAACTAATTACAATAAAATAAAATAAAAAAATAATAATAAAAATAAAAATAAAGATATTACATACCAATCTTATGTGATGCAGCTAAAACAATACTTGAGGAAAATGTATAGGCTTGTCTACATTAAAAAAGAAGAAACAGCTCAACTCAAGTCAATAACCTTCTACCTTAAGACACTGAAAAAGAAGAGCAACCAAACCCAAGCAGCAGAATAAAGGAAATAATAAAGATTAGAAAGGAGAGCAATAAAATAGTGAATAGATAGCAATAGAGAAAAATCAATAAAACTAGAAGTTGGTTATTTGAAAAGTTCTACAAAATTGAGAAACCTTTAGCTAGACTGACAAAGTAAAACAGAGAATAATCAAATTAATAGAATCAGGAAAGAAATGGGGGATCATCACTATTGGTCTTATAGAAATAAAAAACAGAACTTCTAGAGATTAAAACTATGATATCTAAAATGAAAAGAATACTACATGGGATTAATAAGAGATTAGACACTACAGAAAAAGAACAGTAAACTTAAAGACTAAGTAATAGAAACCACCCCAAAGGAAGCAGAGAGAGAAAAATGACCAAAAACGAAACAAGAAGAGATCATTGGGTTCTCAGGAGATTAAAGGGCGAAAAAAAAATGGCCAAAAACTTGCCAATTTATTAAAAATGATAAGCATAAAAATACAAGGTTAACAAATCTGAAGGAAGATAAACATAAAGAGAACTACACTAAGGTATCCATAATCTAATTCTTTTAAACTAGCCATAAAGAAGAACTGCTAAGAGCATCTAAATTAAAGGCATATGATAGAGGCATACCTTGCTTTATTGCACCTCACAGATACTGCATTTTTTGCAAGACCCCCCCCCATCAGCAAAACAATTAAGACTCATTGAAGGCTGAGATGATGGTAAGAATTGGTAGCAATAAAGTATTTAAATTAAGGTATGTACATTGTTTTGTTGGACATAATGCTATTGCACACTTCATAGACTACAGTACAGTGTAAACATAACTTTTATATGCACCGGGAAACCCAAATATTCATGTGACTGCTGGTACAACTAAAAATGCTAGACAAAATACAAAAGCTGAAGACTGAAAAGGAAACAAGGGCAGGTAGATTGTGAAAGGGAGTTAAAACTTAGAAAAAGGAGCCTGCACCAAGATGGATGTCCCATATTTGTTTTCTCTTGGAGATTTTCCCTGAGGGTAAACCCCAGTTGCAGAACGGCATAGCACAGCAGCGGTATGATTGGTGAAAACTCTAATAGAAACCCTGTGTTACCAGGCAGAGTAACCATAAAAGGGACCACTATGAACCGAAGAGTGAGGGGGGTAATTCTGTTGGGCTTTTGTTTTGTCTTCTCTTACAATTTTGCCTAGTCATGGAGTTCTTTGGCAGTGATGGCTGTGTGAGCAGATAAAAATCCAAGGGATATCCTGTCTTTCTGGCCAGAAGAATGAGGAAAGGAGGCACCCATGGCCTAAAGAGAGGACTTGTGAAGGAAATTTTGTACAGAATTTCTGTACAGGGAGCTAGAGAAAAAATGCCCTAACTTTGAAAGAACCCACACAGGTCTTGTGCCCATCCCTAAGCTGTGTGTATGCAGGAAAGATCGAAAGGATCATAACAAAAGCTTTGAGAAATGAACTAAGATTTAAACTACCAACCAACACTTGGCAATACCTGAATAGTGCATGTGCAGAGCAGAAATAAAACAGCAAACTAATGACTTGGAAAATTAAACTAAAAGTAGAATTCCCATCCATAGAAGGCAGGACAGAATTCGTGGTCTGAACCTAACTTAGCTGAATGCCTTTTAAAAAAATTCTCTAGAGGATTATAATTTGACCCACAATTTACATAGAATTTCACAATGCCCAGAATAAAATCCAAAATTGCTCAACATACAAAGAACCAGAAATGTGTGGCCAATTCCCAAGGGAAAAGCCAATCAACAGATGCCATACCCTACATGACCCAGATGTTGGAATTATCAAAGACTTGAAAGCAGCTTGTTATAAACATCCTAACATGACCTCCCAATGATTTCTTGTCTCCTGGTAGCCACAGCTTTGTATAATCCTCTCCCACCTAAAACGAAATCCTCTCCCCATGAGTGCAGAATCCTTGACTTGCTTCTAAGCAATGGGACATGGCAAGCTGATGAGATTTCACTGCAGTGATTATGTTATATAAGACTCGGTCTTTGCAGGCTACAGAGATTCTTTCCTGGCCACGATGAAGCAAGTCACTAGGATGTAAGCTATCTATGGAGAGTACAATATGGAAGGAAGCTGCAGGCTTCAAGGAACTGAATTCTACCAACCGCCATGTAAGCTTGGACGAGGACCCCAATCTCCAGATGAGAATGTAGCTCAGGTGACACTGTGATTAGAGCCTCTGAGACCCTGAGCAGCTAGGCCATGACCAGACTCCTCACACACAAACTGGGAAATAATACATGCCATGTTGCTCTAAGCTGCTAAGTGTGTGGAAATTGAATAATATCTCATTTCTTTAAATGACTGAATGGGTTCAATAGTGAAATGCAAATGACACAGAGAGGAAAAAAATATTTTAAAAATTACCAATATTAGAAGTTCTAACATTCATGTCATTGGAATCCTAGAAGGAGAAACAAATGGGTATAGAAAATATATTTGACCAAATAATGATTAAAAACTTCTCAAACTTGGTGAAAGGCATGTTTACAAGATTTAAGAAACTCAGCTAACTTCAAACATGATAAACTCATGTAAAACCATGCACAGGCATATCATAACAGAAGTGCTGAATACCAAAGATTTGTTTTGCACTTGAAATCAGTTTTTTAAAAAAATACACATCACATATGGTATTTGCTTCCTCAGTCTGACTTATTTCACTTAGCATAATACCCTCTAGGTCCATCCATGTTGTCATAAATGGTAAGACTTTACTCTTTTTAATAGCAGAGTCATACTCCTTTGTATATATGTACCACTTCCTTTTTATCCAATCATCAATTGATGGGCCTTAGGTTGCTTCCTTGTCTTGGCTATTGTAAATAGTGCTGCATATGATATTACTTATATGTGGAATTTGAAGAACAAAACAAACAAACAAACAAAACAGAAACAGACTCATAGATAGAGAACAAACTGATGGTTGCCAGAGGGGACGGGGGTTGGGAGGCTGGGTGAGAAAGAGGAAGGGATTAGGAAGTACAAATTGGTAGTTACAAATAGTCACAGGGATGTAAAGTACAGCACAGGGAATATAACCAATAATGTTACAAAATTATATATAATGCCAGGTGGTACTAAACTAACTGAGGAGATCACTGCATAAATTATATAAATGTCTAACTACTATGCTGTACACCTGGAACTAATATAAAATAATATTGAATGTCAACTCTAACTGGAAAAAATAAATATCTTTAAAAAAATTAAACATCAGCCAAGTGGCACAGTGGTTAAGAGCTGGCTTGGGATGCCAGCGGCCCCCGCTCGGGTCCCACATATGAGGGCCAGTGACACTGCCCTCAAAAAATAAATAAATAAAAATTACACATCACATACGTGGAAGAAAGATTAAAAAATGATGGATTTCCCATAAGAAACCATGAGGGTCAGAAAACAGTAGAAAAGCATATTTAAAGTGCTAAACAAATAGAACTGTGAACAAAGACTTCTATATGCCGTGAAATAATCTTCAGAAATAAAGGAAAAATAAAGACATTTTCAGATGAAGAAAAACTAAGAGAATTCATCACCAGCTGTTCTGCTTTAAAGGAAATTCTTCTAGATGAAGGGAAATGATATCAGATAGGAACTTAGATGTTCAAAAATAATAAAAGAGCAACAGAAATAGTAAATATCTAATAAGTGCTAAAAATTACACTCAAATTCTTTAAAATCTGTATAAGTATTAGAAGCAAGACTCATGCAATGGTAGGTGGAATTTTCAATGCATGCAGATATAATACATATAACAATGATAAAGTGGAGCAGGGTAGATAGACCCATACGGTTGTAAGGCATCTACATTTTACTTGAAGTAGTATGAGATTAACTCAAAGTAGAAGGTACAACATTAGGTATGTGGATTGTCATTCATAGAGGAACCACCAAAATATAAATATGAGATACAGCAAAACGACTAATAGATAAATTAGGATGGACTATTAAAAGCACTCTATGGGCTGCCCGAGTGGCACAGTGGTTAAGCGCTGGCTTGGGAAGCCAGGGGCCCCGGTTCGAGTCCCACGTATGAGGGCCAGTGACACTGCCCTCAAAAAAAAAAATAAAAGCACTCTAATATTCCAAAAGAAAGCAGGAAATGGGAAACAAAGAAAGGAAGAACAGAGAGACCATCGTAAAATAAATAATAAAATGGTACAATAACATCCAGCCCTACCAACAATTACATTGAATGTAAATTGTCTAAGTATACCTAACAAAAGACAGAGATTGTCAAACTGGTTTAAAAAAAAACTACATGTTATCTACAAGAAACCCACTTTAAATATAAAGACATATGAGTAAAAAATAAAATGAAGAAAAATTATATATCATATAAACGATAAATGAACTACAAATAAAGATGAAGTAGCTATATTAAAATAAGACAGAGTAGACTTCTGAATAAAGAATATTACCAGAGATAAATAGGGATATTACATAGTGATAAAAGGATCAATTCAGCAAGAAATCATAACAATCATGAATACGTATGCAGCTAATAGCAGAGCTTCAGAGTATGTGAAGCAAAAAGTGATAAAACTGGAAAGAATAAATAGGGAAATCAACAATTATAGCTGGATATTTTAATACTCTTCTCGGTAATCAAAACAAGTAAACAGAAAATTAGTAAGGATATAGAAATGCACAACTCTATTAATGAACTTTACCTAATTGACATTTATGGAAAACCCAGCAAGAGCAGAATACATTGTCTTTACAAGTGCACAAGGAGTATTCACCGAGTTAGATAATATTCTGGCTCACAAACCTCAAAAAGTCTTTTTAAAAACTGTGGTAAAAAACACGTAACATAAAATGTAGCATCTTAAACATTTTTAAATGTACAGTTCACTAGTGTTAAATATTCACATTGTGCAACAGACCCCCAGAAGTTTTTCATCTTGTAAATCTGAAACTCTATAACCATTAAGCAACTCGCCTTTTCCTTCTCCTCCCCACCCCTGGCAATCACTATTCTGTTTGTGTCTATGACTTTTACTACTGAAGATACTCATATAACTGGACTCATACAGTGTTTGTCCTTTCGTGACTAATTTATTCCACTTAGCATAGTATCCTCAAGGTCCACCCATGCTGCAGCACGTGACAGCAGGATTTACTTGTTGTTCATTTAAGATTTTACAATTCAGCTAAATGGATTTGTTAGATTACATGCTCCAGATTCAAGACATATTTGAGCAGTCGGTCCAAATCAGTGAGGTGAAGTGTAAATTAATGAATGTAATTTCACACCATTTACATTTCCACAATACCACCAACACCACTACCAAAAACTACAACAAGAACTGCCTTTATTGGACACTTACTGTCTTCCAGATTCTATGCAAACAATTTCATATGCTTCCTTTTGCTCAATAACCCCACCCCTACTATAAAATAGGTACTCGATTATTAGAAACTCTTTAAAAACATGGAAATAAAAGCTTAGAGAATAATATCTTCAATGTCACATAGATGGTAAATATCTGCACTGCGATTCAAACCCAGCTGGTCTGCTTCCAAGGCTAATCTTTACGTGCTAATGCTTCTCAGAAAATTGGTTGAACAAATAAATACAGCAGGGTAAAATCCCGAGGTAATTTCAGCTCTGAGATGTTGAGTTTACCACCATCTTAATGTAAGCATGGGGGCTATAAAACCAATACAATGTTAGGTGCCATGGGGTTTTCCTTACTTCTTAAGGCTGAATGATATTCCATTGTATATGTCTACCATGTTTTTTCATCCATTCATCCATTGATGGACATTTGGGCTGATTCTACCTCTTGGATATTGAGAATTGTACTGCTATGAAAATGGTGTGCAACTATCTCCTGGAGACCCTGCTTTCAATTCTTTTGGCTATATATCTGGAAGTGCAATTACTAGACCTATTTTTAATTTTTTGCGGAACCTCCATACTGTTTTTCATAGTGGCTGCACCAATTTTAAATACCACTGACAATGCACAAGAGTTCGAATTTGTCTCATCCTCACCAATACTTATTATTTTGTTTTTTTGTAGTAGCCATCTGAATAGGTATAACAAAAAGTTTTTTTAAGGAATTGAAATTACGTAATGTTCACTAACCACAATGGAAATAAACTAGAAATAAGTAACATAAAGATATGCAAAAAAAATCTCCCAAATATCTGGAAATTCAACAACACACATCTAAATAAGCCAGAAGTCAAAGGAGAATTCTCAAGGAAAGTTTAAAATATTTTGAACTTAATAAAAATGAAAATTTAAAATATAAAAATGTATTGAATGTAGCTATAGTACAGTGGTCAGGGGAAATGACACCATTAAATTCTTATATTAAAAGAGAAGACTCCATCAAAAAACTATTGGAACTGATAGACGAATTCAGTAATGTAGCAGGATATAAAATCAATGTTCAGAAATCAGTGGCATTTGCATATACCAATAATAAACTAATGGAAAGAGAAATTAAGAAAACTGTCCCATTTACAATTGCATCAAGAACTATAAAATACCTAGGAATAAATTTAACCAAAGAAGTGAAAGATCTGTACTCAGAAAATTATAAGACACTGAAGAAAGAAATCATAGAAGATACAAATAAATGGAAACACCTACCATGCTCATGGATAGGAAGAATTAATATACTAAAAATGTCCATACTGCCTAAAGCAATATATAGATTCAATGCAATTCCTATCAAACTACCAAGGGCATTTTTCACAGAAATAGAAAATATAATCCTAAAATTTATATGGAATCATAAAAGACCCAGAATAGCCTCGGCAATTCTGAGAAATAAGAACAAAGTCGGGGGGATCACCCTACCAGACATCAAAACATACCACAAGGCTACAGTATTCAAGACAGTTTGGTATTGGCATAAAAACAGGCACATCTATCAGTGGAACAGAACAGAGAACCCAGAAATAAATCCAGGCATTTACGGACAGTTAATCCATGACAAGGGAAGCAAGAATTTACACTGGAGTAAAGATAGTCTACTCAATAAATGGTGCTAGGAAAATTGGACTGACACATGCAAAAAAATGAAACTGGACCACCTCCTTACGCCTTATACAAGAACAAATTAAAATGGATTAAAGACTTAAATGTAAGACCTGAAACCATAAAAATCCTAAAAGAAAATACAGGGAGTACATTTGCAGACATTACCCGGAGCAATATTTTTACTGATACATCCCTACGGGTAAGGGAAGTAAAAGAAAAAATGAACATATGGGATTATATCAGACTTAAAAGTTTTTCACAAGAAAGGAAACCATTAATAAAACAAAAAGGAAGCCTACTGAATGGGAGAATATATTTGCCAACGATATATCTGATAAGGGGTTAATATCCAAAATTTATAAAACACTCATGAAACTCAACACCAAAAAAACAAACAACCCAATTAAGAAATGGGCAGAAGATATGAAGAGACATTTCTCTAAAGAGGATATACAGGTGGCCAACAGGCATATGAAAAAAAGTTCAACCTCACTGGTCATTAGGGAAATGCAAATAAAACCCACCATGAGATACCACCTCACTCCAGTCAGAATGGCTATCATCAATAAATCAACAAACAACAAGTGCTGGTGGGGCTGTAGGGAAAAGGGGACCCGCTGCACTGTTGGTGGGATTGCAGATTGGTGCAGCCACTATGGAAGTCAGTATGGAGGTATCTCAAAGAACTGGAAATAGAGCTACCGTTTGACCCAGCAATTCCACTCCTAGGTATTTATCCTGAAAAAACCAAGACACTTATTCAAAACACGTTATGCACCCCTATGTTCATAGCAGCACAATTTACAATAGCTAAGACTTGGAAACAACCAAAATGCCCATCAGTAGATGACTGGATTAAGAAACTGTGGTATATTTATACAATGGAGTATTACTCCGCTATAAAGAAGAATGACATCGTACCATTTGCAATGATATGGATGGACCTAGAGACTATTATGTTAAGTGAAATAAGTCAGTCAGAGAAAGACAAATACCATATGATCTCACTCATATGTGGAATCTGAAAAACTGTATGAATGAGCAAAGTAAACAGAAACTGTCTCATAGATATAGAGGAAACATCAGGGTTGCTAATTGGGAGAGGGATGGGGATGAGGGAGAGGGGGAAGGGATTAGACTGCAAAAATAGGCAACTACAATATTGCCACTGGGATATGAAAAACAGTTTGGGGAATATAATTAATAATGTTGTAAATATTCTGTGGAATGTCAGATGGTCATAGGTCTTGTTAGGGAGACCATTTCATGGATGGAGTAGAGGTTTGATCACTGCACTGTATAACTAAAGCAGAGGTGGTATACCTAATGTAATTGAATATATATAGATAGTCACGGGATGTGGATTATACTGTGGAAGCGAGTCAGAGGAAGAGTAATAGATATATATGATATGGGGGGGGAGTGGGGTGGCGAATTGGGGGTGGGGGGTTGTCACTTTGAGGGGTAAAATGTATAACTAATTAAAATAAAAAAAATAAAACATAAAAAAAATAAGAAAAGATAGACGTTAAAAAAAAAGAAGAAAGGACTAAAATTAATAACCTAAGCTCCCAATTTAAAAAGCTAGAGAAAGAAAGCAAATTAAACTCAAAGCAAGGAGAAGAAAGGATATAGATGAGTAGAAATCAATGAAATTGTTTATCTCTGTTATGTTTCTATTTTTAATCAAACCAAAATCTGGTCGTCTTAAAAGATGAATAAAATTGATAAACCCGACACAGACTTCCGGTAAAATGGTGCAATAGACAGACGCTGTGCTAACTGCCTCCCAGGATCACACCAAAATTACAAGCAAATTATACAGCATTCAACCCTGGAGGTCCCCGGAACACTGGAGGAACAGAACCACTAAACCAAGAACTTAAAGAGGAGGCCATGTCGGGTCTGGTAGGACGGGCGGAGACGAGAGAGGGCGAGCCCCGTGAGGGAGGCCCCAGCTGTGGGAAGCTTGTCTGGTTGGGGGAGAGACCCTCCGGCCGCACCCCAAGCTCACCAGCCCAGAGCTCCTTTGCCGGGAAGAGGAGTTCTAAGACAGCCGGCAGTAAATTAGTGAGGACTCTCTGCTCAGCTCAGTGAGGCTAAGAGCGGCTGGAGAATCAGTGGGGCCGGCGCCCGGGCTTGCTCGCCGGTGAGCACTTACCTGGTTCCTGGTGGAGGGAGTGGCTGTGTGAGCCGGGAGCCTGCGGGACGGACTGAGCTGAGCACCTTTGGTGCAAAGGCTGGAGGTGTTTGGACTGTTGTTCCCGTGGTGTGGAGCCTACACACGAGTGGTGTAGGGAGGGCGCCATTTTGCCGGGCTTGGGCCCTCCCACGGAGGATCAGGTCCAAGACCTCATTGTTCTGGTGGAATTGGCACAGAAGTGCGTGTGTACGTGCGAGCCTTGGATCCCCACCCTCTGCCCAGCTTATACTGCGTTGCCAGGGAAATGCAGGGCGGGTGCCCTCTGGCTCCAACAGGCTGCTCACTGAGACGTGCGAGTGCGCAAGCTGCCTCGAGTCCCCGCTCTCCGCACTGCGCTTGCAGAGTTGCCTGGCTGGTGATTGGTTGTCGGGCTGCTCGGCCTGATCTGCAAGCGGCTGATTGGGACAGGCTGAGACTGGGAGTTTTCCTGGGAGTGTTGGGCCGTGAGCTGTGTGCCTGCGTGATCCAGCCAGGGCTCTCCTGGAGATCTATCTAATACATCAAAGCAATCCCAGAGCGACAGCCAGAATGAGGAAACAAAGAAACATGTCACAAGTAAAAGATCAGAAGAAACCCCCAGAAATGGAACCAAATGAAACAGAGGGATCCAACCTTTCAGAGACACAGTTTAGGACACTGATGATAAGAATGTTTAAGGAACTTAGTGAGGACATAAAGAAGGATAGGGAAACCATAAAAAACAACCTGTTAGAACTAAAGAATACAATAACTGAAATGAAGAACACACTCGAAGGAATCACCAGTAGAGTAGATGAAGCAGAGAAGCGGAACAGCGATTTGGAAGATAAAATAGCAGAACTCACCCAGTTGGCACAGCAAAAAGACCAAAGAATAAAAAACAATGAAAATAGTTTAAGAGCCCTATGGGACAAGGTGAAGCGCAACCACCTTCGAATCATAGGGATACCAGAAGGAGAAGAGAAGAAGCAAGGGGTTGAAAATGTATTTGAAAAAATAATGCCTGAAAACTTCCCTACCCTGGTGAAGGAAATCAACATACATGCCCAGGAAGTGCAGAGGGTTCCAAATAAGCTGAACCCAAACAGGTCCACACCAAGACACATCATAGTTAAAATGGCAAAGGTTAAAGACAGAGACAGAATCCTAGAGGCTGCAAGAGAAAGACAGCAGGTTACATACAAAGGAACTCCTGTTAGACTAACAGCTGACTTGTCTACAGAAACTCTGCAGGCCAGAAGGGAGTGGCAGGAGATATTCAAAGTGACACAAAATAACGGCCTACAACCAAGATTGCTCTACCCAGCACGGCTATCACTTAAAATTGAAGGAGAAATAAAGAGCTTCTCAGAAAAGAATAAGCTTAAGGAATTCATTACCACCAAGCCAGCATTGCAAGAAATGTTAAAAGGGCTTTTTTAAACAAAAGAAAGGGGTAAACAAGCTAACCCAGAGAGACAATTTAAGAAGATTGAAGTCATATTAAGCAGATATAAAGGAAAAACTGATGGTTGCTGGCTGGGAGGGAGTGGGGAAGAGGGAGAGGGGGAAGGTTTTGGACAGTGTATGTGGGACTACAATGTTGCCGCAGGGATATGGGGGCAGTTCTGGGAATGTAATCGATAATGTTGTGAAGAGACTATTACGTTGCGAGAAATAAGTCAGTCGGAGAAGGACAGGTACCATGTGATCTCACTTGTGTGTGGAGTCTGAAGAGCTGAGTGAACGATCAAAGTAAACAGACTCATAGATGTAGAGGAAAAACTGAGGGTTGCTAGTTGGGAGTGGGGTGGGGATGGAGTGGAAGGGGAAGGGATTAGACAGCATAAATAGACAACTACAATTGCCACAGGGATATGAAACACAGTTCGGGGAATATAATAATGTTGTAAAAATTTTGTGGCGTGTCAGATAGTCACATGTCTTGTTAGGGAGACCACTTCATGGATGGAGTAGAGGCTTGATCACTGCACTGTACACCTGAAGCTGGTGTTGTATAGTATTGTATGCCAACTGCAACTGAATATGTGGATGGTCACGGGATGTGGAGTATACTGTGGAGGGGAGTCAGGGGAGTTGTGATGGATATGTATGATATGGGGGGGAGTAGGGTGGCGAACTGGGGAGGGGGGTTTTCACTTTGGGGGGTAAAGAGTATAACTATTGCATTGTGTTGTACACCTGAAACTAATTAAAAAATTTAAAAAAAATTTCAAAGGCCCCAAGACATGCTTGGCATATTTCACTGATAGTGAGAATAAGCGTGGAGTGATAGAAACTGTGGTCAGAGGTAGCTTTGTGTAGGCCATGTTGAGATAAGAAGCCAGTGGGGTCATATGGTATTTATCTTTCTCCATCTGCCTCATTTCATTTAGCATAACGTTGTCTAGGTAATGCCTAGTCAGTATGTCCCTGTTAGAGACATACATGTTAAAGATGTACCAAAACACAGTAAGAGAAGCCCTCACATGTAGCAAACACTTTATAAACAGTGGCTGATATTATTACTATTATTATTATTGCATCTAGCCCTTTTCTACTACTCCCAGATAGTGGTGTGTTTTCAGGTGAATGGTGGCTTTATTGTTTCAGATTTTTCATTTTTCTAAAATTAAAAAGGTCTTTCTTTTGAAAACAAAAAGAAGCCAATGGGAGCAGAACAGTGAATGATTTGAGTTATGTTTTATAAGAGCCATTATGACTTCTGGGTGGAGATTAGAATCAAATAGGGCGCAAGGATGGAAACAGAGACACCAATTGGGAGACTACTGAAATAATCTAGTTCAGAGATAATGGTTTATATCAGGGTGGACGTAGTGGAGAGGATATACAGCAGTTCGGATATATGTAGAATGTTTAGCTGATAGAATTGCTATGGGAATGTCAGTGAGATGTGAGAGAAAGAAAAGAACTACGGAATAACTGCTGGAGCAATGTCCTTTCGTGGGTGAGAGAATCTACTGCATAGGGGAGGGTGTTGGCCTTAGATAAGAGCATGGACAGTTCATCTATGTAACAGGAGAGAAGAGAGAAAATAGACACAGATACAAACAGATGAGTGGGTGTGAGAGTAAAAACCTTTGGAGGTTCACAACTGATTGCTTTCTCTTTTCTCAGTGAAAGGGGAAACATGGAGCTGAGAAGGAGAGGTGTGATGGAGACTTACAGAGAAAATAGAGGCCAGGAAATAGTCACCCAAGAATATCCACTCTGACCAAACTCACCCAGATCCAGTTATTCACTTTACCAAATCCTACGAACTTCCACATCATTTTCCACCCAGCTGGGTTCATTGTACTTAGCTGGTATATGTTCTTGTATTCCCTGTATTTGCTCTGGTTCCTTCAGTAAAGCCCCATCCAATGGGGGTATTCTAAATGTGCAGTTTACTAAATGGAGAATAATAGATACAAACCATCCATTTATGTATGAAGGGAAACAGCTATGCCAAGGGATATGGATGTGTTCTATCTACTACATCTGTCACATCTGTCACACCTCTCGAATCTGGGCTCCTCTCTCCATCCCCACTGTCAATGCCCTACTTCAGGTTTTCAACATTTCTCCCTCGGGCTATTGCACCAGCCTCCTAACTCACCTGGCTACCTTTCCTGTCCCCTCTGTCCAGTCTGTTCTCCATATCACTATCAGTGTATAGAGTTTATGCAACTCTTCTGCTTAAAATCCTTTATCACCACTCTTCCCATTCTCAAGTTAAGGACCTGCCAACTTTTCCAGCTGAAACTGTCACTCCATCCCTTTCTCCTGCCTCACATCTTCTTGCCATGCCAAATTACATTTCCCTGAATACATCAAATCATTCAATTTCCCTGTTTCCTCTACATGAAATGCACATCTGCCCTTTTGTCACAAGGTAGTTTTTACTAGTCATTAGACACTTAGCTCAAATTTCACCTTCTCAGTAGCACCACAGGCAGATGGAACCTTTCTGTTGTGCTTACTGTATCGAAAGTATTTAGCTATCTAGCTTCCTCACTAGCTCTATTATTCATCCTTTATCAAAAGCACTTAGCACAGTGCCTGGCACACGGTATATTAACAAATTTTTATTAAATGAGTTGACTGTAGAAGTGAAGGTTAAAAACAACAATAAAACGAAAATATAAGTTGATAGGTGAAACACAAATAAAAATTCTTTAACTTACCCAGACAAGATAAATTTCTATGACATGTTTTAGGAATAGGGGAAAAATAAAAAAACAAAACAAAACAAAACAGAAAATCTCAGCAGTCTTAAAGAAGCATAGTTACCTTTGGCAAAGATGGTAAAATGAGGCCTGACAGGATAATGCACAGCACAGCAAACACCCCTCTCTTTTCATCAAGTATACACAGCAACAGATGCAGTATGTCTTTATTCTGAAGGGTTTTTAAGACAAATGTTGACTCTAGAAGACAAATATCTGTAGATTTCCTCTCAAAATAGTAGAAATATCCCAAGTTACCATCTGTTCTACACAAAGGCTGTCATGTGTGTGGATCTGCAGTTTACAAAGCACTTTCACGTGTATTATCTCATTTAATTCCACAACCGAGTCAAGTAGGTATTTGTCCTTTTAGAGACGAGAAAATGTGGCTTAGAGAATCACTAATCTAAGATCACATAGTCAGTAAGAGATTAAGAGACAGAGCTGGGGCTCTAACCCATGTCTGTCTGACTGTAAATCTATTGCTTACTATACAGGCTGAGTTAATATTTTCATGGCTTCCCAACAAGTACACTAAAGTGAAATCAATAAATTGTTGACATGTTTTTTGTATTTTCCATTTTTTTGTCCTCTTGGTCCTTCAGTCTAAATAGAATATTTTCTGCTGACCTATATTCTACTTGACCAATCTTCTCATGAGCTGTGTCAAATCTGCTGTTAAACTCCTCTATTAAATTCTTAATGTTAATTGTTATAATGTTCACTTCCAGAATTTCCTTTGTTTCATATAGAATCTAGCTCTCTGCTGAAATTCTCCATCTTGACAAGCATTATGGAAATAATAATCACAGTTAGTCTGAGTCTCCTAACTCTAATGTCTTAACTTCATGTCAAGGCCCTTCTATTGTCTGTTTTTTCTTGTAGCCCTAGTGTTGTGGGCTGAATTGTGTCCTCTCCCAAAATTTATTTGTTGAAGTTGTAACCCCTATTACCTCAGAAAATGGCCTTATTTGGAAATAGGGTCTTTATAGAAGTAATCAAGTTAAAATGAGTTCATTAGGGTGAGTCCTAATCCAATATAACTGGTATCCTTATAAAAAGGGGGAAATTTGGACAGAGATACATATAGATGGAAGACAATGTGAAGAGACATAGGGAAAAGCCAAGGAGAGAGACCTGGTTCAGATCTTTCTCTCATAGCATTCAGAAGGAAACACCCTGCCAATACCTTGATTTTTGACTTCTAGCATCCAAAACCATGAGACAATAATTTTTTTGTTGTTTAAGCCACCCAGTCTGTGGTATTTTGTTATGGTAGCCCTAGCAAACTTATACTGGCAAGCCTTGTAATTTTTGATGAAATGCCAGACACTACATATTAAAAGTTAGAGGAGCTCTGGATGATATTATCTTCCTTTGGAGGAGATTTATTTCTGCTTCTGCCAGGCGATGAAGGACAGATCACCTCAATCCTACCAGAGATTGAGCTGATTTAAAGCTGTGTTGTAGTCTTTATGAGGAATGGTATTTTTCTAGTTCACCCTTACTCCTGGAGTTTAGCCCTTTGGGGATCCCAACTGAAAACCTGGGGTAATTACCAGGGTCCCTCCTCTTTGGCAGGCTCTAAACTCCAATTTCTGTCTCTCCGCATTGTGAAATTGCAGTAAGTTATGCTTAGCTACTCAGATTTGTATCTGCCACTTTCTGCTTAACTTCTCAACCTCTTTAACCTGTACCACTCACAAGTCAGTAAATGACATAAGGGGAGAAGTATCATAAGATATTGTACTAAATTCATTGAATTTTCTTTTGCTCAGACATCTTGGGCCCTGAAGTCTGATTATAATGGTTGCCCTGAACTCTCACTTTTGTCCTTACGGCCCTGTCATACTGCTAAAGCCTCTGCTCAAATTCTTGGTCTCTTAATTACTACTTTCAGTTGGGCTTTTCAGTCTCTTTACCCATACCACTTACATTGGCAAATGCTTTGAAGGGATATATAACACAGAATGTTGGGCTCACTCAATACATCTCTGCTGTCTTGGATTTTGACTCCTAGTTGCTTTGGTAGCTCTCTGATGCTTTAAAACAAATATTTTATAATTGTATCCAGATTTTCTACAATGGTTCTTCTTGAGGGATAGTTGGTCTGATACAAGTTAGTCTGTCAAAGCCAGAAACAGAAGTCCCTACAGTCATGGTTTCTAATTCCATTAGAAATGGAATTCATTTCTGCCCTTGGTTCATTCATTTCAACATGTATCAAGCACAGGGTATATGTCAATAACTCTGCAATACTCTGGGAAAACAAAAAGTCCCTGTCTTTTAGAAACTCAGTGGAATTGGTGGGGGGAAGACCACAGACACAAATGGTGAAAATACAATGCTGGGATGTTGAAAACTAGAGGTGTGTAGAAGGTGCTATTCAGTAGAAATGGAAGTAACTACGTCCGGTGCAGGGGTCAAAAAATCATCAGGGAATAGAAGGAATTTGAAGTAAGTGAAGAAGAATATGACAGGTGAATAAGAAGTTGGAGAGAGAGCAGAAAGGACTTCAAGATGAGATAACGTGATCTGAGTAAGGATATGGAAATTTGAGTAGCCATAGAAAATTATGATTAGTTTGGTATTGGTGGAGCTGAGTGACATGGTGTAGTATAGTACACAGGAGAAAATGTCAGCAAAGCTCTGACTGTGGAGAGTTCTGTCTCTGTCCTAAAAGCTATTGTTCAGGTAGTTAATGGATAATGGCATTTCCAGAGGTAGGAGTCCACCACATGTTCAGTCAGATTCATGGGGAATTTAATAACAGAAATGGAAGACTTCTCCAGCCAATGCCTTGTAAATTCAAAGACAGCATTATTGTGCTTACAGAGCAATGTGGTAAGATTACTAAGCAGTGAAATACATTCTTTGAGTCACCTGACTAGTTTATAAGGAAAAGAAAGAAAATTTCTAGAACACTGTAGTAGACAGTGTGTGGTCAAGAATTAAAATGACTTGAGTCTCATTTCCTAAGCTTATCAGCTCAGTTATCTATTGTGAAGTTCAACAAGAAGCAAAACAGTTCTAATTTTTCAGAGAAAATTTGTCCACTTTTGCCCTCAATGACATTGCCATCAAAGAGCAATCTATTAAATGGCTACTTACTTGTGAGACTGAATATCCAGTAAGTCTGATAGATTTCTCCCTTTTCTGTATATAAAAATCTAAGATGCCAGACACACATCTAGCTATCGCACAAAGATACCAAGAAAGCAGTATAAATACACTGAACATCTACATAAACTGACAAGAAGCATTTACATGATCTATGCCTCAGGGAGCTGTCACTTCTGTGACACTCAGGTCAGCAGAGTTTAATGAAAGAGATGAGATTTCTAGGTCTCTCAGGTTGACATCAGAAAAAGGGTTTGGCAGACAAAGGAGAGGCTATTACTCCAGACATATGGTACAATGTAGAAGTAGTCTCAGCAAGAGGATCCTGCACAAGGAAGAAGCCAGAATATGTTTCTCTAAGAAAAGCAAAGTCATGGATTGGGTTAAAGGAAGAGACAAGGAAAAAAACAAAACAGTGGGTCATGAAAGCCCAGAGAGGGGTTATCTGCAGTTCAGGCCCAAGGGCTCAGTCCCTTAATTCTATATTTCTGCTGGCAAATTACAATTCTGTAATTGAACATAAAACATCCCCAGCCACCACTAATCAATCCTTTATTCTCCCAGAGAACATTCTACAAACATATAAACAAACCACATCTAGAAATTAATGCACCGATGAAACCTCATTAAGAAAGCATAGCACTTCCTAGTGTCTGCGCATCACCATTTCATGATACCAACAAGGAAAACACTAGACCCTGTCCTAACACCTGAATCTAAATTGCCCAAGTTAGAATTTGGCCATAATACCAGTACTGGCCCTCTAAGGTTAGTTAGCAAGACCTTAGTTCCAAACACTCCCCCAGCAAAGAATAACAATTTGGAATCCTATTCTCCCCAAGGGAGGAAGTGGAGAGCTAAAAGAAAAAAAAATAGGTAGGGGAAAGCAGGAAAGTTGGAATCCCTGAAGAAAACTCACATCCTTAAGATTACATAATACTGCCCAGAACTAACCAAACTACAGCAGAAAAATTTCAAACACATTCCAACATGCCTCTAATTAAGATAGTTTTGGGAGGTTCCAGAATTATAGGTATCAAACATGAAACCTAAAGAATTCACCAAGATTAAAAAGATTATCAACTTTAACTCAGAGGAAAAACACACTGGAAGAAACAGGTTAGAGTACATTCATAATGATGTCAATTTACTGACCTTTTATACATTGCCACATCATTTTAGGTACAATTATTAGTGACAAACCCCTGAATGACAATGGGTTGGTCACTGTACAAAATATAAATTAGATACAATTGTTGTTTGGGGAGTTCAAATTAAGTGTCTTATAAACTTCCTTTTTCACCAGCCTATAACCATAGTGAAATGGTTATGGTTATAACCATGAAATGAACTTACTTATATTTTAAAACACAGCAAGAAATACAGGTAGGACATATGATAATGTGAAATGTCTAACAAGCAAGAATTTTTGTAGCATGTAGAAGCAAGCTGGGTACCCACATGAGGTATGTATTTTGAAGTATTTATGGATGGTTAACCAGAAAGGCTAATTTAACACCTACACATCAATTGCATGGAGACAGAGCTATGAAAAATTTGCATTTACTGCTCAGTGAGAAGACCATCATCAGCACCACATTAAGAATGCTAGTCGTAATTAAATTAGATGAAATTTCACAATTTAAAAGTACACAATCTCCTTCCCCGAGAACTTTCATTTGCATAAGCTGATTGGAAGGCTCTCAAAAATGAAATTCTGACTATAAAAATTACTTTTAAAAGGGAGAAAAGGACAGGTATCAGAAAAAGTACCTGTAAGAAGTTGTCTATAATCTCAGATTTTTAAAATGTATAACAACATTAATAGCATTTATTGAGTAGTTACTCTCGTCAGGAACTGTCCTACATGCTTAGTGCTCATTATCTCACTTAATCCTCATAACAACCTTATGAAGTTGGTCCCATTACTTAGAGCCATATTATTTCCATTTTATGGGATTGGTTGTTTAACTCTGAGCTTTAACCTTTAAGCTCAGAGGTTAAACAACAACCCCATGTCACATATGTAGAAAGAGATAGAGGTGACATTCAAACACAAGTCTCTCTGACCCTCAAGTTGGTCTACATCAATCTACTGATGTAAAAAAGGAGATATAACTAATGATAATAACCACAAGAGAATGACATGTACCTGTAAAATATTAAAAAGGCCAATGTCAGAATGACCTAAGCCTTAGAAAGACATATTTTCCGAGGATAATTAAAAGGGATTCCAAATTGCCATCAGCAATAACAAGAAATATAAAGTAGGAACTGGACTGTAAATTCCTACTTTATTTCCATGTATCCTCTGTTAAGAAACAAGAAAGGGTACAACAAGTATTAGTAGGAGGAAACTGGAAACAGAGACACAAGAAGAGATTAAGAAGCACTTGTCCTAGAATAATCACATTCCAGGATACTGGAAAGACCTTGGGCTAAGATTTCCAAATTGCTGTCTAGACAGAATTGTGACTAATGAGAGAGGGACAGAAGTCTGGAGAGAGGCAAACGTACTCTTGATTTTCAAAAAGAAGAAAGTCATGTTTGCAAGCTGGTGAATTTAACTTCAATTCCAAACAAGTTGTATAGAACACATTATTAAAGAGAAAGGAAGACTTCCAGTCTGGGCAGAACGATGTTTTTTCCCTTCTCCTCCCAGCTATGCACAACTATAAATCCTGAAAATGGCACAAGAGAGAACCAAAGAGAACTCTGAAGGGTGGTAAGCAGAAACTGAGCTGTTGTGGGACCCCAGAACTAGAGAAACTGCACAATAACAGGATGTCTTGCATCCCCTCAGCCAATAGAGATAGGCCACCCAGATTCTCCACCTTGCGAGAGAGGTCCGCCCAGGAAGACTCATTCCTCGCCAGGACCAAACAGGAGCCCCTATGACAACATTAGGTAAGCCCAACATTACCAGTACAAAGAATCAACTGGGGGGCCGGCCGAGTGGCGCGGTGGTTAAGCGCTGGCTTGGGAAGCCAGCAGCCCCGGTTCGGTCCCACATATGAGGGCCAGTGACACTGCCCTCAAAAAAAAAAAAAAGGATCAATTGGGACTAAAGGGGTTCTGGACCTAATTCTAATGTGTGGGCTGGGGAGTTGTTTTCACACCAACACTTCTCCAACACCAGCAGGGTATCCAAGAATTAAACATAATTCTAATACTATCTACCTGGAGAGAGCATCAAATCCCGCAGGTTAAAGGATCAGTCTTACAAGACCACCCTCCCCCCACTTCATATGTCAATTGCAAGTCCAGGTTTATCACCTTTGCTTCTGACCAACCAGCTACAGATCAGAGGTTAAAATCACCCTCTCCTTAGGTAAGATTAATTTGCTAAAGAAACTCACAGAACTCAGAGAAACATGTTACTTACTAGATTACAGGTTTATTTAAAAAGGATATAACTCGGGCCGGCCGAGTGGTGCGGTGGTTAAGAGCTGGCTTGGAACGCCAGCGGCCCTGGTTCAGATCCCACATGTGAGGGCCAGTGACACTGCCCTCTAAAATAAAAATAAAAAATGATATAACTCAGGAATACTCAGATGGAAGAGATGCAGAGGGCAAGGTGTAGGGAAGGGCACAGAGTTTCAATACCTTCTCTGAGCATGCCACTCTTCCCGAATGTCCATGTGTTCAGCAACCTGGAAGCTTTCTGAATGCTGTGCTTTTAGGCTTGTATGGAGCCTCATTATATAGGCATGACTGATTAAATCATTGGCCAATGGTCAATGATTCAACCTCCAGCCCTTCTCCCCTCCCTAGAAAGCAAGGGGTGGAAATGAAAGTTCCAACTCTCTAATCAGAGTTGGTTCCCCTGGAAACCAGCCCCCATCGTTAGGTGCTTTCTAAAAGTTACCTCAGTAACATAAACCCAGTTGTGGGAGAAAGGGGCTTATTATGAATCACAAGACATCTATGTCACCTTAAGGACTCTGAAGCGATTCCAGGACTGAGGACAAGAGACCAAATATTACAGCAAAAGAAGATTCCGTTGCTCCTATCACTCAGGAAATTCCAAGTGTTTTGGGAGCTGTCAGCCAGGTACCATGAACTAAGACCAAATATATATGAGAAATATATTTTAGTCAACTCAGTGAATAAATACATATTTCTTATAAATCACCATATCACAGGAGCCTAGCCAGAAATAAGTAGCTAGGGGAGGTACTCCTTCCCAGCAGGCCTAAGACTCTCCTTGCCCACCCAGAGTTACTGAGGTTGGCAGGCAGGGCATGGAAGAGAGACCCAGCTACAACAGGCAGCCTGGTCTGGAAAGCTTCTTTGTCTCTATGGGCCCCAAACTCTCCATCCCCAGCCAAATAAACTGGTAGCAGGTGAAGACGGAACCAGAAACAGGACTCAGGTCACAAGAAATATTTGGTTCCAGGAAGCTTCTTTGTGACATTGGGCCAGTGTGGGGGTGGGGTACACTAGCGGAGAATCCCACTGTGCCCCTCCCTCACTCAGACACACCTAGTGGAAGGTCTGGGCAAACCCCTTTTGCCCCATCAGGCACCACCAGCAGGGACCAGTGGGAACCTCAGAACTACCAGATAAACCAAGCAAACCAAAACAATAGCAGAAAATCTACAAAAATCAAACTGCCATTTGAACCATAACCCACAAAATTAGGCCAAGACTCACATGCTAAACCTAAACAATGTGATTGTCTGCTAAAATAAAATACTTAAATAGGACCCAAAGTCTCCTAACGTGACAGATACACATGTGCGATACAATAAAAAATCACTCAGCATGTCAACAAACAAGAAAATAACAACCTGAAGGAGGAAAGACAATCAATTGAGGCCAACACTGGAATGAATCAAATACTGGAATTATATGAGAAGATATTAAATCAGCATCATAAAATGCTTCAAAAATCAATTATTCTCTGGATACAAATGAAAAATAGAAATATAAATTATTTTTAGAGAACCAAGTAGAAACTATAGAAATAAAAAATATGACAGGAAAAAAAGATTGTTGGAGGACTCAATAGTATAGCAGAGATAATAAAGAATAGAATTAGTGAACTTGAGGAAAGAACAGTAGAATTCATCCAATCTGAACAACAGAGAAAACATAGACTGACAAAACATGAACAGGGCCTCAGGTAACTGTGGGAAAATAACAAAAAATCCAATACTTGAATCATTGGAGTCTCAGAAAGAGAAGTGAAAGGATGTGGAGATGAAAGAATATTTGAAGAAATAATGGTTGAAATTTCCAAAATTTGGCAAAAGGCACAGATCCAGGAAGTTGGGTGAACTCCAAACAGGATAAACTCAAAAGAAATCCATGCCAGTCCACATTGTAATTAAAATTTTGAAAACTAAAGACTGAAAAATAACAAACCTTGAAAGCAGACAAAAAGAAATGACTCATTATCTATAGAACACCAACTCACCAATTCAAAAGGCTGAGGATTTCTATTCTGAAACCATGGAGGCTAGTAAAAAGTATCACAATATTTTTCAAGTTCTAAAAGAAAACAACTGTCAACCATGGATTCCATATCTAGTGAAACTATCCTTACAGAGTAAAAGAGAAATAAACCCATTCTCATATTAAAGAAAAACTAAAAGAAAAGAATGTATTGTTAGCAGATCTTCCCTGAAAGTCTGGCCAAAAGATGTTCTTCAAACACAAAGGAAATGATAAAATAAGGAACACTGGAACATCAGGAAGGAAAAAGGAACAATGGAAACAGCAGAAATGTAAGTAATATAACAGACCATCATTTTTTCATGAGTTGCATAAATCATGAAATGATATGATGATTGACATTTGATGACTGACATTGACAACAAACAAAAATTATAACACCATCTGTTATTCAAGACAATGATACTTACATGTGGGGAGGGTAAAGAGACCTAAATATAAGTGAGGTTTCCAAACTTCACTCAAAATGGTAATATATTACCAGTAGACTGTTATAAGTTACATAGAAGTATGTATATTGTAATTCCCAGAGCAACCACTATAAAAATTATATAAGGAGGGCCGGCCGAGTGGCGTGGTGGTTAAGCGCTGGCTTGGGAAGCCAGCGGCCCTGGTTCGGTCCCACATATGAGGGCCAGTGACATTGCCCTCAAAAAAAAAAATTATATAAGGAGATGTACTCAAAGACACTATAAATAAACCAAGCTAAAAATGTTCAAGTAACCCATGGGAATACAAGAAAAGGGAAACAGGAGAATGAGAACCAGAGAAAGCAAACAGATAAAATCAATAATAAAATGGTGGATTTAAGCACCATCTATATATATATATATATATATATATATATATATATATCCTTAAATATAAATGGTCTAAATATAATAATCAAAAAACAGAGACTTACAGAGTGGATAAAAATACATGGCTGAACTATATATTCTTTACAAGAAACTCACTTTAGATTCAACAACATAGGTAAGTTGAAAGTAAAATGAATGAAAAAGGCACACCATACAAACATTACTCTAAAAAATAAAAGCAAAAGTGACTATCTTAATAGCAGATAAAGTAGACTTCAGAGCAAAGAAAATTACTACAAAGAGGGATATTACATAATGATAAAGGATCAATCCACCAGGAAGACCGAGCAATTCTGAATGTGTGTACAGTCATGCATCACATAATGATGTTTCAGTCAGCCATAGACCATATGCATATGACAGTGGTCCCACAAGGTTATATAATGGAGCTGAATTTCCTGTAAGAAATGGAAGGATATGTGGTTCAGGAGTAATTTCTATTTCTCTGATGGGAGTATTATCTGTGGGGCTTGGCAATAGATTCCCTCTCACTTATGGCACCTCAATTTTGAGTGCATAGATTCGACCCAATCAGTCAGCCACCAACATATTTCAGCACAGGGGAGCCTAATGCTACCTGTTCCCCAAGCGCTACATATTCAAAGGATACTACAGCCCTTCCAGATCTAGCTTTGTGGTCTTCAGAGCACATTGCTGTAAAATCTTTGTTGAGGACCTAAGATCCTGTATAAGGACACAGACCCACAGCTACCTTAACAAGTATTCAGTGCAACTGCCACTTTGCTTTCTGTGGTAGTCTGCAGCCAGCCTGTCCCTGCGCTTTGGAAATATTTCCAGCTCATAATGGGGTAAAGCATAGATAAATTTTATTTCTTCTATCAGTTCGATGCCAGAGAGAATCCTTTCTGTTAGATAGGGTTAATGGAACCAAAAACAAATTTCCAAAGTCCAATACTGAGTCCTCAGTTCTACACCCTCTCCACGTTAAACACCTTCTTTTTATTATAAATACCACAAAGTTCCTTAATGTGACCACTGCTCCAACATATAATAGTCAAAACCACATTGCCATGATAATCCCCTATGTTCCTTTATCTCTCCATCTTGATTTCTTATTTCTGCTGGTCCTCAGGCCATCTTTCACTCCTTCCTGACAAGTCACTATTATAATGATCTACGCCTTACCCAGCCAGTTTCTCCTTGATATTTCCAATCAATCCAGCCCACATCCCTGTTCATGGAGCAGCATTGACAGCTTCGATGGTCTATTTCTGACCCTGTTGGAAGGAAGCAGGGGGAGGACTTGTGGGACAGTGTTTATAAAGTCTATAGTAGTGTACAGTCATGTCCTAGGCCTTCGCATTCACTCGCCACTTACTCACTGACTCACCCAGAGCAGCTTCCAGCCCTGCAAGCTCCATTCATGGTAAATGCCCTATACAGGTATACCATTTTTTATCTTGTATATTGTATTTTTACTGTACCTTTTCTAAGTTTAGATATGTTTAGATAAACAAATACTTACCATTGTTTACAACTGCCTGCAGTATTCAGTACAGTAACATGTACAGGTTTATTGTCTAGAAGGAATAGGCTATACCATATAGCCTGGATGTGTAAATGCACTCTATGGTGTTTGCACAATGAAACTGCCTAACAACACATTTCTCAGACTATATCCCCATCGTTAAGCGATGCATGACTGTACAACAAACAATAAAACCTCAAAACACATGAAAAAAACTGATAGAACTAAATGTAGAAATAGAAAAATCCAGGATTATAGTTAGGGACTTAAAAACCCCACACTCAGCAACTGATAGAATTGCAAGAGAGAAAATTAACAATGATATAGAAAATCAGAAAAAAAAATCAATAGGATCTAATTCCCACATATAAACTCTCCACTTAACAACAGAAGCCCACATATTTTTTTTTCAAGTGCTCATGAAACAGACCATATCCTGGAAAATAAAACAAACCTCAACAAAATTAAAGGAATTAAAATCATACAGCATGTTATCTGATCATAATGGAACGAATCTAGAAAAGAGTAATAGAAAACAGAAACTCTCTAAACACATAGAAATTAGAAAACACACTTTTACATATTCCATGAGTAAAACAGGACGTATCAAAAGAAAACAAAATACGTAGAACTGAGTGAAAATGAAAGTACAACATAGGAAAATATCTGGGATACAGCTAAAGTAGTACTGAGAGGCAAATTTATAGCACTAAATGTTGTCATTAGAAATAAGAAAAGGTCTCAAATGAACAACTTAAGTTCCAACCTCAAGAAACTAGGGGGAAAAAGAGCAAAATAAACCCAGTGGAAGCAGAAGAAAATAAAGATAATAGCAGAAATCAATGAAATTGAAAACAAAATCAATGAAACAGAAAAATTGTTTCTTTGAGAAAACAGTAAAATTGACAAAATTCTAGCAATAGTAAAGGTAAAAGTAAAGAGAGAGAAGACATAAATTACCAGTGTCAAGAATGTAACAGTTTATCACTAAATCTTACAGCAATAAAATTAAAAAGATAATAAAAGAGGGCCGGACAGGTGGCTCAATTAGTTAGAGTGTGAGCTCAAACCAACAGGGTCGCTGGTTTGATTCCCACATGTGCCAGTGGGTTGCGCCTGAACTGAGCTGCCGCTGAGCTGCCAATAGGTGGCTGGATGGCTCAGCTGGTGAGACTGCTGCTCTTAACAACAAGGTTGCCGGTTCGACTCCCTCATGGGAAGGTAGGCTGTGCCCCCACAACTAAATTGAACACTACACCTTGATCTGAGCAGCCATTTGAAAAATGCGACTGGACTTGGAGCTGAGCTTGCGCCCTCCACAATTCAGACTGAAAGACAACAACTTGACTTGGAGCTGATGGGTCCTGGAAAAACAATTCCCTTCTCCAATTCCCCAACACTCTCCCCTTCCCTAATTCCCCAATAAAATCTTTTTTAAAAGATAATAAAAGGGTGCTACAAGTAACTTGATGATCATAAATTTGACAACTAAGAAGAAATGAGAAAATTCCTCTAAAACCACAAACTACTAGCCTCAACCAAGATGAAGTAGACAATCTGAATAGCTTTATAACCAACAGAAAAGTTCAATCTGTCATTTAAAGTTCCTGAAAAAGAACTCTCTAAGTTCAGCTGGATTCAATAGAGAATTCTACCAAACATTTGAAAAAGGATTAATGCCAATTTTACAAATCTCTTTCAGAAAATAGAAAAAGGAGGTGACATTACCCAACTCACTTCATGAGGCTACTATTACCTTGATACTTAAACCAGATAAAAGACTATACAGGGCCGGCCAAGTGGTGCGGCGGTTAAGAGCTGGCTTGGGAAGCCAGCGGCCCCGGTTCGGGTCCCACTTATGAGGGCCAGTGACACTGCCCTCAAAAAAAAAAAAAAAAAAAGACTATACAAAAAAAGAAAACTAAGGACCAAATTGTTTGTGAACTTAAATGCAAAACTCCTCATCAAAATACTAACAAATTGAATCCAATTTGTTATATTTTTGTTAAAATATTTTATATAATATATAAGAATAATACACCATGACCAAGTGGGGGGTTTATATAAAGGCTGGCTCAACATTCAAAAATCAATCAATGTTATCCATCATATTCAACATGATGAAGAAGAAACATATGATCCTATCAATTGATGCAGAAAATGTATTTGACAAAAGCTAACAGTCATTCATGAAAAAACCAAAATCTCAGCAATTTGGAATCAAGGGGGTTTACCTCAATTTGATTAAAAGTATCTACAGAAACCCTACAGTTAACATCACAATTAATGGTGAAAGGTTGAATATTTTTCCCTTAAGATAGAAATAAGGCAAGGATATCTTGATACTCTTTCTCATTGTAGAACTGGAAGTTGGTGAAAAAAGACGTATAGATTAGAAGAAAGAAATAAAACTATACTTGTTTGCGGATGTTATGTGTATGTAAAACATCCCAATAAAACTACAGAAATACTCTTAGAATGTAAAACATCCCAATAAAACTACAGAAATACTCTTGGAATGTAAAACATCCCAATATATCTACAGAAATACTCTTAGAACCAATTAGAAAGTTTACCGAAGTTGGAGGATAGAAGATCAACACACAAATATTAAATTGCTTCTCCATATACTACAAAAAAAAAATTGAAAACACAGAAACCAAATTTTAAAAACACAATACCAGGCTGGCCGAGGTGCTCAGTTGGTTAAGAGCATGAGCTCTGAGCAACAGAGTCAACGGATCAATTCCTACATGGGCCAGTGATGCTGCGCCCTCTACAGCTAAGATGGTGAACAACAGCTCGACCTGGAGCTGGACTGCTGTAAGTTGCCAGCGACAGTGTAGGCTGCAGCCCCTGCTGCAGTGGGCTGCCATAGTCTACAGTGAGTGGCCGGCAGCCAGGTGAGCAGCCGGCAGCCGGCATGAGTTGCTGTGAGCCGCTGTGAGCAGCCATCCAATATCTGGTGAGTGCCCCACCCGGGAAGAGCGCAACAATCACAATACCAACATGGGAGAGTGAAGCGACGTCCTCCACAACTAGACTGAAGAACAAAAGGACAGCAACTTGTCTGTTCCCCTTCCCTGAGTCCCCAACCCTGTTCCCCTCCCCCAATTCCCCAATAAATATTTTTTAATATATAAAAAAAATAAAAATTCTAGATAAAAACATAGGAGAAAAACCTTTGGGATCTAGGGCTACGCAGAGTTCTTACACATGACACCAAAAGCATAATCCATAAAAGGAAAAACTGATAAACTGAACCTCACCAAAATCAAAAACTTTTGCTCTGTGAAAGCCTATGTAAACAGATAAAAGGACAAGATTATAGACTCATAGAGAACATTTGTAAACCACATATTTTAAAAAGGGGTTAATCTATTGGCAGCTTGAGCTGAGCTGCTGCCCAGGTGGCTCAGTGTGCTCTTAACAACAAGGCTGCCGGTTCGACTCCTGCATGGGTGGTGGCTATGCCCACTGGCAACTAAGACTGAACTCAGCACCTTGAGCTGAGCTGCCTCCCAGATGGCTCAGTGGATAGAGCGTGCACTCTTAACAACAAGGCTGCTGGTTCAACTCCCGCATGGGATGGTGGCTACGCCCACCCACAACTAAGACTGAACACAGCACCTTGAGCTTAGAGGCCACGAGCTGCCGTTGGGAAGCCAGATGGTGACTGGCGCCCTCCAGAACAAAGACTGAAGAACAACAACTTGACGGGTCCCCTCCCCCAATTCCCCAACACTGTTCCCCTGCCCCAATTCCCCTATAAAATCTTTTTTTTTAAAAAGGAAAGGGGCCGGGGCCGGCCGAGTGGCACAGTGGTTAAGCGCTGGCTTGGGAAGCCAGCGGCCCCGGTTCGGTCCCACATATGAGGGCCAGTGACACTGCCCTCAAAAAACAAAACGAAAAAAAATAAATAAATAAAAGGAAGGGGCCGGCTGAGTGGCTCAGTTGTTTAAGAGCTTCCTCAAGTGTGCGCAAGCTGAGCTCTGAGAAACAGCAGTTAGATGCCCAGCCCAAGCTGAGCTGCCGCTGAGCTGCCAACAGGTGGCAGGATGGCTCAGCTAAAAAAAAAAAAAAGAAATAAAAGGAGTTAATCTAGAATATATAAAGAATTCTTAAAACTCAACAGTAAATAAAAAGAACAAGTAATCCTATTAGATAATAGACAAAGACATGAAGAGACATTTATCCAAAGTTAATAAGTATGGCCAATAAGTACATGAAAACATGTTCAATACCATTAGCTATTTGGAAAATGAAAATTAAAACTGCAATATCACTAAACATCTATCCAAAGAGCTAAAATAAAATATAGTGACAACACCAAATTCTAGCAAGGATATGGATAAACAGGATCACTCATACGTTGCCGTTGAGAATGTAAACGAGTACAGGGACTCTAGAAAACAGTTTGGCAATTTCTTTTTAAACAACTAAGCATACAACTACCATATCATCCAGCAAATACACTACTGGGCATCTATCCCAGAATAATGAAAATTTATGTTCATATAAAAACTGTATATAAATGTTCATAGGAGCTTTATTTGTAATTGCCTAAAACTGAAATCAGCCTTGACATCCTTCAACAGATGAATGGTTAAACAACTGTGGTATATTTATACCATGGAATCCTAGTCAGAGGCAGGCACAGGTTTTGGTGGGCTTGAAGAATACACAAATTGCAAGATCTTGTGGGGTTTTTAAATTATAGTTTATTGGTATGACAATGGTTAGTAAAGTTACACAGGTTTCAGGTGTACAATTCTGTAATACAACATCTATATATCAGATTGTGTGCTCACCATTCAGAGTCAGTTCTCCTTCCATCACCATATATTTGATCCCATTTACACTTGAAACTTAATGTAACTTTTTTAAAATTTATATATATATTTAATTATCTTCAGGTATACAACAAAGTGCAATAGTTATACTTTTTACCCCTCAAAGTGACAACCCCCCTCCCCCAATTCTCCCCTCCCACTCCTCCCCCCCATATCATACTATGTATTACAATTCCTTTGACTCCCTTCCACCATATAATCCACATCCCGTGACTGTGAAAAACAGGGTTGCTAGTTGGGAGAAACTTATGTAACTTTACTAACCATTGTCATCCCGATAAACTTTAATTTTTTAAAAAAGAAAAAGAATACAAAATTAGCTGTAGACCCAGTTCTGAGCTCAGCTCCTTATGCATGGTAGGTACTCATTAAAATTTTACTGAATGAATGGACAATATGTATTAGCATAAAAAGGTTAATATCACCTGAAGCTATAATAACAGACAGATATCCATCAGGCCTGCTTAGACCACATCGACATTTTTCCTGTTTAACAATAGGAAAAAAGAGCTTTCTCTGACCCCTGTCTGTATCTGACACTAGGTTTGAAGTTCCATTAAGTCAGGGACTAAGTATTCGTTTTCACTGTTACATTCCTACATGCTAGCACAGTGTCTACGCGCATAGATGGCATTCAGTAAATATTTGTGTAATGAAGGCTAAACCAGAGAACATCCAAACAAGAGTAACCTAGACAGTGAAGAGATTTAATACCATGTTTCTCTCATTTGAACACTTGCTATATATCTGAAGCATTCAAATATAGGAGTAAGATATGTTCCATGCCCTCAAGAAGCTGGCAACTCAAGAGGATGTGTGAAAATACAGCTTCAAAATTATGACCACCATACACAGTGTGGAAAGTGCAACAAAGTAACAAAGAAAGAGTTGAAAGAAGATGTTTAGCCTGGAGCGGGGGTGCAGACAATTCAGGCAGACATGGTGATCTCTCTCTTCAGCTGTCAAGTGGAAGACAGTTTATGCCTCCATAGAGGGGAGGCACAGGGGAGCTGACTACAGTATTAAACAGGAGATACTTTTAGAACTAAATCGGCCTGCAAATGGCATAGGCTGTCTCTGGGGAGGGCAAATTGTCCATTACTGACACATTGCAAGCCTCGGATGATGACCACTTGCTAGAGATGCTGTAGAGGTGATTTAGAGAGCAGACAAGGACTTGAGCTGGATGACCTTTATGTCCCTTCTAACCCACAGGTTCACTGGTACTTTGGAGCTCTGCTGTATATAGGGAAAGGGGAAAAAAATCAATCCTTTCCAACCAGAATCCTATACTAAATACATCTGTGCAGCTCTGTCTTAAGTGAACGATCAATATTGAACAGAAATTATGTCTCTCCATGTAGTACATGTTAGACTTTAATCTCATGCCCCAAATTCCTTGTTTGGGAGAGGTTGAAATGCTATCTACCACAAAGTACACAAGACAAAGTGAATGGGTTCTTTGAAGTCCCATACGCATCACCGTAGAGCTAATGACAAGCTTCCCAGTTTGTCCGAATGTGACTATAGGAAGAGGTTCCTCCATTCCGCCATTGGAATCAGCCACGTTAGAGGCAGTGCTTGTACTCTCAGACACCTTCAGAAAACCTCCACGTTCTCTTCTTCCTTGTTCCCACGCTGATGCTGGAACAGTGACCCTGAGGCTGATTTATGACTTTAAAACTGCTTATTATTTTCCAAAAACAGATTTAATACATTTGTTTTACCTGCTCATTTATGCTCCAGATAACTTACTTCGGGTTTCATTGAAGTTTGTCCTCCAAACCTCAAAGACTGTCCTCCTTTAAGTGCTGCTGCAAAGAGCAAAGGTTTTCTAATCCCTTCCCCTTCTTCCCTATCCCCACCCCCCTCCTATCTAGCAACCATCAGTTTTTCCTCTGTGTCTCTGAGGCTATTTCTGTTTACTTTGCTCATTTATTCAGTTCTTTAGATTCCACATATTAAGTGAGATCATGTGGTATTTGTCTTTCTCTGACTGACTTATTTCACTTAGCATAATGTCCCCTAATTCCATCCATATCATTGCAAATGGTCAGATTTCATTCTTCTTTTATGGCCGAGTAATACTCCATTGTAACAGCTATATACAATGCCAGAGGGTAGTAGATTGGGGGAGGGGGATTATCACTTTATGAAGGGTGTAAATGTCTATTACATTGTTTTGCACCCTTGAAACTTAAAACAGAGGAAAAACAAACAAAAAAAGAGCAAAGATTGTATGTGGTGACAAATATGGGATCACGAGAAAAAGTGAATGTGTTTGTCACATCCTATAGCAAGTAAATTGACTAAGGTCAACAACCCCTTTTCAACCAAAGAGATTAGGGAAAGGGGGATGGGGTAGAAGGTGACAGGTTTAACAACCACTACTCTGTTCTCATTGGCTGCTTAACCATCCTGATTGAACAACTCTTCCTCACCTGTGCCAAAAGCAATGAGGTCTCCAGAGGATGGTGTAGGTGGGCTGAAGTAAAGCGTGGACCATGTGACATACTGTACTGGAACATTTTATCAATTAAGTGCTAAACATCCATTATCAATAATGATAATGATGATAGCAACAATAATAAAACAGTTCCTCCCCACTTCACTCCCTTCCCTATCACCCAGCTCTCTCACACTGTACCTCTGGTCACACACCTTCCTAGTAGCACACATTTTTGCTTTCCCACTGTAACTTAAACTTCATGAAGACACAGCCAGCAACAAGTAATGCCTGCACCCGTAAACTGACACACGCCTCATGTGGTCTTTACTACAATCCTCTGCAGTAGATACTATAAAACTCATTTTATAGAAGGGGAAAGAAACTGAAGCTAAACAAAATTAAGTCATTTGGCCAAGTTCATGCAGCTAACAGGTAGCAAGTGACAGAACCAGGCTGTTTGATTCCAACGCGTTTGCTTTCCTTAGATTCCTTCATACTCAGAGCACTCGAGAACTATCACTAATTAACTATTAGAGGTAAAAAGAGCAGCTTGAATGCTCTCACATTGATGATTGACGTCTCACTGCCCCATCTCTTAATTTTGCTCCCCTCCAACCTGTCACCATGCCTAATCAAGTCGATTTTCACTTATCACTAAGAGTAATGTCAGACTTCTCAAAATAGTCCCTGATGCCTTTCTGCTGAAATTTTAAACCACTTACATAATATTGCACTCCTTGTGTCCTAACTAACTTGGCTCTTCTATTATGTCAGGTACACTTATTTTGTTCTCTTCTTTCTTTCTTTCTACTTATTTCTTGTTCATGCTGCTCCATATGCCTAAAAAATTCTCACTGTTCTATCAGCAAGTAGATGAGATAAAATCATGATTTAAAGGTGGCCACTAAAAGTATTACAATAAATTTTAAGTGTATTAAATATATAAGCAGTAGACCAGGAATTATAAAGGTTAAAAAAGATGAAAACTCAACTAGCCCCTGAATTCAAGATTATAATTTAATAGGAGACATAAAACACATATATACAGGAAACCACAATTTATACAATTTATATATGCAGTCATAAGCATAGTTTAAAGTACTAGAAAAGTTTAGTGGAGAGACAGGACTTTGTGTGTGGGGTTATAGGGCAGCTGGGGAGCGTTCTAAGTACTCATCCTCCTCGCTTTCTAGATAAGGAAATTCAGATACAGGGAGAGTAGTCTAGGGGGCAGAGGTTTTTCAAAGGCGAAAAGCCTCAAATATTTGCAAATGGCAGTCTTCTATACACTACAATAAGTAAGCATATGCATCTTCAAACATTAACGTAACAAAATAATCCTGATGTCATCTAAAGTGTGGTAAAAAGAGGTTCAATCCTTAGTGCTTCCTGCCTATTCTTCGAGATTTCTCCTTTCCAAGTCTGTCTTGAATCATCCAAGGACTAGTAAAGATGTCCAAGTTCCAATCAAAACCAATCCTCTCTTCATTCTGCAATTTCTTTTGCCTTAAACAATATCGTTCAGGTTAGCTGCAGGTCAGCCGCTCTGACTCCTGCAACTTTGTCCCACAGGCAGCTAGAGGGCAGAGAAAGAACACTGAGCAGGCAGCACACACTTGGTTGCCAGTTAGGTCGTTTTCATTGAACTCAGGGGTCTCATTAGTTTTGATTGCGAAAGAAAGCCTGTCATCACTTGGACTTCAGATAAGGATTAGCTTCACAGTTCCATTTGAAGTCAGTGGTCTGTAAACGCGTCCATCTAAAGACCTGCCAGCAAACGTGGAAACTGTTGGTGCTTATAAATTACATGTACGTATATAGGTATAAAAATAAAAGGTCTAATACACAATTATAAATGCCATTTCAATTCCCAGTAAATCAATTTCTAAGAAAATAGATTACTGACAAAAGCCACATGTAGAGATTCAGAGCTGTAAGAGGGGAGGGGCATGGCAGATGCAGGTAAAGGGGATCAAATATATGGTGACGGAAGGAGAACTGACTCTGGGTGGTGAACACACAACGTGATATATAGATGATGTAGTACAGAATTGTACACCTGAAACTTATGTAACTTCGCTAACAAGTGTCACCCCAATAAACTTAAATTTTAAAAAAATTCTGAGGGCCAGCCAAGTGGCACGGTGGTTAAGTGCTGCCTTGGGAAGCCGGCGGCCCCGGTTCAGTCCCACATGTGAGGGCCAGTGACACTGCCCTCAAAAAAAAAAATGGTCTTCTTGATCTGGCCACAAATTCATGACCTAGCTGCTGAAAAGAAAAGTGTACGGCAATCTTAGTCTATACTAACAGAAGTCTAATGACTTGATTAAAGGAAGGTATTTCATTATACTTCGGGCTGCACACTTAATATCTAAAGTATGAGGCCCACTTTTGCGTGCTCCACTTCAAAGGCGGAGATAAGCAACTGAGAGTAGATTCCAACAGAGCTTCCAGAATGATGCACATCCTGCAAATCATTCATACAAGGAAGGAATGGAAAAACTGGGGATGTTTGGCATAAAGGTCAAATTAAGGGGAATCGTAAAAGCTATCTTAAATATTAAAAGCACTGATATGAAAAGCATAGAACAGGGCCGGCTGAGTGGCGCATTGGTTAAGCGCTGGTTTTGGGATGCCAGCGGCCCTGGTTCAGATCCCACATGAGGGCCAGTGACACTGCCCTCTACAGCTAACAACAGCTCCACCTGGAGCTGGGCTGTGCGAGCCCCGGTGATGGTGTGGGCTGCAGCCCCTGCTGCAGTGGGCTGCCATAGGCTACAGTGAGTGGCCCGCAGCCATCGTGAGCGGCTGGCAGCCAAGTGTGAGCTGCCAATAGCCGCTATGAGTGATATCCAGAGGCCAGCGTCCAATCTGCCTCATCCGGGAAGAGCGCAATGACGATACCAACAGTGAAGCAACATCCTCCGCAACTAAACTGAAGAACAAGAAGACAGCAACTTGTCTGTTCCCCTTCCCCAATTCCCCAACGCTGTTCCCCTCCACCAATTCCCCAATAAAATCTTTAAAAAAAAAAAAAAGAAAAGCATAGAACAGAGTTACTCTGTCAGGCTCCAGAGGACAAAATTTCTGGAAGTCCTGTGAGACCTTGTTCATTTGCCTTCATTAGGTTGAAATTTCTCATCTGTAAAACTGAATTGAGGCAATCTTCCAGTCCATCCCACTCTAGTAGTCCATGATTTTGTTGTTACAAAGAATCAGATTTTATCTCAACATCTTCCCCATTATCCACTAAATTCATCAAATAACGGAAAGAGCTGCCTCAAGAAAATAGTAAGCTGACCATCCTTGAAGATATTCAAGCAGAATACCAAATAATCTTTCAGGAATACTCTAGCAGGGCTACTTGCACTATATAGTATATTGAGGAATGCAGTTCTGGAATCAGACTTGGGTTTGAAACCTGAATCTGTCGATTCTTAGCTATGTAAACCTAGACAAGTTAACCTCTCTGTATCTGTTTCCTCATTTATAAAAAGGCAGAAAACAATAGGATACTTTTAGGGCTTCCTGTGAGGATTAAATGAAAGGATGCAGGTAAGCATTTATCACTTTGCCAGGCATATAATGAAAACACAATAAATGTCCGCTGTCATTACTGCTGAATGGGACTATATAATCTTTTAAGTATCTTCCAATTATAAGTGCCTATGGATCCATAAACATACTTTGGTAATAGAGCCTGTTGTCTCCTGCCTATTATAATGCAAGAGTCTCTTCATCTACTGCCATCACAACAATGTCCCAGCCATCAGAGTCTGCTTTTCCTGGTAAGACACTATGTGGCCTTGCTGAGTTGGGGGTCTGATCCTTCCCAGACCAGTAGGGAACACTAGTTGGGACACAGCAGGATTATAAAATCTGGTGGCAATATATGTTAGCACAAACATGGTTTCATGGCAGAAGCCAAAAAAAGAGATCAGCAACAGCAGAGCGAGTTGCAATTACAGGAGAGGGTAAACAAGCATAGTTTGTTGCCAGTAGTAATGTCGCTTGTACAAATCTTTAAAAAAAATTAAACCAGATTTGAAGTTGAATAGTCCAAAATCCCAAGTTTTAAATGCAGTCAGAGAACACTTTAATGAGCCTGTTGCAACACCCAGTGGGTCATAGCACAGAAGTTATTTAGACAAAGATGCCTTACCATTAGCTGAGGACTGTGTCAAGTCCTTAACACACATCATCTTATTAAAACTTCACAACCATTCTGCTCTCACTACCCAGACGTTATCCACATGGACATATAAGCTCCGAGAAGTTGAATGATTTGCCTAACATCACACTGCTGGTGAAGTGCATGAGCTAAGGCAGGTCTCCTAAGAACGTATTCTTCTCATCCAATCAGATCTTCACTGTCTATCCCAATGGGGGGAAAAGTATTCTGGTTGGAGCTGGGGACCTACTGACATGAGAGGTTGCTTGTGGACACTCTACTGACATGGACCCTGGGGGATGGAATGGTTTCCTATCACCAGTGTTAGAATCATGACATTTTGTGATCTACTTGTGTCAGGCTGGGCCATGGAGATCCTATTACAACCTAATCATAACCCCACTCTGCAATTCATCCACAGGGGAAAGCCAGGGATGGGGCTCATGCAGATACATGTTACAACAGCTAGCCAGACACATGAGAAGTGAGGCACCATCACATCTTCCTCATTTCAGGAAAATGGAAAACATCTGAGCCAAACACCACGTTCATACATGTGACAATAACATCCAATCCCTATTTCCAAAGAGGAGTTGTCTCAAAGTTTTTAAGAAAAACGTTATTTCCCTAAATTATTAGCAAGCAATGGAGGAGATTAGGCTACAGGTGCTCAGAAAGGAGAATGAAAATCCTAACGACAGGATGCAGAGACTTTTCAAATAGAAAGTAAAACTGGATCAGAGATACTTTTCTTTGCCTGATAAATTGTGTAGCACAATTTGAAAGGAGTTTTGATAACTTCTGTAACAGTACTACACTATCATAAAGTTCATAAAAGTTTGTTAAAAGGTCATAAATGTCTCTCAAAAATGTTAAAGTTAGTCTTGTTCCTTTGTTGCTTTCAGTTTTATGTCCCACATATGAGTGAAGTCATATGGTTCTCAACTTTTTCTCTCTGATTTATTTCACTTACCATGACAATCTTAAGATCCATCCATGTTGTCGCAAATGGCAGTATTTTATCTTTTCTTATGGCCGAATAAAAGGTGTCAAATATATGGTGATGGAAGGAGATTTGACTTTGGTTGGTATAGATGATGTATTACAAAATTGTATACTAGAAACTTATATAATTTTATTAATCAATGTCAGCCCAATAAATTTAATCTCAGAGGGTACAGGGGGATGGGTATGGTGGATCAGAGTAAAGGGGATCAAATATATGGTGATGGAAGGAGGACACTCTGGGTGGTGAACACACAATGTGATATATAGATGATGTATTACCAAATTGTACACCTGAAACCTATGTAGCTTTACTAACCATTGTCACCCCGATAAAACTTTAATTTAAAAAAAAGGCAATGTCATGAATAAAAAGTTAAAGTTATCTTAGAGATAGTGCTCCCTTCACGAAGACAGAAATTATGTCTGTGGAGATTTGTTAGAAAAATGAAATTGCTACTGAGATAAGAAATAGATGAAAAATAACATAGAGCATGATAATTTATTACATAGGATTTCTGTTGTGCTTTTAGACTCACCAATGAATAATATTAAACTACCATTGTTTCACCTGATTACACTCAGATACTGGTGTGTTCGTAAGTATTAATGAAAATGAATATCATCTTGGTTTTACAGTAGCCAGACAATGCAAAAAAAAATATATATATATTTTCAGACTTTTAAGGAGAATTCATTTCTAATGCTTACTTTCTTAAATTAGACCCAGCAACCAAAGAACAATGATGCAGAAGAAAAGGATACAGCATTTCCTGAAAGTCTACCATGAATTGGTATTGTGCTAGCGATTTTACATGTTATTTCATCTAATCTTAGAGACGAAATCTGTGAGGCAAGCCTCATCACCCCATTTTATAAATGAGCCAACTGAGGCTCCAAGATGTTAAGAAACATGTTGGCTAAAAACATACTGCCAAATGAGTCTACTATATAGGGGTTATATATAGCTGCCTTCTAATGATTAATTTGATGCTTCCCTTCTTGAAAGGCTGTTTTATATTCTTTGAAAAGATCAACAAAATTGACAAACCGTTAGCTACAATTATGAAGCAAAAAATACCTAAACTTATATAAACAGAGAGTAGATTTGTGGTTTTCAGGAGTGGTGAGGGGTAGGAATGATGGCAAAGGGTGCAAACTTCCAGTTATAAGATGAATAAGTCCTGAGGATGGAATGTACAGCAATGTGACTATAGTTAGCAATACTGTATTGTATACTTGGAAGTTACTAAAAGAGTAATCTTTAAAGTTCTCACCATATACACCAAAAAAATAGCAACTATGTGAGGTGATGAATGTGTTAACTAACCTCATTGCAGTAATCATTTTGCAACATAGCATCACCAATTGCACACCTTAAACTGACATAATGTTATCTGTCAAATATATCACAATAAAGCTAGAAAATTAAAATAAAACACGTAAGAACAAATTTGACAACAGAAGTGCCAAACATATATCAAAAACTACAAAACACTTAAAAAAAGGAAAGAAGTAAATAAATAGAAAGACATTCCATGTTCACATATTAGAAAACTTAATGTTAAAATGGCAATACTTCCCAAATTGATCTACAGATTCTGCATAATCCCTATCAAAATCCCAGCCAGAACCTTAGCAGAAATTGATAGGCTGATCTTAAAATTCATATGGGGCACAGAACAGCCAAAATAATCCTGAAATAGAACAAAATTAGACAAATCACACTTCCCGATTTCAAAACTTACTAAAAAGCTACAATGTAATCAAGGAAGTGTGGTGCTGGCATAAGGATAGACTATTTTTCAACATAGATCAATGAAGTAGAATTGGGAGTCCAGAAATAAACCCTTATATTCACGATCAATTGATTTTTCACAAGGGTGCCAAGATAATTCAATTCAATGGAAGCAAGGAGTAGTCTTTAACAAATGGTGCTGGGACAACACTATCCCTACATAGAAAAGAATGAAGTTGGACTCCTTCTTTGTACCACACAGGGATATTAACTCAAAATGGGTCATAGATTTCAATGTAATATAAAACCCTTAGAAGAAAACATTGGAGTAAATCCTTGTGAACTTGAGTTAGGCAATAGCTTCTTAGAAATGACACCAAGAGCCCAAGCAACAAAAGAAGAAATAGGTAAATTGGACATTGTTGAAATTAAAACCTTTATTTTATTTTATTGCTTTAGCTGAGCCATCCTGCCACCTGTTGGCAGCTTAGCAGCAGCTCAGCTCAGCCTGGGCATCGAACTGCTGTTGCTCAGAGCTCATCTCGCACTTTTTTTTTTGAGGGCAGTGTCACTGGCCCTCATATGTGGGACCTGAACCGAGCCACCGGCCTCCCAACCCAGCGCCCAACCACCGTGCCACTCGGCAGGCCCTCAGCTCACACTCTTGAGCAAGCTCTTAACCAACTGAGCTACTCTGCCAGCCCGAGATTAAAACCTTTTTATGTTGCAAAGGACACCATTAAGAAAGTGAAAAACCAGCACACAGAATTGGAGGCAATATTTTCAAGTCATATATATCTGATAAGGGACTCCTATCCAGGCTATATAAAAAAGTCTTACAACTCAGCAATAAATATATAAATAACTCAACGAAGAAACAGGCAAACGAATTGACACAGACATTTCTCCAAAGGAGATATGCAATTGGCCAATAAGCACACTAAAAAAAGATGCTCAATATCATTAGTCTTCAGGTAACTACCAATCAAAACCACAACTGAAATACCGCTTCAGACTCATTAGGATAACTATAATCAAAAAACCAAATAATAACAAGTGTTGGCAAGGATGTGGAAAAATTGGAACCCTCATACATTCCTTGTGGGATGTAAAACAGTGTAGTCACTTGGAAAATAGACTGGCAACTCCTCAAAAAGTTAAACATAGAGTTACCATATGACCCAGAAATTCCACTCCTAAGTACATACTCAAGAGAAATGAAAACATATACCCACACAAAAACACGTACACAAATGTTCATAGCAGCATTATTTACAATAGTCAAAAACAGATACAACTCAAATGTCCATCAACTGATGAATGGGTAAACAACATGTGAACTCTATACAATGGAATATTCTTTAATGATAAAAAGAATGAAATACTGATTCATTCTACATCATGGATTAACCTTGAGACTCTTATGCTAAGTTATAAAGACAATAAAGAAACCACACATTATATGATTCCACTTATAGGAAATGTTCAGAATAGGTGTATCTATAGAGACAGAAAGTAGATTAATGGCTTCCAGTGGCTGGAGCAGGGAAAGATTAGCGGGCAATGGGCAGTGATTGCTTATGGATACTGCGCTTCCTTTTGATGATGGCTGTACCAGTCTGTGGATGTACAAAAAACAACTGAATTGTACATCTTAAATGGGTAAAGTGTATGGTATATGAATTATATCTCAATGAAGCTGTTGTTTAAAATAGAAATAGTAGTGGATAAAATTGTTGGCACCTTGGCATGGACTAAGGCAGGGCACCAAATTATATTAGTGGCCATTGTATTCTTTACTACTATGCACTTGTGGGAAAAGAAATACTATTTCACTTAAGAATGTTCTTGAGGAAACCAGTAAATATTATAGTTCTTGTTCATTAAAAATGCTATTTATGTTAACATGCGTTGGGTTTACTGTTACTTTTAAATAAATATATAGAATTTGAAAAGGCTATTTAAAGAGATTATAAGAAACTTATGGTGCTTCATAACACACTGCATTTATATAACATACTACATCCTTCTAAACCAACTTCAGTTTGGTTGTTTAGTTGGGTTAATAAATCTTGATCTACATTTGCAACATTGGAAAACCCTATTCTGGCTTTCTCAGGAGGTTAAACTATCTACAAAAATATTTAGGTGGGTGTGACAGAAACCTATTTATATAATTCTTAAAAATAAAGTTCTTTTTAAAATACATTGCTGAAGGTCTTAATTTTTAAAAACTGTTTCCCTGTATCTTGAGCTGTATGTGTTGCGAGATGGCCTAAAATGCTAGCTTTAAATGTGATAGTTAATCCAAGTTTTAAAATGATTCTTCCAAATTATCCAGGTCCTAAATCTATTCATTCAAATATTTATTATACTTGTGTCTATATCATAAAGGCCCAGATATTATCAGCTAATAAAATACAACATTTGAATAAATGTTCCCATGAAATCATTTGCTGTAATCTTGCTACAACACAAAAGTTATTTGTTAACTGGCTCCAAGGGAGAATAAAAAATTAGTTGAATAATTTATTTCAAATATAAGAGCTGTTCAGTATTGCAGTACTTTTAAAATTAAATTTTCGTTTTCTGCATTATTCAGAAACACATTGGTTGTAAATGGTTCCATTTCAGGAAATTTTCTTAGTTTTCTCTCTCTCCCTGGGTAGTCACTGAAAAGACTTAGGAAGATGCAAATTTTTAGAAAAAAAGTTAAACAAGCAATGAATACTGCCAGTCTATTAGACACTTGTGTGTTCTAGCACCCATTATAAATGAAATAAAACAAAACCAAGAGGTTTAAAATTGAAAACCTTCCAAAATAAAGGCTTCTTTCCATCTTCACTCTAAGTTAAAAAGTTCCAAGTTATTACCCAATCTCACTCGAGCTCAGATTCTGTCAGCATTCTGGTGGGCAGGGATCTACAGCTAGCTATCCAGCCTCTAAAAAAATTCCAGGTCACAGTCCTGGAATAAACAAGCAAAGCTAAACAAATGGCATGCCTTATCAAAGAAACACAAACATGATTGAGCATACAGCATTTCAACCAGCCAACATTGGTTCTATAATCGTATTTCCTATGTTATAAATGTATTCTGGACGAACAATTCATTCTTATGGATTTACTGCCTCATGCTGCTTCACCATTGTATTTCAATTCTAGTTAGAGGGACCCGAAGGAGAAAGTGTACGCTGAATGTAGGCAAATGTCAATTGCCGACTATCTGTAACACCTCTCAGGAATGAGTTAATCAAGTTGCCAGCTAGTTGAGAGCTTAATATTTTAAAAAGAAACCATTTTTAATTTAATCTGTTGAGCAGAAATCTAAAGACAATACTCACTGCTTATCTTTATAAATAGAATATGGTGGGCATTGACAATCTAATCTCTTTTTTATGAATTCGGGTCATTATTATGAACACTAATTACTGCCCTGTTATAATGCACTGATGCCCTCGAGGCCTACTGTTTAAGCAATGTAGGGCTATTAGTTCCACACTGCTCTGAGTCCTTGGTCTGTTTATTGGTTTTCTGATTCCTTCCTTACAGTCAGCTGTCCCTCCCTCCTACTACCTTCTATGAGCCTTTCTAACATTTCTAAATTGCTTTTCCACAGCTGTTGGCTGGGAAATCCGATAATCATGATATAAGCATAATGACGAGTAAATAAATTATGAATGAGGATTTGAGAACCTCACCCTATAAAGTGCATGAGCCTCAGTGCATGGATTTTGGGACACATACTTCATCTTCACAAAGCCTTTCTTCTCCATCCTAGATCTTAAGTGAGGTTACTAGACCACGGATTCCAGCTGTATGATACCATATCTGACAAATGCCTCCCTTTACCATTGGAACAATTTATGGTCAGGTAAAAAGTCCTCAGGCAATTAAAACAAGCGTTGATTAAGACAAATGTACTTCTTCTGCAACTGCAGATAAAAAAAGTATAATTTTCTAAGCCTGAACATTTAGGATACCTTAGAAAAAATTGCATAGAGACTTAATACTTTGGAAGCATGACTTAGAATTCTGAAAATTCATATAAAACTAAGTATATAAATAGTAGAAGTTCAATTCAGTTGAATCATAAAATGTTTATTGAGCATCTACCATGTTCTAGGCATTATACTAGGCACTACAGGGGACATAAAAATGAAGAACACAGGGTCGGCTGAGTGGTGCACTGGTTAAGAACTGGTTTTGGGATGCCAGCGGCCCTGGTTCGTATCCCACATATGAGGGCCAGTGACACTGCCCTCTACAGCTAACAACAGCTCCACCTGGAGCCCCGGCGACGATGTGGGCTGCAGCCCCTGCTGCAGTGGGCTGCCATAGGCTACAGTGAGTGGCTGGCAGCCAGCGTGAGCTGCCAATAGCCGTGGTGAGCGACATCCAGAGGCCAGCGACCGATCTGCCTCATCCGGGAAGAGCGCAGTGACGATACCAACGTGGGCCAGTGAAGCAGCGTCCTCCGCAACTAGACTGAAGAACAAAAGGACAAAAGGACAGCAACTTGTCTGTTCCCCTTCCCCGATTCCCCAAGCTGTTCCCCTCCCCCAATTCCCCCAATAAAATCTTCAAAAAAAAATGAACAACACAGTCCGTGCTTTAAGAACTTAGTATCTGGTAAACAAAATTGAATACAAATGACTGAGATGAAAGGCAAAGGGGTGTAAGAAAAGCATAAACAAGATAACATGGGAGTTCACAGAAAAGAGAGAGATTAAACTTAGTTTGGAAAGAAGGGTCAGAAAATCACAAAGTATACCATGGAATAAATACGTGTGCTTTACAGGTTGCATGGATTCTTGATGAGGAGAAGAGAGTGGGAGAAGAGGCAGCAGTAGCAGGCATCTCAGGCTGAGGAAGCTGCAATTATTCATTTCACAAATACTTACTGTTTATTATATGTCAGGCACTGCTGTAGTTACCATTATGCTATACCAAATAAGCACAATCTGTAACGTGTTAGATGGTGATTTAAACACTATATTCAGGAGCAGTAAGCCACTTTACCTGGAACATATATAAGGGAATAATGAAGGCTAATGCTGAAGAAATAGGGTGGGCACATACTATGGATGGACTTGAATGTAAGACAGAGGAGTCTGCCTGCTGAATGAACTGCAATCAGAAGCCATCAAAGATGATCACATGATTAGTGCCTCACTTTATAAAGGATGAACAGGCGTGAGGAGAGAGGCCAGGAGAGATCAGACTTACCACTGAACATTTATTAAGAATATTGACACAGCCCAGGTGAAAAGTAATTAAGGGATATAATATAATATGATATAATGATATAATTTAAATTATGGGACTTCCATGAAACAGGAGATCACACACACACACACACACACACACACACACACACACACACACACACACCAGTAATTCAAAAACTCATTCTTATAGTTCAGGCCAAAACCTTGAAGCCAACCTTGAATCATCTGTTTCTTCTGACATCCTACATGCAATCGATAGCAAATCCAGAATCCAGTACTCTCTCACCCCTTTCACCACCACTACCCCAGTCCAAGCCATCATCAACTCTTGCCTGGCTTACTGCAACAGGCTCCTTACTTCCTCCTTCTTCTACCCTTGCCCCACTATAGTCTATTCTCAACCCAGTAGCCAGAGCTCTCTTGCTGACAAAAAAGGCAAATCATGTAGCTCCTTTGTTCAAAACCCTCCCACAGCTTCCCATTTCACTCATAGTAAAAAGCCAATATCCTTACCATGGCCTACAGAGCCCTACATGGTCTTGTCCTCTGCCCTCAGCAATCTGATCTCACCTCCTACTACTCTCACTCGCTCTGCTTTAGTCACACTGCCCATTTTATTGTTTCTGGAACACTATGCTCTCCCTCATCTCGAGGTCTTTACACTTTCTAGTCCTTCTGCCTGGAATGTTCTGCTTGCCCCCTGCATGTCTGCTTGGCTCTCTCCTAACCATCAAATCTCTACTCAAATGTGACATTCTCAGTTTTCCTGGAATATACCATTGAAAACTGTGCACACATATACACTCTATTCCAATCTTTCCTATCCAACTTTCTCCATTTTTCTCCATATAACTTTTCATTATCTGGCATTCTATATATTTTACTTAGCTGCTTGTGTGTCTTCCTCCACTAGAATATCAACTCCATGGTGGTCAGGATTTTTGTTTGTTGTATTCATTCCTATATCCTCAGTGCCTTAAATAGTGCCTGACAGGGCCGGCCGAGTGGCGTGGTGGTTAAGCGCTGGCTTGGAAAGCCAGCGGCCCCAGTTCTGGTCCCACATATGAGGGCCAGTGACACTGCCCTCAAAAAAAAATAGTGCCTGACACAATACTTCTCGATGAATTAAATATTGAATTGAATGAATTCAGAAAAAACAAAGTGAAATAAACAAGGGACACTGAAGAAGTAGAATTCACAAAACAAGACAACGAATGGAATGAATGGAATGAGGAAGGAGAAAGGATCAAAATGTCTATGGTGTCCCGACTCCAGGAATGGCAGTAGCATTATCACAAATAGAATAGTCAGGGAAAACTGGGGAGAGAAAATTAATTTATTTTGGACATGATACACATGTGGTATGGGACACTAATGAGAGATCAGGCGATGCAAATCTAGACCTTAAGAGAGAGATCAGGGCTAAATATATAGGTTTAAGGGTTATTGATATAGAGGCAATAGTTGGAGCAGATAGGACAGAACCTTGGAAAAGACCATATTTGGGGGTTCAAGGAAGAAAATCAGTCAGGGAGGTAGAAACAATATCAGAGGACCAAAACAATATCATGTCATCAAGCCAAGAGAGGAGAAAGTTTCAAGAAGGTGATGGTAAATTAGTATTATGTATTGCAAGAGAAGTCAAGAGGGTTCTTAGAACAAGCAGGTTGATTTGGCAACGAGGAACCCACTGATGACCTTTGAGAGAGGTATTTCACTGAAGTGGCAGTAGCAGAAGTCAAATAGCAAGGCATTTAAGAAAGGTACTTGTAATAAGATCAACAGAATAAAAATGCTCATACGCTTTTGCCTAGTAATCCCACTACTTGGAAGTTATCTGTAAAAACGATTCAACAAAAGAATAGAGAAAAAATGCATGAATGCAGGAAGATGTATATTTCATTGTTGTCAGTAATAGTAAAAAATGTAAACTACTTGAAATGTCCAACTATAGGAAAATAGTTTAGTAATTTATGATATATTAAAACAGGAAACTATTTGATAAATATTACAAAGAATATGAAGAAAAAGGAACACACAAAAAAATCAAAACATAAACTTAAAATATATGCCATTTATACATTTGACATTTAATTATGAAGCCCATCTAATGTGATAGGCACATACTATTGTAGATACGCAGATATCTACGCCCAAAACAGGTTGGCCTTCTAGCCTCATAAGACTTACAGTCTGTGATTGAAGCTCTGAAAAATGTATACATATATGCGAACAGCAGACTATATACCCTCAATGACAAAAGCTCTGTTACGATAGTAGGATTATGGCTCTTTGCCCTCTAATATATTTCAAGAAAAATAGCTCTTTCCAATAAATAAAAAGCAAATATTTATAGCAGTGAAAGGAAGAAGATCATTTGAGAAGGCAGGTTGAGGGGGAAAGTAGTGTTTGAGGAAATGTTTTTTAAAAGAGAAAACCTAAGCATGTGTCAAGACAAAGGAAATAGCAGAGGCAGAGATTGCAAATTCACACCTCTTTCTTACTGCAACAGCTAATTTAACATATCCATTCTGAAAGTTCTTCGGATTCCTCGGAGAATGGACTTTGAATAGCCTAGAATAGCTGTCCTAGAGCTGACATTTAAATATGTTTCCTGTGAACATTAATAGGGGTCCCATTCTCCACCTAAAAAATGCTTGATTCAGACAATAAATTTCATAGTAACATTACTAAACGTGGAGGAAACAGTTACTGGACATTATTAACTCTCATGAATTGCCTCAGACTACAGCATGTATTCACCTCACTCCAATAACTTTGCTTCTATATGATTTTTTTAACGGTAAAAATTGTCTGGGTGTGGGGTGTATTTTATTATCATTTAAAACAAAGACAATTTGAGCTGGCCGAGTGGCTCAGTTGTTTAAGAGTTAGTTTAGAGCACAAGCTCTGAGCAACAGGGCCACCGGTTCGATTCCCACATGGGCCAGTGAACGCTGCACCCGAGCTGAGCTGCTGCTGAGCTGCCAACAGGTGGCAGGATGGCTCAGCTGGTGTAACAACAAGATTGCCTGTTCAATGGTGCCTATGCCCACCCACAACTAAAGATTGAGCTCGGTACCTTGAGCTGAGCTGCCGGCTGGATGGCTCAGAGGATAGGGTGTGCGCTCTTAACAACAAGGCTGCATGTTCGACTCCTGCCTGGGACGGTAGCTACACCCACCCTCAACTAAGACTGAACTCAGCACCTTGAGCTTAAAGGCCACGAGCTGTGGACGGGAAGCCAGATGGAGACTGGCACCCTTTACAACCAAGATTGAAGAACAACAACTTGGCTGGTCCCCTTCCCCAACTCCCCAACACTGTTCCCTCCCCCAATTCTCCAATTTTAAAAAAAAGACAATTTAAGGAAAGCGTGGTATACACATCTAATACTTTGACCTCTCAGTTCCTTAACCTCATCACCAATGAATTTCTCTTTTCATTCCATGTCAGTCATCCGCACCCCACACCTCGGAAGTTAAGATCACCTTTTAACAGTGTCTCCAGAATTACTAATTCCAACATGACATTCTCTGAGTACAACCTTCCAGGTTGGTGGTTCAACTACTCCTACTATCACCATTCTTTCAACTCATCAAGGTGTCCAGTTCATGGACCCCGCCCCCTCTCCTTTCTTCCTATTCACCAGAATTTTCTTCACTTCCTTCCTTAACCAGCTTAGGATCCGTAGTACAGCACTGCAGTAACACTATTGCCAAAAGCAGCAATCTCGTGCCTCACTCTGATGTTGTTGATGCAGCTAATGATGTTTTTGTTCTCGTATGGCCAAAGTCCAACCATTGATCATTCCTACTAACCACTTTCTCTCCACCAGTACCCAGGAGCCAGTGATGGGGCAAAGCCACAAAACAGGCAGATGGGTTTCGATATGGAAAATCAAACTCACTGCCTACAATAGGGCCCTGAAAACTGCTCACCAATATTGCTATATTTCTCTGGTCAATATACTCCTTTTTACTATCACAACTTTTTTCAAATTTTCTTCCCTCTCCTCAAACCTCCAGAACACTATTTTCCAGCACTACTCCTTCTCAGAACATGACTTTGTTTCTTACTTCCTAGAAAAAACAGACCATTATCTCCTTAAGGCTGGCACATAGCAGGCACTCAAATATAGTGATACATAAGGGGATTGGGATAAAAACATAAAAAGGAGAAAAACTTGTCATGATAACCTTAAAGAAAGTACTTCCTTTTCTCTAGGCCTCAGTTTTCTGATCTTAAAAAGAGGTAGGAAAAAAAAAAGGGAAAAAAAAAAAGAGGTAGGAATAGGGGCCGGCCGAGTGGCGCGGTGGTTAAGCGCTAGCTTGAGAAGCCAGTGGCCCCAGTTCGGATCCCCGATATGAGGGCCAGTGACACTGCCCTCAAAAAAAAAAAAAAGAGGTAGGAATATAACATTATCTAAGTAGCCCACAGCTCTAAATGATATAATAAAATTTAGGTTCACATGTCAGGTCGCATGAATGCAACCTGTCCAGAGAAAGATTTTCTCAAAAGTGAACAAGCACTTCTTTATCCCTTTCCCTTTCTCACCAAGCCCCTCAATCCGCCTCCCATCTGGCAACCATCAGTTTGTTCTCTGTATCTAAAAATCTCTTTCTGCTTTGTTTGTTTATTTTGTTCTTTAGATTCCATAGTCAATAATATTGCAATAAGTATGTACCACGTCAGATGGGTAATAGACTTATTGGGGTTATCACTTTGTGAGATGTAAAAATGTCTAATCACTATGTTGTTTTGTACACCTAAAACTAATAATAAAAAACAAAACCCAAAACAAAACAAAGTGAACAAGCAGTAGCCAGGAAATGCCATCTTATGCCTGTGTTCCCAATCAGGGGAGGTGCTATAATTCATTGTTCAATAAATATTTAGTGACTTCCTACTATGTGTAGGGATTTACAGGGGAGAATAAAGGCTATATAGATCTGGGTTTTGCCTTCATAGAACTTTCAATCTACTAGCGGAAGGAACACTTCATACAAGTATGTCTAACAGGTGACACGTGCAGCGACTTTAAAAAGACTACTGATTAATGACTTAATTCTTATCACTTCCCAAACAAGTGTGAAGGACTCTAATGGTTGTCAAAAAACTGTCACTTCCTAAGATATGATTTAATGGCATGCCCTGAGACTATTCAAAGCTAGATAGGAGTGGGTGAGTAGAGAAATATGGAGTTAGTCCTGACTTACTAAAGTGTTTTTCAAATTTCAAGACACTTTACTTTTTAAAATGTTTTTTCAATGGAAGAAACACCTTGGAAACATTAAATCTATTACCTGCACAAATTTTATGGTAAATGTAATATATTTGAATGTATCCATTTGCTGAAAAAAGAAAAGGGAGGAGAAAGAAAAATAGGTACTGACAGACATATTTCACTTAGCATGATAATCTCAAGATCCAGGCCGAAAAAGGCAAGAACCATATGACTTCATTCAATCATGGGATATAAAACTGAAAGCAACAAAGCAACAAGACAAACAACAAAAACTCATAGACACAGACAATAGTTTAGTGATTACCAGAGGGTTAGCGGGGAGGCGGGTGGTAGATGAGGGTAAATAGGGTCAAATATGTGGTGATGGGAGGAGAACTGACTCTGGGTGGTGAACACACAATGCGATATCAAGATGATGTATTACCAAATTGTACACTTGAAACTTATATAATTTTACTACCCAATGTCACCCCAATAAATTTAATTAAAAAAATAATAAAAAAGTAGGTTCTGACATATTCATGCCTAGTGTTCTAAAGTTGGCTTTGCATTAGAATCCCCTAGGGAAAATTTTATATACATATTCCTGACCCCCACTCCCACTCAGAATATCTGGGGTTCAGGTCCAGAAATCTGTATCTTTTAAGCTCCTTGGGTGATTCTGATGCACTGCCAGGGTTGAGAACCAAGGTTAGATCATTTAGATTATTCACTGTCCCCAAACCCACAAGAATTTCTGTATTACAGGGGAGCAAAATAAACTATCGATTTATTTCTAAAAATCGATTTCTTGGGGCATGTTATCTTTTAATAAAATTTACTATACAGTTGGGCTGTATTTTAAGTGCTTTACGCATACTTTGTAATGCATTGATGGCCCCTGCATAATGATTGCATATGCTACATATATGTCCATTTTATAGGACCTGGAGCATAATTTTTAACTACTTTAAATGATTAGAGATTTAAAGTTCCTATATCTTTGCTTTTATGCCATGTTCTTGATTATATCTATGATTTATTTGATGCTGAGTCTTTGGTCAGGAACACAGCCTCCAATTATAATATTGTTCCTGGGGCAAAATGTGATCCATTTTATGATGCAGTTTCCAGGAACAGCATGGTGGAGAAGATCAGGGCCTACCTGTACAAGTGTAGCTCCCTTTTCACAAAAGGTTATGTTCCTGAAAAGTGGTATAAATGGAATTTCTATCAGCGAAGTCATTGAAAATCTACCAAGGACCCACTTAACCTAAAAGAAACCCTTTAATAGAAAAGAAATACTTCTAGAAAATTAAAACTCATCCTTATTTTATTTGCTCTGCAAATTTTAAGCTAATACATTAGAGCTATTAAAACATGAGTATTTCCATAGAAGCTAGTCAAGGCTACAGTCCAAAGGGTATTTTTCTTGAATATCAAACTGCGATCATACACTTTGGAGTCAATAAAAGTCCACACTGAATCTCCAGTCAGTCCACGGAGGTTAGCTTTTGTAATGCTGCTATACATTAATCTGGCAAAGAATGTGGGTGGCAGGCCTGTTTCTTTTTACTGTAAGATTGACTCTAAAAGGATCAGAGTACAGACAAATACTCACACAAGGTTCCTGTGAGTGAAAATGGCAGGTGTGAAGACCCTCCTTTATCAGATTGAGAAATGCAAGCAAGCACGAGTTGATGTGAGTTGATGTGCACAGTCTAAGTGGTAGTGAGGACTTCTGAGCTGCAGACAGGTAAACTAAATACTAGATAGAACGAACTGAATAAGCAAGTTATTTGCACTCAAGAAGAATGCTGCTCAAAGTAGCCATTTCCTAGAACAGAAGAGAGATGAAGGCAGAAAAGGCATGCAAAAGTACTTGGTAAACTCTTAAGTACTATGCAAACACAAGAAACAAAGTTCTCAGTTAAGGGTAAAGTCACAGGTAGTGGTATCAGGAGTTTGAGGAGAAAGTATTTTCAAAAAAATCCAGAAATGGGAAGGAGGGGATGGACTGGGAGGGCAACATTACGGGTCCAAACTTGACTTTTGTCAAGAACCAGTAAAACCAGGCAGTATGGTCATGGGTTTTTCTCCAGCCTCTTTCACTGCAGGGGTACCAGCACCAAGGAGGCAGGAAGTTACCAAGAGTGTGATTTTACCAACTGAACAAAACAAGTGAGAGGAAGCAAGGGAGGTAAGGGTATATGCATGTCAGGGGCCTGAATTACAGTGGTGGCAGTGGAAATAGAAAAGGATAAGACTACGAGACTCTCTGAGGATCAGAATGATGAGGTTTAGCTAAGACGCATGAGAGGTTCCAAAACGCCTCCACATGGGTTAGTTAGGCAGTAACAGCTTCTGAACACTTGTTGCACACAGAACACTGCACAGGTGGGATTTCAGAGGTCAGCTGTGGTCCTAGATGTCCTCAAATGGTACTGAGGTGAACTACCTGAGATGTGAAGGTAAGACCTGGCAAAGAGTGGGCTCGGAAATTAGGAGAGGAAAGCAAAGATAAGTTTGCCCAACTTGGTAATAGATTTGACGGTGGGCAAGGTCAGTGGACAAAGGAGTAGATTCTCACCTTAGTGACAGTAAGCTAGATACAGACGAGATCAGTGACGAAGACTAGAATCATGGGGTAGGAGCACAAATATTTTGTTGTGTGTGATTAGGCTTGTATCTGCATATACGCGCCCCCCCCCTTACCTATTACAGCATAATTTAAATTTAAGAAGGTTCTTAAGCTATCTCACATACAAATACATACAACTGGAATGAATTCAGACACATGGAGGAAGTATGTGGTCAAAAGTCCTTCAAGTTAATCCAAAAGTGATCATTAAAGGCAGGTATTATCATGCTAAGAAGGAAACAGCAGAAGAAAGACAATACGAGATCTGCAGACCTGGCTCGAGTCCAAGTCCAGTAATCTGAGCTTCACTTTCATCATCGGTAAAAACAAGTAATGCGGCCCTCCCTACACAACCATAAAGTCTGTTCATAGGACTGAATGGAAGATTTCTGAGGGCAGGGCCCTTTTCTGTCTTGTTTGCTAGTATATCTCTAGTACTTAGCCTGGTACATAGCAGGAGCTTATGAATGAGTACAGGAAAATGCCTTTATATCTAAGAGCTCTACACAAATATCAAGTATGGACTTACCTGCCTAATCATTAAATTAAAACTGTTTCTGATTATAGGGATATAAAATTCTCTAATATTTTGATATACATATTTAAGCACTATATCTTATTTCTTTCTTATGAGATAGTGATGAACTGGCAGTAGCTCAACAGGCATCAGTTAGAGAGTTTAAGCATTTAATTCTAAAATTATTTCCTGGACCAGCTCCATTGGCCAGAGGCAAAAGGTCAAAGGCAAGAACGATGAACTTTTTGAACAGTGAAGCTACTTCCCATTGGGAGTAGTTAAGCTGGAATCCTGCTAAAAAAGGCAAAATGAAAGATTGTGTAGTCACATATGAAATATACTGAGCAGTTTAAAAGCTGGGTTTTTTGAGCTGCACCAAAAATATGTCCTGGCTATTCCCTAAGGATCCCTTTACCTTTTCTACTTGCCCCTTACTCCCAGTCAATACCATTTATTATAATTTCTGTCTTCTCTGGTCCATCAACCTTTTACATTTATAGTGATATATTTATGCTTATGTTTAACTTTAATAACTGTATTTTTATATATAATTGTCATATTTTTTCATTTTTATATTTATATTGTATATTCTATATTAACCCCTCAAATTCTGAATGACTAAATGGATGAACTTCATCCAGACTTCAATATACTGAGCCTGCCACTCTCTCACTCCTCCCGTCCAGCATATTTATGACCTACCATTATAATCTCTCCCTGCCAGTAAGCTAGTCTGGCAAATCGCTGAGCCTGGAGAAAATCAACCATTTACCTGCTCTGAATTTGTACCTGAGCAAGCTGAATGGTCCTAGAGGAAGTCATATAACCTTGCTGACTGGTTGGACTTAAATTCATGATCACAGACCACAAACACGTACTAAATGCTGCCTGTTTGGAATCCATGACTCTTCTCCATTAAGCTTGCTTTCTGGGGAAATTATTTTATATCTTTTTTCTGTCAAAGCTCTCCTACCATTCTCCTCTGCCCTCTATCTACCCAGATGGTCATGCCACATACTCTAATTTCACATACTACAAGGAGACAAAGGAAACAGGGTTGGGCATTGTCTTTGCTAATTGATTTCATAGCATGCAACATTATTCTACTGGGGAGCTTACTGTAGGTCAATAAAAGTAAAGAAATAATAGCCCTACTTTATAAATCTGTCAGTAAGTAGGTTCCCAATATCTAGTTTCCAGATAGATACCACAACTGCATTGTTTATACTTAAGCAAGTTACCATTTTCCTATTGACTCTGACAATTGGACTAAATAGACCAGGTTATAATTTACCAAGCCTCACATCTATATGCACTTAAAATTCACTGAAACCATTTCAAGAACTATCATGCATTACCTAATAGTCTATTTCATAAGAATTCAAAATATGACTAGCTCTTTGTATTGTCACATGCATTGTGATGCATTTTATACATAATGCTAATAGCTATTACTTGTTGAGAGCCAACTATGTACCAGGCATTATTCTAGGCACAGGGGACACATGGTAAAGAAGAAATAGTCCTTGCTCGCATAGAAGTTTATATTCCTTGGTTTCCTCAGGTTATTCATTAGATGTTAGATTTTTTTGCATACACGTTTTTACTAAGGCTGAAAATAGAAGGAGAAAGACATTTATTAAGGGTATCTGCAATTCTTATACCAATTGCAGTAGTGGGTTCTTTCCCCACAACAAGCAGTTCTCTGTGACACCAGCTGGGTGCCACAGAGATACTATCTACCTGGACAGAGTGTCAGATCCACAGGTTAAAGGCTCAATACTACAAGACTCCCCCTGCCCCACTTTCAGATACCAATTGTAAGTCCAGGTTGTCACCCGTACTTCTGACCTACCAGCTATAGATTTAACGACCTCCTTGGGATTGAATAATTTCCCAAGGTGGCTAACTGATTCAGAGAAACATTTTACTTATTATAATAGATTACCTTTTTTTTTTGAGGGCCATGTCACTGGCCCTCATATGTGGGACCGAACCGGGGGCCGCTGGCTTCCCAAGCCAGCGCTTAACCACCGCACCACTCGGCAGGCCCAATTACCTTTTTTTTTTGATAAAAGGATATAACTCAGGAACAGCCAGATGGAAGAGATGCACAGAGCACAGAGCTTTCATACCCTCTCTAAGTCAGTCGCCTGGAATCTCCACGTGTTCACCACCCTGGAAACTCTCTGAACCCTATCCTTTTGGGTTTTTATGGAGGCCTCATTTAAAAAATCATTGGCCAGGGCTGGCCGAGTGGCACGTTGGTTAAGAGTTGGTTTGAGAGAGCGAGCTCTAAGCAGCAGGGCCGTGGGTTCGGATACCACATGGGCCAGTGACACTGCGCCCTCTACAGCCAAGATGGTGAATAACAGCTCGACCTGGAGCTGGGCTGCCGTGAGTCGCTGGTGATGGCAAAGGCTGCAGTAGGGCTGCTGTGAGCTACTATGCGTTGCCAGCAGCCAGTGTGAGCGGCAGTCCGAGGGCCAGTGACTGATCTGCCTCAGTCGGGAACAGCGCAATGATCACAATACCAATGTGGGCCAGTGAAGTCACATCCTCTACAACTAGACTGAGGAACAAAAGGACAGCAACTTGTATGTTCCCCTTCCCCGATTCCCCAATGCTGTTCCCTCCCCAAATTCCCCAATAAAATCTTTTAAAAAAATAAATAAATAAAATAATAAATAATCATTGGCCATTGGTGATTGAACCCTAAGGGCTTTCCAACCAAAAGTCATCTCATTAACAGAACAAAAGACATCAATATCCCAGTATCGTCAATAATTCTCTACATGTATAGCTTCTACTCCATTTTTTCCAGTATGTTACTAAAATCTTTTCATCTGCCACTATTGTCTTCCAATTTCAATTAAGAGAAAAGGCTTTGGAATCAGGGCTAAATTATAGTTTTGGCTGTGTCACCTCTTGGCTTTGTGGCCACTGGCAAGTTAACCTCTCTGAACTTCAGTTTCTTCTGTGAGGTCTTTACACTGCAGCTACAGTACTATTTCAAAACTCAAATTTGATCAACTTGCTGTCCTACCTAACAACCCTTCAATAATTTACCACTCCCCTTAAAATAAAGACCAAGGTCCTCCTCAAGGCTTCCAAAGACCCTGCATGGTCTCTGGTCTGCCTACCCCTCTGACTTCTTCCCACACCATGTTCCCTCCTACCTTCTTTAATCCAGCCACTTTGGCCTTCTTTCAGTCTCTTAAATTAGGTTTACCAGATTTAGCAAAGAGAAATACAGAACGCTCAGTTAAATTTGAATCAGGTAAATAACAAATATTTTCTAGAAGTATATCCCCAAGTATTATATGAGACACACTTCCACTAAAAAAATCATTCACTGTTTGACTGAAATTCCAATGTAACTGAGCATTCAGTATTTTATCTGGAACGCTATTGAAATGTGCAGTCTCCCTCCTGCAGCGGGGCCTTTGCACATGTTGTTCTCACTTCCTGATATGCTCTTTTCTCGTCCTCCAGCTGACAGAGCTGTCACAAGGAATACATGAGGCAAGATTTATAAAGTGTATATCATAGTACTTACCACAAACAAAATACTCAACAAATAGTGTAATAATAATTAAAAGCTTTCTACCCTTAGTTTACCTTTTATATTATATTAATTGTAGTGGCATTAATGCTTTGTCAGTTTAAAAAAGTCATTCTTAAAGCTCTTGGGTTCTTTATAAGAGAGTTGGTAAACACCAATACGCATATGTGGTCAGTAGATATGTAGAGGAAATATGGTTGGTTGTCACATAGCCAAAATCTGCTGCTGGAGAAGCAACCTTGAGTCATACTTTCTCACCAAAGAGAAACAAGAATGGTTTGAACGTTAACTGCTAAAGAGATGTAATCAGATTTAGGAAAGGTCCATAAAACCGCACCTATGCACCAGTTAAAGGAGTTGCCCTCTGGGTTACCTGTCATCATTATCATACTAAACACATCCACCAGCGCCATGACATCTGGAGTAGCCCATTTAAGACCAAAAAAGGGTGGCAACCTAATTCTCAAAACACCCCTCCCCATTCCAGGAAAACTCATGAATATTCCTCTCCTGAGTCAAAATTAACCCAGCCCCAACCGCCAGAGCGCATGAAACACTATGTCCATAGCCCTCGGGGTGCCATACCCATTCTCCTTTGGAGTATGCTCCCTCGGTGCATTAAGCTTTTGCTTTCATAAACCTTTCTCTCTGCAAACTGTTCTGCTCACTCTTGATTTCTATCCTGACAGGGGAAAGGACTCCTGTGCCAGTAACACATACATAACATATAGTAGTATTTCCCTTACCAAATACTTTTAAATATTTGATTTCAATTTGGTCTTCACAATGATACTGTAATGTAATGTTGGGAAGGAAAAATTTCCCTCTACCCTTTTAAGTTCTTCTGGCTGGTCTAAGAATTAAATTTACATGAAACAAAATACCAGGAGAAAATCAAACAAAACTTTAATAACATATACCTTCTATATACAAGTGAGAGACCCAAGAAAACTGAGTGTCTCATGAAAATGGCCAAAGCCGCCATTTTAACTAACTATCATCTTTAGCTGAAGACAAAAGATGTTGGGGGTGGGAGTAGCCAGTTATGGGAGCTGATCAGGAAAGACAGTGAATAAGGGTTTAAGGTTGTTACACAGATTTAAGTCCTTGCCTTCTGCATTTATAACAATTTTCTATTGAGATAAAGTCAACACCCTCTTCCTGGTACAGCAAGAAAGACCCCCTTACAAATGGAGATTTCCTCACAAATGGAAATATCTTTTACAAAGAGTAATTTCTACTTTTTAAAATTGAGGTAACATTGGTTAAGAACATTCTATAAATTTCAGGTGTACAACATTATAATTCAATATCTGTATATTCTACTATATGCTCATCACCAAAAGTCTTGTCTCCATCCATGGCCATATATTTGACCCCTTCACCCTTCCTTCCTCTCTGATAACCACTATTCGGTTCTCTGTGTCTATGGTTGTGTTTTTTGTTAGGGCCTTGTTACTTTTTGTTTTATATTCCACATATGAGTGAAAATATACCATTTTTTTGTCTTTTTATGTTGCAAGACTATCCCATGGAGAAAGAAAAGTCTCTTCAATAAATGGTGCTGGGAAACTGGATAGCCATATGCAAAAGAATGAAAATAGACCACTATCTTACACCATACACAAAAATGAACTCAAAATGGATTAAAGACTTGAATGTAAGACCTGAAACAATAAAATACATAGAACAAAACATTGGCCTGAAGCTTTTGGACATCAGGCTCAGTGGTGTGCTTGTGAATTTGACTCCTAAGGGAAAGGAAACCAAAAAAATAAATAAATAAACAAATGGGTCTCCTTGGTTTTCAGCGCTTCCTCCATGACTGCTATTTCTTAAAATTAACCAGCCTCAGATAATCTTTATGCCAAAGAGACGCATTTTGGTGTGACGAACTCTGCTCCCCTACAAAAAATCATTAGGAATATGATTTTATTCGTTTGACAAATGAAAGAATAACCAGGTATCTTCTAAGTCCCAGCTGATAAATAGTAAAAGCAGTAATGAAACTCATGCCTTCTAGCTATAACTGCAGAACCAGCTCAAAATGGCTCTATCCTGTTTCTAATAAGATATTGAGCTGCTTTTCAGAGTAAACAGACCAAAACCGTAAGTCATGCAGCTGAAGCATGCGCAGAAGAACTAATTTTGACTTTCAGCTGCACCTGGCACCAAAGTCTCGCACTCTCCTCTGGGAACCAAAGGAGGACATGACTGTAACTTGAACACCAGAACCTTTTCAGATGTGAAGGGTCTACTGTCCAGAAAGATCCAGTGCTGTAGGAGGTTCTAAGGTCCTCCAATTAAAATTTGTCCCCTCTACTCCCTTAAAACCTGCCCCGAACCCTGGATCTGGGAGACAGATTTGGGCTTTCTCCCCATCTGCTGGTTTCACTGCCTCTCGAAATAAATTCTTTCCTTATTGCACACTCAGTGACTCAGTGATTGGTCTTACTACACATTGGGCATATGAAGTTGGGTTCAATTACACAGCCTCAAAAGCACACATTTTGCAGCTATACGGCATTGCCTCCCCACCCACTGTGACAGATCTATACTACTACTACTAACGGTAATGATAACAATAGCATCAGCAGTCACGACCACAACAGCTAACATTTATTGAACACTTTCTGTGAGCCAGGAACTTCTCTAAATTTTTTGCATATATTATTTTATTCTCATGACTACCCTATGAGGTAGATAGCCTGTTATTATTCCCAGTTTTTTTTTGAGGGCAGTGTCACTGGCCCTCATATGTGGGACCTGAACCGGGGCCACTGGCTTCCCAAACCAGCGCTTAACCACCACGCCATTTGGCCGGCCCAATTCCCATTTTTCATATAAACTTTAATCCTCAGTTCTTTAAGTAACTTAGTCAAGTTTATAAAGCTAGTGTCAGAACAAAAATTCAAAGCCATGCAGTTCAGCTCTGACATCTGAGCTCTTGTCCTCTCACAGTCCAGATGGAATGCACCCATGGAAGTCCTGGTATAACTCCTGCTACACTTCTGTGAAGATGGCACCAATCTCCCAGAAAAGTATCCCTCCCTCCATATCAACTTATGGCAAAGGTAATAACTTTTTCATGAACCAGCTACATTTTATGTCCTTGTTATGTTGTAAACAATAGTATGCGTTTATAAAATGACTGGTCTGACTTGGAAGCAGAGTGAAACAAACTGGTCGAAGACTTAGCACCAGTATGACATAATCCATTATAAAAATTGGCAACTTTTTTTTAAAGATTTTATTGGGGAATTGGGGGAGGGGAATAGCACTGGGGAATTAGGGAAGGGGAACAGACAAGTTGCTGTCCTTTTGTTCTTCAGTCTAGTTGCGGAGGACATTGCTTCACTGGCCCATGTTGGCATCATCATTGTGCTCTTCCCAGATGAGGCAGATCGGTCGCCGGCCTCTGGATGTTTGCTCACCGCAGCTACTGGCAGCTCACGCTGGCTGCGGGCCACTCACTGTAGCCTATGGCAGCCCACTGCAGCAGGGGCTGCAGCCTACACCGTCGCCGGGGCTCGTGCAGCCCAGCTCCAGGTGGAGCTGCTAGCCGTAGAGGGCAGTGTCACTGGCCCTCACATGTGGGATCCGAACCGGGGCTGCTGGCATCCCAAAACCAGCTCCCAACCAATGCGCCACTTGGCCGGCCCAAAAATTGGCATCTTTTAAAGCCATCTTCCTCAATGTCGATTTTACTGACTCAGATGTTTTCTACTATTGTCCTATATGTGTGTGTGTATACACACACATTATGTACTCGTGTGTATGCATCCACACACACATATACATATATATTCACTTTCCCAACTACCCACATCACCACAAATCCGGCCAAATGCAACAAACTACAAATAACATAATTGTTTTTGCATTTTATAATTGTTACTGCAAAGTATAAAAATGCATAAGCTTATAATTTAGAAAATTTTACATTTCTCAGAAAAAAACTTTGCTAACAGTTTTGGAACCTCCAGCGTTCCAGTTAAAACAACAGAACAGGATATGGTGATAAGGCAAAAAGGCATAGCAGTTTATGTATCAGAAAAACAATAACAAAATAAAGCAATACATGAGTTCAAAAATTTGTATGAGCTGTTCTCACTTACCAAAAATTTGTATTAGCAGGTTGAAATTTGAAAAGGAAACTAAATAAAATCTATGTTGCATCATCATATCACAGGCCTTGGCATCAAAATAGACCTGGGTTTAAATCCCAGTTCTCCTACTTCTGTTTTTAATCTCTTAGAGCTCATTTACTCATCTGTAAAATGGGGATAATATCTACTTTGCAGGTAAATTGTGAAGACTGTATAGCTAGAGGGTCAGAAATAAGGGAGCCAGTCTCAGCAATTTAGCAGGAGGAAAATGGTGGTGTGGGTTCTCGTGTGCCCCTCAACTGAGGGCCACTCAGTTTAAGGTCACGCCATACCCACACTACTCTTTGCCTTATATCAGAAGAGAGGCACACCCAATTGTAGTATCAGTTTAATATCCACTGTTTAATCTTTCCATAGGCATTAAGCAATTAGTACAAATATTTTAAATAACTATCATTTCTTACACACTTTTTGCCAGGCAGTACGTTGAATGCTTAACATACATTACTTCATTTAATTCTTACAACAGTCTTCTGAGAAAGGTTACTGCTGATTCATTCCACAGTGAATATTATTAATTGCAATTAATTGTTGATTGGTTTTTCTAAATACCAAGAATATAATAATAAATAGACAAAAATTTCTGCCCTCATGTAGTTTACTTTCTACCATGGGAAGATATCAGAGAAGTCAAGTAACCCATAGATTATCACCTAGTGAGTAATAGAGCCAAGATTCAACACAGGACTCCGAATAAAATAGAAACCCCAGAAATAAATCCTCACATATACAGTCAATTTTTGACAAGGGTACCAGAATTATTCAATGGGAAAAGGACATTCTTCAATAAATGGTGTTGGGGAAACTGGATAGCCACATGCAAAAGGATGAAGTTGGACCCTTACTTTACACCACATACAAAAATTAACTCAAAATGGATCAAAGGTCTAAATGTAAGAGCTAAAACTATAAAAATTTTGGAAGAAAACATAAGAGGAAAAGCTTCATGACATTGGATTTGGCAATGATTTCTTGGCTATGACACCACAAGCATAGTCAACAAAAGAAAAAAATAGATAAATGGAAATATAGAAATTAAAAGCTTTTATGCATTCAAAGGACAACAGAATGAAAAGGCAAACCCATAGAATGGGAAAAAAAACAATTGCAAATAATGTATCTGGTAAAGGGTTAATATCCAGTATTTATAAAGAAATCCAATAACTAACAACCAAAAAAACCCAAACAATCCAATTAAAAAATGGCCAAAGGATTTGAATAAACATTTCTTCAAAGGAAATATACAAATGTCCAAGAAGCACAAGAGAAGATGCCCAATGCACCACTAATCATTAAAGAAATGCAAATCAAAACCACAGGAAATAAGTGTTGGCAGGAATGTGGGGGAATTGGGATCCTTGTACATTGCTGGTAGGAATACAAAATAGTGCAACTGCTATGGAAAAAATTTGGTTATTCCTCAAATAATTAAAAATAGTATTACCATATGATCCAGCAATTCTACTTCTGGATACCCAAAGGAATAAAAAGCAGGAACTTACACAGATATTTGTACACTCATGTTCATAGCAGCATAACTTACAATACCAAAGGTAAAAACACTCCAAATGCCCATTGATGGATGAATGGATAAACAAAATGTGGTACAAACATATAATGGAATATTATTCACCCTGAAAAAGGAATGAAATTTTGATGCATTCTACAACAGGGATGAACCTTTGGACAATATGATTAGTTAAATAAGCCAGGCACAAAAGGACAAATACTGTAAGATATGAGGTAGCTGAAGTAATCAAACTCATAGAAACAGTAGAATGGTGGTTACCAGGGGCTGGGAGCGGGGGGGGGGGGGACAATGGGGAGTTATTGTTTAATGGGTACAGAGTTTCAATTTGGGAGGATAAAAACATGTTGGAAATAGACAGTGGTGATGGTTGCATAGCACTGTGAATGTACTTAATGCCACTAAATTGTACACTTAAAAATGGTTGAAATGGTAATGTTTATGTTATGTATATTTTTACTACCATAAAAAATAAGCACAACAGGGCTGGCCGAGTGGCGCAGTGGTTACGCACTGGCTTGGGAAGCCAGTGGCCCCAGTTCAGTCCCACATGTGAGGGCCAGTGACACTGCCCTCAAAATAAATAAATAAATAAATAAAAATAAACACAACAAAACAAGCAGGTCTGAGACTCTTCAGCCTCTACTTATCTACTATAGTACAGTGCCTAGTTGTTGCTGTTTAGACTACCCCAGAGAAACCTTGCTTCAGCACATGCAGGTTCAAATGTGAAATTGTGGTGAAGCCATAAAAAGCACACAGAGCACTTGGTATCATCAGAACGCTACTTGAGAAAATCATTTACGCAGTTATCAAGACCCAAATGCATTACTGAAAACCAATTTTAAAAGAGCAGGCTGAATAAAAGCCCTTACTACAAATAGGAAAATAGCTAACTCAACTATAAGTGATTATCAGGAAGTTATTTTTAAAACAACGCCCTCAAACTGGGGTTAAAACCTGTTACATGAGTTTTCCTAATCTAGCAAACAGTCAGATTCCAAATACTGAACTATTTATGACCTTCTATTGCTTGTAAGTCACAGACCCATCAGATGAAAACATGGGCTATTTTGGTACAACATGATTATTTCTTCTGTTTTTCCTCCTTTTATGTTTAATTCATTGGCAAAGTGTCAACATTTGGTGTGTGGGTTGGTGGGGGGACTACAATATCTCCTAAATTAAGAAACAAAATGTAAAATAGTTTTCAGTAATTTTTTTGGTTTGTATTGATTTTTTGAAGGAGAGGCAGAATCTAAAGTATTAAGACAATCGAAATATTTTTTAAGCTATATCCCATATGATAGCTGTAATCCTCCTATAATGGACAAATGTTGTCTGACACTGGAAATATGATACAGACTAGGTACCCATGAGAAGGCTCTCTAGGCCTTTACAATATTGGTAGCCTTTTTCATGGCTACCATCACTGCCATCACCACCACTACCAAATAACTAAGAATTTCATCTATTTAAGGCTGAACAAGGTTTTCCCCCTTTGCGTTTTTACTGTCTCATCAGTATAGCCCAATACTATATATACTACTACTACTACTACTACTAGCTAACATGTAGTGAGCAGTTACTATATACAAAGCAAAATAAAGGCCTACAGCCAAGATTGCTCTATCCAGCACGGCTATCACTTAAAATTGAAGGAGAAATAAAGAGCTTCTCAGAAAAGAATAAGCTTAAGGAATTCATTACCACCAAGCCAGCATTGCAAGAAATGTTAAAAGGACTTTTTTAAACAAAAGAAAGGGGTAAACAAGCTAACCCAGAGAGACAATTTAAGAAGATTGACGTCATATCAAGCAGATATAAAGGGAAAACTGATGGTTGCTGGTAGGGAGGGAGTGGGGAAGAGGGAGAGGGGGAAGGTTTTGGACAGTGTATGTGGGACTACAATGTTGCCGCAGGGTTATGGGGGCAGTTCTGGGAATGTAATTGATAATGTTGTGAAGAGACTATTATGTTGTGAGAAATAAGTCAGTCAGAGAAGGACAGGTACCATGTGATCTCACTTGTGTGTGGAGTCTGAAGAGCTGAGTGAACGATCAAAGTAAACAGACTCGTAGATGTAGAGGGAAAACTGAGGGTTGCTAGTTGGGAGGGGGGTGGGGATGGGGGGAATGGGGAAAGGATTAGACAGCATAAATTGACATCTACAATATTGCCACAGGGATATGAAACAGAGTTCGGGGAATATAATAATATTGTAAAAATTTTGTGGCGTGTCAGATAGTCACATGTCTTGTTAGGGAGACCACTTCATGGATGGAGTACAGGCTTGATCACTGCACTGTACAACTGAAGCTGGTGTTGTATAGTATTGTATGCCAACTGCAACTGAATATGTGGGTGGTCACGGGATGTGGAGTATACTGTGGAGGGGAGTCAGGGGAGTTGTGATGGATATGTATGATATGGGGGGGAGTGGTGTGGCGAACTGGGGGAGGGGGGTTTTCACTTTGGGGGGTAAAGAGTATAACTATTGTATTGTGTTGTACACCGAAAACTAATAAAATAAAAAATAATAATAATAATAAAAAAAAAGCAGTGTGCTATGAGGCTTATATGCATTTCATATATGCCTTTTCTCTTTGATTCTCATCATAACTCTATAGAGTAGATAGCTTACTATTTTATGTTGTAGATGAGGAAATGGAGAAGACTAGTAGGACATTAGTAGTAAATGGGAGAGCTAGGAATCAAATCCTGACTTCAGACTGCCAAGCCCATGTATCTAATTGCCATGTTGACTACCTTTCTATCATTCTCCACTTAGAATGAAAAACATTTTTATAAAACTATGGTCTAACCTCAGTCTTCAGATTTTATATCCACAGCCAGTTACAAATTCAAGCTCATTAATTAAGCAGCCTAAGCAGTGCAACTCATTTATCTGATATGGGTCTTTTCCAAGGCAGAGGGCTCACTCCTTTAGCCCAGATCCTTCTTTGCTCTCTAATTCTTTCTTTTCTTTGACTCAACAACAGAGAAAATACTCAGTTTCTAAGGAAAACCTGCCATGTGTCAATGGAAGTCAATGACAAAACACAGTTCTTTGATAACACAGAATTGGACCTAATTTATTCCTTCTCTATATTGAAGTACACCTGTAGAATACCTGGCATACGTGACCTTTACACTCTTATATATGTGCTTTACACTTTTTCTCCCCATTCACATTGGCTATTCTTGAATGAACATTTGTCATGAACGCTTTAACATTCACCTGATTGAAGGCAGGGTACGTGGACAAGACAGTCTCCTCCAATTCTAATCAGTTCCCAGAATAACGTCAAAAAAAAAGTGCTGGTTGAAAAGTATGATTGTCCCACTTGTAAAAATGACACAACCTTGCAACACACCACTGGAACAAGATTGAAAAAGTGAGATGGCATATCTGACAGAACACAATTATTCTTTTTTTCTGTTCATCTTAAACAAGTCCAGGTCTCACCAAGAACAGAGACCTTTCAATAAATGAATAGCTGTGATAACAAAAAAGCTACATACAGTCTCAAGAAAGAACACTTTCCCTGAACATTATTCAGCCTAGGGATGACTGTTATTTGGCCTAGGAATTCATGATCAAGTATCACACTCCCATTCTTCCCTTCAAAATTTGAGTAACAAAAAAAGGAAACAAGTTTCTGCATGAACTGTGTGTACAACATCATTCTAGGCACTGAAGATATAAAGTGATATAAGACAGACTTCAGTTTAGTAGAGAAGGAAAAAAGGTTAAATAACATTCACAGAGTACAGTATATTATAGTTAAGTGCAGTGACAGGAGTGTGCTTAGAATTCTATGGGAACACAAAAGTGTATCTATTTTAGACTTGGCGGAGAGTAGTCAGGGAAATTTTTTTGGAGTATGTGACATTTGAACTGAGCTTTTGGGGGAAAGAAACGCAGAAGTTAAACTAAACTTGGGCGACGGTAGCATTTGAGGCAGTATGAAATGAGAAGAGAGGCAGGACAATCATTAAAGAGGTAGTAGGCTATACAATTTGGTGACCAAATTTTGGTGGGGAAGGAGTGAGGAGGAGGGATTTAAAACAACTCCCAAATTTTTGGCTTGGATAAGTAAATGTATAGTAGTGCTACTCACTGAGATAGTAAACAGCAGAGGAGGAGCAGGTTTGGGGTGGAAAAGAAAGAAATTCAGTTTAGGATAAGCTGCCTATGGGACACCCAGAGATTTCCAATAGAAATTGTACTGGAGCTCAGTGGGAATGGAGTAAAGGACAGAGGTATGAACTATACTTATTGATTTCAAAGTCATTCCCCACTTACATGGTGGCAATTAAAGCCATGAGTTTAAAAGAGGTCATGCTGTGAGAATGTATAGAAAAATAAGAGAAAAGAGCCAAGGATATAGACTCAGAGAAGATCAACATTTAAGAAATGAGAAGATGGTAGAGTAGGTAGACTCTGTGTTCTCCTCCTCCCATGACCACTTCAAACTTACAACTAAATTATAGAACCATCACTGAGAACCACCTGAACACTACTTGAACAGAAGTCCTATAACTAAGGATATAAAGAAGAAGCCACACCAAGCCTGGTAGGAGGGGAGGAGATGTGGAATGGGCTGCTTAAATTTCAGGAGGAATACCTCAGCTGCAGATGTTCCTCCTGAGGAGCGAGGGCGTCCAGCCCCACACCAGGCTCTCCAACCCAGGGTTCCAGTGATGGGAAAAGGAGCTCCCATAACATCTGGCTATGAAAACCAGGGGGGGATTGTGCCCAAAAGACAATGGGCTGTTAGAAACCTAGTCACTGCTGGTCTTTTTATTTGTTAAAAATTGTATTAAAATATAGCTAACATATACTATTATATTAGTTTCAGGTATATGCCATAGTTATTCAACATTTATAGACTTAAAGAAGTGATCACCATGATTAAACTCCAACAACCATCTGACACGGTCATGCTATCACATTATTGACTATATAATAACATTATATATTACATCCCCATGATTTAATTGTTTCATACCTGGAAATTTGAACCTCTTGTGCTGATCTTAAACGGAACACACACAGACTCACCGGCTCACAAACTCACTTGCTTGGAGCTCCAGCATTGGGGCAGCAAGTTCAGAAAGTTTCAGGGACATATGGGGAGGCACTGAATTGACTTGCTTCAGGGCAAGTTCTAGAGGGGTACCTTTCTCCTAGACAACAGTGCTGGCAGAATCTATTGCTTTTTTGTTGGGCCCTCCCCAGTTCTGGATGCAGACACAGGCAGCCTCCATATCCGAGTTTCCAAGACTGAATTAAGAAGAAACAGAAAAATCTGAACCAGCCAATTACTACTAACCAAATTGTGTCAGTAACCAAAAAACTCCCCAAAAACAAAAGTCCTGGACCAGAAGGCTTCCCAGGTGAATTTTACCAAACATGCAAAGAAGAATTAACACCTATTCTTCTCAAACTATTCCAAAAAAACTGAAGAGGAGGGAAGGCTTCCAAACTCATTTTACAAGCCCAGCATTACCTGACAAAGACACCACAAAAAACTTATATGCCAATATCCCCGATGAAAATATATGCAAAAATCAGCAACAAAATATTAGCACACTGAATCCCATAATACATTAAAAAGGCCATACAACATGATAAAGTGGGATTTATTCCCAGATGCAAGGCTGGTTAATATCCACAAATCAATTAACGTGATACATCATATAAACAAAATGGAAGGATAAAAAAAATCATATGATCATATCAATATATGCAGAAAAATCCTTTGAAAACATCCAGCATCCATTTACGATAAAAACTCTCCACAAAGTGGGAATAGAGAGAGCATAACTTAACATAATAAAGACCATATATGACAAACTCACAGCTAACATCATAGTCAATGGTGAAAAGCTAAAAGCATTCCCTAAAAATCAGGAACATGACAAGGCTGTCCACTTTCACCACTTTTATTCAACATAGTCCTGGAAGTCCTAGTCACAGCAGTCAGATGAGAAAAAGAAATAACAGGCATTCAAATTGGAAATGAAGAAGGAAAACTCATTATTTGCAGATGGCATGATACAATATATAGAGAGAACCCTAAAGTGTCCAGGAAAAGACTAATAGAATTGATAAATAAATTTAGTTGTAAAGTAGCAAGATAAAAAAAATATTCAGAAACTGGTCGCATATTTATACAGCAATAATGAACTATCAGGATAAGAAATTAAGAAAACAATCCCATTTACAGTTGCATCAAAAAATAATAAAAAGTGCTGGCCGAGGGCTGGCCAAGTGGCACGGTGGTTAAGCGCTGGCTTGGGAAGCCAGCGTCCCCGGTTCGGGTCCCACATATGAGGGCCAGTGACACTGCCCTCAAAAAAAAAAAGCGCCGGCCGAGTGGCTCAGTTGGTTAAGAGTGCAAGCTCTGAGCAACAGGGTGCCAGTTCGATTCCCACATGGGCCAATGAGCTGCGCACAATCTGAGCTACCACTGAGCTGCCAACAGGTGGCAGGATGACTCAGCTGGTGACAGCATGTGCTCCTAGCAACAAGGTTGCGTGTTCAACTCCCAAATGAAATGTGGGCTTTGCCGGCCCACAACTAAGATTGAACACAATACCTTGAGTTGAACAGCTGCGAGTTGCCAACAGGTGGTCGGATGGCAACTAGACTTGGGAGCTGAGCCAGCTGCACCCTCCACAACTAAGATTGAAGGACAACTAAGCTGTCCCCCTTCCTCCATTCCACAACACTGTTCCCCTCCCCCAATTCCGCAATAAAATCTTTAAAACGAAAAAAAATGAAATCTTACCATTTACAACAACATGGATAGATTAGAGGGTATTGTGCTAAGCGAAATAAGTCAGACAGAGAAAGACAAATATCAATAAGATGTCACTTATAAGTGGAATCTAAAAAACAAAATAAATGAACAAACAAAATAGAAACAGACTCATAGATATAGAGAAAAAACTGATGGTTGCCAGAAGGGATGGGTGTTTGGGAGCTGGGTAAGAAAGGTGAAAGTATTAAGAAATACAAATTGGCAGTTAGAAAACATTCACAGGAATGTAAAGTACAGCATAGGGAATATAGTCAATGATATGGTAATAACTGTGTAGTGCCAGGTGGGTACTAGATTAATCGGGGGGATCACTTCTTAAATTATGCAAATGTCTAATCACCATGCTGTACACCTGAGACTAATATAATATTGTATGTCAACTGTAATTGAGAAATTAAAATAATAATTAATTTAAAGAAAGAGATGAGCAGAAGAGGATCTTGTAAAAGAATCTGAAGAAGGAAGCAAGAGACGTCGGGACACAAGAAAGCTCATTGCCACAGAAATCAGGAGGAGAGCTTAAAGAATAAAGGACTGCAACACACAGAATGGGAGGCAATATTTGCAGATCATATCTCTGATAAGGGTTTAGTATCCAGAAAACATCAAAAACTCCTACAATTCAACAATAAAAAAACATAGAATACAATAAAAAAAAATGGGCAAAGTATTTGAGTAGACATTTCTCCAATAAACACATGAAAAGATACTCAATATCCTTAGTCATTAGGAAAATGCAAATCAAAACAACATTAAACACCATTTCATAGCCATTATGATGAATATAATAAAAAAGAGAGTGCCGGCCGAGTGCCTCAGCTGGTTAAGAGCTCGCTCAAGACTGTGTGCTGAGCTCTGAGCAACAGCAGTTCGATGCCCAGCCCAAGCTGAGCTGCTGCTAAGCTGCCAACAGGTGGCAGGATGGCTCAGCTTAAAAAAAGAGAAAGAGAGAGAGAAAGAGAAAGAGAGAGAAAGAGAAATATTAACAAGTGTTTGCGAAGATGTGGAGAAATCGGAACCCTCATATACCACCAGTGAGAATGTAAAAATTTTCAGCAGGGCCGGTCATGTGGAGCAGTGGTTAAGCATTGGCTTGGGAAGCCAGCAGCCCCGGTTCGGGTCCTACATATGAGGGCCAGTGACACAGCCCTCAAAAAAAAATTTTTTTTCAGCAATTATGTGAAGTTTAGCAGTTATTATTTAGCAACTTCACTCCAAGGTATACACTCAAAAGAAGTGAAAATAGGTGTTCAAACGAAAACTTGTATACTATCATTCATCGTCCACAATAGCCAAAAGGTGGAAAAAATACAAATGTTGATAAATGGATAAACAAAAGTGGTATGTTCATACAGGGGAATATTACTCAGCCATAAAAAGGAAGGGACTACTGATATATGCTATAATAAGAACAAACCCTGAAAACATTGTATTAAGTTAAAGCAGCCAGACACATATGATTACACTTATATGAAATATCTTGAATAGGCAAACCATAGAGAGAAAGTACATTAATAGTTGATAGGAGAGAGGGGGGAGGGGGAATTGTGGAGTGATCACTAATGGGTACAGGGTTTCTTTTTGGGGTAATGAAAATATTCTGGAATTAGACAGTGGTGATAGTTACACAACTTTGAGAATATACCAAAAAGCAATTCATTGTACTCTTTGAAAGGGTGAATTTTATTATATGTGAATTATATCTCAATTACAAAATATTTTTTCTTCTTTTTTTATACATTTTTAAAATTAGTTTCAGGTGTACAAAACAATGTAATAGTTATACATGTCACCCCTCACGAAGTGATAACCCCCCCAATCTATTGACCCTCTGACATTGTATATATTTATTACAATTCCATTGACTCTATTCCCTATACTATACTCCATATCCCGTGGCTACATATGTTAAATTATAGTTGACATACAATTTTTAAAAACATAAACTTTGGGCCAGCCACGTGGCTCAGTTGGTTAAGAGTTGGCTTGGAGTGTGAGTTCTAAGCAGCAGGGCCGCCGGTTCGATTCCCACATGGGCCAGTGAATGCTGAGCCTGAGCTGAGCTGTGGCTGAGCTGCCAACAGGTGGCAGAATGGCCCAGCTGGTGTAACAACAAGATTGCCTGTTCAATGGTGGGCTACGCCCGTCCGCAACTAAGACTGAACTCAGCACCTTGAGCTGAGCTGCCGCCCAGACGGCTCAGTGGATAGAGTGTGCACTCTTAAAACAAACAAACAAACAAACAAACATAAACTTTAGGTTTAACAAATATTTACTGAGGAACATTAATAATTGAAGTAACACTATCCTATCCTAAGTAAATTCATAATATCAAATGGCTTTCTCTGGTTATTATCAAAAATTTTTTTAAATAGTAAATGAAAGGGCCAGCCGAGTGGCTCATTGGTTAGGAGTTGGCTTGGGAGCGCAAGCCCTGAGCAGCAGTGCCACTGTTTGGATCCCACGTGGGCCAGTGACGCTGCGCCCTCTACAACTGAGATGGTGAACAGCAGCTCAACCTGGAGCTGGGCTGCCGTGATTCACCGGCGACAGTGAAGGCTGCAGTGGGGATGCAGTGGGCATGCAGTGGGCTGCCATGAGCTACCGTGAGTGGCTGGCAGCCAGCTTGAGCAGTTGGCAGCCGGCGTGAGCCACTGTGAGTGGCTGTCCAGTGGCCAGCAATCGATCTGCCTCAGCCAGGAAGAGCACAATGATCACAGTACCAACATGGGCCAGTGAAGCGACGTCCTCCGCAACTAGACTGAAGAAGAAAAGGACAGCAACTTGTCTGTTCCCCTCCCCCGACTCCCCAAAGCTGTTCCCTCCCCTAATTGCCCAATAAAATCTTTAATAAATAAATAGCAAATGTAAAAGAAAACAAAGAATTGGACAATATTAAACACAACAGAGAAGTGAAATATGCTTACAACAAGTGTGCCACTGAATTTTGCAATATAGAGGTGAAGAGCAGATTCAGTGGTGAGCAGGGCATAGAAACCTAACCATAATAAGATGAAGAATTAATGAGTTGTTAAAAAAATGTAGACAGCAAGTTTATTCCATTCCTTTCTGAAGCTTACGTATTAGGAGAAATGGGAAAGGGGTAGTTTTAGGAGGATATTCAGACAAAGAAAGTTCCCTTACCTTTCCTAGACGAAATGTAAACATGATTATATGCTAAGACAAAAAATCCATTTGAGAGAAGTCACAGATATAAAAAATGACTGCTAGAGAAAGGGCCATGAAAAAGTGGGAGGGGTGAGGATCCAAAGCCCAGGTGATAGGAATGGTCTTGGACCAAAGGAACAGACATACTTTTTCTATGGAAACAGAAGAACAAGCGTGGGTGTAAATGGAGTTCAATTTGTAGGCATTCGAGTGAGTGAGGAAAATGGAACACCTACAGTTATGGACATTTTGTTAAGGCAGGGAGAACTAGATAAAAGGAGTCAAGAGACGAGGGTAACTGGAAGAGGGCGATTTGAGTGATAGGTGAATGGATCTAGGCTGGCAAGATAAAAAGTCAAGCCAGTTCCAAATGAGAATGTTACCTGGCTGACCTACATGATGTGACCACCGCTCTTTAGTTTTATTGGGGTAGTAAGAAGAAATACCTGATCCCTTTGTCTTCTCTTGTGGGATACAGGCACCAAGATTTCCCATGCCACCAATAATGAAGAGGGCCTACTCCAAAAGGAAACTGCAATACTATTAAGAAAAAAAATATGAAAACTGCATGGCCAATAAGTTACAAATGAACCATCCTTTCATATTATATGGTAGCATACTACACAGGAACTGTTGTAAGACTACATATAGACCAAATAACTAAGGGCCATGTGCTCTAAGCCTTTACCAGGTAACACTCTTCACTCCACTGTCTCCAAGTCTTTGCTCACATTGCTTGCTCTCTCTGCTCAGGGCGCTCATTTGCAATTTCAGCCTGTCTCTAATGTCAGGGATTTATTTTATCTTTCTGTCTTGTACAGTACCAAGCAGAGTGTCTGGCATGTCACAAATGTTGAGTTGAGTTCAGATGAAATAGAAAAAAAAATCACTAAGGGCTAAGTGATCAGAAAGGCTTCACAGGAAACTGAAATTTAAGCTTGTCCTTAAAGATGAGAAGTATTCTACCACCAAAAAGGGAATTTTTACAGCAGGAATGATACGAGTGACAATCAAGGTAGGAATATGCAGTAAGAAATACAATCTCTATATAACTGAAGGTTCCTAGTATGAACAGTAGATGATGCTGGTAAAACAACATCGATGTGGGTCTTGTATGTCTCACTAAAGCATTTAGACAACTGTAGTTATATATTAGACCAGTAATTCTCAAGGCAGGGTACCGGCTAAGAACATTTGGGAGAAGGGGAACAATGGAGCTTCTATTTAGCTGCAGTGATAAAATTGTTAATGTTAGAAGAGATCTCATAGGTCACTGGCTTCAATTTCTGACATTTTACAGATGAGAAAATTGAGAGACAGAAAGTTACAGTGACCTGCCAAAGGTGACCCAACTTAACTAGGGGAATAGAACTAGACTCACCTGGGACCAAAACCCATGGATCCCAATTTCCAGTCTAGTTCTCCTTCTACCACCCATGGAAAGAAACTATCACAGGTCCAGGCTTAAAGAAAGGGTTTGCAAATATAAAAAGGAAGTATACTTAAAGGCACATAACTTAAATAATTGCAATACTGTCATCAATTCCTGTGAATTTTTGTCAACAAACAGGGTACTATGTGGAATATGTAAGGTAACAATCAGAATAAAAGTTTTACACAATTAAGGAAACAAAGACATGCATTTATCACTAAGTCCTCTAAGAAATAACTGCACAGCTTTATATTTTTCACATATATTTATATTTGATCCTCAGAAAAACACTGTGAAGGAAACAGGGAAGGTATGATTTTTCCTATTTTACAAATAAGAACACTGAAAGGTACCAATAGCTCAGTGGAGATCCTAAACTCATTCCAGTATTCTACAAATTCTGGGACAATGCAAATCTCCAAAATAGACCAAAATGAGCATGAGGCAGTCTGGTTTAGCAGGTGGAAGCATCATTTTGTGAATGAGTAGGTAAAGGCAGAGACTGAGAAGAATGGGTTAATTGGAAGTATTAGAGGGCAGTTTATAAAATAGTAGTACTACTTGGTCTTATGTTTTTGATTATGAATCACATGTCTTCTATAAATACTTGGTATACAGTGTAACAGAGTAATTATTTGTTTGATGTGATAATTTAATGGCAGAAATTTCAATCTACATACACATTGTTTGTGGTTGGTAAATATATGTTTATAATGTCATTATTCTCAGGTTACAATCACATGCTTTGTGAGGCCTGTTAGAGATGGAAAAAATGCTGAAATTGCTCTTAGTAGGATGATGTCAGAAGGGAAAATTATATTACCTACATAGCTGTAATACATAACATGACATCTCTTGACGGACAGAATTCTAGTGTTTAATATTTAAATGCATAAACACAAACACAATTGGTCTCTCTGGTCTCTCTCTCTCTCTCTCTCTTTCTCTCACACACACACACACACACACACACACACACAACCTAACTACAACCCTAGCTTTTCGTTAGGCCTGCATTGTTTGGAATACTGGCTTATTTTGTGTTATACAAGATATAAAGAGTCCTTGCATTAAGTGCTTACCCATATTTGCACATTAAATGAGATTTTTTTTTTAGAGGGCAGTGTCACTGGCCCTCATATGTGGGACCGAACCGGGGCCGCTGGCTTCCCAGGCCAGCGCTTAACCACCGTGCCACTTGGCCGGCCCTTAAATGAGATTTTTTTTAAAAAGAATACATGATGGGAGATGGCCTTCGACTTGAAAGGAAACTTGGGTATGGAGGCTTCCATGACGTAGCAAGTCAGCTAGGATCTGAAGGCCAAGAAATTGAGGTACCTTCAATAGTTTGTGGGACAAATTAATTCAAAAGCACTGGAAAAGCAAGGACATGCTGGGTTGAGGAAATCGAGAAATACATAACAGGTCAAAGTGGAATATGAATGTGTATTCTATGGAAGGCATCTAAAGATATGAAGGAGGGAAAGGAACTGAGGGTGGAGGCCCCAAGGTCCAATCTGCTTTCTGGGAGGGTGCATGATCTTAATCAGGGCTCTAAAGGGAAAGAAGGCTGTGACAGATGCCATTCATGATCACCAGATCCTTAAGGGAGCATGATATTCTCCTCAATGAATGTGTACAACTGTGTTTTAGAGTCCAATTTTGTTTTAATATCTTAAGATTTACTTTCATATTTAAAAGAGTACAGATTGCTTTGTAATTGTAGGAGCTACAAAGAAGTATGAGACTCAGAATCTGCCTTCAAAAACCTTCCCGTCTAGCTGAGGAAACAAGATAACCCACAACCCACCACGATGCCAAACAAGGGGTTTCGAGAAGGGTTGAGATGGCTGGGCAAGGAAGAAGTCACTGAAGCGATGAGGTACAAGTTCAGCTGTGAAGGAACTCAAGGGATGGATCCAAGAGGCAGGTTGGAGGGAAGGACATTCTGCTTTGGGAAATGTGTGAACGAAGGCCAGAATGTGAGATGTCTGTGAATGGACCAGTCTGGATGGAGAGTAGCAAGAAGGGTGGAAAAGCAGCTCAAGTTTGGTCACAGAGGGACCTGGAATGCCAGTTTAAGATGTTTGAAGAATGGCAGTAGGGAGACATAAAAGATTTCCAGGGCCGACCTAGTGGTGCGTTGGTTAAGAGTTGGCTTAGGACAGCAGCTCTGAGCAGCAGGGCCCCAGTTAGGATCCCACATGAGGGCCAGTGATGCTGCACCCTCTACAGCTATGATGGTGAACAACAACAGCTCAACCTGGAGCTGGGCTGCTGTGAGCTGCCGGCAATGGCGTAGGCTGCAGTGGGTGGGCTGGCAGCTGGCATGCGCTTTCGTGAGTGGCCGTCCAATGGCAGCCAAGCAACCGCCTCAGCCCAGAAGAGTACAATGATAATACCAACATGGGCCAGTGAAGTGATGTCCTCCATAACTAGACTGAAGAACAAAAGGACACCAACTTATCTGTCCCCCTCCCCCAATTCCCCAATAAAATCTTTAAAAAAAAATTTCTAAAGGGTGATATCACAAAGTAGCAATTGAAGAAAAATAATCTAGCTGAGGTGTGCATATGGAGTAGAGAAGAAAACAACTCTGAATTGGAAAATAAGCAGATTTTCTTGGTTAGGAGGGAACTTGAAGATCCTCTAAAGCCAAACACAATCAGAATGGTAGCAGTGGGACTAGAAAGGAAGGGAGTGATGCAAGAGGTACCACAAACAGTATCAACCAACTTCACGGGGTATGAATCAACATAGCAACTGATTGCTAAATATGAGCAGAAAGGGAAAAAGAAGAAAAGCCTCCAAGGTTTTATGCCCGAGTGATTGGGAGAATGAAACTAGGAATTTTGTAAAATTCAGTGTGTGTGTGGTGGGAGAGAGCAGGAATGGAGATGAGTTCAGTTTAATTTACTGAATTTGAGATGTCATCTGGAAATCCAAGCAGAAACAAACTGCACTGAAAAAATTTGTCTAATGTCATTAAGAACAAAGTGGGTTTGCACTCCTTGGTTGATCTTTGTTAGCTCTACCAGCTTAAAGGTATAGAATCCTCACTAGCAACGTGTCTTGTACATAATAGGGACTCAGTGAAGTGGTGGTTGAGTTGAGGGAAGTCCTGAACTCTTCTCTTCCTTTGCCTCCTCAGTCTGACTAACTGTGTCAAGTGTTAAGACCCTGCCTTCCACAATAAACCCTCAGAGTTTCCGCAACCTAAGCATTTAGACTACACAGTGAAAGTGCTTTAGAGCCATGTAATGCTTCTTGTGGATTGATCCAAAACCTTAGTAACGTTCAAGATTTTCTTGTCCTTGTAGGCCATTGGTGTGGCAGGATGAAACAAGAATAGCGATCCCCAACCACAGAAAAAATTCAGAAGTAATCTCCTTTTGAAAATCAATTTCATTATGGCTATTTGGTTTCAAGCCTTGCTGTACACCACCACTCCAATAAAAATGACTCTTTATCTCTGAAGTGCAGGCCCATCCACAGGTGGCTGTGCACGGAGAAGATTACTCAGCAGCCTATTATTTTAAAGTGGTTTCGGCAGCTAGCAGCAGGGAAGTCCTCGTGAATCCACAGGAGACAGGGAACCACCCTCCTCCCTTTGCTATTCCAAGCACACAAGACTTTCATCTGGCTGAGGAACTGGCAACTAAAAATCACTTTCTACCCAAAAGACACAAAATTTATAAATTGATTTCCCAAATGGTGTCCCACAGAGATGGTCATTAAGCATTTACTACCACTCAAGCTCATGGTCCACTGGTCTTCAAAGGTAATCCTAGGATCATATATGATAAAGACCTAAGAATCCATAACAGGGAGCTGGAGTTAGGCACAGGGAAGCAAATGTTATCTCCTTTAAAGTCTTCCTTTATCTCTGCCTTTAGAGCATTAATTCTCAAATGGAATAGGCATCAGCATCACGTCATATCAACATATGTTTTCCAAAGAATATATGCTCATAGTCCCACTCAAAAGACTCTGATGATATATGTCTGAGTGTGACCAGGGATATGTGTGTTTGCAAAAAGTTCCCTAGGTAAGACTAATACACACCCTTAATTAAGAACCACTGTAAAATATGACCTGTATTTTATGTTTTAACAGTATAATTCTAAAAAAAAAAATCTTAGTTGGATCTGGGGATAGCCAGCTATTTTTATAAGAGAAGGAGAACGAGAGAGAGGGAGGGAGAGAGGGACGGAGGGAGGGGGAGAGGGAGAGAGAGAGAGAGAGAGAGAGAGAGAGAGAGAGAATATATTATTCTGGGTCAAGATTCCTCTCATTACTGTATGTCCACTGTAGTGCAAGTAGCCATTGGACCCCACATGTACTCTAGTTTCTAACCATACCAAGCCAATCACAATTACATAAATCACAGATTCTCACCCTAGAGTGTACACCAGAATCCCCCACAGAGTTTGAAATTATACATGACTAATGCCCTATCCCTGGAGCTTCTGAGTGAGTTGATTCTGGGTTGGAGTCCTGGATACATCAATTAGGGGCAGATACATAGCTCTGAGGATAATTGCAATGAACAGTCTTTAAAGATAATTATCACTCAGGAACAAACGACATCTACATATTTATTGGCCATATTCTATATGCCAAACAGTTTTAAAAAGAACAGCTATATTGTATAACATATAATTCACATACCATAAAATTTACCCACTTTAGGTGTACAATTCAATGATTTTCAGTAACCCTACCAAACTGTATAACCATGATGTCTCTTGCATCATTTCCTTTCCTTCTAGTTCCACTGCTACCACGTTGGCTGTGGTAAATCCATTCTAGGATATTTTCTTCCATCCAACAAGCTCTCTGATGCTCATATTCCCTTAATCCTCATTCCTTCCTCCCTCTCCAGATAATTCACTAATCTAATTTTTATCTATATATGTACCTATTCTGGACACTTCATATAAATGGAATCACACATTATGTTTTTCGTGACTGGCTTCTTTCAGTACTGTAATATTTTTGAGGATCACCCATGTTACAGGATGCATCTGTACTTCATTCCTTTTTATGGCTGAATAATACCCCATTGTATAGAATAATTTGTTTACCCATCAGACATTTGGGTTGATTCTACTTTTTGGCTATCATGAATAATGCTATTATCAGGGTTTGTCTAGAAGTTTTTGTGTGAATGTATGCTTTCATTTCTCTTGGGTATACCTAGGAGTAGAACTGCTGGGTCATGTGCTAACTCTGTGTTAACTTATTGAACTACCAAACTGTCTTCTAAAACAGCTGTATCATTTTACATTCCCACCACCAATGTATGAGTGTTTCCATTTCTCGACATCTCCATTTCTTATTGTCTTTTTTCATTATACCCATTATAGTAACTGTGAAATGGTAACTCAATTTTTTTTGTTGAGGTATAATTGACATACAACATATATCAGTTTCAGGTATACAACATAATGATTTGATATTTGTATATATTTCGAACTATTATGATAATTCTAATTAACATCCCTCACGATACAGTTAAAGAAATATTTTTCTTGTGATGAGAACTTTTAAGATCTACTCTCTTAGCAATTTTCAAATATGTAATACAGTATTATTAACTACAGCCACCATGCTGTATATTAGATCCTAATGACATTTATATTATAACTGGAATATTGTACCTTTTGACTTCCTCAAACACTTTGCCCACTCCTCACCCCCTACAACCAGGAAGAACAAATCTGTTCTCTGTAGCCATGAGCTTGGTTTTTTGGCATTTTAAAAGATTCTACATATAAATGAGATCACACCGTCTTTGACTCAAGTGTGGTTTTAATTTGCATTTCCCTGATGGATAACCATGTTGAGAATCTTTTCACGTATTTATTTAGCCATGTGAATATCTGCTGTGCTAAAATATTTGTTTATATCTTTTGACCATTTTTATGCTAGTTGTCTTACTATTGTGTTCCAAGACCCTTTATAAATTCTGGATATAAATTCCTTATTGAATATGTTTTGCAAATATTTTCACCTAGTCTTTCACATTTATTTCATTTTTACTGTTCTTTTGAAAAACAAAAAATGTATTTTGATTAGGTCCAGTTTATCAGTTTTTCTCTTTCTTGGACTGTGTTTTTGATGTCATATCTGAGAAATCCTGTCCAGCCCAAAGTCTTGAGAATTTTTTTCTGTTTTCACATACAAGTTTTATTGTTTTGGCACTGACACTTGTGTCTAGCATACATTTTTTTATTACATTTATTGAGGTAACATGGTTAATAACATTATATAAATTTCAGGTGTACAACATTATAATTCAATATCTGTATACTCTCTTGCATGGTCACTACCAAAATTCTGGGCTACCTCCATTGATTTAATTTTGGGGCTAATGAGGGTCTAAGCTGATCTTTTTTGCATGTGGATATACAAATGCACCATCACCATTTGATGAACAGAGTATCTTTTCTCCCAATGAATTGCCTTGGTACATTTGTCAAAAATCAATTGACCATAAATGTTAGGATTGTTTTTAAATGACCAATTCCATTCCACTAATCTATGTGCCTATCCTTATGCCAGTACCATAGTGTCTTGATAACTGTAGCTTTATAGAAACCTAGTTTTCTGTTCTTTGAATATGCCATGTTCTCTCTCACCTCCTCCAGTCCTATACACATGTTATGTTATTGCTTCTGCCCCAAACAGTCTTATCCGAGATATCTCTTACTTACTTTTCAGGTCTAAGCTCAAAAGATGCTTTGTCCAGAAACTGTTCCTTGATTTCAAAAGTCTGGGTCAGGTACTCTTCCTTAGTGCTCTTTAACTTTATCATTACATTATCACATTATATCATATTTGCCTGTTCACTTGACTGTAAGCTCCATGATGGTTAAACCTCTCTAACCAGTTCAACAGTTACATCTCCATTGCTTTGTACAGTACTTGGTACATAGAAGGTGATTAATAAATATTTGTTGAAGAAATGATGAAATGATTCTGTTCTAGTTATGGAAGACTAAATAATTCGACCAAATTTCCTGCTGAAAACAAAAAGAAAACTGGGAATATATATATGTATACAAGTGGACTCTTTGGTCAGTGTTGCCCAAGTAGCAGTTCACCATAATCAGAAGTGTCTGAGGCTGGCCGAGTGGCTCATTGGTTAACAGCTGGTTTGGGATGCCAGCGGCCCCAGTTCGGATCCCACATAGGAGGGCCAGTGACACTGCCCTCTACAGCTAACAACAGCTCCACCTGGAGCTGGGCTGTGCAAGCCCCGGCGATGGTGTAGGCTGCAGCCCCTGCTGCAGTGGGCTGCCATAGGCTGCAGTGAGTGGCCGGCAGCCAGTGTGAGCGTCCAATAGCCACGGTGAGTGACCATTCAGAGGCCGGTGACTGATCTGCCTCATCTGGGAAGAGCGCAATGACGATACCAACATGGGCCAGTGAAGCAACATCCTCCGCAACTCGACTGAAGAACAAAAAGACAGCAACTTGTCTGTTCCCCTTCCCCGATTCCCCAACGCTGTTCCCCTCTCCCAGTTCCCCAAATAAAATCTTAAAAAAAAAAAGTATCTGGACGCTGATGGTAACCACTTTGAGACTTTCTTGTAATTGCAGAAGGCAAACATGACTTGTATTCATCTTTTGTTATTGGTATATACTGAGTATTACAGTTTTCATAGTTTTTTCCTTTCTTAAAATGTATATAACAGAAAATAGTTTAGTGGTTATCAGAGAGTAAGAGGGGAGAGGGTGGTAGATGAGCGTAAAGGAAATCAAATATATGGTGATGGAAGGAGAACTGACTCTGAGTGGTGAGCACACAATGTGATATATAGATGATGTATTACAGAATTGTACACCTGAAACCTATGTAACTTTACTAACAATTACCACCCCAATCAACTTTATTTTTTTAAAAAAGATAGCAAATAATATCTTAGTAACTGTGTATAGTGACAGATGGTTACTAGACTTATGATGATCAATTTGTAAGGTACATAAATGTCTAATCACTGTGTTATACACCTGAAGCTAATATAATATTGTATGTCAACTGTCATTTAAAAAATTAAGAAAAACTCAGCAACAACAAAAGTATATATATATATATATATGCATCCAAGATCTAATAAGGCAATAAAGTATTATGGAGCCAAGATGCAGGATAAAAAGAAAGTTAAGAGAGGCTGTTTTTCTCTTCAGGTCATTGGCTATTACAGAAGAGGTAGCTGAGAGACAGCAGAGCTTTTGACAGGCTCATGGAGCTAAAATAACAAACACTGGAGTTCAGCATCCATCAATGGTGGGAACCCTAGAATAGCCTCAGATGCAGGGTTCCAACTGAGAAAGGATAGATACTGAAAGGAAGGCTAAATTAGCCTTCACATGGCCAGCTTCAAATGATCTCAACCTGACTGAATTAAGGTGATAAGGGATTGCTAGTACCCCTAACCACCAGACTGAAGTGAGCATAAATCCTTTCTGGATCAAGATTAAAAAACTGAGGCCTAAAACCATCACTACTATAGATTTTCATATATAATATCTGCCACTCAACCCACATTAACCAGGAATATGACGAAATAACACAAAAGGATTTAAAAAGTCAAGAGAGACAACAGACAATAGCAACATACCCTAAAGGATTGAGATAATCGAGTTCCAGATGAAGAATTTCAAATAATTGTGCTTAATATATTCCAAAAGTGAAAAGATTAAATTATAAATTTTGGTAAAGAACTGAACACTATATTTTTTTTTTTGAGGGCAGTGTCACTGGCCCTCATATGTGGGACCAAACCGGGGCTGCTGGCTTCCTAAGCCAGTGCTTAACCACCGTGCCACTCGGCCGGCCCCTGAACACTATATTTTTTAAAGAACCAAATAGAAATTCTAGAAATAAAAAACATACATAAAAAGTGAAATTAAGAAATCAGTGGGTGAGTTTAACAGAAAGTTAGGCAAAGCTAAAGAGAGTCAATGAATTGGAAGATAGGTCAGAATAAGATATCCAGAATAAAAGGGCCGGCCAAGTGGCTCAGTTGTTCAAGAGCTCACTCAAGAGTGTGAGCTGAGCTCTGAGTAACACGGTTGCCAGTTGGATTCCCAGCCCAAGCTGAGCAGCCACTGAGCTGCCAACAGGTGGCAGGATGGCTCAGCTAAAAACAAAAAAAAATCCAGAATGAAATACACAGAGAAAAAATAATGGAATATAGATTTTAAATAAAAAGTGTGTAAGAGACATAAGGGATGCAGAGAAAATGTCTAAAAGAGGTTGTAACCGAATCTTAAAAAGAGTAAGAGTAAAACAAACAAACAAACAAAAAGTAGAGTAAGAATAAGGCATAATAGCTGAGAATGTTTCAAAACTTGCAAACAACCATCAAGTCACAAACTCAAGTACTATGAACCCCAATGAAGATAAATATAAAGAAAAGCATACTAAGAACACCATGGTAAAATGACTAAAACCCAAAAATAAAGAAAAACATCAAAAGCAGCAAGAGACAGAGGTGCATTACCTACCAAAGAAGCAAATATAAAATTTTCAGCCTATTTTCCCAGCAGAAATAATAAAAGCCAGCAGGCAAGCACATGGAAGCTTCAAAATGCTAAAAGAAGAATAACCAATAACCTAGAAATCCATGCCCAGTAAAAAAGTCCTTCAAAAATGAAGGTGGGGCGGCGAGATGGCTCTGTTGGTTAGAGCACTTGCTCTTAATAACAAGGTTGCTGGTTTGACTCCCACATGGATGGTGGGCTGCACCCCTTGCAACTAAGACTGAAGGACAACAACTTGACATGGAGCTGATGGGTCCCGGAAAAAACACACTGTTCCCCGAAAAAACATTGTTCCTCAATAAAGTTAATTTTTTTAAAATGAAGGTGAAATAAAGACATTTTTAGAACAAAAAATGAAAAAACTATCAACAGCAGATACAAACTAAAGGCTATGAAGGGAATGTTAAAGGGTGTTATTGCAGCAGAAAAAAATTATCCCAGACAGAGGCTTGGGAACCAAAAAAAGGAACAAAGAGTAAGGAAAAGGGTAAACATAGGGGAATCTAAATAAATATTGATTAGAAAACAACAATTATAATATCTCATATGATTTAAATTATATAATTAAATTATAAACCAACAATAGAATATAGTTGGCAGGGGATAAATGGAGTTAAAGTATTTTAAGGCCTTTGCACTGTATTAAAAGAAGTAAAAGAACTAATTTATATCAAACTATAATAAGTCAAGAATGCATGTTGAAATCTTTAAGTGTACACGCTAAAACAACTGTAAAAGAATGTATATTTATAAAGCTAGTAAAGGGTAAAAAATATGAGATAAAAAATCCAAAAGAAGGTAGTAAGGAGAGGAAAAAGTTCAAAGAACAGGCAGGATAAGTAGAATGCAACGAGTATGATGGTATATTTAAAGTCAAATACGTAGTTACATTAAACAAAAATTGATTAAATGTGCCAGTTAAGAGATAGACTGTATTAAAAAATAAAACTATGTGTGTTTATAAGAGATGCATTTAAAACATATAGAAAGATTCAAATTTTAAAAGATGGAAGGTATATCATGCAAATTGTATCCAAAAGAAAGTAGCAGTATTCATAGTAAACAATTCAGACTTTAAGGTAAAAAGCATTGCTAGAAATAAAGAGGGATATTTCATAATAATAAAAGGTTCAATTCAACAGGAAAATATACTAGTTCTAAATCTGTATGTACCTAATAACATGATCTCAAAATACATAACTCAAAAATTCCCAGAACTAAAAGAAGACATGAATAAATACATCACCATCATGAGAGATTTTTAACACAAACATTTCAGCAACTGATATAACAGGTAGACAAAAAAATCAGAGAGGGCAAAAAATATGTGAACACAACTTGACTTGTTTCATAAATAACATTACATTACATGACATATATTATTTCGACTATACACAGAGCATTTATGAAAACTGATTACTTGGTGGGCCATAAGTTTCCATAAATAGCAAGCACTTTAAATCAAACAGAGATGTTTTATAACCACAGTGGAATTAAGCTGCAAATCAATAACAAAAAGATAGCTAGAAAATTACCATGTTTGAAAACCAATAAACTTACAATGATTAAGGAAGAAACCACAAAATAAATTAGAAAGTATTTTTTATACTGAATAATGAAAACACAGCATATCAAAACTTATGTGCCATGCTAAAACTGGATTTCGAGGGAAATTTATACTTAAAATGCACATATTAGGAAAAAAGAATGATTTGAGCATCTTCTCAAGAAACTTTTTAAAAAAGATTTTATTGGGGAATTGGGGGAGGTAAACAGTATTGGAGAGTTGGGGGAGGGGACCAGCCAAGTCGTTGTTCTTTAATCCTCGTTGTGGAGGGCACCAGTTGTCATTTGGCTTCCCATTGGCAGCTCATGGCCTCTAAGAACAAGGTGCTGTGTTCAATCTTAGTTGCTGGTGGGTGTAGCCACCATCCCATGAGGGAATCAAACCAGCAGCCTTGCTGTTAAGAGTGCACGCCCTATCCTCTGAGCCATCCAGGTGGCAGCTCAGCTCAAGGTGCCAAGTTCAGTCTTAGTTGCCGGTGGGCATAGCCACCATCCCATACGGGAGTCGAACCAGCAGCCTTGTTCAGAGCTCATGCCCTATCCTCTGAGCCATCCAGGTGGCAGCTCAGCTCAAGGTGCCAAGTTCAATCTTTTATTTGTGTGTGGGTGTAGCCCACCATTGAACAGGCAATCTTATTGTTACACCAGCTGAGCCATCCTGCCACCTGTTGGCAGCTCAGCGACAGCTCAGCTAGGGAGCAGTGTTCACTGGCCCATGTGGGACTCAAACTGGTGGCCCTGTTGCTCAGTGCATGCACTCTAAGCCAACTCTTAACCAACTTAGCGACTGGGCCGGCCCAAGAAAACTAGCAATTTAAAGCCAAAGGCAGTAGAAATAAGAAAATTTAAAAGATAATGGAATTAATTAAATAGAAAACAAACAATCCATAGTATGGATTAACTAATAAAATTGATCAATCCCTGGTAAGACTAACCAAGAAAAAAGAGAGTACACGTTAATAATATCAGGAATGAAAAGGGGACAACACTAGAGATCATACACATTATAAGTTAATGATATCACAATATAGTATACAAATGCTAATACACGTGACAACTTGCATGAACCTCAATGGCATTTTGTGGAGTTAAAAAAAAAACACATGCCATTAAGCGCTGGCTTCAGAAGCCAGCGGCCCCAGTTCGGTCCCACATATGAGGGCCAGTGACGCTGCCCTCAAAAAAAAAAAAAATCAAGGGCAAAACAAGGGCCGGCCGAGTGGCGCGGTGGTTCAGCGCTGGCTTGGGAAGCCGGCGGCCCCGGTTAGGGTCCCACATGTGAGGGCCAGTGACACTGCCCTCAAAAAAAAATAAAAAAACAAACACGCCAATCTCAAAACATTATGAAGTATATGATTCCATTTATATAGTATTCTCAGAATGACAAAATTATAGAAAGAAGAGCTTTGTTGCCAGGTGTTAGAAATGATTGAGAGTGGGAGGAGATGTGAACATAAGGAGTAATACAGGGGGATATCTTTGTAGTGATGAAATGGTTCTGTGTATTGATAGCAATAGTGGTTACAAAAATGTACATATGATAAAATGCAGAACTATACACATACTTTATACCTATGTAAATTTCCTGTTTTTTTTATATTGAACTTTAGTTACATAAGATGTAGCCAATGGGGGAAATTGGCTGAAGGGTCCACACGACTTCTTTGTACCATCAATGTAAAATCCTCTGAATCTATAATTATTTTAAAAGAAAGTGCTGGGTTTTGTTTTTTTTAAAAAAAACAACAGGTAATAGTAACCACAATGAGAAAAGACTTCACACCCATTAGGATAGTTATTTTAAAAAGAAAAAGAAGGGGCCAGCCGAGTGGCGCGGTGGTTAAGAGCTGGCTTGGGAAGCCAGTGGCCCCGGTTCGGGTCCCACATCTGAGGGTCAGTGACACTGCCCTTAAAAAAAAAAGAAAGAAAGAAAATACAAGTGGTCATGAAGATGTGGAAAAATGGAAACCTTGCACATTGCTGGTAGGAATATTAAATGGTGCAGCCACTGTGGAAAACAGTTTGGCAGTTCTTAAAAAATTAAACAGATTTATCATATGATTCTACAATTTTATTAAAAAAAACTCAAAGCAGGGACTCAAAGAGATATTTGTACACCAATATTTATAGCAACAATATTCACAAAAGCCAAAAATACAAGCCACCCAAGTGCCTATCTACAAATGAATGGATAAGCAAAATATGGATGGTGTGTGTATAAACACACAGGCACGCATGTGCACATACACACTCACACACCACACAATGACTATTATTAAGCCATAAACAGGAGTCTAATTCTGACATGGGCTACACCATCAATGAATCTTGAAAACATTATGATAAGTGAAATAAGACAGACATAAAAGCATTATATGATTCCACTTACATGAGGTACCCAAAATAAGCAAATTCAAAGGGACAAAAAGTAGAATAGAGGTTATCAGGGGCTGAGGAAAGGGGAAATATGGACGTATTATTTAATAGGTGCAGACTTTGTTTGGGAGCGTGAAAGATTTCTGAAAATAGATAGTGGTGATTGGTACACAACATTGTGAATGTACTTTATGCCACTGAACTGTACAGTTAAAATGGTTATAATGGTAAACTTCATGTTATGTATATTTAACCACAAATTAAACAAAAGATAGTGAGGCTATCATTAAACTCTCTACATGAACAAATTAAAAATTTTGCTGAAATAAACAAATTCCTAGAACACAAAGCTTACTAAAACTGATATAAGTAAATATAGAAAATACAAAAATCTTTTTTATCCATTAAGAGACCAAATCTATGGTTGAAAATCTTCCCCCAAAAAAACAGAAAGAACGAAAAAAATCTCCAGGCCCAGATGCTTCAAAAATTCAACCAAACATTCAAGGAAGAAAATATTACTAATATTACATAAACTCTTACAGACAAAATTTAAAGAACTACTTTCAATCTAATTTTATAAGAACTAACCTTGATCCAAACCTGACAAGGAAGGAAAATTACATGCTAATCTCACTCACATACATATGCAAAGATCCTAAGTAAAATGTTAGTAAACCAAATCTAACTATATAAAATGAATAATGCCTCAAGAATGGTTTGTTCCCAAACTGCAAGGCTGGTTTAAGACCAAATTAAAAAATAAAGGGGGCTGGGCCAGTCTAGTGGCTTGGTTGGTTAAGAGCTGGCTTGGGGACCAGCCGAGTGGCACGGTGGTTAAGCGCTGACATGTGGAGGCCAGTAGCCCCAGTTCGGGTCCCACATATGAGGGCCAGTGACACTGCCCTCAAAAAAAAAAAAAAGTTGGCTTGGGAGTGCAAGGTCTGAGCATCAGGGCCCCGGTTCAGATCCCACATGAGGGCCAGTGATGCTGCGCCCTCTACAGCTAAGATGGTGAATAACAGCTCCACCTGGAGCTGGGCTGCCATGAGTTGCCGGCGACCATGTAGGTTGCAGTAGGGCTGGCTCGCTGGCAGCTGCCGTGAGCCACCATGAGCGGCTGTCCAATTGCCAGCAGGAAAACAAAAAAAAGAATAAAGGCGGAAAAAAAAAACGTGATTACCAATAGATCTAGAAAATCCATCTGATATAATGATATATGCATTCACGACTAAAACAAAACTCTTAGTAAACTAGGACTAGAAAAGAACTTTGAAATTGATAATGGTTATTTAAAAATAACAAACAAAAAACTACAAGAAACATCATACCTAAAGGTGAAATGTTAAAAGACTTTCCCTCTGAGATTAGAAATATGACAAGGATGCCTGCTATCACTGCTTTTATTCATCACTGTTCTGAATGCTCAAGCCAGTAAGGAAAAAAAATTTAAGTATACACATTAGAAAGTAAAAAAATTAGAAATGCATTGTAATTTTTCACAAACAGTATGATAATGTCTGTACAATTATCCAAAAGAACCTACAGATATTTTATTAGGAGTAATAAATGAATTCAGCATGATGCTAAATACAAAGTCCATATATAAAATAAACCCTGTCTCTAAGCATCAGTTAGAAGCAATTTAAAAATGAGATTTTTGGGCCGGCCAAGTGGCACATTGGTTAAGAGCTGGCTTGGGATGCCAGCAGCCCAGATTTGGATCCCATGTATGAGGGCCAGTGACACTGCTCTCTAAAAAGAATAAAATTAAAAAATGAGATTTTTAAAATGATACATTCCCAGGTTGGTTTCCTGTGAAGCAGACTGAGAGACATAGGTTATCATGTAGGACTTTTATGAGGCAGTGCTTTTGGGATCAACCTATGTGCAACAGAAAAAAAAAATCAGTCCCCCAAAGGCCCTAGCCAAGTTCTTAGGGAGTTCTGGAGCCTGTATGGCCCTTCCGAGGTTTCCGGATTGCAGGGAAAGGGACAAGTCTACATTTATATTGCCTCATTGTTCAATCCCTTGATGTGGGATGCCCTGGATGGAGGCATCTACTTGGGAAAGACAGTTTTCTTCAACCAAGACAACTTCAAATGAGGCCTGTCAGCTGAGATCTGTCTTTTGGCAGTACTCTCAGCAGCTGGGGAAATAAGTCCAGCCTTCCTAAATGGGGACTTGAATGATGGATCACAGCATTACATGCAGATATTATTTAAATGGCTTCAATAATATCAAGTATCTTGGGCCGGCCGAGTGGCGCGGTGGTTAAGAGCTGGCTTGGGACGCCAGCGGCCCCGGTTCGGATCCCACATATGAGGGCCAGTGACACTGCCCTCTAAAAAAAAAAAAAAAAATATATATATATATATATATATATATATATATATATATATATATATATAGAGAGATATCACGTACCTTAAAATAAATCTAGTGAAAGGTGTACAAGAGTTATACATAAAAAACAATAATTACTGAGAAAAACTAAAGAAAACCTCAATAAATGGAGGTATATACCATATTCATAGAGTGGAAGACTCACGAGTGTAGAGTTGATTTTTAGGTTCAATTAAATCAAACTTAAAATCCCAGAAGGGTTTTATCCTTAATTTCATTTTATTGTGGTAAGAACACTTAACATGAGACCTACCCTCTTAACAAATTTTTAAGTGTACAATATTGTTTACTATAGGCACAATGTTGTACAGCAGATTTCTAGAACTGATCTTGCTTAAATGAAACTTATTGCATACTATTAACTCCACATTTCCCCTCTCCACCCTGCCCTAGACAATCACCATTCCACTCTTTGATTCTATTAATTTGACTATTTTAGATTCCTCATATAAGTGGAATCATGAAGTATTTGTGTTTCTGTGACCGGCTTTTTTCATAGCGTAAGGTCATCCAGGTTCATCCTTGTTGTCACATATTGCAGAATTTCCTACTTTTTAAAGGCTGAATAGTATTTTATTGTATGTCTGTAGCACATTTTTTTAATGAAATATTTATTTTCTTTTATTTTTCAAATAAAATGAAAGAAAAGTATCATATTTTTTTCACTTTGCAGGAACTGATTCATACAAGTGATAGCAATGTGGTTGTATCTCTTACACGCCTCTTTGAAGCACTGCTCTGTGTACCACATTTTCTTTATCTATTATTTCTTTATCAATGGATATTCAGATTGTTTACATATCTTGACTATCATGAATAATGCTTCAATGAACATGAGTGCAAATATCTCTCTGAGATCCTGATTTTAATTATTTTAAATAAACATTCAGAAGAATTACTGGATCATATGGTAGTTCTATTTTTAAGTTGAGGAACCTCCAGACTGTTTTCTATAGCGGCTGCACCATTTTACATGCTCACCAACAGTGTACAAGGGTTCCAATTTTTCCATACGCTCGCCAATACGTGCTTTCTTTTTGTTTTTGTGATAGTAGCCATCCTGACAGGTGTGAAGTAATATCTCATTGTAGATTTGATTTGCATTTCCTTGATGATTAGTGATGCTGAACATTTTTTCATGTACCTGTTGGCCATTTATATGTCTTCTTTGAAGAAATGTGTATTTAAGACCTTAGCCCCTTTTTAATTCAAGTTGTTTGTTTCTTGCTATTGAGTTGTAGGAGTTACTTATATATTTTGGATATTAACATCTTATCAGATATATGGTTTGCAAGTATTTTCTCCCACTCTGTAGCCTGTGTTTTCTTCACTCTGATGATTGTTTCCTTTGCTGTGCAAAGAAGTTATATAGTTTAATATAGTTCCACTTGTTTACTTTTGCTATTGTTGCTGCCTGTTTTTATTTTTATACCCATGAAAACTCATTGCCAAAATCAATGTTATGAAGCTTTCCTCTATGTTTTCTTCTTGGAATTTTACAGCTTCAGGTTTTATGTTTAAGTATATAATCCATATTTGAGTTGATTTTTTTTGTGGTTAAGGATCCAATTTCATTCTTTTGTATGTGAATATCCAGTTTTCCCAAAATTACTTGTTGAAGAGACTATCCTTTTGTCATTGTGTATTATTGGTGCTCTTTTCAAAGATCAGTTGACTGCATATATGTGGATTTATTTCTGTGCTATTCTATTTGATTGATCTATATGTCTGTCTTTATTCCAGTACCATACTATTTAGATTACTATAGCTTTGGAATATAGTTTGATATCAGGAAGTACGATGCCTCCAGCTTTGTTCTTAATTCTCAAGATTGGTTTAGATATTCATGGTCTTTTCTGTTTCCATACAAACTAGAAGAGGGAATGGAACAACAAAGTTTGTTCTTTTTCTAGCTCCCTGAAATGTAGATTTAGGTTGTTTATTTGAGATCTTTCTTCTTTTTTAATGTAGTCATTCATTGTTACCAATTTCCCTCTTAGTACTGCTTTTGTCACATCCCATAAGTTTGGGTATGTTGTTTTTGTGTAAAGCATTTTCCAATTTCCTTTTTGATATCTTCTTTGACTCAATGGTCAGTCAGGAGTGTGTTTGATTTATACATATTTGTGAATTTTCTAGTTTTCCTATTATTGATTCTGATTTCATTCCATTGTGTTCAAAAAAGATTTCAATCGTCTTAAATTTGTTAAGACTTGTTTTGTGACCTAATATGTTATCTTTCCTGGAAAAAGATATGTGTGGTTTTGAAGAATGTGTATTCTGCTGCTGTTGGATGAAATGTTCTGTATATGTTTCTTAGATCCATCTGCACTGTATGGTTGTCAAAGTCCTCTGGTTCCACATTGTTTTGTCTAGATATTTATCCATTATTGAAAATGGGGTATTGAAGTCACCTACTGTTATTCTATTGCTGTCTATTTCTCCCCTCGGTTCTGTCAATGATATATATATTCTCTGATGCTGGTGTATATACAATAGTTATACCTTCCTGTTGGATTGATTCTTTTATCATTATATAATGTCCTTCTTTGTCTCTTCTGACAGTTTTTGGCTTACAAGTTTACTTTGGGAGCCGGCTGAGTGGCGCAGTGGTTACGAGGTGGCTTGGGACACCAGCAGCCCCGGTTCAGATCCCACATGTGAGGGCCAGTGACACTGCCCTCTTGAAAAAAAAAAGCTTATTTTGTCTGATAAAAGTATAGACATCCCCACTCTCTTTTGGTTGCCATTGCATGGACTACCTTTTTCCATTCTTTCATGCTCAGCCTATCTATTTTCTTTTTTTTTAAACATTTTATTAGGGAATTGGGGAAGGGGAACAGTGTTGGGCAATTGGGGAAGGGGAACAGCCAAGTTGTTGCCCTTCAATCTTAATTGTGGAGGGCGCAGCTAGCTCAGCTCCAAGTCTGGTCACCATCCAGTGGCCCATTGGCAGCTGGTGGCTGCTCAGCTCATGGTGCTATGTTCAATCTTAGCTGTGGGAGGGCAGAGCCCATCATCCCATGTAGGACTCGAACAGGAAGCCTTGTTGCTAAGAGCGCATGCTCTAACCACTGAGCAATCTGGCTGCCCATCAGCAGCACAGGGCAGCTCAGCTCAAGGTGCCGTGTTCAACCTTAGTTGAGGGTGGGTGTAGCCCACCATCCCATGAGGGAGTCGAACCAGTAACCTTGTTTTTAGGAGCACGTGCTCTTACCAGCTGAGCCATCCTGCCACCTGTTGGCAGCTCAACGGCAGCTCAGCTTGGGCGCAACATTCACTGGCCCATGTGGGAATCGAACCTGCAACTCTGTTGCTCAGAGCTTGGACTCTTAACCAAGTTAGCTACTCGGCTGGCGCAAGCCTATCTGTTCTTCTTAAATGTAAAGTGAGTTTCTTGTAGAAAGCATACAGTTGGGTGCTGTTTTTATCAATTAAGCCACAATATTTCTTTGATTGGGGGAGTTTTATCTATTTACATTTGAAGTAATATTTGACAGGGAAGAATTTTTCTCTTTTTGTTAATTAAAGTTTATTGGGGTGACAATGGTTAGTAAAGTTACATAGGTTTCAGGGAAGGATTTATTATTGCCATCTTGTTAGTTGTTTCCTGTTAGTCTTAAGATTGTTTTATTTGTGTTCCCTCACTTATTGTCTTACTTTGTGTTTTGATTTTGATTTTTTCTATTGATATGCTTTGATTTCTTTCTCTTTTTCTTTTGTGTAACTTCAATAGGTATTTTTTGGGGTTACCTTGAGACTCACACAAAATACCTTTCAACAGTGTATTTTAAGTTGATATCAACTTAAGTTCAATTGTATATAGAACCTCTACATTGTATCTTCTTCCCCAAACACTGTTATTTTTATTTTTGTCACATTTTACATCTATCCATATTGTGTATCCTTTTTTTTTTTTTTTGAGGGCAGTGTCACTGGCCCTCACATGTGGGACCGAACTGGGGCCACTGGCTTCCCAAGCCAGCGCTTAACCACCGCACCACTCGGCCGGCCCCATATTGTGTATCTTTTAACATATTTTCAGTATAGTTATTTTAATACTTTTGTACTTTAACTTTTTATACTAGAAATAAAAATGATTTGTCCACTACTGTTACTCTAATACAATATTTTGTATATGTCTATATATTTTATTTTCATCATTTTATACTTTCTTATGTTACCATTTAGCTGTTTAGTGTTCTTTCATTTCAAGTTGATAAACTCCCATTATCATTTCTTGTAAAGCAGGTCAGCTTTTATTTGTCTAGGAATGTCTTTATAAATCTTTATTTTTGAAGGACAGTTTTGACAGATGTAGTATTCCTGGTTGGCCGGTGTTTTTGTTTGTTTGTTTTTTATTTCAGCACTTTAAATATATCATCCCACTTGCTTCTGGCCTGCAAAGTTTCTGCCAAAAAATTTGTTAATGAGGGGCAGCCAGTTAGCTCAGGTGGTTAGAGTGCAGGCTCATAACACCAAGGTTTCCACTTTGATCCCCACATGGGCCACAGAGCTGCACCCTCCACAACTAGATTGAAACAACTACATGACTTGGAGCTGATAGGTCCTGGAAAAACACCATGTTCCCCAATAAAATTTATAAAAAAATTTTTTTGATGAATTTATCAGGTGAGTCTTATAACTCTATTTCATTAGCGCAAGTTTCTGGAGACTAATGTGTTCCTTTTTGGGAACATCTTTGCTGATTCTTCATTCTCCTTGAATTCGTGTTGGTGTCTGCACATTACACAAAGCAAGCACTCTTCCCAGTCTTCAAAGACTGGCCTTATACAGGAGAAGACATCCCCCAATCAGCCCCATCAGAAATGCTGTGGGCTTCTATCAACTCTTCCATCCCCCTCTAGGGAGACACAAGAAGCTGAGTGTGTCTGAGTGTGCCTGTGTGTGTGTGTGTGTGTGTATGTGCATGTAGGGAGGGCAGCAAACTATGGTATTTACCAGTCCAAACTGTCTCTCCATTCTCTCACAGGTGGCTAGACTGTGCCAGATCCATGAGAGCTCCAAGATGGGCAAGACAGATGCCAATTCTCTGGGCAGCACCAGAGAAGTTGTGGCACTGAATGCACAGGTCAATTCTTCCATACCCAGGAGTAAGCTGAAAGCTGGGATGTTTCATCCACTCCCTGTGTGTGATCAGGAAGAATCTACGGCATTTGTCAGTCCCAGGCATCATCTCTGTTCTCTGTCAGGAGGCTAGACTGTGCTGGACCCCTCAGAGCTCCTAGACTGGCAAGTCAGATGCCAGTTTTTGGGGCAGACTTGGAGGAGTTGGAGCACTGGACACACAGGTAGACTCTTTCTTTCCCCAGGGGGATGTTGAGAACTGGAATTTTTGGTCTTCTTGTTCTGTGCTCAACAGGAGGAAGGATCTACGGTGTTTACCAGTTCAAGCCACCGCCTCCATTCTCTAGGCAGAACCCACAGAGTTCCAAGACTGGCAAGACAGAAGCCAGTCCTCAGAAAACTTGAGGTTCTGGGTGTGTGAACCAACCCCTTCTCTCAACTTGGAGAAGTTGGAAACAAAGGGCCAATAACATCCAAGATACTTTTAAAGAAAAGGGAAAATGCAGAAGGACTTGATTTACCAGATATTAAGAGCTTACTATAAAGTCCAGTAATTAAGACTATGGTATAGGTGCAATGAGAAACAGACTAATAGAACAAAACAAACTGTTCAGAAACCATCTCACACATGTGCAGACACTTGATTTATTACCAAGGTGACACTGTAGAGAAGTGGAGAAAAATACATTCTTTATAATAAATGTTACTGGGTCAGTAAAATATCTATATGGAAAAGAAAATCTTGACCCCTATAGCTCACCATATACCAAAAATCAGTTCCAGATGGATTGCAGAGCTAACGTGAGTGGCAAAAACATAAAATTTCAAGAAGATAACATGGGATAACATCTACATGACTTCAAGGTAGGGACATACTTCCTTTTTTAAAAAATATTTTATTGGGGAATTGGGGAAGAGGAACAGACAAGTTGCTGTCCTTTTGTTCTTCAGTCTAGTTGTGGAAGACGTTGTTTCACTGGCCCATGTTGGTATTATCATTGCGCTCCTCCCGGTGAGGCAGATCGGTCGCTGGCCTCTGGAACGCTGCTCACAGTGGCTCTTGGCAGCTCACACCAGCTGCTGGCTGCTCACGCTGGCTGCCGGCCACTCACTGTAGCTTATGGCAGCCCACTACAGCAGGGGCTGCAGCCCACACCGTCACAGGGGACTCACAGCAGCCCAGCTCGAGGTGGAGCTGTTGTTTACCATCTTAGCTGTAGAGGGCACAGTATCACTGGCCCTCATATGTGGGATCTGAACAGGGGCCGCTGGCGTTCCAAGCCAGCTCTTAACCAATGCACCACTCGGCCAGCCCAGGGAAATACTTCTTAAATGGAACACAGAAAACAGTAATCATAAAGGGAAATACTGAAAAATTCGACACATTTATATTAAAAAATTCTGTTCATCAAAGGACACTATAGAGATTTGGAAAGTGTAACATAAAAAAATACAAAAATCGGAGTAGAGGCTTGATCACTGCACTGTACACCTGAATCTGATATTGTATAATATTGTATGCCAACTGTAATTGAATATATAGTCACGGGATGTAGAGTATAGTGTGGAAGGGAGTTAAGGGAACTGTAATAGATATGTATAATATGGGGGGGAGTGGGTTGGCGAACTGGGGGAGGGGGGTTGTCACTTTGGGGGGTAAAAAGTATAACTATTGCATTGCATTGTACACCTGAAACTATTTTTTTAAATGTTTATTTCACAATAAAAGAATTAAAAAATAAAATAAAATAAAAAGATATATAAAAAAATACAAAACTTTTTCATAGCCAGGATATATAAAGAGTTCCCATAAATCTATAAGAAAAGGACAAACAATCCAATCAAACAATGGAGGCAAAATACTTGTAAATGTATATCACAGAAGAAGACATCCAAATAGATAATAAACATATAAAAAGGAGTATAACTTCATTATTCTTCTGAGAAATGCCAATTAAAATCACAATGAGATATTACTACAAACTTATCCACCAGAATGGCCATAATTAAAAAGAGTGATAATAAGAATATTAGCAAGGATGTGGAACAACTAGAATTCATATACATTGCTGGTAAAAATGTACATTGGTAAAAATCACTTGTAAAAACTGTCATTATGAATAAATTTGAAAATATGCATTCCCAGAAATTCCAATACTAGGTATATACTCAACAGATACTCAAGTGCATATAAGCAAAAACATGTATGATAATATTCATAGCATCATTATTTATAATAACCCCAATCAAGAAACCATCCAAACATTCATTATAAGCAAAATGAACAAACTGTGGTATATGCAAACACGGGAATAATAAACGAAAATACAAATAAAAACAACCACATGCAACAACATGATGGATATCACATAGTGTTGAGCAAAATTTTTAAAAAATGGCCCCCAAAATACAGTTTGATTTTTCTTATATCAAGCTCAAAATGGGCAAACTTAACCTATGATGTTAAAAGTCAGGATAGTCGTTAACTTTGGAGAAGGAGGGTGGTATAGAGATAGGGATGGAGCATGAGGTGGGGGGTTGTGAGATGTTAATTCTATTTCTTGACCTGGGTTCTGCTAACATTAGTATGTTCGCTTTACAAAAATTCATCGAGTTGTACAATCATGATCTGTGACCTTTTCTGTATGTATATTATATGGCAATAGAAAATTTAAAAAAAATAAAGAAATGAATAGCTAAGTGATGGGCATTTATAGAGTAGTCAGATAAAGATGGTACTCTATGAGGGCCGCCCTACAGGCAAGGCAAGTGGTTTTTTTTGGTAATGTTCTCTCTCAGGGAGTAAATGGCTTCAGAAGTTGTCTACTATAAAGAGATCTTCTCTACACAGTAGTTGCAGATAAATTACAGATTATTTTTCACAAGATCTAAAAGAGAAAGAGAAAAATAAGAACTAAACGCAAATAAAATAAAACATCAAATAATATATTCCAGAAAGCTTTTTGCACCATCTTAGATGTGATATAGTTAAGGCTCTTCTCCATTTCACTTTATAATGATTCTAAAAACCAGTGAAACATTGCCAGTGGAACTATTTACTCACCTAAGCATAGCTGACAAATCACAGGTTTAGCAAGACCTGAGGAAAACAGGACTCTTACATAAAGAGAAAATGTCTTTGTTTTGCATAAACATCTCCAAAGGCCCAAAATAATATTCAACTCAACAAGTATTTAAGTACCCTACCTGTCACAATCACTGTGTCAGGTATTATGGTAAAAGAAGGCATATTTCTAAGGAGTTCTAGTATAAAGACACAAGATTTATTAAACAAAACAACAGCCGTAACAACTATAGAATGATCCTCATACAGGAAATGGTGGGTGGGTTACAAGAGTAGAGTTATTGAAGGAGAAAATGGGAAGGGTATAATGGAGCCAGTTGATCAAAAGCCTTGAAAGTCACACTGAAACATCTAGATTTAAATCTATAGAAAACTATTTTATCTGGATCCCACTTCTCTAAAAAATTATTGGATTTAATGATTCCCTGTTATTTTCTTGATCAACCAGCCTTAATAAATAATGTCAAATCTGGATACAATGAGGGCTGGCCGAGTGGCACGGTGGTTAAGCACTGGATTGGGAAGCCAGCGGCCCCGGTTCGGGTCCCACATATGAGGGCCGGTGACACTGCCCTCAAAAATAAAAAATCTGGATACAATGACCTAGTTAAACCAAGAGACCTTTTATGAAAAGTTAAGGTTGAAGGGCCAGCCAAGTGGCGCGGTGGTTAAGCGCTGGTTTGGGTTCGAGTCCAACATATGAGGGCCAGTGATACTGCCCTCAAAATAAAAACAAAAACAAAAGTTATGGTTAACTTCTGTGACATCAACTCAACTAATTAGGAACATATTCCAAATATCCCCAACAGTCAAGAATAAACCCTTATTAAACTACCTACGTGATCTGCCAATTAAGTTCACAACTTGTTGCAACGATGTTGCAAACCTTTTTTGATATCAGAGGGATTACTCATTATGAATTTGTACCAACTGGACAAACGGTTAACCAAGTTTATTATTTGTAAGGGCTGAAAAGGCTGCGTGAAAAAGTTAGAGGACCTGAACTTTCTGCCAACAATTCATGGCTCTGACATCACAACAATACACCAGCTCACACAGCACTGTCTGTGAGGGAGTGTTTAGCCAGTAAATAAATAACTATATTGGAACACCCTCCCTACTCACCTGACCTGGCTCCCAATGACTTCTTTCTTTACACAAAGATAAAGGAAATATTGAAAGGAAGACATTTTGATGACGACAGCTCTGATGGCCACTCCAGAAAAAGAATTCCAAAATTGCTTTGAAGGGTGGACTAGGCGCTGGCATCGGTGCATAGCTTCCGAAGGGGAGTACTTCGAAGGTGACCATAATGATATTCAGCAATGAGGTATGTAGCACTTTTTCTAAGATGAGTTTTCGAACTTAATTGTCCAACCTTTGTACATGTATAAAAAAAATGTATACATATTTTTCTATATACTTCTTAAACCTTAGAGTTTCAGTTTAGATTATCTCTTGGGGCAAACATGTGAATGAGATACTACTCTTATTTGCCTCCTCCTCCAAATAATCTTTCAGGCATTGAAAGATATCTAATAACTAATACAGTGTCTGGCTCATAGCAGGCTTTCTATTTACTGAACTAGATGGTTCAATTACACCAATTTATTAACCTTAGTCATCTCTCTCATGGTTTAGTAGACTTGGATTAATTATATCCCTCCCTCAACCTCTCTCTCTCCAGACTGGAAACAACAACTAGAAAGTCCCTCTATCCTTTTGATTAATGTAATTGAGTTCCTGGGGACTTTTATCAGCTGTTACATTTTTCTTGAGGAGGAACCACCAGAATTTCCTATATGATTGTGGGTGTAAATCCACTTTTGGTCTTTTATATTGAAAAAAATAAGGGTTGGTTTTGTCATTGTTTTTTCCACCCTTCCTGATGATGCCCACCATATACTTGGCTTTGAGGACCACAATCATGACTGGACCAACTTCTTCACAGAATGATCGACAGTGATTTTTTTTTCGCTCTAATAATCATATTGTGTAGTGTGTAACTCAAAGACTGATGAGATGTTCCTCCTGAGATCCTCTGCAGTGAGTATCCAGAAAAATCTACAGGTACTCCAGCTGAAGGAGACACTCGTGATTCCAGGTCTGAAGTGACCCTCTTATTTTTTTACCATCAGCATCTTCCTGCATTTTTTTCTCATCGGTTTGCCTTCACTCCTTGCAGATAAACGGGTGAGAAACCTAAATGTTCTGCCCATTGAAGGGTGTATTATTTTTATCTTTCTTCCTCTCCACCTAAGAGTTGCTGTAACAGCAATTGTCTGTGTTGGAAAACTAAAATATAAAAATATGACCTACGTGGCCAAATCCCACAAGGCGGTTTACTTCCTTATTTATGAATCAGAATCTGTCAGCACAACTTAGAATCTTGATTGTCAGCAGATACTGCAATTAAATGTCCCCACAAAGCCAGCAGAGGGTGCACCAGGGCACTAGAAATTTTACCCAAAAATGTAACAGTATCAATTTAATTCTAATAGCCAATCAACTTTTTCTCTATTTGTTCTTTGGTATACTAACGATAAACTTAATTTGAATCTGGGTTAAAATTCCTTCAAAGCATACTCCAATACTCCTGAAAGTGAAATTCAGGATGAATAAGGAATACATGGTTAAACTTAGTCTGGTCAAAATATAGGTGGAATAAAAGAAAGTGACGTAGACCTGAGCCATCTACTTTGTAAAAATTCTGCTATGGAGCTCCACTCCACTCCCCTCCAAAAGGTTTTAGGAGGTAGTATTCTTTAAGGGAACGGGCACAGAACTGGGAGTCAAGAGACCAACTTCCATTCTAATTTTGACCATAGTTGTATGACCTTGGACAAATCACTTCCCCTCAAAGTCTATGTGTTGTCCAAGGGGATCAAACAAAATGAATTCATATGGCCCCTTAAAACTCTTTAAAAATGGATTCCAATTGATGTCAGCAAATGTAAAGAGCCAGTATGCTTGCTTCTACTGTTCAAAACGATTAAAATGGGAGGAATAAATTACAGCAGATATGGCGCTGTATTTAAAGCTAGACAGAACTACTTGAAGTGCTGTATAATGAACAGGCAACTAAGTACCATTATAGACCTGTGAGAGTCCCACACCATCACAGAGGCCCTAGAGTCCAGCTGTCCTGCTAATCCTCAGCCTATAAACATGAGTCTGTCCATTCCGAATGCCAAAAAGCCTTGGCCACCATTTGACTAAAGAAGTTCAAGTCCTTCATCATTTCACAAAATATCAATGTTTAGCTGCTAAGTGTTCTGCTGGGCATTGGAGGGGGTGGTGGATAGATAAAGGGAGCCAGAATCCCAGTTAATTATCATTTAGCTACAGTGTTTAAAGTTTCAAGTATGAGAAGCATGTCTACTGATTCTCTTCTTTGATAAGCAGTTATATAAGTTGGAGTATGTTAGCAAGATATTTTAAGGCTCAGGGCAACTTTACAATGTACATTCAGAAAATGTGTCAGTCCTGATATGCTGGTATTATCATGAATGTGACGCCTGCTTTGGGTGGGTGGTCAAAGAAGCAGAAACAATGTTTACAGAGTATGACAATGACACTGGATGTGGAAGTAAATATAGAAGGCCTGGGTTCTTCACCTCAAAGAACTTATCTGCACAACTTGCCCTCTTGGCCAAGGGGAACAAATTCACTATTATTGTTTAACCATCTCAAAAGGATTCATGGATGCTCCTCTTAAATTTCACATAAGACAAAATATGGAGGTCAAGAGAATACTTATTGTAAGTGCACTAAACAAACTGGAATAAAGGGCTAGAAAAAGTAGAAAACAAACATCAGATCTAATAGTTTGCTAACAAGGGCGCAAACACCATAAATATTGCAAAAACAAACCAAAGAAACAAACAAACAAACAAACAAACTGCTCTTGAGCATTTATTGGGGAATTTATTCCCTCAGTAGCTTCCTGTTCTCAAGCTAGCAGCAGGGAAGATTCTTCGCACCCTCCCGGTCCATCCCACTCCCCAAAAATGTCTGAACCGGCATGCAAAGGGTGAGTTTTATTTCCATAGATTTTTTAAATTGCTCTTTAGAAGTTGCCTAGCAGGACGGCATATTTCTACCAGAATTCCTCAGGGGCGCTGATCCTCACTAGGATACCGAGGACAATCAGTCTCAAGTTGCAGGTAAGTGTGAACAAGCCCACGTTCTGGTCAGCGCACAAGGACCCGCGCTGCAAATACCATTAAAAGTTGTTTCAACGGGCGTGGAGCAGTTACTACAGCTGTTTACAGCTCCAGCTCCAAAGGAGAGCCTGCTAGTGCTGGCATCAGCTCTGGACACGAAAAAACAAGCACCGCGGGCAGAGAACCTCACCAGGAGCAGAAGGGCCAAGCTGCTGCCGTTAGTCCGCCAGAGGGGCAGCGCCTGCACCTCCGCGCCTCGGCCCGGCTGGGAGCGCCGCCAACTTTCCCCGAGGCAGCCTGTAGCCGGGGGCGGCGGGCGCCGGCCAGAGCTCCCGAGTCCGGGGGTCCTGCAGGAGTCTGGGTGAGCTGAGCCAGGGGCCGGGGACAACCTGCCCCGGGGCCACCCCTCTTCTGCTCCTGAGCCCCTCCCTGGTCCGAGCATGCCCCCCAACTTGGCTGGAGGTGGCAGAGTCCTCCCCAGGGCCGGTCGGGGAGTCCTCCCCCCTCCGCCGCCGCCTCTACTAGGTGACTCACCTGGTGCACGTCCTGTGCGTCCGGGGGGAGTGTGGTTTCTCCCGCTTCTAGCGGCTGCTGCTGAAGTGACGGCTGCCCGAAGTGGCGCGTGATGGCACCGTCGGGGTCCAGGCCACCGGGGCTGCTCAGGGTGCCAGAGGTGCCCGGCATACCCGGGGTGCCGGGGCCGCCCAGGCGGGACTCGGCTCCCCGTTCCCGCCGCAACTCGGAGCGCAACTCTAGGTAGCAGCACAGCGTCAGCAGGTGGAGGGCCAGCGAGAGGCCAAAGAAGCCGAGGAAGAGCCGGCAGCTGTTCCCTTCGGCCGCCCGGGCAGGGGCCCCGCGACAGCCGCAGCCCTGGCGCCCCCGCTCCCGCGGCGCTGCCGCGGGCAGGGGCTCCCTGCGCTCTACCTCGGGATAGCCCATGGCCTCCGGAGACGCCCACTCTCTGAGGCCCGGGAGCCGCCGCGTCTGCCTCAGCCGTTCACGACCCCTGACAGGCGGCTACTGTCCTGCCATGGGCTGGGGGCTGCAGGGACCCGTTGCAGCGCGACCGAGGCTGGGCGGGACAGAGCGGGGAGCAGCCGCATGTGCAGCTCCACTCCGAGGGGTGGGAAAGGGAGGAGGAGGGGCGGGAGAGGGGCGGCTCGGCCCGCCGAGGGAATGAGGGAGGAGGCCCCGGCCGACCCCGCCCCGTCCCTCGAGCGGCTGCTGGGGCACCCAACCACCGGGCCCGCCAAGCCTAGGCGCCCCGCCCCCTGGCGTTCCACCCCCGGGCCTCCAGCCGCGGGGCGGGGCCTGGGGGCGTGTGCCTTCGCCTCTGCCTGGTGGCCCCACCCAGCTCTTCCCGCTTGCCCCGCTCCAGTTGGTGATTGTCGCTGTCGTTCATGCCCGGACTCCACCCCAATTTAACCCTGTACCGCCAGTACGGGGAAGGCGACAGAGGGAGGGGGGAGGCTCAGAAGAATTGGTGAGCCTTGGAAAAAAAGTAGAGCAAAGAAAAGGAGGCTCAAACTAGTATTAATAGAAATGTTTGCAATTAACTGCAGTTGCTAATAACATCATCCAGTACTTATCTGTTGCTTTCAATCTTCAAAGCATTTAACAGACGTTAAACTAATTAAAACAGCTCTGGGTTTGGAATGAAACCATGCCTGCTATGTTTGCAATCCAATGGCGCGCCAAAAGCAAAGGAGACTCAGGAGCCAGGGAGGCACAAGGAGTGAGAATGGGATGCGACTGCAGCAGCCCCCCTCCTAAAGGGAGGCTGGGGCCTCCATCCAAGTGATGAAGAAGCCCACCTGTGCAACTGGAGCTGAAACAATGTTGCCCCACGCAGGGTGTAACAGTTCCCTGGGACTTCTTGATATGCTAATTAATGCAACAAATATATATTGATCCCTTTACAATGTAGAAAGTGCTGTATGAGAGAATTCACAGCCAGTATACTTTTACTTCTTCCGCCGCAGAAGGAATTTTGAGTGGAGAACATGTGCCTTCAATGACCAAATGGGGAAACTGAGAGCCAGAATGAGGTGGATTTTTACAAGGGTGGCCCACAGAAGGACCAGACAATATTGGCATCTCTATTTGCAGGCAACTGTTCTGGCCTCTCCACCCCTCCCTTCCTCTCCCTGGAGTAGTCCCTGGGGAAGGTTCAACAAGTCAGCCAAATGTTCCAGATGTACACTGCTGCAACCACAGCATCTTCAACAGCTGCGCCAATCAGAAAAGAGTTCAGAGCAAAACAACAAAAAAGAGTCGCAAACGTCAGAACAATAGACCCCGAAGTGAAGAATGCAAAGGATTAGTTGAGTTGCCATTGACAAGAGTTACTAGTCTGAGAGTCTAGAGACCTAAATGACCATAGCAGGGGTGGGGGTGTGGGAACTATGTATGATTCTTGGCCACTATGCACTCCCAGTCTCATGTTATGAATAATTAGCAGTTTTATTGACTTGAAGAGGGCAGGTTATCTAAGTAAGTCCTAGGCTGGTGGGAAAGAAGAAAAATAGAGGGATTACAGAACAACAGAAGCAACAAAACAGAAACAAAGCATATGGTTGGAGGTCAGTCCTAACAGCACACAGGTCGGGCCGGCCTAGTGGCATACTGGTTAAGAGCTCGCTTGAGAGGCCAGTGGCCCTGGTTCAGATCCCACATATGAGGGCCAGTGACACTGCCCTCTAAAAAGAAACACAAAAAACAAAAAATAAAAACAAAAAAAACCCAAAGAGCACAGAGGTCAAAAACTTTCACTATATTAGCCACAGCCAACTTTTCTTCCAGACACTCTGTGAATGGTCTCAGTGCATCAGAAACATCTTTGTGTCCCCTCATTGGCTTTTACCCATGAAATATCAAGTTTGCAAAGAATACCACCATCATACAGATAAGAAAATAGAAAAGGGGTATTTAACAGCTCATCTCAAGTGTTGCTTTTGCAGCCTAGGAACTCTAGATGCTAGGGAAAGTGCTCGGCTGATTTACCTTAATTATCACAGCCCAGAACTATTACTGTGTTTCCTCAAAAATAAGACCTAACCGGAAAATAAGCCCTAGCATGATTTTTTAGGATGCTTGTAATATAAGCCCTACTCCAAACATAAGCCCCAGTTAAGATCATCAGCCAGACATGACTGTTTGAATAAATGTAGATTTTTGTAGATGAATAAATGTAGGTTGTTGGAGCAAAAATTTATATAAGACGCAGTCTTATGTTTGGGGAAACATGGTAGAAAGAATGCTAGACTACGAGTCAGTAGACCTGCCCCTGCCACTGATTTGCTGGGTCACCCTGAGCAATTCTCAGTGATTTTTGGGACCTTAATTTTTCCAACTGTGAATGAGTAGTTTGAACTTGAACAGCTATGACATTGTGTTTTACCTGTGTCATCATTAGCTGTGCTGACCTGGTTGCATACACAGTTCAAAGAGGCTGTGCCTTCTCCTACTAAGTGAAAAGGAAACAGATAACAGCCATCTCCTGGTAGTGTAGCTCAGGTACCTTACTGGACTCAGCTTACCATATTCTCCCAGGCTTTTAACATCTTGACTGACACACTGGGTTGCACCATTGCCCTCAGAAGGCCCTACAGGTTGCATTTGACCTGGGACCTCACCTTGGTTCCCCAGAGGAAGAATACATAGCTTCATATGTAGTACAAATGTTGGCATGGGACAATCCGGTGAGGGATGTACATGGTTATTTTTCAGTGTTTTGAAGAATTATTTCCGTTAACTTCTATGCTTCCATAAGTACCCCATCCCCCACAGCACAGGTCTCAAAATGGTAGCCTGTAGACCACATCCAGAAAATAGATATGTGTTTAGTGTACTGTTGGCTAAAACTCTGAGTTAAAAAAATTAATTGCCAGCATTTACAAATGAGATTTTTTTACATTAAAAAATCCAGATATCCTGCTTCTCTATTAAAAAAATGAGAAAGTCTGCTAACACCAGATCCACATTCCCATATGGCTGCAGTCAGCTAGAATTGCCCCCTTAAGAAAAGCGTGAGTAATCAAGTTCCACACATTCATCCCCACCTCCTTCCTCTAGCCTCCATTACTGTCCTTGTCACTCATTTATCTTACTTTTCTGACTCCATGTACTCTAGGAAACAAAATATCAGCTCTTTTGGCATGACCTGTAATCTGCCTCTCCAACCTTGTCTTCTTCCATCAACCTACAAGGATCTCATGCTCCCACAGTGCTAAATTTGTTGACATTTCTCACACTTCTGTATCTTTCCACAAACTGGTTTCTTTGCCAGGAATGCCCCCACCTTGGAAACCTGATAAATTATTTAAGAATCAAATCATGTGTTCTCTCTGGTTTGGCCCAACAACTCACTTTTCAAATGGATTTTCCTTTATGCTTTCATCACACCCTGAGCATATCTCAATGATATTCCTTACCACATTGTAATCTTATTTCTCATCACTAAACTGTGAACTCCTTGATGATAAGAACCATGTCCTTTCCATTTTGGTTATCTCAGTAATACTATAGCACATACCACATAGTAGGCACCTGTATTGTTTGTCAAATGAATGAGGCATGAAACCTGCTACAGTAACCTAGACTACCTAGAATTCCAAAAGGGGAACTGGGCCAAGGGATGCCTGTCAGTACCACTTATGAAGGACCTACTGTGTGCCGAGCTGCATAACACATTATGAAAAGATATAAAGGAAATTTGAGCCAAAAGGACAACTGTGCAATTATCCTTATATTTGAATTAGTATTAAGAGTTGTACAGAATCCAGAAAAATAAACAATGGAGAAATTCAAATATTTTTGGTTTGTAGTATTTCATTGGATTTCTATCGCATCAAGTTTTCCTTCCTAATTTTGTTTGTTTGGGCCCAATAATAAAATAATATTAGTTGACAATATCTAAATAATAAATATTCAGGGCCGGCCGAGTGGCGCATTGGTTAAGCGCTGGTTTTGGGATGCCAGCGGCCCCGGTTCAGATCCCACATGAGGGCCAGTGACACTGCCCTCTACAGCTAACAACAGCTCCACCTGGAGCTGGGCTGTGCGAGCCCCTGTGATGGTGTGGGCTGCAGCCCCTGCTGCAGTGGGCTGCCATAGGCTACAGTGAGTGGCCCGCAGCCAGCGTGAGCGGCTGGCAGCCAAGCGTGAGCTGCCAATAGCCGCGATGAGCGACATCCAGAGGCCAGCGACCGATCTGCCTCATCCGGGAAGAGCGCAATGACGATACCAACAGTGAAGCAACATCCTCCGCAACTAAACTGAAGAACAAGAAGACGGCATCTTGTCTGTTCCCCTTCCCCGATTCCCCAACGCTGCTCCCCTCCACCAATTCCCCAATAAAATCTTTAAAAAAAATAATAATAAATATTCAAAAAGAATTGACAACCTCTGGTGGAATACGATAAGCAGTTGGGCAGGAACTGGTTTTAAATACCTCTTACCTCTAGTTAATCCACAGAACAAATCATTGACACAGAAATCACAGAGATAACTCTCTGACTCAGATAGATAGTCATGGGGAACATGGGCTTAGGATTTGGATCCTGGTTTGAATCCCAGCATATTCACTTATCAGCCGTGTGACTCAGGACAAGTAACTTTTGCTGGTCTTGCAGAGCCTCAGTTTTCTCATCTGTAAAACATATGCATTGTAAGACAGCTGTGCTTAAATGGGATGCTATATGTCAAAGTGTCTGGCACATAATGAATGCACAGTAAATGCTAGTTCCTGTTGTCTAAGAGAATTCCATCAAAAGGAGATGAGGGGAAAAACATATAACAGTATTAAAAAACATGACAGAAATGCAAAAAAGCATCTACATACTTTGCCCTTGCCAAATGCTTGTCCTCTCTTTTTTTTGCATTCTTTTTTTTTAATTTATATATTTTTTAATTAGCTTCAGGTGTACAACAAAGTGCAATAGTTATACTTTTTATTTTTTTTGCATTCTTAAAGTTTGAGATGGAACCCTTTGGTTCCCATCATCCTTTCCTGAACTCTTGATTTGTCTATCCAACTTCTTCCTGTCCATCTCCACTTGGATGTCTAACAGACATCTTAAATTCAACATGACCCAAACCAAAGCTCTTCTCCCCGAAAATGTGCTTACCTCTTGGCCTTCTGCATCTTAGCAAATGGCAGTTCCATCCTCCCATTGCTCAAGACCAAAACTTTGAAGTCATCCTTGAATCTTCTCTGTTTTGAACACCCCACATCCAATTTGTCAGTGAATGCTGTCAGTTCTGCCTTTAAAGTATACCAGAGCCTGATCACCCCTCACCACCCAGACACCATGTTAGTCCAAGCCCCCAGGCTCCCTCACTCAACTGCTATTTTACCCTACTCTCAGGTCTCCATGCTTTCTGCTTTTGTCCTTATACCCTACAATCTATTCTCTACACTGTATTCAGAGGCATTCTGTTAAAAGTTAAGTTATATCTTATCACTCCTCTGCTTGAAATCCTCCAAGGACTTGAAATCCTCCAAGGACTCTCCCTCAGATTCCTTACCTTGGCCAATGAGACCCTACATGTTCTGATTGGTAGCCACCTCCTGGGATCCTCTCCTACTACTCTTCTTGCACTCTGCTGCAGACACATTGACCTCTTTGCTGTTCCTTGAACTTGCAAACCATGCTCCCACTTAAGGGTCCTTTTATGTGTATTTCCTTCTGTCTGAAATGCTATTCTTCCAGTAAGCCACATGACTTCTCTCTCACTTCTTTCAGTCTCCTCTTAAATGTTGCCTTATCAAACAACCTTTCCTTGACCAATATCCCCTCACTCTCTGTCCCCTTCCTTTGCTGTGTTTTTCTTCTTAGCACTTATCACCATCTGACATATTGTATATGTATATGTCTTTGTTTTGTTGTGTAACTCCCTTACTACCACAACTAGAATATCTGTTCCATGAGGGCAGAGGTTACTGCCTGTTTGTGGCCACTGTTTTATCTACCAGGCCAAGAACAGTACCTGATATATAACAGGTTCTCAATGAATGTTTGTAGATAGAATAATTGAATTCCTCCCTTAGTAAAGTAAAAGGAAAGACAGAGAAGGACTGGTCAGATGTGTCACTGGACAGGCAAGAACTTTTCTTCCAGCATAGTAAAGCAGGAAAGAACATCTCTCTCATTTTATATGAGACAGCCCTCCCAGAGAAAGATATGCAAACGGGCCACACAGCTAAATAGAGGAGGGGGTAAGAAAGGAAAGGAACTCTGGCTGAACATTTATCTTCTATGTTCCAGACTTTCTCATTAACTTCTGTGTGAGGTTAGTGTTGTGAACATTTCACAGATGAAAAAATGGAGGCATTTAACTGAGAGGTTCAATGACTGGCCCAAATTCATATTGTAACTAAGTGGTAAAGTCTAAATTCGAATCCACGTTTGGCTGGCTTGAAAAACCCATATTCTGTTCTCAACCTTACCTGCTACTGACAGAGAGATCCAAAATCCAGCTTCATAGAACTATACACACAAAGACTGAGTTTTCTGGAGTGGCAGAGTAATAAAGCAGCTGGAAATAAGAGTTTCTTCTCCCACTTAGCCTGTCTGCTGCCGCCACCACCTTAGTGTGCCAACTCCAAGGCATACCATGGATTAGATGAATGCACTTAAATCTGGGTCCCATCTGGTCCTTCTTCTGTAGAGTAACCCTTAATCACTTTCCATTGACTACAGGACAGTAACCCAACTCCTTAGTCTGGTGTCCAAGGTCCTCCAATCTGGCCCTAAATTACCATCGTAGCCATGCTGTTGTTAGGTCTTCATAAAATTCTGCCTCTGCATAACTGCAGCTCTCATTGTGCAGAACAAATGTCTACATTCCTGCCTTTTTGCCTTTTGCTGTCCCTTCCCCTTTGCCGATGGAAAACCAACACATTCTTCAAGGCCCAGCTCAAATACCTTCTCCTGACCCTGCCTGTCTCCAGGCCCTCCATTACTCCTCTGGCACTCAGAATATATAACTAACAATTGCTAATTATTCCCCCATTCTGTGTGAGGGTCTCATTTCCCCCCAGATTATAGCCAATGCTCTACAAAGGGGGGAGCCTGTTTTAGCTCCCACAAGGCCTACCTTGAGTAGGTTCTTATAAAATCTTTGTTAATGGATTAAAGACTCTGCAAAGATGAGTTTTAAGCAGGGTGTTAAAGGCAGAAGGGGTCTGGGTTTGATGGCAGACATAGAAATATTTGCAGACATTCATAAAGCAATGATGAGGAGATAAAAATTCTTCTTGCTGTAAGGGACCAAGATGGCACAACATTAACACAGAATATTTATTTTTGCAATAAAGTCTTCAGCTACTCACGAGTGGCTGAGCATATGGAGAGGCTCTCACTTCATGAGAGGAATTTTTCATTCAAAAATAGAAAACCTTGTTGCTTTCAGAATGTCATTTGCATCTATCCCCTGCAATGTGTGTCAACACCACCATTCAGGCCACCAAGTAGCCTAGAAACAGAGTGCATATTCCACAGAGCCATTGCTACATGACACAGTGAGGTCACAGATTTAGTTTAGGGCAAGAATAAGGCTTTAAGCAAATCTTCAGCAGTGAGTATCTTAACAGGTTCTCACATCCTCCAAACAACTATGTGTGGTAGATAGAGTAGCCATTTGCCTTTACTTAACAGAGGAGGAAACTGAATCCCAGAGAGATAGAACGACTTATGTAGGTCACACTATCAGAGTACCTGACTCTTGGTTTAGGAATCTTTTTTCTTACTAAACTGTCACATTGCTTATCATGCTTATGTTTTCTATTTGGTCTAGCCAAAGTGTTTATTGACTGTGCCCATAGTATTTATTTCCTGGTCAGAATTAGGGAACAGATTTAGGGTCTGAGTCGGGAGAGTCATACACTTTTGGGATTCAATCTTGTCTCTGGGAAAAGCAACCTGAGATACAATTTGGAAGGCTCTACAGTTATAATAACTTTTCCAAACTCTCCTCAGCTATCCCCTACTCTAGTGGTACTAGATTATATTGAGAGAATACTATTGTCTTTGGAAGGTTTAAGTATCACATTCATTCAACAAATATTCATAGAGTTTCTGCTATGTGCCAGGCACCACTCTAAGTGCAGGGGATACATCCATTGAATAAATGAAGAATTAATACAATCTACAATAAGAACATCATTTTTGAAAAGTAACTGTTTTTCACAAATGCAGCATAACTTCTCCCACTGTATCTCTGAGCTAGGTCAGACTCACAGACTCACTCTTGGGGTTGGAAAGTGTCATGTCCTAACACTTTCTGGTCTCCAAATTACTGCAATTCAAAGGCTTTCCTCTAAATAACTCAGGAAAACTAGCCCTAGGCAAAGAAATGCAAAGTAAACACCCTATTGTTAGAATTAAGCACCTCTCTTATCTGCTTAGCACTTGCCTGAGTAAAAGCCAAGGAAGGAATCTAGGGGGTAACAGTCTGCCTCCTGGAAGGATAGGAAGAATGGAAGCCTAGGTCCAAGGCAAACAATCAGTGCCTAAAGATAAGCACCAAGTTCAACTGTTGAACTTGAGTCTTAGGGCATCAATATTTAATATAGACGTGTGTGTGCGCGTATACTGAGGGTGTCAAAGAATTATACACGTGACTTGTATTTATCTTTTGTTATTGGTATATACTGAGTATTACAATTTTAATACAGTTTTTTCCTTTCTTAAAATGTGTACATTTTTTGGCACCCTCTCTACATGTATACGAGGTTGAACAATTAAGTTCGCGAATTTGTTGCAATGTTGATAACCTTTTTTGATACCAGAGGGGTTATTCACTATGAATTTGTACCAACTGGACAAACAGGTAACCAAGTTTACTATTTTTTTAAAAAGATTTTTTTAATTGGGGAATTGGGGGAGGGGAACAGCGTTGGGGAATCGGGGAAGGGGAACAGACAAGTTGCTGTCTTTTTGTTCTTCAGTCTAGTTGCGGAGGATGTTGCTTCACTGGCCCATGTTGGTATCGTCATTGCGCTCTTCCCGGATGAGGCAGATTGGTCGCTGGCCTCTGGATGGTCACTTGCCGTGGCTATTGGCTGCTCACGCTGGCTGCCGGCCACTCACTGTAGCCTATGGCAACCCACTGCAGCAGGGGTTGCAGCTATGCTGTCCCGGGGACTCACAGCAGCCCAGCTCCAGGTCGAGCTGTTGTTAGCTGTAGAGGGCAGTGTCATTGGCCCTCATATGTGGGATCCGAACCGGGGCCACTGGCATCCCAAAACCAGCTCTTAACCAATGCGCCACTCAGCTGGCCCCCAAGTTTACTATTTGGAGGTGCTGAAAAGGCTGTGTGTAAAAGTTAGACGACATGAAATTTTTGCCAACAGCTCATGGCTCTTGTATCATGACAATGCACCAGCTCACATGGCACTGTTTGTGAGGGAGATTTTGGCCAGTAAACAAATAACTGTATTAGAACATCCTCCCTACTCACCTGATCTGGCCCCCAGTGACTTCTTTCTGTACCCTAAGATAAAGGAAATATTGAAAGGAAGACATTTTGATGACATTCAGGACATCAAGTGTAATATGACAGCCATTCCAGAAAAAGAATTCCAAAATTTCTTTGAAGGGTGGATTAGGCACTGGCATTGGTGCATAGCTTCCTAAAGGGAGCACTTCAAAGGTGACTGTAGTGATATTCAGCAATGAGGTATGTAGTACTTTCTAGGATAGTTTGGGAACTTAATTGTCTGAACTTAGTGTGTGTGTGTGTGTGTGTGTGTGTGTGTGTGTGTGTGTGGAGACAGACAGACAGACAGAGAGAAGGTAAGAGAGGAAGCTTTTTAAAATGGGAAGTGCTATACAAATGTAAGATATTAAAATAATAGATACCTTGCAGTGAGTAGCTATTATGTACCAGGCACTATGCTAGACAAAATTACATATGTTTATCTCATTTAATTTTGAAGAACCACGTTTTGAGGTAAATTCCTCATTTCCTACATGTTAAAAAAAAGGCTCAAAGAAAAGTGAAGTAATGTGCCTAATTTCCCTTAGCTCGTAAATGGTAGTACTAGGATTCAAGTCCACGTCTGTCCTGATTGAAAAGTCCACATTCATTCCATTATGCTATGATGAACAACTTTTGCACATTCAGAAGCCCCCCAAATAAGGAGTTTTCTGGAATTTTCAGGTAGAATCTATTAGATATTAGATGGTAGATACCCTTTCTTCATCCCAATTTGATTTTACAGCCTAATGGGAAGGTATGATATTGTAGCCAAGCCAAGCTACTGGGTTGTCGGAAAAGTCATGACGCATGTTTGCGACAGATGGCACTAGTTCATTTTTGGAAGTATTAGAGTCATTCGCACCTATGTTATTGCTATGTAATTTGACAGCTGACAGTTCAAGCTTCATTTAAAAAAAACTGAGCAATTTGGTTGAGTTGTGGCGATTTTATAACAAGTTGAATATGGAAGACCAAACTGTGCATTTTTGCCATATTTCACTGTTTTTCTTCCATAAAGGGAAGAACGTTCATCAAGCTTGTGAAAAGTTACATAAAGTTTATGGTGACAATGCTCTAAAGAACGTCAGTGCCAACAATGGTTCACGAAATTCCGTGCTGGGGATTTTGATCTCAACAACGCTCCTGAGTCAGGGAGGCCCACCGATGACAGCAAAATAAAGGCATTGATCAAGTCAATCTCAGGTTATATGACACGAGAGATTGCAGAAACATTGAACAATCATCATTTAAGCACTCGTGACCACCTGAAGAAGCTGGGATACGTAAGCAAGCTCGATATTTAGGTTCCACATGAACACAAAGAAGTTCATTTGACGGCGCGTATAGACATCTGCAATATGCTCATTACACGTGAAGAAAACGATATTTTTTTGAAGCAACTGATAACTGGTGATGAGAAGTGGATTGTTTACAGCAATGTGGTGTGCAAACAGTCTTGGTCCCTAGTGATGATTCACCTCAAATGACATCGAAAGCAGACATTCATTAGAGGAAGGTTATGCTCTCAGTGTGGTGGGATTTTAAAGGTGTCATGTTTTTCGAGCTCCTACCAAGGAACTAAACAATCAATTAAAATGTGTACTATCGGCAATTGGATAGTTTGAACGAATCCATCATCCAGAAACATCTAGAGCTTGTTAACTGTAAAGGAATTGTGTTCTATCACAACAACGCAAGACCACACACAAGTTTGATCACCTGTCAAAAATTATTGGAGCTTGGATGGGATGTGTTGCCATGCCCACCATACTCGCCTGACCTTGCCCCGTCAGACTTCCACTTGTTTTGCTCTCTTCAAAACTCCTTGCATGGTATAACATTCAATTCAGGTGAGGCTGTAAATCAGCACCTTGTTCAGTTTTTTGCAAAACAGACAGGTCCTTCTATAAATGAGGAATTATGAAGCTCACTGAAAGATGGCAAAAGGTTATCGAACAAAATGGGCAATATATCATTGATTGATCTTTGTTCTTCATATAAATAAATGACCTTCATATAAACAAATGACCTTTGAGAAACAAAATACGTCATGACTTTTCCGACAACCCAATATATCTTGAAAATAGCAAAACTAAATTTAAAAATTATAGCAGCAGAAAATATGTACAAACCCAGGAGATTACAGACATACCTCATTTTATTGCACTTTGCAGATACTGTGTTTTTTTGTTTGTTTTTTTTTGTTTTAATTTTACAAAAATTAAAGGTTTGTGTAAACTCTGTATGGAATAAGTCTGTTAGTACCATTTTCCCAACAGTATTTCCTCACTTTGTGTTTGTGTCACATTTTGGTAATTCTCATGATGTTTCAAACTTTTCTTTATTATTGTATTTGTTATGGAGATCTGTGATCAGTGATCTTTGATGTTACTATTGTAATTATTTTGGGGAGCCATGTATCACACCAATAGAAGATAGTAATTTTAATCCAGAAATGTTGTATGTGCTCTGACTGTTCCACCAACTGGGTGTACCCTGTCTTTCCCCCTCTCTTCAGGCCTCCCTATTCCCTCAGACTCAACAATATTGAAATGATGCTAGTTAATAACTCTATAAAGTGCTCTAAGTGTTTGAGTAAAAGGAAGAGTCACACATCTCTCACTTTAAATCAAAAGCTAAAAATGATTTAAACTTAGTGAGAAAGGCATGTCGAAAGCTGAGACAGGCCAAAAGCTAGGCCTCTTGCACCAAACAATTAGCCAAGTTGTGAATGCAGGGGAAACATTCTTGAAGGAAATTAAAATTGCTACTCCAGTGAACACATGAATGATAAGAAAGCAAAACAGTCTTATTTCGCATATGGAGAAAGTTTTAGGGGTCTGGACAGAAGAGCAAATCAGCCACAACATTCCCTAAGCCAAAGCCTGATCCAGAGCAAGGTCCTGACTCTCCTCAATTGTCTGAACTCTGAGAGGTGAGGAAGCTGCAGAAGAAAAGTGTGAAGCTGGCAGAGGTTGGTTCATGGAGTGTAAGGAAAGAAGCCGTCTCCATAACATGAAAGTGCGAGGTGAAGCAGCAAGAGCTGATGGAGAAGCTGCAGCAGGTTATCTGGAAGGTCTAGATAAGATAATTCATGATCGTGGCTATACTACACGACAGATTGTCAGTGTGGATGAAACAGCCTCATATTGGAGGAAGGTGCCATCTAGGACCTTCATAGCTAGAAAGGAGAAGTCAGTGCTTGGCTTCAAAGGTTCAGAGGACAGGCTGACTCTCTGGTTAAGGATTAATGCGGCTGGTGACTTTACATTGAAGCCAATGCTTAATTACCATTCTGAAAAGCCTAGGTCCCCTAAGAGTTATGCTAAATCTAAATCTGCTCTGTAAATGGGACAGCAGAGCCTGGATGACAGCACATCGGCTTACAACATCGTGTACTGAATATTTTAAGCCCAATGTTGAGACCTGATGCTCAGAAAAGATTCCTTCAAAATATGACTGCTGGTTGACAGTGGACCTGGTCACCCATGAGCTCTGGAGGGGATGCACAATGCGATTAATGTTGTTTTCATGCCTGCTAACACAACACCCATCCTGAAGCCCCTGGATCAAGGAGTAATTTCTACTTTCAAGTCTTATTATTTAAGAAATACATTTTGGAAGGTTATTGCTGCCATAGATAGTGATTCCTCCGATGGATCTAGACAAAGTCAATTGGAAAGGATTCACCATTCTAGATCCTATTAAGAACACTCAGGATTTATGGGAACATGTCAAAATATCAGCATTAACAGGACTTCGGAAGAAGTGGTCTCCAACCCTCATGATGACTTTGAGGGTTCGTGATTTCAGTGGAGGAAGTAAGTGCAGGTGTGGTGGAAACAGCAACAGAACCAGAATTAGAATAATTAAAAGTGGAGCCTGAAGGTGTGACTGAATTGCTGCAATTTCGTGATAAAACTTTAACGGGTAAGGTGTTACTTTTTATGGATGAGCAAATTAAAGTGGTTTCCTGATGGATGCTACTCCTGGCGAAGATGCTGTGAAGATTGTTGAAATGACAACAAAGGATTGAGAAGATTACATACACTTAGTTGATAAAGCAGTGGCAGGGTCTGAGAGGATCAACTCCAATTTTGAAAGAAGTTCTATTGTGGGTAAAATACTATCAGAAAGCATCACATACTATAGAGAAATCATTAATGAAAGGAAGAGTAAATTGATGCAGCAAACTTCATTTTTGTCTTATTTTAAGAAATTGTCATAAGCACCCAGGCTTCAGCAACAGTACCCTGATCAGTCAGCACCCATCAGCATCACGGTGAAACCCTTCACCAGCAAAAGGAGCATGACTCACTGAAGACACACCTGATGATTAGGTTTTTTTTTCCATTTTTTTGTTTTATTAGTTTCAGGTGTACAACACAATGCAATAGTTATACTCTTTACCCCCCAAAGTGACAACCCCCCTCTCCCAGTTCGCCACCCCACTTCCTCCCGCCATATCATACATATCTGTCACAATTCCTTTGACTCCCTTCAGTATTTTTAAATTTTACTATGTACATTGGGGATCTATTTATTTACTTATTTATTTATTTATTTATTTATTTATTTATTTTTGAGGGCAGTGTCACTGGCCCTTATATGTGGGACCCGAACCGGGGCCGCTGGCTTCCCAAGGCAGCACTTAACCACTGCGCCACTCGGCCGGCCCCTTGTATTGATTCTTTCATTTGTCCATTTATAACTTCATTCATTTATACTTCCACTTTTCAAAAAATTATTAAGCACTAGCCATAGGCACTCACAGCTCATAGAAGTTCTATGAACTGTGAACTAACGGATGAATAATCAGGAGTTCAAATCCAGTGGGCCATAGACCTGTGGCAACCCTGACTATCATCTTAACCTTTCTTTTCACACAAGTTCAACTCAGTCTGTTAAGGAATTGTGCTTTTCCTGTGAGAACCTATCTCCAATTAACTCTAGGAATGCAGGTTTTGCTTGACTTATAGCAATAACCACTGAAGAATAAGCTTCCACAAACTGACTCTTTGCAAGTAGTCTGGAAGCTAAGCTTTACATAGCAATAAAAAGTAGGATCGATTGACGTAGGAGATGAGACACCAAGTCCATGCCTGAGAGGGAAGGAGGTACTCCAGAGAAGCAACATGACCTAAGTGTCACTACTACCCACCAGAATTGAGCCCTTGGGCCCAAAGGTCTTAGCCCTGCAACACCAAGTGTGACGACCCTAGTTTAGCAGAGTTCACTTTATTTAACCCCTAGAGTTCCCAGTGTCATGGCAATTATCTTTTCTCAGCTTCTACATGTGACTTATGAGGTCATAACTGGAAGGCCCTTTTGAGACCACCTAGTTTTTCAGAAAAGAAACTGAAGCCCAGAAAGGCCAACAATGATGCCCATCAAGTTAATGAATTAACCAAACTAGCACCAATTCTTCCTCCCTTCTTTCCCTGCAAGCAACTAGCTTATGTATCTATACCTGACAATCTTAAAGCAGTTTGAAAGCATCTGAATTAGTTTTCTTTTAGTTCTGCTGAGTCAAAAGCATGAAACAGGAAATTAGCCTTGATTTTGACTTCTAGTCCCATTCTCAACCAAACCCCAATAATTTTCCTCATTTGTACTTTACCCTGAGGTATTGCTCCACTTTACCCAGTTTCATTCCTGTATTCAACCAGCTGACCACAAATCCTCATCTTACCCTGACTGTTTCAGAATCCCTCCACCAAAAGGCTCTGTATAACTGATCTTATTTTTTTAATTAGTAATATTTATTTTTAAGGAGCAGCTTCAATCTGTCCCTGAAATGCAATTGTTTTTTAAATTTGGGGGAGAAATGAAAAGTTTCTTAAACAAGTGGTTTCTACATAAAACTGTCATTTTGGAAAGGTCAAAACTCACTGGCAAAACTGTCACTTGACTTTTGAGAACCCCCAATCTCTAAGGGGGTCGACAGAGCTATTCTGGACAAGTCAGGGACTTCTTCTGCAAATCCTGATGGGGCCAAAAACTTGCTGTCAAAGTAAATTTCTTTTTCCAAAAATGTCTTTTGGGCAAGCTGGAGAACAGAATTCTGAGAAGAGCTGGCTAGAGGAAGCATTGGTTGAAGTTATAGCTAATATAGTCATTGCTTTGAATTTTTTTCTTAAAAAATTAAATTAAAAATGGCGAACATAACTGAACGCTTCCAGTTCAGAGAAAAAGGCAAAAAGAGAGGTCCATTTGGGTTAGTAAGGCCCTGTCAAAAGAATAATTTTTTAAAGTAAAATCATAACTCGTATGCAAATGTAAAAGGAACACATGTCAAAATTTTTTTGACTCATTAATTAATGAGGGAAACAGTAAAATGTTACAACCAGTTCAAAGGAGAATTCAAAGGACACACATTCCCATCGGCAATTAGGAATGCTGGAATGAATTTCCAAATAGATGCAAAACTGGTCAATATCCATGGGACAAAAACAAATTGCATTACACAAGACAAAGTTAATTTGCACTTCTATGGATAAGAATATTTTGTATTACTCTTGGCTTTCTGTAATTTATAGAGTTGTTAAATAGCTCAAAGCCAATGAAAGGCACATAACACAGAAGAGTGCATAAGTCAGGGCAACCAATAATTTTTTGTCCATTCAAAGTCTGTCACAAATTTCCTTGACACTAGAAAGAACTGTTGCAGTCAGACTGCTATAAGGTCAGCAGTCCCCATAACCCTTGGGACCCTGGTCATGAGGTAGCCAGGGAGATTGCCTAAGGAAACTCGTGGAAGTGTAAGTCAATGCTTTAAAAAGAATTTGCAATGCCTTAGATGGATTAAAGGAACTAAAGTGGCTTGTATGCCAAATATACTCTAATAAATTTAAAAATAAATTAATTAAAGTGTTCAATAATCACAGAAAAAGAAAGAAGACAGGAAGAAAATAAAGAAAAATGGAAGGGAGGAAAGGATGGATGGATGGATGGAGGGAGGGTGGGATGGAGGGAGGGTGGGAGGGAGGGAAGAAACCAAGGTAGCTTTTCCAAAATCTCAGGAACTAGAAAATCTGACAAGTGGAAACAATCTACCCATGAGACTGAAAATAGCGGGTGATGGTCCGAGAAGGTCTGTAAGAAAACATACATCTCCCTCCGTTATTCTGTCTTGCAGAGCCCAACTCAGGACATCTGGTTGAAATACACCTTGATTCTTGTCTAGCAACGAAGTAGAAGTAAATACAATCCCCATGAGCAGGCCCACTGGGAAACTTCAGGAACACATTAGGGAGAATTGCGAAGAATTCTGCCAATTTTTCAAGCATGTCACGTGTTGTGTAACTGATTTTCTATTAAGTGTCTGCACACCTTTGGGTTTTCTATATGCCTGAAAACCAGCAGAGGTCCAGAAAGAAAAGGTAACCGCTGTCTTTCCATTGGCAATGTTCTTGATTCTTAGACAGTCCTCCTCAGCTCACCTGTTTTCTCATCCCTTCAATGACCGACTTGGAGATACCTGGCATCCTGGCATCTTTTATGTAGTGTGGGAGAGCAACATATGGCATGGGGTAACCTGATTATTTTTGTAGTTGCTTCTTTCTCCTCACCCCCTCCAGCAACAACCCACACCATTAAGCAGCTGGAAAAGGTATGAAACAGACAACTTATACACACAAACAATATAAAAGTAAATGAAGCACTAGACTACAATTCAGGAGCTACCTAGATCCAATCCCAGATCCAAGATTCCTTCCGGTTCTTAATGATGTGATTCAACCATACTGGCACTAAAAAACAATAACCATTTTGCACTTATTAAGTAGCAAATATTGTCAAACACAATGTTGATTTCGCTTGGAGGGAAAGGATAGAAAGATGTTCTCATACTGTTCCAGCAGCAGGATAAATTAGGATGATTCTTTGGAAGGGTAATTTGGCAATACATATCAGAATTCATAAAAAAAAAAAAATCATGCCCTTTCACGTAGTAATTCCACTCCTGGAAATTTGTCATTAAGGTAATCATTCAAAAGAGGGGAAAAAAAACTATATATACAAATATATTGTACATACCATTATGCACAATCTAAAAAAAACTGTTAATAGCCAAATGTCCAACAGAATCAGAGTAGTTAAGTAAGACACATAGATTGAATGGAATATTATGTAAGCAATAAAAGTCATAATTCTGAGGACTGCTTTAAACATAGGAAAGCCTAAATACAAATAAAATTAAGAGGTTAAGGGCACAAATAGAACACATAATTGTATAGACATTTTCATTGTAACTCTATAAAAATGTATCTCCAGAAACTATTGTATGGGGTGGTGGAATTACAGATAAAAATGATTTATTTTTTTTTCTTTTACTGAGTACAGTTTCTAAAATAAGTTAAAGATAATTTTAAAGCAGATAATTAAATGAAATAAGTGCTGACCTAACACCTCGGAGATTAATATTAGAATATCTCCTCTCCCTGACCTGCCATGCTAGGTCTACTGGCTCCTGCCATCTGCTTCTAATCCTGAAGGAGGGAAAGACAGAGGAGATACTCTAATATCTAGAGTGAACATACCATTTTATTCCCACCTGCAGTGTATGGGTAACCCAGTTTCTCTGAATCCTCACCAGCACTTGGTTTTGTCGCAATTTTTTAAAATTTTATTTTAGCCATTCTGATAGGTGTGTAGTGATATCTCATTATGCCCACAACACAGAGCAATTTTCTACTGCCATAATGGAGAGTGATATTGACATATTCTCATGAGATTATTTGCCATCTGTTTATCTTCTTGATCTCTTCATGTCTTTTATCCATTTTCTAATTGGATTGGTTATTTTTTACTCTAACTTTTGAGAGTTCTTTATATATTCTAGATGTAAGTCCTTTTTTTAAATATGCAATTTGCAAATAATTTTTTCCAGTCTGTAGCTTGACTTTTCAGCCTCTTAACACAACTTTTGGAGCAAAAGGTGTTTTTTTTAACTTTGATAAAGTCCAATTTATAAATATTTTCTTTTATAGATCATGCTTTTAGTGTAAAGTCTAAGAACTCTGACTAGACCTATATCCTGGAGATTTTCTCTATTTTCCCTTAAATTTTGTAGGAATTAGTTTTAATTAGTTAAACTTGTAAAATTAATTTTACATTTAAGCCTGTGATCCACATTGAGTTAATGTTGTATAAGATGTGAGCTTTAGATAGAGGTTAATTTTCTGCTTATGGGTGTTCTAGCATCACATGTTAAAAAGTTAATGCTTCCTCGGGCCGGCCGAGTGGCGAGGTGGTTGAGCGCTGGCTTGGAAAGCCAGCGACCCGGTTCAGGTCCCACATATGAGGGCCAGTGACACTGCCCTCACAAAAAAAATATAAATAAAAAAATAAAAATTTGAAAAAAAGTTAAAGCTTCCTCAATTGGATTGATTTTGTACCTTTGTCAAAAATCAGTTGGTGGAGTATAACTCAGCCATAAAGAAGAATGAAATCTTACCAATTGCAACGGTATGGATGGACCTAGAGAACATCATGCTAAGTGACATAATTCAGGCAAAGAAAGACAAATACCATATGATCTCACTTATATGTGGAATCTAAAGAATAGAATAAATGAACAAACTAATCAGAAACACACTCAGAGATATAGAGAAAAAAATGATGGTTGCTAGATGGGAGGGGTGGGATGAGGGAGAAGGGGAAGGGATTAGACAGCATAAATAGGTAACTACAATATAGCCACAGGGATATGAAAGACAGTTTGGGGAATATAATCAATAATGTTGTAAAGATTTTGTAGGGTATCTTATGGACACTTGTCTTATTAGGGAGACCAATTCATGGCCAAAAAAAAAAAAAATCAGTTGGGTATATTTGTGTGGCTCTATTTCTAGGCTCTCTAGACTGTTCTATTGATCTATGAGTCTAACCTTCTTCAATATGACACTGTTCGATTATTGTGGCTATTTAGTAGGTTTTACTATTGAGTAGAGAGGTTCCTCCCACTTTATTCTTTTTCAAGAATTCTTTAGTCAGTCAAGGTCCTGTGCCTTTATATATAAATTTTAGAATAAGTTTGTCTATATCTCCAAAAAAAAAAGTAGCTGGGATAATTTAATTTAACAGCTTTGTTGGTATACAATTGGCATATAATAACATTGCAGATATTTAAAGTATACAATTTAATAGGATTTGACATATACACACAATTAAGATACAGAACATACCTATCACCCTCGAAAGTTTCCTCATGCTCCTTTGTAATCCCCCTCCATTCAGTCTTGTCTCAAGAAAATGACTGATTTGGTTTCTGTTATTATCCATTAGCTTGCATTTCTTAGAGTTTTATATAAAAGGAGTCATGTGAAATAGTTTATTTCTTTTTAATGTGGAGAGGTATTCTACTGTATGGACGTATCACAGTTTGTTTCTTCATTCCCTGAGGGACATTCGACTTGTTTTCAGTTTTTGGCCAGTACAAGCAAAGCTGCAATGAATATTTATGAACAAGTATTTATTTTGATACATGCTTTAATTTCTTTTGGTATGGTTGGATAATATGACAAATGTATGTTTAGCTTTTTACAAACCTGCCAAACTGCTTTCCAAAATGGTTGTACTATTTATATTCATTCCCATCGGCAGTGTATTAGAGTTATAGTTCCTCCACATTCTTGCCAGCTCTTGGTATGCTCAAAATTTTAACTCTAGCCATTCTAATAGTGTATTTCTCATTGCAATTTTATTCACATTTCCCCACTGACTGATGCTGAGCATCTTTTCATGTGCTTATTTGCCATTCATACAGAGGGTGCCAAAAATATGTATACACATTTTTAGAAAGGAAAACTGTATTACTATTGTAATACTCAATATATACTGATAATAAAAGAAGAATACAAGCCATGTTCGACTTCTGCAATGACAAGAGGTGCTCAAAGTGGTTCCCATCAGCGCCCAGACACTTCTGATGACGGCGAACTACTGCTTGGGCAACTTCACCAAAGTGTCCACTTTCATACAATTTTTGGCACCTCCAGTATATTTTCTTTGGTAAAATGTCTGGTTACTGGCCAACTGAGCAGCACCAACCCCCACCACTGAAAAACTTTAATGTTTCCTTTGCTATAGAAATGTTAAGTCTCCTCCCTAGTTCTTTAGTTTCTTAGCTCTTGGGCTTTGATTGCTCTTCTAAGCAAGTTTGTGAATCTTGGACGGAAGATCCCCCTTGCTTCTTAATTGCTTTGCAAATCAGTTCCTGAATCCTAAACAATAGAAGTCTCCTACCCCTGCTTCAGATAACTAGTTGAAAGCCTGAGACTTCCTAATATCCCCCAGGCCAGGAAGCTAAATGTCAAACCCATTCTGTGTCCAGACAACTGACACCACCTGAGTGATGGACTGAATAAGCCACAAGTTTCATAAGAACTAACAGATTTCTATTTTTGTCCTCATTCAGGAGCCTTGAGGATGCAGGGGATACCCCAACAAACAAAGAAGCCAACACAGTCTCCCAGGTGGAGCTTGAGACCCCTTCCTCTCATCTGAGACCAGCTAGGGTGAGAGTTCTGTGAACCCCAATAGGCAGGGACAGCTCTATGCCCCTGCCCAGCAGGAAGCAAATACAGAAGAAGAAACCTCCTGTCCCTCAGCTCCCCATAGAGATTTTATGGGGATCACGTCTCTCAAGGAGAAACTAGGCAGGCAGTTAGAGGCAGGCATTGGGTCTCTGCATTCCTACACGTCCACAGAGTGCAACCACCTGGGGCACTTCCCCTCTCCACCCAAAACTCCCAGTTGTATTGTAATTACCTACCCCTGCTGGAAGAGCAAGTGGACACAAAATATCCAACTAGAGCAGACCAGTCACTCGCACCTGTGCAGTACCTCTTGTGAATCACAGGTGCCAATCAAGTGGTCCTACTCCCAGAAAGAACAGCCCATTCTAGAGAAAAAGGATAAAAACCCCAAGTCCTGGGAAGCCCACGCTGCTGCTGCTTCTGCTGCTGCTTCTTCCCTGCTCCTTTTTTACCTCTTCTTCCCTTTGAGCCTCGCCTTTGCGTGGCCCACTCCACACGCTTTGGAATGTAACTTCTAGTAATGGGCCCTTGAGCCATCCTCTAGTATTCAGGTCTACTTTTACTTCTAAATGTACTATCTTTTCTAATAAACTACTTATTCTACTGCTTTACTCTGGTATCTCGTTCAATTCTTTGCCCGAGTTGCCAAGGACCTGGACTTTGCGCCGAGAAAGGCCCACTCTCCGACAACAGTCTGTTTATACCTTTTGCCCATTTTTAATTGGGTTGTTCATTCTCTTACTGATAAGTTTCAACAGTTCTTTGTGTATTCTGCTATAAGTCCTTTATCAGATATATGCTCTGTGCATACATTCTCTCGTTCTGTGGGCTGTCTTCCCATTTTCTTCACCATGTCTTCTGATCAACAGATGTTTTTCCTTTTTATGAAGTCCAATTTATTAATTTTTATGGATATTGTTTTTGGTGTCATATCTAAGGAATTTTTGCCTAACACAATTCACAAAGGTTTTTTCTGTTTTCTTCTAGAGGTTTTATATGTAGGTTTATGATCTTCTATTTCAAAGTATTACATTTAGATCTATAACCCAATCTGAGTTTTTTTTTTTTTGAGGGCAGTGTCATAGACCTTCATATGTGGGCCTGAACCTGGGCTGCTGGCTTCCCAAGCCAGCGTGTAACCACCGCACCACTCTGCCGGCCCTGAGTTTATTTTTTATAGGTGCAAGGTATGGATGGAACTTTTTTTTTCTTTTTTCAAATACAGATATCCATCCAATTATTCCAATATTATTTATTGAAAAGATTATTCTTTCTCCACTGAAATGCGTATTCAGCTTTGTCAAAAATCAGTTTTCGGGCCGGCCGAGTGGCTCAGTTGGTTAAGAGCGCGAGCTCTGAGCAACAGGGTCGGCAGTTCAATTCCCACATGGGCCAGTCAGCTGTGCCCAAGCTGAGCTGCCGCTGAGCTTGAGATTACATGAGGGCATGTAATCTTAGCAGCAAAGTTGCCAGTTCGACACCTATATGGGATGGTGGGCTGTACCCTTGTGGCGTTGGGCTGCACCCCCGGGGCAACTAAGATTGAACACAGCATCTTGAGCTGAGCATCTGTGTGCTGCCATCGGGTGGCCGGATGGCTCAGTGTGTAACAAGGTTGCTGGTTCAACTCAAGTCCCACATGGGATGGTGGACTATGCCTCCTCCCCGCCACAATTAGATTGAAAGCAGCGACTGTACATATAGAGCTGAGCTGCGCCCTCCACAACTCAGATTGAAGGACAACAGCTTGACTTGGAGCTGATGGGTCGTGGAAAAACACAATGTTCCCCTTCCCCAATTCCCCAATTAAACAAAAATCAGTTGTCCATATATGTCTAAGTCTACATCTGGGCTTTGTATTTTGTTCCATTGATCTCTTACCTATTTTGCACCAATATCACACTGTCTATATTACTATGGTTTTAAAAGAAGTCTGGATATCAGGTAATATTAAGTCTCTCTGCTCTTCTACAAAGTTGTTTTAGGTATTCTGTGTCCTTTGATTTCCATATGAAATTTAGAATCATCTTGTCAATTTCTACAAGAGCTTTAAGGATATTTTTTTTCAGTTACAGTTGTTATTCAATGTTATTTTATATTACTTTCATGTATACAGCATATTGGTTAGACATTTATATAATTAATGCAGTGATCCCCTCGATTAGTCTAGTACCCACCTGACACCATACATACTTATTACGATATTATTGACTGTATTCCCTATGCTCTACTTTACATCCCCATGACTATTTTGTAACTACCAATTTGTATTTCTTAATCCCTCACCTTTTTTACCCAGCTCTCCAACCCCTCTCCCCTCTGGTAACCGTCAATTAGGATTACATTTGAATCTATAAATTATTTTAGAGTGAGTTGACACCTTAATGTTGTGTTTTCTGTCCCATAAACATGATATATCTCCTTAATTATTTGGGTATTCAATTTTTCCCAGCAACGTTCTGTAGTTTCCAGTGTTCAGATCGTTCTCATCTTTTGTCAGATTCATCCCTAAGTATTTTGAATTAGTTATTGAATTAGTTATCAGTCAGTATTTTGTTGCTATTGCAAATGGTATTGCTTCCTTAATTTGCATTATTGATTTTTCATTGCTAGTATATTAGAAACATAATTTTAATATATTGATCTTGTATCCTGCAGTCTTGATAAACACACTTAATGGTTTAAGGAGATTTTGTGAAAATCCCAACAGAATTTCTACTTAGACGATTATGTCTGTGAATAAAGACAATTTCACTTTTTCCTTTCCAATCTGATGTCTTCTATTTCTTTGCCTTGCCTGATTGCACTGGCTAGAATGTCCAATACAACGGTGAATAAAAGGGTAAAAGTGGACATTCCTTTTCCTCTTCTTGGTCTTTAATAAATATGATACTGGCTGTAGGCTTTTTGTAGATACTTTTCATGAAATTTAGGGAATTTCCCTTTTCTTCCTGCTTTCCTGGGAATTTGTATCAGAAATGGATATTGAATTTTGTCATGTGTTTTTTTTTTCCTGTGTTTGTTAAGATGATCATATGGTTTTTCCTTCTTAGTTTATTAATATAGTGAAATAAATTAACTGATTTTGAAATGTTAAATCATCTCTGCATTTCTGAGATAAATCCCACTTCATCATGATGTATTATTAGACTTTTTATATATCGTTGGATTCAATTTGTTGAAATTTTGTTTAGAAAACTTCTGTATCAAGGTAGTGCTGGCCTCTTAGAAAATATTTTGTTATCAGTTGTTATGATTTGGGAAATACTTCCTCCTCTTCAGTTTTCTGTAAGAGTTGGTACAGAATCGCTATTGTTTCTCCCTGAAATTTTTGGTGGAATTCACCAGTGAAACCATTTGGGGCCAGGCAATTTTTGTAGGAAGATTTTCTTTCCTTTTTTTTTTTTAACAATCTTTTCTTTTTTATTAATTTTCTTTTTTGTTAAAAAAATCTTTTGTGGGAAGTTTTTTAAATACCAATTCAATTTCATTAATGTAGGGCTATTCAGGTTATCTAATTTTCCTTATGTGAGCTTTAGTAATTTGTTTCTTTCAATGAGTTTGTCCATTTCATCTAAATTGTCAAATTTATGGGCATACAAAGTCCTTACAATTAAGTTAGCAAACTCATCCTAGAAAAAGTGCTACATACCTCACTGCTGAATACCATTATGGTCACCTTTGAAGTACTCCCCTTCGGAAGCTATGCACTGATGCCAGAGCCTAGTCCACACTTCAAAGCTCTTTTGGAACTCTTTTTCTGGAATGGCCGTCAGAGCTGTGGTCATATTACCCTTAATGTCCTGAATGTCATAAAGAAGTCTTCCTTTTAATATTTCCTTTATCTTCCGGTACAGAAAGAAGTCACTGGGGGCTAGATCAGATGAGTAGGGAGGGTGTTCCAATACAGTTATTTGTTTACTGGCTAAAAACTCCCTCACAGACAGTGGCGTGAGAGCTGGTGCATTGTCATGATGCAAGAGCCATGAATTGTTGGTGAAAAGTTCAGGTCATCTAACTTTTTCACATGGCCTTTTCAGCACTTCTAAATAGTAAACTTGGTGAACTGTTTGTCCAGTTGGTACAAATTCATAATGAATAATCCCTCTGATATCTAAAAAGGTTAGCAACATTGTTGCAACAAGTTCATGAACCTAATTGACAGACCTCATATGAAAATATGCTCAACATCACTAATCGTGAGGGAAATGTAAATAAAAACCACAATGTGGTATCACCTCACTCCTGTCTCAATGGCCATCATCAGTAAATCAACAAACAACAAGTGGTGAGGATGTGGAGAAAAGGTTATGTTTGTGCACTGTTGATGGGATTGCAAATTGGTGCAGCCACTATGAAAAACAGTATGGGAGTTCCTCAAATAATTAATAGATCTACCTTATGATCCAGTGATTCCACTCGTGCATATTTATCCAAAGAAATCGAAAACACTAATTCAAAAAGATATACACAGGGCAGCAGGGCGGCTCAGTTGGTTAGAGCACAAGCTCTGAGCAACAGGGTTGCCTGTTCAATTCCCACATGGGCCAGTGAGCTGCGCCCTCCCCAAGACAACAACTTGAGCTGAGCTGCGGCTGAGCTGCTGTTGGGCGGCGGATGGCTCAGTTGGTTAGAGCGCATACTTTTAACAAAAAGGTTGCCCGTCCGACTCCTGCATGGGATTGTGGGCTGTGCCCGCTGCAACTAGATTGAAATTGGCGACTGGACTTGGAGCTGAGCTGCTCCACCCGCAACTAAGATTGAAGGACAACTTGACTTGGAGCTGATGGGTCCTGGGAAAAAAAACACTGTTCCCCAGTAAAAAGTTAAAAATAAAATATATATATGGACCTCTGTGCTTACTGTAGCACTATTCACAATAGCCAAGATATGGAAACAACCAAAATGCCTGTTGGTAGATGATTAGATTAAAATGGTGGTACATTTATACAACGAAATGTTACAGTGTCATAAAAAATGAAATCTTACAATCTGTGACAACAGGGATGGACCTAGAGGGTATTATGCTAACTGAACTAAGTCAGACTGAGAAAGACAAATACCATATGATCTCACTTATATGTGGAATCTAAAGAACAGAATTAATGAACAAACAAAACAGAAAGAGACACATAAATACAGAGAACAAACTTATGGTTGCTGGCAGGGGAGGGGGATTGGGGGATTAAGAAAGGATTAGGAAGTACAAATTGGTAGTTACAAAATAGTCATGAGGATGTCAAATACAGTGTAGGAAATATAGTCAATAATATTGTAAAAACTATGTATAGTGTCAGATGGGTACTAGACTTATTGGGGGGATCACTTCTTAAATTATAGAAATGTCTAAGCACTATAGTGTACACCTGAAACTAATACAAAATAATATTGAATGTCAACTATAATTTTAAAAAATATAGTCACAGAATGTGAAGTGCAGCATAGGGAATAGTCAGTGTGGTATTGTAGTAGCTATGTACAGTGTCAGATGCATAGTAGAGTTGTTGGGGTGATCACTTTGTGGGGTGTGTAAATGTCTAATCACTATGTTATTTTATATGCCTGAAACAAATAATAAGAAACAAAAATAAAAAAATAGCAGGATCATATGTACATTAGTGATCTCATTTGTGAGGGAAAACATGAAATACATATATGCTTATATATGTACAAAAAGTGACTTGAACACACAAAAATATTACAAGTGAGAAATGAGAGGAGAGTATTTTTATTTTTTACTTTATGCGTCTCTGTGCTGTTTTAGGTTTTGGTTATGAGTTTGTATGACTCCTGTAAACTTAAAAAGTTATTAAACTGGCTGGCTGAGTGGCGCATTGGTTAAGCGTTGGCTTGGGACGCCAGATCTGAGCAGCAGGGTCCTAGTTTGGATCTCACATGAGGGCCAGTGAAGCTGTGCCCTCTACAGCTAAGATGGTGAACAACAGCTCCACCTGGAGCTGGGCTGCCTTGAGTCGCCGGCAACGGCACAGGCTGCAGCCCCTGCTGCAGTGGGCTGCCATGAGCTACTGTGAGTGGCTGGCAGCCAGCGTGAACTGCCAATAGCCGCCGTGAGCGGCCATCCAGAGGCCGGCGACTGATCTGACTGATCCGGGAAGAACGCAATGACAATACCAACATGGGCCAGTGAATCAACGTCCTCCGCAACTAGACTGAAGAACAAAAAGACAGCAACTTGTCTGTTCCCCTTCCCCGATTCCCCAATGCTGTTCCCCTTCCCAATTCCCCAATAAAATCTTCAAAAAAAAAGTTATTTAACAATATCATGTATTCTGACTTCAAATCTAGGGCCCTTTCTCATACATCATAAATATATTTTCATCTTTGTATCTACCACCAAGGTCCAGCATTCTGCCTTACATATAATTAGCACTGAAATAATTGTTGAAAAGCATTCAGAAAGGAAAAGGATTTACTCGCTTTAAGAAAAGGCTAATTGTTGACATGAAGCAGATTGTAAAAACAGTTGAGAAACTTGTCTCAAGAAAGGAAACTCATTCAGTTGTAATAGAAATTGATAAAAGAGGGATTAGGGTAAGTTAGAAGTGGGAAGTGTGGTTGCCAGAGCAACCTCTTCCTGATTGGAAGGAAGCCTTCACTGGAGAGGAGCTGCTGATGCTGCCCCCATTATCTTGGTTTCCATTTAGTTTTGATCATCAAGCGATGAGTAAGCAAGCTAGAAGCAGTCCTAGGAGCCAGTGTCATAACCACAGCAACAGGCATGCTGGGACCCTGGCAGGGAAAGAGGACTGAGTAGATTGGCAGGCAGTGATGGGGGAAGGGAACTTCTGGGGTGTAGGGCCCAACCTAAAGAAGGAAGATGACTGTAAGTCCAAGTCACAGGGTCCAAGGAGACGGGGCTAATTGAGACTGTTTTTGCACTGGTTTTGAGAGCCAATTTGGAGTTTGGGGACCAGGAACAGTAGTATTTGCATAGCGGTAATAATCACAGAAATTTGGGTAGAAGTTTCTAGATTCCAGGGGTTGATCTAGTTTGAAGAGGATTCAAGCCCACAGCTGGAAATTCAACACGATCCAGTTCCCCTTTTAATTTAGGGAGACAGTCTAGGCAAGGTCTAAATTGGTAGGAGTGGTGGAGTGCAAACTAGCAAAGGCCATAGAAGCTCCATGAGATTTGGGGTCTCTCTTATTCATTGCTGTATTCCCAGTGCCTAGAATAATTCTTAACACAGGCATGTATTCAGTAAATATGTGTCAAATGAATGAAGCACAGTTCTTCAGACTAGAGACTTCCTCAAACATACCAGATTATGTCCTTAGGGAAGAGAGCTAATTCTGAACTTCAGCTTCCAGTGAGAAGCTACTTATGTGTTTTCAGGCTTGGCAGGAGCTGGGTGAGGCTGGCCATGGAGGCTAAAGAGCCTCATGTTTCTTCAGTTCCTGTAAATGGGCAAGTATCTACAGCGGGCAGAGTGGCAGCTATGAAGACTCCTTTAATCCAATCTCAGCTCACTGTTACCTTCTCAGGAAGACCTTCTCTGACCACTATAGCTAAAATACCCCTCAACGATTACCAAGTCATTTTCTATCCTATTACTTGGTTTTAGTGTCTTCACTTGAAGATATGTGAGGTACAAGTTCAGATAATTAAGTTTGTGAACTTATTCTAGAAAAAGTGCTACATACCTCATTGCTGAAAATCACTGCGGTCACCTTCTAAGTACTCGCCTTGGGAAGGTATGCACTGACGCCAGCACCTAGTCTACCGTTCAAAGCAATTTTGGAACCCTTTTTCTGGAATGGCCATCAGAGCTGTCATCTTTTTTTTGGGGGGGAGCAGTGTTATTGACCCTCATATGTGGGACCCAAACCAGGGCCGCTGGCTTCCTAAACCAGCGCTTAACCACCATGCCACTCGGCCGGCCCCAGAGCTGTCATCTTATATTACTCTTGATGTCCCGAATGTCATCCAAAAAAATGTCTTCCTTTCAATATTTCCTTTATCTTCATGTAAAGAAAGAAATCATTGGGGGCCAGGTCAGGTGAGTAGCGAGGGTGTTCCAATACAGCTATTTGTTTCCTGGCTAAAAACTCCCTCACAGACAGTGCCGTGTGAGCTGGTGCATTGTTGTGATGCAAGAGCCATGAACTGTTGGCAAAAAGTTCAGGTCATCTAACTTTTTCATGCAGCCTTTTCAGCACTTCCAAATGGTAAACTTGGTTAACTGTTTGTCCAGTTGGTACAAATTCATAATGAACTATCCCTCTGATACCAAAAAAGGTTAGCAACATTGTTGCAATAAATTTGAGAACTTAACTGTCAGACCTCATATTTCTCTGTGGGTTCAGCATCTGTGTCCTTCCTCTAGAACATAAACTCCACAAAAACAGGGATTTGTCTCATTCATCATTGTATTTTTGAAACCCAAAACAGGGCTCAACACATAATAGGTATTCAACAAATTTGTTGAAACTCAGGCTGGAAGAGCCAGGCTAATAAAGATTTAAACGTGAATGTAAAGACCACTTCTCACTTTTTCTCAGAAGAGAAGGAAAAGTTCACGTTTAATTTATACAGTGGTTAAACACTTGAGTTTAGTGACAAAGGTATATGTTTATTCTTGTGTATCTATTTCTTTCCATTTTACTCTAGTCAATGCATAAGTTTCTCTAATATATATATATATATATATATATATATATATATATATATATATATATATATTGCTTATAGTGAGCAGATATTTTCTATTTTTTTTTGAGGGCAGTGTCACTGGCCCTCACATGTGGGACCCGAACTGGGGCCGCTGGCGGCTTAACCACTGCGCCAATCGGCTGGCCCGATATTTTGTATTTTAACAGTTTCTTTTGAACCAGAAAAAATGCCAGAGGATCTCATGTGCTAATCTATGATTATCTCTATTCAGGAGAGAAGAAAATGTTGTCTTCTGTCTATAGTTAAATTTAAGTTAGAATAATCCTGGAGACAGTGTTTCTCAAGAAGTTCTAAGGGCCGGCCGAGTGGCGCATTGGTTAAGCGCTGGTTTTGGGATGCCAGCGGCCCCGGTTCGGATCCCACATGAGGGCCAGTGACACTGCCCTCTACAGCTAACAACAGCTCCACCTGGAGCTGGGCTGTGCGAGCCCCGGTGATGGTGTGGGCTGCAGCCCCTGCTGCAGTGGGCTGCCATAGGCTACAGTGAGTGTCCCGCAGCCAGCGTGAGCGGCTGGCAGCCAAGCGTGAGCTGCCAATAGCCGCGATGAGCGACATCCAGAGGCCAGCGACAGATCTGCCTCATCCGGGAAGAGCGCAATGACGATACCAACAGTGAAGCAACATCCTCTGCAACTAAACTGAAGAACAAAAAGACAGCAACTTGTCTGTTCCCCTTCCCCGATTCCCCAACGCTGTTCCCCTCCGCCAATTCCCCAATAAAATCTTTTAAAAAAAAGAAGAAAAAAAAAAGAAGTTCTAAGAACCTCCAACATCAGAATCACGTATCAAAAATGCATATTACAGGGCCGGCCGAGTGGCGCGGTGGTTAAGAGCTGGCTTGGGGAGCCAGCAGCCCCAGTTCGTATCCCACATGTGAGGGCCAGTGACACTGCCCTCAAAAAAATGCATATTACTGGGCCTCATTCTAGAACCATCAAATCATAATCTGAGGGGAAACCCAGGAACCTACATTTTAAACAAGCTCTCTAGGTGATTCTTGTCAAAAATTGTGAAGGGTTTGATTTTACTCAACTTGCAAGTTAACAAGTTAGCCTGGCATGGTTTCAAGGATCTGGTAGAACACATGAAATTTTGGGGTCAGAAACAAGAGTTATTATTATTATTATCATTATCATTATTACATAGTTATCATTGCTATTACTCAGAATAACAGTAATCAGAGTATTAGCATGTGTGTTAGTTTCCCATGTCTTAATGTTCACAGGATGACATGAAGAGGACCAAGTGATGCAAGCACATGCAGTGGGTTGTGTTACAGAAGAACACAAAGCTTAGGGACTCCGAATCTTTTACAATGGCCAGTAAGCATGCCTGGTCTTTACTTTAGAAGGAAAGATTACCTTTATTACATGAGACAGAAATAAATCTGTTGTTTTCTCTGGAGGGAGATACTATGTCTATCTTCTAAGTCTGTTCACTGTGCAAACACCCTTGAAAAGATAGTCTAGACATAGGCAGTCAGGTCCCCTACTCACAAGACATGCAGAGACCCACAGGGAGTTATTTCCTAATGTGGGAAGCCAACAGCATCCTAGTGTTTGACAAGGCCACATTGAAATAAAGATCCAGGCTCAGCACTGGATGTCTGGGATACTGCACTATGGTTGATCATGTAATATCTCCTGCCTCTATGAACCCATGTGCCTGTCCTCCACATTGGATCCTATAGGAGATAGCACTTTCACTGCATTCATGACAAGTTCCTGGGGTACCCTGATGATAGCTGACTGTGTAAGTCAAAGATGTGGTTAGATTTCCCAAAAAGGGAAACTCCCTAAGACAGGCTACAGTCCGAGGGGACCCTGGGACTGAGAAATAGGGGACTCAAGCCCCTTTGGAAACTGAGGCATAGGCCTTTGGCCACATAGGCCTAAAAAAGCCAGTCTGTGAGAAACAGACAGACTCTGTGAAAAACTAGTGCTATCATTCATCCTTGCATTTGCAGCTGTGAAAGATTTCCTTGGAGACCAGGAGACCAAGGTCTCTCGGCCATGAAAGTTGTGATAAAAGGCAACTTACTGACCATAAGTTATTTTAATTAACAGCCGTGTTTTAACTCTTTATTTTGTACATTGCTGTTGCAACAGATACTGAAGCTTTGACTGAGAAACAGATGTTACCCTCTATTACAATAACATGCAGCTCTTTGTAAGATAGGAAAAGTTTGAAACTCCTTTTGGTACTAAGTATTATAATCACAGAGAAATAGTTTTTTGCCCTAAACTCAGCCACTGCTAAACTCTTGGCAATAGTTCAAGTATATGCCCTGTAAGGTAGCCATGGTAACCACTCTTTAGATGATAAGTAAAATCCTTGAACAGGCCACAGTGTACCCTGGAAAGATACAATTACAAAAAAGTAAAAGTTCTGAGTAAGGGAAAACATCATGGTCATGTGAAACATAACTTGTAATTAAGATAATGGTCAAAAGCCCCTATAAAAGGGGCCAGGCTTTAACAATAAAGGTGTGACACTCCTGTGAACCTCTTTCCGGTGTCTCCATCTTTCTTTTTTCCTCGCCGACTCCGTCCCACCCGAGGGAACCCCTGGACCTGCGGGGGCTGGCTCCCTGCATCCTAAGAATTTTGATGTCTACTCAAGTTTGGGAATCATTGCCCCAGAAAGACTTAGCCATATCTATAGCTTTGCATACTCAAGCCTGTTAGGTGCTGGCAAATAGTGTTCCCTTCTCTGGTCTTCCAAGCGTGAGCCAGCCTCCCTCCTCTTGCCATGTTTTCTTACGTAATGGTGTTCCCTTCAAGGTAACCCTTTGCTTTGCAAAATAGATGCACAAGCTGGCTCAGAGGCACTGGCAACTCCCACTAAAGGATCTATTTGGAGAAGTAGGAAAGTATCTAGAAAAGGAGCACATAATAATGAGGAAAGGGCTTAAGCATTTATTTATAGCTAAACAAATATTTATTGAATACCTACTGCATCCTAGCACTGTGCTAGGCACTGGGACTACTAAGGTTCATTCATTCAACATGTAATTTGGAAGTGCCTGTTATGTGTCAGGTACAAGTTAGAGGAAACTTTAAGGAAATAAAAATTCCATCATTCCCCTCAAGTAGGTTAATAAAGGAGATCCCTGCGTAAAAAAGAAAACAGTGCAATGGTGTGATAAATGTTACAATGGAAGTAATGTACAAGGTGCATGCATGACACTGAGAGGAACCAATTCTGCTTAAAAAGAGTAAAGGAAGGCAGGGAATCGCCAGGCATGGCAGGGAAGGCAAGGGGAGAGAAGGAGAAGGAAGGCTTCTCCACAGAGATGACTGTGCTGAACGTTAAAGAGTATGTAGGGGTCTTTCAGGTGAACAGGGGATTCTAATCAGAACAAAGCACATGGGCAAAACTGTATAGGCATGGGACAGAATTGTGTCTTTAGGAAAATTCAAGGTGTTTGGTATGAGTGGCATGTGAGATGTGAAGAGAAAAATAAAAAGATATTAGCAGGATAGGCAGGGTTTGGAACTTGCAGGGTTTTATCTATTGTGCTGACAAAGCTGGGTGTATGAGTATCTGAGAGGCAATAGAGCTTTACTGAAGGGCAAACCAGAAGTTACAAAATTAGATTTGTGCTTTAGTGAAAAACAGCAGAAAAAAAAAGACAAACAGGAGTTTACCATGTAGGTTTTGTAGAGGATAGTTAGAATGGTCCACGGAGAGAACAGCATGTGAAAAGGGACAGTGGTGTGAAAGAATATGGTGTGTTTAGGGAACAGTGAGCAGCTTCATGTGGCTAAAATGTCAGTGTTTGGGAGGTGAAGAGAGAATGATAAGGCTACAAAGGTCATTAGGATGGCAGGTGATAAAGGGCATTGTAGGGAGGCAATGTCCTGAGGTGATTTAAGGCCATAGACACTGGAGCCACACAGCCAGCCTTTGAATCCCATTTCTGCAGTTTACTAGCTGTGTGGTCTTGGGGAAATTATCCGACCTCCCCCATTTCAATTTCCTCATATGTAAAGTAAGGATAGTTGCAGCTACCTCAAAGGTTTGAAGAGGAAATCATTCAATATGTAAAAATCAATTAGAATGTTATTAGTACTTAGTAATTACCATATAAATGTCAGGTGCTCTTAATATAGGTTAAGAAGTTTGAACTTAATATTTTTTGTTGTTGCAATTGGGAGGTCTCTGATGGACTTTGAATGGAGACGATATATACAAGTGGTGTTTTAGAAAAATTGATTTAGTGGCAGGGTGGGCAGGATGGCCAGTATGGGAAAGACACTAGAAGCATGAAGTCTTGTTAGGGAAGTATTTCAGAAGTCCATGAGAAAAATGAGAGCGGGACTAAAAGCAGTGACAATAAGATAGACAGAAAGGGGCACACATGAGAAAGAATTTGGAGGCAAATTGACAGAACTTGGAAAGAGTTGAGTAAGGGGAATGAAAGAAATGAAGGTTCACTAGCAGAGGTCCCAGGCCAGGTCCATGTCTGGGTGCGCCACGCCACCGTTTCCTTTCCTGGGCCTTGTCACAGTGACTGCCTCACTGTGTTAGACTTCCTGGCTTTCCTAAAAGTGCTGTCCCTCTCCTGCCTCAGGACCTTCAGCACAAAAGAGGAGTTAAAAATACAAGAAACACACACACACAAAAAAAAAACCATCATCTGAGATTTCCTGGGAAAGCTGATAGAATAAGGCTGACCTACAGACTCTGACTCAATCCCTTATCTTGGCTGCCAAATACCTAACAAAATAAACAAAGATACATTGTAATAATAATAAAAAAACCCTACCAATTTCAACAGCAGCAAACAAACAAGAAAAAAGAGCAAAACTTCAAAATATAAATTTCAAAAAGTGGGCAGCCGAGGAAGGAAATGGAAGTCCTTCAGACAGAAACAGCACTTCAGGAAAAAGGCAAGTTAACAAAATCCTATAAATTATCACTAACTCCCATTTGGAGAATAATCAACAGGGATTTGGAATGGGCAGGAGGAGGGGTTGAGGAACAGAACATTTGGGGAAGAGTCCAGAAAATACCAAGAGGAGAAGCCCCAACATATTACTGCAGGATCTCAGCCAAGGCAGTGGGTGCTGTCAGGGCTTGCCATTTTCTGGAGGTTCCCTACTTCCCTATTTCTCAGGTGTATTGAGCCAAAGCTTTGGGAGTGGAATATACCTCTGGCAGGTGGAAATGGGCCACATATGGACATTGAATAAAACATCAGAAAACAGAACTCAGAGTCCAGGTCTTTCAGCAAGAGAGGCACAGCTTTAGCCGAGTTAACCCTTCCCACAGTTTACCTGAAGGCCACTGAATAATGGATTGAACAGAACATTCTGCCTTCAAACAAAACCTTGGAGGGATATATAAAAGGTCCTAGATACACTGGAAGGCTGTCATGGGGAATTCATCCAAATTACATCAAAGCAAATAGAAGCTCTGGCCAGACCTGCCCATGTTCAGCACAGGCAAGGGGAAAAGAAACAGTATGGCTATCATGCCAACATACTGCCACAGCCAAAGGAGAAAGGGAAGAAACGTGGCATGTAAACAAGAGATTAAATCCACATGGAGCAACAATTACAGTCTTGGGCATTTCTCCCAGAGAAATGAAAGCTTACATTTACAGAAATACCTGTGCACCAATGTTCCAGAGCAGCATTCCCCATAATAGCCTCAAACTAGAAACAACCCAGATGCCCCTGAACAGGTGAATTGGTGAGCACACTACCGCGCATCCATACCCTGGAATACTACTCAGCAAGAAAAGGAATGAAGTGCTGACACACACAATAACTAGGGTAGCGCTCCAGGAAATTATGTTGAGTGAAAAGAGCCATGCCCTAAAGGTCACATAGCAATCCCTAAAGGTATAATTACATTACAGAACATTCTAAAAATGACAGTTATAGAGATGGAAAACAAATGAGTGGCTGCCAGGAGTTAGGGATAGTGAAAATCAGGTGGGAGGGATCCTGGCGTTGGAACTGTGCTGTATCCTGACTTACAGTGGTGGGTACACAAACCTGTACATGTGGTGAATTGCAATAAAATAAGAGCACAGAAGCAAATGAGGTTAAGTCAAACTAGGAAAATCTTGATAAAATGAATTGTACTGATGCCAGTATCCTGGTTGTGATTTGTACCATACAGTCACGTGTCGCTTAATAACCAGGATATGTTCTGAGAAATGTGTTAATAGGTGATCTAATCGTACGAACATCACAGACACACTTACACAACTGTAGATGGTGTCACCCACTATATACCTGGGCTATGGTGTAGCCTATGGCTCCTGGGCAAGAAACCTGAACAGCATGTAGGCAATTGGAACACAATGATAAGTAATTGTGTATCTAAACATATCTAGACATAGAAAAGGCTCACTAGCATCACCAGCATCAACACCAACATGGGAATAATGCATTGCACTACAGTGTGAAGGTGACTGTGATGTCACTAGGCACTGTATTAGAACTTTATGGGACCACCATTATATATGTGGTCTGTCGTTGACCAAAATGTCATTATGGGGCACATGACTGTAGTTTTGCAAGATGTTACCTTTGGGGAGAAATGGGTAAAGAGTAAACGAGGCCGCCCTGTATTATTTCTTACTACTGCATGTGTAGCTACAATAATCTTAATAAAAACTTCAATTAAAAGGAAAACATATGGAAGAATATATAACCCAAGAAAATTCTCAGTGTTTTACATGTTAAAACTCAATAAAACATGAATTCAATAAACAAGAATGCAAAGACAAGATAATAAACAATAGAATGAGGATTTGGCAGAACTAAAGAAAGAGTAAGAACCAAAACAATACTGTTTCAGAACCAATAAATTAATTTGAAACAGTGTGGCTCAAAATAGCCATGGTTGCAAATAGAATCACTGACATGAAAGAAAATAGAAAAGGTATGTGATAATTATAGTGAATCAAAACAAAGACAAAGGTATCACATCAATCACAGACAGTTCAGTAGTCATGGAAAATGAAGACAATCTCACCAGGCTGGCTACAGACCCTAAAGTCTCTGGAAGTCAACAAATTGTGTAGAAAAGGTAGTTAGGAATATAATAGAGAAAATGATCCCTGAACGAAAGAAGAGCCACGTCTGTACACAGGAAGGACAGACTGCTCCACAAAAAATTCAAGAATGTGACTGATACTGAGATCCATTGTAAGTAAGCTTCTAAACATCAAGGATGAAGAAATTATTCTTCAGGTGTAGAGATGGAAAAAACCAAGCTGTTTATACGAAGGAAAAATCAGCCTGGTTCCAGACTTCACAGCAATATTCAAAACCAAAGACAATTGAGCAGGTCCATAAAATGTTGACAGAAAGTTTAAGTGAGACTCAATGATATCATACCCAACCAATTACTTTTTCAAATAAAAAGGCTACAGGCGGAACTCAGGGAATACAGCATTCATAAAACCTTCTACAAAATCCAGCCAACCAAGAGAAAAATCAAATTTAAAAATCTGGGAACAGATAAACCATGATCAAAGAATACAAGTGAAACATTTCATTCATTTAAGGAAAAAAATATTTATACTACATACACACCCCCTAAATAACTGGGGTGATGCTGGTGGCAAAGCAGCATGTAACGTTTAACAAATTGACAGACAGAGTAACAACATAACTAATAAAAATCTGGAGGTTGGGGGAGAAGAGACGAGGGGAGATATAACAGTGTAATCTTCTCTTCCATAGCGTGGAGTATCTCTTGAGGGAAATAAATATTATTTTATTTATCTCTTTGCATAAATAAAATAATATTTCTCCAAAGGGTAAAAATTCCTTTGGTTTCATTTTTGTCTTCTGTTACATTCAAGTAAAATTAGATTGAATACTTTTTAATAAAACTGGCCTGAACATTATGATCCTATTTTCACAAAATCATTTTTATCTAGACATTCATCCATCTCTTTTCTGAATAAGTGCGCAGAGAGATGTCTGAAATGATGTTCACTAAATATTAACACTGATTATTTCTGGAGGGTAGGATTTGGGATGATCTGTTGCTTTTTTATTATTATAAAAAGTAACATCATTTTCTTTTTTCAGAAGAAAGAACACTGTATTTGTTCTTTGGGTTTACTGAATAAAATTTTATCTGATATGGCATGGCATTAATGATATGGCAGGGTTCATATCAGAACTTTGTATATCCTTAGCTCACACAGAAATGTTCTTTATGATGTAGAATGAGATTTCTCTATTATAGGAGAATATGCATTGGTTAATTAAATATGCAGTGAGCACCCACTATAGGTCCAAGCCTGTGCTAAGCTCTATGGGAGACACATGGCTTTCACCCTTGAAAGAACTTTCAACTAAGTTGAAAATCGAGATTCGTATTAGGGAGAAGTTTCTCACCACAGGTAGATATGTCAAAGTAAGTGAAAACAGCTCAACTATTTTTAAAAATCAAATGGCTACTTATATGCCAAGAAGTATCCGAGATACAGGAGATACAAGTGCATAAGGCACATTCTCCGCATTCACGGGATTTATAATCCAGCTGGGGAGACAGAATATAAATATGTAATTTTATTATAATGTGATAATTATTAAGATATAAGTATGCCAGTGGTGCGATGTGAACAAAATAGTGAATAAAAGACATAGTACTGAATCCGTAGACAGAAATTGATTGAGTTGGGTATGACTTGAGCTTAATTCTGCAAATGGTTTTCTGCCAGCCTCTTTCTGTCTCCCACGTTCTACACCATGCCAGTATAACTGAGCCTTTGCCTATGATCATCCCCCAAATTGACCATGGTTCATCGACAGTTCAACTTGGAAAACATTTGAGGTCCACTGTGTGCCAAGCCCTGTGCTGGAGATCCAAAAATAAATATTGTGTTGTCAAAAAAGTCATGACATATTTTTCTATGTTTTTCATTGCAAAAATGTGTCATGACTTTTCCGACAATCCAATAAACAATGGGAAGAGGAAGGCAACTGACACTTGTCAAAGGCCCACTCATGCCGGGGAATGTGCTAGTAGATCTCATTCGATCCTTGTAACAACCCTATGAGATAAATAACGTATGGTTTTACAGAAGGCACTAAGGCTCAGAGAAGTTAAGTAAGTAGCTGAAAGTCACACAGCTAGTAAGTGGTAGGGTAGATATTTGAATCTATGTCTATACTCAGGGCAGGCAGTGACCACTTAACAGGAAGAACAGGCATTAATAACTCACAGCACTATTCAAGGATACCTGCCATAAAAGGGTATGAACAGAGTACTCTGAGTGCTTGGAGGACTCCAAAAAGACTTCCCCAAAATGAGTCATCTTTGAGGAATAAGGGTGTTGCTGGGGTTGAGGGGCATTCTAAAAGACAAAAGAGAATGGATTTCTAAGAATACACAGCCACTATAATGTCCTTAAAATAATAATTTGAAAATTTTGACTGTTCTCCATCAGAAATCTGAGCAGGAATTTTATTAGCTGTATTATGTCCATTAAATCATTTAAAAATATAATTACCTGCAATTATTATGAAGTTCTGGTTATTTTCTCACTTCTCCACATTTCTCCTCCATGCAATAGCCTCAAACCTTGTCGCATTTTTCCCCCCAAAGTAAGGTCTTGAAAATACTCATTTATACCTTGACCTCCCCTGAGGATGTAGCCAGAGGATATTAATCCCAGTGACTCGGAAAGCAGAACGAGAACCTTCTGTGCCAAGTCACTCTGACACCCATCATCCTAGCTGGGACTTTCCTTCAGTGGCTAATCACTCCCAACCTCTGGGTCTATAGAAAATTCCAGATTGGGTGGCTGGGTGGCTCAGTTGGTTAGAGCGCATGCTCTGAACAACAAGGTTCCCGGTTTGATTCCCACATAGACCATTGAGCTGCACCCTCTGCAACTAGATTGAAGACAATGACTTGAGCTGCGCTGCCACTGAACTGCTGATGGGCAGTTGGATGTTTCTGTTGGTTAGATTACATGCTCTTAACAACAAGGTTGCTGGTTTGACTCCTGCAGGGGATGGTGGGTTGCGCCCCCCACAACTAGACTGAAAACAGCAGCTAGACTCCAAATGACAACTGGACTTGGAGCTGAGCTGCACCCTCCACAACTAGATTAAAACAACTACTTGACTTGGAGTTGATGGGTCCTGGAAAAACCACTCTGTTCCCCAATAAAATTTCTTTAAAAAAAAAAGAAAAAAATTCCAGATCAATCTCATTGAGACAAGTTGTTAAAGAGTGTTACTCCATTACACTCCTGGAAGGGTGTCCCCACCTCCCAGCCCACTACTCCACTACTGTAGACCTTTACAGAGTGTTTTGAGCTCTCTTGGTGTCTCTTTTCCTTTCCTCCAAACTCTGAAAAGCTCCCAAATCTCGCATATCCATTCGCCCACCCAGCCATCTATTCAGTCACCCAAGTCTACCTCCATATTCATGCACCATCCCACCCACCTACACTCAACAAATATTCATTGAAAACTAATCATGTTCCAGGTATAACGCTAGATATCTGGGATAGAGATAAGAAACAGACTCTGCTCTAGAGAGACCAACCATCCTGGATTGCCAAAGGTTGGGTGTGTGTGTGTGTGTGTGTGTGTGTGTGTGTGTGTGTGTGTAGAGGGGGTGGTGGTTCCTGTGATATGATAATTTCAGTGCTAAATCCAGGAAAGCCCTAAGCAAACCAGGATGAGTTGACCGCCCCACCCTTCTCCCAAGGGAATGGGGATACAGGCAATTAAGATCAAACAAAAAGGACAGTGTTTCTTTCATTTCTCACTAACCCCAGTATACAAAAGAGTATCTAGTACTGAAGGCGGGGTAAATATCTGCTGACTGATCAACCACATGAATGACTAAGAAAGATACTATTAAAAAGCATGCTTTGGGAAGGCAGATGTGTTCATTCAACAAATACTAATCAAGGGCCTACTATTTGACAGGCCCAGCACTAATCACTAGAAATACAATGATGAGTAAAACCAGACATGGCCACTGCCCTTGGGGTACTTACAGAATAGGAAGAAAACTAGACATTTAAAGTTACATCCAAAACAGTGGATACTATGGGACCACAAGCAGGACAACCTCTCTTAGTCTATTGATCAGGTAAGACTCTTTAGAGGAAATGTCATTGAAACTGAGGCTTTCAAGATGAGTAAGAAAGAAAAAGGTGGGTGGGGAGTGGGGGAGAGTTAAATGATGGAAGTCAAATGAGTTCTGCAAAGAGACTTTCCAGATGGGAAGATACGGCCATAATAGTAACCCCACTTCATCCTCTTGGGTTTCATTTTTCCCACAGGATTACTTCACTCTAATTCCCAACATCTACTTCTCTTTAGATATTCCACTCAAGGGTCATCTCCTCTATGACACTCCAGGGGTAGTCTAACTACATATACCCCAAACCCTGTTTTCAAATACTCTCCTCAGGATATCATTTGGACAGTATCTCTCAGCCCTCTTGCATCTATATGGAGTCACATGGCCACATGCTGTGTCACTTCTGGGACAAAATGGTTACGAGAAGGTATGTCTTCTTCACTCTGGCTCGCCCCATATGCCAGCTAGGTGAAGCCTAGCTTTACTTACCTTAGCTAATACACCATCATCTACCCTGATTATATTTATATCTCTGCACCATTATTAATCATTGAGTACACCTACTTGTGTACATGAATGCCTCATCTATCAGAATCTAAGTTCCTTGATGTGCTTGGTCCTTGTTGAATCTTCATCACATATCAAATGCAAATACTTAACTATTTGAGGAATGAATGGATAAATGAATGCATGATGCTTAAACATCTGGGGTTTTCTACTCTCCCTTTAAAAAGTAGGCCCACACTGGAGAAAAAGTCCCATTTTTTTGGTTTTCCTCAGTGAATTTTACTAAATCCAAAGAGAAAACAAAATAATTGTAGAAAGCAGTAACAGCACAGAGTCAGGTTTCTACACTACAGGTTTTGAATTTCACAATCCCAGTAAAAGCAGTGAAAAGATTTCTATACTGAGAACCCAAGCCCTCTCCCTTGTGACACATTTACTGTTTAGGCCAATGGCTCTCAAAGCTTTCCCCCTGCCTCCACACCTGTCCCATGTACAACACACTCCACTCGATAAAGCTCTCTTTACACCCAGGTAACTGAGATGTACTGATGAGGTGTTGTGACTTGGCAGGCACACCTGGTTTTCCTTGCCCTACATCCCGCACCATGCCTGTTGCTTGGTCACGAGGCTCTCTGGGTGTCTCAGCCCCAAAACTCATTCATCTCTGCCTCCCTACTTCCACCTATCAGCTGCTAAAAAGCTCAGTGTGCTTTCAAATTTCCCAGGCCTCTAAGGGCTTCACACTTCCAATTCTGGCATTCGGCCTATAGCAATTACCCATTTCATAGCCAGTTTTCTGGAGAAGGATGATTATCAACCTTGCATCCCCAGAATGGGCCCTGGAGCCTTTTATAAGGGTTCAGGTGAGCTGTTTTTGTCACTCACTTCGGGTGTGCAATATAACAAGACCTGCACCACATAATACCCAGAACAGTCCTGCAGTGAGCATTAGAACCAATACATAATAGAAAGATGAGGGGTGCAGTGTACATAAGAGGTGGACACAAAACGAGCTCTCAACAGTTGCTGCTGTGTGAGAAAAAGGATGCTAGGCTGTGCTGATTACGCTTATATGATTTAAAAGTTTTTGTAAAAGCAAGCAGCTCTTTTTTTTCTGTGCTCCTGGGCCAGTAAACACAGCATAAACTAAGGTAAAAAAAAATAGAGCGAGATCACAATAAACAGAGCCTTACTGCATACTGGTGCCTTAGAGTTAAATCTGGACATTGCCCAGGCTCTGGGAATAAAGACAGCCATGTTTTCGTTCAACATGGAGCCTCAAATCCAGGATCTACTCCTTTGGTTCAACACAAAGAAGTCTGTGGCTGAGTGAATAATCATGTAGTCTACATGGAACCCCTAGGGGCTAGCTTTAGTTCTTGGCATATAGCACATACTCAGTCAATGTCTGATCAGTGGATAAGTTCTCAGCAAATAGTCATTCTCTCATTAAGACATTATCCTTTAGGAGCGGAGAGTGGCCAATTCACGATTAGCTGCCAATTTATGATTCATGAGCTCCCATCGTCACACCCAGGGGTTCAAATAGTGAGGGAGAGGTAAAAGTAAAGGGTGACAAACATAAAGCACGTGAGCCACAACTCCTTTGTCCTTCATGCATGGCAAACATTGCTAATCAATCATAGCATTGTGACACTGAGTCCACTTGCAGACTCAGGCTCCTTCTCAGCATATCACTCCTAGCAATCCCTACCATTCAGCTGGAGTGCAGCATGAAATGTATTTGGCATCCTGAATCTAGGCCTCCTTGCTTATGGAGAGAGCCATGAACACAGGTCTAACAGGACACTAAGATGCCTATACAGTAAATCAGACTTTTGTCTTTTCATACTCATGGCTAAGATTGTTTACGGGGATTTATTAAAGATACACAGCTAGAGCATAAGGGAAAAAGACACAGGCAGAACCTGGAGGAACCCATGTGCGAAGGCCATGACTTTTTTTGTTGTTGGACCTTTGAATATGCTCTTTATTCTTGAAATGAAACTTTTATCCCTTGTCTTCCTGGTGAACTCCTACTCATAGATCACGATTCAGCTCAAGCCTGACCTTCTTTCTGAAGCCTTGTCTCTTTTTCTCCCCATTCCAGATAGGGTTAATTATCTGTATCCTATTCTCAGTCTCCATTCACTCATTCAGCAACATTTACTATGTATTTACTATGATGCAGATTCTGTGTTCCCACATCTTGCCTCATTCCTTAAAGTGGGGGCTTCCTCAAGGCTCTGGACTCAGTCCTTTTCCTCACTTCTCTCTATACACTTTCCTTGGGCCTTTCCATTGACCTGCACGGCTTCCATGATCAGCCCTCTTCAGTTGATTCTCATTCATATTAATTCTCTCTCTCTCTCTCTCTCTCTTTCACTCAATCTCTCTCTCCTCTTCCCTCCTTCCCTCCGTTCCTCCCTCTCTCTTATCTATTCTTAAGTTCTGTACTTAAGATCCAGAAATCTGTTTGGATATTTTGCAGACATTTTATTTATTCATTTTTTTTTGAGGGCAGTGTCACTGGTCCTCATATGTGGGACCCGAACCGGGGCTGCCGGCTTCCCAGGCCAGCGCTTAACCACCGCACCACTCGGCCGGCCCTGCAGACACTTTAAAATCAACATGTCAAAACTCAATTAACTATGTTATTACAGCCTGTCCCTGCCCCTCCTCCAGTGCTCTTTATCCTCATGCATGGCATTGCTGTCCACCCAGGTGACTAGAAATCTGGGATCTCTGACTCCTTCCTGCTCCTCATCCCCCACATCTGATCAATCACCAAGCAAATCCTGTTGATCCTACCACCTAAATGTCTCTTGCACTGCTCTAACTTGCTCCATCCCTGATGCCAACAATCTATCTGAGTCACCATATTCTTTCATCTGGATCCCTGCACGGGTCTCCCAACTGGTCTCCTTGCGTCCAATTCTTGCTTTTCTCCAATCTGTTCCCTATAAAACAGTGAGAAGAATTTTTAAAAATGCAGATAAGATATGCAGCTCTTGAAAACTCTTCAGCTGCTTCCCATTTCCCTGCAATTAAAGTCACAACACGACTTTAAATAGGGACCAGTACACTCAGGCGGCTGCCTCTCGGACCTGCCTCATCCTCCATTGGTCATCACCCACCATTTCCCTCCTCACACTCCAGCCACAGTAAACTTCTTTCAATTCCTCCAGAATAGATGTCATTCCGTCTGCTTGGCAAAGTCTATCTCCGTCTCCCCTAATTTCTACTCATCCTTTAGGCCTCAGCTTAGATATCATCCCCTCTGGAGTATCATTCCCTTGGAGAGGCCTCTCTTGACTACACCTATCCATTGGGTAGTCAAGAGAGGACTGCCCCTTCATTTGTTCCCACAAAACTTTGTGATTTCTTCTTCTTCTTCTCCTTCTTCTTCTTTTGCTGCTGCTGTTGTTACTTCTTCTTCTTTAAAGATTTTATTGGGGAATTGGGGGAGGGGAACAGTGTTGGGGAATCGGGGAAGGGGAACAGACAAGTTGCTGTCCTTTCGTTCTTCAGTCTAGTTGCGGAGGACTTTGCTTCACTGGCCCATGTTGGTATCGTCATTGCGCTCCTCCCGGATGAGGCAGATCAGTCGCCGGCTTCTGGATGGTCATTCACCGTGGCTATTAGCCGCTCACGCTGGCTGCCAGCCACTCACTGGAGCCTATGGCAGCCCACTGCAGCAGGGGCTGCAGCTATGCCGTCCCGGGGACTCACAGCAGCCCAGCTCCAGGTGGAGCTGTTGTTCACCATCTTAGCTGTAGGGGGCAGTGTCACTGGTCCTCATATGGGATCCAAACTGGGGCCGCTGGCGTCCCAAACCAGCGATTAACCAGTGCACCACTCGGCCGGCCCTGTGCTTTCTTTTAATGGAACCTTAACACTAAATTTGAATCATTTGTTTACTTGTCTGAATTCTCCACTAGCCTATGAGCTCCCTGAAGCCAGAGGCCATGCTGTCTTGTTCTCACTTGTACCCCTAGTGCTTAACACAGTACTTGGTGCATAGCAGGTGCTCAATAAATATCAGTTTACTGCATGAGTGGCTGGAAGTCAATAGAGAAATTTCACCCCAACTGGGCATAAATTTGGAAGGCCGATAAACAACCTTCTTTGAAGTAGTGCTTCTCTCTAAGTGTGGTTGTTTGCAAATGTTAATGTATGACTGGCAAGAGATTGACTGGAAGCAGAACAATAGGTGAGAAACAAATTGTTCCCTGGTGTGTGTAGAGCAAGGAATGAGTCAGGAAGCAGTGAAAGAATCAGGATTGAATTAGCTAAAACAAAAGATGAGCATGAAATAGCCTGCGGGAAGCTGGAGAGTGGGCAAGGAAAGAACAGACTGAGTGAACAGTTAACTAAGAATAACTAGAACAGGTTATGGTACTGTATGTTTTATATACACTGCCCACCAAATCCTCATAACAGCCCACTAATATAACTATTATGATGAAATGCTCCCTTCTAATTTTAGCATAAGAAGAAACTGAGGCTCAGCAGATCGAGTAATCTGGCTAAGTCATGCAGCAATCTGATTAGAAAGGCAGGCCTCGAATTCAAGTGTACTAACTGCCCTAGAGCATCTTGGAGCAGGGAGAATTAGGGCAAATGAGATAGTGATTCTATCTAAGCAGCTCAGGCATTCCTGACCACCTGAACATCTGGCTCAGGGGCCCCTCCTCCGTGGGGTCATCACATCTTAGGATTCCTAGTATCACACTCAGCATACTGCATTAGAATCATGCTTATGATTCTTTCTCCCCTGCTATTATTTATACATCTATGTCTGTGTCTGTCTGTATGTCTATGTTTATATATCTATCTCCATCCCCAGCACAGCATCCTTAATGCATGGCACAGAGTAGGCTATTAGGCTCTGCCTAAGGAGAGGATGCTGACAGGAAGCAGCCAAATGAAAAAGCTAGGGCATGTGTCTCAAGCCAGAACAGAAAGCCCCAGACCGGTAATTGTCCTGTCTCCAGAGAAACAAACCATTCAGTCCCTTCAAAGGCCTGCCCAGTGAGGCCCAGACACATACAGCCAAACAAAGGGAATCTCTCATAAGAATGCCAGACTCCCCAGGCCACTGGTGCTCAAGGTCCTGCAATGGCAATTCAAATGAATAACAGACCGCAAAAGACCATAAACACATACAGAAGAGACACAACAAAATCCATGAAGCTCTAATGGCCTCGTTTCTTAGGCAAGAAGTAACAAGGCAGAGGGCTTAAGGGGAATTAAAGGAGAAAACAGCTTGGAGAGTGTGGTAGGCTGAATCATGGCCCCTAACAGATATCTGCATCTGAACCCCTTGAACCTGTGAATACTGTCTTATATGGACATTGTGAATCTGATTAAGTTAAGGGTCTTGAGATAGGAAGATTATCCTGGATTACTTGGGTGGGCCCTAAATGAAATCACTGACCTTAATAAGAGGGAGTCAGAGAACATTGACAAGGCAATGCAACCACAAAGGCAGAGGTTGGAGTGATGCAGCCACAGGCCAAGGAATGCTGGCAGCCACCAGAAGCTGGAAGAACAAAGGCTCTCCCCGAGAGCCTCCAGAGAGAGCACGGCCCTACTGACACCTTGATTTTGAACTTCTGACCTATGGAACAGTGAAAAAATAAATGTGTGTTATTCTAAGTCACCAACTGTGTGATAATTTGTTACAGTAGCCACAGGAAACTAACACAGAGTACAAAACATGTACAGGCATTTTTAGTTATTAAAGATGCTCTGTCACCAATGTAGATTATACACAATGAACACAGATGTCCAGCCTCTTTCTACTACCTTCTCACCTGCCCGTTAGATAAGTCTGGGGTCATTTATCTGTGTCGCTTGTTCCAGAAAGACAGACAGTGTACAAATCTGGTGGGTTGTTTTTTTTTTTGAAATGCTTCAGAAGCAAGATTTGGGTTGGGTGGGACCTGATTGGGCAGGGCTTAGGTGAAAGAGGGATCTGGCCAGACAGGCTTGGTTGCTTATTACTGAAGCAACCCAAAACCAGTCCATAGCAAACAGTAAGTCTGGGTGTTGAAGAGAGAAATGGGCATATGACGTCTCTAAGGGAAGCCATTATTCATTAAGAAGGGCCAGCTGTGCAAGTCATATGTCCAGAACCCAAACCCAAGGTGTTAGAGCATCTGAGCAAAGAGGCCAACCACCGGGAGCCTGGTGTTAGAAAGTCAGAGCAAGACTGGTGATGAAGTAGACTGCATGGTGCACCTTCTTTTCCCCTGCTAAAGTCAAGATTTGTCCCTCAGAATGAGGCTGGAGGGCAGCCTAAACTATCGGGTTGTGGAAAAAGTCATGACGCATTTTTGCAACGAAAAACATAGAAAAAAATATGTCATGACTTTCCCAACAAACCAATAGCTAATTCCTCATAGCACTTACTGTTTTCCAGGCATTGTGCTACAGAAGTCTACAGGTATTAACTCATTTAATCCTCAACACGGCCATATGAAGTAGGTACCACTGATGTTTCCATTTCAAAAATAAGGGAAGTGACGACTGGAGACATTATATAACTACTCCAAGGTCACACAGCAAGTGGAGGACACAAAATTCAATCTGGAGTTTGAAATTAGGGCGGCCAGATCAGGGCCATTTGCCAGTGCATCTCAATCCCAGTTGCAAATTATGACTTTTAAGAAATCATCCAGGGGGCCGGCCGAGTGGCACGGTGGTTAAGCGCTGGCTTGGGAAGCCAGCGGCCCTGGTTCAGTCCCACATGTGAGGGCCAGTGACACTGCCCTCAAAAAAATAAAAAATAAATAAAATAAAAAGAAAGCATCCAAAGAGTCTGCCTTAAATGGCATCAATTAAAAAAATCTCCCCAGGTGATTCTAATAGCAGCCAGAGTTGAGAACTACTGGACTAGGCTATATTGATTCTTTTTAAGATTTTATTGGGGAATTGGGGGAGGGGAACAGCGTTGGGGAACCGGGGAAGGGGAACAGACAAGTTGCTGTCCTTTTGTTCATCAGTCTAATTGCGGAGGATGTTGCTTCACTGGCCTGTGTTGGTATCATCATTGCGCTCTTCCCGGGTGAGGCAGATCGGTCGCTGGCCTCTGCATGTAGCTCACCGCGGCTATTGGCAGCTCACACTGGCTGCCAGCCACTCACTGTAGCCTATGGCAGCCCACTGCACCAGGGGCTGCAGCCCACACCATCACCGGGGCTCGCACAGCCCAGCTCCAGGTGGAGCTGTTGTTAGCTGTAGAGAGCAGTGTTACTGGCCTTCATATGTGGGATCCGAACCAGGGCCGCTGGCATCCCAAAGCCAGCTCTTAACCTATGCGCCACTCCACCGGCCCTATATTGATTCTTGAATGACTGATGGCTCCGCCTTCAAATTCTTCCAGAAGTGTTTGGTTGTTATTGAAATAAATCCCTTATGGGTGGGATTTCTGGCCAAGTTGGGAAACATAATAACTATAATGATGATGATTACGGTAATGATAACTATTTATAACTGTATAGGCTTTGTCATTTACAAAGTGCTTTCATATGCATTCTCTTCCACTTAATCCTCACAACCCTATTCATTAACGATTGTTACCTCCATTTTGTAGATTATTAAACTGAGACTCAAAGAGATTAATAATCTTACCCAAAAGATCAGAGTTAGCAAGCAGCAGAACTTTGGTCTTCCAACTTCTAATTCTCTACACTCTTCATTTCAGCACTGGTATAACTTGGCCAGGTCACAGATTTGCAGAAGTGGAAGCAGGTGGACAATAAGCACATGTCTCTCAAACATACTCCTTGTTTGCTATGCCAGCAGCCGTGGTCTTCTTTCACCTTGGCACCATCATTTGGTGGGGATTCCCATCTTGGCACAGTTTTAAGGTCATGGTTTACTTTGTCTCCCACCTATCAACTTAATTTTTCCTTCTTTTTTTTTTTTTTTTTGAGGGCAGTGTCCCTGGCCCTCATATGTGGGATCCGAACCGGGGCCGCTGGCATTCCAAGCCAGCTCTTAACCACCGTGCCACTTGGCGGGCCCAAATACATTTTTTTTTGAGGGCAGTGTCACTGGCCCTCATGTGTGGGACTGAACTGGGGCCGCTGGCTTCCCAAGCCAGCGCTTAACCACCACACCACTCGGCCGGCCCAATTTTTCCCTTTTTAATGACATAAATGACATCAACATAAATCGAAAGAAAGAAACCAGTTCACTTATAATCGTGCCACTCCGACGAGTCATGTGTTTTCATTCTTTATGTTCCCCTCTCCCGGGCTTGGCCATATGCATACATCATTTTTACATACTTGTAACAATAGCTTAGATGTAATTTCATATTCTACTTGTGTTACTTAGCATTATAACATAATCATTTGCTGTGTTGCTACAGCGTCTCCATAATTATCATTTCAATGGCCACATAATATTCCATTGAGTGGATGCACTGCCATTTACTTAAGTATTTCCAATTTTTCACCGCTATAGATAATGCTGTAATAACCATCCTTACACATAGAGCTTTTTTTCTTTTGGATGCTTTCCTAAACTGTCTATCACCTTAAATACACCTCTTCTTCTCATTCACTCATCCATTCATCCACCCCCTACCCATTCCATGTACAAGCACTTTCAGGCATTGGGGCGCATGCTCAGAACAATCAGATGAGAGCCATGTGCTCAGTCGGGTGGTAAGACAAGCACCTCAGCAAATAATTGTGACACGCTGTGAGTGCTATCAGAGTGCAGTGGAGAGAGTGACAGTCTGTTTCTTCTGGGTGGCTTCTCATGGTCCTCTTACTGAGACTGTCGCCTCTGACATCTCCAAGTAACCTCATTTCTCCAGTCTCTTCTTTCTCTCTCAGCTGGCCTTTCAGTGTCCCTAACACAAAGTCCCCTTCTTCTGAGCAACCTGCCTAACTTGACCCTGGAGTGCATACCCCACATGACTTATAAGCTGTCTTTCTTCCTTCATTCAAACGTCTTGGAGACCATCTCCTCTTAAGAAGCCTTCCCAAAGGTAATCAAGCATGTCTCTTAGGTCAAATTGGGCCTGCAGGTTTGTTTGTTGGGCACAGTGTTTCCAAAGGTTGGAACTGAAGTGCCTGTGGCATGCCTCTTGCTTCCCCCAGGTCTATCATCACTCACTACTCTCTCAGATTATGTCAGCTCTACTCAGGAATTTTGTCTGCCTTGTTTGAACTGGCAAACTAGGCTCCCCTCAACTAAACCTGGAACTTTCATTATCTTCTCTCACTTTCTTACTTCTCTACCACAGGAATTTAATTTCTCCTATTTTCAACCTTTACACATGTTGCTGTTTGATTAATGCATGTCCATATGCTTCACTCATTTATTCAGCCAATCACTTGGTCAGTGAAGGAATCCTTACAGAGCACCTACATTGTGTCAGGTCCCCTGTGAAAGGCTGGGCATACAGAAACAGAAGACAAGTGGTATTTTCACTGGCAGTACTCAGGGTCCAGTGTAAACATGTCCTTCATGGATTTGGATTGTGAAGGCAAATAAATACTCCAGGTGGTTAAAACACTTTATGTAGGGTCTTGCTTAGAAACAACTTATTCAGGGCCGGCCAAGTGGCACATTGGTTAAGAGCTGGCTTGGGACGCCAACTCTGAGCAGCAGGGCCCCAGTTCAGATCCCACATGAGAGCCAGTGATGCTGCGCCCTCTACAGCTAAGATGGTGAACAACAGCTCAATGTGAAGCTGGGCTGCTGTGAGTCGCCGGCAACAGCTTAGGCTGCAGTGGGGCTGGCCGACAGCTGGGAGGTGCTTTCGTGAGCTGCCGTGAGCAGCCATCCAATGGCCAGCAAGCAACTGCCTCACCCGGGAAGAGCGCAATGATCACAACACCAACATGGGCCAGTGAAGCAACATCCTCCACAACTTGACTGAAGAACAAAAGGACAGCAACTTTTCTGTTCCCCTCCCCCGATTTCCCAATAAAATCTTAAAGAAAAAAAAAGAAACAACTTATTCAGTACTCTTTGATGAGGACTCTGCCAAAGTAAAGGGCCATTCTACTTCATCATACCATGCCCCACTGATATTTAGCTCTGCAGAAGCAGCAGCTGACAAAATTCATATTCCTTCCAGGAAAAAAAAACCTGGTCATCTGGAAGAGACTGGTGAAATTCCCAAGGTTTTTCATTAGTAAGGACCTTGCCTCCTCCTCTTTTTTGGCCCTGCCTTTGTCTAAACAAGCTTCTGTTGTGTTCATGCACTCCCAGGCTTTTGCATATGTACAGGTCCTAGGGTCTGATTATGAGAGGGCTCAGGCCCTCCTGCCTTCTAGGGACCACAGCAGGGATGTCTTATCATACAGGCAGAAGAAAAAAACAGAGGAGGGAAGAAGAAAGGCGGTCCTATTCTTCCATGGCTTGTCCATGGCCATGCCCCTTGTTTTGGAACACTCTCCTGATCTGCTATTATTTTCCATGTATCTCTGGGACTTTTCCTTTACAGTTTCCTCTGAGGGCCATTCTTTGTCTGCCATCTTCAAAAAACTTAGTAACAGTTTTTTTTGTTTGTTTGTTTTTGTTTTTGAGGGCAGTGTCACTGGCCCTCACATGTGGGACCTGAACCGGGGCTGCTGGTGTCCCAAGCCAGCGCTCAACCACTGTGCCACTCGGCTGGCCACTTAGTAACAGTTTTATTGAGACATAATTCACACACCATACCACTCACCCATTTAAAATACACAATTCAGTGGTTTTTAGTGTATACACCAAGTTGTGTAACCTTCACCATTACCTAATTCCAGAATATTTGCATTATCCCTAGAAGAAACCTTGTACTACCCAGCCATCACCCCTCAATTTCTCAATCCTCACCAGCCCTAGGCAACCACTAATCTACTTTATGTCACTCTGGATCTGCCTATTCTAGACATTTCATAGAAATGGAATTATACAATATGTGTTCTTTTGTGTCTGGCTTCTTTCATGTTGCATAATTGCCAAAGTACACCCATATTGTAGCACGTGTCAGAACTTCATTCCCTTTTATGGTTCAGTAATATTCCATTATATACATAGACCACAATTTGTTTATCCACTCATCCACTGATAGGCATTTAAGTTGTTTCCACCTTTTGGCTATTGTGAACAGTGCTGTTACAAACACTCATTTCCAACTTTCTATGTGGACATCTGTTTTCATTTCTCTTCAGTATATAACTAGGAGCAGAATTACTGGGTCAAATGATAACTCTATGTCTAACCTTTTAAAGAGCCACCAAACTGTCTTCCAAGGGCTTTTGTCCACCTTTTAAAAGTTTTATTAAAGTACAGTTAGAATAAAATAGTATATTAGTTTCAGGTGTGCAACATAGTGATTTGACAAACTCTGTCCACCTTTTAATGTTGCTGTTCCTCTTATCCTCTTAACTATTGCTATTTTCTAAATATCCATTTCCAGTTCGGATTTCTCTCCTGAGCTGCCTACGAACATCTCCACCTGAACATCCTACAGGCTCTTAAACCTAATGTTTCAAAATGGAACTCATCATCTTCCCCCTGCCCCATACTGTGTTCCTTCTTCCTCCCGTGTTGGAAAGAGGACTTCCAGAGCTGCTTCAGAAAGTGGCAAGAACGATGAGATAAGTGTGTTTGAAGTGAGGGGGAGTATTTTGAGGGGAGTTAATGGCAATATGTCTTTTACTGTAATACATTTTAAAAAATTTAAACATTCACCATATCTTGATCACACCTCATATACCTTTGTTAGAGACTTCATTTTCTATTAACTATTTTCTATCCTTAACTATTTTCTATTCTGCAAGATACTTGATGGCAGAGACTGTGTGATTTCATGTCTGAATACCCAGACCCTAACAGAGGGTCCAGTGTCTGGCACAAAGATACACACAGACACATGCAGACACACACACACACACACACACACACACACACACACACACACACACATTGAAGTAAGGGAAAAAAGAAACCATGTTTTATTGACTTTATTCTCTCTTTGACTATCTACTGTGAGCCAAAAATGTTAAATACTTTGTTTATCTAATTTAATCCTCATAGAATCCCTATCTGGTGTCTCCATCTTAAAATGTGGAAATTGGGGCTCACTGAGTTTAGGTAACATGCACAATTTCACATCCAAGGCAGAGGCAAAGGTGAGAGGAAGAGAGAGGGAGAAAGAAAGAGAGAAAGAGAAAGAAAGAGAGAGAGAGAATATTGAACTTCCCCGAGGGTAGTCTTTCCTGCAAAGGGCCCCAACCTGAATCCTCACCAGCTCCATCTTGCCTTCAGACCCAATGTCCTCAAATGGTGCCCTATCTATAGACGACAGTCAGCTGCGTCCCCTCTTCAAGAGAGAAAAGTCCAGGAAGAGGGCCCACCAAGTGGCGTGGTGGTTAAGCGCTGGTTTGGGAAGCCAGCGGCCCTGGTTTGGGTTCCACATATGAGGGCCACTGACACTGCCCTCAAAAAAAAAAAAAGCCCAGGAAGGAACTTTAAGTCTCACACAAATGCAACTCCCCTATCCACCTCAGTTTCATCTTTTCATCCCAAGACTTCAAGTGATCCATCACAGCTGCCTCCACCCTTCCCTTTTGGGAGCTTGATAACCTCCCAAGCTACCTTGACCCATCTGGGGCCAAACGCCTTTTTGCTTGAATTGATCTGAGACAAGATGGTAGTTTTCAAAAGAAACTTTTCTCAGAAGCTAAGGAGAACACAATTTTTTTTTTTAAATTACAAAACTCTAGAAATAATGAGTTTATGGAAGACTGATTCCTTTTCCTAACGGAACTCAGATCTTTGCACTGATGAGCTTGGCTGGCACAGTTTACAGGGCACTCAATCCCCATCCCTATTCTTGGCCTCAATCGTGTCTCAGTTGGATGCCCAGCCACTGCTACTCAGACTCATTGCCTGGAAAGTCTGGGTTGGTGCCACTGTTAGGGCTGGTGGGATTATCTGTCCTTTCCAGAGCCTACTTTATTAATTTAGTTTTGGTGGGGGGGATGAGGTGGGGAGCATTTCCAATTACTTCCTGGTCCTGGGAAATTCTTTACTCATCCCGAGAGAAGTATGTTGATTCCTAGTCCCATGAGTGAGGAAGAAACTTCCTCCTCTAGCCCTAGGAAGGACTTTGCTGCTCATCTGTGCACCTCACATGTGTTTTTATAACTCTTCTTAGAGGCCTCTATGTCTCTGGTCTTTGAAAAGCCCACCTTAACCCCAGCCTGTTTCCCTTGGTCCATTTTGGTTTTCCTGAAGCATAGCTAGGGTAGATACCACTTGGGGTAGTGGTTTGGCTCACAACCACACCCCTGTGACAGTCAGTATTGATGGTCTATCCATTAGCTATTTCTGCTAACAGATGGAAATATGCTAGGTTTCTTATGATGAATGAACCAATCCCAGAACTCCATGCCCCAGGACATCACATTAACAAGACAATGAATTTCCTTCATAGCTGAAGTCACTTTTTAAGGTGTTTTCTATCAGCTGTAGTTGATAGCATCTCTGGGAATGCCCCAATGCACCGACCCAAGGGTCACGTCTGCCCGGCGCTATATTATCCTCTCCTCCCTCCACCACTTATTGTTCCAGGGTTTAAAAACCCCTTCCAACTTTGTCCAATCAACTTCACTCTCTGGGGAATTTGAAACTGGTAGTGGGAGACACAAAGCCTAGGAGCTGGCCATTGGAGCTGATTCCCACAAGTGGCAACGCTTTAATGAGGAAGGGTCAAGTAGTTAAGTAGACTACTTAACAATGACTTAAGGACACTTAAACTACTGTTTAAGTCTACACAGTTCCTGCCTTTCCTGAGGGCAACTCTTCCTTCTGTGACCTGCTACCAAAAGAGCTTTAAATAATGGCATCTAATCAATGAGACCCTAGGACTACTTTTACCCTTTTGGGACACAGCTGGTTTATTCTGGGTCTCACATTGCTCTCAGTTGCATGTCTATGCTGATCCATTGGTAGTAGCTGCCTAGAGTACTCACTCAGGTAAAAAGACCTTTGGCATAGACTCAGCACTGAGCTGGGGTGCAGTGACCTATTAGCAATGTCCAGTGTAGGCACAGGAGTGCTTAAGTGGCACTAAGAATTTGCAGACTCTAGGCTGATACATGAGGCTGTTCTCTCTTGTAGCCTATGTGACATCTTTCTAAAGCCTGTTCATCTGCCTAGTTCACTAATACAACTTTGTGATCTTGGATAAATCACTTTCCTTCCCTGAGCTCCAGTTCCTTAAATGAAAAATAAAGACATTGGGTCAGATGTTCGCAAGGTCATTCCTAATTCTATGACACAGGTTACCCCCCTTCAAAGGTCAGGAGCAGACTCCCTGTCTCTTCCTCTTTCAAAACTCACTCCCCTCCCCTTATTCCAGCACTCAAATGAGTTCCCGTGTCTTGTCTGAGGAAAGCCTCCAGTTCTGTCCATTGGCAGAGGAGACAGGATTGGCAGGTCCGGGGGCCAATGAATCATCAGAACTTTTCCAGTTCAGGTTACGAACACCACCCTCTTCCCCAGGGTTTCTCTGATGATTCATTCAGGTGCCTCTTTCCTATCCTTGGGAATGGCCTTCCAGAATTTGATCTCTCCAGTTTTGCAATAAAAACAAACAAACAAACAAAAACTTCACATGCTGAGTTATAATAGACAATACTCATCAACAGTAAGAGTTGTTCTCTCAGGCCCTCTCTCCTCTGTCCCCCTCTATCATCCACACCGTGTGCCACCCCAGTCAGGCCTCACCCCACCCCTTAGCTGCCACTGCATCTCCCCTTCCTCTCTTCTTTCAGACAAGGTACTGCATTCCTGAGGATTTCCTCTTACACCACAACTGCCTGCACCTCTCCCCTTTCCCCACACTAGGCTCTGGTCTTCCGTGGCAACCCAGCCTTTACCTTCTCCCCACCCTGCCACCCCCACTCCGGTCTCATTGCCCCCCTCACAGGGCCTCTCCCTCTGCAGCTGCTGCAGTCTGAATAAGCACAACAAAAAAATTACCACATGTATTAAAGTGAAACTCTTGTTGGACAACTGCAGATTTCCCTGGGCAGAATTTCAGTTTGATTTTCTCAGGGTTCCTATGGAGCCTGAGTTCCTGCCCAGACCCACCCTGCCCCCACCCCAGATGTCTGGGCCTGTAGGGAACCAGAGCCCTGGCCAGTCTCGGAGGACCAGTCCCCTAGAGCTTATCCACCAGTAAGGGGCCAAAGGAACAGAGAGGGCAGGGGAAAGTCAGCCAAATAGGGCAGGGAGCAGGCAGCTCGCCCTGTAGGGAAGTTTAGCTCAGAACTGGGGGCCTGAGGGCAGAGAGCCAAGCTCCCCCTCACTGAAGCAGAAACCAATCTTGCAAATAAACACATAAACAGATTACCAGTGAGTCAGGAAGGGCTGCTAAGGGGCTGGAGAGCTGAGCTGTCCCCAGCCCCACCCCTGGCACTTCCCCGAAAGCGTAGGCCCCAGTTTTGCCCAAAAAGGATTGGGTCTCCAAAGCCTAGGCCCCACCCAGCCTCTCAGTTGCTGAGGGAAGCCCTGAGCTTGGCCAAGCCTGGGCCTCTCTTCACTGTTGCCCCTTTCTCCCTGGCTTCTCCACCCAGAATCCCACTCCAATTCTTTTTGCTTCTCAAGCCTGGGCTCTTGTCCATCTCCCTTGGGCACTTCTGCCATCTCTTGCCAGTTTTTTACTGCTCCCAGCCACTTTCCCAATACCCTTCAAGCACATTTACCATCATTGTGCCTCCCCTCTCTGGGCCTTCTTTCAAATATCCACAATGGACCTTGAAAAGGGTCTTAGATAACAGTCACTTCACCTCCCCCTCCCCACTCTTACGCTTTCAGAAGCCCAAGCAGAACTTTCAATTTAAGCTGTTTGGACCTCAGTCTGTCCGAAGATGCTGAGAGCCCTGCCAAAGCCCCACAAGCATCCCTGAGAAATGTCTACATGCTATGGAGCCGAATTGCAGAGCCCAGGCTCTGGGCCTCAGAGAGATTTTTCCCAGCACGCACCTTTCTGTCAGTGCCCTTTTCAGCCATTCCCATCACAACCACTGGGGAATAGCATCAAACATTCAGGTGCTGGGAGGGCCCAAGGAGATTCTGCAACAGGTGGGAATGCATGCCTCTAGGTTTGGCCAGAGTGGGGACTACTGCCTCTGGTCTAGGCTGGAAGTTCTATAGCTCTGTCTATGCTTGTATCTGTATCCTCAACAGCTAGCACAGTGACTGGTACGTAGGAAACACTCAATAAATATGTGGAAAAGTCCATGCATAAATATCTACATAAATAAAGCTTACAGCAACAAACTTCTAGGGCCTGGGATGGTGCCTCCTCATATGACTAAAATCAAGGCCTCTGTATTAGTTTTCTATGGCTGCTCTAACACATTAATACAAACTTAGCTGCTTAAAACACCTATTTATTAACTCACAGTTCTGTAGGTCAGAAGGATGGATGGCCTCCACTGGGTTCTATGCTCGGGGTCTATAAGATCAAGATGGAGATATCAGCTGGCCTGGACTCTCATCCGGAAGCCTGCAGTGAGAACCCACTTCCACATCACTTTGGGTGGTTGGCAGAATCTACTTCCTTGTTGATGTAGGTCTAAGGTCTGATTTCCTTGCTGGCTGTCAGCTGAGGGGCTGCTCATTGCTTTGAGAGAGGTGTTTTTTTCCCTTGTGCCCCCCTCCATCTTCAAACTAGCAACAGTGTGTCAACTTTGACTTTCCCTTCTGCCTTCCTCTTTTGTCACCAGCTGGAGAAAGTTCTCTGCTTAGGCCAATCCACACACAGCTCTCTGCTTCTCTCCCTTGGACATAATGAGAAGGCAGCCATCTACAAGCCAGAAAGAGAGCCCTTTCTGGGAATCGAATCAGCTGGCACTCTGATCCTGGATTGCCAGCCTCCAAAGCTGTGGGAAAATCCATTTCTGTTGTTTAAGCCACTCAATTTCTGGTATTTTGTTATGGCGGCCTGAGCAGACTCAGACAGTGACCATGATATGCAACATCATAAATCAAGATGGAAAGAGAGCTTCCATCCACTTGTGCAATCTTACCTATGACTTTGACCTTTCTGGCATTCGCTGAGCGCCAGCCTGAGTGTCCGGCCAGCCCAGGTTCTGGGGCCTAGAAGGCCAGTTTTTGAGGCTGAGGCTAGCTTGACTCAGCCACCTGTGAACTGGATAGGGCTGCTCCAGCAGCTGGGGCCCTGGGTTTGAGGCCACCTTCCCAGGCAGGCCCAGGAAGGCTGCAAGGCGAATTGGTTGCAGCTGAAAATCTGCAGCAAGAAACAGGGCAAGTGCATGGTGCCATCAGTGTGCAATTGATTTGGGATTGTGAACAGCATATCTGGGATGTGACAGCCGACTGCAGGGTCAAGCAGCCAGCCAAGCTGTGTTGGTTTGGAGGGAGTTCAAGCCTCTGAACTGGAAAACCATATTTTGGGGGAGAGACCATGGGCATCTGTTTCAACTCCGAGGCTGGCTCCTCCCCTCCCCACTGGTGTTGCTGGTTTCTTTGTGTAGGCCCCCACAATGCATAGGCCCCCACTGTGGCCCCAGAACACAAAACACCCAGTTCTTCAATGGCATGTCATCCTTGGGGCTGTGTCTTCGTTTTCTATTCCTGCATAAGAAATTACCACAAACTTAGTGGTTTAAAACCACACAAATTTATTATCTCATGATTTCCATACATCAGAAATCCAGGCACAGTTTAGCTGGGTCCTCGGATCCTCTGCTGGTGTTCACAGGGCTGCTATCTCATCTGAAGCTTGGGGCTCTCTGTCTAGCTCACTGGTTGTTAGCACAATTCAGTTCTTTGGAAATGTAGAACTAAAGTCCCCATTTTCTTGCTCGCTGTTGGCCAGGGATTACTCTCAATTCCTAGAGAGGCCACCCTGGGGTCCTTGCAACATGGCCCTTTCCGTGTGTCTGTTGGCTCGTGCTTTCTCTTTCCCTCCCTTCCTCCCTCCCTCATTTTTAACTTTTTATTTTGAAATAATTATAGAATCGCAGGAAGTTGTAAAGAAAGTACAGAGAGGTACCATGTATCCTTTATCCAGTATTCCCCAATGGTTACACCTTAGAATTATAGTACAACATCCAATCCAGCCAATGACGTTGGTACAATGTGTGCATGTTCTGTGCCATTTTATCACAGGTACAGATTTCTGTAACCACCACTGCAGTCAAGATTCAGAACTGTTTCACCACTTCAGAAGTCCCCCTGTGCTGCTCCTTTATAGTCATACCCACCCTTTTCCCTCCCACTGTCTCTAACCCCTGGAAACCTCTAATCAGCTCCCCAACTCGATAATTTTGTCATGTAGAGAATGTTATATAACATACAATATGTAACCTTTTGAGACTTACTTTTTTCACTCACCACAATGCCCTGGAGATCCATCGAGGCTTTTGCATGTATCCGTAGTTCTTCCCTTTTTTATTGCTGAGTAGTATTCCGTGATGCAGATATACCACAGTCTGTTTAACCACTCACCTTGTGAGGGACATTTTGCTTGTTTTCAGTTCTGAACAATTTTTTGTGTCAACAAAGGTTTTCATTTTTCCAGGATAAACGTATAAGATGCCAATTGCTAAGTTATATAGTGTATATAAAGCTTTTTTTTTAATTGGGGAATTGGGGGAGGGTAACAGCATTGGGGAACCGGGGAAGGGGAACAGACAAGTTGCTGTCTTTTTGTTCTTCAGTCTAGTTGTGGAGGATGTTGCTTCAACGGCCCATGTTGGTATCGTCATTGCGCTCTTTCTGGGTGAGGCAAATCGGTCACCAGCCTCTGGATGGCCGCTCATCACGGCTATTGGCAGCTCACACCAGCTGCCCGCCGCTCACTGTAGCCTATGGTAGCCCACTGCAGCAGGGGCTGCAGTCTACACCGTCGCCAGGACTCACACAGCCCAACTCCAGGTGGAGCTGTTGTTAGCTGTAGAGGGCAGTGTCACTGGCCCTCATATGTGGGATCCGAACCGGGGCCGCTGGCATCCCAAAACCAGCTCTTAACCAGTGCGCCACTCGGCCGGCCCATATAAAGTTTTTGAAGAAACTGCTCTACTCTTTTCCAGTGTGGCTGTAATATCTTATATTCCCACCAGCAATGTGTGAGTGATCCAGTTTTCAACACCTTCACCAGCATTTGGTGTTTTCACTATTTTTTTTTGTCCCTATTTTAGCTTTTTGGATAGGTGCTTTAATTAGCAATTCCCTAATTGCTAATGGTGTTGAACATCTTTTCAAGTGCTTACTTACCGTCTGTCTGTATATTCTCTTCAATTAAATGTCCCTTCATACCTTTTGCTTCCTTTCTAATTGGATTGTTTATTTTTTACTGTTGAGTTTTGAGAGTTCTTGATACCTTCTAGATTCCTTTATCAGACACATGGTTGAAAACATTTTCTCCCAGTCTACAGCTTGTCTTTCCTTCCTTTTAACAAGGTCTTTACCAGAGCAAAAGTTTTTCATTTTGAAGCAGTGAAATTTAATTTTTTCTTTTAAGGATCATGCTTTCCATGTCAAATCTAAGAACTCTTCACCAGTTCCCAGGTTGCAAAGATGTTCTCCTGTGTTTTCCTCTAAAACGGTTATAGCTTTACTTTTTATATTTAAATCTATAATCCAATTTGAGTTGTTTTTTGTATAAGGTACAAAGTTCATGTTAAGTTTATTTATTTATTTTTTGCCTATGGATATCCAAATGCGATAGTATCATTTGTTGAAAAGTTATTGTCTCTTTTAAGAACTCACCTGATTAAGTCAGACTCACCCAGGATAATCTCCTTCTTGATTAACTCAAAGTCAGCTGATTATGGATCTTAATTACATCTAAAACATCCATTTCTCCATATAGTAGCATAATTATGTGATTGATCATATTTAATGGCCCCATCCACACTTAAGGAGAGGGGATTATATAAAGGTATGGATTATTGGGGGGGGCGTCATCCTAGAATTCTATCACATGCTGAGAATATCCATTCACACCCATTTTCTTTCCTCCTCTGGGTTTGAGACAGACTACCTAGCCCTAGGGTCTTGTCAGAGTGAGGATTGGCTGGTTTGGAAAGTTCTATAAGGAGCTGAGGGTAGATAGGGGTCCATATGTGCATGCCAAACCCTAAGCAAAATATGGTGTGGCTGTTCCTTCCCAGAGTTAGGGCTGGGTGGTCTCACTCTGGACTAAACAGCTCTGATGGTGAGGTGAAGCGTGGGGTAGGGGAAGGACACTATCACATGAGCCTTTTCTTTGAAAATAGAGCAGGAAGTAGCCAGTTCAGAGCAGAAATTTGTGCTAGGCACACTTAACATAGGTAATGCTCATTTGCTTACAATCTATTTTCTAACCTTTACCAGAGTCAGTGTTCTGTCACTGACGTTCAGCAAATAAGCAGTGTTTGGGGCCCAAAGGTGAAACTTCTTTCAGCTGTGACTTCTTTTGGCCATGGGATTCCTTTTGTGCCTCTGTACTTCCCTCGGAGACTTGTACCAAATCTCTTCTGCCTGAAAAGAATCAGGTTTGTAGGAGAGAATGCCCAACTGGAGCCTTGTGGAATCCCCAACAGCTTCTCTGACACTGCAGACCAGCTACTCGCTACCTTAGAGAACCTGGATTGCCTCTGACTTTTGAATGGAAGGTGACATGGTGAAATCAAGTCACAGTAGTGTGCTTTCCAGCTGGGGCCCAGCAGAAAATTCTAACGAGTAAGTGGCCAAGAAAGTGGAGAAAAATTCAGAGAAAACGTGAATTTAGAAATATAAGGGGAATGCCATTAGAAGACACCCACTTGAAATAAGTGGGATCCAAAACCTGTTTGTTAATGAGTCCTTCAGGAAGCCAAAGAGAAACCAGAAGCGAGAAGAGTGAGAAGCACTGAAATCTCATATGGTCACAAACATCGTCTTAATCTCTTACCCCGACACTGCTCTGGACTTTCCTCTTCATCAGCCCCATCCTTCCCAATGTGAGTGGCACCCCTGCAGTTGAGCAGTGTGGCAGCCCTGATTCCACTGTATGCTCTGGAAATGCCATTCTATGGGCACTCTTCTCTGAGTGCACCATGTACCTCCTGAATTAATTCCTAAAATCTGGCTCTTCTTGGGCACAGTACTTCCTCTGCAACCCAGCTCCTCTTCCGACATCCCAACAGCTCATTGCCTCAAAGTAGCGTCAACATCACCTAAATACCTGCAGCTCCCAGACCACTGCTCTCCACTATTAGGCAAAAGCCCTTCCTCATTCAATCCGCTTTCCATCTGATATTATCACCCTCTGTCCTCCTAACGCCATCATTGTCATCCATTCTCCCACATTCTTACGGGATTTTGATCCCCTCTGGTTTATATTTTCCTTCTCCATTCCAACTCCTGTCATCGCACTGGCTGATTTCAACATTCATGTGGATGATTCCACCTATTTCTGTAGCCCAGTGGTTCTCAATCTGCAATCACTTGGAAAACTTAAAAAATACTGATGCCTGGGACCAGCTCAAACCAATTGAATCTGAATGTCTAGGGATGTGACTTTAGCATAGATATTTTTTTAAGTCTTACAGGCGATTTTAGTGTGCCGCATTGCAATGAGTATTTCCACTGTAAGTCCAGATTGAGGACCACATTATCAACTCGAATGACTTTCACTTCCACTACACTTCAGAAAACCAACTTTATGGTCATATCCTGACCTTGACATCACCTAGAATCTTGCTACCTCTGAATTCTGTCATCCCAAGTGCCACTACAATCTTGCACGTTCCTACTCTGGTAGTTCTTTCATCTCATTACAACTTCGGACCTTGACCCCACCATCTTCTCCTAATTTATGAGCAGTTACCCATCCTTGCTTCCTTGTCTACATATTCCGGCTCCTGTGATGGATCATTCTCCCCAGTGTAACTTCACCATCCAAGTTCTCTTGCCTGTCTATTGCACTTACATTACAAATCAACTGGAAAATCTGTCTCCTCTGTTCTGCCAGAACTTCTGGAGAAAAATGGGATGCCAGTCAGATGGGTACCACTACAAAAGTGTGATTTCTAGTTTTAGCTCTTCTCTGAACACTGTTGATCCTTTGATTTCTATTCAACTCTCCCATTTCCCTTAGCCACTATTTTAAACTGTTGTCCCTTTTGGAATAGAGGCCATGGGGGTGAGCTCCCCTTCCGCGGCTATAAGCTTATTTGCATCTCCTAGTGTTCTTTCCTCTTTCCTTTTGCTCTGAGGGGAGTGTTCCTTTTCCAGCACAAGGCTAAGCAGTCTGTGTTCTGGGTCCTATCATCATGACTCCTTTATTGAATCTTCAACCTCTGCTGCTTTCTTCTCCTGAGACTATGCACACGTACATGTACACACACACACACACACACATACACGTCTCATCTTTTAAAAACTCGCTCTCGAGCTTGTATTTTCCATCAGCTACCATCTTCATTTATTTGATCTCACCTAAGCCTCTTGGAGGTAGTCTAATTCAGTTGTCTCCATTCCTCACTTCTCAGTTACTCTTCAAACTACTGCTACCAGGCTCCCACTGCTCCACTCACTCCATGGGTAATTGTCAGGGCAGAACCCATAGAGACATTTCCAGATCTTTCTTTCATTGGAACTCTTCTCCACACTACCTGTGCTAACCACTTCTAACTTTTGAAAACTTACTTTGGCTCTCATTTTCCTCTACCATGACTCACTTACCTCTCGGATTGTTTCTTCTAAGTCTTCACTGCTACATCGTACATAGTCTTTTATATGTATGTTAAAAGTTGGCATATTTGAATGTTCTGTCCTTAGCCCTCATTGTTTCTCTCTAGCACATACTCTTTCCCTAGATAGCCTCATACTGAGGACTCCCAGAACTCTGTTCAGTCAAGCCTCTTGGCTGAGCTCTAGACCAATGTATTTAACTGTCTATTGGATCTCCTCTCCTTCTCTTTCTCCAATTTTACATGTCCCAAACCAAGTTGATTATCTCCCTAAATCCTCTTGCATCAAATTATGAAAGCAGAGCCCAGTGTTTTTTGTCTTTATTGGTGATACCATTATCCACTCAGTCTCTCACAACAGAAACCGGGTGTAGTTATCTAGCATGTCCTCCCTCCTTCAACCCCCACCTCCGATTAACCATCCAGTCCTATCAATTCTACGTCCTAAATAGGTCTCCAATGTGTCTGTTGTCTCCATTTCTGCTGCCTTCATTCAGGCTTTTCTCTCTCACCACTAGTGAGGCAGCCTCCTAGTTTCTCTCCCTGCCTGCATGCTTGCTCCTCAATGATTACTTCACCCAGCAGCCAGAGTGATAGAAACCCTTTACAATGGTACTTGGGACATACTAGGTATTCAGTGAAGTTTTGTGGAATGAATGGATGTCCAAGTGCTCTCTGGAGCGACCTACAAAGCCTGTTACTCTTCTGCAGCCTCATTTCCTCTCTTATAATTGAGTTCCTAGCTAGTGAGTACAAGAGCAGGTCTCATAACAGATCTGATTCCAAGTCTGAGTCGTCTTTCAACTACAGCCCAGCTGCTTCACTTGGGGGCATTTTGATACAGTCCCAACTGGAGGCAAGAGGACAGACAGTATGACCTCCCCTTGTCACTTCCCATGAGGGAATGCTATGATGTTAGACCCACAAGGGAAGGAAGAAGGTAGATTTTGAAGAGGTCTAATTCATGAATTCAGACCATAATTAATGCATTCATTAATTCACTTATTTACTCAACAGACATTTACTTTGTGCCAGGCTGTGTGCCAGGCTTTGAGGGTATGATGGTAGGCTCCACTGCCTTCAGGAGTACTGATGGACAGTGACGGGAGCTCTTGACAAAATGGGAAGTAGAAGGGATAAGCCTGTGCAGCATGACTTCGGTGGTGTTTGGGAAACAGCATCTCCCATGTCCAGGGAGAATGGGTGAAAAGCTGCTCCAGGACGTGTCCTGGCCCACGGCAGCACCAGGACCATGGGATGTCATGAGACAGTGGGCAGCGGAGTCCTGTGTCTGGAGCAAAACCTTCTTTCTTTAGCCCCGAACTCTTTATTCCCACCACCCCTTAGAGTAACAATTACTCCCATCTCCCTGGATACCTTAGATGTGGCCAAGTCAACCTTCTTAGCAGTGCCCAAGATGGGTGGCAACAGAAACTTCTTTGGGAAGACCTTATTGTGTGGAATGGAACATGTTCACAACAAGTGGCCCGGGACTCTCCTCAGTCTGAGTTTCCCCTCAGAAGCTTCCGGCACTTCACTGGTGCCTCACTCAGGTGGTCCCCAAAGAGGGCCTTTCTTTTATCCAGAATCCTAGAATTTTTTGGACACTATTGAAAAAAGTCACTTTATAGACCAGACAGCTGCTTTCAACGTTGTGAGGACCAGGGCAGACAGCAAGGATCGAGGCTGCAGTTTAGCTGGAGGAGGAATGGTTCTATGTGACCCTGTGCCTTCTCCCCAAGGGTCTGAGCCAGACCCCTGGGTTGGCTCCTCTGTGCTCTTCCCCTCGCCACCCCCTTCCTGGGCAGGGCTGTGCCAGACCAAGAAGACACTGCCCCAGGGGCTCAGAACCTGAGTGAGATAGTCCAATTATCTTCAATTTATGGGGCTCAACTGGAGTGAGTTCAGAAAAGAGCAACCTGAACAATTAGGGGACCAGAGGGCTCAGCTTCTGGGACAAGATAAAAGGCAGGAGGTGTGAGGCTGCAGTAGTGGTTTCAGAGGGAGTGGGGACTACGGGGGAGGGCCTGAAACAATGTCTGCCAGCAAGCGGGTGTGCAAGGGGGTGGACACCTGGGAGGGAGGAGCTGAAGGAGCTGGAACAAGGCAAAAGACGCGAGTCCCCCGGAAGGGCAAGCCAGAGGCTCAGTCTCGGCCTTTGGGAGTCAAGCTATGCCGAGCGAGTAATACATTCCGGCTTTCTTAGCCCAGGCCCTGTCTTGAGGGAATCCCAGGAAGTCCCAGAGAACACAGTGTGCAGGAGGGTGGTGCCTCTGACCGAAAGAAGTCGAAACCTGGAGCCTGTTGAAAGCTTAGGCCCAGGAAGAAGGTCATATGATGGGAAAACTGGTGGTGTGCTGCACTGGTTGAGCTCCAAAGTATACTGTGATATCTATTCCAGCCCTTCTAAGTTCCAACAGGGCAGGATGCCCCCAACCCAACTCAATTCTTAATTGAGATTTTGTATTCAATATGTAAGATGTATAGTGGGCATGGCCTAGTACTGGAACAGGCTGTACTTCTGCTAGGCTGTGTGGCTTTGGGCAAGTCCTTGCCTCTCTCTGAATCTGTTTCATCCTCTGTCAAACGGGAGAACCTTTTAAAGCAACAGAACGCTCCCCCTTCTAATGAAACCTTACACAGAACCCTACTATATGAAACATATAAAAGTGCTTTATTAATATAAATGTGTTTATTGAGTTCAACTGTATGTCACTCGCCTTAACACATTTTTTGCGGGAAACGAGTAAACTCGTCATAGAGTTCAACTGTATGTCACTTGCCTTAATATCAAGTGAAGCAATCAGAATTATGGGGCGATTTTGATAAAATCAATGGTTTGAAATGAAGGGTTACAGCTTGTGGCTGCTGTCTGAAATCTGCCAACGCATCCAACGTCTGCAGAAGTTCTGAAACTCCTCTATAAAGCCCAAGGGCCCCCTTGGAATTCAGGGTGACAGTCATCACCTTAATTATGTCCCCCGATTCCTTCCAACTCAGACGTTTCCAGAATACCAGACTGTGTGTCCCTAGAAGGCAGGTATTCTGTGACCTTTACATTGCATCCCCATCACCTTGGTACCTTTACGCCTGGCCCAGGGCTTTGAAAAGTTTTTTGTTTTTTTTAAAAAAAGGTTTAAAAGTTCTGTTTGATTGAATTGGGGGCCTTTGGTCAGGTAAAGGAGGTGGGCCTTGTTTGGGAGGGCACCCTCCCCAGATGCAAGGGCTCTGCTTGCTTGGAGCTCATTCCCAGATGACTGGGAGAAGCAGTTTTGGAGAAGGAGGGATTAGGTACTGGTCTTTGGGTGCATCACTCTTGCCAAATCCGTTTTTAACTTCAGCTGCCATTCCCAGAAGGCTTCACTTCTGGGAGCCAAGGGAGGCAGCCGAAACCAGGATTTTTTCCAGGTTGAGTAAAGCCAAGTTGGCCAGAGTAAAGGAGGTGGCCTGGGCAAGAAGGAGCACAGTGAAAGGGATTTAAGTATACTTGGACACAGAATCATGACTGGGGAAATGACTTCTCAAAGCCGCTTACTAAACAAGTGCCAGGCCGTTTCCCACACAGCCGTCCTTGACTGGCAGGTGACTTCATGTTGTCTGTTGAAAGACGCTGGACTTAGTGTTGTCACTTTTTTCCTTGTTGTAGTTTTACTTTTGTATCTACTGCAGAATTTCGTAAAATGACATATACTTTTTGTTCATGATGCAAAATTTTAAAAGAATACAAAGATATATAGTGAAAAAAAGTATGTCTCCTTCCTTCCTCAGTCATATAATTCCTTTCCCTGGAGACAACCATGGTCACCAGATACGTCTACAGATATTTTATGCCTACGCTATATTCATATATTTTTCCAGAGATAGTCTATACAAATATATATATTTCCCCATTTCCCCTCCCACTTAAATGGAAGTATTCCATATACACTGCATTTCATGTTCTGTTTAATTGCTGCATAGTATTCCATTGTATGTATGCATCAACCTTTAACCAGTCTTTTATTGATGACATTTGGGTTCCTTCTAATCGTTTCTATTATTCACAATGCTATAGTACTGTTGAACATACATGATTTGGCATATGTGTGGGTATATCTTACTACCCTTGGGCCAGATTCTAAGCTTCTTTCCTTGACCTTCAAGCATGTGCATCTAAGTACTACTCGGGGACATTAAGAAGAAGGCAGGCAGAGGCATGGTAGGGGTCTAACCCCAATTGACTAACAATGTCCCCATTGGCTAAGGATTCCTACTTGGTGACTTTTTTTTGCCATTTAAGCAGCAGCTGGATGAGAGACTAGTTTTAGAAACCAGGTAGACAATAGAAACCCATGAAGCAAGCTGCATGCAAGATGATAAATGGCAATTGATATCTATCTTCTGTGTCAAGGACAAAATGGGGACCCAGGACCGTCAGATCTGAATTTTTAAGAAGCTAGAAATATGGATTATGTACAAACTCTCCCCAATTTATATAATAATAATAATAGTGAATACCTATACAGTACTTACTACGTGTCGGGTGAGGCGCTATTCTAAGTGCTTTCGAATATCATAACTCAATATTCATTGTAACTCTATCAGGGAGAATTCTCTTGTTTATCTCCATTTTACAGATAAGCAAAGTGAGGCACAGAGAGTTTGAGCAACCTTCCCAGAATCACACAGAATCACAAGTAGCAGAGTCAGGGTGCAAACACAGGCCATACTTTTAATGACTACACTCTTACTGAACTTTTATTAAACACTTATTAAATATCTTATTGTGGAAACCTAAGTCAAATTTAAGCACTGCACAGGCCAACAATGCCAAGCCAAACAAAATACCTCTGAATGCCTCTGGTTGGAGACCTCAGCTTTACAAGGTGTCTGACTTAAGGCGGGCTGTTGCTCTGCTGGACCGGCAAACCTCAACTGAGTCCCCCTACCGTCATTCAGATCCAGGCCAGGTGTCAGCACAGCCCCGAGCCAGGTGAAAGCCCTGTGTTTATAGTCGTTCTTGAGAACAGAGTGAGGGTACAGGGTCGGGGCCAGTTGGCCTAGCCGTGGGTCCTTAACAGGACATGAAACTGTGGGTGAAAAGATGCTGGCACTGGTCTTGGAGACGGAATTCTTGGCTCCTAGTCCCAGCCTTTGGCTCTTTTTCCTTTTTGAATTGTTTTCTTTTTGTGGGGGGAGAGGAAGCGTGGGTCTTTGGGCCTCACTGAGCCTCAGTATCTTCATCTGGAAAGCCAAACTAGGAATCCACACTGTACAGGGTTATTGTGAGGAGCAAGCAGGAAGACAGTGTGTGTACATGTGTAGTACACATGGAAGGAGATATTCTTAGCAGGAGAGCTTGTTTGGGTGACAGGAAGCTGTCACTTCCCAGGGAAGCTACCTCAACATGGAGCCAGGAAAGATGAGCTGTGTACTCTGAGCCCCCCTTCTCACGATTATGTTTTTGATCCCAAGCTCTTCTGTCTACCAGGCCACTTCTATGACCATGAATAAGCCATCTCTAACACTGGGCACGGATTGCTGGAGTCCAAGGGCACAGGAGAGCCTGAAATTTACCATCAGTGCTTTGTTTGCTAATCAATCTGCCTTTGTCAATTTTCCTGTTCACTTTTATGCATCTCCACGTTCATTTACATGTTTGCGTGCTGGGCTCAACTAGGCTAAATTCAATATAGGCATCTCCAACCTTTCCTCACAAAGAGCTATCAATAGCCTTAGCATCCTCAAGAAAAAAACTGCTGAAACCGAGGCTCAACATTATGGAGAAACCTGGTCATGCATGTTATCAAGTACTTTGTGAAAGGGTGGTGTAGCCTTGCTGAGAAAAAGCTTCATGCACCAGCTGGAGGGCCATACGGGAGTGGAACATGGCGGGTGAGCAGCACAGATCCGGGGCACAGGGGTGACAGAGGCCGCAAGGGAAAGACGGTGGATGCGCTGCTGTGCTGTGTTGTATGCATTCCTCCTGTCTTGTGGCCATGTGATCCTGTGATGGCGAGCTAAGGCTGTTCCAACAGATGCCCGTGGAGCCCTCTGTAGCAAGCCCCAGCGGGCCTCCCACTGCCTTCAGTTCCTGTTCTAGCGCCTCTCTACTCAGGGCCACCTACCTTTTACTGTAGATGTGAGCAGAGGTGAGGCCAAAATGGTAAGGTGAGAGTGTGGAGGGTCTTGAAGGCCAGCTTTGGATTTTTCCAAGCAACTGGAGCCATTCCAGGGGTAGGATGCCGGGCCACTACTCCAGGAGGCTCCTGGAAGTGTGAGAGGAAGTCTGGGTTGCAAGGCCAGGAGGCTGGAGGCAGGAAGGCCAGCTGGGGGGTAATGAGGAGCGGGGCAGACAACAGCAGTGAGGACAGAAGGGTCAGCTGGGGACACGGAATATACCCAGCGAGATACAGGCTATCTGGGCTGCACAGGAGTAGGGGAGCGAAAGGGGCCAAAGGAAGAGTCCCAGATGATTGGTTCCATGGTCCAGAGGCCACGAGGAAAGGCAGGCTAGTCACAGAAATGGTGAATTGGCCCCTTAATAGCTCTGGCATCTTTTAATCAAAGGCCGTCCCTGCAGCCCTGACCTCGCTTTAGTTAGGGCCTGGCTGGACCAGGCGGGGCAGCGGCTCAGGGTGGAGGTTGCGGGAGCTCTGTCTAGTCCTTGGGGTCCAGGGAGGCCTGAGGCCTGGATGGGCTGAAAGTAGAGGACGCCATCCGGCCCCAGCCGCTCGGGCGGCCCTCCCGGCCCCCGCCTCTGGCCTCACTTTGGCCTGGCAGGTCGGAAAGCCAAAGACCGCCAGAGGCGGAGGGAAGCTGGCGAGGGCGGGCTGGGGTAGGGGTGGGGGCGGGGCGGGGCTGGACACCCGGGCAGCGCGGAAGTAGGAGAAAGAGCCCGCTCGGCAGGCGCCGCCGGACCCCGCGCCAGGCCCGGTTCGGCGGCTGCGCCTCCGCCTGCCTGGCGCCTCCAGCGCGGGTAGGAGGAGCCACAGCACCACCCAGCGGCCGGTGGCAGGGAACGGCAGTCAGGGCTCTTGTGTGGCCCCAGAATAGTGGGGGAGCTGAAAGGAACAGAACTGAGGAGGCAGGCCTGGAAGCAAGCTAGCGGGATGGTGGCACAGAGTGGCTGATGGCCTCTTAACCAGACGCTCCATGCATTTCATCCACCAGTTCATCTGGCATGATACATCTTACTCCAGGTCAAATGATCATATTCCTCTTAAGCACAACAACCTTCCATGGCTCCCAGTTGCCCAAATTCCCGAGCTTGACCCTAAAGGCCTTCCATGTTTTGGCTTCAGGCTTCCTTTCAAGCTTCACCTCTCGCCACCCACTCCACACGTCCTACCACCACTCACTCCTGCGCAGATAAACCACTACTCACCCTCATCCACATCCATTCGCTCAGTGAGCACACAGATTCGTCTGTTCAGAGCTCATATTCACATAAAAGAGAGCGGCCATGAACAAGAAAACCAACGGATAAACAAGATCATTTCAAATAGTTACCAGCACTGGATCACATAAAGAGCAGGGTGATCTGATAGAGTGTCTGGGGCCACAAGGGCACCAACATACCTAGAGGAGTCAGGAAAGGCCTTTCTGAGAAAGTGACATGTCAGATGAGATCTGATCATGAAAAGGAGTCGGTCTTGCAAAAATCGGGAGGAAGAACATTTCAGGCTGAGGAGGGCATGTTCGAAGGTCTTGCGATAGGAACAAATTTACTACAATATATCAGGAAAGGAAATCAGGAGGGTTGGCTGGAGGCTAATGAAAGGAGTGTACTGGGTGAGACTAGAGAGGTAGGCAAGTGACAGGTCATGTAGGGCAGTGTGAGCCATGGTAAGGAGCTGCGATTTTATTCCAATTGAGATGGGAAGCTCCTGGAGGATTGTAGCAGGGGAGAGATGTGATTTGATTTGCATTTTTAAAACATCACTCTGGGTGGACTGTGTGTCTCTTTGGGGTGGCGGAGCATGATTAGAAGAAGCATGAAGACCTGTTAGGAGGCCACTGCAGAGGTCCAGGAGAAAGTTGATGGTGGTCTGCTCTAGGTGGGGACATGGAGTTGGGAGAAATTGTCAGACTCTAGAATTATTTTCAGCAATGTCTGTTCATGTGTTTTCTTCCCAACCAACCCAGGAGTTTCTTGAGGGCAGATACCTGTCTGAGTGACCTTTGGATTCTACACCCCTCTGCAGTGAGTCTAATAGGTGCTCAGTATTTATTGAATCTTCACAGAGAGTATGACAAGAGGGAATGGCATTAAGTCTGAACTTGAACCTGGGGCCTTCTCCCCTTTTCCTTTTTGTCCTTCAGTGTCTTCTAAAAGAATCTAAGAATGTTTTTGGAGGGAAGAAAAAGCAGGAATTATGAGTTCTTCCTCTGTGCTAGGAACTGTGCTTAACACTTTCACATATGTTACTTCATTTAAGGTAATGTATTTATTCTTTATAACAACATCTAACCCTATCCCTTCATTTTAGAGGTAAGCAGATTAAAAACCCAAAAAGGAAAAGGGACTTTCTGAAAGGCAAAGTTATCTTGCTCGCAATTTTCACTATTTTGAGTCCTACGTGTAAGTCCCTTTCCCCATTTCACACCCTAATACTATTTATCTACAGCCATAATCTGAGGTCTTATTATTAGTATTGTGCAATGCAAATAAATTGCAGAGTGGAAACTGCAGGCCTTGTAAAAGACTTGGGGTTTCATGAAGTCAATGAAAGTGATGTTGAAGATCAGCTCTAATGTCATGTAAAGTCCTTGATAAATGGGGATTTGGCAGAAATAGACCAGTTACCACTGGCAGAAGAGTAAATTGACCTGGGTAATGACAGGATCAAGGCTTCAAAGAGAATGATTCAACTCTCAAAGGATTGCAAGAGGTCCTTGGGATAATTGAAGAAGCTCTCTAATTTCGGAAAAACAAAACAAGACTCTGTTTATGATCGAGTTACAACCGCCACCACAGAAATACAAAGAATCATTAAAGAATATTATGAACAATTATATGCCAACAAGTTCGAGAATCTAGAACAAATGGGTAAACTTCTAGAAGCATATAACCTTCCAAGACTGAACCAGGAAGAAATAGAAAATCTAAATAGACGGATTACTAGCAATGAAATTGAAGTAGTAATCAAAAAACTGATGCTGTGATTATTATTGTGAAGCCAAAGTCAATGTCGTGTTCTCGTGCACTTTGGTCAGGAAACTGTTATTCCCCCCAATGCTGGCTTCATTTTTGTTTATTCTAGAAATAGTGCATATTTGCAATTATTTACACATTTTAAATTTAAACAAAAATATTTTCCACATTTTCAATTTTATTTCTCAAGGCAAACTCCCAGTCAAACCCTTTTCCCCTTTTCTCCACTCTACTGTGAAATGTAGGTACCCACTTCAAGTGGATTCATTATAAGTGACCTTTTTCTAGTACCACTTATCCTCAAAATAACAGGGACTTCATGTACTTCCAGCCTTCTCTTCATCCCATGATTGTCAAGCCTGGCTGCACATTAGAATCACTTGTGGAATTTGTTACACAATACTGAAGCTGAGACCCCAACCCAGACTAATTAAATTCGAATCTGCTGGTAAGGCCAGCGTGAACACTCTCCAGGTGACTGTATTGCTCAGCCAGGGCTGGGAGCTTCTGCCACCTTGCATCCTTGCACATGCTGAGGCTGGAAGAGTTGAGGCTGTCTGCAGCCAGATCAAACGGAACGGAGAACACCGGGGCCTGGGCCCAGGTCAAAAGGGTTGCTCAGAAGGTGGGCTGCAGCAGGGCAATGTCCAGGAGTCACAGGACAATGTGTGACGGGGAGGACTAATTCCTTGGAACAGTCTCGTGTCCTTTATGCCCCTAGCACTACGGCTGTGTAGTGCCCTCTAATCCCTTGCCTCTCTTTCCTGTGCCCAAGACCAAGAAAGCCCAGCTCCCCTCATGGATATGTGGTGAGACAAAAACTCAAATGTTATAGTAAGCACATGACGGGTGCCAAACACGTAACATCATGTGATTGTGTGGGTCTGTCACCCAGCACAGTGCGTCACACACAGTAGTGATTGTTCAATAGGCATGTTCTGAATGAATAAGTTGAATACTGATAGGATGCAATAAGTACCATGAGGAAGGTACAAAACGTTACAAGAACACAGAAGAGGATGAGATAGTTTTCAGCTTGGGAGAGGGAAACCGTGCAAATCTTCATAGCAGAGGTGGCATTTGAGCTGGACTTTGAGCTGAACTGGGTGAGGCGGTGATAGGCAGAGATGGAGAGAGGGCATTCCAGGCAGAAGGAACAATGTGAGCAAAGGGCAGGAGATGAGACGCTGCAAAGCTCACTCACTGAACAACCAGGAGTGCCACGGAGCTGGGCCATGAGTGTGTGATAGCCTGTGGCAGAAGATCAGAGTGGGAGTATAGGATCAGAACACAAAGAACCATGGAAGTCATGCTAAGAAGTTCACATTTGATTCTACAGGCAATATGGGGCCATCTGATGTTTTGGATCATGGGTGTCATGTCCGCTTTAGGAAGATGAGATGTGTACTTTACAACAGCAGTTCTTTGAACAAAATATTATCGAGTGCCTCCTAAGTGTCTGAGTGCACTGTGCTAGGGGGAAGGTGGATTGGAACTGGACTGATTGAACATGAGGTTAGGTGGCAGGCCATTGCAGCAGTCCAGGCAAGAGCTGCTGAGTGCGAGTGGGGCTGGAAGGGAGGGCGAGGGTTTGACACAGTACGGAGGCAGAATTGAAAGAACTTGGTGACCATTTTAGGTGGAGGTGAAGGAGAGAAGAAAGATTGAGTGACTAATGACAATAACAATGATCAGTATTTGAGCAGCTCCTTCTTGTCAGCTGTTGTGCAAAGTGCTTTGTGTACGCCATCTAATTCTCACAAGAACCCTTTTGATACGTGAGAACATTAGGCTCAATGAAGGAACTTCTGCAGTCATAAAAGTAGGCGGTGCCACACTTTGAACTCATACACTCTGCTTCCGGAGACCACTTCCTAACATCCACGCTATGCTGATTGCTATGCTGATTTCGGGGGAGTTGGGGGCCTTGTGTCTCCCTGGCAAAGGCATTGGGCAGCGGCCCTGTGTCTCCCTGGCAAAGGCATTGGGCAGCAGCAGCGCAGTGAGGACACCAGATTCCCTCCTACTTCGTCCTGTCCCCTCCCCCATTTCAGCGACAAGGTGGTCGGTGTGCATGGCTCTGCCTGATGCCTGTCCAGCAGTTCTTCCTGAGTGCCTTTCACTCCTGTGCTGGGATGATGGGCCTGGTAGACAGGAATCAAAGGCTGCAATGAACGTGCAAAACTGGCCATCCTCAGGCTATGTGGGGCCTGCAGATGTGTTTAGTCCACACAGAGGTTTGTTCGTTTGTTTTTGACTTGAACCAACAACATTTAGAAATTAGAGGGCTTCGTGTAGAAACCCTGAGTCCTGACTCCCCTTGAAGAATAACATCTGGCAACAGTGGGCCCACATTTCCACAAGGCATGGCCTGTGCCCTGCGCTCTCAGCACTCACAATGCTAGGCCGTGCACTTCCACCCTGCCTGGCTCACTCACTTACTCCCTCAGTCACACTGATCCATGCAGAAGGCTGAGTTTGTGACTCGGTGTCTAGGTTCTACCTCCGCCCCATGCCATAGACTTTTTCCTCAGGCAGCGCTGGACATCACAGAAGAAAACCACGAAGGGAAGGGTCATCATCAAGTCTTACCATTTATTTCTTTATGGGGTTTAAACAAGAGCAGAGAGGCCTCTGCCCCACAATGCAACAAAACAGAAAGCGGTACACACACAGAGACTCTCACTGAAACACAGAGGCAGGGAACGGGGAAAACTGAATCATAGCCAGGTGAGGGAGGGAGGGACAGGGGGCTAGTAGGAATCCAGCTTGGAGACTCAGTCATAGGAACTAGTGCAAGAAAGTTCTACTCATGAAGCACAGTGTAGAAAATGGCGTAAGAAAGCTGCCCAGCTCTGCTGCCTGTGGCGGAAGGCAGGGCAGATTGAGGGGTGGTAGGAGATCTGGGTGGTGGAGTGGAGAGGGACAGTCAAATGACTTCGAGGTGGAGTGAGGTGCCCCTTTCCCCTGCCACCGGGCAAGGCCCTGGGCTGGTCTGAGCCAGGGGTCTCCTGGGCACTTGGTGAGGGGGAAGAGAGGATGGGAGTCTCCAAGGGTCCATTCCCTGGGGCCCCGCGGTCCCCCTTTACTTCCCAGTCCCTTTTCCCCTCCTGAGGATGCAGGAGCTAGAAGGCAGTACCTAGGGTCTCTCACATCTACAGAAGAATCTCTGGAAAGGAACCAGCACCTCTTTCCCTCCCCAGCTGAAAAGAGCACTCTAGGCACGGGAGATGTGACTAGGCCCAAAGTGCTGAGGGCCAAACAGGGCGGGGGGGGGGGGTGTGGGCAGAGCACATAGGTGGGGGAGGGGACACGCTGTGAGAAATGAGGAAACTGGCAGGGAAGGATTCCCCAATCTCATGAAGTCCAATTAGGACCCAGCTGAGGCCCTTGAATGATTCCCTCTCTACAAGGGAAGTCTCTCCTTTATCTCCCAGCCAACCAATTTCAGCAGTCCTCTCCCCATCCCCTTTTTGGTTTCCCCCCATGTGGCTCCGGGCCGACCCCTCCCCTTAAGTCACTGGCATCAAAGGCCCAGTGGCCTGTCCCAGGGACACAGTTGTGGCTGCCTTCTTTGTCTGCTTCTATTGGCTTTGACACGTCCCAGGAGATCAGCACAAGGCTAATGTCCCCCAAAGGGCTCTCGCTCAAGTCTTTCGACCAAGGGACTACAGTACATTCTCTTTATTCAGCGGGTCCTCTTGCCAGTTTCTGGATGTTCTCCAGCAAGGGGCACAGGTGGCTGGATCAGGGGACCCACTACACGGTGAGGAGGAGTCTGGTTGTTCCACAATTGAGATGGCAACCCATGGGGTCAGGGATGGGAAGGGATCGATACTCTTTGGTAGGCTGGGGACACGGACAGGGTGGGGAAGGGGAGGCTCATCTCTGGAAAGCCCTGGGGCGATGCCACCAGATTCTCCTTCATGGAGGCCTGGGCTAGGACAGGATGGGGGAGTATGGGGACCCAGGCCAGGCCTGACCCACTTGGGCTTAAGTCCCTCCTCTCCATGGAGATCAGAAATGGAAATGTCTTTGGCCTCAAGGCCAAGATCTCCAGGGCAAGAGTGGCCCTTGGGAGTATGTGCACCTTCTGTAAGATATGGCCCTTCAGACAGCGGCAGACTGACCATGTGCCCTCAGCCTTCTGTTTTGAGGCCGAACGACCCAGTTCCTGTGCTCTTTCCCCAGAGGACTCCTTATGCACCCCTTCGTGATTTGGGGAGCTGTCCTTGAGCTTGGCTCCACACTGGTCATCCACATCCCCGAAGCCAGGTGGCGACAGCCCAGTTAGCCATCTCTCTAAGCCCCTTTCCCAATTCCCCTCCTCTTCCTCTTCCCTATCTCCACGCTCACCACTCACTCTGCACCCCACCACTACCCCCCATTGTCTAGGGTGGTGGGCCACAATTTAACTGGGGCTTCCAACCTCGCTGTGACTGTGCGCCCCTCATCTCCTGACCTGGCTCTTCCTTGAGGCAGCTCCGCACCCACGTGAGGCCAGGGGCGCTGGAGGAGGGCCACTGCACCATCTGCCATTGCCGGTAGGGGTGTGGGCAGGAGGGAATTAAGGATCTTGGCAACAGAAGGAATGTGGAGGGGGGAAAGAGCTTCTCCCCTCTGGGCCCCCCAACATTCCCTGCAGGGCCAAGGCTAGGTGAGCAGCCTCCGTCCCTGGGGCCAGGGCTCTCGGCACAGGTGGGCATTTCCAGCCCCCCGTCACCCCGTTTTGTTTTCAAGGCCCCACCTCGAGATGGCGGCCTGGGAGGAGGCGCCTGCTGCTCCTGCCTGTTTCTCCTGGATGAGTTTTGCAGCTCCCTGGGGCCCTCTGGCACTTCTGTTGGAGCTGCTTTTGGGGTGGGGGTAGGCTGGGGACTATGTGTGGTCCCCCATTTCCCCCCGCCCCTCACCTGGTCCTGTGTCTCCCCCTGGAGGAGTCAGAGCTGATGTCAGTGTGTGGTGGAGGTCTGTCCCCCTCACCGCTGTCACTCTTCCCGCGTCACGCCCTCATCTAGGGCAGGCAGTGCCTCCAGCCCCAGTCCTCCACCACCCTGGTTGCTGGAGAAGGACACCATGGTATGGAGGAGCATGAGAACAAGGACATAGAGCCGGAGCCTGCCGGGGCTGAGGCGGGAGCCCCCAGAGACCGGCAGCAGGGAGGGCTTGTGGCTGCTGAGACCTGGGGGGTCATGGAGGGGGTGGTAGTGGCGGTACTGTTGGTGGTAGTGGTGGAAATAGGAGTGGTGGAATTGCTGGTAGTGGCTTTTGGGAGCCTTAGACTCCTTGACCTTCTTCTTCTCCGCGTCACAGGAGACCCACTGCACGTCACAGCACTTGGTTTCCGGCCGCTTTGGTGAAGTATCCAGCAACCCTGCCAATGGATAAGGAAGCTATGGTGGGGTGCTACGGGGGCTGGAGGCTACGTCTTTCCTAGAGAGGAGATTTTCAAAGCTGAGGCTGCTTTCCTCCTGCCCCTCATCACCTTCCCTTTCGGGCCGCATCTCTCTCAGGGCCCCCAGATGGTATCTGCGGATGACTCTGGTTGGGCTTGCTCTGGATAGAGACGGCCTCTCTGCTATCTCCCTCCTCTCCCCTTGGCTCTATCCCACCCTGGGGATCACACTGCCCGCTCCTCCACCACTAACCTTCTGCTAACCTGACTTCCCTGCTGTCCTCCCTGCTACCACACCCCAGACCTGGTGCCTGTCCTGGGCCCAGCCTCCTCCCTCCTCCCCAGTGCCCTGCCTTTACCTGTACATATAAAACCAGGGAGCCCTCCGTACACCATTTCCTCATTGTCGGGGAGTATAAAGGGGCACCGGGTCTGCACCTCCAGGCAGTATTGCTTGCAGGGCACCCAGCGCTGGCATTCCTGCTGGGTCACGCTGAAGTATTCTGAGCATAGCCAGGCCTTGTAGACAGCCTGTGGGGAGAGGAAAGAGGAAAGGTGTGAGGGAGGGTGTCCTTGTAGTCTGCCAGTGATATGGTCACCAACCCAACGCCAGCATCCAGGGGCTAGCGAAGAAGAAGGGTTGAGGTCAAGATCACTCCATTGCACCACAAGGGTTCCCATCTCATAGCCAAGACTCCCAACCCCGCCCCCCCCCGCCGGTCTGCAGTCATCTGAGACTTAGAGTTTGTTCATTGGTAAAGTCACAAAATTACTTCTATGTCAGAGCCGGAAGGGTCCTTACCAATCATCCCATCCAACCAGGTGTCCTGGCTTGTCTGAGGTTACCGACAATGAGGTAAATTTCAGTTCAATTCAGCAAACATTTCCTTGGCTGATGGTGTTAAGTTTCTAAATTTCAGCAAGAGAATAATCCTTGCTGTCTCTCATTAGGGTGTTGTGTGTGTGGATCAAATAGTATGACACATACGAAAATGTTTTGTAAACTCTAAAGTGCAATACAAATGTGAGGGGTTCATTTTAATGAAACCAGAAATCTGCCTTACCAGGCACCAGATGTGCCGTTAAGCTCTACTTAATCCATGCTCTGCCCTGTTGGCTTCAGCCCTGCTGTGGAGCAGACACCATGTTTCATATGGAAACTTTGCTTTGCAGTTTCACTTCCCGGCTATATTTCTTGTCCCTCATCTCGCCCACTCTTCTCAGGTACTGGGTCCTGTCGTTGCCAAATGTCCCCGGGGTGGGGGTAGGGGGCAGAGTACAAAATCATCTCACACTCAGAACCACTGACCTAGCTCCCTGGATCAGCAGCATCACCATCACCCAGAAGCTCCTGAATTTTAACAGGATGCACAGGGAACTCACGCATGGGGTTAAAGCCCTGCCCACGTTCAGTCCTCATATCTTAATGGACACCTTCTCATACGTGTTCCTCAGAGCAATGGTTCTCAGACTTCAGTGTCCCCTGGGCCACTTGTTAAATATGCTGACGGCCCTCCACCTCAGCTTCAAGAGGCCTGAGCTGAGCTCAGGGATCCGTATTTTGAACAAGGGTCCAAGTCATCCTGCTGCCGAAGGCCTCTGAATCACTCTGAGCAAGATGGTCTGAGGTTCTGACTCTTAAACTGGCTTTGAACATTTACACTAAAATACAAAGAATTCCACTATGAACCTGGACTTTGAGAATTTAATGCCACACTGGCCTTTTCCAAAGCCATCACCAAAGGGGGGTGGTGATGGGTGGTCATGGGTGGTGGTGCAAATCAACCCCTGAGGACCAAAGCATTCCTTGGGACTTCGATATCTCACTGGCATCTGAAATTTAACATGCTCTAAATCTTAAAATGAAGTTCTCAATTTTTTTTTTACTCCAAATCTGCTCTCACCCCCAAGTCTTGGCCATTTCAGACAATGATCATCCACCCAGGAGTTCGAGCCAGAAACCTAGGTGTAAGCCTTCGTTCCTCCCTTTCCCTGCATCCCCACATACAGTCCATCTGCAAGGCATGCCAATTTGCATTCCATTTCACAGCTTTGTGCAGTCCACTGCCATCTCTCACCTGGATGACAGTCTCCAAGCTGGCCTTCCAGCCTCCACTCTTGGTCTTTCCAATCCACTGTTCATACTGGAGTAAGAGGGATCTCAAAATGCCATTCAATCATGTTGCTCCCTAGCTTCAAACTCTTCAAAGCATTTAGAACCCCAACTCGTAAACACAGACTTCAAGCCTCTGTCTCTCCAACCTCACTTTCTGCTTCTCCCTGCAAGCCCACCATGCTCCACACACACAGGCTTTCTTGCTTTTCCTTGCACATGGCCTACTCTCCCGATCTCAGGGCCTCGGCACACTATTCTCTTGGCCTGCAATGCTCTTTCCCTCTTTGTCATGGCTAGGTCCTTCCCACCTTTCAGGCCTCAGTTGAAATGTCACCTTCTTAGAGAGGTTCTTCCTGACCACTCTGGCTAGAGGATGCCCCCTCATTCTTCTCTCTTTCTCTTTAACTGTTTCTTCACCACAGGTACGATTTTGGCTATATCCTTGTTTTGTTTTTCTCTGTCAACCTCACTAAAATGTGAGATTCATGAAAACAGACATGAGTTTGACTTACTGACCGTTGTGTATTCAACACAATATACGTAAAAAAATGTCTGTTGATTGAATGAACAGGAAGACACATCCCTACTCGCAGAGAAATTGCGGTTTTATGGGTTGACACATCTAACTTTAATGTCTGGCATATGATCTATATTATAGGAGAGGTTAAACTACTGGCTACTGCAGGCAAGCAAACAGGAAAGTTGGGAAATGTTTTGGCAAGGGGATAACAGGTGAGTGAGGACTCGTAGCAGGATTTTAGATGGTTGGGTAGAGATGGCACAAAAGGGCATTCCAGGCTAAGGCAACAGCTTCAATAAAGCTCCAGAGGTGAGTGAATGCATGCTGTGCTCAAAGAACAGAGAATGATTTTATGTGAATGGAGTGGAAAGGGTACCAATCTCCTGTGGATGGACATTTATTATTTCCAAGTTATTGCTAAGTTTTTACTATTATAAGTAATGCTTCAGTGTATTTCTTTGTATACATGTCTCCTGCATACCTGTGATACATTTATATAAACTCCTAAAAGTGAAATTATTGGTATAAAGGCTGTGCACAAAGGAATGGTAAGGGAGTGAGATGAGGGTGGAAAGGAAGAAGTGGAAGTAAGAGGCAGGGTAAGAGAGGGGTCAGAGAGGGGGCTGAGGGGTACTAAAGAGTGGCAGTGGGCTAAGGGGGTACCAGGGAAGAGATGGGTAAGAAGAGAGGGTAAGGGAGAGTAGGCAGTAGGACGGTAAGAAATGGTGCGGAGAAGAAGCACGGTAATAATAGATGCAGGGTGTCACGGAAGTCACGAGGTGCAGGGAGGGTGAAAGAAGATGAGGGATAAGATGGTGGGACCAAGAGGGGGCTATGAAAATTGGGAATAAGAGAGATGAGGGTAAGAGAGAGCGGGCAGAGAAAGGTGGGTGAGAAAGATGGGGTATAAGAAAGCAGGGCTAAGAAAGAGGGATGAAATCAGAAGGAGGGTAGGAGAAAGGAAGAAACATAAGGCAAGAAAGAAATGGCAATCCCTAGAACTCAGGGCCTCAGGACTTCGGAGACCCCTGCCATCTTTTGGGCCCGAGTACCAAGATGAGGCTGTGGCTACAGCCTCTACCACAATCTCTGCAGCCTGGACCCAGAATCAACCTCAACCCTCAGCCCAAACTCTGCGAAGCCGCCTGCTCTTCCACCGGTGGGGTTCGGCCGCCCCTGGGGATGCTCCCTGGGCTGCTTCTGGGTGAAGAGGCCCGCTGGAGTTCCCGCCCTGCTCCCACTCACCCGCTCGGGGAGAGCTGAAGGAGTCCGGGGGGGTGGGGTGGCAGTGCGCGTCCCCCTTAATAAGGCGACCCTCCCTCAGCCCCACAACCCGCAGCCAGTCACCATGGCAACAAGCAGACTGAGGCCAGCAGGGCTGTGGGCGGCAAGGGGCTAATGAGGGGGGTGCTGGCTCACCTGCTTCAGAGGGGCCTGGGGTCCTTCCCAGGCGAAAAGCCCGACTCAGTGCCACCGCCTGGGCAGCAAGCCTGCCTGAGGCTCTGCAGCCCTCCCCCCACGGGCCTAAGTAGCTGGCCCGGTCTCGTCAGTGTTAGGAGTGAGGCAGAGGGGGCCAGGAACTCATCCCCGAGCAAGGGGAAGAGCCATGGTTAGGGACACGGCGGGGCTGCCTGGGCATCCAGGGAGAAGGACATTTCCAGGCAACAGTCAGTCGGCAGGCCCACTGAGCCAAGACTCAGCGCCAGAGGGTTGGAGACCATTTGCTCTGGTTTGTCAACTCTGGCTGCAAATTAGAATCACTGCGAGTCTTTAAAAAATTCCCCTGCCTGGCCCACATCACATTCCAGACCAACTAAGTCAGAATGCTTGTGGGTGGGGCCCGCACATCTGTCGATTTTCAAAACACCTCAAGTACCTTTAATATGCAGAGAACTATCACTTTCCACCCACTTCATCATTTTATAGAGGGGGAAACTGAAGCCTAGAAAAGCGGGAAGGACTTGTATACAATCATAGAATAGTGACATAGGGAGAAACCTGCAAATTGGTTTCTCCACCCCAACTCCAGGTTTCTTCCTACTGGATAATCCTACCAGTGACTTTGAAGTCCAAAGTCAGGGCAGGACACAAGGGCGTCGGTAGGGCAGGAGAGCTGAGAACCAGGCCTGTGCTGGGCTTTCAGGCTCTTTAAACTCCAGCCCTGTCAGAAAAGGCTGCTTCAGGTCCTGTCTTCTGCCCTTAGCCATCCTGGACCCTCAGGCCGTGCGCTGGGAGGCTTTGGCCTGCGGGTGCCTGCCTTCCCTGCAGAGCCCCCTCTCCCACCTGAGTCAATCAAGTTCTGCATGCTACAGCCAAGTTGCTACAGGACCCACCTAGAGGGAACACCGATAAACCCCAAGAGGGCGCTGGAAAGGCTGTCCCACCTCTCCTCCCAGAGGGGCTGCTAAGCCACTACTGAAATGGGAACAGGCAAGGTAAGGGGGACCCCCAGCTCTCCTGGGTTCTGCAGCTGCCAGTTTAGGGAGGGATGGGAAGAACTGGGGAGCCTTATCTTCCTGCTCCCTGCTTCAGCCCTGGCCAGGCCTTTCTCATCCCCGTGTTCCTCTGGAAAGCACCGCCTGACTTCTGGCCTCCAGGGAGCTGCCTGAATACACCTAAACGCGTGCGTACACACACAGCCCAAAGGCAAGACTTGGGTCCCGACGGTTTAGAAAGAGGAGGCCATCCTGGACTCCTTCGTTTGGGGCTGGAAAACCCTCTGGAGAGAGCTTCAGTTCTGTGACAACCAGGAAGTTGGCAATTTCCCTTTCAGATTCCAAGTGGCTTCCCAGCATTGGGCCTGTTTCTCCATTCAAGTTGTCCCTGTGGACCTTCTCTTCAGCGACTTGTTTTGTTGACATACCCCTGGGACCCTCGGCCAGGAGCTGCAGCTGCAGAGCCTGTGCAGGCACAGCGGCGATCTGGGCTGGGCTTGGGAATGAAACGCACTGTCCACAGCACACCGGTAACCACCTTGCCCCCAGATTTTACCTGGGAGACAATGAGGCTCAGCAAAGGGGATTGGCTCAGCCAAGTCGGAGGCATGCAAAGCATCAACGACAAAGCCAGGGTTACAAGGGAGGTATTCTGATGACTAATGTGATGCCTCTCTGCACTGCATCCATCAGCACAGCTAGAATGTGTGATGAACCTCCCGGGGCAGGGTCTGCAGACCCACGTGCTCCTCTTCCTGATTCTGGGCTTTCAAAGAGTTGGATGAGAACAGGGTAAGGTCAAAGTTAGTCTCTCCACCCCGGCGGGAGGAGATCACGGGCATGACGCTGCTCACAGCTGTACCTCACTGGGGCTGGCACAGTCAGGTTGGGATTACACGCATTACAGGGCAAATTCAGGTGGATGATATGGGTTCACTTAAGTGGCTGTAAAAATCAGCAGCAGCTTTCCTGCTTCTCAGAATGAGCAGTCATGAGTCAAAGTGGCCTGGCCTGGTCTAGCCTGGAGGAAAGGCAGGGGAGCTGGCAGCAGAGGTGGGTGAGAACCCAGAGCCAGTGCTCTGGAGGGCCCTCGGGCCTGCGAGCCTCTTAGGCCATCTGCTCACAGGCCAGTGGCTGGGTGTGCCCAGCCTGGCCAGGCTCATGACCACTCCTATCTGTGGTGGGAATGTCCATTCCAACATTACTGCCAAGCATTATCCAGCTACTGGTTGTAAACCTCTTGTCACAGGGCACTCACTCTGTCCTAGGGCAGCTCATATCTTCAGACAACTGTAGCCGTTCAAGTTCTTCCTTCTTTTGAGCTGAGCTAACAGTTCTCTGTGGCTTTACTCATGGCTCCTACTAGCTCCTCTGGGCCCATGCTGAAGAGTCAGCTTCCTGTCCCCCATGCCAGCCCTGCAGGTATTTGTAAAGTTCCCTGAATCAGATCTTCCCGTTCATTTGTCCATGCAATGACCATTTTCTGAACATTTTCTGAGTGCCTGGCACTGTGCTAGGGAGCTACAAATCGTGGAGGTCATTGCCATGTTCAAGGAGCAGGGCAGACAACCATGTGAATCAATCATTATATGTCACAGTGATAAGGCCATGCCCACATAAGTTCTGGATGCTGAGGAGGAGCTGGGCTTCATCCTATAGACAATGGACAGCCTTTACTGAGTTTTCAAACATTGCTTTTTAAAAGATAGCTTATCACTTCTGTGACTAACTTTTCAGACTTACGAGTAGGTCTGAAAGTGTGTATGACAGAGTGTAGGCATGAAGACTGAGTGAGAGACGATGGGCAGTAGCAGCAGAATTCAGAAATGGGGGGCTGGATGTGAAAAGAGATGTCAAGGAGGTAGAATGAACAGGATGACTTGTGGGTGTGGCGAATGAGGGAGGAGAAGGGGTCCAAGATGCCTACGAGGTTTCTGGCTTGGGTGGCAGGATGAAGAGTAGTTTCATTCATTTAAGGAAGGGAAACCGGGAGGAGTAGATTTGGCGCTGAAGAAGATGAATTCAGTTTTTGGTCATGTTGACTTTGAAGCTGATGATATGTGGATCAGCTAGGTAGAAATGTCAAGGAGGCATGGACAAATGAACGGGAAGATCTGATTCAGGGAACTTTACAAATACCTGCAGGGCTGGCATGGGGGACAGGAAGCTGTAGGACTATACTTTCCCACACTCTTTGAAGTTTGGCATGGCCAATGAAATATGAGTTGAAGTGACATCGATCACTTTTGGGAAGAACGTTTAAGAGCTAGTGTTTGATTTGCCACATTCTCTTCCCTCTGTTGCTGACTGTGGAAACATGAGCACATAATCCCTGCTGACATGTTTTAGGCATGTACTTTGAGCAAGACATAACTGTGTGTGGGGTTAAGCCTCTGAAATCTGGGAGTCGTTTGTTACCACAGCATAACCTAGCTCACCCTGACTCATAACGCAATACTGGCAGCCAAGGAAGTGAATGCTGTGGCCTACGGAGAGTGAGCAGACAGAAAAATGATCAACAGTGGACCCCTGGCAAACACATTAAGAGGAAGATGGAGGGAGAGAATCTGATGAAGATGGAGGATGGTTTAATAGATTGGAGGAGAAACAGAAGAGAGTGGTGTTGCGTAAATTAGGGAAGCAGAGAGTTGAAATAACAGGAGTGGTCAGCAGATACGGACTTAGACAGGCATGTGTTTGCAGACAGGCATGTGTTTGCAGACTCGCCATGGTGACAGCGGCTTCAGTGCAGCAGGGGGCCCGAAACCAGGCTATAGTCAATTTAAATTGGAACACGACAGAAGGCAAATGGAGATAGCTATGTGTAGACTCTTCCAACAAGGCAGAGATACCCAGTTTTTTTCAACTATTTCATAGGATGTGGTTTCTATTTCTCTCTTCTATACTGATTATTCCTATTCAGATGAACTCCTATTTTTCCCTTGCAATTGAACACACTCCCCAAATAGAGTTTATCAACACAGAGTCGAGTAGAAATATCAGCCCTCCTATTCTGGAAGCTCTTTTTCTATTAATGCAGCCTAAGACCATGTCTGCTCTCCGAGGGACAGTACTGTATTCTTCTGGTATTCAGTGATGACAGAGAGGGGAAGGCCTGCCTGGAGTGTGGGATCAAAGGCAGCTCACCTCAGAATCCCTGCAAGGAGCCTAAGCCTGCTGCTGAGGCAGCTGTATAAATTAAACAGCCTGGAGACCCTTGGCTCCCTGGGGACAGGGATGGTACCTCATTTCATCTGCGTATTGTCTTCAGGGTTTCACATGGAGCTGGGTATAAAGAAGAGGTGCCTGCCAAGTACTTGAAATCCAACCCTCCAGCAACTAGTCCACATTGGAGCAAGGTGGAGAGCTCCAGAAAAAGGTGCAAGGAATGGGTTCTTTAATGTGTTTGCATGAATTTTACAGCACTGATAGAGAAACTGGGGATGCACTGACAAATAGTCATAGGAAACTAAGAAAACAGAACAAAAAGGCAATTACTAACTCCAGGAAAACAAGTTGACCAAAGAAGGAGATGTAAATCACAGTATTCTACACGACTCAGCTGTGAACAATGTTTATAAGCCTAATAATGAAAACATGCAATACTGTTTAAAGCAGAACTTGTGATGTATAAGGAGAGGGGAAGTGTTTATGCACATATGTTGCTGCTGGGAATGAGAGGACTAAACCCTCCTCTAATAGAATAAAAAGGCGATAGATATTTAAAACAGAAAAATATTTTTAAAACAAGTATTGGGGGCCAGCCGAGTGGCGCGGTGGTTAAGCGCTGGCTTGGGAAGCCAGCGGCCCCAGTTCGGGTCCCACATATGAGGGCCAGTGACACAGCCCTCAAAAACAAAAACAAAAAGCAGTATTGGCATGCCATTTAGAGATGTAGAGATAAATATCAGAAGGAACAGCAGAGATTTGCAAGTATTTCACTCTGAAGAGCAAGGCTCAGGGATAAAGCAGAGGGCTCTTTTAATTATCAACATTGAGATCTATATTTATTATTTAAAAAACAAGTAAAAACTCCAAGATATATATAGATAATATAGATATAGATATATAGATATATATACATATGATAGATATATAAATATATATATATGTATACATCTATGTGTGTGTATACACACCCACACATATATACACTGATATTTAAAACAGAAAAGTCAAGAAATGGCAGTATTGGCATGCCATTAGAAATGTGGAGATAAGAATCACAAGAAAAAGCTAAGAGAGTTTCAAGTGTGAAGAGTGAGCACATACATATGCAGCTTATACATGTCTTTTAAAATTATGAAAATATATTATTTTAATAAAATACAATAAAATAAAAATATGAACTGATCTTATAGCCATGAACCTCAAGAAAACAAGAACAACAACAAAATCCCCAAGACTTGACCTGACCAAGCTTGCCAGATTCAGCCCCAAAGCCCGAGGCCCTTCACTGCCCCGTCCTGGATACCTAGTCCATCATTACTGTCTGGGCCATGGGCGTGGGCCAAGTAAGCCTAATAGGCCAAGGGAACTAATGGGAGGAGTAGAGCTTCAGGGACTTGCATGCCCAACGGCTGTGCAGGCTACTACAAGAGAGCCAGTGACCACCACAGCTTCCTTTGAGACGCACCCAGATGTGCGTGGCATAAAATCTCACCCCCGCCCCCCAAGGCATGCCTGTCTGCCACATATTGCTACTGCTGGGCCCAGGCCCTAGAAGCATGTCTGGTCTTCTGCAGGGATCCTCATAAAACCAGCTTCCTACCCCTGCCTTACCCCTTCCACAAACACAGTGTCTTGCTTGACAGAGGAGAGGCTGGGGAGAACAGAGAGCTGATAAAGGAGCAGTCCTCTGTGCTTGGCCCTGGGGATGAGGCAAATCAAAGTCGCGGCCCACCTAAGCGTGCCTTTGTGCTCTCATTCACTGGAATCTCTCCAGGTGCCTTGTGGCCCCTAACCTCCCACTTCCACATCAGACACTCCACTTCCTGCTTGAAATTACCTTTCCCTTCTCTGGAGCAGTCTACCCCAATGCTGCTAATCTCAACTGGGTATTAAGCAGGTATTTGGATTAAAGACATCTAATTAAGGTGAGAATAATTATAGCTACCATTTATTAAGTGCTTTCTATATGGTAGGCTCTGTCCTAAGCAACTGACATTAACTCATTGACGCCTCACAACCACCCCGAGGTTGAGATATACCAGGGGTGCCAAAAAATGTATACACATGACTTGTATTCATCTTTTGTTATTGGTATATATTGAGTATTATGATGCAGTTTTTTCCTTTCTTAAAATGTGTATGCATTTTGGGGGCACCCTCTGTATTTACAGGGGAGTACAGGAAGGACAAGAGAGTTTAAATAACTTGCCCAAGGTCAGACGGCCAGCAAGAATAATGGTAGCTATCATTTGTTGAGCACTTTTGATCTCACAAGCACTGTGAACGTAAGAGATTAGCATGTTGTATGTTATTTAAGCCTCACAGTGATACTGTTTCTTAGTTTTCAATACTAATATTAATGAAGTTAGGTTGCAAGAGATGGAAGAATACATTCTTGATGGAATTTCAGCTCAAGTTTCAGAGACATTTCTAAGACTAGATGGGAGGATGATTTTTTTTTTTTTGAGGGCAGTGTCACTGGCCCTCATATGTGGGACCCGAACTGGGGCCGCTGGCTTCCCAAGGCAGCGCTTAACCACCGCGCCACTCGGCCGGCCCCTGATTTTCTAAAATCAGTGTATTCAGCCCATTCTCCATATGAGTAAGGTTTTCTTGCTGGCAGTGTCTGTGGGCGAAGAACATTTGGGTAGTAGGGGGCTACTAATGACCATTCCCCTATCAAAGCACTCCTTTCCCACGCACACACATGCGAGCATGCATCCTGCAAGACAGACATGCTGAAAAGAGGCAACTGCTGCTTTGTTTCTTCCAAACTCACCAACCCCCTACTCAGAGCCCCAGGTTCACTATTGCTGCTGTAATCTTTGGCAGCCGGTGAAGGGAGGGCAGCAGTCTCCCGGTTGAAAGGTTTTCTGGCCCTTGGACAGGAGTTCTCCTGTCCCAGGTCCTATCATTTCCGGGCTCTGGAACTGCCTTGCCCTGGAGGACTCCAATGCCAGAATCTGGTCCTTCTGAAAGGTCTCAGGGCAGCTGCACACTCTACCTAATTGCTCCTTCTCCCCAGCTTGCTCCATAAATGTTCTTCATTGCAAAGCCTTTGCTCCAGTCAGACGGAGACTTAGCCAGAGCTGGGTTCAGATTCTGGCTCTGCCACTAACTAGCTTGTGGTTTTGGACAAGTCAACTATAAGGAAGCAGGGACTCACCTACTAATTTGCTGTGTGACTGTAAGCAAAGTACTTGCCTTCTCTGGGCCTCAATTTGGATGTATGGAGATAGTTCCTGGGGAGGCAGCATATATGGGGTGAAGACAGGGTCAAACATCTTTAAACACAATCAATCTGCAGGCAAATCTCAGGTCTGCTCTTAACAGTTCTGAAACCTCAAGCAAGTTCCTAAAATTCCCTGATCTACGTTTTCCTCATCTGCAAAATGGAGACAATAAAAGCACCCGTCCTAACCTTTCTGCAAAGGATATCTTTAAAGCAACTAGCACAAAGCTTTACCTATAGCAGAATTACACTGACACAGATTGGGTAGTATCATTGCCTTCTGGCAATCAAATCCCTCGATTTGACCTGGATTCAAATCCCAGCTCCAACTCTTACTAGATGGCTGACCTTGAGCTAGTTACTTAACCTCTCTGAGCCTGTCTTCCCCTAGGGCAAATGGGGATACATACAGTAAAACCTTGGATTGCAAGTAATGTGGTTTGCAAGTGTTCCACAAGATGAGCAAACATTTCTAATACATTTTAATGTGGTAAACGAGCGATGTCTTGCAATACAAGTAGTTTGTTTCCGGAACGAATTATGCTCGCAAACCAAGGTGTGACTGTACATATGAACTTCACAAGGCAAATGTGAGAAATAAATGAAATAAAGTATATAAAAAGTGGCTGGCATAGTTCCTTTTCCCCCCATTCCCTCCCTTTCAGCTCTAAGATTCAAACAATAAATGAAAAAAGAAAAACTGCCACAAATGTGATCAGAAAAGGTTAAAACCATTAATACACATAAAAGAGTACATATGAATCAATAAGAGAAACACAAGACATGAACAGACAATTCATAAAACAGGTAATACAAATGGCCTATAAACAAGAAAAGCAAATGTTTGACCTAAGGAATGCAAATTAAAAGCCAATGTTATATATATACCACTTCCAACTCCCAATTAGTAAAGCTTCAAAAATACAATACCCAATACTGGAAAAGAGTGGTAAATTAGTCCCACATTTTTGGCGAGGGCATAAACTAGAATAATCCTTTTTGGAAAGAAATTTAGTAAGAAAGAAATTTGCATGTCAAAAAGCCTTTAAAAGGTTAATACTCTGATTCTGTAAAATTACTCCCAAATGTTCATCTTGCACAATTAATGTTTATGCTCCCATTTGTATGCAAAACAAAGGAAAGGAAAAGGCATTTTGTGTGCAAATGTTTCTGTAAGCTCTGAGAGGGTCGGATGGATACACACAAATTGTAACACCAGTGACCTCAGCACAGTGGGACTGGTTGGACGATTATTAATGCTTTCCTTATAAGTCTCTGTAGTGTTAGACTTGGTACAATGAGCATGTATTATGTTGTGATTTAAGAAACTCGGCAAAGTAGAGAAATAAGAAAAAATAGTTAAGATAATACTTATTAAAAAGGGAATCACAGATCTGACAAAGATTTATGAACAAAGGCATTCATTGCAGCATTATTTATAATTGTAAAAGTTGGGAATAAAGTCAGTATCTAATAATGGAGGACTAGTTAAGTAAATTTTACTACATTCATGTGATGGAATATTGTACAGTCATCAAGAATGACATTTATGAATATTTAATTACATGGAAAGATACTCAGTATAACTTTAACAATATGTTAAAAAGAGCAGGGTAAAAAAATCTATGATTTCAACTATGTAAAAATATAGTCACATTAATTAAGATGGCTATCAGAACAAAATGGAAAATAATAAGTGTTGGCGAGGATGTGGAGACATTGGAACCCTTGTGCACTGCTGGTGGGACTGTGAAATGGTGCAGCCGCTGTGGAAAACTGTCTGGAGGGTCCTCCAAAAATTACACATGTGACCCAGCAAGTCCACATCTACATACCCAACAGAATTAAAAGGAGGGATTCAAATATGTGTATGCCAATGTTCATAACAACATCATTCACAATAGACAAAAGGTGGAAGGAAATGAAAACATATGTCCACAGAAAAACGTGTCCATGAATGTTCATGGCAGCTTTATTCATAATTGCCCCAAAGTGGAAACAACCCAAGTGTCCATAGCAATGAATAAACAAAACATGGTACATCCAGACAATGTAATATTAGTCAACCATAAAGAGGAATGAAGAACTGACACAGGCTACAACACGGATGCACCTTGAAAACATTATGTTAAATGAAAGAAGCCAAACACAAAAAGACAAGCAATGTATGATTCCAGTTATATGAGGTACCTAGAGTAGGCAAATTCATACAGTCAGAAAGTAGGGGATAGGTCATCACCAGGAGCTGGAAGAAGGGCAGGAGGACGTTACTGTGTAATGGGATTAGAGTTTCTGTTTAGGAGAATAAAAACGTTTTAGAAATGGAGAGTGGTGATGGTTGTACAACACTGCAGATGTATGTAATGCCACTGAATTGTACATTGAAAAGTGGTTAAAGTGGTATATTTAATGTTATGCATATTTTACCACAATAAAAAATGATCATATACATATACATAATATATTCAGACATGATATATTAAGACACAAAAAGACATAGTAAGGAGAAAATACACTGTAACATTAAGAGTGTCTCTGGGACCTTTTTTTCTGTTACACTACTTCTATTTTCCAAAATTTCTCCAAGACCACTTTTTTGTAATTGGAATAAAAAGGTATTTTATAAAAGATTTTGTAATTGGAATAAAAAGGTATTTTATAAAAGATTCTGAGTCTATAGTAATTTTGAAGGATTAACTTGTTTGGAAGTTTTAGTTGAGTTCAATACTAAGCAATATGCTCACCTTTCACAGATCAGCCAGGTAGACATGCTATCTACTGGAAACGAAAGGCCACAAAGACAGGAAACAATGGTAACAGCCACCACTGGCTCATGTCCCTCTCTAGGCAGAACTTGGGGAGCTGGCCCTTCCCTGTACCCTGAAGAGAAGCCCAGCCGTCCTAGGGCAGGGCTCACCAAAACCCTTCCATAGGAACTTGTGCCCTAAGCAGGCTCTGGGGTCACAAGGACTGTCTCCACCTTCACCTCCTCCAGCAGGTGCTGGGCGGGACTCAGGCCGGCACTAGCCTGCCTAGGGGACCTTCCCTTCTCCGGCCTCAGGTGATCCTTCCAGCCAACTGAGGCGGAAAATATGACAGACACCTTTTCTCCAGGTGAGAGGAGCCCAGCTCCTCCATCTCATTGTGCAGAAAAAGGAGGGCGCAAACATGCCCCCTTCCTCATATCAACCCTTCAGGACTGTCCCAAAAGGATACTGGTGATTGGCAGTGGGCCTCAAGGGTATGAGACTGGGGTCCTGAACAAAGAGGATGTGCGTGGGTCCCCACTTTGGATCTGACACACTCCAGGGGCGCCTACAAGCTACCAGTAGATCTTCTGGATTTCCCCTATGGTCAGTGCAGCTTTGAGCTACGTGGCCTGGGCAGGTCAGTTTTCCTCACTGAGCCTCAGTTTCCTCACTTGTAAAATGGGGATAGGACTTGTCTGCTAGGAGGACTATCAGAATAAAATGAGTTCATGGACACATACAAAGACCCTGGCATCGCCCAGGCACTCAAAAGCATGCTGTTTTCTTGTCCCGTGGCCTTTCTTCTGCGGTGCCAGCCTGCCTAGCTTTCTGGTCCAGAGACTTGTGGCTCAGCTTCCAACTCCTTTCTCCAGAATCTGTTGGAGCAGGAGTTTCGGCCCTGGCAGCCCCTGTCATTCAATAGTAAGTCCTTCCCTTTCCAGGGCCAGCTGGTACCCTCGCTCTCCCTTCTAAGCACCTGCCTGGCTCAAAGTGTGAAAAATTCAGGCTTTTGTGTATCCGCTCTTATACCTAGGGAGAGAAGTCTAGTCGAACATCTCCGGTCGCCTGCACACATTAGTCTGCATAAGCACATAGCATGACATACCGGCTCCCCAGAGAACTCCCAGGTCAGCATTAGAAAATGGCACTTCTGGGTGCCCCGATTTGTCTAGACCCCTCAGAAGCTGTCCGTGGGTTTCTAGCCTCTGAGACACGACCTGAGGTGGGGCGGGTATGATGGCCTGTCTGCACGGGCACACAGCAGGTTAACAGCCTCCGGGAATGGGACACAAAGGCACTGCCCTAAGGGAGAAGTTTTTCTAGGGCAAACTCCCACCCTTGAGCCTGACGCGTCCTCCTACATACCCACCCACACACACCACAGAAGGCTGGGTGTGCTGGTTCCCCGAGCTACCAATGCCTAGGGAGAAGACCAACTCGTACCTAGACGGCTTAGGCGCTTGTGATGTGTCTGGAGACCCCTGACCCCCGCTTTAATCTCTGCCCCAGCCACTGTCCTCTCCTTCCTCACCCCTACCTCTCTGCAGTATTCGGCAGACTTTTCCAGCCAGACCATGAGACTGGGGGGGAGGCTGCTGGGCTCCCTTCCTCCATTTAAGTCCCCCCACCCACCTTCAGGAGATACCAGTGCATCCTTCTTGGAGGTTCCTGTTGCTATGGTGACTATAGTAGTCAGGCACCAGCCTGTGGGAAGGATGGGAAGTAGACATGAAGAAGACTGTGTCTGTGAGTGTGAGTCTATGGGTGTAAGTGTGTGTGCATGCACACATGCACATATCCACCTGAGCAAAGGAGCGGGAGGGGATAAGGGAAGTGAACTGTGAGTGGGGTGTGAAGGATGTGAGGCATGACGGGGTATGGAGGAGTCAAGGGCAAGAGGTTCAGTGCCAGGAGAGTCGGGGGTAAAGAGCTGGGGTAAAGATTGGGAGGGGTGTGGGATAGAGGTGGGAGATGAGAGGAGTAGAGAGGGATGGGAGAAGGGAAGTGTCAATTGATAGAGGAGAGCTCAGGGAGTGGGGTAAGGGGAGGGGAAATAGGAGGGTGGGAAGGGGCCGAGGCCACTGTTGGGAGGAGTGGGGGATGGAGGAGTGGGGGTGTGGGGAAAGGACTAGAGAGTGAGATGTGGGTGTGCTTTGGAAAGGGGCTGGGGTGATCTAACAGCAGAAGATTGGGAAGGTTGTGGGATCAGACGTATATGGATGGAGGCTGTTGAGTGTGGGTGAAAGATGGGAGTAATATGGGGGGTGGGAGTAGGTCAGGATGGGAGTCAAGGGGCCTTGAGAGGTGTAGGAATCATGAGGCCACTTTCCCAGTCCCACATTGAACCCACCATGTCTTTGTCTGAGCTATAAGCATTTTCTCTTCTCCATCCCTGCCCCTTCCAGGAAACCCAGCACTCACATTCCTTGGCAGCAAGCTCCCACAGATATCGAGGCCCGTCCCCAGGGGAGGCTCTGCCATGGTTTCTAGGAGGTGGCTTCTTGACTACTGCCCCCTTCTTCTATCCCAAACAGGGACCAGGGCACCTTCTCTGCCCACAAGAATCCTGGGCAGGGAGGCTGATGGTGGGGCACTGCTCCCTGCCTGTGAGCTTGGGTGACAACAGGGACCACTGGCCAACTTGAGGCCCTTGCCCTTTGCCCAGCTCCCTGAGCTCCCTGCTCGCAGCAGCAGCACTCGCAGGAGTCCTGCTTGGCAGGAAAGCTGCAGCAGGTGGGAGGAGAGAGGAAAGCAGTGAGGCAGAAACAGCTGCCAGTCAGAGTGGAGGAAGAGCAGGGCCCCAGTGGGTACGGGCAGAAGGCGAGGCGAGGCTCTGGCAGCCCCCTTCCCCCATGTGTGGGTGTTCGGCCTTCTTCCCCAGCCATTCCCTTCCAGCGCTGCTGTTCAGGGAGCAGTCTCTGGGCTGAAATAGACCTCAGAGGTCACCTAATCGAACTGCTCCCATACTCGGCAATTAGAGTCAAGTCCACAGCATTCCCTCCAGGGGCCTGCCTGAATCAGGCCACACATTTCCTGGAAACAGGAGGTCACCTCCTCCTAAGGCAGTCTGTGCCCTCTGTGGAAGAACACAGCTGTTAACTGAGTAACTGTGCTGTGCCAGGCCCAGGCACTGTGCGGACTCATTAATAATGACCTCAGAGGGCTGAGTCCCATTTTACAGACGAGAAAAGTGAGACTCAGGGAGGTGAAGTCTCTAGCTCAAGGTCACACAAACAACACCTTAAAGAGCTGGGCTTGAACCCAGGACTGTCTAACTGCAAAGTCCCCCTGGGGCCCAGCAGGACAGGTCTTTTCTTTTGCGGCATTGACAACTCTTCAGAGGTCTGAAATCAAAGAACACAGCCTCCTGAGTCTCCGCCACATGAAATAGCCCCTCGAACTCTGTCCAAGAGAACTTGGGTTCCAGCCTCCTCCCAACCTGCTCGGTGTGAGACCCAGAGCCAAACACACAGTCTTCCAGGTGGGTTGGAGCCAGTTCGGAATAAAGCATAACTATCACATCCTTCCTGGGCACTGACCTTCACGCATGTGGTCCTATGGCTGCTGAGAGAGCTGGGAATTACCCTTCTTGCTTGGGTCAGAGCTGTGAGAGAAGAGGCCAGGGTTTGGCTCTCATCTCCGCCACTCCCCTCAATCAGAATGCCTTGAATGTAGAGGAGGGAAGGGGTAAGGAGGGGCAGAGGCAATCAGATCCAGGCAGGGCAGGCCGGTGAAGATGGACAGCTGTGGGGAGCGAGGTGGCTGTCCAGTAACCCTAGGCAGGGCCAGGACGGCCAGGGGAGGGGCTGCGAAGGGCACAGGGAGATAAGGGTGGGGTGGCATGGCCCCCAGGGGTTGGGAGAGGCCAGGGTGGGGATGGGCATCAGCCTGCCTAAGTTATCATCGCCCTGCTGTGCGAGAGAGAGGAAGTCAGTCGCACATTGAGGAAATGTTGCAGCTGGTACTAAATTTGGGAAGTGTCACAGGCAGCAGTGAGGACAGGTATGATTCGTGGGGCCCTGTGGGGCCCAGAACAGGGGCAGACATTGCAAAGGGAGAGAACAGGGTTTCTGGGGCTGCCCAGGAAGGATCTGTCTGAGACACTCAGGACAGGGCCCCGGGAATGGGGGTCACCCGGCCCTGAAGCAGGTCCAGGCTTGATTTCTAGAAGTCAAGGAAGCCCCTTCATCCTGACCTGGTGCTGTGGGCTCACCATCCAGGAGAAGCTATGAGGATGGCCATCATCTCCCAGGGGTCCTGTTTGGGGCAGCAGCTGAACGGGCAGGCTTGGAGCCTAGGGCAGGATGGTGGATCGGCAAGGAAGGCCTGGGATACAAGTGGGGTAATGGGGTGGAGAGAGGGGGCTGCAGGAAGGAGGAAAGCAGGGCCGTCTTTTCCCTTAGTGCCCACAATACAGCTGGAATCAAGAGCCCTTTAGGTCTAGGCCTCAGCTGAGGGATGAGGGACAGAATACTGGAGAGGGTTAGGAAAGATAGGAAGAAAGCCGTAGAGCTGGCACTGCACTTCTCCTGGCACAGCAGGCAGCAAGAGAGCAGGTGGAGTTCACTTGAGAGCGAGAGAGTGAGAGCGAGGAGACAAAGGACAGGAGGGAGGGCCCTGGGAAAAGCATGGCCTTAGCACAGAAATATGCAAGTTGGAGGCCTGGCACTCCTGTTTATTGGCAGAGTGACTGTAGGACAAACTGCTTGATCCCCTGTTCCTTAGTTTCCTCATCTGTAAAATGGGAATAACAGTGCTGAGAGTGCCAGCAGTTGTGATCTCATTATATATGGGTGAGAGGTTGAAAATCCTAGGCAATACATCAATGTCACACATCATATTATGATTTCAAAATACTATAGCTACCTCTTCCCACTCGAATCCCACAAAAAACTTGGGATATGGGCAGAGCAAGGATTGTTATCCCTGTTTTACAAATGAGGAAATGAAATGACATGCCCAAGGTCACACTGCTGTGGATCCAGGGGGCCAGTGGTCTTTCTCTAACACCAAACCGCTTGGTAAAAATAATCCACACGAGCGATTATTATTTAATGCGGGATCGGATAGAGCTTAAAGCCAACTATAGTGTGGGGAAAACCCCACAGGAAAGTTACAGCATGGTCTCTCGTTCATCCTGGTGACGGGAAAAAGAAACAGTTTGGGCCATGGGGTTCAAGGGAGGCCCAAAAAGACAGACATTGTATATTCCTTCTGCTGGCAGACCATGTGCCCCTGCTCCCACTGTTGTGTGTTTCAGATTGAGGGTGTGTGTCCATATCTCTAGATGACAAAATGTGTCCTTCATGTGACAGTACTTCTGCCTGTGAGTCTCTGACACTGTGGGGAGATGAGCGGGTGTGACATGATGTGTGCTCCTATGGCCCTGTTTGTGGGTGTGACAATCTCTCTGTATCTCTGTGCCCAGGGTAGTGGTGGTGGTGTACAGCAGTATGTGTGTGTGTCTCTGTCTGTACACCTTTAAGAAGTGGACTATCTCATTTGGTAGTGAGTGAGGCAGTGAGTCAGCTGAGGCTGAGGGAGGCGGGAGGGAGGCTGCTAGGTTAGGAGAACAGGGAAAGGAGGAGGAGAAAGTGAAGTCAGGAGCAAGGAGCTACCCCATTCCTCCCCAACCCCCTGCTGAAATCCCTAAGGAGCCCACCAAGAGCATGGAACGCTGCACAAGTCTGCAGGGGTCACGCTGCATGGAAAGGAGCACTTTCTGCCCTCCCCAAAGCCTTGGTGGGAGATGAGCTAGGCTAGGAGGCAACTGTCTGCCTGTCAGGCTCTCGGCCCCTCACCCGAGGATGGGAGAGGCAAGCACCCCACCCTGTCTCCTTGTCACTTGACCCTTTGACCTTGCTGTTCTCTTAGCTCCCAAAGGCAGGCCACCTGGCCAGGCTGAGCGAACAGCGTAGCCCCACGTCCCGAATGTTTAAGGCCCCCGCACACACACATATTGTCCAGAATGACCCTGCAGAGGGTCAAGAAGTTTCTCAACTCTGCTCTGCCCCAAGGCAGGCCCCCCAGAACGCCAGCTGTCCTTCCACTGCCACCCTGGGGCGCTGGGAAGGCACTGGGATTTGGGGAATGCAGCAACCTTCAGCGGCCCTCCCACAAGTCGCTGTGCTCTGTTCCCAGCTCCTTCTTTTGTCAGGAAGAGGAGCTGGCGAGGGGCTTCTCCTTGGGAGGAGACAGGCAGCCCTGGGTTCCACCTGCCTCGGTTCTCACAGGTCACCACGGGTCATATAAGGTCAACAGTGTGGTGTGCCCCTGTGCTCGCCCCTTCGCAGGGGCCGAAGGGTGAGGATTCGGTTGCCAAATACTCTTCCTTAGCCTTTGGCCACCCCCCTGCACCAGCCAGTCCCAGGAGTTTCAACTCCAGCCCAAGAAAATGAGGGCACCGCTGACTGAAAATGGAGGCTGGGGGAGGCAGATCCCTCTTTCCACCCTTTTTGCCAGCCCCGGGCCCTGTGACCCCTCCTTCCCCGGGCGGGGCGGGGTGCCAGGAGCCACAGTCTGACGGTGCCCAAACCTGGAATTAATAGAAGTTGGCCAGGTGGTGGCCTGACCTGAATCCCTGAGGCCCCTTGTCTGGGGAGGATCCCAAGGTAGCACCCGTGGTGCCACCCTGAGAACGGTGGGGGGTGATGGGAGGAGGTGGGGTGGGCAGCGGCGGAGATCTCCTTTTACCTCGGGGTCCCACCGCCAGCACTCTCCCCGCCCAAGCCGGCTTTATGGCCGCGCAGCCCAGTTCCTACCTTACAGCCTTTCGTGCAGGACCGGATTGAGTACTCTTCCGCCTGTACATATTTATGCAGCACGAGGTCGAACTCGTCATATTTTTCCTGAGCATGTCGGTCGAGCCGCTGGTACGCCTCGATACAGTTGCTACACACCTCCCAGGCCCCAGAGCCCGGGCTGGCCACCACCGCCAGCAAGTCTCCCAGCAGGGTGTCCAGGCTGCAGTCCAGGCTGTCGGGGCGGTCCATGCCCAGAAGCAAGTCCCAGACCGTGTAGGTGTCGCAAAAGGAGAGAGTGAAGTTCCGAAAGTGGCCTTTGAGCAAGTTTTTTTTGGCGGAGGAGAACTCGGCCGGGACACGGGAAGGGGAGTCGGGGGGCCGCAGAGGGGGGGCTGGGGTGGTGGGTTCAAAAAGTCTCTGCAAATATTGCAATTTGGTGCAAGCTGCGTCCAGCCCCTTGGGTTCTCGGCCGCCGCCGCAGTCCGGCCCGGGACAGGCGGCGGGGGCGGCTTTGGTCAGGTTGCTGTATCGGGGGCCGCAGGTGCCAGGGGAAGCGCTGGGCTCACCGGGCGGCGGCGGCAGGGGCAGCGCCCCGCGAGGATGCGCCGGCTGCCGCTCGCGGCCGGTCCCCCAGGGCGGCCGCATGGCGCTGCTCAGCTCCCTGGCCCGAGGCCGGGCCCCCGCGCACAGCCACAGATGGTCAGCGAGCAGCACGGTAAAGAAGAGCAGGGACGCCAGGGACAGTCGCCATCGCTGCGCCCGCTCGGAGTCGGCGCAAGGTTTGTCGCTCGGCCTGGGAGCCCAGCAGCAGCAGCAGCAGATAGTCAGCGCGGCGGCGTCTTTCCCGGGCCACATCCAAGCTCCCCTGAACATCTTTCAGGGGGGTCCGGGCTGGAGGGGGCAGGCGGGCGCGAGGCCGGACGGCCGTCTCCGGCGGGCCGGCGGGCTGCGCGCCGCTCCGCGCTCCTCGGCGCCGTCCAGGCTCTACCTCGGGGGCCGCATCGTGAGGCAGGCAGGCCGGCCGGCCCGGGCCCCGCTGAGGCCGGAGGCGCGGGGCGCTGTCGTGCCGTCCCCGCGCTCCTGCCGCGCGCCCTCGCTCGCAGCCCGGGAGCGGCCGCCCGGCCCGCTAGGCGCTGCCTGGCGTCCCGGCGGGGGGCGGTGCGGGGCACAGGGGCGGTGGCGGCTGCGGCGGCGGCGCCGCGCTCCTCATAGTGTCGGGCCCCTCAGGTGCCCTCGGCCCCGCGGCACTGCCCCCGGCGCCGGCGGCCGCCCGCCTCGCGCTCCGTCCCGGCCGTCTCGGCTCGGCGCAGCTCTGCGCCCTCCGCGCCTCCGGGCGGGCCCGGCCGCCGCGCCCCGCTGCGCTCCCGCCCGCTGCCCGCTCCGCGCCCTCCTAGGCCCGCCGGCCGGCCCGCTGCCCAGCGCTTCGGGCGTCGCGCGGGCTTCGCCGCTCGCCGGGGCCGGTCCCAGGGCGCTGCTCCCGGAGTTCCGGCTCGGGCGGGCCACCTGGTCCCGGCGGCGCCACAGGCGCCGGACGCGGACGCCGGGCTGCACTTAGTGCGCCTCTGGCTTCCGCCTGCCGTTCGCCCCGCTGTGGCGGCCGCCGGGCGGCACGGCGCCGTGGAGCCCGCTGGCCATGCCCCCTCAGTCTGTCGCCATCTTCCGCGGTGCGGAGAACACCTTGAGAGCCCGTGTGCGAGTGTGTTTGGGGGAAGCGGGGCGGAGAAAGAGGCACCGAGAGGCGGAGGGAACGGGACCGGGGCCCCGACTGCGCCTGCGCCTCAGGACTCTTCCCACCCTCCCAGCCCCCGCCGGCCGCAGCCAGGGCTGTTTGGGGATGTTTCCAGTCCACCCCCAACTCCATTCACTTCAGCGCCTCCGTTCATCCGCCCGCTCCCCGCGTGCACACGCCACCGGCCGAGTCTGAGGCCTTGGCTCTCCCCCTCCACGGGCAGCCTGGGCGCCCGCTTCCCCCCCAGGGCGGCCACTCATCCCCCCCGAGGGCTAGGGGGACTTCGGAACATGATTTTCGGAGGCAGAAGGCATCTCCGTAGCGTCTCGCTGCCTCCCGAGGTCGCCTCCCCCGGCCCCGTGACTAGGCGACGCTGGAGCCGGCTGCAGATCGGACCAGTCCCGTGTTCCGAACTCCGCTGTCGCCCTCGCTGTCCTGCCTGAGGCCAAGGCGGCCCTGGTGCTGAAGGACAGCTCCCAGCTTGGCTGCGATGGAGGACAGAGCTCGGAGAGCGTCCTGGAGGGGGCCAGACGCTGGGCTAAGATGGGTAGTAGTGATGGGCTGTCGTTTCTGCCCTTACTAAGATTGCCAGCAGCCTCTCCCGGGTCCTAGCTTCCTGGCTCCCCCTATAGGCCGCCGAGAAAGGCTGAGCGAGAGTTAGGCAAGCCGAGCCGCCCCGATGGAACCATGTGCTTGGGGCCCTCACACAGTCACATGGCACTAGGAACTCACACGTACAAACATCCTGCCCCGCCACTAACCTTGTTTGGATGCCACCAAATCTCAGACTGGTCCAGCTGTCTACTTCCTTTCCTCACTCCTTCCCACTCCTGGTAACTTCCACATTCTAATGTTTAATCAACCATTACCAGTAAGGATTTATTAATATCAAGAATAATAACAATAAAGTAGCCTTTATGGAGTGCACACTAGGTGTTAGGTTATGCTCTAGGTACTTTGCATGCATTATCTCATTTAAACTTAACAGAACTCTTAGGAGGTAGGCACCACTGTTATCTTCATTTACACATAGGAAGCTGACGGTGGTTAAGTGTTACCTAAGGTCACACAGCTAGTAACCAATGAAGCCAAGATAGAAACTCAGACAGCCTGACTCCAGGGCTTTCTTGACACTCTGGTAAAGCCCTGGAAAGATGAAGGTGTGGAAGACGCACTACTGCCTTAAAGGAAATTATACTCTAGAGGAGGAAACAAGGCATGTATGTTGGCTAGTGGGAGGACTCGTGGACTGGAGGCTTGGGTTCAAGTAGCAGTTCTACCACTGAACATGCTGTGTGCCCTTGAGAGACTCCTTTCTCACTCTGAGTCTTGCTCTTCCCCTGAGTGACATCAGGGGACACACAGGGCTAAGTGAGGCAGGTGGGTGTCATTAGCACCACTCAGAGGTGGGCTGGGGTGGACGCATGAAAAGTTTCTGGAAAAGAAAGAGTTTGATCTGGTTTCTAAAAAAATAGCAGGATTTGGGTGGGTGGTTCATTGGGAAGGGAAGTCCAGGTGAGAAGAATGCAGGTGAAAAGTTTCAGGGGTAAGAAGGAGCCTTACATGGTTGTGAAGTCAAGAGTATGACAGCTTGGCTATATTGGTGATGGGGACTTGTGGGAACGGAGTATGGGGATATGAGACAAGGGACAAAACCCTCAGGCATTTGGGAGGCCTGTTCATATGTCCCAAGCACTATGCTGGGAACTAGACAGGAGACTGCGGTGAATCACACATGGCCCTGCCCTCAACGTGCTCAAAGGTGAATTAGGAAGGCAGACATTTTAAAGAAGGAATTGCAACCCAGTGCAATAAGGAGGACATGAAGGGAGGGAAGAGATATCTTCCGGGGTGGTGCTGATCAACCCTGTCAGCTTCCCTCCGAGACAATTTTGTACACAACCACTTGAGTTGGGGGTCATTCATTCATTCATTCATTTATTCACCAAACATCTACTGCAGCTCTGTTATATTCCGGATGCTGTACTAGGCACCTGAGACACAGACATGAGTAAAATGCATGTCTTGGGCTGAGGGAATTTAGTTGAAGCCTTAAGGGATGAGTAAGACTTGGCTAGACAGATAGGAGAGAAGGTGGTGTGTGAAGGATGTTCCAGGCAGAGGGACTGTCATGTGTAAAGGCCCAGAAGCAAAGCCAAGAATGGCATATTCAGAAACCTGCAAAGTACTTCATTGTGACCAGGTGTGAAATGGGAGCACTGCCAAAAATGAGGCTAAGTATTTGGCAGGGACCATATCATGAAAGGCCCTGGGTGCCATGCTAAGTAGTTTGGACTTTATCCCAATGGTACTAAGAGATGATACAGAAAAGGTTGAAAGATTTTCAGCAGGAGGTGACACAATCAGATTTGCAATTTTGGAAGATTGATTTGGCTGCAGGATGGAGACTGGATTGGACAGGTGGTTGGGGAGACCTGAGGTAGGGAAACTGGTTAGGAGACTGATTAATAGGCCAGGTGAGAGGTGTTGAGGGCTAAACAAAGACAGCAGCAGTAGGGGTGGAAAGATGAAATGCACATGGGAGGGAAATGATAGAGGCATAAATGAAAGGACCTAGGACTGGCTTAAATGTAAGGCATGAAGTAGACACAGGGCCTGAAGAAGGAGGATGAAACTAAAGGGTTTGAGTTAGTGACATGGGCATGACTGCCCCTGCCCACCTAGCAACTGCCTTTCCAGAGACATTCTTTGTTTAGTCCTTGGAGGGTTCAGTGTTCTGTTTAACAAAGAAGGCTAATAGCTTACAGATACCTAGGTCATAGCTGATTGGCAGGGCCAAAGTGATTGACACCTTTGAGTGCCAATGAAAGAGCAGCCAGCCAGGCCTAGGCTATCAGCTCTGAGCACCTCTGGAGGTTTCTGTGAGAAGTCGCTCAGGCAAGACTCCCTCCCTCTCCCCCAGCACACACAGGGCGAAAAGTGTCTCACAAAGGTCCATTTATCACAGAAGCACAATATAACAATAACTTACCCACACAGTACCCGCTGCACACAAAAGAGAAGTGGTAGTACATCAGTGGTCCGAAGAAGCTCTCATTCTGCTGCTCAAGATGACACAAGAAATTGGGATGGGGGAAGGGAAGGCAGTGGCCTCTCACCAAGACCCCTGAGCAAAATAACCAGGGAGGGAAGAGGGCTGCTTCTCCCCAGAGCTAGTGCATCCTGGCCAGCCTTCTTCCCCTCTCTCTCTCCACCCACTCTCAGGTCAGCAGAGGCTAAAGCCAGGGGATTGAGGTGGGTCATCTCTGAGGGGACCCAGACTTCCCAGGAAGAGTGATAGAGTGCTCTCAAATAAGGCAGGGGTGAGGAAGAAAATTGAAAATACAGGGCCAAGGGGAAGGTTTTTCCACAGTGAAATTCTGGCAATTAGGAAGAGGAAAAAGGGGGAACTGTTTAAAGAGACTAATGTGGTTACACGTTTGTTAACTTTCCGTTAAGCTCTCAGATTTTAAAAGGTCATGGGCAAAAGATGGAAACACGAGCACAGAATTGAGGGTGGATCTAAGAACCTATAAAAAGAACGTCAGGATGGCTAAAACACAGCTACAGCTGAAGCTTGTCAGGCTCTGCCTGGACCCCACCCTCTGTGCTTCTCCTCTCTCCACAGCTGGAGTAATTTTCCTCCCACCTGCAGACTACACCTGTCCTAACACAGGAAGGAATGAAGTAACCTCACCCTGCACACCAGAACTCGGCATCAAGTAGTCCCTTTGCCACCAGTCTGAGTCTGATCTCAAGTTTCCACCGAGTCTCTACCTTATTGTTCAGTTCTGATTCCTGGCCATCTGTCTCATGTCCTGTGCCTGAGTCCTCCAGCCAGAGACCTGGCCTGACCATTAGCCCCCTGTCAAGGCCTAGGCCCAGTCATGCTCTTTTTATTTTTATTTTTTGAGGGCAGTGTCACTGGCCCTCACATGTGGGACCGAACCAGGGCCGCTGGCTTCCCAAGCCAGCGCTTAACCACCACGCCACTCGGCCGGCCCTCCAGTCATGCTCTTTCAATCTACCATCTAGGGAGAGAGTCCTGACCCTGAGCCCCAACCCCATGGTTGAGGCCTGATGGCCTACTGATGGACTCCTCTGATCCCAGCTGTCCACTTGTATATCTTAATGTCTAAATTCCTGTAGTCATGTTTACCCTCCATCAGGATACCCAGTTTCCTATGTTGTAACCCTATGTCAGTTAGGTATACTTTTGGCCACAAATAATAGACAAATGTACAATAGTGGCGTAAACGGGTTATTTGTCTTATGCAACAAAAATTCCCTGGATACATCTTCCAGAGCTGATAAGGCAGTTCAACAATGCCATTGAAACCCTGGTTTCTCATTTCTACCATCCTTAGGCAGGCTGTCATCTATTTGCTTTTTGTCTCATGCTCACAAGACAGCTGCTACAGCTCCTAGCTGAAAAGGAAGCTGGGAAATCCAGTACTTTTAGCTGGGCACATTGTTGCTCTGAACAAACTTGGGATTCTGGAAGTAAGGAAGAAGAGGAAAGTCCTTACTGGACAGACAACTAGTAGCATCTGCCATGAACCCCAACCACCAACACCTTTCCTTTCTTACTAAACCCCTCAGATACTGGGCTTTCACTGCTGGACTTGACTTTCTCCCAGCAACTACAGCTGGTTTGTTCCTCTAGTACAGGATAGAAGAGACCTGTCTGGGTCAACAACAACAGCACATGTGAAAAAGACCTTTATTTGATTGTGAAGTCAATACAAGCCAACAGAGTGATGCTGCTGCCAAAAGAGGTAATTAGATTTTAGGCGGCATTAATAGAAGTATAGAACCAGAACAAGAGAAAAGATGGTCCTGCCCTTCTCCACACTTGTTGCATCCCACCGAGAGCTCTGTGTGACCTTCTGGACAACCCATTTAAACAGGGAGACAATGACAATGTGCAAAGTGTCTAAAGGTAAGTCACTAGGCTGGTACACCAGCAGCCACATCATATGAGGAAGAGTTGAAGGACCTGGGCTTCTTCTGTTTAGTGATAAACAGACCCAGGGAAGAGCCTCCACAAGGGAAGGATTGGAAAGAGTTATTCAAGTAGGGTTCAGAGCCTGGGAGATTTCAGCGAACAGGGTAGTATCAAGTGATTAAGTGGGAGGATGGCAGAGCGAATCGATAACAATAAAAACCAACACTTACATAGTTTTTAGTATGTATAAGGTATTGTTCTAAGCATTTATATGTATTAAGTCACTTAATCCTCCATGACAACAGTTCTGTGAGGTAGGAACTGTTATTGTCTCCATTTTCCAGATGAAGAAAGTGAGAGACAGAAAGGTTAAGTCGCCTGTCTACAGTGACACAGATAGCTGTGGCTGAGACAGAATCTGAACATAAGAGTTCGTGCTGACTTTACCTTCTCTCAGAAGAGGTTAGTGATTCTGGACAATTGCCTAGATTTGAGTACCAAATACCATTTGCAGCTTGCTTGATTGTTTAGCTCTGGTGGGTGAGTTGGCACAGATGAGCCAGAGAGCTAGAGAGCCCCATTTTAAGACCTACAACCCAGGGGATTCCTCTTCGATATTTCAATACCTTTTCAGGCAAAACCAACAGAAATAGATGTCCACATTTGAGCCCATCTTGGGCTTTCCCTCTCACTTCTAATTTCTAGTATGAGGAACCCAGCCTCATTCCGAGGTAACTGACACAGTGGCCTCACTCTAGACTCCATCCCACTCTAGGTTGCAAAGGTACAGGGAGGTAACCCCTCTGGGGCCACCATTACTCTAGAGCTAGCAGTATACAGAGTCTGCAGCTCGGGCAGCTGCCACCAACTCAGGGTGAGAGAGCAATTTTCTGGCCACCAGGCTCAGAGACTGATAACTTCTCAAAGATACTAGGACTAAAGCCGCTCTGTCCCACAGCTCCCCAAATCATCAGTGGACTTCCAGATTGTAAGCCTCATGTCTATCCTCACATTGATTCTCATACTGCTCTGCTTTGTTCTTGACCCAATCCATCCCTCCAGGTTTTCGCTACCTCCCCCAAGCCCTCCACCAGCAGCCCTCTAGACCAGCTGCTCCCCAATCAGAATTCTCAACCTCTGTACCTAACCCAAACCTAGTTCTCCCCAGAGGGCGCTCTTTCCCCTGCTGCCTTCTTACCTCACGTTGCTGTTGTCTTTTCCACTACCATAAGGCCAGGAGGTGGGGTATGTGTCTTGCTTGCTTCTCACTACTTTCAGACCATTCTTTTTCTCCCTTCTGCAAAAAATACAGCTCTTTTGAGGCTCACATCATTATGATACATCACTCACTCCTTCTCACTGTTGTATGTACAGATCTTCTAGTCATATCCTCTGTATTGGGTTGAATTGTGTCTCCCAAAAAGATATGTTGAACTTGTAACCCCCAGTACCTGTGAAGATGACCTTATTTGGAAACGGGGTCTTTGTAGACATAATCAAGTTAAGATGAGGTCATACTGGATGTGTGGCGGGGAGGGGCTGGCTGGTGTCTTTATAAGAAGAGAGAAATTTGGACACAGACACACAGATGGCCATGTGAGGCAGACATTGGAGCAATGGGTCCCCAAGCCAAGCCAAGGAAAGCCAAGGATTATTGGCAAAACCACCAGAAACTGGAAGAGATATCCCTCAGAGTCCCTAGAATGAAGCAACCCTTCCAACACCTTAATTTGGGACTTCTGGCCTCCAGAGCTGTTAGAGAATAAATTTCTGTTGTTTTAAAAAACCCAGTTCGTGGTCATTTGTTATAGCATCTCTAGGAATCGAATACACCCTCTTTCTCAATGAACACTTTGGTTTCTGTCTCACCGGCTTTCCCACCACCATTGCAAGTCCTGCCATCATCCTGGGGGAACCTTCAGTGTTTGTGTTGGAAATTCAGCCATCTGTTGGACCTCCTGGTTCCTAAACATCCTCATCTCTTCCATTTCACCTCAGCCAATTACCTACATGGTTACAAACTAGATCTGCTCTACTATAAATCACGAATCTCAATTGAGTCCTTAACACTGCTTCATAATCCTACCAGGTACTAAACTGCTTTAGTACCTCTCACTCTCCAGGATGACTATTTCAAATCTTCTCCACTCTTTTCTTAAACCTTCAGCCCTTGTGTCCACCCTCTCACTGTCTCTAATAGCAGATAACTTCATCATTTACTCCATCAGGAAGACTGAAGCATCAGGCAAGGCCTTTAATTCCCTCATTCCTCTCCAGGACTTTCCTCCTGTGCCAGAGGAGAAGGTGTCCTTTCTTCGCAGAGGACCACTGGTCTTTTCTAGCCTCTCTCTCTCCCCACCTTCTCACACTATCAGCTATCCCTTTTCTCTCCTATGTATTCAACCTCTTTCTCTCAACTGGAATCTTCTCAGTGGCAGGTAAAACAGTCTCTTCCATCTTAAAATAATGTCCCTCTTGGGCCGGCCGAGTGGCGCGGTGGTTAAGCACTGGCTTGGGAAGCCAGCGGCCCTGGTTTGGGTCCCACATATGAGGGCCAGTGACACTGCTCTCAAAAAATAATTAAAATAATATCCCTCTCAACTCCACAACCCCTTCCAATTATCATTCATTCTTCTCCCCTTCCAAATAAACTTCTCAAAAGAGTTGTCTCTGTTCACTTGTCAGCCCACCCCAATCACACTTCTGCCTCATCACTGCCCTGAAAGTGCTTTCACTCATGTCACTAATGACCTCCATGCCATTAAATCCAAAATATGCTTCTAATCCTTATCTTACTTGACTTCCCAGTAGCATTTGACATTATTGACCACTTTCTGTATTGAAACACTTTCTTCTGTTAGCCTCCTTTCTTTGCTTTTCTCTTACCTCTCCAAAAACTCCTTCTACAGTTCCTTTAGGGGCTCATTTTCCTCTAACTGGCTTATAAATATTAGAGTTCCTCAAAGCTGCCTTATTCTCTCACTCCATACTCTCTTACTAAGTAATGTCATCCATGCCCATGGTATGTATCATATTTATATCTCTACTGAGATGACTAAAACATAACTCAGATTCAGTAAATTCAAGACCAAACCCATTGCCTCTGCCCTGAGCTCTGGTTCTCTACCAGTTCCCCCTTTTCAGTGAATGGCACCCACAACTACCTAGTTACGCAATTCAGAACCCTAGGAGTCATTTTTGGCAACCCCTCTCCCTCATATCCAGTCATCACTAAGTTTTATCTATTTTACCACTTTCAAGTTACTTAGTCCATTCATATTTTTCCAATGACACTACCAGCCACCACTCTTGTCCACGGTACCATCATCTCTCATTTCATATATTAGAACAGACTGATCTCTACACATACGTGCCAGCTTCTCTCAAACTCATTTTCTACACAGCATCCAGAGTGATGTTTTCAAAAGTTAAATATCATTGTTATGATCTTGTATAAAATCCTCCAATAATTTCCTATGACCCACAGGAGAAAGAAGAATCATTAACGTGGCCTACAAGGCCTTGTAAGATCTTGAGCAAACTTACATCTCCAGCTTCAGCTCACATAACTTTCTTCCTCATGCTCCATGCCCCACCCACACTGACCTTCTTCCAGTTCCAAATCCACCATTCCTTTTTGGCCAGAGGGACTTTGCACATTCTTTTCCTTCTTCATGGAATGCTCTCTCCACCTACCTCCATCCACTTTGCCTGGCTAATCCTAGTTAATACTCAGATCTCAGTTCCAGCATCACTTCCTCAGGGCAAGTTTCCTAGACCAGCCTCTAGGCGAGGTCAGTTTCCTTTGTTACATCTCTCATAGAACTGTCTTCCTTTCTTCATAGCACTTATCCCAGTTGCATTTTACCCTTATTTGTGTGATTCTTTGGTTTATGAATGTCTCAACCACTACACTCCAAAGTCCATCAGAGCAGAAGCCATATCTTTTTTTGTTTCTCCCTGTTTCTTTATCAGCAAGTATAATCCCTAACATATAGACGCTCAATGTTTGTTGAACGAGGGAATGAATGAATGGATGAGTATATGAATAGCTATTTCAGGTGAGACCATCCGCATGCCATCACAGGGGTGTGGCTTTACTCTAACAGATCTGTTAGCATTACTGTTATAATAACAAATATGAACCATAACATGTAGAAACAGAGGGTCTTTCTATCATAGTTGCCTCCAGAGTAGTAAATTCCCCTCAGTGAAGGTATCTTCAAGCAGGTATCTAAGCAGCAGTTGAATGACTGCTTGTGGTTGAATAGCCACAAGAGGAATACCGTGTTTCCCCGAAAATAAGACCTAACCAGAAAATAAGCCCTAGCATGATTTTCAGGGTGCTCATACTATAAGCCCTACCCCAAAATAAGCCCCAGTTAAGATCGTCAGTCAGACATGACTGTATTTGAATAAATGTAGATTTTTATACATGAATAAATGAATAAAATATGTCTTTTGGAGCAAAAATTAATATAAGACCCAGTATTATTTTCAGGGAAACATGGTTGATGCTTTCTAAAGTTTTTGCCATCCAAGGTTTTGTGATTCTAGGGTTTGATACACAGAGAGGATGGCTTGAGCAAAGAGGGTTCAGTCACCCTCTGGGATGGAAAATAGAAAAGACATGGAAGAAACTACTCTAGGATCCTACCCCACTGAGATCACCTCATTCATTTCCTTCCCCTCCAAAAGAAGTTCTCTTCTAGTCCTCCCATATTTGGGAGGGCCATTATTTTTTCCACGCTGAAGATGGACATAGGGTAGAGGCTTTTCAAATTCCAACATTGTCTCAGCTCCATCATTTACTGGCAAAGTTCTTTCAATTTCTATCTTTCATGCTTAAATTGAAAGCTATTTCTTCATGCTTCTCATTGCAAGGATGGAAGTACACTGCCCCAGCTGTATCCAGTGTGTATGTATATATATGGCGACTATTTGGGGCTGAGTGCAAATCCCCACATGTCACAGTCCAGAAATTTTTTTTTTGAGGACAGTGTCACTGGCCCTCATATGTGGGACCTGAACCGCACAGTTCAGAAATTTAAGGTACCACTTGTTATACTGTATGTGGGCTACTCTTGATACTTGGATGCTAAAGGTCTTGTAAGGCTGAAGTGTTGTCAGACCATGGGGTCTGTACAGGTCAAAGCCATGCCCCTCATTGTAAGGGATTTGCTCTCCTCCGAAGTGTGGGATAATAAATGGTATCAATGACAATGGAGTCCTGAGGATGACCCGAGAATGTAATGTATTTGTCAGACAGGGATCCAGGGCTGGGGAGGAGGCCTCTGGGAAGTCTGGGACTCGGGGGCTGTGGAGGGAACCCAGCCCTCAAATACTTGCTCGTTGAGGTTGGAGGTAAGAGGTGCCTGCCTTGTGGACACAGGCCATGGAGGCAGACCGGGAAGGAGCCAAGCCTCTGCCACTGGAGTCTGGATATAGAACAGAGTGTGAGTTTCAGAGGAGTCAGCCATGGTTGTCTCACAGATGCACGCTGTGGAAGCCGGGCTGTTCTGATTGCTGGCGTTCCTCTCTACTTTCACCACAGTGTTTCAGGAAGTTCTTTGTGCAAATGCTTCCTGCTGTCTCTACTGTGCTCAGGAAAACCAAAGATGGGCTTTGTGGTCCTCTTAGGCCAGAGTGTTAAAAAGAGAGTGGCATATGCCTGGAGCCGAGTAGGTGGCATCAGGGGCAATGAGAAAGAGACAGAGCCCTACCATGGGGCCCACTATCAGGGTCCTGGGAGTTTACCTCCTGCACACCCTCCTTCCCAGAGTCTTCTTTGCTCTAATCTGGGAGACACCATGTTCTGTTCTACCAAGGGATTGCTAGAGTGAGACCTAGGGCCCTAAGAGGAGAGGGAATATTCAATGGGCCAGAGCTGGGAGGCCACCACAACCTCTTCCCTCATTGAGATTCTCTTTCAGTGCAATGGGTTTCTCCTAACAAGGTCAGCAGTTTCTTTATTCATTGGGTACTTTCTCGTGGGTCAAGGAGAGACCTGCCTATAGAGACAGGGGTAGATTTTCCAGCTGGCAGTGGGCAGATGGTGCCCCTCCAGCACTGCTCCAGGGATCTTCTCTGGAGCCAGTCCTCTAAGCTGGGCAAGCCCTTGGCCAAAAGACACCTGGTCTGGGACTTGGTTACCTCTGAAGGCCAGAAAGCCCCTCTCTGCATCTTCCTGCCTCTTTGTGCCACAGGGAGCTGCCTAGTGAAGGTGATGAAAGGTAGGCCCAGGAACCAAGGAAGGCCTCCACCCTCTAAACTCACTCCCAGCTCATTGTCCACCTCATGCTCTGCCACCAGCACAGCTGGATATAGAAGCGAAGTGAGTGGGGGATGTCTTAACGCAGCAGAACTGGGCTGAGCACTAGAATCCAGGTCACCATGGGTGCTGCTAGCCCATGCATCTGGGACTTCAACCCAAGGGAGGCCTGTGCTGCCTAGACTCAAGCTTCTCCTTCAGTGCTTCCCACCATCTGCCCCTGCACTGCTTCTAGGCGGGGGCCCACACCCTGGCATGCGCTGCACTTCACCTCTGTAGCTGGCCTGTGCCCTGGAGGGTCTTTGCTTCCCCTCCTGAAGTCTGGGGCATGATACCATGATCTAGAAGTTGCCTCTCTCAGCTGGCCTGTGGGCTCTTTGGGAAGCAGCACATTGGTAATGGAAATAGCACAGACTTTGGAGTCGGACAAGGCTGGGTTTACATCTCAGCCCAGCACTTCTGAGCATAAGCAATCAGAGCCTATCCACTTCCCTGTGAGAGAAACAGGAAATATAGTGAAAGGCAGCTGTATAGATAAACTGTCCTGACGGTTCTAAAGTGCCTCACACATGGCCCTCAGTATGCAGGCCTCCCTGAACTGTCCATTGTAGGACAAGATACACATTCCCTTTTGCTTCTCTTGTGGTGTCTTTCTTTTCTGTGCTGTGCTTAAAATACATTCAGCAGCACATTAAGCCTTGTTCTCCGCTGGGAGGAAATTCCCAGAGGGGACACTTTCTATGGATAGCAGAGGCTTGTGGGCTGGATGCTCATCTTCACCCCCCCCAGGATGAACATCTTCAGAGATACCGAAAAAGGGGCCTACATGCCCTTACTCCTCAGGTATGAGTTGGGAGAAACATGGAGGGGGCCGTTAGGCGGAAGTGATCCCCACCTTCAGGGTATGTAATGAAGAGGGAAAAAGCCTCACAGAGCTTCTAGTGGCCATCTCAGAAGGGAGTCAGGAGATAGAGCTAACCCTCTTCAATCTAAGTCTCCTCAATCTGGGACTTTGGAAGGTGGAGCCCTTGCCATTTTATGTTCATTTCACTGTAACAATCCCCCAAACCTATTATGTGCAATGTGTTGCTTTTGTTACCTGCATTCCATGTTGCCTTGGTGGTGGCCGGTGGAGCTCTTTACCTGAGAGTTGTCTTTAGATTTATCTCTGGGGGACTGCCAGGATGACTATATCTCACTCTTTAGCCAGCCCAAAGGACAGCTGTGCCGCACTCACAGGGATGAGTGCCAATAGCAGCTTTAGGGAGGAAAGGGGAAGCTGAATCCCTAGGCCTTCAGAGTGGGTCTGAACCTAACACATGGTCTGGGATCTTAGGGAGAAAAGCATGTGAGGCTCCTCTAGGGTAACCCTCAGGGAAGCTCAGCACCTTATGTGTTGGTCTGTACCATGTTTCTCTGAAAATAAGACCTAACCGGAAAATAAGCCCTAGCATGATGTTTCAGGATGCTTGTAATATAAGCCCTACCCCAAACATAAGCCCCAGTTAAGATCATCGGCCAGACATGACTGTTTGAATAAATGTAGAGTTTTGTATATGAATAAATGAATAAATGAAGATTGTTGGAGCAAAAATTTATATGACTTATTTTCAGTGAGACATGACACTCATATCTGGGCCTGTGGATACTATGAGCTATGTGGTGCCAGTAAGAACCCGTCTTTCAGGACTGCTTCTGGCTTTGAGCTCATTTGCAGGATATGGATGTCCAGTGTCTTCTTAGTAATTAATCAAGCTAGCACTGGATACCAGACTCACACTCTTCCCCTTTGATGACTCACCCTTTTGGTGTACCAGAGGGAGAATGAAACCCTTCCTCCAGTCCCTGAAAGCATTCTTATAAAATGTAGGGACCCTAAATGTATGGACCATTAAATTAGGAAGGTGCCTCTTGCAGGCCAGAGAGGCCAGCATGGGGGACATGAAAAACAGCCATTGTGAGAACAATCTAGAGGAGAAGTTGTGGCAGCTGTTCTGAGTTCTAGGCTGGGAGAGCTCAGCCCAGAATATCAAAAGTGGGGAAGAATGTTTCTGTGTGAAAATCAGTTAGTGAGGGGGAGATTGCTATGTACACATAGTAAGGACTGAACTAAACGATATGCAAATAATTTCCTTCCCAGTCCGGCTGAGTGGCGTGTTGGTTAAGCATTGGCTTGGGATGCCAGCTCTGAGCAGCAGGGCCCCGGTTCGGATCCCACATGAGGGCCAGTGATACTGTGCTCTCTACAGCTCAGATGGTGAACAACAGCTCCACCTGGAGCTGGGCTGTCGTGAGTCGCCGGCAATGGCATAGGCTGCAGTCCCTGCTGCAGTGGGCTGCCATAGGCTACAGTGAGTGGCCGGCAGCCAGCGTGAGTGGTTGGAAGCCAGCGTGAGCTGCCAAGAGCCGCTGTGAGCGGCCTTCCAGAGGCCGGTGACCCATCTGCCTCATCTGGGGAGAGCGCAATGATGATGCCAACATGGGCCAGTGAAGCAATGTCCTCCACAACTAGGTTGAAGAACAAAAAGACAGCAACTTGTCTGTTCCCCTCCCCCGATTCCCCAATAAAATCTTTAAAAAAAAAATAATAATCTCCTTCCCTTGCTATGTTTTGGACTTCTCTATTGTGGCATTTTTGGTCCCCAATGCTGCCCCACTGTACTGGAGGCTTTTCTCACCTCGGACTTCTCTGGTTGCTCTTTGGACTGCCCCCACCCCCTGTGTGGGGTCGGGTCTATGCTGGGATGGAGCTGAGCTGGGCTATGATTCCTGCACACATGCAGACACATTCCAGGCCAGTTCTGAGTCTGAGCTAAGGGTACTATAAATTGGCCTCTGCTGCCCCCCCATGGTAACTAAGGTTACTTTCCCAGCCTGAGGTGACTTCTGAAAAAAGGTTGTCAGCCCTCCAAATGATTAGCCATGTTTCCCAGCTCCTTATAGCCACCCCGGCCCTCTCTGCAGTGCTGCCAGGAATACGACTCTCTCTTGGGACAGTGGCAGGACACAAGTCAGCCAAGACCTGAGAGAGGGGAGGCTCTCTGGCCTGTGCCCAGGCTCCCTGCCTCACAGTTCACCCAGGGCTGTGGGAAGTGAATGGGGACAGAGGTCGTGCACTGGGAATGAGATGATTTCTGTCAGAGTGTGCGCAGCCTCAAAATCACCAGCCTGAAGCCTCCTAAGATGCCCAAGCACCCATCTTAAACTCTAAGAGGGTGATCCTTCCAAGTGTGCCTCAGAGTTAACCGGGGAGCTATGACTCAGCTGACACTGCTCTTTGCCTGGCAGCTCTGGCCCATCAGAGGTGGCCCTGAGCCCAGTGGGCCCATCTCCCACCCTTTGGGCTCTGCACACCGTTGGGCATCAGGGCATGGATGGAAGAGAAAGCAGACTCTTGATCTGATGCAAAAGATATAGGCTCCCCCACAGACCTCAGGGACATGTCCTATTGTTCTCAGAGACAATACCACTCTACCTACAGAGCCAGAAAATGAGTTGGCCAAGCCTGACCATCCAGGCAGAGAAAAGAAGACAGGTTTGGAGGGTTCCTGCCTGTATGAGTATGAGCTGGCAGAGTGAAGATACCACCAGGATCCCAACTTCCAGCTTGATAATTGAGTGGGAAGCTGGCTTCTAGAAGCACATCTAGCAATTTTGGTCCTGGGTTCCAAGCCCATCCATCAGCATGCTGGAAAACTGCTGCTCACCCTCACTTCTGCCTCTCTTCTTTCGTGTCCCTTGTACAAATCCTTCCTGTAACTGAGAACCCATCCCACCCCAGAGGCAGACCTTGATCTATCTAGGGGCAGAAACCTAGAGTCATAATAATAAAGCCCTCTAGGTACTTTACGTGTAGTATTTCATTAATTCTTATAAAACACATGTGGTAAAGGGATCGTTATTATTTTTACAGATGAATAAACCAAGGCTCTGAGAGGTGAGATGATTGCCACAGAGTCCCACAACTAGGTCTTGGAGGACTCCCTTACACATCTATCTGGATTTAAAGTCAGTTTTATAAAATATAACTCTGCCACCCTTTGTTGTTTTAGATCCCTTCCTCTTTCTGGTCCGTTATATCCTACAAAATCCCAAATTTATAGTTTATACCTTATAAGTAGCTCCAATATCTGCTCCCTCCCTTCTCCCTTTCTCTCCCTCCTTCTGTCTGCTACGCTCTCTCTCTTAATTGAAATAAAATTTATGTGCAGTAAAATGCATATATCTTAAATGTACAACTCAATGAGTTTTGATGAACGTATACACTATATTTCTATCACTTGAAATCACGATCTAAAACATTTCAATCACACTTGAATGGTCTCTCATCTCCACTTTCTGTTAATCCTTGGCCCCCACAGGCAACCATGAATATGTTTTCTGTTACCATAGATTAGTTTTCCTGTTCTAAAATCTCATGTGAAGGGAATAACACAATATACCACATTTTGCCATGTATAATGTGCAGTTTTTTGCCTAAGTTTGTGAGGGAAAAATAAGGATGTGAATTTTACATGGGTAGTATTAACTCTGTATCTATATAAATGTTTTTAATTCTTTTATTTATGTTTATGAGTTAAAACTGAAACTCTAGAAATCAATGATTTCCGTATACGAGATAATACCCTGGAATACGATCATCGGTTTTGTTGAACTTACCATGAACTTGCAACTATGAAGAGTTCTTGGCCTGCTATGATGCATAAATACCGTAAATTTGTTACCTGTACATAAAATTTCTTGCACCTTGTATCTGTTACTGTGTTTTGTATTTGTTACGTAAAATTTCGTGTACCATAATATGTTAAAAAATAAATGCCAAAATTCCTTTGTTTTTTATTTTTATTATTTTTTCTTTTTTTGAGGGCAGTGTCACTGGCCCTCATATGTGGGACCCGAACCGGGGACCCTGGTTTCCCAAGCCAGCGCTTAACCACCACGCCACTTGGCTGGCCCAAATTCCTTTATTTTTTTTTTAAATTCCTTTATAATACAAAAAACAAGTACCTAAATGTAAAACAAATATTTGAATTAAAAAATTAAAATGCAAGATATTTTCTCTGAATGTTTGGGCCAAAAACATGGGTGTGCATTATACACAGGAGCACATTATACATGACAAAATACAGTAAACTCTTTTAGGTTCTACATCTTTTGGTCATATATATATATATATATTTTTTTTTATATTCTACATGTTGTTGAGTATATCATCAACTTTATTCCTTTTTTAGTAATAGCTTTATTAAGGCAATTTGTATGCCATGCAATTTATCCACATAAGTGTGCAATCACTGGTCTTTAGCACATGCAGTGTCATGCAACCATCACTGTGATCGATCTGAGAACAATTTCACTGAACGCAAAAAGAAACCTTACACTCTCAAGGTACCTCTTACCCTTGCCTCCAGCCTTAAATTACTATTAATCTATTTTATGTCTCTATAGATATAAATGGAATAAATTATTTGTTTTAAGACACGGGGATACTTCATGTTGCCCTTTTATCATCATACCCACCTTTCTTCTGCCTCCATGCCTCTCCCTAATTCCTGGCAACCACTAATTTCCATCTCTATAATTTTATCATTTCAAAAATGGAATCATACAGTATATCTTGCAGGGTTAGCTTTGTTTTTTCACTCAATGCAATACCCTGCAGATTCATCCCAGTAGTTGTTCCTTTTTATTGTTGAGGAGTATTTCATGGTGTGGGTTTACCACAGTTTGTTTACCTGTTCACCTGATGGAGGATTTCTGGATTGTTTCCAGTTTTTGTCTACTCTGAATAAAGATGCTCTGACCATTTATGTACAGGTTTTTGTATCAACATAAGTTTTCATTTCCCGCAGATAAAAGAGTGCAATTGCTGGGTGATATGGTTATTGTATGCTTAGTTATTTTTTTGTTGTTGTTGTTTTTTAGCTAAGCTATCCTGCCACCCGTTGGCAGCTCAGCTCAGGCTGTGCATCGAACTGCTGTTGCTCAGAGCTCAGCTCGCATTCTTGAGTGAGCTCTTAACCAACTGAGCCACTCAGCGGCCTGTGTATGCTTAGTTTTTTTGTTGTTGTTTTTTTGTTGGTTTTTTGGGGGTTTTTTTTTGAGGGCAGTGTCACTGGCCCTTATATGTGGGACCGAACCGGGGCCACGGGATTCCCAAGCCAGCGCTGAACCACCGCGCCACTCAGCCGGCCCTGTGCTTAGTTTTTAAATGAGCTGCCCATCTGTTCTCCAGAGCAGTTTTACCATTTTACATTCCCACCAGCAATGTAAGAGTGATTCAGTTTTTCTGTATCCTTGCCAGCATTTGGTGTTGTCACTACTTTTTATTTTAGCCTTCTGATAGGTGTGTTTTTATTAGAATTTCCCTAATGGTTAATAATGGTGAACATATTTTGATGTGCTTATTTGCCACTTATATATAATGCTGAATGTCTATTCATATTTTTGCACATGTTCCAATTGGATTGTTTGCTTTTTTTACTATGGAGGTTTGAGAGTTCTTTACATATTCTAGATATGAATCCTTTGCCAGATATGTGGTTTGCAAATAATTTTCTCAGTCTTTGTTTTTTCACCCTCTTAAAAGAGTCTTATGGGCTGGCCGAGTGGTGCATTGGTTAAGAGCTGGCTTGGAATGCCAGTGGCCCCAGTTTGGATCCCACATATGAGGGCCAGTGACACTGCCCTCTACAGTTAAGATGGTGAACAACAGCTCCACGTGGAGCTGGGCTGTGCATGTCCCAGCGACCCTGTAAGCTGCAGCTCCTGCTGCAGTGGGCTGCCATAGGCTACAGTGAGTGGCCGGCAGCTAGCGTGAGCGGCTGGCAGCCAGCGTGACCTGCCAATAGCCGCAGTGAGTGACCATCCAGAGGCCGGCGACTGATCTGCCTCATCTGGGAAGAGCGCAATGACGATACCAACATGGGCCAGTGAAGCAACGTCCCCTGCAACTAGACTGAAGAACAAAAAGATGGCAACTTGTCTGTTACCCTTCCCCGATTCCCCAATGCTGTTGCCCTCCCCCAATTCCCCAATTTAAAAAAAAATATCTTAAAAAAAAAGAAAGAAGAATGAAATGAAAGAAAAAATAATGAAAGAAAAATTTATTTAAAAAGAAATTTAAATAAATATAAACAAATCTTACTTATGTGAAACAATATAATGAATGAGCTGGGGAGTATTTATTTATTTATTTATTTATTTATTTATAGGGCAGTGTCACTGGCCCTCATATGTGGGATCCGTACCCGGGCCGCTGGTGTCCAAAGCCAGCTCCTAACCACTGCACCACTCGGCCAGCCCAAGCTGGGGAGTTTTTAAAAAGGTGGAATTAATTTACTGGATAACAATAATAAGTAAGCTGAGGAGATAATCAACATTAATTCATTAGACGGTCCCTGTATCATTCAGGAGGAAAGTAAAAATATTGACTAAATTTTAGACTTGGTTCATTTGAGTATGAATACTAAAATTTAAGGGTAACTATTAAAAGGATAGAAATAGAGTGTACAACGTACAAACCAGTAGAGGGAAAAATTGAATAATAGAACCCCAGTTACTTGTAAAGAGGACAGAAAAAGTTGAAAAAAAAGCATAAAAACTCAGAGTAAGGGCCGGCCGAGTGGCACGGTGGCTAAGCGCTGGCTTCGGAAGCCAGTGGCCCCGGTTCGGGTCCCGCATATGAGGGCCAGCAACGCTGCCCTCAAAGAAAAAAAGCAAAACACTGAAATTTCTGATAATATTGTGATAGTGTGGTATGGTTTCAGATGGTTGCTGGACTTACGGTGATCACTTCTTTAGGTATATAAATATCGAATAACTATGGTGTACACCTGAAACTAATATACGAGGTGTCATCAAAAGTTACAGTGAATGTTTAAATTAAAAAAAAATTATTACAGTAAAAGACACATTGACATTAATACTCCTCAAAATACCCTCCCCCTTGCTTGGAACACACGTATCCCATCATTCTTGCCACTTTCTGAAGCAGTTCTGGAAGTCCTCTTTCCTGAGTGTCTTTACTTCATCCTCCACCATGACAAGCTCCGTGTCACACATGGCTTCTGGTATATGGCAATTTCTGTCAAATAAAAACATTATGGAGTGTTGGGCCGGCCGAATGGCACGGTGGTTAAGCACTGTCTTGGGAAGCCAGCGGCCCTGGTTCAGTCCCACATATGAGGGCCAGTGTCACTGCCCTCAAAAAAAAAAAATTATGGTGTGACCTCATCTACCATATTCACTGGATCTGGCACCACGTGACTTCTGGCTCTTCCCCAAAGTCAAAGTGATTCAGGACATCGAGGCAGCCATGACAGTGCAACTAAAGACACTCTTGAAAGAGGACTTCCGGAACTGCTTCAGAAAGTGGTAAGACTGATGGCATAAGTGTGTTCAAAGCAAGGGAGGGTATTGTGAGGGAGATTAATTTTTTAATTTAAACATTCACCATATATTTTGATCACACCTTGCAATATTGTATGTTATCTATATTTTAATAAAAATCTTTTAAAAATAAATAAAAATAAAATACTGAAATTTCAAATTGATAATTTATTTTTTTCAAAATCCAGTAATATCTTTTTATAAAAGACACCTAAAACATAAAGATTGTATTCTATGGTTACAGTACAATTAAGTTAGGCATCAACAGCAATTAAAAAGAACCTTAAAAAATATATAGAATTTAAAAATCATGTTTGATTAACTAATGAGTCAAAGAGGAACCATAATGTAAATTAGAAAATATTTATAACCAAATGTTAATAAAAATACCTCACATTAAAATCTATGGGGCACAACAAAGGAAGATTACTGACAAATTTATAGCCTTAAATACCTTCATTAGGAAATAAGAAAGAAGGAGGATTTATATGTTAAGTGCTAAACTTAAGAAGTTGGGAACAAATAAAGGGAACTTAAGGAAGGAAACAATGAAATAAATCCAAAAAGTGGAAAGACGTAACAAAGAGGTAAGAGCAGAAATTAAAATAGAAATTGAAGCTATAATAGAGAAGATTTAACTAACAAATTAATATTTTAAAAGATTGGTTCTTTGAGGGCTGGCCGAGTGGCGCAGTGGTTAAGCACTGGCTTGGGAAGCCAGCGGCCCTGGTTCGGGTCCCACATATGAGGGCCAATGACACTGCCCTCAAAAAAAAAAAGATTGGTTCTTTGAAAAATAGGTAAACCTTTGACAACACTAATCAATTAATTCAGGATATGGTAAAAAATTGAAAGAAGGTTCATAACTAGAAATACAAGAGATTAAAAATAATAAATTACTACTATGAACTATATTATGCCAATAAATCTGAAATCTTAAAATGGGCAAATGTAACTTAAAAAAATGACTCCAGAGAAAAACAGAAAACCTGAATAGACCTATAAATTTTGAAGCATGAATCAATAGGTGAAATTCTACCACACCCCTCACTGCAAATCCCACAACCCAGATGATTTCAGTGAGTTCTATCAACATTCAAGAAATAGCTCAAGGGCCAGCCAAATGGTTCAGTTGGTTAAGAGCTCGCTCAAGAGTGCAAGCTGAGCTCTGAGCAACAGCAGTTCGATGCCAGCCTGAGCTGAGCTTCCGCTGAGCTGCGAACAGGTGGCAGAATGGCTCAGCCAAAAAAAAAAAAAAAAAAGATGATCATGACTAAAAAAAAAAAAAAAAGGAAATAGATCAATCTTACATAGAAGTTGTCTAGGGAATAGGAAAAGAAGGAAAATTCTCCAATTCATTTTATGAGGCTTTATAAGCTTGATAGGAAAATTGATAAGAACATTAAAAGAAAGAAAAAATACAGACCAATCTCTCATATGAGCATAGCAAAAATCCTATGCAGAATATTAATATCTATATGAAGAAAATGTTAAAACTTTGCTAAATGCATTAAAGACATCTAAATGAGCAGAGAGGTGTGCTATGTTCATGGACAGAAAGACTCAATGTTGTAAATATGTCAGTGACCCCCCCACAAATTAATCTATAAATTCAATACAATTCCTGTCAGAACCCAAACCAGGTTTTTTTTGGTGGAATTTAAAAAGATGATTATAAAAGTTATATCAAAGAGCAAAGGACCAACATTAGCAGCTGGTATTTATCAAACACTTACTTTATTCCAGGTAATGTTCTAACCATGTGTTATATGTTTTCCATCTATTAACTCATTTAATCCTCAAAATAATCCTATAAGGTAGGTACTGTTTTGTTCCTATTTCATATATGAGAAAACTGAGGCACAGAAAGGTAAGTAACTTGGCCAGGGTCACACAGCCAGAAAACAGCAGAACCAGAATTCAAGCCCAGGAAATTTGGCTCCAGATTCCATACTCTTAAACTCCACACTAGATAATTTTGAAGAACAAGTTTGGGGGTTCATTCTGCCTCATACCTGGACTAACAGTAGTGCTACAGGGATTAAGAAAGTGGTATTGGCAAGAATAGAAAGAGGCCAATGAAATAGAAGAGAGAAAAGGCATTTTTCTCATGGAGTTTATGTTCTGCGGGTGGTGGGGAGACAGGGAATAAACAAGTAAAGCTACAATTTATCTTAAGCAGTTCGTAGTGGCGCAGTGGATGTTGTTGTGGCAGCAGTAAGCTCAGCAGAAGCCAGAAGAGTCATGTAGAGCATATCCCTGTAGGTAATGTTTAGGCAGTGGGGAGGAGCAGCTGAATTCAGAGATCAGGAATGGGGCCAGTAATGGTTTCCCTCGTTCACATTACGATTGGCTGGACAGGAGGGGCAGGAGGAGAGGCAGACCAGGTTCCCTGGATCAGCACTGCTGTCTTGATGAGCAGTATTTGTGAGCAAAGGACCTTCATTCATGGTGTCATCAGCAGCTTGGAGCTTCCCAAGGCATTGGCACAGTAGTGATGGGTAGTGCAGAGAAGTGATAGCAATGGCATCTTTCATTATTAAGGCCAGGAGATTCTGGGTGAAGCATGTCAGTCACTCAAGTCATTTGGACCAGCCTTTGAATCAAGACACTGGGATATCATATGGTACAAGCAGGGGAGTGTCTTGTTAGATATGAAGGCATCCAAATTTTCTATGGATTATATTCAGAATTTTTAGTAACCATAGAAATGAACTTCTGGAATTGCATTGTGCAGGAATCTTAGCATACTGGACTTTCTGTTTCTTCAACATACTCTTCTCATTCCTATCTCAAGACTTTGGGCTTGCTGGAATAATCTTTCTATGCTTTGCAATATTTGAACTCAAATATCACCTCTTAAACATAGGCCTTCTTTGATCTTGTATGTGCAGGAAACCCTCACTCTATCACACTCCCTAGCTTAATATTCTTCTTAGCACTTATCACTATCTGAAATTATCTTGTGTATATATTTACTTGTTGACTGTCTACCTAACTCAAATGTAATCTTCATGAAGATAGAGAACATTTCTTTCTGGATCACTGCTTTATCCTGATATCATGCCTGACATATGGTAAGTACTCAATAAATATTTGTTGAGGAAGGAAGACAGGGAAGGAGAGAGAGAGGGAGAAAGGGAGGGAGGGAAGGAGGGAAACGTATTTGCCAGGGGGCGAAGGATAACTTGTCCTGGTTTGAATTTGAAGCCCTGTGAGTGGTTGCCTAGGCCTCTGCCAAACAAGATCTGATATAGACTTCAGCCTAATGTCTATGATGGATTGTTGCCATAAGCTGTAACTAGGATGACGAGGCCTTACAGCTTTCTGGTCACAGAATTCACCAGGGTGGACCTGTAACACTACCTCCACAAATCTGGTTTCTGAGAGAGAGCAATTCTCTCCCCCTCACTCTGTGCTAGTGGCTCTGTGGTCTGGCTGCCTAGGAAGACAGCCCTTCTGGCAAGAGCTCAATTTCTCTTTTTGCCTTAGATGTTTTAGATTGCCATGATTTTAAAAGTATGTGACATGATTAGCATATTTTAATGATACATCTTGATAGGATGACTGTTTAGAACGTAAAAATGGGGAAAGGAGCCACTTAATTCCATTAGTCCTCTTTTTACATTGAATATTTTATTAGATACATTTTATTTCTTCCCTTTTCTTTCCTCTTTTTTTAATTCAAGATTGTGTTTAAAGTCACAAAATGGTGAGATTATATGTAAAATCTAAATTACATGCTCTGGGAACATTTTGTTCAGATACATTTGGTTTAAAAAGGGTAGGTGTACACTTTCAGAATACAAAACAGCCAAAAGTTATTGTAAATTCATTTGTTTTCCATTTTCACGTGGGCAATAATGTGCTATACAGCCAGCTAACATTTTAGGTAAAATTGATTGGCTCAATATAAACTTACAATGCACACTCATTGTATATTAAAAACTTACATGTGATTAATTAAAGAAAAAACAACAACAATGCTATATGGTGTGAACAGTACAGGATTGAGAATGGGGATGTGCAAGGTAATTTTAGCAATTACTAGGTACTATTTACTATTCCAAGTCATTGTTTTGAATACTTTGTCTATTAGTTCATCTAATGTTGAACAATCCTCTGAAGTACATGCTATTATTACCACTGTCATTTTGTACATGGGGGAACTGTAGCATACACATAGCAAGTTACTTGTCCAATGTCACACAGTTAGGAAGTGATGGAGCTTGAATTTGATTCTAGGCAGTCTGACCACAGAGATCTTTCTTTTAACCACTACACTGGTACTCATGATTGCTAATAGTTCTCCTTCCTACTTGAGATAATTGCCCTCAGCTAGAGAAATATGTTCAGGGGTAAAAGTAATAGGAGCTTGGATCCTCAAGGGACAAAGCAGCACCCAATTCTTGGAGGTCTCTGTTTCAATGAAGTATGTGTGTGTGTTAATACATATAACTTTTTTTTTGAGGTCAGTATCATTGGCCCTCATATGTGGGACTGAACCGGGGCCGCTGGCTTCCCAAGCCAGCACTTAACCACCATGCCACTCGGCTGGCCCAATACATATACACCTATTTATGCAAACTCATTTATTTATCCCTGCCTCAATAGCTTCATGTACAGTAAGTCCCCGACTTATGAATGAGTTCCGTTCCTGAAGAATGTTTGTAAGTTGGATTTGTTCATAAATCTGACAAAGTGACTCTTATATACCTTTGACACAAATATACAATGTAAAGCATAAAAAAAACTAAACACACACACAAATACTGTAAATTAACTATTTTACTTTTACAGTTACCTTAAAACAGTGGTACAGTACAGTACAACAACTGGCATATAGGGGATTGCATGGAGTGAACTGACAAGAGCAGACACGCGAGCTACTTCCGCGATTTGTTCGCATCTACGAATGTTTGTAATGCAAGGTCTGTTCATATCTGTGAAAGTTCACAACTTGAATGTTTGTAAGTTGGGGACTTGCTGTATATCAATAATAAAGATTTAAAAATATAATCGTGAAAATTTATTCAATTGCCAAGATATGAAGACCAAAATGTCCTTTGATAGATGATTGGATAAAGACGATGGGGTACATATGAGTTCGGGCAACTAAGTTTGCGAAATCATCCTAGAAAAAGTGCTATATACCTCCATGCTGAATATCACTATGATCATCTTCGAAGTGCTCCCCTTGGGAAGCTATGCACTGACACCAGCACCTAGTCCACCCTTCAAAGCAATTTTGGAACTCTTTTACTGGAATGGTCATCAGAGCTGTCATTGGATTACCCTTGATGTCCTGAATGTCATCAAAATGTCTTCCTTTCAATATTTCCTTTATCTTCTTCTGGTAAAGAAAGAAGTCATTGGAGGCCAGATCAGGTGAGTAGGGAGGGTGTTCCAATACAGTTATTTGTTTACTGGCTAAAAACTCCCTCACAGACAGTGCTGTGTGAGCTGGTGTATTGTCATGTTGCAAGAGCCGTGAATTGTTGGTGAAAAGTTCAGGTTGTCTCACTTTTTTTTTTTTTTTGAGGGCAGTGTTACCGGCCCTCAAATGTGGGACCCGAATGGGGCCGCTGGCTTCCTAAGCCAGTGCTTAACCACTGCGCCACTCGGCCGGCCCAGGTTGTCTCACTTTTTCACGCAGCATTTTCAGCACTTCCAAATAGTAAACTTGGTTCACTGTTTGTCCAGTTGGTACAAATTCATAATGAATAATCCCTTTGATATCAAAAAAGGTTAGCAACATCATTGCAGTAAGTTCGTGAACTTAATTGTCTGACCTTGTATACACAATGGAATACTATTCTGCCATATGAAAAGATGAAATATTGCCATTTGCAACAACTTGGATGGATCCTGAGATTATTGTGCTAAGCGAACTCAGTTAGACAGAAAAAGTTGAGAACCATATGACTTGGCTCATATGTGGGATATAAAACTGAAAGCAACAGGGCCGGCCGAGTGGCGCCGTGGTTAAGCACTGGCTTGGGAAGCCAGCGGCCCCGGTTCGGTCCCACATATGAGGGCCAGTGACACTGCCCTCAAAAAACAAACAAACAAACAAAAAACATGAAAGCAACAAAGGAACCAGACAAACAAAGAAGCAAAACCCCACGGACACAGACAACAGTTTAGTGGGTTACCAGAGGGTAAGGGGGGAAGGGGGTGGTATAAGAGGGTAAAAGGGATCAAATATATGGTGATGGAAGGAGGACTGACTCTGGGTGGTGAACACACAATATGATAAATAGATGATGTATTACAGAATTGTAAACCTTAAATCTATGTAGCTTTACTAACCATTGTCACCCCGATAAATTTAATAATAAAGAAATATATTCAATTGCCATTAGCAAAAGCAAGCATAGAATACGGAGGAATACAAAAGTTCAAGACTCATGTGAGGAAAAATATAAATACCTAGGAATATATAATTATCAAAAAAGTACAAGATTCAAAGTATTAAACTCTACTGACGCCCACAAAAGAAGATTTTGATAAATAGAGCAACATACCTTTTTCTTAGATAGGAAGACTTAATATTGTAAGAGCCGCTCATTCCCTCATAATTAGCCTATAATTTAAAAACATTCCCAATGAAAATTCCAAAAGTTTTAGGGGATGTTCTTATTTTTTGGAACTTAACAAAATTATTCTAAAGTTTATCTGGCAGGATAAATATTAAGAAATAGCAGGGAAATTCTGAAAAATAAAACTGATAGGAGAGGATTTGCCCTACCAGATATTAAAGTTTATCACAAAGCTACAATAATTAAAATACTGTAGCAGTATCCTAAGAGTAGACAGATAGATCAGTAAAATCAAAATAGAAAATCTAGAGATAAACCCAAATATGGAATTTACTGTGTTATGAAAGAGTCATTGCAATGTACTAGGGAAAAGAAATATTCAATAAGCACTATTGGGAAAACTAGTTAATTATTTAGAAAATAAATATAGCTGGATTAAGGCCTTACTGTTTTATACCATACAAATTTTTGGTATAACAATATAAAATATGGGGCAAAAATGAAACAGTAAAACCAGTAGAAGAAAATATGAGTGAACATTTTTATAATCTCAGGGTAAAAGAGGCCTTTTAAGCATGATATGAAATGCACAAACTATAAAGGGAAGATTGACAGATTTGACCGCATAAAAACAAATAAATTCTGTAAAGAAAATGTCATAAACAAGATTGAAAAAAATGACAAATTGGAAGAGTACATATGAAAGACAAAGGTTAATTTCCTTCATCTAACAACCTGTTAACAGAAAGATAATACTCCAGTAGAAAAATGGACAAAGGACATGAACAGGAAAATCATGAAGGGAAAAATATCATGGACAATAAACCTATGAATAGCTGTTCAACATTACTTTTAATCAAAGAAGTGCAAATAATAACCATAATGAGATGGACTTTGTCACCTTCTGGTTTATCAAATATTGTAAAATAGACTATTTTTAGAAGAGTTTTAAATTTACAGAAAAATTGAGACGATATTGCAGAAATTTCCCATGTATGCTGGAGACAGTCTCCCTTATTATTAACATATTACATTACTATGGTACAGTTTTACAATCAATGAACCAATACTGGTACATTATTATTAACCAAAGTCCATAGTTTCTTCGGATTTCCTTAGTTTTCACCTAATGCCCTTTTTCTGTTCCAGGATCAACTCAGGGCACTACATTGCAGGAAGTTGTCATGTCTCCTTGGTGTGGTAGCTCATTTATTTTAGCATTAAGTGACATTCCATTTGATGAGTGGACCATGGCTTGTTCATATATTCACCTATTGAAGGACAACTTAGTTGCTTCAAATTTGGGGTGATTATTAATAATGCTTTTATAAACATTTATGCAGGTTTTTGTGTGGACATAGGTTTTAATTTAATTTTTATTTTTTATATAGTTTTATTTTTTTCCAACTTTCCAGAGGCTGTTCACCTTGGAGAAATGCTGCAGATATGGGTATGGCCCAACACGAGATTTATACCTTCTATCTTGGATTTTCAAGGGCCAGAAAGAGCTCACTAGATGCCACCAGAAATGCAACACTTTCCAAGTGGGCATAGGTTTTTAAATCAATTGGATAAATACGTAAGAGTGCAATTGCTAGATCATATGATAGACTATGTTTAGCTTTGTGAGAAACTGCCCAACTGACTTCCAAAGTGGCCATACCATTTTATATTCCCACCAACAATGAATGAAGAGTCCCTGTTTGTTCTGTATTTTGGGTACTTTCATTAAAAAAATCATCATTCTAGTATGTGTGTAGTGGTCTCTCATTGTTGGTTTAATTTGCAGTTACTTAATGACGTATGATGTTGATCATCTTTTCATGTGCTTATTTACCATCTGTATATCTTATTTGGTGACATGTCTGTTCACATCTTCTGCCCTTTTCTTTATTGGGTTTTTGTTTTCTTATTGTTGTGTTTTAAAAGTTCTTTGTATATTTTGGACAAGTCCTTTATCACATATGTGATTTGCAAATATTTTTCCTAGTCTGTAGCTTATCTTTTCATTCTCAAAAAAGTGTCTTTCACAAACTTTTGAATTTTAATAACATTTAACTTATCCATATTTTTCTTTCATGGGTCACACTTTTGGAGTTATATCTAAAAACTCTGCCAAACCCAATGTCACGTAGATTTTGTCCTATTTTCTTCTAGAAATGTTATAGTATTGCACTTTATATTTAGGTTGATCACCCACTTTGAGTTAATTTTTGTTCCTGATCTTAAGGAGAAAGCATCTAGTTTCTCATCATTATTATGTTAGCTGTAGAGTTTTCATAGATGTTCTTTATCAAATTGCAGAAGTCTACTCCAAGTTTGCTGAAAGTTTTTATCATTATTGGGTTTTGAATTTTGTGAAATGTTTTTTCTATATCAATTATTATGATCATGATGTTTCTTCTTTAAGTTGTTGATGTGACTGATTACATTAATTGATTTTCAAATGTTTAACCAGCCTTGAATACCTGGAATAAGTCCCACTTGGTCATAGTGTATAACTCATTTTATACATTGTTGGATTCAATTTGCTAATATTTTGTAGAGGAGTTTTGCATCTATGTTCATTGAAGATATTGGTCTGTAGTTTTCTTTTTTTGTAATCTGTTTATATGGTTTAGATATTAGAGTAATAAATACTGGCCTCATTTTATGAGTTAGGAAGTGCTACCTTTGTTTTATTTTCTGAAAGAGAATGTAGGGAATTGGTATCATTTCTTCTTTAAATATTTTGTGGAATTCACCAGTGAAAGCATCTGGAAGTGGTATTTCATTTTTGTAATGTTATTAATCATTGATTCAATTCCTCTAATAGATGGTGCTCTGCTGTGGTCTGAAGCCAACCTACAAGTATGTTGGTTCTGGGGCCTCTTGGGAGGGACTCTGGTGCAGCCCCAGGTCAGCCACTGTCTGTGACCACCCAGGGACTAGCTGGTAGGAGCTACAAAGTGATCCATGGATGTTTACTGCCTGTGCTGGACCTGGAGGTGTGTGGGAGAGGCCATGTGAAGTGAGGATGGCTGCCACCAGTACTGGGCCTGGGGTAGCTCTGCAAAAAAGCCAGGAGACCCTGAGGCCTGCTGCCACCTGCTGGCTCCCTTAAGGTTCAGCCACTGATAAAGCCTCAGTGGTAAGTGAGTTGGGTGAGGGAGACACTAGAGTGGGAAGAGTTGTGATCACCAGGTTAATGTAGAATAAAATCGGGTTTGGTGCCAGTGCTGAGCCTGGAGCTACTCAGCAAAAGCCTCAGAGCACACGCAGGCCAGTCACCACCCACGTGGGGCCCACGGACTTCAACAGTTTTCCAAGGAAGAGTGCAATGTGAGTGGGGCTGGCTACTCGGAAGACAGTGCCTCCAGCACTGGAGGATATTGGCCTTGTCAGATTATTTCTCCTTGTGTGATTTTTGTAGTTTGTGTCTTTCAAGAAGTTGGTTCCTTTCATCTACATTATCAAGTTGTGGGCATACAAATATTCATGTTATTCATTTATTAGCCTTTTAATGTCCATGGGATCAGTAGTGATGGCCCCTCTTTCATTTCTTGTATTGGAAATTTGTATCTTCTCTCTTTTTTCCTTGGTCAGTTTCGGTAGAGATTTATTGATCTTATTTATCTTTTCACAAAGAAACCAACTTTGGTTTTGTTGATTTTCTGTATTGTTTCCTGTTTTCAATTTTATTGATTTATGCTTTAATTTAATTTTATCTGCATACTTTAGGCTTAACTTACTCTACGTTCTCTAGTTGTGTAGGTGGAAGCTTAGATTATCGATTTTACATTGTTTCTAATATATGCACTAATGCTTCACGTTTTCCTCTAAATTTCATTGCACCCAACAAGTTTTGATAAGATATACTTTTATTTTCATTTAGTTCAAAATGATTTTAAATTTCTCTTCAGATTTCTTTGACCCATGTGTTATTTAGAAATGTGTTGTTTAATCTCCAAGTATTCGGGTATTTTCTTTCTGTTACTGATTTCTAGTTTAATTCCACTGGGGATTGAGACCGTACTTTGTATGATTTCTATTTTTTATATCTTTTCAGGGGTTTTATGGCCCATAATGTGGTCTGTATTGGTGAATGCTCATGTGAACTTGAAAAGAATGTGTGTTCTGCTGTTGTTGGATGAAGTATTCTATAAATGTCAATTAGATCCAGTTGATTGATGGTGCTGCTTAGTTCAGCTATATCTTCACTGATTTTTTTCCTGCTTCATCTATCAATTACCAAAAGAATTCTGTTGAAACCTGCAACTATAGAGGATTTGTCTATTCCTCCATGCAGTTCTATCAGTTTTCCCCCCATGTATTTGACACTCTTGTTAGACAAACACACATTAAAGACCGTTATATCTTTTTGGAGACATAACATCATGTCATGTCTTTATCATCATGTAATGCCCATCTTTATCCCAGATAATTTTCCTTGTTCTGAAGTCTTCTTTATTGGAGATTAATACAAGTACTGCAGCTTTCTTTGATTAGTGTTAGCATGGTACATAGGCATACCCTGGATGCACTGTAAGTTTGGTTCCAGATCACCACAATAAAGTGAATATCACAGTAAAGCAAGTCACATGTAATTTTTGTTTCCCAGGGCATGTAAAAATTAGGTTTACACTATAGGTTGTCTATTAAGTGTGTAAAGCATTATGTCTAAAAAGAAACTGTGTACATACTTTAATTAAAAATATTTTTAGTGCTCAAAAATGCTAACCATTATCTGAGACTTCAAAAAATTATAATTTTTTGCTGGTGATTGCCACACATCTTGAATTTGTAAAAATGCAATATCTGCAAAGCACAATAAAATTAGGTATGCCTATATATCCATCTGTTTAATTTTTTCAGGTTAGTTGGCTTTATTATCCTTGCATTTTCTTATTGTGGTAATATATATAATACACAATTTATGATCTTAACCATTTTAAGTGTACAATTCAGTGGCATCAAGTACATTTGCAATGTTGTGCACCCATCACCACAGTCCATTTACAGAATATTTTCATCCTCCCAAACAGAAACCCTGTGCCCATTAAACAATAATTCCCAATCCCTCCCCTCCTGGCCCCTGGTTACTTCCATTGTACTATTTGTGTCTCTGAATTTGCCTATTCTAAGGACCTCTTATAAATGGAATCATAAGATATTTGTCCTTTTGTGTCTGGCTTACTTAATTTAGTATAACGTTTTCAAGGTTCATCTATGTTGTAGCATGTATCAGAATTTCATTCATTTTTAAGGCTGAATAATATTCCATTGTATGTATTTACCACATTTTGTTTATCCACTTATTTGTGGATACCCATTTGGATTATTTGCACATTTAGGATATTGTGAATAATTCAGCTATAAACATTGGTGTAGGAATATCTGTTTGAGTCCTCCTTTCAATTCTTTTGAGTACACCCAGGAGTGGTACTGCTGGGTCACATGTTAATTCTATGTCTAAGAACCACCAAGCTGTTTTCCACAGCTGCTGCACCAATTTACTTCATTTCCCATCAATAATGCACAAGGGTTCCAATCTCTCTACATCCTTGCATACACTCATTATATCCTGCTTTTTTATAATAGCCATCCTAATGGGTGTGAAGTAGTATCTCATTGTGATTTTGATTTGTATTTTCCTCATGATTAGTGGAGTTGAGCATCGTTTCATGTGCTTGTTGGTCATGTGTATATATTCTTTGGGAAAAAATGTCTACTGAAGTCCTTTGTCCATTTTCAAATTGGGTTGTTAGTTTCTTTTGTTATTGAATTGTATGTATTCTGTATATATTCTTGACAGTAATCCTTTATCAGATATATGATTTGGAAATGTTTTCTCTTATTTTGTGGGTTGTCTTTTTACTCTCTCCATAGTGCTCTTTAGTGCACAGAAGTGTTTTTAATTTGATGAAGACTGATTTTCCTATTTTTTCTTGTGTTGCCTGTGCTTTTGGTGTCAGGGATTAAGAAGTCAAAATTGGTAGTTACAAAAGAGTCAAGCAGATGTAAAATACACTATGAGTGATATATTATAGCTAATAACATGGTAATAATTATGTACAGTGTCATATGGGTACTAGACTCATCAGGGGGATTATTTCATAAGTTATATAAATGTCTAACCACTATGCTGTACACCCAAAACTAATATAAAATAATAGTGGATATCAACCATAATTTAAAAAAAATAGTCACATGGATATAAAGTACAGCATAAGGAATATAGTCAAGGGCCGGCCGAGTGGCGTGTTGGTTAAGTGCTGGCCTGGGAAGCCAGCGTCCCCGGTTCAGGTCCCACATATGAGGGCCAGTGATACTGCCCTCAAAAAAAAAAAGGAATATAGTCAATAGTATTCTAATAACTATGTACAGTGTCAGATGGGTAATAAACTTATTGGGGTTATTACTTTCTGAGGTATATAAATCTCTAATCACTATGTTGTTTTTTACACCTGAAACTAATTTTAAAAATCATTACTAAATCCAATGTTGTGAAGATTTTACCCTAATCCTAAGAATTTTATAGTTTTAGGTTTTACATTGAGGTCTTTGATACACTTTCAGTTAATTTTTGTATATGGTTTAAGCTAAGGGTCCAACTTCATTCTTGTGCATGTGGATATCTTGTTTTTCTCAACTGTCCTTTCCCCCACTGAATTTTCCTGGTACCTGAGTTGAAAGTGAAACATTCACCATATATGTGAGGGTTTGTTTTGGGGCTTTCTATACTAGTAAATTTTTCTGTGTGTCTGTGTTTGTGCTAGTACCACACTGTTTTAATTACTGTAGCTTTGTAGTAAGTTTTGAGATCAGGAAGTTTGATTCCTCCATTTTTTTTTCTTTTTCAAGTGTGATTTGGCTATTCAGGGTCTCTCAAGACTCATATGAATTTTAGGATGAGTTGTTCCATTTTGTCTCAAAATCCTCTGAATAATTTATTTTCCCTAACAGGTTATTATTATTATTATTATTATTATTATTATTAGTGTGTGTGTGTGTGTGTGTGTGTGTGTGTGTGTGTGTGATCTTTTGGGTTTTTTATATATAAGATCATGTTATCTACAAACAGGTAATTTTATAAATCCTTTTCAATTTGAATGTCTTTTATTTCTTTTTCTTATCTAATTGCTCTGATGGTCTTTCGGGAGTTCTCATTTTTGTGTGTGATGGTCCTAATTCCTACCCTTCTTTCTTACAAAGAACCAAGGCCTTGTCTGCTACACTTATATGTCCATTAAAATGCAGGTAATGTGATCAGAGATTTCAACGTTAAAGGCAAAACAATAGTATTTTTAGGGGGAGAAAACAAAGAATGACCGTAAGATAAGCAAAGATTTTATGCTTAGGACATAAGAGTGCTAACAATATAGGAACATGTTATGTTGGATTATATTAAAATTAAGAACTTCTGTTTATCAAACGATACCATTAATAAATAAAAAGACAGGACCAGCCGAGTGGCTCAGTTGGTTAAGAGCTTGCTCAAGAGTGCGAGTCATGGGCAGGCTGAGTGGCATGGTGGTTAAGCACTGGCTTGGGAAGCCAGGGCCCGGGTTCGGGTCCCACATATGAGGGCCGGTGACATTGCCCTCAAAAAAAAAAAAAAGAGTGCAAGCTCTGAGCAACAGCAGTTCAATGCCTGGCCTGAGCTGAGCTGCCACTGAGCTGCCAACAGGTGGCAGGATGGCTCAGCTAAAAAAACTAAAAACTAAAAAGACAAGTCACTGAGTGAGTGATGCTAGAAGCTATTTGTATTACATACGATTTGTATCATATATATAAATAATAAGGAAAAGGTAGATAACCTAAAAGAAAAAAAGACGATATCCAAATGAGCATTGAACATATGAACATATACTCAACTTTATTTAATTATCAGGGAAATGTGAATTAAAACCACAATGTGTGATACTTATTCATACCTACTAGAATGACAAAAATATAAAACAATAATAAAATTAAGTACTGACAATTATAAAATGAAGTAGGGTTATAAAGTCTTTTACACCGCTAGTGAGAGGGTAAATTTGTACAAAGTGTACACTTTGGGAAACTGTTTGGCAGTATCTTCTAAAGCTCAATATATCTGTATCTTATGGATTAGCAATTCTACTTCAAGGTATACATCCAACAGAAATTACATATATGTGCTCATCAATAGACATGTATAAGACAAAAGACAATGTTGATAGCAGCACTATTGGTAATAGCCCCAAACTGGAAACAATTCAAATGTACACCAATAGCAGAATAGATAAAACAAACATTTTATTACCAGGACATAAGAGTGCTAACCGCCAATGAGAATGAATGAAATATTGCTATCCACAACATGTATAGATGTATCTCATGAATACAATACTAGGCAAAAGAGGTCAGACATGAAAGAGCACATACTTTATGAGCCCATTCTATAAAGTTCCAAAACAGATAAAACTAAGCTATGATGTTAGAAATTAGGATAGAGTTATCTTTGGGAGATAGTAAACCAGAACAGGATAAAAGGTGTGTGTGTGTGGGGGGGTGGGATTTTGAGGTAATGTTCTGTTTCTTGTTCTGGGTGCTGGCTATAGGTTGTGCTCACCTTTAGAAAATTAATCAAGCCATACACTTAAGTTACACAGTATGTACTTTTCTGTTTATGTTATGTTTCAATGAAAATTTACTTTAAAAAAATTGAACTGGAAAGAGAACCGACTCTGGGAGGTGAACACACAATGTGATATATAGATGATGGATTACAGAATTGTACACCCGAAACCTATGTAACTTTACTAACCATTGTCACCCCAATCAACTTGAATTAAAAAAGTTGGATTGGAAAATAGAAAAATGATTGTGTTCCAGGTTTGGATATGGGAAAATAAGTCATGAGATGACATTGGTATTTTAGCATAAATTATTTGTTGTTTTTCATTTTGTTGCTGTTTTACTTTAAAATTGGTTAACTGTGTAATAGCTTAAAATATAGATGAAATTAAAAGTAAATCCGAAAGACAAAACTGCATGGGGCCTTTTTTATGATAACTGTGATGTTTGGAGGTGTACCTCTCCTGCAACCAAAAAAATAAAGTAAAAACTAAACAAACCCCAAAGCCTTCAACCTCTGCTTGATTATTAGTCCACACTTGCCTCCAGGGCATTCATAAAGCAGCATCAGCCAGGACTCTTCTTTTAAGCTCAGCTGTTTGCTTTGGCTCTTGGGAATTTCTCTTGGTTCCTTTTGAGTTCAGCAATGTATTATTTAAAATACTATTTGTTATCTTTTATCCAGTATTTCTAGGTGTTTCGCAGAAGGAATTTATTGTCAGGGTACCTCACATACAATATTGCCAGAAATGGAAAGTGTGGTCCCATTTCTATGTTCTGATAACTCCCAAATCCCGTTCGCCTCCCCTGACCTCACGCTTCATCTAAGAGCTAACTCATATATGCTCTTTCGCATCTTCACTTGGGTGTTGAATAAACATATCAAATGTACTATGTTCAAAATATAACTTTTTATTTTCCCCTCAAACTAGTTCCTCCCCCAGTCTTCCTGATCTCAGTGAATTGTTAGAAATCTGGCTATGATCCTAGGTGTCTCCTTTTTTCCTCACCACATCAGCACATCCTCTTAAATCTACTCCAAATGATATACTTAATTCCTTCACTGCTTTTCATCTCTACTGTAACCCATTTCCAAGATCCCTTTATCTCTTGCCCAGGCTACCCCCCCATAGCCTCCTTACTTGTCTACCTGCTGCTACTCTTGACTCCTTCTGCACAGAGTGGACTGATTGCATCAATCCCCAGCTGAAAAACCTGCCCATGCTCCTAGAATAGAACCCTAACTTCTTCTCATGGCCTAGGATGCCCTAGACCAGGGATTGGCAAACTTTTCAGAGGGAAGAGCTGCAGGGGTCAGCAAACTGCAGCTCTTGAGCCACAGGTTCTGGAGTAAAATTGAAAATGAAAATAAAACTATCATATTGGGTTGTCGGAAAAGTTATGACATATTTTTCTATGTTTTTCATTGCAAAAATGCATCATGACTTTTCCGACAGCCCAATAGTTTCATTTATAAAATTTTTAAAGGATATTATTCACATAATGATGATTATGTAAAAATGTATTTATGGCTCTCGAATAATTTTTGAATTGTTGTGAGGGGCAGGATTGGTTCTTCCAGGGGTCAGCAAACGTTTGAGATGGAACTTACCCAAAGAGCCTAATGTGGCTCATGAGCCGCAGTTTGCTGACCCCGCCCTAGACCATTGATCCAAAACTCAAGGAGGACCGGTTAACTGGACAGCACATGGCCCTTCCATAAATGGGGCATCTGCTACTCAATTCCAACAGAATGTCACCTTGCCAAATGAAGATCCACTCTTATCAGAACTTTTGATTTTTAATTATTGGTGATTAAAAACAAGGACAAAATCAAACAAATAGAAACGAGAAAATACTGTGCCAGCCAAATCAAACGCTTCTGCCAGGTGATCTGGCCACTGCTTGACCCTCCAGCTGGCCCTTTTTCTGATTCTGCCCCAGGCTTACGACATATCACAGACACCATGAATGCCTTCTCATATCCAGTGCGCTGGATCATTCCAGTGCGCTCTCACCATTGGAAGAATGGCCAGTGTCTGCATCTTTGTGCCTGGCTGCTTCTTTCTGGAGGCTTGGAAGGTCACCCTGCTCATGGAAAACAGCCATCAGCCAGTGACTCTGGGAGTTGAAGTATAATAAGTACTTCAACTCTTACTCCTCGTGTGGGGCAATTTTCAGATGTATTTTGCCCCATTTCCAAGAGTTTCCCTGAGACATCAGGACTGTTGCCCACTGGATCGCTAACTTATTAACATACCATTTACTGGCTATGTTTCTTTCCGTGTCATTTTCCCACTGACTTACTGCTGTCCCCTGCATCTCCAATAAATTATCTGCCCTCAAATCCTTGTGGCAGGCTCTGCATCTGGAAGAATGGAAACAGATAATGGCCTTCTTCCATTTTGTCCAACAGGTCAAACTTGTCCCTGTGGCAAGTCACTCGTCTTTGCTGTTTCCTCTGCTTACATGTTCTTCCCTCAGATATTTGCATGGGTCATCCTCCTCTTTCTTTTTATCTCAGTTCAAAAGTCACCTCCACCACCCAAACTATAACAGTTCCTCTCTCTCTTTCACTGTCTATCACTTTTATTTTGTCCGTGACCTTTTCACTATCTGAATTTATATTGTTAATTTCCTTGTTAATGCATGTTTATTGTATATTTGCCCTCCATATTAACTCCATGAGACCAAAAAATCTTGTCTGACTTGTTCCCTGCCCTATCATGAGTGCAGTGCACTAAATAAATTAGCAAACAATAAATTTTCACAATTCTTGGAGTTATTGTTCACTTCCTCTAGTGCTTCCTCCCCTGATTCTCTGTTCTTAACCTGACCCCCAGAATGCCACAAAGTTGGTGCAGGTGGGCGAAGGGCCACCTTCTTACTAATGGGAAACCTAAATTTTCTATTAGATTGGTGTCTTTAGAAGTACCCATGAGTATACTTCAGTTGTGAATCCCTTTCCTCTAAGTCTTAGTGATACCTTAGGGGTTTTTTGCTTTGTGTTAAAATCCCAATTTGCTTTGTTTTCTTCTCACTCTTCACACTGGCATATTGACAGTTGAGGCTGAAAGTGCCATTGCCAATTTCCTTCCCAGTCATTCTCTGCAAATCACTTGGTGTCTCTTTCGCTATTATCCCTCTGTCCCTGACGTGCAGGCTGTTGTCTATAGTATCTGGCCTTACATTCTGATTGGGCATGATTTACATCCCCACCCACATTTCTAGTGGCAATGGCACTTTCATTATGTTGCCTCGTCCCTTCCCCTTCTCCAGGCAACCGCATTCTTCCCTAGTGAGATGCACTGGATCCTTAGTCAAAAGCCTATCATTCCAGTATCTTAAGCCATTGTCCAAAAGAAAAGAAAAGAAAAGAAAAGAAAGAAAGAAAGAGAGAGAAGGAAAGAAGGAAGGAAGGAAGGAAGGAAGGAAGGAAGGAAGGAAGGAAGGAAGGAAGGGAAGGAAGGAAGGAAGGAAGTCTGCACAGATCCAACCCTTTCTTGCATCTCCAGCTGTGCTGGCTGCAGCCACCCCCACACCTAGCCTCAAGGGACTTCTGACCTCCCAAGCTAGCCCTGCAGCAGCTGAGATATAGACAAATCCTATTTCCCTTAGTTCAGATGAGACAATATTGGAATTTCTCAAAAGGAAATTTGCTAGGAAACCAAGTGAAAAACAAAACCAGAGAGAGGGAGGGAGAAAGGGAGAGAGAATACAAAAGCTTAGGAAAAGATGCATGAGAGTCCCAATTCCTTATCCTGAGATAACTATGCTTTGACGGAAGACTGGCTTGGCTGGCACAACTAACAGGGCACACAGGATATGAGAATATAATCCTTCAACCTTTTCACAAAGGGGTGATGGGAATGGGGTGGGGGAGGGGCTTGCAGGAAGGCAGAAAGAGTCTTTGTGTGTCTGGACTCTTTCATTCCATGGAAATAGTACCCGAGGAAGTGTGTGGGCTATTTCATCGGCTCTGGGAGGGGCAGGAAACCCCATCTACTAGCCCTTGTTGCCCTGGAAGCTGCTTGAAACTTTGCTGAGCTTGTTCGTTGGTTCCTATAGTTTTTAGTGGATTCTTTCGGATTTTCTGTATACAAAATCATGTCATCTGCAAATAGACGTAGTTTTACTTCTTCCTTTCCAGTCTGCATGTCTTTTATTCCATTTTCTTGCCTAATTGCCCCAGAAATTCCAGCACAATGTTGAATAGAATCGGCAAAAGTGGACATCTGTGTCTCGTTGTGGGTCTTAGCAGGAAGCTTTCAGTCTTTCACCATTAAATGTGATGTTAGATGTGGGCTGCACGTACATGAAGGACCTGTGTTTTATTGCAAAGCTCTGCTATACTTGTTGCATTTTTTCCTTTGTTTTATTTTTAGCCTCCTTTACTTCTTGTACATTTTCTTTCAAAACAAGTTCTAACCTGTCTGTACAGTGGTAGAGAAATCAAGGACGGGGAAAGGCTTGATTTTCTTTCATTCATCTGTTTAGCAAGGCCATAAATGGTTTTTATGTGCTAGCACTATACTAGGTTACTGGGGATACAAAAGTGAGTAAAATAGAATCCCTATCCTCATGGAACTCACATTCTGGTGATGAACTTAAGTAAATAGTCAAGAGAATTACAAAGGGATATAAGTTCTGAGAAGGAAGAAAGTTGGGTGCTGTGGGAAGGGTGTTCCCTAGGGGCTACTTTACGGTGAGAGGTCAGGCATGGCCTCTCTGGAACAAGTACAAAGATCTTGAGGCAGGAATAAACCTGATGAGTCGGGGAGAAGGACAACTAGGAAGGCAGCCCAGTGTAGCTGGAGCAGAGGGAGGAAGGGGCAGTGAGAGGTGATGAAGAGAAAGGACCCCAGGATGCCGGAGTTTACTGCATGTGATGGGAAGACACTGGAGGGCACTAAATGGGATACCATGGCCTGATTTAAGTTAGGAAAATACCGCTCTGGCTGAAGTAGCTGAACCTACCCTAAACACTAGGCTTTGTGAAGCTGGGGTCCTTTGGAGGTGCTTCAGAAAGTCAGGGCATTTAGAGAGCGCTGTTCATCTCTGTAGCCTCCCCTTACCCAGCAGCCAGAGGGATTCCTCTAAAAAAAATTCTCCTCTTAAAACTCTATTGCTTGCTCCCTTTTTCTCTAAAAGTAAATACCCTATCAGTGCCATTCAAGGCCCCACACAGTCGGCCCCTCCCCAGGCCTCTCTGCCTTCCTCTTCCATCACTCTTGTCCTCACTTCCTCCTGCGGCCATACCAGCTTCCTTGGCTAGTTCTCAGACAAGCCATGCAGGCGTCCACCACAGGGCCTTTGTCCTGGCTACTCCCTTTGTCTGGACCACAGTCTTCCAGCCATCTGCTCCAATACTGCCTTGTGTGTGCGCGCGCGCGCGTGTGTGTGTGTGGTGGCGGAGGGGGGGGGGCTTCGCTGACCAGCACCGTTTCCTCTCTGGCCTCCCCCACCACTCTCACTCATTTGCTTGCTATTCTCCACCCACGCTGGCCTACTTGCTATTGGCCCTTGAGCTCAGCAAGTATACTCTCACCTGAGGGCCTTTGCCACTAGCTCCGTTGCTCCAGTCATAATGGCCTTCATTTAGGTACAATACCAGTGAGACAGAAACTAGGGGTCAGACAAAAGGAAAGATGTGAAGGAGAAGGTGGCAGGCTGAACTTGGAGTGATTATCTGAGTTAACTGGTATATGATGGCTACAGAAGTGTTTGTGGTTTGTTTCGTCTGTTGTGAATTTTGAATGTTTGTGATCATAAAAGCAATAGATGTTCATAATTAAACGTTTGGAAAATGAGAAATGTAACAGTCTGGAAATTTCTCAAAAAAAAAAAATAGAGCTACGATATAACCCAACAATTCCATTCCTAAGTATCTACCCAAGAGAAACAAAAGTATATATCCAAAGACTTATACACTAATATTTATAACAGCATTATTCATAATTGCCAAATAGTAGAAACAACCTAAAGGTCCATCAACAGATGAATGGATAAATAAGTGGCATATTTATAGAATGGAATATTATTTGGCCATAAAAAGGAATGAAGTGCTGACACACACTACAACATGGATGAACCTTGAAAACATTATGCTAGTGAAAGAAACCAGTCACAAAAGGCCACATATGATATGACTCCATGTATATGAATTGTCCAGAAGAAACAAATTCATTGAGACCAGACAGGTAGTTGATTGGTGGTAACTTAGGGAGGGACGGCTATTAGGTATGACGTTGCTTTTAGAGGTGATGAAAATATTCTAAAATTGACTGTGGTGATGGTCGCACAACTTTGTGAATATACTAAAAACCACTGAATTGTACACTTAAAATGGCTAGTTTTATGATATATGAATACTATATTAATAAAGTTATTAAAGTAAGAAGTACATAAAGATTTAAATAAAAATCACTCAGTGTCATACTACCTCAAGGTAACACCGGTTGCATTTTAGTGTAACTTGTATCTCCCCATCTCTCTATTGGTAAATAGATATAGATCTATAGCTTCAAAATGGTAAACATGGTATATAAACAATTTTATCTCAGGTTGGCAAAGTGGCACGTTGGTTAAGTGCTGGCCTGGGAAGCCAGCAGCACCGGTTCGGTCCCACATATGAGGGCCAGTTACACTGCTCTCCAAAAAAAAACAAACTTTTTATAAAATATATGATTATAATGGTTGCTTGTTTCTCAAGTATCAAAGTTCTCGCCTCAAAAGTCATACGGTTTGGCATACTTAGGGGGAGGAAAGGAGGCTTGTCTCATGTCCCCCAGTGGGTTGCACACTGAGTACTAGTTCTCTGTCCTACATGCATATTCCTGCTACTATTTCCCTTTGTTTGCCCTGTCACCACCTACAAGTTGTAAACTAGATTTATCCCTGATTTGATGTTGATACGCCTGCACAGGTCTCAGTGACTGGGATAATAGGGCACAGGACACCCCTTTGAAGCCCTGTCCTTTTATTCAACACAGTTCACCACAAAAGGCTGAGTGGACATATCAGGCTTCACTGAAGATTTGGAATGATGGAGGGAAGTTACATTTTCCCCAAGGGCCAACTGACAGAGGCCAGGGCAGAGCTGCTCACCTTGTGTTCACAGTTTTAATGATCACTGACTCAGGCTAATGTCCTTGGACTTCCAATACCAGGTTTCGTCTGTATTGCTGTAGACTGTTATTTAAAATTTGGGTTACATTATCTCCTAACCTCTTAAGGGGATAGGATTGGGAGGCATATAGATAATAAAAAGATAGTTTGCTCCTGGGCTGGCCGAGTGACTCAGTTGGTTAAGAGCTCGCTCAAGAGTGCGAGCTGAGCTCTGAGCAACGGCGGTTCGATGCCAGCCTGAACTGAGTTGCCGTTGAGCTGCCAACAGGTGGCAGGATGGCTCAGGTAAAAAAAAAAAAAGACAGTTTGTTCCTTACATACAGCCTGGTATCCCTTTCAGGAAAGATTCCATGATATTTCTAGTCACATTACATCTGTGTCCTGATAGAAAAGGCCCACGCCAGCCTGCTCTGACTACCATGTGTAAAAGTCAGTAAGCTAGCATCCATCACATTCTATCAATCTTTCTCCATACATGGACAATCTTACCCTGAGGCCATGTTTGCCTCAGGGAGTCTAATCTAGACCACTGATCCAGCCAACATCCTAGACATGCTAGACTTCAGAGCCTGCTGCTCATTTGACTTCATCTCCTGGTCACACTGATACAGGGACTAGTGTAGACTACGCCTGAGGCAGACAAGGAGGAGCCTGGGCATGAGGATATGGATGGGAGAGAGCTATTCCTAGTTGATGGTGGCTTAGTGAGCAGGCCACAGCAGGGGACTATGCTGCATGGCCTGAACTCATAACTGGAAAACATTGTAGCTGCTAGTGACAGGAAAATGGGGTAGGCCCAGGCATATCTCTCATTTTATCTGAGCCTCACACCGAGTCAGGGGATGTGCTGGCTATCAGAGAAAATGTAGAGAGGGTGTTGATATCCAGTTAAAAACAAATGTATTGATGGTCTTTTGTGGTATCGGGGAATTGGGCCTAGTAGGCCCAGCTGTTAACCTGGCCCAGGCCTGCCCTAGTCCTGGCAGAATTTATTACAGAACTGCCCAGTCTTTCTAATGCCAAATTGCACATAGAAATGACAACATTTGTATAGTACAGTGGGGGAAACAGAGAATACTGACAGTCAGAGTGACTGGTCCAGGTTTTGCCCAGCCACCACCGGCTGAGGGGAGTAAGGTCTTCATTACAGCACACAGGTTGGGAAGCTCTGCTTTACTGAAGGGCAGTCACTTCTGATGGCACCACCCCTTGAGGCTCACTCAGAGTTAAGTCTTATCAACCGCCACTCCCTAGCCATGTGCCTGCTTGACCTTAGATATACACACCTTGAAAGCTACCAACTGATTATTTTCCAAAGCAGTCGTGCCCCTGAACTTCATGTATAAGTGCTGCCAACATTATGTTTGGGACAAGGTTTGTGGCCAGATAATCCACTTTGCCACGTAAGTTGTCACCTACATGAGATGTGTTTTTAGAACAGAAGATGGAATTCTAGTCCTGTATCAGAACTTCAACTGATTTGGGGGCCTTATAGTCAGGAATCCCATCACTGAAAAGTGAATATACTCACACTCTGATTCAGGAGCCCAGGTTCAAGGAGCCTACATATAAACTCTATACCAGAAGTTTATTATGTCTTCAAATTCCTCCACTTGGGGCACTGGATCTTTTTGTAAAAGGCTAAGAGAGATTTCAGGTGATGACACTTCTCCAGTGGTTAAGGCAATGGCGTGATGAGAGGAGCCCAGGTATTTATAAACCTTATAATACATATAACCTCATTTGAATTAGACGGGTAAAGGATGTCATTTCCAAACCATTTGGGGGGTAATATATTATATTAGTAATATGATTGGTATAAATTAACCGTATTATTCTATCACTGGAACAATAGAATCTGTTGTTCTTCTTGGATCTAGGGCCCTAAATGTATGTTAATTTCCTTCCTAAACCTGTTTTCCCTTTAGTTCTTGATGTGAGTTATACTGGAACATTTACAGCAGCACCACCTGCAGGCCATAACATGAAATGCATACTGGTGGCTTGGAATTTGGGTCTTAGAATTCTAAGAGATCTAGACTACTAGTTTCTAAACGATAGAAACATCAGAATGATAGACACGGAAAACACAGTCAAACAAAAGAAATACAAAAACAAACAAAGAAATCCTTAGGCCTCACTCAGACCTCCAAAATCAGAAATTCTGGAGATGGGGGCTGGGATTAATTCTTTCAAAATAGTTCTGATGTCACTGACTTTGGGGAACCACTGGTTTAGTTGGTAGTCAACAAAATGCCTGAACTCCTTGAATAGCAAACCCCTAAGTGATCAAGGACACACAGACAAACTAAGGGCTTATAGGCTATCACTAAAAATTTATAACCCATGTCTCAAGCCTAAATCATGACACTCACCATCATTTGCACGAAGCAGCAAGGCATCATTTGGACTATGGGTGCAGCTGAGAATTTTTTTGTTAAGAATTTTTATGTTTTAAATGAACACATAGGACTTCCAGTTTCTGGTACAGTTTATAAGGTGCTTAAAAGTCACCACGTCATCCTAACAACAAGTAAAAAGATGAACAAACTGAAAAATCCACACCTCTTCTTAGACCTGTCACACAAGTGAGTTCACAGAGAAACTGCTGCCCCCCCCCCACTGAAATGGGACAGACAGACAGGCAGTTACAAAGCATCACAACTTTACCTGAGCAGAAACTCACGAGCGGGAACCTCTATAAAAACGACAGAACTGTGATGAATTTCTAGAGGCTCAGAGTGACAAGCCTGAGAGTTAAAAACCCCAAGGGGCTCAGTCATACTGGGGCCCCCATGCTTTCGAGAATTTTAGTTCCAGGAGCTAACTAGGTTCTCACAGTGAAGAGTGGAAGAAGAGAAACCATTCTGAAATATGCCACATCACTCTGTCCTTCTAAACAAGGTCCGCCCTTGGGACACACTGTGTTTTTAATAATTGTTTTATTTTTCAATTACAGTTGACATACAATATTATGAGTTTGAGGTGTACAATATAGTGATCATACATTTATATAACTTATAAAGTGATCCTTTTGATAAATCTAGAACCCATTTGATACCATACATAGTTATTACAATATAATTGAATATATTCCTTATGCTATACCTTTTTTAGTGAATCATCCACTATCTTTTTAATTTATTTTTATTATTTTATATTAGTTTCAGATGTACAGCATAGTGGTTAGACATTTATATAATTTAAGAAGTGATGCCCGCATTAATCTAGTACCCATCTGACACCATACACAATTGTTCCAACATTACTGACTATATTCTCTATGCTGTACTTGCCATTCCGATGACTATTTCATAACTACCAATTCGTAATTAATCCCTTCACCTTTCTCACCCAGCCCCCCCAACCCCCTTCCCTTCTGGCAACCATCAGTTCAGGACACACTATTTAACCAGAGCCTAACTTGCTGGGATATTAGCAGAACCTAACCTACCTGGAGAAGGGAAATATCTAACTTTCCCAGCTCTACTCTTCCATGTGGGAAAATGGCAATAGCCAACTCCAGCCCCATCTAACCCTCCTGTCCCACTTAAGGGGGATGGGACTGAGAAGCACTAACGAAGTTCACAGTCCAGGGGCACAAGTTCACCAAAAGACTGAGACTGACTCATATGACTCTAGAACATTTCCTCTCCCCCAACACCTTACCATTACATTACTAAATATCTGTTTACCGCAGTTCCTTTTGCCCAGCACATCATAGGCACTTTGCAACAAAAAATTATAAGGCATACTTAAAGGCAGAAAACACAGTTTGAAGAGAATGAACAAACACTTGAAGTAGATTCAGACATGGTAAGAATGTTGGAATTGGGCAGGCCGAGTGGCGTGGTGGTTAAGGGCTGCCTTTGGAAGCCAGCAGTCCCGGTTTGGTCCCACATGTGAGGGCCAGTGACACTGCCCTCTACAGCTAACAACAGCTCCACCTGGAGCTGGGCTGTGCGAGCCACGGTGACAGTATAGCTGCAGCCCCTGTGGCAGTGGGCTGCCATAGGCAACAGTGAGTGGCTGGCAGCCAGCATGAGCTGCCAATAGCCGCGGTGAGCGACCATCCAGAGGCCGGCGACTAATCTGCCTCATCCGGGAAGAGCGCAATGACGATACCAACATGGGCCAGTGAAGCAACGTCCTCCGCAACTAGACTGAAGAACAAAAGGACAGCAACTTGTCTGTTCCCCTTCCCCGATTCTCCAACGCTGTTCCCCTCCCCCTATTCCCCAATAAAATGTTTAAAAAAATATGCAAAAGAATTCTTAAAACTCTACAGTAAGAAAACAGCCCAATTAAAAATTAGGCATAAAACCTGTTAGAAGTAGATCTACAGATGTCAAGTAGGCCTATGAAAAGATGTTCAACATCATATGTTATTAGATAATTTCAAATTAAAACAACAATGAACTATTACTAAACACCTATCACAGTGGTCAGAATCCAAAACACTGACAAGCCCAAATGCAGAATTGAAGCAAAAGGAACTCTGTTTTATTGCTGTTGGGAGTGCAAAATGGTATGGCTACTTAGGAAGGCAATTTGACAGTTTCTTACAAAACTAAATATACATGAATTACTATATGATCCAGCAATTGCGTATTTACCCAAAGTAATTGAAAACTTATGTCCACACAAAAACCTGCACATAGATGTTTATAGTAGCTTAATTTATAATTTCCATAACTTGGAAGTAACGAAGATGTCTTTCAGAGGCAAATGTGTAAAAAAGCTGTGGTACATCCAGACAATGGGATATTACTTAGCACTAAAAGGAAATGAGCTATCAAGCCATGAAAAGACATGTAGGAAATACAAATGTATATTACTAAGTAAAAGAGGCCAATTTTTTTCTTTTTTATTGAGGTAAGATTGGTTTATAACATTATATAAGTTTCAAGTGTACATTATAATTGGACATCTGTATACACTACAGCATGCTTGCCATCAGAGGTCTAGTTTCCATCGGTCACTGAGCTGCCAACACTCACCCCCAACCCCTTCCACTCTGGTATCCAGCAATCTATTGTCCACATCTGTGTGTTTGTTTTTGTTTTGTTTGTTTTTTATATTTCACGTATGATTAAAACCATATAGCATTTGTCTCTCTCCATCTGACTCATTTCATTTAGCATAATACCCTCAAGGTGCACCCACGTTGTTGCAAATGGCAAGATTACAACTTTTTATGGCTTTGTAGTATTTTGTTGTCTATCTATACCATATCTTCTTAATCCATTTATCCATCAGTGGACCCTGAGGTTGCTTCCATATCTTAGCTATTATAAATAATGTTGCTATGAACATGGGGTGCCATATCTTTTCACATTTGTATCCTTGCTCACAGATAGAGAAGAAACTGATGGTTGCCAGAGGGGAGGGGCTAAGGAGGTTGGGTGAGAAACCTGGAGGAATTATAGAGCACAAACTGGTAGTTACAAAATAGCCACAGGGATGTAATGTACAACATAGGAAACAGTCAATAATATGGTGATAACTACGTATGGTGTCAGGTGGGCACTAGACTAATCAGTGGGATCACTTCATAAATTATATAAATGTCTGACCACTATGCTGTACACCTGAAACTAATATAAAATAATATTGAATGTCAACTGTAATTTAAAAATGAAAAAAAATTTTACAAAGAAATAATAAAAATGAGCACTGGTAAAGGCAATTATATAAATAAATATAAAGACAGTATAAAATTTATAATTTTATACCTAATTTTAAAGGTGAATGCATAAAACAATAATTATAAAACTGTGCTAATGGGATTATAGTGTATCAAGAGGAATGACAATAATTGCACAAAAGAGAGGGGTACACGGGAACTAAACTGGAGTATACAGTTTTTCAATATTATTGGAATTAAGTTAGTATTAATTTGAACTATATTGTTTTAAATTAAGATTGTAACCCCCAGAGCAATCATTAAGAAAGTGACTCAAAAATAGAATAAAACAATAACAATAAATGGACTTGAATAGTGGACTAGAAAATAAGTATTTAATACAAAAAAGGGTAGTAATGAGAGAACAGAGGAACAAAAAAGATATAGAAAACAAATAGAAAGATGATAAACATTAATCCTACCATATTACTTATAAATGTGAATGGATTAAACAGTTCAATCACAAGGCAGAATACATCTCCCATGTCATCCTAGACCAAATGTCATGGGCCACCTCCACGATATCACACTCACAGACCTGCCTCCTATGAATATTCTGAGCTGTTATTCTGTGGATAGGGAGACTGTAGATGGATGGATTCCAACTTTGAATGGTCCATGTGGTCCTTAGACCACCATCTCTAGACCGCTCTCCAGAATAGGGGAGAGAGAGTAAAAAACGCCAATCAAATTGTCCTAATTTTCAGAATGCCAGACCTGTGAATGATGGAGGATATTAGGTGTTTCAGGGCACACTTACAAATTCATAGCTGCTGTTTTCCAGGCAAACTGCCCTTCTTTGTTAGGGTTTCATAAGAATGGGCCTCCACTGAAGCATAATCCTTTCAGGGGGTTAGGGAAGGTTTTCTTTGGCCCCCATCTTGGACTACCATAGCCTTGCTCCTCATACATCAGTAAAAGAACCATCTCCAAAAATGTAGTTGGCATAATCTAGTGCCACAAAACATGCCCAGATAAGGGACTTGCACAATGCATATTTTTCAAGAAGTCAATTCTGACCTAGTGCTATAGAGGGCCATCTCTTTAGTCTTTTGAATGGATCTGCTGCTTCCCACAAGCTGAGCTTTGGCTGGTGTTTGATGCCTGTTGCCATAAGCCTGGTATAGTTTCCTGATGTATCATACAGAATTGCTGTTAGGTTTTCCTGGGTGGTCTGTGGCTATGATGGTACTCTGTGGTTTGAGAAAGCAGAGAGTGAAGTCTGTAATTAGAAGATCAGGACATGCTCTGGATGGAGAGGGACAAGGAGTTCTTAGAGATTGGCTTTGTGGTGGGGAGGTAGGTGGAGCCTCCACGGTGGCTGTAATTTCTAGACCAGGAGGTACCCTTCTATGGTCCTGCTGTTGGACTCAGTATATATTCTGGTTTGTGGGTGGTGGGTGATAAATAATCTAATGTAGACAGAGAGGACTTTGAAAACTACCAAACCTATAAACTTGAGAGAGAAAATTGAAGTTCCTGCTTAACAAAGCAGCAGTGGTTGGGGTAGATTAAAATCTGGAGCAAGAGAAAAAGTATGCCACCATAGTAATGGCATCTAGCACTACTATAAGGCCATGTGGCCCTGGGAGGGAGGTTAGGCTCAACATTGATCACAAGTCAAGAATCTCCTTTCAGAAAGGGTTGCAATGGTCTCAGTAAGACTTCACTAGCCCCAATGGTAGACACCCATAGATGTCAATGTCCTATAAGGTGCAATCCCGATCTGTGGCCATCAGAAGTTTGGGGAGGCACAACTAGTGCTTAGAATGGACCTACTGGCTTGCTAGGGCTGTATAATGGTTGAGCTGTCTGAAGGCTTCTCCTGATAGGATGGGCTGACGTCTTCTAGTAGCACCTTTCTCCTCCCATTATTCTAATCTTTGGAAGATATCCTGGGAGTCTGTAGACCATATCCTGATGGTGTATGCATCTGCCTGGCAATGATCCTTTATCTTGTCACACAGCTCCTTCTGTATCTTTGGGGTGACAGTATTTCAGAAGGGAGAAACTCACAACTAGGTGGTGATCTGCAACTGAAATATCCAAGGTCTCTATTTGCTTGCCCAGGAGCTTTGGCCTGAGGGGAAGGCTTCTGGTTTGACATACATCTAGGGGTCTATGGAGGAGCATCAGGGAATGGAGTGCAGTGAATATAATCTTTGTGGTCTTCCCCTGCCTTGCTCCAGCTCACTGGTATCTTCCAGAAAGGAGCTTATACCCTTCCCTGGTGCTCTGATTTTTGTGGCTGCACCAGGGAACACTTCTGCAATGCCTGGCTTTGCTGACCAGTGGGGCCTATGCTCACAGGTTCCACAGGACTGTAACCAATGAAAAAAGAGTTCTTAAACAGCTGTCACCACCACCACCCCCAGGGCACAGCAAGAAACAACAGGCCCAAGAGCCCAATCTTTCTGGAAAGAGGTCTATTAACTTATCATCATAGCTGCAGCATGAGGGGCAGGCTTATAATTAAACACACACCTAAGGGCTAACTGTAACCCCTTCATGAGACCTTGGAGGGCAGGCATTATCTTTATAATCTTCCTCTGCCATGCTCCAGAATGCCAGCATGTCTCAGAGGGGAGGTCTTATTAGGATCTTGTGCCCCAGTTTTTTGTTTGGTGCCCTGGTTTTTGGGGATGCCACCCAGGGGACACCTCTTGATCACCAGCACCAGGAGAGACCGTTCTTGGCAGCCTACCACCCCGAGGACACTGTACAGACAGCAGACTGAAACACACCTCAGCCTTTCTGTGAAAGAGGCCTACTTGCTAGTCCTGGAGTTTTGGCCTTAGAGGCAGAGTTCCAATTTGGCACACATCTAGAAGCTATGGAGCCGCTCTGAGGAAACATAGGCCGGGGGATGCTATCTTTGTACGCTCTCTCTCTGCTTTGCTACAGCTCACTGGCATTTCTCAGAAAAGAGCTTGTACAGTCATATGAAGCCCTGATTTTTGTGACTGCTGCCCAGGGACAGCTCCAGAGTGTCTGGCTCTGGGGGCCAGCAGGTTTTATGCTTGCAGTCCTATAGAACTGTATATATTTGCATTCTTTAAAAGCTGATGTCTGAGGGTGTGGCTTACAGTCAACCTGAATCTAAGTTCTGTCCAAAATCCTCACCTTTGGGACACTTTGGTAGCCCTCAACTCCTGGGAGCTATTAAAAATAAAATAGGCTGCTTGGGCAATCACAGATGTTCGAGAGACAACCAAGAACTATGAGAGGTTGAACAATAAGTTTCAAACCTTCAAGACTGGGAGAGGTGGTTGTTTCATCTAACACATCTAATGCATCGAAACCAACACAGAGAGTCAAACAGAATGAATAAACATAGAAATATGTTCCAAACGAAAGAATAAAATAAAACCTCAGGAAAAAAGTTAATGTAATGGAGATAAGTGATGTGCCTGATAAAGAGTTCAGAGTGATGGTCATAAAGGTGCTCAGCAAACTTGGGAGAGGAATGAACGAACACAGTGAGAACTTCAACAAAAAGATAGAATATATAGGAAAGTTCCAAACAGAAGTCACAAAACTGGAGACTGCAATAACTGAAGAAAACTACACTAGAGAATTTCAACAGCAGACTAGATGAAGCAGAAGAAAGAATCAGTGAGCTCAAAGATAGCGCATAGGAGCTCACCAAGTTAGAGCAAAAAAAAAAAAAAAAAGGATGAAAGGGCCGGTTGTGTGGCACGTTGGTTAAGAGTTGGCTTGGAGGTTTCTTCTGTTCTTTTATTTGGGATGTGTTTCTTTGTTTCCCCATTCTGGCTTATTCTTTGCATTTGCTTTGATATAATAGATAGATCCCCTAGGTCTCTCTGTCTTTTCTGGGTGAACTTATGTGGTGTGTGTCCTTTATATTTGAATTAGTCTCCCTATTCTCCTGTGCATGTGTACCAGAGGTGTATCATCAACAAAACAAAAAGGCAGCCTACTGAATGGGAGAAGGTATTTCTCAACGATATATCTGATAAGGGGTTAATATACAAAATTTATGAAACACTCATGCAACTCAACACCAAAAAAACAAACAACCCAATTGAAAAATGGGCAGAGGAAATGAAGAGACATTTCTCTAAAGGGGACATACAGATGGCCAACAGGCATATGAAAAAATGTTCAACCTCACTGAGCATTACGGCAATGCAAATAAAAACCACAATGAGGGCCGGCCGAGTGGTGCGGTGGTTAAGCCGCTGGCTTGGGAAGCCAGCGGCCCCGATTCAGGTCCCACATATGAGGGCCAGTGACACTGCCCTCAAAAAAAAACAAACCACAATGAGATACCACCTTACCCTGGTCAGAATGGCTATCATCAATAAATCAAGAAACAACAAGTGCTGGTGGGGCTGTGGGGAAAAGGGGACCCTGCTGCACTGTTGGTGGGATTGCGGATTGGTGCAGCCACTATGGAAATCAGTATGGAGGTATCTGAAAAAATTGGAAATGGAATTACCTTATGACCCAGCAATTCCACTACTAGGTATTTATCCGGAAAAAACCAAGACACTAATTCGAAAAAATATATGCACCCCTATGTTCATTGCAGTGCTATTTACAATAGCCAAGACTTGGAAACAACCGAAATGCCCATCAGTAGATGACTGGATTAAGAAACTGTGGTACATTTACACAGTGGAGTATTACGCAGCTATAAAGAAGAAATTGTACCATTTGCAACGATATGGATGGACCTAGAGAACATTATGCTAAGTGAAATAAGTCAGTCAGAGAAAGACAAATACCATATGATCTCACTTATATGTGGAATCTGAAGAACTGAATAAACGAGCAATGTAAACAGAAGTAGTCTCAGAGACACAGAGGAAAAACTGTTGAGGGCTAGATGGGATGGGGATGGGCATGAGGGAGAAGGGGAAGGGACGAGGCAACATAAACTGGTAACTACAATATTACTGCAGGGATGGAAGAGACAGTTTAGGTATTATAATCAATAATGTTGTCAATATTTTTTAGGGGACCAGATGGACTCATGTCTTGTTAGGGAGACCACTTTATGGATGGTGTAGAGGCCAGACCATTGCACTGTACATCTGAAGCTGCCACTGAATAATATTAGGTGTCAACTATAATTAAATACATATATAGTCATGGGATATGGAGTACAGTGTGGGAATGGAGTCAATGGAATTTTAATAGATATGTGTGATATCGGGGAGGGGATGCAGGGGAGTGGGGCGGGGGGAGTCACTTTGTAAGGGGTGAAAAGGATAACTATTGCATTATTTTGTACATCTGAAACCACTAATTAAAAAAAGAAATTAAAAAAACTTTACATTTAAAAAATAAAAATAGTTATACGTTTTTGTTTGTTTGTTTGTTTGTTTGTTTGTTTTTTAGCTGAGTCATCCTGCCACCTGTTGGCAGCTCAGCAGCTGCTTAGCTTGGGCCGGGGATCCAACCAGCAATCCTGTTGCTCAGAGCTCGCACTCTTGAACGAGCTCTTAACCAACTGGGCCACTCGGCCAGCCCCAAAATAGTTATACGTTTACCCCTCAAAGTGACAACCTCCCTCCCCCGATTTGCCACCCCACTCCCCCCCATCATACATATCTATTACAATTCTCTTGACCCCACCCCACACTATACTCCACATCCTGTGACCATATACACATTCAACCACAGTTGGCATACAATATTATACAACATCAGCTTTAGGTGTACAGTGCAGTGATCAAGCCTCTACTCCATCCATGAAGTGGTCTCCCCAGCAAGACATGTGACCATCTGACACCCCACAAAATATTTACAACATTATTAATTATAGTCCCCGAACTGTCTTTCATATCTCTGTGGCAATACTGAAACTAATTTATTTTAAAAATGTTTATTTCACAATAAAAGAATTAAAAAAAAAGAGTTGGCTTGGGAGTGTGAGCTCTGAGCAGCAGGACCCTGGTTTGGATCCCACATATGAGGGCCAGTGACTCTTTGCCCTCTACAGCTAAGATTGTGAACAACAGCTCAACCTGGAGCTGGGCTGCCAAGAGTGGTTGGCGATGGCATAGGCTGCAGTGGGACTGGCCAGCATCTGGTGTGAGCTACCGTGAGTGGCTGGCAGCCAGTGTGAGCAGCCGGCAGCTGGCATGAGCTGCTGTGAGCCCCTGTGAGTGACTGTTCAGTGGCCAGCAACTGATCTGCCTCGCTGGGGAAGAGCGCAATGATCACAATCCAACATGGCCCAGTGAAGTGATGTCCTCCACAACTAGACTGAAGAACAAAAGGACAGCAACTTGTCTGTTCCCCTTCCCTGATTCCCCAATACTGTTCCCCTCCCCCAATTCCCAAATAAAATCTTTAAAAAAAGAATGAAAAAAGGTGGAGATGCCTAATGGGACTTGTGGGACAACATCAAGTGCACTAACATTCACATTCTATGACTCCCAGAAGGAGAAGAGAGAGAAAAAAGGGGAGAAAATTGTTTGAAGAAATAATAGCTGAAAACTTCCCTAACCTGGGGAAAGAAACAGACATCTAGATCCAGGAAGTCCAGGGAGTTCTAAATAAGGTGAATTCAAAAAGACACATACCATAACACCACAAGAAAAGAAAATTACAGGCCAATATCACTGATGCAAAAATCCTCAAGAAAATATTAGCAAACCAAATTCAACAACACATTAAATGATCATATACCATGATAAAGTGAGATTTATTCCAGGGATGCAAAGATGGTTCAACATCTACTAATCAATCAATGTGATAGACCACATTAACAAATTTAAGGATAAGAATCATATGATTATCTCAATAGATGCAGAAGTCATTTGAGAAATTTCAATATCCATTTATGATAAAAACTATCAACAGAGTTTATAAAGAGGGAATACACCTCAACATAATAAAGACCATATGTGACAAACCCACAGCCAACATCATACTCAATTAAGAAGTGTTGAAAGCTTTTCCTCTAAGATCAGGAACAAGATAAGGATGTCTACTCTCAACTATGTTTATTCAACATAGTCCTGGAAGTTCCAGCCTGTGCAATTAGGCAAGAAAAAAAAAGGCGTCCAAATTGAAAAAGAAGAAGTAAAACTGTCACTATTTTCACATGACATGATACTATATATAGAATATCCTAAAGACTCTGCCAAAAAAACTGTTAGAACTAATAAATTCAGTAAAGTTGCAGGACACAAAATCAATATATAGAAATTAGTTCCATTTCTATACACTAACAGTAAACTATCAGAAAAAAATTAAGAAAACAATCCCATTTACAATTCCTCAAATACCTAGGAATAAATTTAACCAAAAGGGTGAAATACTTATACACTGAAAGCTCTAAGACATTAACGAAAGACAGTACAGAAGTTATAATTAAATGGAAAATATTCCATACTCGTGGAATGGAAGAATTAATGTTATTAAGATGTCTATACTACCCAAACAATGTATAGATTCATGCAATCCCGATCAAAATTTCAATGGCATTTTTCACAGAAATAGAACAAACAATTCTAAAATTTGTGTGGAACAATGAATGACCCCAAATAGAAAAAGCAATCTTGAGAAAGAAGGACAAAGTTGGAGGTATCACTAGCCCTGATTTCAAATTATACTACAAGTCTATAGTAATTAAAACAGTATGCTATTGGCATAAAAACAGACACATAGATCAATGGAACAAAATAGAGAGCTAAGAAATAAACCCACACATATATGGTCAATTAAATTATCACAGAAGAGCCAAGAGTAAACAATAGGGAAAAGACAGTCTCTTCAATAATGGTGTTAGGAAAACGGGACAACAGCATGCCAAAGAATGAAACTGAACCAGTATCTTACAACATACACAAAATTTCACTCAAAATGGATTAAAGACTTGAACGTAAGACCTGAAACCATAAAACTCCTAGAAGAAAACATAGGTGGCAAGCTCCTTGACATAGCTCTTGGTGATGATTTTAAAATCTAACACCAAAAGCAAAGGCAATAAAAGCAAAAATAAACAAATGGGACTACATCAACTAAAAAGCTTCTGTGCAGCAAAGGAAACCATCTACCAAATGAAAAGGCAACCTACTAAATGGGAGAAAATATTTGCAAATAATATATCTGATAAGGGGGTAATATCCAAAATAGTATATAAAGAACTCATAAAACTTAATAGCAAAAAACTAAACCATCCAATTTAAAAATGGGCAGAGGATCTGAGTCGACAGTTTTCCAAAGAAAACATATAGATGGCCAACAGGTACATTAGAAGATGTTCATCATCATTAATCATTAACAAAATGCAAGTCAAAACCACAATGAGTTATCATCTTACATCTGTTAGAATAGCTATTATCAAAATGCCAAGATATAATAAGTGTTGGTGAGGATGCGGAGAAAAGGGAACCCTTGTACACTGTTGGTAGGAAAGTAAATTGGTACAGCCATGATACAAAACAGTATGGTGATTCCTCAAAAATTAATAAAATAAATTTTAAAAAGGAAAGGAAACTCTGAAACTTATGTACCAAGCAAATGCCAGGTCTAGCAAATATAATACTAGTCCTATGATGCTTATTAATTTAAAAACAACAAAAAAAGAGAAAAATATATTTTTTAAAACTGATGTTTTATAGACCCTGGGAAAAACAATTTTCAGCTAAGTATGAAAATTTAAAGCATTCCTTTCTTTAATTTTATAATTCTTTACTGTGGGGTATCTTCTGTTTTAAATAACAAAATTGATAACTGAGCAAGGAAACATAAATTGGATTGTAAAATTCTTGCTTTAATAAAAATTCCTTAAACAGTGAAAAAAATAAAAATAGAGCTATCATATGATCCAGCAAACCCACTTTGGGGTATTTATCCAAAGAAAACAAAAGCACTAACTTAAAAAAAAACAACTAAGTGTTGGCTGGGTGGCTCAGTTGGTTAGAGCGTGTCCTCTAAACAACAACGTTGCTGGTTTGATTCCCACATGGGATGGTAGGATGGTGGGATGGTGGGATGGTGGGCTGCCCCCACCTCCCGCAACTACATTGAAAAAGGCAACTGGACTTGGAGCTGAGCTTGTGCCCTCCATAACTAGACTGAAGGACAACGACCTGACTTGGAGCTGATGGGTCCTGGAAAAAAACACACCGTTACCCAATAAAACATTAAAAAAAAAAGCCAGGCCAGGAGAGTGGCTCAGTTGGTTAAGAGCTGGCTTAAGAGCGCGAGCTCCAAGCTACAGGGCCACCGGTTCCATTCCCACATGGGCCAGTGATGCTGTGCCCGAGCTGAGTTGTCACTGAGCTGCCTACACGTGGCAGGATGGCTCAGCTGGTGTAACAAGATTGCCTGTTCGATGGTGGACTACGCCCACCCACAACTAAGACTGAACTTGGCACCTTGAGCTGAGCTGCCATCCGGATTGTCCAGTGGCTAGAGAGTTTGCTCTTAACAACAAGGCTGCTGGTTCTACTCCCGCATGGGATGGTGGCTACGCCCATCTGCAACTAAGATTTGAACACAGCATCTTGAGCTTAGAGGCCACGAGCTGCCTATGGGCAGCCAGATGGTGACTGGCACCCTCCACAAGAATTGAAGAACAACAACTTGGCTGGTCCCTTTCCCCAACTCCCCAACACTGTTCGCTTCCCCCAATCTCCCAACACTGTTTCCCTCCCCTTCCCAATTCCCCAATAAAATCTAACAAAAAAAAAAAGAACTTGCTGAATCACTCATTAACCCTTGATGTTTCCACCCAGAAGTGACTCATGTCAATTCTACTAATTTTTTATTGGCCAAAGCATGTCACATGGCCATGCCGAACTTCAAAGTGGTTTGGGCACTTGTGCCTGAAGGAGGAAAGCCAGAAATAACTCGTAAATAGCATTTATGACTATCACGTTGTCTTATTGAATTATGGGCCCTGGTATATCAATGTGTCAGATAGTCAAATCTCAGTACAGACATAATTCTTCTGTCTCCTGTGTTTTCCTGAGATGTTCTACTGTTTTGGAAAGCTGTGTCTTTGGTCAGTATCTCAGGTACTTTAGAGGCAGATAAATTGGCTCATGTGCCTACCAAGCTCACAGAAAGAGCACGTGGCAATATTCTGGGGTAAACTAGTAGAAGGTAGATTGTGGACTTCTAACCAAGTTAGTTTGAGAATCTACAGGAAACGTCAGGCAGGAAATGGGGAGTGAAGACTACCAATCACATAGAATGGTTATTCCTATCTATAGCCACACGAACCTCCATGAGAATAATCATATGGGTTATAGGTCATCCTGGATTTGTGATGCAGCTATAGAATGTCTTAACTTTTGCAGTTTGGGGGCAAAGCTGAAGGATGCTTAGCCTTACAAGGGAGGACAAAAATGGGCTTTTCCCTGTGCCTGGTCAGGATACCTCCCCCTACATGGTGGTTATGTTGGGTTCCTGGAAGAACTGAAGAGGGGATGTACCAATCCCTACCGAAGGTGACCTGCCACTAAGAGCCAAGGTGGAGCCAGTTGGACTCTATGCCTTGGAGTTCCACAGTCTTGCCTATGCTCTCTCTAGAATGAAGACACTTACTTGGTGAGCACTTGTAGAAGGTTATGACAGGGCTCCTACACAATATCTCAGGCATAGGAAGTGGGATATCTCATAAAATGGTTCCCCAGTGGATATGGCTAGAATGTAAACTGGACGCCACAACTGTTTTCCAGCATGGCTAAGACTGTTACTTGGGCCCTTCCCACAGCCAAAAGGAGTGCATGGATTTGGGTGAACCTACCATCTACTACTCACATCCAAGCATGCTTGTTGGAAGAGGCATTATCAAATCTGTGCCATGGGGGGTTGAATCCCTGGGCCTGCTTTTTTCTCCATTCTACCCTCATTTTCTTCTTTTTTTTTGGCCAATATATATTTTTATTCTCCTTTGACATCTACCAAAGTTGTAACAAGTTTTAAAGGTCACAGCTATGTTACTCTCCTACCATAAGCACAACAAGGAATGATTTAAGAACAAATAACACAAGGACAGCTCCTGCTGTGTTGCTGCCGTGCTTGTAGGCATACCCCATTTTCATATTCAGGGCTTGCTTGCCAACCCAGGGCATAGTATATTACACAATGCCATGCAGTTTTATCCACAGAGATCTAGTCCAGCAGACCTTACCAATTCCCTGCCCCAAACTTGTTATATTATGAATGGACACCTTCTACGGGCAACATAGCAAAGAAGAGCTCAGCCCCTGAGGTCAGATTGCATGCACTTGAATTTGGGCTCATCCACTTAATTACTTAACCCTTCAAATTACTTAACCCTTCTGAGTTTTGGGTTTCTTAGCTGTATAATGAGGATAATAATAAGAGCTCTCAGAATTGCTTTGATGATTAAATGGGATCATGGATATAAAGCATTTAGTGTAGTGTCTGGCATACAAGAACTGCTCAATAAGTGGTAACATCATGTTATCATCATTATCACTATCATCACCATTATAAACTCTGCTAAAGTGCCTCTTACACATGAACTCCTTCCCCAGAAACCCTGAGTAGGACCAAGATAAGCTGCTGACTTTTGTGGTCACACATCCCTTGTCTTCCCTACTCTAGGGCTGTGGCTTCCACCTTGGTCTACTGTTGTCAGCACTTAATGTGGGCCTTTCAGGCAGCTGTCCAGCCCACCCTGCCAGTTGCAAGAACACTGGCCAACTATGTGGTTTCTAGGGAGATATTCTTGGAGCATAAGCTCAGGATGCTTCCTCCTCCTGGGACTGGGAGGGTCAGATCATTTCCTCATTTCCAGGGCCTGGGTCTATATGAAATGGGGATGCGGTGGTCCAGGGACAGACACATTCATATTTAGAACTGTTACTGACAGAAATCTCTGGGAAAAAAAATGGGGGAGGCCTTATCACCATTCAAAACAGTAAGCTAAGACTCCTCTAGGACAACCAAGGCCTAGAAATCAGGACCACACAAGACTGACCTCACAACTGTTCATCCCTTTTCTGCTGGCTAAGCTCAGAGGGTCCTTGGTATTCAGGAAGGTGAAGGTTTCAGGAGATACACACTCATCTGTAACCCCCAAAGGGGAAGAAGAGTGGGGGGAATATCTGCCAGTGTCTCATCCCGGCTGATGGGATTCCTAGTATCAGCCAACTGCACCTTCACCCAAACCTCAAACCACATAGCTGAAACTGGCCTCTGACACCCCTGAATGATTTGCAGCCTACACCCTGAAACACTTCCACTGACCCAGCATGTGTACTGCCTTTCCAAGCTGTTATTGGTTTCCTTGGCATCAAACTTGTCATTTGTTTCCCATCCTCCTCCCATCTTTCCCATTACCTTATGGCCTAATCCAATCCCCAGATAAAATACTGCATTCAAGCCCACTTGCTGTAGGACCCCAGATCACCAGGTCAAGTATTGTACTGGCTATCCTAGCAGTGCTAGGACTGTTCTACTATGTCATGACCAGCATCCCACATGTACTTTGAGAATATGAAGTTCAGATATATTTTGGCAGCATGCTTATTTATATCTCAGCCCGACAGTTTGCATGACCTGCACAGCAACCGTCCTTGGCCACCCCAGAGTAGAATACCGTGGGACCATCCTCTTTCTTCAAAGCATTTGGATAATGCTGACAAAGGTAACTGTGGTCTTGGAGCAGGAGTTCCCTTAGAATTTGTAATTATAAGGTTTCTTAGCTTTATAGGCTACTATTACCTTCTATCTACAGTAGCCTGACTTGTCTCCATCTCCAGTGATACTCCTGGTCCAAACCATCACCATCTGTCTCCTGGACCACTGCAGTAGCCTAACCAGATGATCTCTTCACTGCCACCCTTGAGCACCTTTAATCTCTTTTCCAGAAATAGCTAGAGTGGTCCTTTAAATACAAATCATACCATACCACTTGCATGTGTAAATCCCTCCAATGTTTGTGGTTATGTTAAAAAAATAGAGTCCTCATCTTTTGGAGCTATATATAAAGTATTTATGGATGAAAGGATATGATGTCTGGACTATGATTAATAATTCAGTGTGTATGGGAGGAGTGGAGGGTCCAGATGAAAGGAGAGTAGTCATATGTTAATTTTTGAAGCTGGGTGATAGGTACATGGAGGTTCATTATATGATTCTCCCTAATTTGTTACATGTTTGAAGATTTCCATGATTAAAAGAAAAATAAAATAAAGCAACAAAAACAAAAAGCAGCAGCAACAAAACCTTCCAATGGCTTCCTATCACACTTATAACAAAATCAACTCACAACCATGGCCTACAAGGCCCTGCTTAACCTTGCTGCTAACCTCCTTTCCGACTTTGTGTCCCACTACGTTCTCTGTCCACCCACTTTCTTTCAGCCACACTGGCCTTCTTGTTTTACCTTAAACACAACAAAACACACCTCAAGGCCTGTTCCCCATGCCTGGACTGCTTACCCCCATAGCCACAAGGCTTGCTCCTTTTCATTATTCCTTCCTCAGAGAGGCCTTCTCTGAATACCTCTTACTATAGACAGTGAGACACATAGATGTACTCTCTGTAGCCATCTGTAGATACAGACAGACCTCTGCCTATAGAGAGCCTAACCTGACTATCCTGTTGAAAGTAGCTCCCACCTTCTGGTCACTCTAAAATATTCTACTCTATTTTCTTTCTCTTCTGTTTTTTTAAGATTTTATTGGAGAATTGGGGGAGGGAACAGCATTGGGGGAATCAGGGAAGGGGAACAGACAAGTTGCTGTCCTTTTGTTCTTCAGTCTAGTTGCGGAGGACGTTGCTTCACTGGCCCATGTTGGTATTGTGATCATTGCGCTCTTCCCGGGTGAGGCAGATCGGTTGCCGGCCTCTGGATGGTCGCTCACCGTGGCTACTGGCAGCTCACACTGGCTGCTGGCCACTCACAGCAGCTCATGGCAGCCCACTGCAGCAGAGGCTGCAGATAAGCCGTCACCAGCAACTCCCAGCAGCCCAGCTCCAGGTCGAGCTGTTGTTCACCATCTTAGCTATAGAGGGCGCAGCGTCACTGGCCCATGTGGGATCTGAACCAGTGGCCCTGCTGCTCAGAGTGCGTGCTCCTAAACCAACTCCTAACCAATGCGCCACTCAACCGGCCTCTACTCTATTTTCTTATAGAAGTTATCTCTATCTGAAAATTTAATTTTCTCTTTTTTTGTTTTCATGTTTATTATCTGCCTTCTTCACTAGAATATAAGCTCCAAGAGGGCAAAAACTAATGCATAATACATAGCAGGAGTTCAATGAATATTGATTAAATGAAAAACTGAATGACTTCCCAGGTAGAGATTGGTGGATTACCTTGTGTATTTGGGAAAGTGAGTGTTCACCTTACCTGCTCTGTCCATGCAGACATGGTGGATGCCTCCAATACTGGGCAGGGGGCAGTCTTGCCCAGCAAAACTCACAATTATGTTGTACTTACTTTCTGTTCAAACTGACGGAAGTGAGATGTACAAAATGGGGAGCTCTTTGAATAGTGCCTGGCACATAGTCAGCTGTCAATAAAGGTTAGCTGAATTAGAAAGAGCCCAGATTTATACTCTGCCTCATTCCAGAAACGATCTGAGACAGTTGACGGAAGTCCATTAGAAATGGGCTTTAATCTTGGCAAAGTCACTTAAAGTCACCAAATCACTTAAGTGTGTGACCTTGAACTAAACATTTCACCTCTCTGAGTCTCCTTCCTTCTTCTCAAATGTTTAGGTTCAAATCATTAGAGAAATTAATGAGAAAAGAAAACTGTTTCTTCAGTCCAGAAAAACAAAGAAGAATCAAGAGAAAACGAAATAAGGCAGAGTTAAGTCCAAACATATCAGTAGTAAAAATATATGTGAAGAGATTAAATTCACCTGTTAGAGCACAGAGATTCTAGCTTGGGTATAGAAGAAAAACAATGGCTATAATAAAATAGCCCAGGAAGGTTGCAAATATAAAGGGGTAGAAAACACTGTGCCAGGAAATGACTAACAAAAAGAAAGTAAGCATTATTATCAGCAGATGAAATAGCATTAAAGGAAACAATAGGCAAATTTCATATTGATTAAAGAAACCATTTACCAGGAAAATGTAATAGAGGCAGAAAATAATACTATGGACCTAAAGAAGTAGCTTCAAAATATATAAAACAAAAACTACAAAGAGAAGTTGACAATTCCATAATTAAAGTAGGAGAGTTTAACATGCCACTGTCAGATACAGTTAGGTCACTAGATAAAAAATAGTTAAAAATAGAGAGGTGTTGACTATCTATATTAACAAGTTTGATGATGCAAATAATGTATAGCATGTACGTGTATCGATATAAACTTTGCACCCAGCAGTCAAAAAGTGTACATTCTTTTCAGATGCAGATAGAATGCTTATATAAATTGACTCTTGATAAATTTTTTTTAAAAGTTTATCTTAGGGCCGGCCGAGTGGCGCATTGGTTAAGCTCTGGTTTTGGGATGCCAGCGGCCCTGGTTCGGATCCCACATGAGGGCCAGTGACACTGCCCTCTACAGCTAACAACAGCTCCACCTGGAGCTGGGCTGTGCGAGCCCCAGTGATGGTGTAGGCTGCAGCCCCTGCTGCAGTGGGCTGCCATAGGCTACAGTGAGTGGCCTGCAGCCAGCGTGAGCGGCTGGCAGCCAAGCGTGAGCTGCCAATAGCCGAGGTGAGCGACATCCAGAGGCCAGCGACCGATCTGCCTCATCCGGGAAGAGCACAATGACGATACCAACAGTGAAGCAACATCCTCCGCAACTAGACTGAAGAACAAAAAGACAGCAACTTGTCTGTTCCCCTTCCCCGATTCCCCAACGCTGTTCCCCTCCACCAATTCCCCAATAAAATCTTAAAAAAAAAAAAAAAGTTTATCTTATACAGACCATATTGATTAACCATAATACAAAAAAAGAGAAATATCAATAATAGAAAGATAAATATTCATACATTGGGATATTTTAAAACATTCTAAATAATTCATGGGTTAAGGAGAAAATAAAAGTGAACATTGCAAATTATTTCGAAGCCAATGGTAATAAAAACATCAAAATCTGTGGGAAGCAGCTAGAGCTGTACTCAGAAATAAAGTTAAAGTCATAAATCGTTTATTGAAAAACAAGGAGGTTTAAAAATGGATGGTCTGTTTATTTCACAATAAAAGAATTTTTTTTTTAAAATAAATAAAGCCAAGACTAAAACCAAAAAACAAAACAAAAGGATGGACTAAGCATACAACTCAAGTAACCAGAAAAACTTGTTTTTAGTCTGAAGTAAATAAAATATGGAGAAATTCTTACCCTTCCAAGTGGAGGTAACAACACCCTAACATATGTCCTTAACAGTGGTAAATTGAGTGCTACTGGGTAGCTGCCTTAGCAGTATTCAATAGCAACTGGGTAAATAACAGAGATGTAGGGACTCTTTCCTACATTTCCTACACAAACAGTCTGTGATAGAAAAGGGGCTCCGTCTCTGAACAGGAGGGGCAGGACTCGAAGTGTAAGCTGCTCTTGTAACCTGTGTCCAGAGTAGTTACGAATTCTGTCTATTTAAGCCAGCTTCATTTCCCCTGATGGAGAAGGGACACACTTCAGTGGTGTAATTTGGAAATTCAGGCTGTAGTGAAGATATAAGCATAAGCCCTTCTGTTGAATGTGAGGGATGCCTCCTAATGCATGGATGTTAGGCTCCAGGGAAGGCACAGAGTGCCCCTAATGAGCGCCATAATGCCCTTGAGCACACTGTAGAAATGGATGGAATGACCTCAGAAGTGTGCCCCTATGGTACATGAGCAATGTCACACTGAACAATATGGGGAGGCAATGGATATAAAGTTAATTAAGTTTCTGTGGCTCAAAATAACCAAGGAAGTTCAGGCAAAATGTAAAAACTGCATCTCAAGTATTCAGTAAATATTTTGCCTATGCAAATAACTTTCAAGGAAATAAATCAGACACCAAGCCCCTAGAATTAATTAATTTTTCCCTGGAATAAGATAGCCATCACCTGGGCAACATATTGGTATCTTGCCACTTGTCATGCCCAGTGAGCCTTACCTGCAGTCAGGGAGCATCCATGATGGCACAGGTGTGCTGAGAGGCATTTTTTCTTGGATGCATCCTGCCTGAGAGAAAATTCGAGAGTTGGTTGTTATGGAAACTGTTGGCAGGAATTAAAAAGTGAGAAGTATTCCTGTCATTATCCAACAAACCCCTGAATGAAAATTTAAAGAACTTGAATAAACATGGTGGGGTCCCTCTGGCCATAAAAGAAGCAGGGAGAATGGGCATGTGGGCTTTCGAGTCCATGCACATCATGAGGGGCATGCCCCTGGTCTCCCACCTACCTTGCTGATATTTGGAAGGGAGCGCTATCTGACCACTGGCATCTGCTAGGGATGAGTGGCAGGGGCCCAAATGGGTAGATAAGGGCCCAGTTTTCAGATAAGCTGAGGAATACATCCCCATCTGCTGATTGGCAGGTGACGGTGGAAACACAGTACCCCAGACACAAAGGCAAAACACTGTGACACCTGTAAAATTCACCCAAATGACTGCTCAGAGATCAGGTTTTGCTACAATTTGTGAAAGCTACTGTATTGATGGACAGAAGTTCTGTCTCTGGTAGTGAACTGGTTAGGATGCTTGCCACTTTACAAAGTGCAGCTGGAAAGGGGAACAGAAGCTAGACCCATAATGCAATGATTTTCAAAACTCAAGTGGCATCAGCATTGCCTGGAGGAATTGTTAAAACACAGATGGCTGAGGCCCACTCCAAAATTTCTGATTGAGTAGGTCTGGGGAGAGGCCAAGAATGTGTATTTCCAGCAAGTTCCCAGGTGAATGCTGATGCTGCTGGCCTGAGGACCACACTCAGAATCACTGGCATCATGGATCATAACAACCTCTATTCTTCAGGGAAGTAATTAGGATAAGGGAGACTCCCAACTCAAAGAAATAATGATGATGATCAGATTAGCTGGTTAGTCTCAAAACTTCTGAAGAAAGAAGAATGTGGGGACAGATAGTGGTGTGTGTGTGTGTGTGTGTGTGTGTGTGTGTGACATATTTTGAGGGGGATCTCATGATGACTACCTCAATCTTCAGTAGGAGTGCTCTTTCCAAAGCACCAGGAATTAGCAGGCTTCCTCCAACAAAGCACTATCTAGACACCTCAGAGTTTGAGTCTTTGGAACTGGGAGATGTGTCTGTGACAGGAATGCAGCTAGTGTTCTTGAGAAGAGGACCTTTGAGGGTCTAACTGGAGGATCCAGGGACAGTTCCCAGCCAGAGCATGTTGGGAAATCCAACATGATGACTAACCTAAAGTTAGCTGAGAACGCTCAGGGAGGATCCATCTCTTGTAACTAGCTGCTGCCTGGTGGCTGACACCCTGCATGTCTCCCAGGCTCTCTTAACTCACTGAAGGGGGTGGCAGTTCTCTTCTTTGCAAGAATGCACAGGGTTCCTCTAGGATGCTTGTTCCTCACCATCCTTATACCTGGTGAGAAGGGAGAGGAGAAGAGGGTCTTTTGACATCACAAGCCATCCAATTGTTCCTCCCCATCCTCATCTCAAGTGAGGAGGGGGCCATTTATCATAATAATGCATTGACTTTTTTTCAGGAGAGGGAATAGATAGAAACAATAGAGAGGCTTGTCATTCTGGAAGGTACCTTATCTGAAGAATGGAATACTCCCCTCTCCTCTCAGAGCCAAGAGTCTTTCCTGCTGGTCTTAGTCACAGATAGCCAATATATTTTGCCATCCTTGTCCACAAGAAGCATAAATAGGGCAGGGCCAGGGCCCTGAGGTGGCAGTGAAGGCAAAGAGTAACAGAGGAAAGAAGGAGGGGGACCCAGGGTGAGAGCATTCCAGGAACCATCTGAAGTAGACTCTATGGACTAAAAGGATTATGAGCTGGAGAAATGGTTTACAGCATTTTTAGATTTCAAATGTGTTTGGGTGGCCCATAAGTAAAAGATTTTTTTAAAATCTTATAATTGATTCTACTCTTGCAAGACATCATGAAGCATCATTACAGTGTTACATAAAGAAAGTGCCAAGTACAGAACCTGGCACAAAAAGTCACAGAAGCTATACTTTGATAAGCACTGACTCTGTGCTAGGCTCAGTACCAAGCAATTTATCTGCATTATATCATTTCATCCTCCCAACAATCCTCTGAGGTAGGCCCTAGCATTTTACAAATTAGAAACTAAAGCTCTGAGAGATGAAGTGACTTACTTAGGATGAAACAGCAAGAAAATTGGCAGTGTTTGGCTGGGGGAGGGGAGAACAAACTAAATCTAAAGCAAGGAGAAGGAAAGGAATAATAAAGATTAGAATGGAAGTAAATGAAACAGAAAGTAGAAAAACTATAGAGAAAAACCAAGAAACCAAAAGTTGGTTCTTTGAAAATATCAACAAAATTGGCAAACCTTTGACTAGATTGAATAAGAAATAAACAAAGAGGACTCAAATTATTAAAATCCAGAATGAAAGAGGGAAAATATCACTACTGACCTTACAGATATAAAATGGGTTAGTAGGCAATACTATGGACAACTGTTCAACAAACAAGGTAACTTAGATGAAACGGACAAATTCCTAGAAAGATACAGCCTATTGGAACAGACCTAGGAAGAAATTGATAATCTGATCAGACCTAGACCAAGCAAAGAAAATAAATTAACAACAAAAACAACAAAACTTCACAGAAAAACCTAGACACAGATGGCTTCACTGATGAATTCCACCAAATGTTTAAAGAAATAACACCAATCTTTTGCAAACTCTTCCCAAAATAGAACACTTCCCAACTCATTCTATGAGGACAATATTACCCTGAAAACAAAATCAGACAAAGGCATCACAACAAATAAAACTATAGACCAATATCTCTTAATGAATATAGTTGTAAAAATCCTCAATAAAATACTAGCAAATCTAATCTGGCAGCATTTAAAAGAATGATCCACCATGACCCAATGGGACTTATCCCTGGAGTTCAAGGTTGGTTCAACATATGAAAAGTAATCAATACACGATATTGATAAAATAAAGGGAAAAAATCCACATGATTATTTCAATGGATGCAGAAATAGCATTTGATAAAAATCCAACACTCTTTCATGATAAAAACACGAAACAAACTAAGAATAGAGGGAACTTTCTCAGCCTGATAAAGAATATACACACAAAAAAAAAATCCACAGCTAGTATCATACTTAGTAGTAAAAGACCAAAAGCTCTTCTAAAATCAGGAAAACAAAGATTCCCACTATCACCACTTCTATTCCACATTGTACTGGAAGTTTAAGCCAGGGAAATTATGCAAGAAAATGAAATAAAAGTCATCCAAATTGGAAAAAATAAGTTAAACTGTCTTTATTTACAGATGACATAATCTTATACATAGAAAATCCTATGTGAGACACACACACACACACACACACAACTACTCTAAGAGTTAGTAAGTGCAGCAAAGTTTCAGGATACAAGGTAAGTATACAAAAAATGTTGTATTTCTATACATTTGCAATGAATAATCTGAAATGAAATTAAGGACACAATTCTATTTACAATGGTATAAAACTAAAAAACTCTTATAAGAAAACCTAATAATTCATCTTCATAGCTTTGGAGATATGACACCAAAAGCACAAGTGACAAAATAAAGCATAGGTTAATTGAATTTTATGAAAATTAAACACTGTTTACCTTCAAAGTATACCATCAAGAATGTGAAAAGATAACACACAGAATGGGAGAAAATATTTACAAATCTGAGAAGGGACTTGCATCTAGAATATATAAAGGAATCTTCCCACTCGACAATGAAAAAAAACAACACACAACAAATAAGTCAATTAAGAATTTGGCAAAGGTTTTGAATTAAATATTTTCCAGGGCCGGCCGAGTAGCATGTTGGTTAGGAGTTGGCTTGGGACACCAGCTCTGAGCATTAGGGCCCTGGTTCGGATCCCACATGAGGGCCAGTGACGCTGTGCCCTCTACAGCTAAGATGGTGAACAACAGCTCACCTGGAGCTGTGCTGCTGTGAGTCGCCGGCAATGGCGTAGGCTGCAGTGGGCTGCCGTGGGCTGCCACAGGCTACAGTGAGTGGTCAGCAGCCAGTGTGAGTGGCTGGCAGCCGGAGTGAGCTGCCATGAGCTGCCATGAGTGGCCTTCCAGAGGCCGGCGACCGATCTGCTTCACCTGAGAAGGGCACAATGACAATACAACAACATGGGCCTGTGAAGCAATGTCCTCCACAACTAGACTGAAGAACAAAAGGACACCAACCCGGTTCCCCAATGCTGTTCCCCTTCTCTGGTTCCCCAATAAAATCTTTTAAAAAATAAATAAATAAAATATTTTCCAAACAAAATTCACAAATGGTCAATTAGCACATAAAAAATGCTTAACATCACTAATCACCAGGGAAATGCAAATGAAAACCACAATGAGATACCAGCTCACACCCACTATAATCAAGACAAATAATACCAAGTGTTGGCAAGGATCTGGAGAAATTGGAACCCTCATCCACTGCTGGTGGGAACGTAAAATGTGCCACCACTGTGGGAAACAGTCCGGTATTTTCCCAAACAGTTTAACACAGAGTTACCATATAAACCAGCAATTACAATCCTAGGTATGTACGCAAAAGAAATGAAATCTTGTACACAGAAAAAAGAAGCTTGTACACAAATGTTCATACAGCAGTATTCATAATAACCAAAAGTGGAAACAATCAAAATGTTCACTAAAGGATGAATGGATATATAAAATATGACATATCTATACAATGGAATATTATTCAACTATACAAGGGAGTGAAGTTCTAATCCACATTACAACATGGATGAACCTTGAAAATATTATGTTAAGTGAAAGAAGCCAGGCACAAAAGACCACATACTGCATGATTCCACTTAGATGAAATTTCCAGAACAGGCAAATCCTTAGAGACAGGACACAGATTGGTGGTTGCCAGGGACTGCAGGGGTGAGAAGGGGTGAGAGTCCCTTTCACCTTTACCAAACTTTCGTCAGGCTCCTCTAAGCCCTTTTCTCAACTAGGCACCATCCATGGGCCTTGTTATCAGGCCTGCATAGCCCATTTTTTGCAAGAATCCTGCTAAGTGAGTTTAGTGAGAACCCCCACTCTCGATATCTGATCACCCTCAATATCTGATCACCTCGACATCAAATTCTTTATCCGCCAGCATCCCCCAGGTGATATCTGGTTACTGTAGCCTGCCTTCAGCAAGAATCCTGCAGGGTCAGTTTGGCAAGAATCCCCCACCCCTGATGTCTCCTCTTAGTAATTTTACATGCACCAACCCCCTCCCCCCCCACCTGCTCCTTGGCTATAAATCCCCACCATTCTTGCTGTATTTGGAATTCAGCCAAGCTGTATACTGAGGTCTCTTTTCCCTTATTGCAATAGTTCCTGAATAAAATCTGTTTTTCTCACTTTAACTGCTGTCTGGCTCTGGCTTTCTTTAACAGGGGTTGAGGTGAGAATGGGGAGTGATTGCTAATGGGTATGGAGTTTCTTTCTGAGGTGATGAAAACGTTATAAAATTGATGGTGGTGATTGTTGCACAACTCTGTGTACACACTAAAACCATTTAATTATATACTGTAAATGGGTGAATTGTCTAGTATGTGAACAATATCTCATTAAAGCTGTTCAAACATTGGCAGGGTCTGGATTGGAATCCAGGTCCAGCTCATGCTAACACTCTTCACAGGGTACTTGATATATGCACATTGTGATTACTCAGCAGAGCGTGTGTTGCGGGGAGAGTTCATGACTGAGAAGGCAACCTTAGAAGGGCTTTGGAAGTTCATGGACTTGAGTAGCTATCCCTATAGCTTGGAGCACCTTCAGACTGCCCCAAAGCAGGCCTATATTCCCAGGGATTCTGCTGTCACACTGCAACTACAAGGGGAAGTCAGAACGACTGACTGACAGCTGTCAGCTGGGGATACAGAGCTCTCCAGTGACTCCCTATCACTGGGCTGGGTTCTGTCTGCAGTTTACAAGTCTCTCAGGACCAGATGCAAGCCAGCCCCCATGCTCACTGGGAGCTGGCAGAGTTCCAGGACCAGCCACCACAGTGCTAGAAGTGACTGAAGGCAGAAAAGTTCTTAGGCATCACCCCAACACCATTACTCCTGGGGAGACTGAAGCCAGCACCTCCACCTGTGTCACCACACCAGCCTGGTGGATGCCTGAGGTCCTTTCGTCCTGGCTTGTCAGGACATGAGGCAAGGTGCCTATGAGGCCATGGGAAAGAGAAAAAGCTGTGTCTAGGTAAGTAGAAGGACCACTGCAGATATCTCTAAGCCCCAAACTCCGACAGGGACAGAAGCTATACAAAGCAACTGGACCCCTTCCCCTCAAGCCATTATGCCATGCTTGCCAGACAATCTTTCTGCAAAAAATAGCCCTTCCCTTCCCTAACACAGGAACAATAACTGCCATTGAGTGGGTGCTTACTATGTGCCAGCCACTGTGCTAAGCACTTCTGCCTATTTCTTTTTTTTTTTTGAGGGCAGTGTCACTGGCCCTCATATGTGGGACCGAACCAGGGCCACTGGCTTCCCAAGCCAGCGCTTAACCACCACGCCACTCGGCCGGCCCGTGCCTATTTCTCATCGAATCGTCCAACACATCACCAGAGACAGGTGGCCCCATTTTCCAGACAAGGAATCTGAGACAGGAGAGGTTAAGTTCCTTGCCCAAGTTTGCACAGCTAAGGAAGGGCTAGAACTGGGCTTTGAAGTCTGGCCATCTGTCTTCAAAGCCCATGCTCTCAGCCACTTCTCTAGCATCTGCCTCTGCTCAGGGACCTATGTGGTGGCCCCATTTGGGAAGAAACTTCAAAAAAAAAAAGGCACCAATGTCCCTTGGTACTACTCACCAAGCCCAAGTGGGAAGCCACCCAGAGGGATTCCACCGCACAGCCCCACAGCTTACTGAGTCTGAGCAGCCCATTGCACAGCCCACGCCTGCTGTAATTACGATCACCTGCCCCTGCTACTGGCCCATCCCACCGGCTCTGTTGTGAAGCAGCTGCAGCCAGCGAGAACTCGGAAGGATATCATATGCCAATCCTCTAGCCCAGAGCATCACCTAGCAACAGGCCCAGCAATCTGCCAATTTTAGGCTTCCTCAGCCTTGGGCCCCCACAGCCCACCAGAAGGCACTCCAATTATTTGAAAGATGTACTGGGAAGGGGGTGTCCCTAGAGGTTTCAGCCCCCCTCAAAGCTAGCTTCACCCGGCAAACCCAGAGCAACTCTGCTTTTCTTGTCCCCCCGCCCCCCACGCACACACAGGCAAGCACCTGAGGACTTCAGGCCCGGGATAATTCTTTTTAGGAGCTGCCCTACTCTGTTAAACCGACAAACACAGGTGTGCAAGATACAGTCAATTTCCTTATTTTCATTAAATCAACCCATATTTGATTTTTATTCTCACCTCCTGGGCTCTTGGGAAATTTAACCGCAGTTATTACCAGATCTTTTTCCGCACCACAGAGTTAGGAGAATCCTGGGGTCAAAGGTGGAGCAAAAGCTTTGGTGAGATCCCTCCACTCCCGGGGCATTGGTCCGTAAGACAGTTTACAGCCGGCCTCTGATTTGATTGATTGGGCATTGCCTCATTCTGATTGGTTGGAGGGTGTGCCCTTCCAGTCATTGAATACGTGACCAGCACCCTTGGACTAGAGGAGCTAGGTGAAATTCCAGCTTCCTTAGTATGGCCCCAAGTTTTCCCGAGGCTGCTTCCTGCTAGCCTTCCCAGCCCCATCTCTGGCCGTCCCCGGCCCCCCCAATGCACTTTCTCTTCCAGCCACTAAAGCATACAGTTGCCTGCCTGTAGCATGGTGCTGTCACCCACCTTTATTCTAGCTGTTACTCCTGCCTGAATGGCATCTTACACCTTGTAAGCCTCAGTTCAGGTACACCACCCCCAAGTCCTCTCACGCTCTGCCAGTCTGCTCGAGGTGATCCTTCTATGGGTTCCCACATTCTTCTCTGCCTCTTTCTGTCATAATACCGATTACACATACTGTACTTATCTCTTGCCATTGTGTGTCTCTCCCGCAGTTCTGGGAGCAACTGGAGAGTGGAAACTACATCCCGTTTGTCTCTGTACCCCCAACACCTTGCTTAGCGCCTGGCACAGTGGGTTTTGATAAATAAATGGGTGAATGACTGAATAGGATAGATGAGGTTGCTGGGGCAGAGTGGAAGTCTGCAGAAGTTGTGAAGAAACCTAGTAATCGCCTATGAATGGAGTTGCCCATTGTGGCTTGGAGGGTTTTCCCCCCTGCACCCTTCTTGGGCCCTCAACATACCAGGCTGGGGTAACAGAAGGGGACCTTTTGTGATGCAACCCAAAGGGGAGAAAATCAGTACAAGATTCTTTAGCAGCGTTAAGCACAGGGGGCGTGCTGAGAGGCGGTCACTCTCATCACTGTGAAAGGCCTGACTGTTTTGTAATTGACCCCAAAGCTGGACCAGTGAGGAATGATTTCCTTCATCTCCCTTCCTACCTGCAAGGAAAGGTCCAGAGCCCTTTCTAATTCCACTCAGGGGCAAACTAGATACAACAGTATGAGTGACAGCCCAAGCCTTAGGCCAAGGAAGAGAGAGGATGGGTTCTTGAAGGCACAGAGAGCTTCCGAGGCCAAGGAGTCTGGACTGGTGCGGGGGCGAGGGGGTCCCAGAGGAGAGGCTCCTTGAGATACCAGAGGGCAACTCTGTGGGTGGCCCTGAAAGTGGGAAAACAAAGGCCTGCTGAGCCCATTGATTCAGAGCAGCTAATCCCAGAGGGGGCAGGGCCAGATTGCGACAGACACCCAGAGTACAAGACCTATTCTTCACGTGATCTGAACTCTGTGTGTGATTGAGCAGGTTATAGTAAGCTGTTCCCCCCGCCATAGGCTATATTAGCCTATTCTTCTGATGCTAAATGGCATAATAATGGGTTCATATGGTGTATATCAGAGGGGGTCAGGAAATGGGCCTGGGCCAGTGTTGTTGAAGTGTGACTCAGAGTCTAGCTACATCCAAAACAAAGCATACTGAAGAACTGGGTCTAGGAGCGGGCCTGTGTTCCCTGAATTGTTAGTACAATGGACCTGGGGCTGAGGACACCAAGTGGTAATAATCACGCTGGGGCGCTCCTCCTGTAGGAGACAGATGTGGTGGAGACGGCTGTGACCTCAGCACTAAAGTCACCAGAGAAGGGTCACATTTGGGAATGGGTGCTTCACCACGGAGCTGGGCGTGTATTTGTACGGGGAATTTTCTAGGCGGATTCAAGCCTAAGGTTTCCCTCAGGATATCAGACACATGCATATAATTTGTAGAGGCAACTGGTTTGCATCTGGAGAGATGAGGCTTTCCATATTCCTCAAGGGGTATGGTAGAATTGATTGGAAGAGCCAAGCAGACATTGCAGCCTGTGGGGTCAAGGGCAGCAAACCACCTCCTGTGAAAGGAGTTGAGGAGTGGCTCAGATGCAGTAGAGAATACATTTTTTTTTTTGAAGAACTGTCTTGGAGACTATGCTTGCAGGGTGTCATTCATGAGGGAGTACATGGGTTGAAAGCACAAAATCCTTCAGCCATGTTTGGTAGTTGACTTTAGTGGAAGGTAAGTTCTTTAGAGGAGAGAAAGTGCTGGGGAAGCATACGTGTATGTCAAGTTGTTGGCCACCTGGCAGAGAGGATCCAAAGTTCCGTTTTTCGGATGAGATTAAACCTATAAGGCAGTGGATAGGGGAGCCAAAAAGCCTGAAAAGAAGCAAGTGTGGATCAAAACTGCTGACCTCAGCGTCTCAGAGCCAGGCTACGAGAGGAGACACTAGGCTGCACAGTTGGCTTCAGGTATTTGACTGCTGTAACACCAACCCTGAAATCTCAAATGATGAACATAATAAAAATGTAATGCCAGCTCATATTAACCCAATGTGGTCTGCAGGTATGGGGGTGCTCTGCTCCCTTTTGTCATTCAGACATCCAGCCTCATCCATCATGTAATGTCATCATATTCAACACAGGCCCCAAGGTTGCAAGAGAAAAGGAAGAGAGTGTGAGGAAGGCACATTAACTATTGTATCTCTGCTTGTCAGTGACACCTATCATTTCTGCTCACTTCCTATTGCCACAAAACCCATCACGCGGCCTAACTTTGATGCAAGGACTCTGGGAAGTGTAGTTCCTGGCTGGACAGTTGCTTCCCAGCAAAAACTTTGTACTGTGGAAGGGAAGCACAAATCTTTGCTTACAGGCGGCTGTCTTTGCCACAACCCACTGGAATTATCCCTGTTGATACAATCACTTGGCATTGTGAGACTGAGGCTGAGGTTATTAAGAACAACTAGAGGTAGGCTGAGGTAACTGAGCTGACATTTTAGGCCCAAGTTCAAATTTTGGTGGTTGGTACAGAAGCACTAATAGGGAGGTGTATGGAATGGTTGGCAGCTATACCAAGGAGAGTGAGGGTTAGGAACCCCCAAGTCTTTCCTGAGATGGGGAGAAAGCTCCCAGCTGATCTGAAGAGGCCCTGGGCTAGAATCAGCTGAGTGCTGGGCACCACAGGGCTCACTCCTGTGTGACTTCTCCAGGACCTGGAATAGATTCTCAACAAGTTCAGGCCCTCTCCCCGAGGCAAATGGGGCTGCAGATAAAGGTATAAATAGATACAGAGCCATGATCATCATTGTACGGGTAATATCTGACCCAAGTAGAGATGGCCATCTACCCAACAGCTCTTCCTCCACCACGTGTCCTTGCGAACAGGTCTGGTGGGCTGTTGCTGCTCTGGTGGCAGAAATGAAGATATGAACGGTACTCTCGGGGAGAGGCTGATGCATGAAGACAGTGGAGCTATGCTGTTGGGTTGGGGGCTCCCTGGATCTGCTGTGAGTGGAGTGGGATGCTACCAAAGGCAGCCTGCCACAATTTTGCTGGGGTTAGAGTCAGGATTGATTGTTGGGAGGTCACAAGTTGTAAAATAAGAGTATCCAAGCCAAAGGATGAGGTGAAGTTGGAAACAAGAGGATAAACAATGAAGACTTTAGCCTAGAGAGTCACAGGAAAGACAAGGTGGCGTGTGGGGCCTGGATGAGGTGGGTTACTCCAGCCCAATGCTGAGCAGAGACTATCAGTTCAGCGTTCCACTTGGGGGTTCTCTGAGATAGCAGCAATGCCTCATTGTGCATCCAGTTTGAGGGGCTGACCACAGCAATGTGTGTGTAACAGTCCCGCTGGCTGGAGTGTGAGAGAACTGAGCAAACCTCTCTAAACTGCTGAATCACCTTCAGGCCACAACTGCGGAATGGCTGCTATAGTACTGCGTGGGAGAGGACGGTGGTGATTGACCATTTACTAAACACTCTGCCTGTTTGGAGGAGACTCAAGATAGGTGGGAAGCAGTCCAGAAGCCAGAGGGAGACAGGTAGTTCTCCTTATAGCTCCTTGACAGCAACAGGCAGTCATGTGACCCAAATGCAGCCAATTAGATCTCTCACCGAAGGCAAAAGATGATCTGTGATGGCTACAGCAGAACCATGAATCTGCTGGCACAGGGACAAGTGTCCAGAGGTGGCAATGTTAGTCACATCATGTAGCAGTCTGCTCCTAGGGGAGGACTGTGGCTGGACCTCACCTCCGTTGTTGAATAATTACGTTCTGTGAGCTCTATCCTTCCCACATGAGGAAGTCAGCTGGGACTGTTTCTGGTGTGTATAATCCAGAACTCAGATACAAAGCCTGGTCTGCTCAGAATATGTAAGATCCAGTCCTGGCCCTCACGGAGCTTGCAGTCTAGCTTCTGCTTTGAATACTTTTTTTTTTGAGGGCACTGTCATTGGCCCTCATATGTGGGACCAAACCGAGACTGCTGGCTTCCCAAGCCAGTGCTTAACCACCGTGCCACTCGGCCAGCCCTGCTTTGAATACTTTTTGAAACAGAGTGTGTGGTGAAGAACTAAGTATGGTCTGGATGGGGAGAGAGACAAGCGACTATGAAAGGACTTGGGAACAGTTCAAGATGACAGTAGAGAAACAGCAGGCAACGGAATGTCTAGTGAATTCTACAAATGCCACATTCGGCAGCAGAGCAGGACCAGAGAGGTGTCAGGAGGCTAGTAAGGTCAGAGAGGTGGTGAGGTGGGATCTCAGCCAGGTCTTGGGGACTGGGAAGGTTTGGGAAGACCAGAAAGGATGCACTGGGAGGCCTCCTGTTCCCCCAGCAGCATAGGCCATGCTGGTGGTCAGACATCAGTGACACCCAGGATCATCCCTTATGGTTCTGTAGTCCTTCTCATAGCACCCGTACACACAGCGCCTCTTCTAGTCTCAAGTACCATGGTAAGGGAGGTAGGACAAGTCTTGTCATTATTCCCTTTTCCCAGACAAGGAACCTAAGATTGAGACTGGTCAAGTGATTTGTCTAATGTCACAAAATGCCACAGAACCACAGCGATGGCAATAAGAGTTCAACATGTTTCAACAACATCCCAATGGATGGGTTAAGCCCACACTCTGTTTACACACAGCTCTAGTGTAGGATTTCACTATGTCCCTTTTGGTCAGCTTGGAATTCCAGAAAGTTCTTCCTCACGTTGAGCTGAAATGTGTGTGTTGTTAACCCATTAGCACCATGGACATGATCTACAGCAGAGCCATGAGTAGAACCTTGCCCTTTGACTCTTAGTCCAGGCCCTTTCAACTGTCCCTGGCTGCAAACCGCCCATGGCCTTCTTCACTCCCTTGTTGCCCCTCCTTCTGATTCGACTGATTCCTTTCCTTTGCCAGGAGGAGGTAAGTGGAAAAGACCAGAAGTTGGTAGGGCAGGTGTGGGGGAGGGGGGAAGGCAGGCAGCAGGGAGGCCTGGCCTCTGCTTGGCTCCATTGCCCTGAAAGCAATTTGCTTGTCTGGTGTGCTAATTTGCTTTATGTCTTCCCTTATTAATCACATTGTTTTGCACAGGCCGGTGAGTTCAAATATGTTTGTTATGACTTCAATTATGTGTGACTGACCACGGAACCGGCAGTCTGGAAGTGGGACTCCCTCCCTCGCTTGTTTTCCCAGGTTCAAGGGGCCTTGCTTACTGCTGAATCCTATTCCTCCGAGATGGATACCTGCCCCTCCCAGGAGTGCAGGAAGACAGCAGTGACAGACAGAGAGGGGATGAAATGACCAACCCTGGAAAACATGAGAAAGCAGCCCCCAAACTCACTTCCACTTGTCAGCAGAATGATGAGCGTTTGAGTGGGAAATGGAGTGCCTTCCAATTGCAAAAAGAACTTAATAGGAACCAGCTCAAAATCCCGAGTCTACTGAGGGCCCTGTTCCTTTGTAAAAAGCCAGACGGGGTCTATTATTTTTAAATGTCAACTAGATGGAGGATATGACAGGGAGAAGGATGAGGCTTTTCTTCCTGAAAGCCCAGATGAGGTTCAGCAGGCCCCGGGGAAGGCGCCCTGCATGCCCAGCCCTCTCGGCAACTTCCTGCCTTTCTGCAAGGTGCCCACCAGGAACATCCTGGTGCCAGGAGCCAGGTCAGGTCTCCGTCACTGAGGTCCCCTCACTGAGGCCGGTCAGCAGCACATCTGGTTTCCATTAGCCCTTCTCGCCCACCACCCCTCCCCCACTTCCCAGTGTCTCATTGTGTCTCATTGGTGACAGGCCGCTGGAGGTGTCTTGACAAAAACTTGCTGAGGGATTCTCAGTATGTGTTGTCCCTCTGCTTGCTATACCGGTTCTCTTGGACCCTCCGGGGTCTTTCCGTGGTTAGTCAGCCTGTCAGTTCATCTGTCTGTCAGTCAGCCTGTCCATCAACCTTCAGTCTCTATTAGCCAGCAAGACAGTCTGTCAGTCAATCAGACAGTTAGACAGTCTATCTGTCTGTTACTCAGTCCTGACCAGCTAGGAAATCAGTCAGTCAGTCAATCTGTCCATCTATCTGTCAGTGAGGCTGGTGTTTCCGGAGGGGATATGGGACACAGGCCACAGGAAGGACACATGGCACACCACATGGCAAAGGGGGAGCCTAGTGTGCTACGAAGACACATGTGCTGAGGAGGCCCCCATGGAGAGGTAGTCAGAACCGGGCTGGGGCTAATCTGGAAGGGCTTCCTAGAGGAACAGCATTCGAAGGGGCCCAGAGAGCCTTGACTGCACTGCCATTTTGAGGCATACGCCTGGTTGCAAACAAAGCAGCTGAGGGTTTGGCCTTGATCTGAGGGGTTAGAGGCTGGGGCCTGAGGATTTGGTGGTGCCATGGGGCGAGCTCTCCCCTCAGCTCTGTCTCTTATTAGTTGTGGGACCTGAAACTAGTTCTCTGAGCCGCGGCTCCCCATGTGCGCCACTGGAGGACAAGTGGGGGGCAGCAGTGAACCAGACAACGCAGCTTAGAGGGACCCTGGTTCTTTCTCCAGTTCATGTCTGAGAGAGGAAAGGACCGTAATCCTGAGACCTAGCTCAGGCTCTTGAGGCTTCTGGCCTAAGTCAGAGTTCCAGGCACAGGCCCTCCAAAGGCAGGACCCCAATCCTAACAGACATATGGACAGACACACAGACACACTGCTGCACGGCCAAAGTCCCCTCAGCTGAACAACAAGGTGCAGTGGTTGTTCTGTCTGAGGGCAGGTTTGCTGGGGGCAGTTTTCCCTAGGTTGGGGTGCTGTGGAATGGGTGAGCCATTTCTGGAGCTGGTAGAAGGGTAGGAAAGACTGTTTTGGAGGAAGTGGATTTTCGAGAGGGTTGTGAGGGAGGAGGAAAGTGGCTTGGCAAAGAGAAAAGGTGAAGTGGTGTCACGACTCAGGATCTCTCCCCTCCTTCCCAAGCCATCTCGTCTCTTCCCCACTGTGTACCCTCCCGATTTGTTGGCTGGGGCCATGTCCAGTCTCGAGCTTACTCAGGCACTGACCTCAAGGTCCTAGGAAGGCAAGTCTGGAGGTTCCCTTAAAGCTACCCACTCCCAGCAGGGACACTGAAGTCTGGAGAGGGAACGAGACTTGCCCCTTAGAATACAGTGCCAAAAGCACTGTGACAGATCATGGCCCAAAAGCACTGTGACAGATCGTGGCCAAAATGCTCTGGGTGCACAAGGAGGAGTCATCTGTCTGGAAAGGCCTGACAGGGGTGCTGACAGTTGGCCTCAATCTTGAAGAGTGAGTAGAACAGCAGTCACACAGGGAAAGGAGTCCAGGTGGAGAGAAGGGCACAGAGCTGAGAACAAAACCAGAGGAAGTGATCAATGTGGCCTAAAAGAGCTAGGGCAAAGGTCAAATATGGGATTGGAGCTAGATTCTGAAGGCCAGTTGTTTGGGAGTTGCAACTGTATCTTGTAAGTATTGGGGACCTACCTGTTTTTTAAGCTGGGAGATATCAGATGATTATTATTATTATTATTATTATTATTATATTTTTAATAATAATACAGATTACATTAGCTTCCATTAATAGAATCATTCTTGTCTGAAGACTTAGGTGTCAGCGAGCCTGGTTCAAATCCTGGCTCCACCTTTTGCGAGCTGTGTGACCTTGGGCTCTTTATGCAAATTTTCAGCGGCTCAGTTTCATCATCTGTAGAAATGGAGGCAATAATAGCACCTTTTCTGTAGGTTTTTTTTCCTGAGGTAAGATATCTAAAGGGCTTAACGCCGAGCCTGGTGCATAGAAAGCTCACTGTGAAGGATCGCTGAAAAAGAGAGACACCAGCACCCACGCCGCCACTTGGAAGGCTGTTGCAACTCTCAGGGCATGAAGATGCCGGTTGGAACACACGGGAGCCGCTTTGCCCATGAAGGCTGTCATTTGGGGGCCTCCAAGGAGCTGGTGTAGCCCAGGGAAGAGCTGTTCTTTCCATCAGTGGGGCTGGGGAGGCTAATGGCATTCCCAGGAAGGGCCAGGGATTAGGGGAGCCTGCACTGCAGAGCCAAATTCTTTCACCTCTAGTGAGTTTTCCAGAGTTTCCCCTGTGCCCCCAGTGCCTGGCCCCAGGAAAAAAAGAGGGGGGGATGGGCTGAGACCTCCCGCTCCCCAGCCCCACGGACCAGGCTGGAGGAGACTGTGGCCCCCCACCGGGCTGGCCTTGGTCCCAGCTGTGGCTGTTCCGGTGCAAGCTGTGGGAAAGGAGGAAGGCCCCAGCGCACTCACTGGGGTATAGCAGGGGCGGACAAAGAGGAGGGGGCCGGGACCCTTCAGGGGCTGGACAATTAGAGAGAAGGCACATTCCAGGGGAATCTACATCTGGGATGAGCCTGAGCCCCGGCCAGCCCTGTAATCCATTGCAGATGTGACAGCCAGCAGCAGATGCGGGCAGGACCTCCCTCATGGGCGGCTGGTGGGGGGAGGATGGGGGCTGGCAGGGGCAGGGAGATGAGAAACGGCTCCCAGACACCACCAGGCAGCTCCTCTGGAGCCGCTGCTACCTGGCTGCAGTTTCGTGCTCCGCACCTTACGGATGATGGCATATTGTAGCCAGGCTGAGAGGCCACAGCTGGCCCGGGGATTCGGGCCTCAGCTAAGTGTTTCTGGGAGCAGAGATTGTTCTAGGAGGTCACCAGTCCCTGGGTTGGGCTTCTTTGCATCCCCAAAAGGCCTTGTTTTTAGATGCCACTTGCTGGGCAGCAGTGGTTTTAATGGCTTCAAACCTGAAGAGGCAGGAATTTGAGACTCTGGTTCTCACTCAAACCAGCTCTGGCCTGTTTATCACCTGGGGACTCTTAGGCTGGCATGGCCAGGAGGAAGTCTACAGGACTTGTCGGTGCCAGGAACTGCTGATCTTCCTGCACCTGAGTGGGCAGGGCTAGATAACATCTAGTCCTCTGTGACAGCCATGTGACCTGACAGTTGGCACCAGAACAGTGCCCTGTGTGAAGGGGGAACTCAGCAAGGGCTCCCTTGGTTGGTTTTGCAAAGGCTAGCCCGAGGTCTAGGGGGAGGTCTGGGTATGAGGCAGGATATCTTCTGTCTCTGAGTGGAGACAAGTAATCGCTACATCACCCAGTATGTCTGGTGGGGCACCTGCAGTCAGAGAATTATCATTTGAGAATGGCAGAAGGGGGGACTTCCCCCGCTCTATACCAACCCTTTAGTGCCACAGAGGAGGGAATGGAGGCTCAGAGAGGCACAAGCTTGCCCCTGTTTCCCAGAGTCCTGGGCTGCCTGGTGGGATGAATGGGTGAGTAAGCAAGTGCATGGATGAATGACTGCAAAGGCTTGGCTGCTCAGAGGGAGTTGTGGCCTGGCCAAAGGCGGAGACACAGTGGGTATGTTCATTTCCAGCTTCTCAACCATGCAGTTCTTGCCGGAAATAGACAGAAATACATCTTGCCCCTTCTCTCTCAACCATGTCTCCCCACAGGCTCCAAAGAACATGAAGGATTCACCCCCAGATCACCCACCAAGCCAAGGGCAGGGGCAGGATACAAAGCCAGGTGTCCCTGGAGCCCCCACTCCTCACCTTTCTCTGCTCGAGCTGAAGACAACTTCCATCCATTTCACAAGCAAGGAAACTGGAGACAGGCCCAGAGGGGGCGCAAGACAGATTACAGGATGAGCTTTAAATCAGGCCTGGCAGGACAGTGCGTGTAATGGATTCCTGTTGGCGGGAGCAACTTTCGGGGCCCCTGTGGATCCATGCAACCCCCAGAGTGATGCCACTCCAGACTAACGACAGGTGGCAGCAGAGGACCATGGTAGGCAGCCTAGGCCTTGACTATTCGGCTTGCCCAACCCCCCTCCTCAGGCCCCAAGTTGGCTAGATTGGTACCCTGAGCGCATGTGGGGCCCTGTGGCAGAACTGCCAAGCTGAGGGACGTGGGGTACCCAGAGCTGTGATGAGTGGGTGCTTACTGAAAATCAGTGTCCTCAGCAATGGCGAACGGCAGGACAGAAGATCTGAGAGGGAGGAAGTGAGGGGGGAAGCTGGACAGAGCTTTGGAGGGAGAGGGAACTGCAGGAGCTGTGGAGAAGGGAGGGGGGAAGGAATGGAGAGGGACAGAGAAACAGAGAAATAGGCTGAGAGTCAGAGACAAAGATATACAGAGACTTCATGGGACATACGTGCGCACACATGCTGAAATCATGGAACTTTCCAGCTGGGAGGACCTTTCCAGGCCACTTAGTCCAAACCTTCCTGAGGATGCTAAGACTCAGAGAAGATGCGATTTACCTGAGATGAAACAAGCAAATTTCTGATAAGCAGGGACTAGTGCCAGCCTGGTTCCTCCCCTAATTCCCAGACTTCAGGTCTTTGGTCCAAAGGCCACCTTGGGCAGCAGTATACATGTTAACAGCCTGGGGAGCTACTCAATATTTGTCACAGAGTGGAGCAGACGTAAAAACAGAGACAGGTTCTCAGACAGAGGCGGAGGGAAGCGGTGCAAGAAGAGAAAGGAACAGGGAGCAGGAAAGAGCAGAGTCCTCAAAGGCGGGTGGGCCAAGGTTGTGCTGGCATCCATAAGCTCCCCTCCCCACTGGCCTAGCCTCCAGGCCTCCTTCCACCTGAGGCCAGGCAGCCAGCTCTCGGTGAGGGGCTCTCGATCCTCTGTATTGGATGGCCCTGCTGTCTCTAGCCCAAGCCCAGCTCAGCCTAGAGCAGGGACCAGATACGTGACAAAAGGGCCCAGGTTGGATCCTAGAGCTGGGGAGAAGGCCTTGATATTCTTCTACCTCTGCCGCCTGATTTCACCACACAGCATGGACACATTGTTTCCTGACGAGGACCCAAGCTCTGCCACCTCAGGCCTGCCGGTGTAAGGTGGGGCATACATGCTATGTCATCATCAAGTCTAGTGACCATAATTTTCAAAGTAAAAATCAGGCCAGATTGTCTCATGCATCAGCTGATCACAGAACAGAGTGTTTAAAATTCGGCTTGTCCCCGGAAATCTGGGCCATCTGGTTATTGTCCTGTGACTCCACCCATTGGCTCCCCCTTCACACACAGGCCTGGAGATGCCCCCAGCTGTTAGCCAGGCCCTGGGACTTAGAAAGAAGGAAGGGGAAAGAGAGTTACCATAGACTGAGCTCCTTGTCATGTGCCAGGCATTTTCTGTCCATTATCTCATTTACTTCCCATGACAACCATATGAGGAAGGTACTCTTATGATCCTTATTTCACAGATGAAGAAACAAGTTCAGGCAGCTGGACTCACTCACCCTGGGTCACATAAGTGTACCCAGCCAGGCACAGAGCACGCTCCATGACCCCAGTGAGATGAACTGGCCTCCGCAGCAGAGAAAACCCTTCTAAGGAATGCCACCCTATGACTTTGGGATGTATCAACAGAAGTAAAGAGAGCAAATGCAGCAGGTCACAGCCTTGCTCTTCTGTCATCTGGACCATGGGTCTATGTGGGCCCGTTCGTTGGGGCCATACTGGTGCATGTCTCCAAGGCAGTGAGGAGGCTGGGGAGGGGCTTGGAGCACATGTCCACTAAGAGCAGTTGGAGGAACAGGGGCCATTAGGCCTGGAAGTGTGATTTCAGGGACTTCAGCCCACAGAAGGGGGAGGCATGTTCTGTGTGGCCCCAGGGGACCGAGATAAGAGGTGGTACCTCTAGGGAGGCAGATCATGCACTCAGCATGAGGAAGAAGTTTCTCAGAGTCCTAGTTCCCCTGTCATGAACTTGGGTGCCTTCAGAGAGAGTGAGCTCCCCATTACTCATGGTGCGCAAACATGGTTAAGCTGAACACTTGATAGAAATGCTGCAGAGAAGGCTTGAGTTCTGGATCAGAGGTTAGACTGGATGCCCCCCTAAGTTCACTGCAACCCCGAGACTCCATAAATCTGCATTCTGTGAGGGTTGGAGCTCTCTGAGGCCTCCCTCATGGAGATTTTACAACTTCCCTGCACTAGGTTTTCCAGTGTCTCACATCTTTTAAAGCCAGAAAGTCATCCTTAGATGTCACCTAAATTCCTCTTACTGGAATCATTCTTAGTTCCATACAGGACTGGCCGCCAAGAAGGGAAGGCCAGAGAAAGCGGCAAAGCAAGGCCACCAGAGACCTAGAGGAGAATCGTTCTCAAGTAGCAAATGTTAGGCAGACAGATGGCCAATGACGAATAGGAGGGGGAGCATTCAGAAGAAATTACAGTTGAGATGTAAAGGTACCATTTCTCTAACAATATTATCTTCCCTGATTGATTTTGTGATTCAAGTTGCTAATACTTGAAAAGTGGTGGGGGTGTTGTGAATCGCTTACGTCTTCATTATTTGGATGGAATATGATATTAACCAACCACTCCAGGTAATGCTGCACACATTCCTGCTAATGTCAGGAAATCTTTCTTAAGACTAATCTAGATGTCAATTACAGCACCACCAGGCCACTGTTAAACATGAAATTTACATAATGTTCTATTGAGTGAGAGGGGCAGGTTGTCAAGTGGCTGGAAGGCACGAGAGACTGATGATGGTCCAGGTTTGTCCTGACAAGACCTCAGGGATGTCCTGGGTTAAGAAAGTTGGGAGGGCTGGCTCTTCTCTGATGAATGAAACCTTGTTCCTTTCCATTCTCTCAGATTTTCACTACTTAGGTCGACATCGATTTACCAGGGATAAGTGCAGCACGCCCATGATGCTACTACCCGTGACCTGGAGGCTCTGACCAGCTCTTAACATTTCTATCCTCCATCACCTTAGACATCTGTATTCTCCATCCCAGTGATCAGCTGTCTGCAGGAGAGTGCCCCGGCTTTGGCACCTTTCCCTGGAGCAATTTATCCAACTGCGAGAAGCCCGGAGCCTGGGGAGCTGTGAAGACAGGCTGCCCTTCTTCCTGCAGGTTGTGGCCACGGCTGCCTCACTGTGTGAGTAAGGCCAGGTTCTATTTTAGATCTGGACGTGTAGGTTTCTCTAAGAGATCCTCCTGTTTGGGAGGAGGAAAAGAGGGCTTGCTCTAGTGAGTGTTTCTGTAGCTTCCAGCTGTGGGGGAGTGTTTTAGGTCAGGTTCCTGAGAAGTGGAGCCTGGATCAGGGATCGGGCCATGTGAATAACTGAGGTCTCGCCCTTCTGGAAAAGCCTGAAAGGGAGGCAGGGCAGCAGGACGGGGAAGAGGTAGCCAGAAAGAATTTGCTCTCTAGAGGGCTGTGGGGGCTTCGGAGCAGAAATCACAGCACAGCATTGTACCATCTTCAGGAGAGGGACTGGACCTTTGTATTCCTGCATCAGTCAGTTACACCCCCTTCCCAACCCCGTAGGCAGCAGGTACAACCTCCCATGCAATTCTGGATCAGGTGGCTTCTTTCAGCCAAGGACAAGTCTCCAAGGTCTTGCCACTAGCCACAGCACTCACAGGAACGGAGGACGGGCAGAGCCCTTGGAAGAGGGGGGCTGGCCCAGCCATCTAAAGCTCTCCTCTTTCTATGAGGCACACGGATTTGAACCACCATGATGCTGCCACTCAGCTGTGAGCACGCTCTGTCTCACTGAGCAGAGCTACTTGGGGGTAAATGAAAGGGTTGGGAGGCTGTCACTTGTGCAAGAATGAGACATGAGTCTAAGCTCCTGGCTCAAGGAAGCCACATGGCTGAAACAGGCAGAGGACTCGGGGGAGACACCAGGCCAAGGTGACTCCAGGGTTGTATTAGATCATCAGTAGTGCTATCATTTCAAGGGAACGGTTTGGGGATCCATGAAGTTTTTACACTGGCATTAAACTGAAATTAATCCAGATGGATTGTTTTTGTTCTGCATGTGGTTTTATAAATTACAGTATTTCCTTTTTCTTCTCCTTGTGAAAATGTCAGCCAGTCCCAATATGCTCAGGGGAACCATGGGAATAGCTTGGCACCCATCCTGGGGCTGGTATGTTGCCTAAGAATGACAGCAGCTACCAACTATTGAGCACTTAATATGTACCAAGCACCTACTGAGCACTTCCTTTCAGGCATTATTAGCTCATTGCGTTCTCCTAATAGGACTTGGGTTGTACTGCATATGGGGGAGGGTGGTGAGAAAAGGAGGTGTGAAAGATAACTGAATGAGTGGTGGTGCCATTATCCAAGATGAATGCTGGAGAAAGAAGCCTCAGCTTTCTCTCCTTTAGGCTAAAAAATTCCAGTTTCTGTAAATGTTTCCTTGTGAGGCCTCTTTTGAAAACTCTGGAACTTCTTAGACATGCGCTAGGCCCTGACTTGGAATTTTCTAGATTTCAGAACACTTGCACACTTCTTTATTTCTTTAGTCCCTCTTTACTGACATAGTTGGTGTGTCAGGGCAACCACATCGCACTCAATCCACCCAATTCCTCAGATGGACTTCAATCCTTGATTGTTCTAGGACCAGAGTGGAAGAGCTGGGGTTTAAATCCAGATCTCCCTCTTCACCAACCCCAATCCTAACCAAGAGGATGTGTAAGAAGATGTACATTTGCTATTTGTCACTTCCCTAAAATAGAGTCACATGAAAACCCCATTTTAGCATCAAATAAATAAGCAAGCACTTTTTAATTTTCAAGCACTTAAAAGTAATGTGTATTGAGTGCTAAGCCCTTTACATGGATTATTTAATTCTAAAATCTGTGTGAAATAAGTATTTGTATCTGTTAGTATGCTTTCAGCTGCAAGTAAAATAAACCATGATTCACACTGGCTTAAACAATTAAGAAATTTATTATCTCAGATAAAAGGGTGTTCAGATGTAGAGCAGGCATGGCAAAATCAATGGCCCAACACTTGGATCTCCCATCCTCAGAACAAAACATCTCTTAAGACAGGTCCAAACATCACTCCTAGGTACAACATCACCCAGAGGAAAAGATAATCTCTCTCTTTGTCTCTTTAGGAGGAAGGAAATCTTTCCCAGGGGCCCCAGGTGACTTTCCCTCATGTCCCATTCGTTGGCCAGGATTGGGCCATGTGTTCTTTCCTGAATCAATCACTAACAAGGGGAATAGAAAGGACATGATTGGATTAGCTTACTTATTTGAGGGGGAAGAAAGGATACTAAAACACTACCTTGTTCTCTTTCTCCAGAAGAGGAGACTAAGGCTCCAATATTGAAACTCAGATTCAATAACAGAGTAACTTGCCCAAAGTAACACATCGAATAAATGACAGAGCTGAGATATAAATCCAGTACTTCCCTATTCACAGAACCTATTGTTTACTAAATACTTGTTAATTACTAAGAGCTTCCTGAGGTAGTAGAAGGGGTCCTCATTATGTAAATACTCATTTTCAAGTGCCTGAAGTCAGAAGTTTGGGTGGCAAAGCAAGAGGCCATTAAGATATTCACTAGTGAACCGGCCAATTATAAAATTAGTATGGCGTCACTCCCAGATTAACATGAGCATCTTGATCAGTCTTTTCTGATTGCTGGATGTTATAAACATCAGCGAGTAAAGAGCGAATACAGTGCCAATCAGTTTGCACAGTGAAACTGCAAATATGAGAAAAGATTCGAGAGTTCGTGAAGTCAACAGAAGTGCTCTTGGAAAGCTGCCAGACTCTCAGAAGCCATGGACACACGAGAGCCTGGCAGAACTAGATCAGCCAAGATGAGAACAAGATAAAGGCTTCAATGAATAATGATTTGACTCTCTCAAATTATTAGGAGATATCCTTGGGAAAATCAAAGTCCTCAGATTGTTTTCTTATAAAACGATCTTCTTTATGATCATGCTACGAAAGGCACAGTAAAAAGGTTATGTCATGCTGTCATTCAGTGTTTTCAGAAAAATAACACCATAAAGTAACTAATGCTTGAGTTATCTGTGCTTTGCTTGCCCTCAGAACTGGAACAGACTTGCAGTGCCAGCCTAAATTTCTGAAATATGAGATAAACTTGTCATGATTTTTGACTCTGTCTTTTGTGATAAATTCAAATAAACTTTTTTTTTTCCTGTTTACTATGACAGTTTAAATGTTCACTTTAAGTAGAATTTTCCCCCTTAGTATCAATTATCTGCAGATAAAGAGGCTCTCCTACAGAATGTTAAGATCACCCTGGGATCGAATCAATCTGGCTTAGCCACTCATGAGAGCTTTGGCTTTGGGCAAGTTTCTCAGCTTTCCTAAGCCCCAGTTTTTTCTCTTCTGTAAAATGAGGAAGACTCATGTGTTATTGTAAAGATTAAATTACAGTACTCATATAAAGCACTTAGCATAGTCCTTCACACACAGTACCCATGCAATAAACGTTGACTGCTGCTGCTCTTGTTAAAGTGGCCAAGGACATGGGCCCCAGAGTTGGTGAGATCCAGAGTTCTAATCCTGGCTTGGCCATTTCCTTATTCTATGACCTGGGACAAGCCTCTTCCCTTCTCTGGGCCTCAGTGATCTCATGGAGAAACTGACCACATAGGGTTTCTGTGACAGTTAAGATAACTGACACCCAGTCGTTGCTGTTACTTAACAAGCAATAGTTTTTATTTATCTGTGCTGAATATTATGTCCAGTGTTGTGTACAGGTGTCTGATGGGGACATGTATAAGAAACGTAAGGGGAGCCCCCTCAAGGGGCTTATTTTCGCAAACAAAACCACTGCCGTGTGAAAGCTACGTGCCCTCTCTGAGCCTCAGTCTTCCTTTCTGTAGGTATTAAGTCCTTACTCTAATTGATCTCTAAGGTTCTCAAATTCTGAGAACATATACAGTCAAGTGAACCCCTGAAGTAAGTACAGAGCAAGCCAAGGCAGCTTGGTTCCAAGTGTGAGATGCTGAAGTTCATAAAAGATATCCTTCAGGAGCTCAGAGAAGGGGAACGTGCTCTGGGGGAATGATGGCTGGCTTTGGGGCCAGGCAAATCTGGATTTAAACCCCTGCTCTTCCACTCTGGTTGCATCACCCTGAGCCACTGACTTCTCCTCTCCGAGCCTCAGTTCCTCCTCTATAAAACGGGAGTAAAATGCCTGCTTTAGAAGGATATAAGGATATGGTGAGAAATCATCAAGCCTGCACATTGGAAAGCATCTCACACATAGTAGGTGCTGTATCTCTTGCTTCAGGAGGCTTGGGAACCTGAGCCAGCAGAGAATGGCCTTTTGGCAGATGCCTTTATCTGGAGGGGAGAGTGGCAGGCTCTGACAGAGCAAGCCCACTGCCCTGAGGTCCATAAAGAGGCCGTCCCCTTGCCAGCCTCTGCCTGGGATTCTCATCAAGGTCTAGAGAGAAAAAAAAGAAGAAACCAAAATGAAATATATATTTATAACAATAATAATAATTATTCTTTCACCAATTTTCTCTTCCTCCGATGGAGTCTGGCAAGGACTACAGAGCGGGAAAACTGCTAAAGTTGAGAGTAATGGTGCCCCCAGGACAAATAAAGAGGGAACTTCAAACCAGCAGATGCTGCCGAAAACCCCAACACAGGAAATATCTGCAGAATGAATTGAGAATTTATGGGGGTTTGGGTTTTCAGGATTTATAAGTAAGTTCCACGAGCAGAGAATGAAGATGGAGGAGAGAAAGCAGGATAGGACAAGAGGAGTGGACTGAGGGCAAGGGCCAGCTTCTCCCCCACCTCCCCGCACGCACAGAGACAGATCTGGCATCAGTGCGTGCTGCAGGGACAACAGTGGCCTGGGCAGGCCTGGCTGAGCTGGGATAGATCCCAGTGAGTCCCTTGGCATTGGTGTCACCCTCATGGTGGGGTGGCAGATGGGTGGAGGCAGACATGTGGGGCTACAGACAAATGTACTGGGGCAGGAAAGGCCAACTGGTAATGGTGGTGGCAATCAGTAGGCCCACCATCAGCAGGGCCTCCCTGGGGTCCAGGTGCTGAGCCTTCCCTAGGCCTCTCCCAATTTTGGGCATGACAGAGTCAGGTGAGGCAAAGTATGCCCAGAGCGTGCAAGTAGGTGGGGCTAAGGACTCAGGAGAGCGAGAGTGAGTGATGATGGCATTCCTGAAGGCTCCTGGGAAGTTTCAATCCTGAACCCACACATCTGCAGCATCCCAGCCCCTCTGGGGGCCTCAATTTTCCCACCTGTAAAATGGAGGGGTTTAGAGTATTGTAGACAATGGGACTTGTTATTGAACTGTTGGTAGTGGAGAGGTGGGAGAGCCATGAAAGCGGGTTATTAGGCTGCCAGAGATGGAGCAGGGGAGAGTAGTCAAATCAAAGGTGGGTCCTGGAGGTGCTAACAATTTCCAAAGCCCCAGAGACTCTGTATCATCTTTTTCCATCAGTCCACATAGGGCACTATGAGTTCCCATTGCATTTAGGCCACCCTGGATGCAGGCCCTTCGAATACCCCAAAGAATCCTGAAAATTTACCATTTCTGGTCTCTGCCCAAACGGGGATTTGGGAGGAAAGCCATTGGGCTGCATTTAGAGGTTAGTGATGCTCAGAAAGCGTATGTTGAGCCGGCTCCTGGAAATGGAGGCCCTTTGCTTATTTACTGGAACAAAATCCCAGCCACAGGCAAAATGAGGAGGTGCTCAGAGGAGGGAGAAGGGAGAAGGGGAAGTAAGGTGAGGGCTGGGGGCGGGGAGACTCCCCCAGGTCTCCCTGGAGGGATGCCATGAGATGGGCCTTACCATGGTCACTCAGGGCTAAACAGGGGGGAACTTTCTCAGTCAGCCCACTGATTTTCAGGAGGCCAGAAGCAGAGGCCTACCCTGGGACGGAGGACACACCCTGTCTTTGAAGGTGTTTAAGCCACAGCCTGACAATCACCTGCCATTGGGAATACTGTTGAGAGTATGTATTCATTAAATTGGGGGATTAATGGGAAAGCTAGAGCACATTTAAGATGTCTTCTAGGCCAGTGGTCCTATTAGTCACAGAGTTCAACTGTTGTGTGACTTTCAGTGACCTCTTCCCATTTCCAGGGATCAGTCTCCCCATCTGTAAAATGGAGTTGGGTGCACTTGGGTTTCTAAGGGCCCTTCTGTTGTAGCATTCCCCTACTCCATGACTGTAAGCTTTGGAGTGCAGAGACCCCTGCCCTTGTTCATCGCCTTGCCAAGCCCTGACTCCCACCTACTTCTCTGAGATTCTCTGTGGCCATCTCATTCTTTCCTCATAAAAGCGTAGAGCAGTAAATGTCCCCAGTTGGAAGCCAGGCTGCGGTCAGTATCAGCTTAGAAAAAGTGAGGAAATAAAGAGGCAGTGGCAGGGCCCTCTGAAGGAGGGAATCAACCTGATGGGATTGGGAGCCTGGAGTCCTCACCAGCCCAGAGATTACTGTAGCTTTGTAGTAAGTTTGGAAATTGGGAAGTGTGAGTCCTCCTACTTTGTTCTTCTTTTTCAAGATTGTTTGGCTATATGGGGCCCATTGCAATTCCATATAGAGGTTTTTGAGGATTGGCTCTTTCATTTTTGCAACAAAAAAAGTTATTGGAATTTGATAGAGGGTACATTGAATCTGTAGATTCCTTTGGGTAGCATTGACATCTTAACAAAATTAAGTCTTTTAACTCATAAAAACACAATGGTTTCTCATTTATTTAGGTCTTAACTTCTTTCAGCAATGATTTGTAATTTTCAGTTTACAAGTCTTTCACCTCCTTGGTTAACTTTATTTCTAGGTATTTTATTCTTTTGGATGCTATTGTAAATGGAATTTTTCAGATTTTTCATTGCCAGTATATAAAAACACAACTAATTTTTGTATGTTGAAATTGTACCCTGCAACTTTTCTGAATTTGTTTACTAGCTCTAATAGCTTTTTTTTGGTGGGATTCTTTGGAATTTTCTATACATAGGATCATTTCACCTATGAATAGAGATAGTTTTACTTCATTATTTCGTTTTCTTTCCTGATTGTTCTAGCTAGAATTTCCCATACAATGTAGAATAACAGTGGTGGAAGCAAGCATCCTTGTCTTGTTCCTGATCGTAGGTGGAAAGATTTTAGTCTTTCACCACTGAGTGTAATGTTAAGTGTGGGTTTTTCATATATGGCTTTATCATGTTGAGAAAATTCTTTTCCTAGTTTTCTGAACCTTCTTTACATGAAAGGGTGATGGATTTTTGTCAAATGCTTTCTCTGCATTAATTGAGATTATCTCTTTTTTTATTTCATTCTGCTAATATAGTGTATTACATTGGTTGATTTTCTTATGTTGAACCTCCCTTGCATTTATCAAGGAAATCTCTTTTGATCATGGTATATAATTCTTTTTATATGTAGTTGGATTTAGTTTGCTAGTTCGCTAGAATTTTTTGAGGGTTTTTGAATATATATATATATATATATATATAGACACATATATATATCATATACATAAGGGATATTAGTCTGTAATTTTCTTATGATGCCTTCACCTGGCTTTGGTATCAGAGTAATGCTGGACTCATAGAATAAGTTGGGAAGTGTTCCTTTCACTTCAATTTTTGGGAAGAATTTTTAGAAGTACTGGTATTAAATATTCTTTAAATGTTTGGTAGAATTTACCAGTGAAGCTATGTGGTCCTGTACTTTTTTGTTGGGAGGATTAAAAAAAAACAAATTACTGATTCTCTCTTTCTTTTAGTTTCAGGTGTACGAAACAATGTAATAGCTAGACATTTACACCCCTCACTCTTGTTATAGTTCTGTTCAGATTTTTAATTTCTTCTTCAGTCCGTTTTGGTAATTTTTGTGTTTCTAAGAGTTTGTCCATTTCTTGTAGACCATCTAATTTGTTGGTGTACAGTTGTTTGCCGGGGGCCGACAGCATCCCGGTGTCTGACAAGGCCACATTGAAATAAAGATCCACGCTCAGCACTGGATGTCTGGGATGCTGCCTTATGGTTGGTCATGTAATATCTCCTGTCTCTATGAACGCATGTGCCTTTCCTCCTGTAGGAGACAATATACTCACTGCATTTGTGACAAGTTCCTGGGGTACCCTGATGATAGCTGGCTGTGAAAGTCAACAACGGGGCAAGATTTCCTAAAGAAAAGGAAACTCCCTGAAACAGGCTACAGCCTGAGGGGACCCCTGAAATGAGATATTGGGGACTCAAGCTCCTTAGCCTATGCAGCTGTGAAAGGTTTCCTTGGAGATCAGGAGACCAAGGTCCCTCGGCCATGAGAGTTCTGATAAGAGACAACTTACTGACCATGAGGTATTTTAATGAACAGCCTTGTTTTAACTCTTTGCTTTGTACATTGCTGTAGCAACAAAAACTGAAGCTCTGACTGAGAAACAGATGTTCCCCTCTATTGCAATAATATGCAGCTCTTCGTAGGATAGAAAAAGTTTGAGACTCCTTTTACTACAAAGTTCAAGTATACGCCCTGTAAGTAATCATGGTAACCACTGTACACTGGAAAGATACAATTACAGAAAGGTAAAAGCTCTGAGAAAGAGAAAAACATCCTGTTCATGTGAAACATAACTTGCAATTGAGGTAATGGTCAGAAGCCCCTATAAAAGGGGACAGGCTTTAATAGTAAAGTGTGTGTGACACTCCTGTGAACCTCTTTCCGGTGTCTCCCTCCTTCTTTCTCCTCGCCGACGCCGTCCCACCCGAGGGAACCCCTGGTCCTCACGGGGGCTGGCTCCCCGCAGTTGTTCATATAGTATTCACTTTAAAAATATCATCCCAATTCCTTCTGGTCTCCATGGTTTCTGGTCAGAAATTGGCTGATAATCTTATTGAGGATCACTTGTATATTATGATTCAATTCTCTCTTGCTGCTTTCAAGACGTTTGTCTTCGACTTTCAACAGCTTGGAGTTCATTGAGCTTCTTGGATGTGTAGACTTAAATCTTTCATCAAGTTGGGGATGTTTCCAACCATTATTTCTTCAAATATCCTTTCTGTCCTTTTTGTTTTTTTAATTTCTTCTCCTTCTGAGACTCCCATAGTGTATAGCCTGCTCTGTTCAATGGTGTACCACAGATCTTTTAGGCTCTTCATTTTTAAAAATTTCTGCTCCACAGATTAGATAATTTCAATTGTTCTGTCTTCAAATTCACAAATTCTTTCTTCTGCCAGCTGAAATCTGTTATTGATACCCCCCAGTGAATTTTTAATTTCAGTTATTATACTTTTCAGGTGCTGAATTTCTATTGGTTTCTTTCTTATAATTTCTCTTTATTGATATTCTCATTTGGTTAATATATCATTTTCCTGGCTTCCTTTAGTTCTTTGCCAATGGTTTTCAGTAGTTTTTTGAGCATATTTAACAACGTTAATTTAAAGTCTTTATCCAGTAAGTCCAAAGTAAACTTATTTATTTATTTATTTATTTACTTACTTACTTACTTATGAAAGGGCCATATTTTCCTTTTCTTTGTATGCATTTGTGATTTTTGTTGAAAAGTGGACATTTGAATATTAAAATGTTGTAACCGTGAGAATCAGATTCTTCCCCTTCCCCAGGGTCTGCTGCTGTTTTTGATTATTGAAGGTTGCAGACATCCATTTGTTTAGTGAATTTCCCAAACTATTTTCCAAGATCATATTTCTTGTCATGTGTGGTCACTGAAGTCTCTATCCCTTTACCTTGTGTTCAACTAGTGTTTTGACAAAGAGTTCCTTTAAAGCTGGGGCATTTTGAAGTGTCCTTTTTCTTGATTCTATATTCACTTAGTTGTTATATATCTTTGACTTTTTTCCAGAGCTCTGACAAAGTTGATAGTAACAGTTTCTGTGTGCTTTTTAAGGTTTCTGTGGAGGGATGGACATTTGGAGCTGCATACTCTGCCGTTTTGCTGATGTCACTCAATTCTTTGCTTCTTGCCCATAGGTATCACACAGTGGGGGTGGTGTCTTCAACCTGGAGCTCCTTGGCCATAGGGAAAGCCAATGACCTTTTGCTCTGTAAGGGCAAAACATCTGTGTGCTGGAGCTAGTCTGAAGCTGAAGTGGATTCCCTGGCAGGAGGATGGGATGGTTTAAAGGATTTGAGCCAGACCTTTAGAGAATTGTTGGAATGCAGAACTGCCTAGAGACAGGGATGGATGAGATCACGATAATACTTGTAATAATAGCTACCATTTAGGGAGTGCTGACCGCATGCCAGGCACTGGCTTAAGTACTTTGCATGCACTATCTCATTTCTTCCTCCTGGCAGACTATTAGGATCACCATCGTTGAGGCCAGGGAGGGTAAGCCACTGCCCAAAATTACGCAGTAGAGCAGAGATTGGACCCTGGGTCTGTCTGATTCCAAAATCTGTTAATGGCAATGAAATACCTCCTCCTGGAATCTCATGGGATTTGGACCTCAAACTCAGAGACCTTGGCCACCTGTCCAATAGCCATCAGTAGAGGAAAGGGGGCATCTGTGGCTTACAATAACTTCAGTTATTGTAATTTTCAGTCTGGAATTTCTACTTTTATAATTTCTATCTCTTTATTGATATTCTCACTCATACATCATTTTCTTGGTTCCCTTTAATTCTTTGTCCATGATTTTCTTTAACTCTTTTAGCATATTTAAGAGTTGATTTAAAGTCTCTGTGGCTCACTCCTGTCCTGGGTAGATTCCAAGAAGCTAGCAGTTTAGTTCCATGTTCCTTTACCACCACTCCCATTCATCCCCTGCCTTTTGTTACCACCATGTTTAACATCAAAAAAAAATGAAGAGGATTGGAGTTATTCAACCTGGAAAGGGAGTGTAGCTGCTCTCTGCTTCTGCTGAGGACTGAACCAGAAAAATCAGGTAAAGATAGCACTGACTATTTTAAAAATCAGTAATTTCTAATGTCAGGCACTGTGAGCATTATATCTGTTATCTAATTTACTCCTCACAACAGCTCACAAGGTAAATTTAATTCATACCTCCTTAGAGATGAGGAAACTAAAACTCAGAAGAGTTAAGTAAATTGCCCAAAGTCACACAGCCTATAAGCAACAAGATCTCATTCACCCATTCAATCACCATTTGGTACCTACCAAGTGCTAGGCACTGTTCTAGGAACCGGGCAAACAGTGATGGAGGCAACCAATGATCAAATAAATATAAAATAGAATGCCAACTAGTGATAAGTGCTTCAATGAAAATAAAGGAGGGTTGTAGACTAGAGAGTGCTGTGGAGACAGAGCTGAGGCAGGGAATATTTGAGCTAGGATGGTCAGAGACGGCCTCTTGAATGAGGTGACCTTTGAGAAGAGATCGGGATGAAGGGAGGGGGGCCACCTTGTGCAGATCAGGGTAAGAACATCCTAAGCAGAGGAGATTGCAAGAGCAAAGTCCCCAATGAGGGAATGGGCTCAGTTCAGTACCCTCAAGGAATAGCAAGGGGCCAGTGTGGCTAGAGCGGAGTAGCTGAAGGGCAGCATGTAATTAAATGATGTAGGACTTCACCAGCTGCAATGAATACTTTGGTTTGGTGTGATGAGATGCCAAAGGAGGGTATTGAGCATAGGAATGACAAGATCTGAATGATGTGACCTTTTAAAATATTTTTCCAGCTTCTCAGGAGACTAGAGTGCAAAGGATAAGAATAGAGGCAGGGAGACCAGTGAGGAGGTGTGTGGTGGTCTAGATAGACACAAGGGGCCTATGCTTTTGGCGCATGCTAGTAAGTGTGACTGTTGTGCAAGAAGCTAGATTGGGAATGCAGTTGGGAGTTGGAACTGTCAGGATTGCTGATGGATTGGACAAGGGGGTACGAGAAAAAAGGAGGATATACAGGCTTTTGGCCTGTGCATCTGGATGAATGATGGTGCCAGGCACTGAGATGTGGAAGATTGAGGGGGAGCGATTTGGGGTTAGGGTACAAATTTGTGTCCCAGTATGAGTGACTGACTCTAGTGATCTGGGTTCTCCCTCAAACTGTTTCATAGTTAAGGATTCATTTCTAGAACAAGATTCTTGGGAATGATGCTGAAAAATCTCTGGTCTGTGTTCTTGAAACTGGAAAGACAGACACTGTCTTGGCTGGTTGGGGCCTGACCTGTTCTGAGGTGCGGCCAAGCCAGATGGCCCCTTGAAGTCCCTTGTGGTTTAAGGATTCTCTTCTGTGATCTGTGACCTAGAGGTGGGAGTGGGAATTTTCTCTTTTAACTAACATTTTTCCTTTTTCACAGGCTGATCTCTTTTAGATCCAGTCTAATTTCTTACAGGCCTTGGACTAATTTGCACAGCTGGGTTTTACATCTGAGAGATTGCCATCTGCACCAGTTGCCTTGCTGGCTGCAGGCAGGATGAGACTGCAGCCCCAGGGTAGGCCATGGGCTCCTGGAACTGTTTTTTGTGATGATGCCCTGGGCTCGAGGATGGACCTGGTCCTCTGAGCCAGATGCGTACTCCAGTCTGTTCTGTGCTCCCAGGTCCCAGTCAGGGGAGCCTTGGACCTCAGCCTCAGCTGGGCTTTATGGATACCAGCATCCTGGGAGGTCAGGAAACAGATTTGCAGAAACACACACACACACACACACACTCATGACGAAAGGGAGAGAGTCAAACAAACAGGTACAGACAGAAAGAGGGAAAACACAGATACAGAGATCACAAGAATGACAGTGAAAATAAATAATGAGACATAGATATGAGAAAGACAGCTAGAGATAGAGGGAGACCAAGATAGAGAAACAGAGAGACAGAGGCAGAGAGAAAGAAAATTTGGGGAGGGAGATGGACAAGACAGTGTGGGAAACAGTGAGAGGCAGCAACAGAGGGAGTGAAACCAGGCCAAGGTACAGAGGGAAACACGCTGAAGCAGATGGAGTAAGAGAAAAAAGCTCAAAGAGGAGGACAGATAGCAGGGGAAGAGGGTGGGAAACTCGTGGGAATGATGTGTTTGGAGGCATGTGTGCAGCCTTAACACAGTATAAGGGCTTAATAAACTGTGGCTATAAATATTATCAGTATTAGAAAAATGAGAGGAATTTGCCATGTTTGTAGGTTAAAACAGTTGACTATCAGCAAGTTCATATGGTTCAATCTCAATGTTATTGTTTTATCCCATGGGAACCTGTGTGGATGTGAATAGGTAAGAAGAGGCCAGCAGGGACAAGAAGCATGGAATGTGCAGGGGGGGGTGATAAAGCCATTTCCAATGACACATTCAGAAAACGTGATGACAGACAGAATAGAGAGAGTTAAGGGGAATCGGCTCAATCGTCTTTAGCTTTCAAAGCCAAGCTGAAGCCCCATGATCTCAGCAGAAAGCTTCTGTTGGCCCTTGTCCCCCGCCCAGGGTTCTCCCCCGCCAGCCTCTGGGCTTTCACACTCAGCAGTGTTGAGATAGCTTACTCATGACTAGAGGACCCCTGCCTGGCACACCATGTACAGCACCACACAGGCTGTGGAGCCTGAGCTCTTCCATTGGAATCCCCGCTCTGTCTTCTGGGTGACCTTGGGCTACTTACTATCTCTGAGGGTCACATTTCCTACCTACCTCAAAGCTAGTGTGAGCATTAAATGGGGTAACACATGCAATATAGTCAGTAGGCACTAGCTGTTGTTATTCTCATTGGCCATTAGTCATTGTTCACAAACCTACATGTGTCTCTCACCAACTGCAGCCTTGAATGTGTAGGTGACCTGCAGAAGAAGCTGGCACCCTTCACCATAGAGCTGCGCACACCCTTGGCCTCGGATTCACTGAAGCTCAAGAAGATCCGGGCAGCTGGAAGGGCCCGTGCCAGCGAGGCCAGCCAGCAGAGTGATGATGACAAAGCCAGCTTCAGCAGCAACTCTCCATCAGCCTGCAGAGCGCAATGGCTGCCACTACATGTCCTCCTTCCAAATCTCGTGTGAAGTCATCTTGTAGCCAACCCTACCCTGGAACCTACGGAGAAGGGAACTCTGAGGAGGTGGGGACTGCTGAGCAAAATAAAACTGGATTCTGGGTCTCTCTCACCTCCTCCTCACCCACAAGAGAACTTTGCCTGTAATGGCACCTGTGAGAGTGACCTTGTCAGTACTGAGTGATGGGTGGGGATAGAGGGGTGGGTGTGGGAAACAGAAACTGAACACCTCCCTGCAGACCATAGCTTGGTCACTCTGGTGTCCAGCCCAGCTGAGACCAAAGGGGTTTGTGGTTCATAATCCACAAAAATCACCTCAATTCTCCATGTTACCTGTGCACAGTCCCAGGATTCCTGGTTCTCTGGGGACTTTCTGGACACCCCTCCCCCAGCTTCCCTCAGTTAAGGATAATATGGTTTCCATTAATTTCTCAGTTAAAACCAGGTTCAAATTCATTTTGTTTAGAAAGTTAGAGGAGAATTTCATGGCACCCTTTAAGATCCCCCCTGGGGTATCACTGGGCCGTCACCAGTCCAAGGCCAGAATGGTGGAAAGGAAGAGTGAGGGACAACAAACGGGAGGGTGCAAGTGGCAAGGCAGCCAGTTTTCAATTAGCTCTTGTTTGCTTTTATTTAGACCTCATTGAGACCACATTATAACCATGCCCTCCCTAGGGCCAACAAAAAGAAAGAGGAAAATAATATCCTTTGGGCCAGCTGGCCAAGGGCTTCGTTTAGAGAAAGAGAAGCATCTACAGCTACCTTGCCCCTCTGATTACAAATGATTTGCGTTTCAAAACAAACCTTCTGTAATTCAGAACGAATGAAGTCCCTGGTGGAGGGACTGAGCTGGGGTAAAATCTGGAGCTGACAGTATAGCTGCTTAAAGTGGGGGGCTCAGCCATGAAGAAGCCAGAGGGCAGGGGCGGAAGGGAGCCCTTAAGCTGGTCCCAGGGCAGACTGCTTGGCTTCTCAATCTTGGATTCACTGCTTGCTCGGTATGTGACCTTGAGCTGGTTCCTAACCTCTAGGTCTGTTTCTCCATGTATAAAATAGGTATAACAATAATAGCGTCTGCCTTATGGGGTGATTGTACAAATATGTATTTCTATGTATCTGATATATTTTGCTAGTACTATTGTTGTTAATAATATTATTATTGTGAAAAGCACTTAGGACTAAGCTGTTTTATTAGTTGATGGCACAACTTTATGAAGAAGGTGTAACTTACAGTTGAAATAACTGAGGTTCAGAGAAGCAAGAGATCAGCTAGGGTGTTAGCTAAGGTAGGCGTCAGCTTCCACAGGTGGAGTCAGACTGAACCAGTGCCCAGCAAGTCAGTGACATTCAAGGACAGGAAGCTCAGAGTGGGGCTCCAGTGTTGGAGTAGAAACAATTGGCTCTCTGCCCTGGTTGGTGGGTTTACAGGGGTGTGTTCTAAACCCCCCAATCACTCAACTTTTATTGAGTACCTACTACATACCCTGCACTGCTCTACGTGTTGGGAATACAGGAGAGAGCTGAAGATCCTGCCTTATATTCTAGTGGTCAAATAAAGGCAATACATGAATAAATATAGAAGTGGTGAGAAGTGATATGGAGAAAGGAAAGGCAGGTAAGAGGGGAAAAGAGTACTAGGTAGGATAGGGTCGTGGAGTCGCTATTTAATATCATGTGGTTAAGGCAAAGGCCTTTCCTATAAGGTGACATTGGAGCAGAGATTGAAGGGCATGAGGGAACGTTATGTCAAATTCTATGGAAAGTGTGTCTCCACTAGAGGGAAAAGTAAAGTGACAAAGGTGGGCGTGTGCTTAGTGTGTTTGGAAAATGGAAGGGTAGAGGGGAATGAGGTGGCCTGCGGGGACTGATCTTGTTGGGTTTGTAAGTCATTTGGCTTTTGTTCTGAGGAGAACAGAGCTATTGGAGGGTTTTCATGAGACAAGTGACAGGATCTGACTTATGTCTTAACAGAAATACAATGGCTGCCATGATATGAACGGATAGATGGCATGACTGAATGCAGAGTAAGGAGGCTCTTGAGACTGTCCCAATGAGAAATGATGGTGACTCCGACCAAAGTGGAAGTGGTAAGGCGGTAAAAAAAAAAAAATGCTTGGCTTCTGCATCTCAGCCCCTGAAGGAGCCCAGCACCCTCTCGGCTTGGCTTCTGCACCCAGCCCCAATTTCCTGCCCTGTTGGCCAGGATCCTGACAAGGTAGGAGGGCAGGGCAGGCAGAGACAGCAGGACCTCAATCTGAGGAACTAAGCAAATCAAAGGGGGTGATGTGGCCTGTGTCAAGAGAAGGATGGAGAGACTTCTGTCCAGGCCTCAGTCACACATTCCCCAACACACTACTTTGTGCCTGGCAGCATTCTCAAGCAGACAGCGAAGCAGCACCCTACATGGGCATGGTGTCTCAAGTCAGCTTGTCGGGCACAATTGCAGATATTCAAAATTAGCCTTGAGAGTCCTTGCAATTGCTCATGAAGTTGGAACCAATCTCTGCCTCATGACTTGAGCTGCATATGAGGCTATAAGGAGCCATGTGGTATGAAAACACAAAGTATCATTAAACACATCCACTGTACTCAGTCAGTGTGGTGAGATGTGGATGTCAGGAGAGGCTACAGGCCTGTGGGCACGTCATGGGAGAACAGCAGAGCCACATAATAAAGGTCCACACGATGCAACTTCACCATGCTGAGTGTCTAGGAGGTGCAGACTGAAGTCACAGTCCCTCAGAGAAGTGGAGGAATGAGCACTGCTTCTTTGGACTCTATCGCACAGAGGTAACCCATTTAGTTCATGGGGCCAAAGGTCCTTATGACAGGGCGGCCAGGAGATACCAAGGAATCACCCCCATCTACTCTTTGACTTTCTGCAAAGTGATCGTCCAGCCCTTGCTCATATGCCTCCAGGGATGGGACAGTCACTACTTCCCCCCTTCCCAATTTTGAGCCTGGATATCTCTTAAGGAAATTATTGATTGGACTACGCTGAAGAACTCTGTCTCCCTGTGGCTTTTCCCCAGGAGTCTGCTCCCTGTGTGCATGGCAGCACTTCAGAGCTCTGAGAACAGAGATCCCCTTCCCATCTTCTCTGCTCTGTGCCATGAACCTCCGCGTCCTTCAGCTCCTCACAGGCCTGGGCTGCAGCCCTCACCAGTCCCCGCACACTGCATCACGCACTCTGACTTCCCGCTCTGTCCTGCACACCTCCTCAAAGGGTCCTTCAGGAGGACCCCATGTTTCCACATTGCATCCTGTGGGGCTCTTGCCAACTTCCAGGCCTACCAAACTCTCCCTACAAGCAGGGACCAGAACCGTCTAAAACCTGTCCCACCACACACTGATGCCCCTGCCTTTCTGAGCAAGTGCTACACTTGGAACCAATGGATTTGGGGCTAGAGCTCTTCCCCAGCACCTGCTTCCCAGCTTTGAGCCCGAGTCAATTGAGGGTGGCCTCTTTCCTGAAGCTGCCCCTCTAGCCTCTCCCTTCTCCTCTGACTCATCCGTCTTCACACTTTTCACTCACCCCACTAAGTTCTCTGAGTCCCACCCCCACAAAGCTTCCCTCCCCCACGGGTGAGAGCGAGGCCCAAAGCCTTCAGTTCTGGGGGCTCCCCCTTCTCCCTATGAGGTCATAGCAAGCTTGATTGCATCCAGACGGCCTGCCACTGCTGCCTCCCGGCCCACAGCCCCTGGAGGAGCTCGGCACCCTCTTGGCGTGGCTTCTGCGCTCGTCCAAGCCCCAATTTCCTGCCCTGCCAATCAGGAGGAGATGGCACCCCCCAACCCAAAAGTGTGTCTCATTTCTCCACTTCCTGCCACCCCAAGCCTGTGATGGATTCTCTTCCATCAGCCATGACACCCTCAGCAGTAGATCTCCCTTTGTTGAAACCTCCTGACAGGGCAGGAGGGTGCAGAAAGGGCAGGAGTGGAGGGCTGGCACAGGGAGCAGACACAGGTGAGAGTTTCCTCAGGGCCCCACAGATCCAGAGGCAGGAGAAACTAGGGATGGCTGGCACTAGGCCTGAGAACAGGACTGGCCGCTACCTCCGGCCCATGCGGGTAAGGGGTCAGAGGTCAGGGCTGGTGAGCTCCTCTGGCCTCCCTTCCTTCCTGTGGCATCAGAAGCTCTCCCCACGCCAAAACCCAGGGAGCATGTGGCACACACCTGGCTGGAGGTTTCTGTGCAAAGCTATGTTCATGGCTCACCAGAATCAGGGCCAAAACCGGATGAACCTTGGGAGGTACAACTGAGGGAGGTGGGCCCTAGTGGATAGAGCTCTTGCCCCAGAGGCTGGGTTACCTTCCCTTCTGTAGGCTGTCTCCGTGCCAAAGCTGAACAGACTGAAGGAACTGCTGAGCTTGGGGCCCGATGACTAGCCTTTGATCTCTCCACAGTACATCTTTGCTGCCTCTGAGGCCTCCCTGGAAAGCCAGCAGAGATTACAGGGCCTTGCATGGTTGCTTTCCTAGCCCCGGCAAGGTCCCCAGAAAGCTGCCGGGCCTTCTCCCAATAGCAACTCTGTCCTCCAATGAGAATAAGAGTCATAATAATAAGTTATGCTGCCTAATCAGGAGTACCAATGTGGTAGGTAATATGATCAAACCCATTTTACAGATAAGCAAACTGAGGCTCAGAGAGGAAAGCTACTTACCCAGAGGTAGGAAGTCGTGAAGATACGATTTACACACAAATCTGTGACTTCAGAAGGCGGTTCTGGTCCAGCACTTCCAGCTTCTCTGCATTCAGGTCTCCTCCCCCACTTTCCCTCCGTTTCCTTACTCTTCATGCCCGTCCCAGTCTCTGCTTTGTATCCTCCCCTCCATCTCCTACCCCTGCCCCCACCCCAGGCTGCGTGCAAGCCAGCCATCGGCCAGCTCAGCCCCTTGCCTGAGACGTGGAACTCAGCTGCTCCAGACACACATTTTTACCAGACCAGATAAGGTTTCACCATTGGGGCAGTGAGCAATTTATTTCTGAGCCTGCAGTGGGAAGGGGGGAAAGCCCTAGAATTCAGCCTGCTGCAGCAAAAAGAAGTAAGGAAACATGTATCTGTGCTGTGTGTGTGTGTGTGTGTGTGCGCGCGTGTGCGCACGCGTGCCCGTGCGCGTGCGGGATGGGGGAAGGGACAACCAGACTGCTTAGAGTGGAAGGCAATAGAAACTTGTTGGCTCCTCTTCAGTCCTAAACAGAGGGACACGATTAAACTGAGTAGACTGTGTCAGAATTTAGGGCACAAACACTCTGCTGTCCTTACCTTTTCAATTACTGCAGTCCAGCTACCACACCTATCACTGTTGAAAAGTGCTCTTATGGGGCCGGCCGAGTGGCGCGGTGGTTAAGCGCTGGCCTGGGAAGCCAGCAGCCCCGGTTCGGGTCCCACATATGAGGGCCAGTGACACTGCCCTCAAAAAAGAAAAAAAAAAAAGAAAAGTGTTCTTATGAAAGTCACCAAGGACCTTCTAATCACCAATATGTTGGGCACTGTCCATTTCACATATTTGACTTGGCAACATTTAGCACAATTGATCCTCCTGTCCTTTTGGCAATACTCTCTTCTCTTGGCTTTTCTGCCCCATTACCATGTCGATGTCCTTCCTGCCTCTGATCTAATCGTGCTGTCTCCTAGACAGAGTCTCTTGCTCTCCTCATTCCGGAAAGTCTCCCCAGACCCCGACCTTAGCCCTCTACTCATGCTATGTTCTTGCTCTGGGCCAGCTCTCGCACTCCAGACCTACCCTCTAAGCTCCAGGATCTGCCACCGCCTGACCACTCTCTCAATCTGGATGGCCCGTGAGCACTTCAAATTCCACATCGCCAATCTAGAACTCAACTAGTCTCCAAACTGTTCCTTCTCTTGTTATTTCTGTGCCAATAACAGGCATCACCAGCCACCCAACTGTGCAAGCCAGAATCTGATTTCACATCTCCCTCTCCATCATGCCTATAACTAATTAACCACCAAGCCTCATTGCTCCCACATCCTCACTATACCTGAAAAGGTCCACTTCTCTCCAGATCCACTGCCACCATCCTGGTTCAAGCCTCCATCACCTCTCACCTGGATTACATCAACTGCCTTCTCAATGGTCCCCCTGCTTCCACTCTTGCTTCTCTATAATCCAGTATCTGCCCAGGACCAGTGATCTTAGAAACTACATATAGATCATCTCCCTTCCCCTGGTTAACAACCTTCACTATCTCCCAGCAACCTTAAGATAAAGTCCAAACTCCCCACCTGGCTTGGCTCCAGCCTGCCTCTCCACTCTCATCCCTTGACATCCCCAACTCCTCACCTGAATCCCAAACTCTAGACTCCAGCAAAACAAGCTTCCTTCTGCTCCTTCAGGAGCAGGCATCAAGCTCTTCCAGATGAGTCCAGAATTGAAGTGTGTGCCAGAGGGGAGGAGTGACCTCCAGATATGGACAACCAGTGGCCATGGTGGAGCTAGACTCAAAGACAGGACTTAAGTGTCATTGACTCATTCTTGAGTCCCTCAGGTTCTGCACAAACCAGGAGCTCTAGGACACAGGGTTTCCTCTACTTTCCCAGGGGCCAAGATAAGCTTGTTCAAATCCAGACCCCAGTATCAGCTGCCAGAGGTCAAAGCCTGAGACTGGAGAAAACATAAAACACATAGGTGGTTCTTTTGTACAGAGCTGAGGAAGGCACGCTGTGCCAAATAGAGCTGGACTCAGTCAGGGGAGTCTCTGAAGCTGAGACAGAGAAATGGAATGAGAGACAGAGAGAGAGAGAGAGAGAGAGAGAGAGAGAGAGAGAGAGAGAGAGAGAGAGAGAGAGAGAGAGAGAGACTGGGATTGAGGGAAGCAAGACAGGAACAGAAAAGCACAAGTGGAGAGAAGGAGGGGGAGGTAAAAGAGAAGGAGGGGGAGGTAAAACCACACAGAGAAAGATAAAGAGAAAATAAAAGAAAAATAAATAGAAAGATGTAAAAGAAGACAGCCTGAGGGAGAGAGAGAGAGAAAGAGTCGGACATAAGAGGCTGAGTGTAAAACCTCTGAACGATAACAGAAGGGCGCTCATAGGAAATGAATACCTAAGTCAGAAATAGCTGGAAGGATTCCCAGCTTGGACAGCCCCCCACCCAGTGCCTGAGCTCAAGCAGCCGACTCCACCCATCCATCCCTAGACAGCTCTATTAAAAGTTTTCCTTCTTGTTGAATCAGGAGACCGGGGTGAACAGGATGGGAGCACAGGGCAAACCACCTGGGCTGGGTTCAATGCTGAGAGGTCCAAACTGAGGAAAGCCTGGGGCAAATCCATTTGGGAGAATGGACTTGAGTGTCACCCCAAAGTTGACAAGAATGCCAGAGGCAGGTGTGCAGCTGTGGTACAGGCCAGAGGGCTAGAGCCAGGTTGGGGGTGGAGGAGAGGTGGATTTAAACAGGGAGTGGGTTCCTGACCGAGAACAGCCTGGAGATGTGCATAGCTCAGCCTCCACGGTGGTGGTGATGGTATGTGAGTGGGGTTGGGCTGCTGATTGGGATGGCTTCAAACATTGATGTGGGATGATCTGGCTTTGAAAAGCAGCCCTGCCACTTCTGAGCTGTGTGGACCTGGGCCTTAGTTTCTTCGTCCGTAAAATTGGGACAATACTCCTCACTTAAAATTGTTATTGGGATGATTTCATATAATAGAGTGAAAATACCAGCAGGGACCTGGTTTTCCTTTACTGCTGGAGCCACGCAGACCACACCCACTTCCACAAAGGGCTGAACACGAAAACTCTGGCGACTTTGGTCCTCTTTTCCAGTTCCTTCAACTATTCCTCAGGGATATTCATCATCTCTTGAACCAGAAGAAGGCATTGCAGGGAGGATGCTGGGAGGTTGGCAGTGGGAGAACTTGGGTAGACAAAAGCACCAAATTTCAGGGGGCTTTTTAAAGACACTGAAAGAGACCACTTGGTCCAAACCCCTTTCCTTTTGCTAAGTTAAAACCTCCTAAGGCAGGCCCTTCCCAAGTAGTCAGTTTATGGGGAGAGTGTGTGGGGGCTGCCAAGTGTAGGGAACACCCAAGAAAGCCCCCATGGAGCTGGAGGAACCCTGCCTCAGGGTCAGACCCCAGTGGCAGCCCTGTGGGATGTTGGGCAGGATGAATCTCCAGACAGATAGGTGGGGCCGGGGAGAGTGGGAGCAGGGGGGCCCAGCTGTGTGCTAAGGACCAGAATCTGGGACCTCCCAACAGAGTGAGTCAGGGGCAGAGGTGCCCCTCTACCTGCCAAGGCCCTTTCCATGTTTTGGCACGAGGAGCTGAAATGTTCCTAGGAGCTGGAGGCCTATGGGGAAGGGAGGAAAGGAACTGAGTGGGGGAGCAAGGAGAGCTGGGGAAGCCCTCCCCCCAGCAGGCACTTCAATAATCTGATTTCCATAAAGAGAACTTTCCCGGCCATAAAGATTTTATTGAAACTCCCAGCAGCCTGATAAAAGCATAATTCCACTGACCACAATCTACCTAGGAATAGCTCCAGGATATTAGGCTGAAACTCGGCAAAGCTATCCTTTCTGGAAGGCTGCTCTGCTCCCCTCTCCCCTTTTCCCTCTCCTCCCATGGGCGGGTGGGAGAGGCCTCCATTTGGCTCAACTGTGGACTATGTACGCTCCATGGGGAAAATGTTCTTCCAATCCTGAATATAAGCCCAGCTCTATAGGCCTGGGTCAGAGAGAGAGGAGGCCCTGGGCCAGGCAGCCCAGCAGAGCGCTGACACCCCGCCCGGAGCTCCGGGCATGCCCTGGCCGGTCCCAGACCTGCTCCTTCCTGTGGGGTACGGAAGGGCCTCAAAGAGGTACCCTCAGCTCTGAGTCCCTGATGGGGAGTCCCCAGAGAGCTAGCGAGAGCCAGACATCAGAGGAAGACTCCAGACTACTGGCCGACAGTCCTGAATGTGAAGCTTTGCTCCTCCATTTATTGGCTATATATATATGATCTTAGGTAAGTCCTTCACTTCTCTGCGCTTCGGCTTCCTTACCTGTAAACTGGGGAAAACAATACTTATTCCAAGTGTTAAGGATAATGAGAGAACAAGGAAACATCTTATGGGAAACACATAGTGTGAGGCCTCACCCCTTATTACCACCTCCCATACAGGACCCTTCCATTCTCCCTCAACTACACTAACTCCTTCTGTGACTTTGGCAAGTCCTTTTCCTTCTGTGAGCCTCAATCACCTGTCAAATGACAGTGGGCAGTTAGATGAAATGGTAGAAGTGACTTCCTGGCTCTAATTTTTTATGACTGAAAAAACTGTCAAAAATGCTGATTATTCAGGACTATTTATTCATTTATTCATTCAACAAATATTTATTGAGCACCTACTATTTACCAAGCATTCTTCTAAGTGCTGAGAATAAAGTATTTTGAAAACCAGACAAAAGCTGCTGCTTCATAGAGCTCGAGGACATCAATAAATATGTTTTATGCCATAAGATGTGAGATCCAAGGATAAAAATAAAAGTAGGGAAGAAAGATAGGGGATGTTGGAGAAGGTCAGGGGTTAAAAGATTTAAAAACATAGGGAATACCTCCCCAAGGAAGTAACACTTGATTAAAGCTCTGAAGTGAATATGGGAACACACCATGCAGATATCTGGCAGATGAACATTCCTGGCAGAGTGAACAGCCTATGCAATGGTCCTGAGGCAGGAGCATGAGTGTCTCTTTGAGGAACAGCCAGGAGATCAGTGTGCTGGAGAAAGGTGAGGGAGGGAGAGAGTAGTAGGCGATGAGTTCGGAGATTTAACATGGGCCAGTTTGTGAAGTGTCTTGTAGGCCATTATAAGGATTTTGGATTTTATTCTGAGTGAAATGGGGGAGCTTATGGAAGGGTTTTTAGTAGAGAAGAGATGTGGTCCAAATTCTGTTTTAACAGGATCCCCCTGGCTTCAGTTTACAGAATAGATTGATGGTGGGAAGAGAGCTTGAAAAGAAGCAGAGAGACCAGTTAAGAAGCAAGTGCAGTGATCCAGGCAAGAGGTGAAAGTGGAGCAGAGACACTGCCGCTAGTCTTAGAGAGAAGAATCTGCTGGCGGACGAGCTTCCAGGAAGGGGAGGTTGTCATGGGGCTGTGGGTCAAGGGAAGAGGCCAAGAAAGGGCCAGAGCTGTCCTGCCTTACCCCAGAGCACGCACAGATGACCTCACTGATGGATGGGCCTGGAGAGACCCAGGTTGTGAGGAAGGCAGAGTCAGTTGCTCAGGTGATTTCAGAGTGCTTCTGTGACCTGTGCTGTACCTCTCTCTTCCTCGGTTCCTTAGAGAGCTGCCCATCAAGTAGCTCTCTAAGGTCAGGGATCAGAGGGATTTTCATGTTCCCCACAATGAGGTATGACTAACGCCCCTTGGCTCATGTTACCTATATCTGAGTGCTGCCTCTGTGGGCTGCCCATAGTGTCCCATGGAAAAGTGGCTACTTGCAAATGTATCTTAATGGTTAGCAAGAGAAGGTGGGATAGGACACCCAATCTTGTAGGGACAGGAGACAGGTATATTGAACAGAGGGCAAGGCAATCGGGGAAAGAATTCAGCATTGAGCACAAAGAAAGCACTAATTAGAGCCAACTTAGGGCAGTTAGCATTCTATTGGGGGTACCAGCAAGGGGTAGGGGTACTCTGGGAGGGCTCTCCAGAGATGGGCTGGAAAGACAACTTGAAGAATGAATGTGGTCTATGTATGCAGCACAGAAAGGCCAACCTGGTCTTTATCCCAGCTCTGCCACTGATTTACTGTGTGACAGCGGTAAGGTTCCTACCCACCTCTGACCACCAGTTTTCCGGTCTGTGCAATTAAAGATTTGGATAAGATGATCTCTTGGCCAAGTCTTAGCAAGGATGTTGTAGGTTGAGAGTATTTAAAATTAGACTGCTGTACTGCCTGGCCCAGAGCCTCCTAGGGGGTATGTTTATTATTTTGCCTGATTAGCAGTTATTATCCAACCTCTGGTAGGATAATCTGTGTATCCTTAATGAAATACCCCTCCCCCATGCTCAGGTTCTGCAGTGCAGTTAGGGGCTGATGCCACTCTTGGAATGTGATTCTTGCCTTGCTCCATCTCCCCTGGACACAGTGATTTGTTTAGAGATGGGCACAATGAGACTTAGTCCTGGGACTATTGACAGAATTTTTGGGAAGAGAGCCTTTCTCCTTACACTGAACTTAGAGTACTGAGGGTATTAAATGGGAACTGTTGTCTGCCATATTGCAACCATAAGGGAAGACGCTACTAAAGAATGTCACCAACACATAAAATAGCAGAACTGAGAAAGAAAGCACAAGACTGAATCCTAATGATTGTATGAGCATCTGGATCCAACTCTGACTAAAGCTAGACCTACCCATAACCATTTGAACATTATGAACCGGTTAATACCTTAAAAAAAAAACAACTGAAGCCTGCTTGAGTTAGGTTTTAGTTACTTGCAACAGGAAAAATCCTGAGTAACATAGACTCTTCTCACCTTGTGTATGGTCTAGTCACTCAGGGTCACTTACCAGTCTTAAATAAACCACAAAACTTTTATATCTCCATCTTTTGCACATGCCGTTGCTTCTGTCTGGAATTTCCTCCTACCCCACCGTTTTGTTCATAGATGTCTGGTGAGCCTATAACAGTCACTCAGAGCAGGATATCTGGAATGATAGGGCAAAGATCTCCAAAAACCTGCTCCTCCTTAAAAGCAATAAGAACCCGAGCACAAATGATCAAAACCAACTTTTCCAGAACTCTGGAAATTAACCAAAAGTTTACAGCAATCCAAGGAGCGTTATTTGAAAAAAAAATCTACTGATTCTTAGTTAGAACAGTGAGCTCTGAGAGGTTTGCACTGGCCCTATCCTTAGCTCTTCCTCCACAGCTCCATGGTAGCCTTGAAAACCAGCAGCCTAGAAGCAACCAGAGGGGGCAGACCAGATTTGGATATCCTCAAAAGGCTCAATTTCCAGATAATTGTCACTATTTGACCGATCCAGCAGCTCCTGAGAAAGCATCATTCATAAAGCTTTTATTTGACCTGACTCAGAGTTCACTCAATGCAAAAGTCGTATCTCCAGACCATTTGTTGAAAATAATCAGTACAATTGTTTAATATCACAGCAGCAGTACCAACTGGGGTAAACAAGAGGCAATCCAGTGAAGAAACTTTAAAGGAAGGTCTGCAGAATGAGAAGTTCATAGGGGGCCTTGAAATACTCTAACATATCATATTCCTGAGGATCTAGCAGGCCACTTGCATATATTCAAGGCTTTGTGCATGAACCAAATATATCTGAGAAGGCACTAAACTTTCACTTCTGGCTGACATTGGGCTTGGTGGAAGTAGAAAGTGATGGCTAAGGCACAGTTATAAACTGCTGGAGAACTGAAGCGTTGCTGAGAGAGAGAGAGAGAGAGAGAGAGAGAGAGAGAGAGAGAGAGAGAGATTGATTCATCAAAGGGTGGATGATTATTGTTTCAAGGCATTTATACAAGTTTCTGTCCAATCATTAGTTGACTATAAGGCTAAACAAGCACACACTTCAGTAGCCACATATGACAGAGAATGCACTTTACAGAATTAATCATTAAAGAGATAAACAATGAAACAAGCAGTAACAAAAACAAACCCTGAGGGGTGGGGGAGAGAACTGATTTCCACAGTTACCATATTATGTTATTTGAAATGTTCAGCTCATGACAAAAAAATTATGGGACATGCAAAGATACAAAATATAGCCCATATTCAGGAAAAAAAATTGTCAATACAAACTGTCCCAAAGGAAGCACAGAAGTTGGACTTACTACACAAAGACTTTAAACCAACTATTACAAATATGTTCATCAAAAATCCTACGGTTTTGGTTACTGTGGATTTATAGTAAGTTATGAAATTAGGTACGTATTCTAACTCTTCTTTCTCAAGAGTGTTTTGGCTACTCAGGCTCCCTTGAAATCTGTATGAAATTTAAGATGGTTTTCCTTTTTCTGCAAAAAACACTGTTGGGATTTTGATAGGAACTGCAATGAATCTGTAGATCTCAAGGTAACATTATCATCTTTAAAATTAAGCCTCGCAAATCATAAACATGGGATGTCTTTCCACTTTATATGGCCAAATGATTTTTGACAAGGTGTCAAAACCATTCAACAGGGAAAGGACAGTCTTTTCAACTAACAGTGTTGGGAAAACTGGGTATCCAAATGCAAAAAAATGAAGTTGGACCCTTACCTAACACCATATACAAAAATTAACTCAAAATTGATCAAACATCTAAACATAAGAGCTAAAACTAAAAAATTCATAGAAGAAAAGATAGGAAGAAATCTTCATGACATTGGATTTGGCAATGATTTCTTGCATATGACACCAAAAGTACAGGCAACAAAACAAAAAGACAATTTGGACTTTATCAAAATTAAAAATTTTGTGCACCAAAGGTCACAAAACATCAACAGAGTAAAAAGGCAATCCAGGGGATGGGAAAAATATTTGCAAAACACAATATCTGAAAAGGGATTACTATTCAGAGTACATAAAAAATTCCTCACGGGGGGAAAAATCCCCTCATAAATGGGCAAAAGACTTGAACTGACATTTCTCCAAAGAAGGTATATAAATAGCCAATAAGCACATGAAAAATCATTCAACATCATAATAATTAGGAAAATGCAAATCAAAACCACTGTGAGATACCACTTCACACTCATGAGGGTAGCTAATATTAAATAAAAAGAAAGAAATCAATAAGCATTGATCAGGATAAGGAGAAATTAGAACTCTTGTGCACTGCTAGTAGAAATGTAAAATGGTACAACCACTGTGGAAAACAGTATGATAAAAAATTGAAAATAGAATTACTGTATGATCCAGCAATTCCATGTCTGGGAATACAACCCCAAAGAATTGAAAGCAGCAACTCAAACAGGTATTTATATACCCATATTCATAGCAGCATTATTCCCAATAGTCAAAAAGTGGAAACACCTCAAATGTCCATAGATAAACAAAATGTATATGCAATGGAATATTATTAGCTCTAAAAAGGAAGGACATTCTGACACACGCCATAACATGGATGTGCCTTGGAGACATTTTGCTAAATGAAATATGCCAGACACAAAAGGACAAATGATTTCACTTGTATGAGATACGTAGTATAATCAAATTCAGAGACAGAAAGTAGAAGGATGGTTGCTAGGGACTAAAGACAGGGAGCAATGGAGAGTTATTGTTTAATTGGCATAGTTCTAGTTTAGAAGATGAAAAAAGTTCTGGAGATAGATGGTAATCATTGCACAACAATGTAAGTGGACTTAATGCCAATAATATTTACACTTAAAATAGGTAAAGTGGTAAATTTTATGTTATGTATATTTTACCACAATAAAAAAAAAATTTTAACATGCAGATTAAATATCTTCATTTGGAGTTTTTTCCAGTTTTATTGAGAAATAATTGGCATACATCATTGTATAAGTTTAAGGTGTACAGCATGATGATTTGATTTATATACAGAGGGTGCCAGAAAACATATACACATTTTAGGAAAGAAAAACTATATTAAAATTGTCATACTCAATATATACCGATAACAAAAGATGAATACAAGTCACGTTTGACTTCTGCAATGACAAGAGGTGCTCAGAGTGGTTGCCATCAGTGTCGGGACACTTCTGATGACGGTGAACATTGTTTGGTAGACTTCTGTGGTGAGCGTGTAAACTGCCCCAACACCACAGCAGAAGAAGGACACGTTGCTGTGCAAGGCCTCCTGGATCGTTCCTTGTGCACATCACACACAGTACCATGGTCTCGAACTTCTCACGAATGCATTCGATTGTTAGGCATGTTGGAGGTTCTGTCACATACTCACACCTCCATTGTCGTACTTCCACAATGTTCTCAAATTTCAAATACCACTTCACAATGGTCTTGTGCTGCTCGAGCAACAACGATGCTTCTGCCGTTTTCTTTGACTGTCCTGCCTGTCGTATGGTGATGCTAGCATTCATTTGATTAACACCATCTTTTAAGTGAATGTCATACTACACATTGCTATCATAATTCAACTTCAAAAAGTAATACATAGATCACATCTTTTAAATTGTGTATACATTTTTTGGCACCCCAGGTATACTGTGAAATGATTACCACAGTAGGTTTAGTTAACACCCAGCATTTCATATAGATACAATAAGAAAAGGAAAATATTTTTTTCTCCCTGTGATGAGAACTCATAAGATCTATTCTCTTAACAACTTTCCTATATATCACATAGCAGTGTTAAGTATAGTCACTACGTGATCCATTCTATCCCTAGTACTTATTTATCTTATAACTGGAAGTTTGTCCCTTTGGACCACTTTCTTCATATTGTCCCTACCCCTACCCCCTGCCCAGTCTGATAGGCCCAAATCTGATCTCTTTTTCTGGGTATTTGGTGATTTTTATTTTTCTTTTAGATTCCACATATACCGTGTTTCCCTGAAAATAATACCTAGCTGGAGAAGAAACCCTAGCAGGATTCCTCCAAAATATGGAGGGCACACACCCCTCACATGAGGGTTTTATAACCTGTTTCAGAGAGAAGGGTGCCTTTTCCATAAACTCCTTCAGCTAAAAATCATGTAAGGGCTTATTTTCTAGCTAGGTCTTATTTTCAGACAGAAAGGTATGTGATATCAAAAAAAATTTTTAAGTTTAAAAATATGTGTAATAAATTTACATTTGCTACCACAAAAATGGTTACAATGGTAAATTTTATGTTATGTATATTTACACACACACACACACACAAACACACACACAAACACACACCAAATAGAAATTGTAGAATTGAAAAGTATAATAACTAGGGCCGGCCGAGTGGCTCAGTTGGTTAAGAGCGCGAGCTCTGAGCAACAGGGTCGCCGGTTCGATTCCCACATGGGCCAGTGAGCTGCGCCCGAGCTGAGCTGCCGCTGAGCTGCCAACAGGTGGCAGGATGGATCAGCTGTTGAGAGCATGTGTGCCTAACAATCAGGTTTCTGATTCGACTCCCACATGGGATGGTGGCTACGCCCACCCACAACTAAGATTGAACACGGCACCTTGAACTGAATGGCTGCAAGCTGCCTATAGGTGGCTGGATGGCGACTGGACTTGGGAGCTGAGCTAGCTGTGCCCTCCACGACTAAGACTGAAGGACAACAACTTGTCTGTTCCCCTTCCCCAATTCCCCAATAAAATCTTTAAAAAAAAAGAAAGAAAAGTATAATAGCTAAAATGAAAAATTCCCTAGAGGGGCTGGCTCAACAGCAAATTTGAGCTCTCAGAAGAAAATAATCAGCAAACCTGAAACTGAACTGAGATTTTCCAGTCAGAAGCATAAAAACAAAAAACAACAAAGAAAAATGAACACAGACTCAGAGACACATGGGACACCAACAAATGTACCAACACATGCATAATGGTAGTTTCAAAAGGAGAAGAGACAGAGAAAGGAGCAGAAAGAACAAACGCCTGGAGAAAAAAATGACCAAGATTCCCAGATTTGAATTTTTTTTTAAAAAACAACAATATCAATCTATATATTCAAGAAGCTCAACAAATTCCAAATAGGATAAATGCAATAAGATCCACACATAGACAGGATATAGTCAATTGATAAAAGTCAAAGACAGAGAAGCTTGAAAGCAGTAAGAGAAAAATCACATAGAAGTGATCAGCAATAAACTTAATGAAATGATGATAAGTTAGCTTCTCATTGGAAACCATGAAGGCCAAAAGACAGTGAGATGACATAATCAAAGTGCTGAAAGAAAAAGATTGTCAAGCATGAATCCTCTGTCTAGCAAAACTGTCCTTCAAATATGAAGGAGAATTTAAGGTATTCTAATATTTAAAAAAACAAACAAACAAAAAACTGAAACGTCATCTCTAACACATCTGTCCTACAAAAAATACTAATGAGAATTCTTCAGGCTGAACTGAAAGACTCTAGGTGGTAACTTGATTTACAGAAAGAAGTAAAGAATACTGGTAAAGGTAACTACATAGGTATATAAAGGACAGTACAAATGTATTTTTTTGTTTGTAATGCTTTTTTTCTACCTGACTTAAAAGATGATGGCATAAAAAAATAAGAAAAAAAGAAAAAAAAGATGATGGCATAAAGCAATAATAACAAAACTGTGTTAATGTGATTTTAAGGTATAAAAATGAAATTTGTATGACAATAACAGCACAAAAGAGGGGAAAGGGAATAAAGCTGTATGGGAGTGAAGTTTTTTTATGCTATTGACATTAAATTAGTATTAATCCAGACTAGATTTTTAAATTAATTGTAATTTCTAGGACAACCACAAAAAAACAAAGCAAAACAAAAAAAAACCCTCAAAAACACATAGCAAAATAAATGACAAGAGAATAACAATGGTACACAAAAATATATAATTAACACAAAAAAAAGCAATAATGCAGAATAGAGGAAAAATGGCAGGTACAATTCCAATCTTACTAGTAATTGCATTAAATATAAATGAATTAAATACCTTAATCAAAAGGCAGAGATTGGCAGAATTGATTTTAAAAACCATGATCAACTGTATTATACATTTTCTACAAGAGACCTACATCATATTTAAAGGCATAAATGGGTTGAGAATAAAAAGACGGAAAAAGTTATGTCATGCAAACCAAAAGAGAGCTGGGGTAGGGATACTAATATCAACAAAATACACTTTAAGACAAAAAGTGTTACTAGAGAAAAAAAACGAATGTGTTATAATGATAAAGGGGTCAATCCATGAGGAAGACAAATATATATATATATATATATATATATATATATATATATATATATATATATATATATATAAAATAAAGGAGCCTCAAGTTACATGAAGCAAACACTGATAGAATTGAGGAAAGAAATAAACAATTCAACAATAATTCTTGAAAACTTCCATACACAGTTTCAATAATGGGTAGAAAGCTAGGCTGAAGATCGACAAGGATATAAAAGACTTGAACAACACTATCAACTGACCTAACAAATATCTATAGAACACTTCACCCAGTAACAGCTGTGTACACACTTCTTTCAAATGTACATGGAGGGCCGGTCGAGTGGCTTGGTGGTTAAGCGCTAGCTTGGGAAGCCGGCGGCCCTAGTTTGGATCCCACATATGAGGGCCAGTGACACTGCCCTCAAAAAACAAATGTACATGGAACATTCTTCAGGTAGATCAGTAAATATTAAAGGATTGAAATACTACAAAGTATGTTCTCCACTCAAAATGGAAATGAAAGTCAATAAAAAAAGGAAATTTGGGAAATTCACAAATATGTGGAAATTAAACAACCCACTTCTAAATAATTGGTGGGTCAAGGAAGAAATAACAAGGGAAATAAGAAAATACTTTCAGATGAATGAAAATAGAAACACAACATACCAAAGTTTATGGGGTGCAACTAAAGCAATACTCAGAGGGATATTTATAGCTGTAAATGCCCATATTAAAAAAAGAAGAAAGATTTCAAACAAAAATCTAACCTTCTCCTTAAAAAACTAAATTAACCAACAAAGAAGAGAAAAACAATGGAGAAAATCAACAAAATCAAGAATTGGTTCTTTGAAAATAGCAGCAGAATTGAAAAACCATTAACGAGACAGAGAGAGAGAGAGAGAGAGAGAGAGAGAACACAAAGTACTAAAATAAGAAATGAAAGCAGGATATCACTACCATCCTTACAGGAATAAAAAAGATAAGGGGATACTATGAACAACTGTATGCCATTAAATTACATAGACTAGATGAAATGTCTAGAAAAAAGAAACCACTGAAACTGATGCAAGAAAAATTAAACATTTGAGTAGACTATAAGTATAAGTAAATAGACTACAAATAGAATAGACAATAAGTAAATCTTAACAGATTAAACTAGTAATAAAAACAAATCCCATAGTTAGAAGCTCAGACTCAGGTGACTTTACTGGTGATGGTCATAATTCATTCTTCCAAACATTTAAAAGTAATAATATCAATTTTTCACAACCTCTTCCAAAAAATGGAATAGTAGGGAATACTTCCCACTTCATCCTAGGATACCAGTGTTACAATGAAATGAAAACCAAAAACATCACAAGAAGCTGAATCCAGCAACTTATAGAAAGGTTTATACACCATCCAAGAGGGATTTATCCCAGGAATTCAAGGTTGCCTTAACATCCAAAAACCAATGAATATATATTATATTAATAGAATAAAGGACAAATAAAATACAGTCATCTCAATGGACATAAAAATAGCTTTTAACAAAATCCAACAAGCTTTCATGATAAAACACAAAACAGGAATACAAGAAAACTTCCTCAACCTTGTCAAGGACATCTACCAAAAACCTCACAGCTGACATTATACTTCATGGGGAAAGATTGAATGCTTTCCTCCTATGATCAGTAACAAGACAAAAATGTCTGCTTTCACCACTTCCATTAAACATTGTACTGAAGGTTCTAGCCAGGGCAATAAGGCAAGATATATATAATATTATATCATATTTTATACACCAACATACATTCAGATTGGAAAGGAAGAGGTAAGTTTCTATTCATAGATGACCTGATCTTGTATATAAGAAATCCCAAGGAATATACACACACAACAGTATTAGAACTAATAACCAAGTTCAACAAGGTTGCAAGATAGAAAATCAATATATAAAAATTAATTGTATTTCTCTGTGCTAGAAGTGCACAATCTGAAAAAGAAATTAAGAAGACAATTTCATTTACAATAGCATCAAAATGCATAAAAGACACAGGAATATATTTCATGAGTGAAGTACAAGACTTGCACATTGAAAACTGTAAAATATTGATGAAATAAATTAAAGACCTAAAGAAATGGGAAGGCATCTCATATCGGAAGGCTTAATATTGTTAAGATGGCAATAAGCCCCAAATCGATCTACAAATTCAATACAATTCCTATATAATAGCCAACTAAGTTTTTGCTTTTGCAGAAATGGATAAGATAGTCCCAAAAGTCATATGGAACCACAAGGAATCCAGAATAGTCAAAATAATCTTGAAAGGGAAGAACAAAATTGGAACACTCATTTTTCCCAATTTCAAAACTCACTAGAAAGCTACAGTAATCAACGAAATATGGCACTAGCATAGATGTTGAGATCAATGGAACAGAAATGAGAGTCCAGAAATAAACCCTTGCATATACAGTCAATTGATTTTCAACAAGAGTGCCAAGACAATTCAATGGGGGGAAAAACAGTCTTTTCAACAAATAGTGGTAGGAAAACTGGATATCCACAAGCAAAAGAATTAAGTTGTACCCCTACCTCATACCACATTAAAAACTAACTCAAAATATATTACATGTAAGAGCTAAAATTATAAAACCCTTAGAAGATAACACACTTTGGTTCTTATGGTTTCCTATGGTTTCTTAGAAACAAACAAAAAAAAACACGTGACAGAAAAAAGAATAGATAAATTGGACCTCATCAAAATTAAAAATGTTTGTGCTTCAAAGGGCACCATCAATTAGATGAAGCCAAATATACATCACAAGATGGGAGAAAATATTTGCCAATCATGTAGCTGATAAATGACTTGTATTCAGAATAAAGAACTCCTACAACTCAACAATAAAAAAACAAACAGTCCAATTAAAAAATTGGCAGATGATCTGTAGACATTTCTCCAACACAGATATACAACTGGCCAATAACACATGAAAAGATGCTCAACATTATTACCCATCAGGAAAGTGTACATCAAAACCACAATGAGATACCAGTTCACACACACTAGGATTGTTATAATCAAAAAGACAATTAACAACAACTGTTGGCAAGGATCTGGAGAAATTGGAACCCTCATCCACTGCTGGTGGGAATGTAAAATGGTGCAGCTGCTTTGAAAAACCACTGGCAGTTCCTCAAAAAGTTACGCATGGGGTTACTCTGTGATCCAACTATTCCACTCTTATGTATATACCCAAGAGAAAATGAAAACATATGTCTGCATAAAAGCTTGTACATGAAGGTTCACAGCAGCATCATTCACAATAGTCAAAAAGTGGAAATAGGCCAAATGTATCTCAAATAATGAATGGATACACAACGTGTGGTTTACCCATATGATGGAACATTACTCAGCCATGAAAAGGAATAAAGTACTGTGACACACTACAACATGAATGAAGCTTGCAAACATTATGCTAAGTGGAAGAAACCAGACACAAAATGCCACATATTGTATGATTCCATTTATATGAAATTTCCAGAAAAGGCAAATCCATCGAGACAGAAAGTAAATTTAGTGGTTATCAGAGGCATAGGGTGGGGGAGGTGGGAATGGGGAGTGACTGCTAATGGGCATGAGCTTTCCTTTTGGGGTGATGAAAATATTCTAAAATTAGATAATGATGATGGTTGCTCAACTCTGTGAATATACTAAAATCCACTGATTGTGCAGTTTAAAAGGGCGAATTTTGTGGGTTTTGAAATACAGCTCAATAAGAGTCTTATTTAAAAACAAAAACCAAAAAGAAGTCACTCAGGTTCATTCCTCTGTGAAATGGCCCTGCGTTTCACAGCAAGGACAAGGGGACAGAAGGGAGAATGGGAAGGCCTGGGCTGTTGTTTATTGAGTGCCTCTTCTTGGCAGGCACTGTGCTGGGCCCTTTACACACGTTAGTTCATTTGAATCTAGGACTAACTTCTGAGGAAGGAATTACCATCTCCACTTCACAGCTGTTGAAACTGAGGCAGTAGCAGAGACAGGATTTAAACTCAGGCTAGGGTCCATCTTCTCTTCTCTGGGGCCTGACTACAGGGGCTCCTGCCGGAGGTGATCGTGTTCCTTTGATCCCTCTCTCCCTGGCGAAGGAGTAGATGGGATGGTGGGCACTGCCCTCTGATGCCTTGTCCAACTGAGCTCGCCCCCTTGGCACTGTGGGCTGGGGAATGGGAGGCGAGTGCAAATGAGCTCAGGTGTATTTTTATCACAGGTCACAGGGAATTTCCCGACCAGTGCATCAATACCAGTTCATTATTCATGGTGGGGGTGGGGTGGAGTCTAGGGCTGGAAGCCGTGCTTAAGGACTCCTGCAGGGTTTCCTCCACGTGAGGAGGCTGCCACCCTCCCTGGCCCTGGCTGGGCCCCCCTCATTTATTGCCAAGCTCTCAAGAGTAAGAGAGATCTAATGCCTGGTTTACCAACGTCCAGAAGGTTTGAGAGACTTGCCCAAGGTCACACAGCTAAGAAGGGGCAGGGAGGGATTTCAAATGGAGGTGCAAGAGGGGCATCAGTGGAGACCCCTCTAGAGCAATGGCGTCACCTTTCCAGGCTCAGTTTCTCTCCCACTACCCCCCCTCCCCACTCCAGCCTCCCCACAGCCTGACCTCTCTGAGGACACTCTTCCAAATGTGTCAACTAACTCAGTAAGGCAGGAGGCAATTCCCGCTTGACAGGTGAGGAAACTGAGACTCAGGAATGGGGAAACCACTGAGCAACCCGTCAGGGGCAGGGCCCCGACCAGAACTCACACCCTCCCCTATCCAGCTGATATTTTCCCCCCAAAGAGCTCAGTCAGACATATCAGTTTTCCAGACCAGCCTGGAAAGTTCAGGCTGCTCAGGCTGGGATGAAGGCTTTTAATCACATCCTCCCACAAGAGCACGGGGCGCATTCAGGAGTCTGGGTCCCAGCACAGAGGCCTGATCTGTAACTATCTCCTTTGTTATGCCGCAACTGCTCTGCTCCATCATCGCAGCACTGCATCTTTTTTTTTTTTGAGGGCAGTGTCACTGCCCGTCCCCACCCTGCCCACCACAAGCTTGGACCCCAAGGGTGCCGTGATCCTGCCGTCTCGGGCTTCTCCAGCAGCCACAGGCACCTTGCTCCTCCTCCCCAGCCTCCCTCAGGACCCAGGCCGCTGCCTGGAGCCAGGCAGTCCGTGGAAGCCCCATCCTCTGTCCCCAGGGACATCTCAAATGACCATTAAGCTTTGAGCAGATGCAGGCAGTGGTAGGCGAGGGCCCAGGGCAGGAAGCATTTTGTTCTCTGCTAATTGGCCTCCTATGGTCACCAGAGAGTGTCTGGGGCCTATAAGGAAAACAGCCACATCAGTTCTCCATGGCTGCTCCTCTGTGGTCCTAACACTAACTGCTCGGGCCTGCTAGGCACGCAGACGTCTGGACAGCCCACACTACAGGGCAGGGAAGGCGAGAAGGGGGTTTTGCATATGGTCTCAGCCCCATGGCGTCCAGCCCAAAGGGCCTCCCTGGGAGATGTGGGGCAGCAGGCACCTTCTCTGCTCAGAAAGAACTTCCCGGCCTTGTTTTCTCTGAGTTCCCGGGCTCTGAGCATCCCCTTGGTTTACCAACTCAGATTCGTAGGTCCTTAGAAAGCATGGATTCCCCCGCCTTGTCTGGCTGCCCAGTTGAGGAAGCTGAGGCTCCCAGTGGGGGAAGTCTTGTGCAAAGCAGTGGCTGAGCTGACATGAAGCTCTCCACGTACTCCCTGCCAGGGGCCCCCTACCCCCAGTTTAGAGATACTGACTGACTCATCAGAAGGCAAGGCCTATGGGATTCACCTCTGTTTCCCAGTCCTGGTGTCTGGTGTTTAGTGAGGCCTTAATAAATGTTTTCAGACAGCTGACTTCCTGATCTGCACAGCTCCTTGGAGACCAGTTGAGTCCTGGAGAACCCTGATGACTGGCTTGAGGGTCGCTGACCCCTGGCTTTAAGCCTCCCTCATCTCCTGCCAACCAACAGCCCTCGTCTTCCCTTGCTCTGGGGTATTTCACATCAAACAGCCTCTGGTTCCCTGTTTTACCCAGCCGCAGTCTCAGATCCTGCCATCTCCTGAACCGTATCCAGAGAGGGTTCACCCAAGTTGATCCAAGGAGAGATCAGGCATCAGAAAACTCTTCAGGCGGACCTTGGGCACAGAGAGGGGCTGGCCTTGGAAATCCCTTTGATCCTTGGTCCCCAGCAAACCACCTCATGCTTTTCTGGATAGAGTGTTGCCAGTATTCTCAACCCCTGTCTCCCCATTGCCACCCAAAGCAATCGCTTCCCCAGCAGCCTGTCTCCTTCATGCTCCTCCTGGAGGCTTGAGGCCTTGAGGAAACATCTCCAGGGCCTGCCGAGAATGACCAGGTCTCTGCAGTTTGCAGACTTCGCATTACGGCTTCCACCTGGCCTGGGAGCCACACTCCCGTCTGTGCCCACGGCCTGCGTCAGGCCTAAGCTTGCTGGCGCTTCATGAACTGCCTTGCTGCATTTAGTTACCCTCGCCAGGGCCTCCTTGGCATCCCTGTCAGTTTTCCCAACCATATTCCTCCCTTTGTACCCACCCAACTCCCAGGCTCAAGCCAAACTGGCCCCATACCCGAGCTCCATGGATGTGGAAAGAAAAATCCTTGCCATGTGACAAGCACTGTGATAGGCACGTCGGTGGCTACCATCTCATTTGATCCTCACATCGCCTGCTGAGGTGGGAAGTCAGAGTCCTGGTTTACAGATAAAGAAACGGAGGCTCAAAGAAATATGAGTTCAGTGGTGGGAAAAGAAGTGAAACCAGTTTTGTCTGGTTGCAAAGGCAGAGTTGGGGCAGTAGGAATAACATGAATTAGAACCAGGGAAAAGCCTTAGAGGTGGGGCAGCTGCCACTCAGACATATGCTGGTTGAACCTCGAGAAGGCTGGGGGGTAGTAGCATTTATTGAGCAGTTGCTGTGTGCTAGGCACTGTGTCCTTGAATCCCCTGAAGAACTCTGTGACATAATAATAATATTGTTCTCATTTTATAGAAAGTGAGGCACAAAGAGCAAGTAAGTAGAGTGAGGACCTGAATGTCTCATAGCGCACTTTCTCTTTCTACTTGTTATTCACAGGAATGGGTGACCTATTGGCCCTGAGGCGCTCAGAGCCTAGATGACGGATCCTGGGTTGAGGGGGCAGCCTGAAAACCAAAGGGCCAGGCCAAGGAGCCAGGAAGGTGAGTGTTGTTGGCAAAGGCGAACGGGAATAGAAGCTCAGGAGTGACTTTGGGAAGCCAGGAGTCGAGGTTCTGAGGCAGGAGCCAGCAGCAGTCAAGGCACCTTAAGGAAGTGAGGGGATAAGGCTCTTGCGGGGTAGGGAGACAAACGCCCACTAGCCCATGGAGGTTGAGAGGAGCCACAGGTGAGTGTGCAGCTGCCTGTCAGGAGCTCCCAGGCTCGTGCTGGGGAACACCGCACAGATGCCAACGCCTCAGAATCTAGGCCCACTGGGGGAGATCGCAGGGCCAGACAGGAGCTGGGGTCAGCCGGGAGGACCCGGGAGCCGGCCTTGATGGGCAGCAGGACTTTGGCAAGTGGAGGTGTGGGGAGGTGTGCAGTGGGCACAGAGGCCTGATCTGTAACTATCTCCTGAGTGGCACCCACACTCCCAGCCACATGAACACAGATAGTGCCTCCCTCCTTTGTTATGCTGCAACTGCTCTGCTCCATCATCGCAGCACTGCATCTTTTTTTTTTTTGAGGGCAGTGTCACTGGCCCTCATATGTGAGAGCTCTTAACCACCACGCCACTGGGCTGGCCCCTCGCAGCATTGCATTTTAACTGCTTTCCCACCTGCCTCCCTCACCCATCAGACTAGAGGCAAGGGCAGGGCCTGTCTCCATAGCCAGGCTTTGTTGAGGCGGAGTCCTGTGAGCCTCTCTCCGTTGTCAGAAACCACTGTTGTTTCTGTTGCACTGAAGTCCGCAGGCCCGGGGGCCTAACTTGGTACTAGGCCACAGTGCATTCAGTGTAGACGCCAGTGGTAGGAACAAATGAGGAACGAGAGCGTAGGTAGGCTTTGGTGACTAACCTTGGTCACGGGGTGGGTCCCCGGGGTGGCATTCAGGAGTGGGGTGCGGAGGGGGTGTGTGCATCTGCCAGTCCCAGTGGCAGTGACTCAGTGCCCTGGGGGCCTGCGCTGAGGGAAAGATGGGGCCTGGCATTGAATCTGCCTGAGTTTCCCAAGGACTAGGGGAGACACCAGGAGCTCTGCTCTGCTCCCCTCCCCTGGGGGTCCCCGGGGTGAAGCCCATCGCCCTGCCCCCACCACACATCCTCCAGCTACTCTTCCTTCCATAGCCCCAAATGAAATCTCATCAGCATATTAATAGGACATTATGGTTTCTAATGAGGATCCAGAAAACATTTATGGAGCAGATTAAAGACAGCTCCACCCCATTAAACAGCCCTGAGCCCTCCCTGGGGATCCGCAGGTGGGGGGAGGGGCGGGGCGGCTGGGAGGAGGGGAACCGTTTTTGCTGCTGGCCTGGCAAGAAGGAAGGCCGGAAGAGAACTGCAGGGGGAGGAGCTGTGCTCAGACCCCCAGGATGCTGCTCCCCGTTTTTTCTCTGGGTTCCCAGTTAAGAGTTGAACAGGCATAGCAATGGCATTGCTTTCATCCTCGTCCGAGAACGGTCCTCCAGCAAAGAGGTCTGGGGCCGTTGCTGACAAGCCCACAACACCAGCCCGGACCGTCGTCGTCTAGACACAGCCTCAGCCTTAATCTCACCCAGGCATAGGGATGGCCACGGCTGGCCACACTGCCACCAGCCTCTGGCTTTTCACTTCAGTTAGATGACCGTGTGTAATCAAGGACCCACACTGACCTGGCATCCACTGTGACGGGCACCACAGGAAGCACTTCCCCGCATGGGATCTCAGTGAATCCATAAAACAACTGCACAAAGTACATGTCTGCCTTCAGTCTGCCGTACACAGGAGAAAACAAGGCTCAGAGAGGGGAAGCAACTTGCAGAGAGTCACACAGCAACTCTGGGATTCTAATGCCAGTCATGTGATTCTGAAGCCCAAATGTTTTCCTTTATGCCCTGCAGCTTAATTAGAACCTCCTTATTGTAAGTAACATTGCTATGTCCTGGGCTTCACCTCCCAACCTCCTCCTCCTTCCCCAAGGGCTCGGTGGTATGATGGAAAATATGAGACAGTAGAAATCAAAAGATCTGAATTTAAATTCCAGCTCTGCCATGACCAAGCTGTATGACCTTGAAAAATCTCACTTAATCTCTGAGTCTCCATTTCCTCCTCATGGTGATCACTTCGTTAGGTACACAAAAGTTGAATAACGTTGGAGTACCTCTGAAGCTGATATAATGTATGTTGGCTGTATTCTTAATAAAAATCTTAAAAGAAAATAAGGCAGGGACTCCAACGTCCTTGTGAAGAGTCCCTGAGAAGTCCTTGGTAGCCACTGAGCACTAGCACTACTCTCTATACCTGGGCTTTTTCATCTGTCAAATGGGGTAGTGTCGCCTCCCCCAACTAACTGGCAGAGTGAAGACACTGCAAGCCACAACATACTACCCGAATGGAACAGTTATTGCCTGCTGGCCTTTGGCACAGCAACTAAGACACCTGAGGCCCAGGCTGGGGTCCTAGGCTCACCAAAGGAGGAGGCCTTTCAGATGCTCGGCTCCTTGATTCTCGGCTCCCCACGCATGGGAAAGTGACAGGAGGGACACTACTCACCCCTTCCAACGCTCTGTCCCAGGCACCCAGACCTCCTTGCTGTCTCTCCGACCTCCTGACTTTTGTGTTTGCTCTTTCCTTCGCCGCCTATCCTCGGGCTGACTCTCTCAATGTCCTTAGGTTTCTGCTGAAACCATTTCATTTTTCTTCAGTGCACTCACTTATCACCTTCTAACAGGGCTTATAATTGACTTACATGTGTTGGTCACTGTCTATCACCTCCCACTGGAGTGTGAGCTCCATGAAGGCAGGGATCTTTGATTTGTTCACTGCTATGTCTCCAGTGCTTAAAACAGTGCCTGGCAATATACAAATATTTATTGAATAAATGAAATAGCCCAGGGACTCTTCCACTTCAGTCCTGAATTTATATTCTCTCTGCCCGGGCTGGACATCTTTTCTGGAAGTAAAATCTTGCTCTGGGTTTCTTTGTCCATTTATTCATTCAATAACATGTGTGTGTATGTGTGTAAGTATGTGTGTGTATGCATGTGTGTGGTGTGCATGCCATGCACTATTCCAGGTACTGGGAGTACAACAGAAAACCAGTCAGATATGGTCCCTGCCCTTAATGAGCTTTGATTTTGGGGGGTGGAAAAGACAATAAACAAGCTGATTTTAAAAAGTGCTCAGTGCTATGAAGAACAGAAAATGGTGTGATGGGATAGAGAGGCTGTGGAATCAGGGACGGGTTCTCAGAAGAGGGATACTGGAACTGATACCCTCATGATGAGATGAAGCCAGCCAGACCATATTCTGGGGGCCAACATGAGCAAAGGCTCAGTGACCAGAATGCCGATCATGAGTGAGGGTCTTAGACCTGATCTGTATCTCATGCATCACCCTTTTGGAAGGTGTCTTGGAAAGCCAAAGTAACATCCCACCTGGAAACACATGTGTGTGTGTGTCAGTTACCTGTACTCATGTGCAGGTGTGTGTTTACACATATGTGGTGTGTGGGTATGTATCTGGACAGATGGCAGGGGACAGTCTGGGCAGCAGCTCACTGAGTTTCTGGAGAGAGAAAGGTATGGTAGAAAGAACACAGACCTTGGAGTACAGAGGTCCTAGGCTGAACCAGAGTTCAGGCTGCAGCATTGGCTCATATGTAATGGAAATTGCAGGTGTAATTTTGGCCAAGTCCCTTTGCCTCCCTAGACCAGTGTTGCCATCAATAAGGTGAGAGGGGGGTGGGGGTGGGGCCTCTTGTATGCCAGCCTGTTGGCCTTGCTTTTCACTCCAAGGAAGTGGTGCCTCCACAGTCCCAGGTGTAGTGGCAGGGGTGGGAATGGAGGGATGGCATTTGAAGGCTGGAAAGGGTGATGGCTGGGTCCTGTGCTGGCTTGTACCTGGGTACCCAGGCCCCGGGGTGGGGAGTAGCCCCTTTCCCTCTGTCTTCCAGCTAGCTCATTTTTTCCCCTTGCTGGGGAGGCCCTTCTCCAGACGCTGGCGCACAGATGCTGCACTTCTCAGGTTCCCTGCTGGGCCCTGCTGAGCCAAGCCTCTGAGCCTAGGCCGAATTGCTCCCTCCTCCCCACCCGCCGCCTGCGCCAGCGCCAGGCCCCCTCCGCCCCACACTGCTCTCCCTGCTCTTCTCTGAACTGCCTCCAGCTTGGCTGCATCGCTGCGATAATGAGGTGTCTGCGACTGAACGCAGTGGGCTCGGCAGGGCAAAACAGCAGGCCAGAGGCCCAGGAGACAGGCTGGAGCAAGCGCGGAGGCTGCCCCAGCTGGTCCTGGAATCCACCAGGTGCCCCCACCCGGCCCGCCAGCCCCAGTGTCATCCTAGGCCCCACTGCCTGGATCCCAGGGGCAAAGGCTTAAGATGAAGAGAGGCCCAGTTGTGAAAAACCCAGCTCCATGATGATGCCGGTGATGATAAGCAGAATCTTGGGTTTCAAAGGGATGCCCCGCTAATAACCCCTCATATCAGGACAACACGTCGGTGTTTACTAGGCACTTTCACTCATTCTGCAAATGTTTACTGAGCACAAGCTCAGTGCCAGACCCTGTGCTGCCCAGTAGGGAGACAGACACGGAATCGGGCCATGATGGTACGTGGGAGTCAGGGTCCAGACAGGGGGTGCAGTAAACTGGGGGACGGGGTGCCCAAGCACTGGCAGGAGTTGGGGGAAGGCTTGAAGGTTGCTCAGAAGAGGAAACCTTTGGAGTCATCCTGAAGAAACAGCGGGGATTAGGCAGGCAAGGTGGAGTGAGGGTGGGAAGGGGATGTCCTGTGCACAGGGAACCACCTCAGAAAGCCATCTTAATCTGCAAAACAACCCTAGAAGGCAGGCATTCTGGCTTCCATTTTATTGATGGCAAAACAAAGGCCCAGATACCATCATAATGCTTTGCTTCTGGGGCAGTGTTAGTTTGAGAAAAGGGTTTCTCAGCTGTCCTGTCACTTTCCTGCTCACACTAACCCAACGATGCAGGGACTTTATCTGTCCTTTACAGACTGCAAAAGTGGCTAGAGAGACAAGTGCTTGCTCAGCTTTTCCCAAGTTTCCTAAGTTGGAGGTCAGCATTTGGAGGGACCGGGGGCTGTAAGGGAGGTGGTGCAATAAAGCCATACCCTTGGGCCTTCCTTCTGCCCTTGGGCACCCCTATTCCATGACATCCCCCCCTCCCCCCAGGCTGATCTCCCCATAGCTAGAGCAGAGTTTAGGTGAGAAACCACTTGCCTAGAGCCCCCATTGAAAGAGGATGGCTGGAGTACTGGTATTCTCGTGTATTCTCCTGGAGCCATGGCTGGCAGGATGGGAGCTGGGACGAGGGTCTGAGCAGGTGTTCCCACATGCCAAGCATGGCAGCTGCACAGGAAGTGACCCCAGAGGCCGGACGTTCATCAGCTGCCTGCTCTCTCTCTCTTTCCACCCCTGAGAGAAATGGAGAAATCGAAAGCCCACAGTGCAGCGGGGAGAGGACTCTGGGTAAGAGTAGGTGGAAGGAGAAAGCAGCTGAGGGCGATTGGTAACAATAGGTCACGGTTCCTAAGTGCCTCTAATGCAATACACCTTAGCTCCTTGACTCCTCATGGTAACTGCTACTATCATTATTGTACAGATGAGGAGAGAGAGGTGGAGTAACTTGCCTAGAATCTGTAATGGGCCAAATGTCTGGGTCCCCCCAGAATGCATTTGTAGAAGTCCTAACCCCCAGAGTGATGGTATTGGGAGGTGGGGTCTTTGGGAGTAATTAGGTTTAGATGAGGCCATGAGGGTAGGGTGTTCATGATGCCATTGGTGCCCTTAGAAGAAGGAACCAGAGAACTTCTTTTCTCTGTTCCTTCCCCTCCCAACCTCCCATGTGAAGATATAGCAAGAAGATGGCCACCTTTGAGCCAGGAAGTGGGCTCTCATCACACACTGGATCTCCTGGTGCCTTGATCTTGGACTGCTGGCCCCCAGCACTGGGAAAAAGAAATGTCTGTTGTTTAAACCACCCAGTCTGTGGTATTTTTTATAGCAGCCAGAACTGACTAAGGTCACACAGCAAATAAATGGCAGCTCCAGGATCAAATCCAGGTTTGCACATTCTAGAGTGAGCACACCTTTCCCAGTGTTCCACCCCTTACCCTTGGGACTCAGGCCTCTGGGATTTAGGCCCCCAGGGGGACAACCAGCTCCCCCAACACTCCCTTTTGAATGACCCGCTGACTGTTCAGGGCTCCGCTGAGATCTGAGATCCAACCCTCCTCCATTAAAAATAAGTCCTGGGGGGCTGGTTATGGGCTTCTAAAAGAGCAATTACCAGGTGTGGAATTAAAAGTGGGTGGGAGAGTTTGGGGAGATCCTCAACCTTCTCAGAGGACTCAGAGTGTGGTGGGGGTGGGAGCTCGGTTGCCGAGTCTAGAAAATTAACACACACACACACACACACACACACACACACAGAATGCCCTCTTGAGTTTGAATTTCAGACAAACAACGAATACTTTTTAGCATAAGTATGTCCTTTTTAGTTTCAGCATATACTAAAAAATTATTCGTTGTTCATCTGAAATTGAAATCTAACTCAAGTGGCCTGTGTTTTATCTGGCAAACCTAAACAGAGTCAAATTGCGTGGGCTTCAATCCCAGGTCTGCTAAGTACCTAGCTCTGTGACCTTGGGCAACTTAATGACCTCTCAGTGCCTCAATTTCCTCATCTGTAAAGGGTTGCTGAGGAGTTTAAATGAAGTGATAAAGACTGCAAAGCACCGCAGATGTTTTTACTTTTCTTCTTTCTCTATGAATTCCCCCCATGGGGTCTCCCCAGACGCTTCTCTCGCTCCTTACTTTTCCTGGTATGTGGCCCCCAGGCCATACACTGTGGGGGTGGGGCTATTCCATATTGCAGAGGAGGAGGAAGGCTCATGCCTTTTATGGTCCTACAGTGTGCCTGTCACTGCTAGGCCTTCTTCACTCACTGGGCAACCACAAACCCCGGAGATAGTCACAATTCTCCTTTTACAGATGGGGAAATGGAGGCTTAGGATGATGAATGCACTTGCCCCACGTCACCCAGCTGAGCCTGGGCCTGTCCGACTCTCAGCTTCCCCACCTTCTGGATTCCCCTCATTTGGGCCCAGGGTTCTAGCTGACTGAGGGAAACCCTGCTCAGGTTTGGGGAGCATGGGCAGGGAACAGAACAGCCTGAGAGAGGAGGCCTGGGGCCCTCATGGCTCATGGGCTCCCTGGGTCCACCCAGCGCACCATCTTTGGGTCTCCCTCCTCCTATGTCCCTCCCCAGCCCAGACCATGCTGATAGCTCTCTCCTGCAGAAAAATGCACTTTTCTTCGATATGCCCAGTTGAACGTCCACTATGCATGCTAATCAGCGGCCAGCGCTTGCCAGCAATTTTCTCCAGTTCTGGGTTTATTTATTTTTTATATTTATACCTTGTGTGCAGAGATGGTTGACTTGGAGTGGGAGCAGGGTCTAGGGAAGAGGCCCAGCAGAAATGGGAGGAGTAAAGGAACCAAAGGCTGGAAGCCGAGAGAGAATTCAGTTGTCTTTGCCATCCCTCTGCCTCCTGACAGGAATGCATCTAAAGGAGAACACTACTGAAAAAGGATAACTTGAACCCTTCTAGGGTATTCCTGGCAGCTTGGGAAGTAGGTCGAGCAGGGCTAAGCAAGCCCATGTTAAAGAGGAGAAAAGCTGGGGCCTGCAGAGTGGCTCGGTTGGCTAAGAGATGGCTTGGAGCACATGCTCTGAACAACAGGGCCGCTGGTTCAACTCCCACATGGGCCAGTGACGCTGCACCCTAGCTGAGCTGTCGCTGAGCTGCCAACAGGTGTCAGGATGGCTCAGCTGGTGTAACAACAAGATTGCCTGTTCAATGGTGGGCTATGCCCACCCGCAACTAAAAAGATTGAACTCGGCACCTTGAGCTGAGCTGCCGCCTGGATGGCTCAGTGGATAGAGCATGTGCTCTTAACAACAAGACTGCTGGTTCAACTCCCACATGGGATGGTGGCTACACCCACCCGCAACTAAGACTGAACACAGCACCTTGAGCTTAGAGGCCATGAGCTGCCGTTGGGAAGCCAGATGGCAATTGGCGCCCTCCACAATGAAGACTGAAGAACAACTTGGTTGGTCCCCTCCCCCAATTCCCCAACACTGTTCCCGTCCTCCAATTCCCCAATAAAATCTTTAAAAAAAAAAAAAAGAGGAGAAAAGCAAGGCTATGGGGGTAATGGGACATATTGATTCCTCCAACTTGAGTGTTTTGCCTGTAGACAATACAGGCTTCATCTTACCTCCTTGCCCCACATACTGGGGAGAAACTTAGGCCCAGAGATGGAAGGGCACCTGGCAATGGTCACACGATGATGAATCTGAAGCAGAACCAGGACCAACACCCGGACCTGCTGACTGCCACCTCTCACCACCACTGCATCCCATCGGAAGCTGGGATCTACCGAGGTAGGATGCCACAAACTGCCTGAACACTCTTCCCAGAGTTCTCCACAGTCATGGTAATCGAATACTTACATCTCCCCAAGTTGTTTATAACTAACTCACTTCCCCCTTTCCCTGTGCTTCTCATTTTAAAAGTGATGGATCCTCCTACTTTGCTGTCACACCAGGGTTTGGCACATAGTAAGTGCTCAGTAAACATTTGTCCTGTGAAGATACAAATGAATAGGGCCACATCCTGTGAGGATGAAGATGGGCACGCACCCTCAGGCCCAAACGAGACTCCAGAGACATATGCAAGGATGTTCATGAACATTTATTATTACTAATAAGTTGTGCAAAACTACCCAAACATTCATGATTGTGAGAACAGATAAATAAGTTGTGGTATATTTAGACAATGGAGTACCATATAGCAATGAAAATGAATGAACTACGGCTACGTGTTAACATGGACACATCTCAGACGTGATGGGGAACGGTAAAGCCAGTCACTAAGTATACACAGAGTGCCATTGGTGCAAAGCTTTTTCCACATCCAAATGGGGAGAGTGGCTACCTCGGGGAGGCTGAAGAAGGAGATCAGGATCTGAGTGTGTACACAAAAAGCTCCCACTATATCTGTGATGCTTTATGTCTGAAGCTGAATGAATGGTGGGTAATGGGTTGCTGTAGTATTCTTGAGATTTTTTGTACATCTGAAATATTTTTCATTATAAAAACAAATGGATGGATGAATGAATGAATGAATGAATGCTGCTTCCCCTCTCCTGCTTTTCCTTTGTGTTTGTCTGTCTGTCTGTCTGTCTGTCTGTCTGTCTGTCTCTCTCTCTCTCTCTCTTTCTTTCTGTCTCTCTCTGGGACTCATGTGAGCTTTGAATCCAAGTAACCTGGGCTGGAATCCTGGCTCCTCCCCTTGCTGCCTTGTGACCTGAGGACCCCATTATTTCCCTGCCCTTCCCACCCCAGGAAGCTACTTGTAAGCATTCACTAAGATGATGGAATGTCTTGGAGTTTATTGAGTCCAGCCCCCCATTTCACAGATGGCAAACGTGAGGCCCAAATGGGAACTTCAGCCCCTACTGAGCTAAGGGAGCTAAGAAGATATTTGTTCCTTACCCTACACTGATCAGACAGGTCCAGGGGAGGAGGTGGCTCAGATGGTGATGGGGACTTCAGGGCCAGTGCTGGTGATGGAGGGAGAGGCAGTGCGGTGCTGAGGCAGGGCATTGTCTGAAGGGTCTGGCCCTAGTCAGAACCTCAGTTAGGTGGGGAATCTGCCCCTATCAGGGGCCCTGGGCTCGAGCTCTAGGACATGTGCCAAGAGTGGCCTGACCAGAGATGAGGAACAGACCTCCGATCCGTCTGTGGGCATGGCAAAGGGTGGAAGGAGAGGAATTGTTTTGTAGGGATGGATTTACATCCAATCAGAATTTCCCACAATCAGAGGCCATAGGAGGAAGAACAGGCTGCCCTGAGACCGAAGGCTGCAAACTGTGTGGCCTCTCCCACCCTGGGGCTGAGATACTCTGATTGCTGAAAAGTCTAAGGTAGGCCGAATAAAGCCAATTATTCAGAAGGCAATTATCTGGATGATAAAGAAACAAGGACTCAAGGTCCACCCCAGAACAGGGCAAGAAAGCCTCCATGGGACACTGGCATCCACTGGACACTGACGCAGCTTGCTCCTCCTCCCAGCCGCCAGGCCCTAATAAGCCTATTACCATCTCCATTTTCCAGATGAGGAAACTGAGACCCAGAGAGGCCCAGTGAAGCAAAGATCTAAATTCAGAGCCTGGGCTCTTGAACTCCATGATGACTTCATGGCACCGTGGCCCTCTTTCCTCCCTGCCTGGGCCTAGGCAGGTACTGGTAGAACAATGGTGGTCTGTCCAGTCAGTTACTACCAAGAGAGGGGGCCAGCAAGGCCACTGTGGAGGCCTGCAGCCCAGCCACTGACCTCTGTTGTTCTTGGGCCCCAGCCGGGTGCTTCTCGGGCAGGTGGTGGGGCCTTGGAGCTGGCATCTGCTGCAAGCCCAGGGCTCCTGCGGAGAACCCCTTCAAGGGCAGCCCTTGTCCCCGCTCTAATTATACAAACTATTTTTCTGGCCTTCTCCAAATAAACAGTGCGCAGTCTGCGGGCCATGGCATGCTGGGAAATCTGAAATGAGAAGCCGCTGCTAATGGGCTCCTTAGCTGCAGGGCTAAACAGATTGCTTAAAAGGCTGGGTCTGACCAGCCTCTTCCACACTGTACTGTGCACCCCATACCACCCGTCTCTGGGCCCCATCCCCTGCTGATGCCCACCCGCCTGCAGTCCCCACGTGACACAGGGCTCCTGCTGACAGGGTTTCAAGAGAGTGGTTGTGTGCACAGTGATGGGCACATGTGTGCAAGGATAGGGCTGGACATGTGCACAGCAGTGTGTGTGTCTGCAGGGAGAGGTGCATGCATATCTACAAGTAGCGGGTTTTCTCAGGGTGCTGTGGGGTTGCTGGGGGCTGAGTACTGTTGGCTTGGGGGACACAAGCTCACAATGGGGCAAGAGCACAGACAGGTGTATGTATTGGTGGGTGGGGAACTGAACACGGGGATCATGCGCAGAAGGCTATGTATGAAAGGCCCCCTCCCCCAGCTCTGCAGGGGTTACTGGGCACTTTCACATCTGGGTCAACCCAATAGGCCTGTGGCTTATGGTTCTGGCTTCATCTGAGGTCAGGTAACCTGCCCAAGGTCACACAGCTCAGAATTGGCATGCAGCTGCCTACTGCGCAGCGTTGTTTACTGACATCGTTGGTGGCCAGAAAGGTAGTTCCTGACTGTCAGAGGGCTTCCTCTCCCAGTCATCAGCTCTCTGAGGGAAGGGCCCATTTTGTTTACCCCTGAATAGTAGTGTTTAAGTGCGCAGGCTCTGTAGCCAAGCTTCTGTGCTGAAACCCATGGCTGTCACTTACTTGCAAGTTATTTAACCAGTTTGGGCCTCGTTTTCCCTCATCTGGAAAATGGGGGTTTCAACTGTACGAATTTGGTGGGATTGTTGTGAGATGTAATTAATTTATGCATGTGAAACTCCTAAATCAGTGCCTGTCACATGGTAAGCCCTTATGTGGCCTGTCACAATGCTTGGGCACTGGAGATATGCAAGGTCCAATTTCAGAGGCAAATGATAAACTCACATATGTGGCATTATTGACTAGAGCTAATAGCTTGAGATATTCTTTCACCAGGTGACACTTAGGCCATTTAAGAGGGTTTTCACTACTCATTGCTTCCTGAAGCCCTTAGAAAGTCTGCCCCATCTGGTATATGTGTGTTGGGGGAGGAACGGGGGTTGGTGTGGATTTGATAGGCCTTCTGGGCCCCTCAAACTCGGCTGTCTGTGAGTCCCCAGGTGTTGACTCCCTTGAGTCCGCATTCATGGATCCCCCTGTTCAGTCCTGGCCAGCAACACCCCCTTTCCTTAGCTCAAGCCCCTGGTCTCCAAACCCTGTGCCCTCTGTACCCCCACCACACCATCAGACCCCACCCCCACTCAGCCGGCACCACAGTCATCAGAGAAACTCTCCCTTCAGGCTGAACGTTCCATCCTCTCCCCCTTGAAGGAGATTGTTTGAGGAGAGGTTTATTTAAATCCATTCGGATGGTTTTGAGTTACCAGAGAGAACTGAAGAGGGGGAAAATGGAAAGGGAGAGAGGCAACAGAGCCGGTGAGAGCCAGCTTGAGACAGTGCACAGAGGAAAAAAAAGGGGAAATAAGAGAGCCTTCGAGAATGAGAATTCCTTTTCTGCTTTTCTCCATGAACATTGGGAGACAGAAAATTGCTAAAGACCTGGCCATACAAGTTTGTAATGTTCTTTGTGAGCAGGGAGGACTACATGAGCTATAGGAGCAAACGCTAGGCTGGGGCCTTTGGGAGGCCGCCCACGAGACCTGGGTTTTGGCCAAGTTCTGCCTTGAACTCATTGTGTGACCTTGGGCGAGTCTCTTCCCCATGCCCCCAAGCCTAGCCTTCCTGACTAGTGTAGGAGGTTCCTGGGTCTGGAGAAGGGGGAACTAGCTTAAAGGGTGCCAGCGAGGGAAGTGCTATTGTACTATTATCGTACTATCATTTTATTTTTTGAGGGCAGTGTCACTGGCCCTCATATGTGGGACCCGAACTGGGACCGCTGGCTTCCCAAGCCAGCGCTTAACCACCGTGCCACTAGGCCGGCCCTTACTGTACTATCATTTTAACCATGAGGAAACTGAGGTACAGAAAAGTAAGTTACTCAGCTTCACACGGCTGGAGTGATAGAGCCAAAATTTGAACCCAATGCAGTCTGATTCCGCACGCTGCACACTTAAGGACTATATCACCTTCCACTGTGCTCGAATGATGTTCAGGGATCCTTCTAACTACATGACCTTGGACCACTAACTTCCCCTCTCTGTGACTCAGTCTATCCATGTGTAATGTCTGCTTCATTAATGTTCTTACCTCACAAGGTTATGGTGAGGAGCTCAGTGCCAGATAAATGGTCAACCACAGAATGAAAATCAGAACTAGACACAGGTTTGGTGAGCACTGCCTCTGTGCCCAGAGTGCTCTGTGTGCATTATCTCATTTAACCCCCTTGCCCCTTCTAAACCTGAGATAACTGAGGCACAAAGAAGGTAAGTAACTCACCGGTGGTCACCGTTGGGAAGGGCTGCAACCAGCACCTAGGTCCCCAATCTCTTCCCCTGAAGTGGCCTGCATCCAAGGTACTGGACATCCTGAAGTGCTGGTTTTCAGCCTATAGGTACATTAGAGTCACCTGGGGAGCTCTTAAAAACTGGGCCTTGGCCCCACCCCAAAACAATTCAACCATAATCTCTGGGGACTGACATTGGTATTTTTGTAAATCTTCCTCAGTTAGTCTAATGTGCAGCCAGGGTGGCCTAGGGAACAAGTATTATAATGATGGGGTAGGCCACGAGGTCCAAGCTGGGGTCAGGGCAAGGGGGAGGGAGCAGGCTGAATGGGCTTTGGAGGCTCAGCATCCCATAATATCCTAGAGTTGGAGGAGAGCCCTTGAAAGCAAACAGCCCGTTTTACAAGGGGGAGCCTGAGGCCCACATAGGAGAGAGTGCCTGCCTGCCCGAGGGGAGACAGGGACACATCTGGAATTTCATTCTCGTCCCCTGGCTCTGAAGAGAGACCCCTTTCTGCTGCCCAGGGCAGGTGGGACCCACTCTTTACAGATCCCCTTACTCCCATTTTGTAGATGAGAAAACAGAGACTCAGAGGTGAGGGCACACAGCTGACAAGCCTCAGAGCCGGAGTTCCAAGGCCCTGTTGGCTGGCTCCCTATCCCGCGCGGGCTCCTGCCTTTGGCCTGCTGCTTCCTGGGTTTCTGGGATGGGCAGGAAAGGCTTGGTGGGGTTCAAGCGTGGAGCAGGGGCCCCAAGACGGTCCTCACTTTATCGCCGCCAATGCAGGCCTGCAGGGCTCGCACCGCCCCACCCGCTGAAACCCTCAGAGTGCTTTCGAGGCCGGACCCAGGCGGGAAGGAGAGCTTTGGAGGCCCAGAGCCCCTCCCCTCCCCCTCTGGGCTCCTAGGGCCTGGAATTCTTTTAATAGGAGACAAAGCCTTTAATTCCGAGAGATCAGATGAAAGGCTCCAAATGCAAATGTGCGGGCAGGGAAGCCGCTGGTGAGAACAGGCTGCCTTCAAAGTGTAAAAGACTAAACGCGCGCAGTTGCTTCGATTCAGTAATTGATGGGTCCGGAGCAGCTCGGGGCCTGGTGCCCCAGGCGTGAAGAGTCCTAGAGACCCAGGCTAGCTGCTGGGCTCGCTGTGACCCGGGGCAACTCACTCCATTTTTCCGCGATGGTGAAGTGGGAAGTTAGAACCGGGGCTGAATGGCCTGGCCCGACTGGGGCTGAGGCAAGTTAGCGGCCTTCTTTTTCTTCAGATGCCCATCTTGCTATCCTTCTTCCTCGATCAAGGCTCCACTCCCTCTCCTCTCTGTCCTCCATTCAGATCTCCCCTACCCTCTAAGGTCCCTGCCATCACCCCCGTCATAAGATTCCCTAGTTCCCTCCCCCTGGAAATGGAGCGATGTCTCAACTGATTGGCAGGGCATTGGTTCTGTCCTCCCTTCCAGAGCTAGAGTGCTCGTTTTCCTGAGCCTCGTTGCCTGGCAGGGCGGTGTGGGGGGGGGGGGTGCGAAGCGGGGAGTGAAGGGGCCTGGTTTTATTCTAAAGGCAACTTCTGGCTGCTGGGTGCAGAATTAGCTGTAGGGGGACAGCAGTGGGATCAAGGACACTGTGGATGAGCTATTGCCCCCTGCAGTCAAGAGGGGGTGGCACGGAGGACTGGGGTGGGAGCTGTGGACGCAAACAGCAAAGGCCTTGCCTGGTGACACCTGGAGAGGGCGTCCTGGGCAGCATCGGTGCCACGTCTGGGATAAGCCATTCTCACGGTTTTGTCTGCCTCCAGAGGTTACACTCACATAGACTCTCCTGCAGCATCGGGAGGAGGAGCCTGTAACCAAAGCCCAAAACTCCCCCTTGCCTGCCAGGCCTACCTTCCATGCAGTGGGCTCATTCACGAGGATGTGCTTTTCTCCAGGCTCTCTTTGCTGCTCTCCCTTCCCCAGACAGCTGGCTGGGTTTTCCTTTCTCCCACAGAGGGCCTCTCCTCCAAGAAAGCTGCCTCAGTGAGGCCAGAAGCTCCTGGCTGATGGGAGGGGACCTGAGGAGCTGTGTGACCTTAGGTAAATTGCCGCCCCTCTCTGATCCTCACCTTTTCCTTTTCTAGAAAGCTGGCATAATGATAAAAGGAAATGACAGCCAACAGGTACTCTGGGACAAAGGTGCTATGTAACGACATGGCATGGTTTGGGGGAGTGTTCTGTCCTTCTGGGGGCCCCTTGACAGATGCCTGCTGTGTTGCCATAGGGAAAGAAATTTCATTTCAGTATCAAGTCCTAGCCACTTTGGGGTCAAAGTCTGTTACCTGCATATCATAGATGGCTGTCATAGAGCCTACGTGGGCTCAAGATGAGTCCTGGGGTGAAGTTTGATGTTTGGAGCTTTGGGATGTAGCTTCAGCCTCCTATGATCGCTGTTCCCTGGCTCTGGAGGGACTTGGTGCTGGGAGCCCATGTCTTCCCTTCTCCAGGTCCGTTTCTTCATACGAAAAATAGGGAGAAGGTACCTGCTAGGGAAGGCTGGCCAGGCGGGGAGAAGAGAAGAGGGCAGGCTTGGGCCAGCGTGGGGTGTGGACTATGGCTGGAGAGCTGCGGGGCAGGGAGGGGGGGGATTGCAGTGAAAAAGCTGCCACGGGGGCACCTGTGCTGGGTGGAGCTCAGGAAGGCCTCTGAGTCCGCTGAGGTAGCTTCAGAACATTGAGCAGATGCTGACCTGTGGGCCTGGAACCAAGATTGCTCATGGATCTGGGAACAGACAGAGCCGAGAGGGTGCCCAGCTTTGCCCTGGGACTAGAGCAGGCGCCCCACGACTCCAAAGGGTCTGGCCTAGAGTGGAGCCAACTGGTAGGAGTGCGACAAGGAAATCCCTGAAGGAAGGAAAGCAATGCTTCAGCAGTTGTCAAGACAGGCAGCTCTGGGAACTGACTTTCTCTGGGCAGTTTGCCCTGCCAATGGGGCACCACGCAGAGGACATGCAGGTGGAGAGCGAGCACAGAACCCTGCGACAAGAGAGTCCTATAGGACAGGCAGTGATGGATGGTACAGGACTGATGCCTTGGGGATGTCATTTAGCCTCTCTGGGCCCGGATCTCCTCATCTGGGTGCCAGGACTGCTGTGAAGATACAGCCTGGCCCAGTCTGGCCCAGGGCAGCGCCTGGTGCAGGGTCTGAGGGAGGTGCCCTAAGTGAGGGTCTTCCCTGTTCCTGCTCGCCTCCTCCTAGCCCAGGTAGCTGCTTCCATTCAGTTGCTGGGTGGCTGCGTTTTTTCTCTTTTATGTGTTTTACTTTCTTTCCTGTTGTCAATCAAATCCCCTGCTGAAGGCTGCATAGCTGAGCAGGCTAAGAACCTGTATGCTTGGCAGGCCCAGCCTGGGAGGCCTCAGGCCGCTGCTCATCCACCCACTCAATGAGCCGCATCTGGCGGGCGGGGTGGGGAAGTGGGCGTCCCACATCTGCTCCCCACATTGCCCATCTCAGCCCCTGCTGCTGCCCAGGAGGAAGAGGCAGCCCAGCCTGGAGAGACAAGAAAGGAGAGGAGAATCAGTGATGGTGGGGGGGGAGGGGCACAGAAAGGGCCCGGAGCAAGAGTACCGCGCAAGGGTGAGGTTGACATCACAGCGACCAAAGAGCCCCCTACCAAAAAGACACCTCTGTGAGACAGGCCGCGGGAGGGGAAAGGAGGCCAGAGATGGAGAAAGGTGGAGAGCAAGGAGGCAGGAGACAGAGCCCAGGGAGAGCCTGGGAAATTCACAGGGTGAGACAGGCACAAACACGGAATGAAAGAGATAGCCCAGGAGTGGGAACCAATCCACAAAGCAAGGGAAAACTGCAGGCTTTGGAATCTCTAGTTTTGCTTTTTGTGCCTTTGTGCCTTGGAGAGTGGGGCTGCCCCATAAAGCCTGGGATTAGCGGCTCTGCTGTCCTGGGCTGGCCATCACCTAATGGAAGCCACCTGGCTGGCTGCAGGCCCTGGCCGCGCCCCAGCCCTGGGCCTGAGGGACTCCATCAGAACCGACTTTATGTGTAAATTTATAGATGGGGAGCAGCACTGAGACCAAGCCTTCCTGGTACAATACCCTCAGTCCTCACCACAGTGCACCCACCCTGGGATGTCCCCCATTTTATCTCTGTGTGAACAGTTCAGAAGGCAGAGGGAGCCCAGGGTCCTTCGAGGGCCCCTTGGTAGGGATCCTATGGAGGCGACTCCAGGGTCCAAGGCTAGATCACCTCTCTTGCCTCTAAGTCTATGCCAGTGCCCTGGAATCCCATGACACTCTGCCGGCAGAGCCAGCCACAGGGCCCCCTGCCTGCTCCGGCAAACACCAGTCTAGCCCATTTCTCCTCCTTTCTGTGACCCAAAGCAGAGACTTCAGTAATGCTGGCAGGTAGGTCGTGTGATTACCCTCATTTCACAAATGGCTTAAGGGAGGCAGAGAGAGGAAGCGTGCTGTTCAGGATCACACAGCAAGTCAGGCGCAGGAACTGAGAGGTTTGGGAGGAGGAATGAGTCATCAGGGATTTGTCCTGGGAAAGCAGGAGAGAAGGAGGAGGTGTGTGTGCCTGGTGGGGCACTGGGGTGCCAGGAAGAGCCCCCCACCCCCACCCAGAGGCAGCGAGCAAACAGAAGGGGAAGACCCTGGCAGGAGCTGGTAGAAAGAGGCAGGTCCTGAGGCGTGAGGAGGGGGGCCATGGGCACCGTGCTGTTCTCAGAGGACCACAGTGGGCCTAGTAGAGGCAGGCAGCAGGCAGTCGGCACCAAGAAGGTTGGATCCCAGCTAGCCACAGGCGCCTTGGAAGAGAAATCAGCCTGAGAAAAGAGGGAGGCTCAGGACTGCACAGCCCTCCCCTTAGGAGTGCACATGAGCGCTTCCTCTCTCTCTCTCTCTCTCTCTCTCTCTCTCTCTCTCTCTCTCTCTCTCTCAAACATGAAGGTCTAGGCTCAATTCTAGATTGACCTGGCTCAACACAGAAAGGTCGGTGCTAGAAGTGCATTATTAAACCTGGAAGGAGCCAGGGAGCCTGGCATAGACGTAGGCCTTTGATGGTTGAGGGAAGTGAACTGAAGGGGCTGCCCAGGCTTGCACCGGTGTGCAAGGGGCCCTGGAGGATCTGCGGCCAGAACCTGCCTCTCCTGTGGACGGAGAGCAGGTGGGGCCAGAGGATGGCGAAGGAGGGTAGTAGAGTTACCCACGCTTACTGAGCATTTACTGTGTGACAGACATGTGCCATGCAATTCTCAGGATGTGTGTTGTCCACCTTAAGTCTCACACAAGTCCTAGGAAGGAATTGAGGTCAGCTCCATTTTTACTGACAAGGAAACTGAGATCCAGAGAGGTAAAGAGACTCAGCAAATAAGTAAAAGATCCAGGTTTGTCAGAGCCCAAGTTCAGTGCTTCAATCCTAGTGGGATCAGACCCCCATGGTGGCCAAGAGAGGGAGGCAGGGTGGATGGGCGGGGAGATTGGGCCAACGTCTGGATCAGTGCTGCTTTCATTCCAGGGTCCCTACCTCTCAGCCCATCCCCATTGGGAAGACAGCCTGGGAACTGTCTTTCCTGCGGTCCTCTCCCAGAAGTACGGCTCCCCCATTGGCCAGAGCTGCCCACCAGAATGTGAGGATAGGGAGCTGTCATTCCTTCTCCCCCAAAACCAAAATCTCTGAGCTCACGCACAGCACGGCTGCTGCTCCCTGGGGGTGGCTACAGACATGGTAAGTAGTGCGCTGAAGCCTGGGCGGCTGAGTCCAGCCTTCCACATTCAGCTCTGCTGAGTGACACAGTACACATCCCTTCCCTGGTCCTCGCTGCCCCCATCTGCACAGCAGGGGGTGCGCCTATGTTGTCTGAGGTCTCTGCCAGCTCTGCCAGTCTAGGAATCCATGACATAAGCACATGGAAAAAGAACTGACAGTCTCAGGTGGGCCATGCCAAGCACCAGATGAAGGGAGCTCCAGCGCCTCAGTGTGGAGGCGGAGCTGTCAGGGAGTGAGGTCTCCATGGGTAGGGGGAGCCAGTGAGGACAGATGGGCTTTCATTCATTCCTTCAAACAAGCAAGAATGTGTTGAGCACCTACTATATGCCAGCCAGGCAGTCTGCTGGGTGCTGGTGATGCAACAGGGAGCCCCTCTCCTCAAAGAGCCCTACCACCTGTCAGATCGGCTGCATTGCCTTGGGGAACAATGGAGTGAGGGCACCATGCCAGCCCTCCCCTCCCTGTCGTTGCATCTCTGTCTCCTCCTTCTCTTCCTGCCCTCATTCTCTTGGGCTTTGTTTCTCCCCCTTTCTCTCTGTCTCCCCTCATCCCTATCAGTACCTCTGCCTGCCCTCCCCTCCCCTGAGTCCCACCGATGACAGGAGTAGGGGTAGGGATTGAGGGGTGTGAATTCCCACTTGAGCTTCCTCGTCAGCCTGGGTGAGGGCATTTGGAAGCCAAGAAGGGACTGTATTAGATGACTGGCCAAGCCCTGGTTTGGCAGCCACGGCCCCGGAGTCAAGGGGAGGGGCAGTTGCAAGGCAGGGGCCCCTTTGGGCACAGGCCTCAGTCACTGGCAAACTGGGCCCAGGAAAAATGTAGGGTAGGGCTACAGCAGGGAGGACAGATTCCCCCAGGAAACCTAAGGAGTACAGAGTGGGGACTGGGACCAGCGAAGGGGCTTTTAGACACACACCACCTGTTATTTTCATGCCTGGAATTCTGATGGGGTGTCTGAGATTAGGTCAGATGACCAGGTTCAAGGCCCCACGTGAGTAATCCCACTGAGTCTTAGTTTCTTCAAGTGAGGGGCTAGGGAATGGCGTCAGAAGCAGGGACACCCTCGTCCGGGGAAGGCAGAAGTTTTTGAGGGTGAGGCTTGAGAAGGGGACCAAAGTGAGGAAAGCCTGTGTCACCGACTGTCCCTTCCCAGCTGCGTGGCCTTGGACAAGTCAGTTACGCTCAGAGACGTCAGTGTCTCCATCTATAAATGGCCTCATCAGGCTCCTGGCAGTTACTCAACACATGTGTTTTCAATTCCCAATCGCCTCACGTAGGCCTCAGTTTCCCCATTTCCTAGAAGGGGGGTTGGAGTAAATGACCTGTCAGGTCCTATTCAGCCCTCACATGCAGAAACAGGCCATGATTACCGTTTGTGTTTGCGATTGTGTCCAGCGAGTCAGTTAGCAGCAGGTGCTGGAGGATGGGGAAGGACTGCGTTCTGGGAGCGGAACACAGGCCCTGGGAGCCTGGTCCTTAGAGGCAAAGCTGCAAGTCGGCTTTCTCCCACTGGAGGGCCTTGTGTAGTCCAGCAGCTGGCCCTGAACATGCCTGGGCACCACTGCTGGAGAGCCCATTGTCGAGGTAAGGCTGGAAAGGGCTCTGGGGCTGGGACAGGGGAGCTTGGTTACAGCAGCTGGAAGCACAGAACCCCCGCCCCCACTCCAGCCCATGTGTTTCCTTTTCTCAGGAAGCAAAAAGAAAGACTTAAAGGATTTAGACCTCAGGGGAAAAGAAGAGGAGAGAATTAGAACCCAAATCCACATCTGGCCTGACAATATGTCTAACCCTAAGCTCTCTGCCCACCGAGGCGCGGGGGTTGGAGGGGGGGCTGGGAGAGCAGCTGGCTGCTCCCTCCAAGCTGCCTTTCTGGTGACATCACTGACAACAGAGGCACCCGCGTGGGGCAGGGCTGGCCACCCCCATCTGGATCCACCCAGAACAAGGAGGAAGGGACGTGGCTTCCGAGCGAGGCGGCAGTTCCTGTCTCGACTCATCTGGGAACCTCTTAGGGCCTCTTTCTCCCCAGCTACAGAATGCCCCCCGATCCCCAGCTCCCTGTGCTTAAGCCTCCTCTTCAGGGAAAGGTGAACAGCAGTTACACATGCCACCCCTTGCAGCACACTGAAGTCTCCAGCGTTAGTGTCACTGAGCCCGCCCCTTGGGGACGAGTGCTGGGCAGTCTCTTCATGTTCCCACCAGCCATTCAGAGGCACGGGAGGGGCCCTCATACTTTGCCCTACAGAGGAAGTGACTAGCCAGGGTCACCTGGGGAGACAGGAGCAATGGCCGGTGGGTCTCCTGTCTCCCAGTCCAGGTGGGCCCTCTCGCCAGCACCTCATTGTCTTCTGAAGGGCACGAATGCATTGTGTCCTCAGAGACCAAGGCAAATCTTGATGTCCTTGCCTTGGTGAACGGTAGACGTTCTCTGTCCTCGAACTTACAGGGTCTGCCCCTGGCCCAGCCTGGGTCTGCACCCCCAGCTCCTACAGAACCTTGGGGCCCTCCAGACTAGGCTTGCTAGATAAAATATAGGACACCCAGTTACATTTGAATTTGAGATAAACAATGAGGATTTTTCAGGATAAGGGTGTCCCAAATAATGCATGGGACATATTTGTGCAAAATAAATAAATAAATAAATAAGTAAATAAATAAATAAAGCACTGTTTATCTGAAGTTGCAATTTTAACTGTGTGTCCTGTATTTTTAGTTGCTACATTTGGCAACCCGACTGCTGCCGGGCCGCCTTAAGAACAGAGGGAGATGGCTGCCTTCAGGACTGGCCCAGGGGCCAGGGACTTCCCACTTTCAAATCCCCAGGCCTCAGCTGATCAGCTGGAACAGCTTGCTGGCTGAGAGAACATGTTTAATTTGGTCGCTCATTAATTTGCACAGCCCTCTCCCTTCGTCCTCCTGGGCCTGGTGCTGCTCTAATGAGCTGAAGCTGGTAATGAACAGCAACGACTTCGTGTGGAATGGCACAGGGCCATGGGCACTGGGTGGGCCCTTTGCTGGTGCCTCAGCTGACCCACCTCACGACCTGGCCTATGGCAGTGGGCAGCTCTGAAGGACGAGTAGCCGGCCACCTTCCAACCTTTCACTGATGAATTCAGCAAACATGGGGAGGTATGGAGGCTGGGGGCACATAGAACAGGCTGCTGACCCCGACCAGAGGCTGGGTGGCAAGGTCCCAACCTTCTACATTGGGACTTAGGAGAGTTGGCAAGATTCTAGTATGTGAGGGCCACAGAAGGCTGAGCCGAGGGCCTGGAGAAAACACAAGGCCAGATTTCTCAAAGTGAACACTTACTCTGAGGTATTCTGAGGAGGAAGGCCTTTGTGGTCACATCTGTTTGGGAAACAGAATAGACCACATACAAACACACACCCTTAGGGATTTGCTTCTACAGGGGCTTATTGAAGGCTCTGAGAAGTCCTGCAGTAAAACAAATGAAAGAAACCTATTTACATTGGTTTAACTTGGTGTTTCCCATGTGTATTTGACACCGGATTTTTGTTGTTGTTATAACACTGCTTACCCTTCCCAGGTACTCATGCTCTCTGGGACACACTGTGACACAAGGTATTTTATGGGCTATGCCTCTGTCATGACGGTGACCACTGCAGAGTAGTTCATTGTCCCCTCCCTTCTTTCATTTCACGTGAACCTTTTTTTTTCTCAGACTCTACTTGTGCCCATGACAACATAGCTCTAAGTGCCCATGCCCCTATGTATATGTATGCATACATGCATGTAGGGACACCCATGGCATGCCTGCCACTGTCAGCTAATTCCAAGTGCCCAGAAAGGTCAAAGTTAGAGGGGTGGGGGGAAGAGAGAGAGAGAGATTGGTTTTCATAGATTTTCTTTCCTGGCCTACTTCTTTGGGTAACTCTAACTTCTTCCACCATTCTAGCCACCGAGAAATATCGCACAAGTCAGCTAGTGACAAAGTCCATGCTGGTCACACCATCTGCTCCAGCTCATAGGATTGTGCACACCCAACAGGCCTAGCATGTACCCACAGGACAGCAGGGAGGAGCAGAGGCTGCCCTCTGGGCCTGGCAGTGCCAGTGTCAACACTGATCCTGCTTCTGGCTATTTAGCAGGATTCTAGAAATGGCAACAAGGCCTCCACAAGGGCAGGAACTGCATCTGTCTTGGAATCCCTGTGTTTCTAGTGCGTAACACAAGGCCTGGCATGTCATCTGAGCATGTGAGTACATGTGCACACACACGTAACAAGTGTTTATTGAGCATTTACTGTGTGCCAGGCATTGCCTTAGGGATTTTACATGAAATAATGTTGAATCCTCACAACTACACTCTGAGGTAAGTACTGACATTCTACCCATTTCACAGATGCAGACACTGAGGCACAAGGCAGTCTGACTCCCCAGCCTACTCTCTCAAGCACTGTTTCATACTTGGAGTTTTAATGAGTACTTGGTGGATGCATGTATGAATGCATCGCATGCACGCATGCATGAATAAAGGAAACACCCAATGATGGTGGCCCACAGCCTTCTAAAAGCCTGATGCTAAGCATCCAGCCCTGCCAGCTGCCCACACCATCACCTCTTTCCTCCCTCCCCCCTTCCCTCCGGGCCTTTGTCACATTTTCCTGTCACCCTCCTCCTTTCCCACTGCTCCTCCCCAGCCACTCCCCAGCCCACCAGCTCCTGGACTTGCCTGTTTGCCAAAGCCTGTCTTCTCTTCCTTGTGTGCATGCGTGCTTGCGTGTGCACCACGGAATCCAAACAAAACAAAGCAGGGATCCACTTCACCCACGTGCTGCGCCTTTGATGTCCCCTTCCTGGCAGCTGAGGGACAGTGAGCCACCCTGCACAGTCTTGAATCCCAGAGGGTGCATGCCAGTAGAGAAGCTGCATACACAAAGGCCCAGTGGAAGGGGAACATGGGTCACTGGAAACCCAGTAAGCAGGAGGCCTGCGAGGGGTAGCCAACCTGCTAGATGACACCTGGGGTATCGCCGGACCCTCAGGACCCAGGGGACTCTCACCCAGCAGCCTCATATCCAGGGTGTCTCCAGGAAGCAGCTGCTATCATGATTTGCAAATAGTAATACCACCCACCCCTCTCACTGGCGTAGCAGTCTGACAAAGAACTTTTGCACCCATCTGCTTTGTCAATCCACATTATGGCATAGTGAGTAAAAGCTTTGGAGTCATGATGCCTGCACTTGAAACCCGCTTCTGCTGCATCTAGCTGTGGGTCATAGGCAAAGTCACTTATACCCCAGAATCTTGAGGACAATAATAACAATACCTATCTCATAGGGTTGCTGGGGGAGTAAATGACCAATTGTGTGCACGCTCAGAGCAGTAGCCACTATGCAGACATTTAGTGAGTTCTTTTATTCACATCATCTTTTTCACACTTGATGATGTATTAGAGGAAAACTGAGGCTTATGAAGAATTGACCTGCCCAGAGTCCAAGAAGTGGTGAACTTGGGATTCAAATCCAGGTATGTGTGTCACCAAAGGCCATGCCCTTAGGGGGAACTGAAACTGAGAAGATGGCACTTGCCAGGTTGGGAACCAGGCTAGCTGAACTCCAAAAGTTTTCACAGTTCCTCCGACGTGCCTTTGTCTCCTGGGTGTCTCCCATCCCCTCCACGTCCCCAAGCATGAACCTCCCTGTCCTTTTCTGTCCCACCCAAATAGCGTGGAGAGGAGGGTGTTCTTCAAAGACAATGGGTGAAAGATTGAAGCTGGCCTAGGAGCAGTGACCCTGTGCCATGTGTGTCTAGAATACAAGAGCCCAGGCCAGCAGGTGCCAGGCATACCGAGGTCTGCCTGCAGATGCAGGTGCTTTGCCCAGGATACATGTATGTGTGGGCACCTGAGCCTCAGGAGGTGGACGCCTAGTCACCATCCCTGGCTTAAGTACCAGGTGCCCATGACTGTTATCACAGAGGAAGAGGAGGAAGCAAGGGGGTCCTTGACCCATAACCCTTATTCCTATAGCCCTGACTCCCGCAGCCTCAATCTCTTGGCACACACCAGCTCTGCCTAGAGCCAGCATCACCGTTGAGCTCCATTGTCCCCAGCAAAAGGCCTGAGAGCAGAGGCCTTGTGCTGCTGTTTCCTGGGGTCCTTGCACAAGGGTCAGCTGGGACAGCCAGGCTGGGCCACAGAGCTCAGACGTCGGGAAGGAGACCTTCTCAAAGGTGGAAGAACACCAAGTGAGTCCTGCCTGTGCACAGGGGCCAAACACATGGGCCGTGGTCTCCCTGATTGAAGCCCCACAGCCCTGCAAGGCAGATATGATTGTCAACATTTAACAGGGGAAACAGCTGGGGTTCAAAGAGGCAAGTGATTGGCCGAGGGTCCCAGGGACTGTAAGTGCTGGAGCTGGTGTTGGGCTCAGGACTGGCTCCCAACCCAGCGGGCATGTCCCACGGAGCCTTGGTGCTTGGTGGGATGGGGATCCGGCCAACTTCAGCACCACACGGCTGGAGCAATGAGGCACTCAGGGCTTTGGGACTTGCCTCAGAGGAAAGTCTTTATTCCCATGAGTATGCAGTTTGAAAAAATGATTCATTTTTGATGGAAGTGTTGAGGAAATGTATTCCTTATCTGCCTTGCCTCCTTGCCAGAGCTCTTTCTGAAGCTTGGGGGCCAGCACCATTAATCCGCCATCGTTTAGCACTGTGCCATGGTGATCTCCTCAGGCCTGTTGGCCCTGCATGAAATGGCCCCAGCTTGTACCTGGTTGGGGTTGTTTTGTGTTTTACTAGTTTTGCTGCCGACTCCCCTGCTGTCAGGCCGTCAGCTCTCACTTCTTGACACTTTTAGTGTGCCTGCTTCCAGCAGCCCCTCTGCCCTCCTTTTGATTTACTGCTTCTAATTTGCTGTGGGCTTGGGAACCAGATAACCAAGGTTGTTAGAGTAAATAGGAGAGACTCAACAGAGGGTCCTCCTGCAGGTAACCAACTGGCCTGAACTTCCACGTAGGCAGCCAGAGCCGGAGAAACGGGCCCCAGCGCTCAGCCCCCAAGCCTATGGCTTCACATCCATACTGTCTGGAGCCTCTTTATCTTGACTTGCAACAACAGTGACCTCCAGACTTAACCCAGTCTCAGCCCAGCTCTTAGTTAACCCTAAAGTGGCTGGTCAGGAAAGTGACCCTGTCCTTGGCCACACAACCAAGAACCAGCACACCCAAGCTGAGAGGACTGCTGAACCTTGCTGAGGGGCCAAGAGTGTTATGTGGAAGGCCACTCTTGCCCAGAGGCCGAGGAATGGGCAGGAGGGCATCTGGACACCTCCAGGCATCCAAGCCTGGGTAGGCTGGGCCTATTTTCACAGACATTCAAGCCTAGCCCCTCAAACTCCTACAGTTGCCCACCCTCATCCCCCAACTGTGGCTGGAAATGGGCAGAGCTGAGCAGGGCCTGGCTTGCCACCTCAGCAGTCCCAGAGCCTGCCTCTCCCCCGGCCTGGGGGAGGGAGGCGCCACTGAGGGGAAGCCCCGAGGCAGATTTAGGACTTGGGTGGAGTTTGAAGCCCCCAAAAGCCATTTTTCAACCTGAAAACTGAACCAAGCTGGTCTGGAATTGTGGCTGGAGGATAAATGTGGACCCCATGGTGTCATTTTATGGTCAATTTTCAGAGTGTAACTGCACTTTAAGCACTAACGCTGAGTAGCAGGAAAAAACTTCTTAACCGTAAGATCTATTAAGAGTGCAGAGCTGGCTCCCAGGGGCGAGGTGGGAATGCGTGGACGTGAATCACTGGAAACAGGTCTAGCCCAGGCGCTAGGGAATAGTCCAGCTAAAGCTGGGCTGCAGAGAGAGAGGGGGCAGTGCTGGCAGGGCCAGGGGCGCCCTGGTGGTGGGGCCTGCAGTCTCCCCCAGGGCCCTGGAGTCCTGCCTGAGCCCTGAGCCCTGAGCCCTAGCCTCTTCTGAGCTGGCTGCACCAGGCAGGAGCAGGAAAAAGGGCCTGGCCTAGCAGCGAGCCTGGCGGGCCTGGCTTGGGGAAAGGACCAGCTGGCTGCTGAGCTGGACAGTACTGGCGCCTCCGTTTCCCAGCCCCCAGGGCAATGGGACAATAGAGGGTCAAGGCTATTTGGGGGTAAATGCCTGCAGGGGCAAGCAGAGTTGGGGGCAGGGAGGTTGGGGGAGGGGGTTGGAGGGCACGGAGTTGGAGGAAGATCGTAGAGGAGGCTGGGGGACCAAGTGACCTACAGAGTTCCTTCCAGCTGGCACAACTCTCTGGCTCCAGACAGAGGAGGAGAACTGACTGTCACAGGGCACCTCCTACAAACCGAACATGAGCCTCCTGCACTCAGGTGTAAGGGCTGTGCATCACCCATTGAGATACTTGCCAAGGTCCCATCAGAGAAGATTCAAGTCCAGGGCTGGCAAGCATGGGCCCTGGAGGACACCCACGTGGGGAAGGACAAAGTGTGAGGCTCAGGCCTGGCAACGAAGAGACCTCAGCTGAGCCACGATTTGCTGTGTGATCTTAGACAAGTCCCTTGCCCTCTCTGAGCTGAAATGTGCCCATTTGTATCACAGTGGTGGCAGGAGGACAGGGAGTGGAATAGGAACCTGAACAATTCCTTTTAGTCTTAGAACGTAAGGGTCTTGCCAGCTAGATTATTCCAGGGTTCCTCAGCCTGGTGCACTCTGGGATAGGATTTCCTGGGGTTAGAAGTGGAAAACATGAAAGAAAAAACACTTACTAGGTGCCAGGGAATATTCTGTGTGTTGTTTTTTTGTTTTTTGTTTTGTTTTTTTTTTTACTAGTATTAACTCATTTAATCCTTACAAGAGCTCTGCAAGGTGAATACTAAAACCTCCACCTTACAGATGAGGAACTTGAGACACAAAGAGGTTAGCAGACGGACTCAAGCACCAAACTGCCTCTGAAACCCAAGGCACACACTTGGCCTTCTTTCTGGCTCATTCCTCTAGCTGGGCAACCGTGCCTCCCCCAACCCCTTTCAGGACTGCATTCTGGGCCTGGGATCCCTGCCTGAGCAGGCCTCCCGGAGGTGCCCTTCACCGCCCTGTGATCCCTCCCTCCCTCCCCTCCTCTCTAGGGGAGCTGAGTCAGGCTCAGGTTTCTCCATTTCCAGGCTCAGTCTCCTGCCTTGGGCTGGGGTCACTGACTAGATCTTGCTGACCTTGCACTTGCCATCCAACCTGGAGCCCTGGGCTCTGAATAGACATATGAGGATGCCTGAATGCTCTGCCATGGTGGGGGCTGAGGAAAGACTGGCCTCTTCCCCCTGCACTCCCCACCCCTGTGCAAGAGAAGGCACCTCGATCCCATTGAGCAGGCCTGGCTTTGGCCCCACAGGCGTCTCTGAGCAGATGTGGGGTAGGTATATTGCTGAGTGCATTGGAGGAGTCAGGGCTGAGGGCTAGGTGGGATGTCCTCAGGGTTCTATGGACAAGCCACCTCTCAAAAATCACAATGGTAAATATGCTTAGCATTGGACTCGTATCTTCTTCAAGCTCTGTCTTGAAGAAGACACAAAATGACAGAGTGTCACAGCTAGATGTCACAGCTCTCTCTCTCTCTCTCTTTCTCTCTCTCTTTTTCCCCCTCCCTCCTAGAGATGCAGACCCTGGACTGAAGTTGGAGCCACCGAGAGACCCAGATGAAAGACAGAGGCCAGGATGGCAGGGACTGACACTGTGCCACTGGGAAGGAAGGGGACATTCTGTTTCCTCCTGTCTTGGAGCCTCACACCTACCCCTGGTGAAAGGGTGGGAAAGGCTGAGGGGCAATCCCCAAATTCACTGTTTTGGTCTCTACTGAAGCTTGAAGGTCTTGGAGGCCTCCAGCAGTCATTGGCCCATCCCCTGGCTTCTGTCTGTGGCACCTGTCTGTCTACTTTCCTGTCAAAAGCCCAAGCTCGTGCCCCCTCCCACCCGATTTTCGAGACCTCCGCTGCCTCCCGGCGAGCGAGCACCTTGGCCACAAGGGGGCACTGGAGCTCCATGGCTCCTGGGGGCTCAGAGGCGGGGTCCCTCGCTGGCTTGGGGTGTGGGGCAGCAGGAGTTTGTGTTCGGCTCCCCCACTCCTGGAACCCTCCCATTTCCTCTTGGAAGCCTCCCTAATCCTCTTATGCCGAGGGTCACATCCCTGGGCTCAGGGACGAGGTGTTTCATTTTCAATTTGCCCCCACTGCCCCTGGGGGAGCTCCATGAACGTGGGGAGGGGAGCCCCCTGGGCCGCAGCCCTCTTCTTTGCCCTTCTGAAGATCCAGTTTCCTTGGCTTGTCTCTGTTTTGGGGTGTCTCTCTCCCACCTGCCCACCCTCCGTTCCCTTCTCAAAGCCCTTGTTCCACTCTCCTCTTCCTGCCTTATAAACCCTCAGCTTTCACTCTGCCTCCTTCCCTTCTTGACTCCTCTGCCCTCCCTTCTCCCCTGGCCTCCCGTCTACCCGCCCCTGCTCCCTGCTGCCCTTGCTCCACAGTGGCCTCTCTGGCTCCTGCCGGGGTGGCGTGGGCCTTGGTCCCCAGCCTTTGCCAGCTGAGATGGGGAGTCTTGTGGGGGATGTCAGTCGCTGCTGGAATGTAGGAGTGAAGGGGGCTCTGGGTCAGAAACTCTCTTCAGTTCACTGAGCAAATGCAGTCTCTGGGGGTGGGGGTGGGGGAGACTGAGAACCCAGGGCCTGGCGTCTGCTCTCAGCCCTGGCCCTGACTGGCTGTGTGGCCTTTCCCATCACCCCCGGGGCTCCTGTTTGTCCTGAAGATGATGGAGAGCTGGGTCTCTAAGGACTCTCCTGGTTCTTGTTTGGTTCTGTCATTTTTCAGCGGTGACTGTCAATTCCAGGGGCCTGAACATGGCTTCTCCCAGATTCACCTCTATCCTCACCACTCCCCCATTAGAATGCTAGGGACCCTTGATGGGACAGGCCGGGCCCTGCCAGTATATGTGTGTGGCACTGGGGTTGGGGAAGCATAATGTCAGCTGAGGAATCTGGCTTACTTGCTCATAGACTTGGGAGGGGGTGCAAATAATTGTAGAATGTCAGTGTTGGAACAGGTTTGGGGAAGAGGGAAGGCAAATACAAGTCATGGGCCCCATGTAGACCCCACTCCACCCTCAGCTCTAACCCTGAGACACAAGCCCAAGGCTGTCTTACCTATCACGTTTCAGAAAAATCTAATCCCCTGAGGTACAAATAAAGGAGCCAAAGTCCAAAGAAGAGCAAAGACTTGCTCAAGTACATGCAGCAAGAGGTGGCAAGCTGAGGCCAGGCCCCAAGGCCCCTGCCCCCCCCAGCCAAGAGCGTGCTGGGTCTCTGAGGATGCACATTGGGTGGCTGGTGAAGTGCAGGGAGGGGGCTGTGCGTGGTAGGGACGGTTGCCCACTCCCACCTCTTGTGATGGGCACACACCCATCCTGGGAGTGAGGCAGATCCCTGCCACAGCTGGAGGGTAGCACCCCCACCTGACAGTGTGATTTATCACATTCTCTCTTTTCCCCCTCAGCCCCCAACCTTCTTGTAGACCCCAGAGAGGGCCCTGCCTGACTTAGAGGCAATTCACCTGTTTTTGATTTGAGACTCAGGTGGACTTTTCTTTCTTCTCATCAAAGAAGTGGTGAGGGGAAGGCAGGGCCCCATCCATCACCCCAGCCTCTCAGCAGCCTTGGGGAGGGGGAGGTAAGGGGGAGGGGAAAGGCCCAGGGATCTTGCAGCCTCTTTAATTCCCAAAGGGAAACTCCCAGACAGCCAGGCAGGGCATTGCTGGCCCAGACATTTAGATCTTGGCCACAAATACTCAGGAGAAACCGCCTAAGGCTTCCAATGCTGGTGCTCTGGAGTTTGGGGTTCCTGAGGCCAATTTTCGTTTTCCAGTCCCTGCTGCCTCGGGGATGGGGGGGTGCCTGGAAGGGGCTTGGACCCCAAACAAAAGCAGAATAAAGATTTAGCACCCAGGGAGACAGGGAGAGGGATAAGGGAGGGAATTCATTTTGTTTTTCCTCTGTGGCAAACACGGTTCAACAAGTTATCTATGTCATTTAAGCCTCCCAACACTGCCCCATTCTCCAGATAAGGAAACCGAGGCTCAGAGAGGTAAGGTGATTGATTCAAGGTCAAATCACAAGAGGGTAGTAAGTAATGGGAGCCAAATTCAAGGTCATAGCTGTTCGGCTCCAAAGGGAAGGCACAGGAGAGAAGTAAGGTGTCTGAAGGAGATGAGCTGTGGCACCTGGTCCCTACCCCACCCCCAGCACATGCTCCTGTGTGCTTCAGCTCGGGGCCACGGCTAGCCCACCTGGAGTCTTTGTGGAAACAGAAAAAGGCGCCTTTTCTTTTGGGAATGACCCGGGCCCAGGGCAGGGCTCGTGGCCTAATGCAAGGAGCAGGGCTGAATCTCAGCCCCTACTCTTCAGCCCCTGTGAGCATGGCTCAGCCTACACAACCATGTGCTGTGGCCCTGCTCAGGCTGTCCTTTCCTTCAAGTGGGCTGAACAAATCCTGGTCTGAGAGGGGAAGTGAGGGGCCTGATGGGCTAGACCACAGCGCGTATGATGCACGATCTGCCTCCTCCTTCTCCCCCTTCCCCTGAATGTTGTCATCATCACCATCATCACCGTCATCTTCCCAGGCATCCTCATGATACTACAATTACTAATAACAGGGGCTCCATTGCAGCTCAATCTGTTTGGAATTCTTCCCCTGAAGCAACCCATTTTCTCCCTGCTGGACGCTTTACTCCTCATTACACCCCTCCCAGTTTCCAGCTCCAATGCTGAAGCCCATCCCCTGGGGAAATGTGTTTGCGGGCTGGCCAGCCGATGGCACCTGGGTGGCCTATATGGGAGCAAGGATGCTACATGGGCCCAGGTATGCTGGGTTAGTTGCTGGGGCTTCCAGCCAGGACAGGACACCAAAAGCCAGCTAGGAGTATGGAAAGCAAATCCTGGGGCCGATTACTTCACATCTCTGAGCTTCAGTTTCTTCAAGTAAACAATGAAGATGATCGCATGCTCCCCCACCCCCAAGGAAAGGCTGCTGGAGGAGTCAATAAAATCATGTACGTAACTGTGACCTATACGGTGGCTCACGCGGTAGGCATCCATTCATCCACTCAACAAACATTCTTTGAGGCTTACTAAGAGAGGTAGACGAGAGTGTAGTAAGAGTACAGGCTGTGGAGCCAGAGTGTCTGGGTTGAATACCCAATTGTGCCTTTTATTACCTGTGTGATTGTGATCGAGTGACTTAACCTCTCTGTGCTCCAGTTACCTACCTCTACAATGTGGCACCTACCTCATAGGACTGTTGTCAGTCCTATTAAGTGAGTTAATGCATGTAAATCATTTATTGGTCGGCACACAGTAGGAGGAGCTCATTAAATGTCACGATACCCTTCTAAAATGTGTGTTGAGGCCAGCTGAGTGGCGCGATGGTTAAGCGCTGGCTTGGGAAGCCAGAGGCCCAGGTTCGGGTCCCACATCTGAGGGCCAGTGACACTGCCCTCCAAAAATTAAAATTAAAATAAAAAAATAAAATGTGTGGTATGGTAGGAACAAGATGGACAGGGACCCCACCTGCATGGAGCTGTCAATAATTGGTTCCTCTCTGTCTTTCTGTTGTTCTCTCCTGTGGGGGGATAAAGAAGTGTCTTGGATAGCTCAAGCTAAAAATCATCCTTTGCTCCTTCCCTTTGTTGAACCAATCCATAAATATTAAACCAATATTCACAAGTGCAACACACAGTCATTGAACACTTTGTCCTGTGGGGATGGAGGGCATGCTGAAGCTGTTCTCTCTAAAGCATTATTTCCAGGGCACCTGCCCGAGCCAGGAGCCAGGCTCTGTGCTTGGTGCCCTCCATGTGTTGTCGCACCACGAGGGTGCTGGCACTTACCTGCCTTTTGCACGCGAGGAAACAGACTCAGAGTGGTGAAGGGCCACGCTCAGGGCTACCCAGCTAGCAAATGGCAGGATTGGGGTAGGCCCCCAAGTGTGTCAGCTTCTCTCAACACTGCTCTCCTATCTGTATACAGCAAATCAGCCTGCATTTGCTCTGGATAGCTATGTGTGTGGGGTGGGGGGAGGCTGAACGGGGGAATGCCTGAGGGTCTGGCACACTGCAGTGTGCCCTTCCTCCCTGCCCAGTTGTGGGGACATCTGGGCAGAAGGAAGTAGCGAGGCCTACTTTATCCTGTGTCTCTTCCCACCCAGGAACTCACCATAAGGAAGGCTGAGCCTCTCTCCCACTCCCTTACACATACCCGCAGGCGGGGGTGCGCATGCACGCACACACACACCCCTCCATCCTCCCCTGCTCCTAAAAATATCAAACCAGTGGAGCTGCAAGGGAAATGAATGTTTGGCAGCTAAGCAAGTGACCTAGGAGTGGTGTCAGGCTCCGTAAATATTTACCCACTGGATTAGAGCAGAAGTTGGAAACATTAGGCAGCTGAAAATTACTGTTTTAATAGCACGGCTGATAAATCCAAACTTGGGGGGTTTGTTTGGAAGTCTCAGCTTCTGGGAATTTCAGCGAGTAAACTATGGGCCTGGGGTGGCCAGGAACAGAGCAGAGGGGTGTGGGTGTGGGCTGGTGAGCAGCTCTGCCTGAAGGAGAGGGCAGCCGGGCCAGAGAAGGCCCAATGCCTCAGGCCAGAGCCACCCGGAAGGTCCAGCGTTAATCCATCGCTTCATTCATTCATCCATCCATTTGTCAGAACTTGTAAAAGGGTGGAATGACGAGCAAACATTTATTGGACAGTACACATGGGCACGTATTTCAACGGGGGTTTGACCTTTTAGTCCTGCATTTCATATTTACCAGAACCCTGAGTGGTATAGCAAGTACGACTTGCATCCTACAAAAGCTAAGGAAAATCAAGTCTCAGAGTAGGAAGGTAACTTGCTTAAGGGCACCAGCTGGAAAGATCCAGAACAGGACTTTAAGCCCAGGTGGCTCTGACACCCAAGCCGTGATCTTCCTGCTGCCCTATGCGCCTCTCCCATGTGGGTGTGAAGTAGACACCCATCACATTTCTGAGAAATCTGAACCAACAGGCCAGGAAACACAAAGATGAATGTGTATCCAGACAACTATAATTCCGGGGAGAAAGTGGTGAGGGCCTTAAGAGGGATCAGATAACATACTGTGGGGGTTCTGAGAAGGAAAGAGTTTCTTTTAGCTTGGTGAGTAGAGAAGAGGGAAGTGGCATTTGGGCCCTAAGGGATGGATAGAATTTGCATAGGTGAAAGTAAGAAGGGTGGGTGTTTCAGGCAGCAGGAACAGTATGAGCAAAAGCACAGAGGACGAATATTGAGTTTGGTTGAACCATAGAGTATAAAGACAAGGGGTAGGAAATAAGTTCCAGAAGGTAGATGGGAGCCAAACTGTAACCCTTCAGAGCTGACGGTTCCAAGGGGTCCCAGGGCTCAGGCCACAGCCGAACTTTCCCATTTTACCTTCTGCCCTCGGGGGGAAAAAGCAAAGACTGTTGTTCCCTGTGCAATTACCGCCTCAACTCATCCCAGGACAGGCAGGACAAAGCCCTGAGAGCCGCACAATTGTGTGTTTGCAATTGTACTTACCTTCGTACAGCTTGCCTTCTTGCTGTTTCCACTCAAGCCAGCCCCCCACTCCATTCTGAGGTCAAGGCCCCAGCCCCAGCTCCCAACTGCTAGGGCTGAGGATGCGGTGGCCCCGTTAGGGCCCAAACCTGATTGGTGACAGGACAGCGAAGGTGGTTCAGGCATGTGGGCACTTCAGAATCTGCGAAGAAAGGGGTCCCAGGTGAAGGTCAGGACAGGCAGCTGGGCCCCCTGAACAGAGTAGCGGGGAAGGTGATGGGAGCAGTGAGGGGAGACCAAAGCACAACTTTGGCACCCGAGAGATCTGGATGGGAACCCAACTTCCGGTGTATGACCTTGGGAAAGTCACTGTACTTGTATGAGCCTCAGTTTCTGCATATATCACACAGGGATAGTGACGCCTACTTGCAGGCATTATGCACTTAGTATGACACATAGTAAGCACTCGGTAAATGTCAAGCACATCATCATGAATAAGTGAACACTGGTGTATCTCGACAAGGAGAGCTTTTACATATCAGGGAAAACTTCTAGAAAGCAGAGTTAATTCCTGGAATGTCTTCCCTGGGAGGCTTAGCATAGGGAGCCCCCGCCCTGCAGAGAGAGGAGAATGATACAGGAAGCCTGTGGGTTGCCTTGTGCATTCTAAACTGTAAGTTTGATAACTCAGTGAAAAGAAATGGATTTCAGGTCCAGGGAATGGGGATGTGAGGATTTCCAACTTCTGCCTCTGGGTCCCAACATCAGGCCCAGCCTTACCCTCTCACTTCATCCTTCCTCCCTCCCCTCTCCCAGGACCTTGGCTCGCCTTCTGTCAAATGGGAATAAACAGGCCTGCACGACTTTTTGTGGGGTGGGAGAGACGAAGGCGGGGATGTCAGCAAAGAGGAGGTGACAGGCAGGGCCGTGTGCAAGAGGCAGGGGAGGGGCCCCAGTCAGCCCCAGGGAAAGGTGTGAGTGAGATGGAAGAAGCAAGAATGGGGGGAAGGGGCCCAGAGGGACTTGAGCCCATCCCCAAATTTGGTAATTAGGCCTCTCTGTGTGGTTTTCCTGCTCCAGAAAATGTTAATTTATTGCAATTTGAAAAATGATCGAGCCAGGGCTGGGCACGCAGCAGCTGGTGCAAGGGAGAGAGAAATCTCTGTTTGTTCTGCGGGGAATTGGGCGGCTGCCCCCACCCCCACCCCGCTCCCTGGCCGGGCCATCGTTCTCCCGGAGTGTCGAATGTCGACAGGCTCCTCCCAGGAGCGGTCTGCCTTCCTCTGGGGTTGAAGCGGCCGGCATTTATCAAAAGCCTGGAAGCTTCTGAGGGAAGGAGGTGTGTGGGGAGGTATGTGAGCCAGCCTGGTGGGGGTGGGGCCCCAGTGCTTCTCAGCAGCCTCTGGGGTCACTGTGGGGGCTACAACAGAGGGTCTGAGCTAGGAAGGGAGGCCTGGAGTGGGGCAGCTGGCTGCACACAGTCTGGGAGCCTCCTTGGTCCTGTCAAGCTATGCCCCACCTGCCTGGTTGCCTCCCTCACCTCTATTGATCAGCTAGACAAAAGATGATTATGGAAAAACAGTCTGCACCCAGCAGGCAGGCTCAGCAAATCAACAAATCCCCAAATCTGCTGCTGCTGCTGCCACCACCGCTGCCTGGCTGGGCCCCACTGCACCCCAGACCGCATTGGTCCTCATTGCACACCCGCCACTGGCACAGCTGCTGTGCCACCCTGGGACAGCTCCACCCCTGATCTTTTGGGCATGGACATCCATCCTGCAGAGTCTCTGCCCCACACACTCGTGCTCCAACATGGCCACTTCTTCCAGTCACCACAACCATCCTTCCTGCCCCATCCACACCACTCTCACTCCTCCTTTCATCCGCAAGCACTGCGGACATTCACTGTGTGCAGGGCACTGGGCTACTTGCTAGGAAATGAAGGTGAGTGGTGAGTGACGCACAGGCCCTGCCCCGAAGGCGGTCCTAGAAGGTGAACCGGCATATAAAGAGAGAAGAGGAAATAGTGCCTTCGGAGGGGTATGCACAAGTCACACCATTACCTTCATCACCTTCTCACTCACAGTTTCCATCTGTACCAGCCTTGCGTCCACCTTCCCCCACCACTTCTTCCAGGCCTCCTACTCCTCTTTGTCCCCTCCCACCCACCCTCCCTCTTCCTTCGCTCCCTCTTCCTCCCTTCTCTCCTCCTCCTCCTCTCTCTATACTGTGCCCAGAAGCATCAGCCCCAACACTATAATGCTCAGCACTGACCCCCGTCATCACTATCTTCAGCTCCTCATCCCTGCATATCTATCCTCTGCCCTCTCGGAATTTAAAGCCTGAAAATTGACAAGCCAACAGGGCACAACTATGAAGGCACAAAAATAAACCTCCACGCATGAATGTGTAGTCTTCAGTTAAAGCAAACTCTTGGGGGCTTAGGAATCTCTCACATCTGGTTGGACCTTTGCAATGAGTTTCAGATCGGTTCCTGGCCTCCAAAGATGTCCTTCATCCTGTGTCTCCTGCCAGTGGGTCAGTGTTAGCCCTACTGGAGGCTGGAAGCCAAGGAGCTGGAGAAATCCAGACTAAGGGTGGTGTCTGTTTGCATTTCAACTGGAACCTGTGCCGGCAGCTAGCCAGTTTGGAATTCTCAGCATTCCTGCTGGGCCTCAGCAGGCAGGATAAGAGGGCTCAGGAGCTCCACAGCCACAAGGAGCACCCCTTCACTAACTAAGTCACAGTGCCTCGATGGCATTCCCAGAGCAGAATGGCAGGTATCCAGGAAAGTCAGGGTGAAGATCAGAAGCTTATCATCATCACCAAGAGGGAGACACTGCCACTGGGCCAGCACCATATCGGCTGTCAGGTGACAGGAACCCAACGGAGATTTTTAAGCACAAATGCAAAGTCACCTTCACCTCTATATAGTGCTCTGTGCATCTCATCTCTTAGAAACTATACTGACCACCATTAGAAGTAGGGAGAATGCGCAATGACTCCTAGCTCCCAGTTTACAGATGGGCAAACTGAAGCCCAGAAAGACCAAAGCAAGTAACAGCAGTGCAGTGTTAGGCTCCTCCCCATACACTGCCTTCCTTGGAGGTAGAGGAATTCCTAGACAAGTAAGGAGAGATTTGACTGTGACACTGTCCAGGGCTTCCATGTGACACTGTGTAGCTTGCAAGCCAGGATGGCCTTTCTGGCCTCCCCAAGTCCCCCAATGTCCCATGAAGTGCATCTGCAGAACTCAGGCTACCTCTTAAGTTATTTTCTTTTTCTAGGGAGGAAGGGGTATGAGGAGAGGGTTCTCACTAACCAAGTGGCTAAGTAAGGGCGGGCCCTCCCTTTGTGTGTGGCAGGATGCCTTGCTCCCAAGCTGCTGGTCCCAGAGTTAGACTGAGGTTTCTTCTGCCTGTAATTACTTATCTTAAGAGCCCATGCAAATTATTCCTTCTGTGTGAAGCTTTCTGAATCAGTTAGAAATTGCATTCAGTATAAGGAACTGAAACTCCTCAAAATCTAGCTTAAGCACATAGGTGTTTATAGTTTCACGTGCAAGAAGCCTGGAGATCAGCAGATCAGGTCCGCAGCTCCTTTCAACTTTCTGCTCTAACATCCTGCCACCAACTTAATTTCCAAGGTCCCATTAGGGTTCAAAATGGCTGCTGGAGCTCCAGTCATCACATCACCATTCTAGACAACAGAAAAGATTAAAGACACATATCCTAGATGAGTCAGCTTCCTTTTAAGCAATCTCTCCAGAAGTCCCACATGACCTTATGCTTTATATTTCATTGGTCAGAATTTAATCACATGTTATATGAGAGGCTAGAAAATCTAGTCTTTTGGTTAGGCATAGGCATCATGGATAAATCTGAGGCTCTGTCAGTAGGGGAGAGCAGGGGGAACGATACTGTAGGGCACTCCCAGAGCAGTCTCCCAAACAGCATCCCTTGCTTGAGGCCAGAAAGGGACTGTGGGCTGTCCCAGGTCACACAGTGGGTCAGTGGCAGGGCAGGGGTTCAAACCAGGAGTTGACAATGCTCTGGGCACTTCTCCTCTCTCAGGACAATCCCTTTCTTGAGAACCCTCAAGCAAGACACAGTGACATTTCAATCCTATTTGAACTTTAAAATCTAGGCTCAGTAGCATGTCTAGGAAGCTGACATCCCCCTGACCTCTGCTGAGCTCCTCACGTGGCTCTCTTGCCTTCCTGCAGTCATGCTGCTCACACAGTAGGTGCTTAACAAGTGTTTCCTGACAGAATGGTTGAATGAATGATGAACACATGAGTGGATGACACCTGGGCCATGGGAGGCTATGTGGGTGATAACAGCCCCGGGCTGGCAGACCACAGAAGTGCATTTCCCTGGAGCCACAACAAAAGTGAAGAGAGAAAGCGACATTAGAGGAAAGTCAATTCCCGGTACCATTAATAGTCCAACTTTTCTGCAGGAGAAAGGCGAGTGGCAAAACAGGTGTGTGAGCAGATAATACAATCTTCTTTGCTGACACCCACATCGTTGGTGAGACAGGGCTCAGGCAGCCAGAAGATTAAAGGCCTGCTGTCTCCTAATGGTGCCAATCAATATTTATTCTAACAAGAGGCAAAGATTGCTATCAGCAAGCAAGAGAGAATGTGTATGTAAGAAAACAAGGCATAACTTATTATGCCTACTTAGATGCAAGGAAAGACAATAACTGCAGCAACAACAACAAGAATAATGACGATAATAATACAAGACAGCCTTGGAAAAGGGGCTTTGTTGATTTCTTATGCTGAGAAGATAGCTCCTTTGGCGAGAGCCTCGCTTAGTCTCCAAGTGTCCACCCCGCTGAGGTTTTGATGTTCCACTCTCATCAAGAATATTGAGCATGAAATGCCAACATTATGTGGGCTGTCTGATGACAGCTGATGAAGACATGGAGTGTGGAGCCGAAGAGTGCCAGGGACGCCTGCCTCCACTGCCCAGGGACAAAGCACTGGCTTAATTGGGCCCCTGGGAACATTGACAGCCGAAGAGAGCAAGGCAGGGTACATCTGGGCCCTCTGCCACCCCTGACACTGCGAGGCCTGACTTGGGGGCCAGATGCGGGGGTTGAAGAAGGCTGAAGGCATGTCAGTCCTGAGGGTAGTAGAGGACTAAGGGTGCACTGCTGCTGGCCTTTGTAAGGAGGTGTGGGCCAGTGCATACCTAGGCTCTTGCGATCGGTGGATAAGGAGGTTGAGAGCTGTGGGGCTTGGCTTCCAGATGCAAAGTCTGACCTCCAAAGAGCTGGCAATGGGAGTTCTCTTACTTAGTCAGTACTGCTGCCACGGGACTAAGCCCAAGGCTTTTCTAGATGAGCTGGGCCTCAGCTGCACTTATCGCGAAGGTTTGCTGCGTCCTCAAACCTCAGTGAGTCCATCTCCCAGCTTCAGGCCCTACTCCAGCTGCCTAGTTCCAGACGTCAGAGGACTCAAGGGCAGTCTTGTCTTAAAGACATCTCAGTGTGCTATCCACAGTTGGCAACGTGGGGATCCCCTGGCAGCTTGTTAGGAACACAGACTCTCTGGCCCCACCTCAGACCTACTCAATCTGAATCTTCCTTTGATCAAGACCCCTGGTGATTTGTTTTCACATTCAAGTTTGGGAAGCTCCGCTCTAGATGAATGGTTCTCAGCCTCTCAGGCTCATTAGCATCACTGCGGAGCTGTTTAAAAATGAAAACCCATGAATTTCAAGTCTCTGGGGATGAGACCCTAACACAGGTGTTTCTAAACAGCTTCCAGATGATTCTAAAGTGCAGCCTAGGTTGAGTGCCCAGGGCCAGAGAGCTTTCTGTGGGCACCTATTCAGATGTGTCCCCAAGTCTTATAGTCAGGCTGCCACCCAAGGGCTCAAACTGCAGGCCTCCCATTGGGACTTGGGACTCCAGCCTCCCTCAGTCAGGAGAGAGGCAGCAACAGAACGCCCTTCTCCCTAAGAAGCCCTAAGGCCTACAGGGCCCTCCCATGCCCCAGGCGCCATTTTGTCTGTGGCCTCTCTTCTGTAACAAGCCCTGGCAGACTTGGCAGAGAGGCGGGGAACTGGGAAGCCCCATAGCCTCAGAGCTCACCTTAATCCTCATGCCCAAGGGCACTGACTCCCAGCCAGGGCTGCCCACAATCTTCGGGGCTTTCCCGTCAGGGAGCACAGCAGGCCAAGTGCTCCCAATTGTGACATCCCTTTCTATGCCTCGCAACTGGAGTCTCTGAGGCTTCAGGCTCCTGGGACCCAAGGCAGACAAATCCCCTCTATGGTGTTCCCATCTCCAGAGAAGTCACTTTGCTGGCTGACAGCTTGGGGGTGTTGAGAGGAGATGGTGCTGACTCAATTCTAGCTGTTCCTCAAGAATATAACTGGACCAAAGGCAAATGATTTAAGAAGGTAAACACTCCCGTGATTCTCTTAAAGAGCTTTCCTAAAAGTTACAGCTGTGTAACAATAGAATGGTGTGACATGTGAGGAATGAGCTCTCTGCCACTGGAGGTTAGCAAGCATGGGCATCGGGGAGGGAAAATCAGAAGAGCGTGTTCCATCCAGTGAAAGTGTTAGTGGGGCTGAAGCTCCTCAAAGACCTCGGGCCCTGAGCACTTCTTACAAGGTCAATTGTCAACTAAGCGTGACAGGAGTGACCAGTCCAGGGGCTCATTCTATAGAAGCCTGGGAGAGCTTTAATATCTGGAGCAAATCCAAAGCAGAGAAAAATGAAAGGTTCTAGTTCTCACGCTGACATTGACTGGCTGGGCTGTGTGATCTTGGGCAAGTGTATTCCCCTCTCTGGGCATCAATCCCAGGGCCTAAACTCCATGGGCTTGAGAGGTCCTGACAGCCAGGGCTGCCATTTTGCATGCTTTCATGGGTGCCATCTATATAGACCACACTCTATCCTGTGACTATATGCTACATAATTTGCAAGGTCCAGCACAAAATCAAAATGCAGGACCACAAATTACACATTTTGAAGAGGGGACAGTAGAGCATTACTCCAAGTGCAGGGCCCAGGAAGCTAGCCCTGGCCAGATGGGCCAGGCAGAGGTGGGGGCTCATGCCTTAGCATTGCCTCTCGCGCTGGCCTGGCGGGTCCCCCTGGCACCTGGCAGCTCTTCCAGGAAGCCCAGGGAAGCCAGGGGCCTGTTGACCCTGAGGACTGAATTAGGAGGAAATGATTTGAGAGGTAATCAATATGCTCAACTGCAGTTCATTAACATCTAATGAGTCCCCTAACTGCTCAGCATCCACTGGGGCCTAGCCAGCCTGTCACCACTCCCTGTTTCTGCTCCCCAGTGTCATTTATTCTCCTAGGGACTGATCCCAGGTGTGAGGCAGCTGTAGTGGGGAGGGTGGGGAGGGAGCACCAGACAGCCACTGACAGAGTGTTGCAGCTGGAAGGGCCCCCAGGTGCTTTATGGTCCAAATCCTTCAGGATACAGGTGAGGAAACTGCGCCCAGAGGACTTCGGGCTCCAAGCATGGAATTGGAATTGAGCAGCACTAACCCTTAACCAGGGCTCTTTTCCCACAGAACATCCAAGCTCACAGCCCAGCCCTGTCATATACTGGGGCTCTGCACCATTACTTCTTAGAGCCTCAGCTTCCCCATCTATCAAATGGGGGCAATACTACCCATTCTACAGGCCTGGCGGATGGTTTCAGTGATAACCGATATGAAGAGCACTGCATGAAGTGCAAAGAGCCCTTCAAATGGAAAGTGTCCAGTGAAAGTCAGCACTCATCGAGGCCCTGCTTGTGGGCCTGGTGCTGTGCTTCGTGCTGGCGGCCAAGCTGTGGATCAGTCCCTGACCCCCAAAGGAGACTTCTGTGCAGAAGGGGTGTGCTTTGGCACAGCTCAGCTTCTTTGCAAGCCAAGGAGGCGCAGGCGGAGAAGACTTCATACAGGAGGTGAGCTCTTGGGCGGCAGAGGACGTAAAGTGAGGTTTGCAATGCAGAATGACACCGTCATATCTGTGACAACACATGCATATGGCACTTCCTACCTATGCACCTTATACATATTAACTCACTCAACAAGCCCGTGAAGTTTCCTGGGGAAGCTGGAGCCGAGAGAGGTGAAGCAACTCAAGCTAGTAAGTGGCAGAACTAAGACCCACACTCAGAAAAAGCTCACCCTCTTCATCCCTAAGCTACAAGCTACACCTCCTCTGCCCCAGGCCAATTGGGGCAGACCTAGAGGCAGGCAGAGCAGTGAGGAGGCCGGGCAAGCGGCCGGCTGAGAGGGCCACCTTGGGCAGCGGCAGTGGAATTGAGGAAGAGGTCACAGGTTGGCAGTTTGGAGGCAGGAGAATGGACCTGGTGAGAGTTAAACTTGGGCTTGGGGTGTGATGGCCTGTCTCTGTAGACATACACTGACAAAGTTATATTGGTCAAAGTCCACATTTAGAATTAATCCTCACTCTGGTTTTCAAGTGCAGAGAATCTGTGGCGATTATTGTTCTTATTCTTTCTGGGCTCCTTTTCCCCTTCTTTGGGTAATAGATCCAGCTGGCTTGGCCACAGGGGGGAAGCATGTGACCTAGGACAGCCCATCAGACTCTTTCCCTAAGACTCCCCTGATTGATGGTGTTGGGAGGAACTGTTTCCTCGCTGTTACGGAAGTCATAAAAATGGAAGCACTGCTTCTGCCTTCCCTTGGCATGTCCCTGTGCCAGGAACCAGGCCTCCTGCTCTACCCAGGGTGCGAAACCCTCGCAGATACCTCCTTCAGATCACCTACTCCCTCACTCCCATACAAACTGTCACCAAGTCCCTTAGATTCTATCTACAGCCTCAATATCTTGACTCCTCCCCCTGCCTCACAGGATGGCAGACTCTTGTCACCCCACTTGGGTGGCTATAATCAACCTCTTGTAACTTCCTACAATGCATCTGCCACTCAGTGGCTAGAGGTCCCTGATAAGTCACATAGGAGGGATCATGACCAACATCAGTGACCCTGCCTGGTAGACTTCTCACTTCTCATATCCTTGGCCTTTACTATACTCTTCTTCTTCCTGGAATGGCAAAGACAAAAGATGCCCTGCACACTTCTACCCCTTCCATCTCTGATTCAAATAGGGCTGTCTCTGGAACTCCTTGTCTGACTAGGAGGCCAAGCCCCTTCCTCGGGGCTTCCATCTTTGTGATACTCATTGATAATGTTTGATGTATTTCCTTCCTGTCTCTTTTTAAAGGTAATCACGGTTATATTCTACTACAATCTTGTGTTCTTTTCCACTTCCTGAGCTCTCATGGGCATCTCTCTACATCATCAAATACTTTGTAAACCAGAATGTTGAATGCTTGCCTGACCATCAGCCTTCCATGATCACTATTACCAACCAACCAGCCCTGGTCTCAGGGGCTATTTAAGAGCCCTCCCTGAGTTTACAGTGCCCCAGGGATCCCATCCTTCTGCTTGTCTTTTGTCACCTGTAACCCTGGGCTTCTTCCTGTCCCCTCTGGCATCCTCAACGCTGCTTCTGCCTCCATGTTGTTCCAGCTATTTTTGTGCCTCTGGGTCCACGTGTGGACCACAGCCTCTGCCTCAACTCCCTAACATACAGCTGAGCCGGGCCTTTCATAGTTGACCAACTTTCCCAGTGACTTTCAAGTCAACACAGAGTAACTTCAGGTAATTGCAGCCACCTTCAAGACTTGCCATATTCATATGCCGCCTATCTTGGTGTTTACTTTATATGGGTCGTTCTGTCAATACTGCCCCAACCCCTGCCTTTTAAAACTTGAGCTTCATCCTGAGCAAGTATTCAAATTCTTTTTCCCCCATGTCCCACCTAAGACCCTCTTGTGTACAGACCTCCTCTTGGGGTAACCATAGCATGGGGAATTACAATTGGTGGTGGCCTCCATGCTCTGAGCCTCTGCCCTTTCCCAGGGCTCACTGCTGGCGGTCAGGGGTTTTAATCCATACTGCCATCACGTTGCTGGGACCCTATCCTCCTCAAAGCCAAGATTCTTTTCTTCTGTCCTTTCCTATTCTCCTGTCAGGGCTGTCATCGACCCCTGCCCCACCTGCTCCCATGCTGTCTCAAAGCCTGACCCAAGGAAACTGAAAATCATTTACCATCACAAGAGACTCTGTGGAGATGTGGCCCAGCCCACAATGAAGTCAGCCTTTTACATTATTAAACAGACCGGCTACAAGTGTAGCTTACAGCATCTGCACAGGGAGTCAGGGCCTCCCCAAGACAATGAATAGGTACTTGAGGTACATCTGCATGACCAAGAGGCCTGCCTGCGGGTCCCAGCGGAACAAAGGCACCGTCAGCCTCCAGGACAAATTTCACTGGCTCCCTTCAGAGACCCGAAAAATACCCCATGTGCAGTTTCAAAAAGAAATAGCGAGGGCTGGCCGAGTGGTGCGGTGGTTAAGCGCTGGCTTGGGAAGCCAGCGGCCCCAGTTCGGGTCCCACATATGAGGGCCAGTGACACTGCCCTCAAAAATAAATCAATAGAAATAGCGGTTTTGTGTCCTGACTCCAGCCTTTGAGGATTCAGAAATGTTAAGGTACAGGGTCTGCCAGGGGCCGACAGTCTCCCGGTGTCTGACAAGGCCACATTGAAATAAAGATCCACGCTCAGCACTGGATGTCTGGGGTGCCGCCTTATGGTTGGTCATGTAATATCTCCTGCTTCTATGAACCCATGTGCCTTTCCTCCTATAGGAGACAATATACTCACTGCATTTATGACAAGTTCCTGTGGTACCCTGATGATAGCTGGTTGTGTAAGTGAATGACGGGGCAAGATTTCCTAAAGAAAAGGAAACTCCCTAAAACAGGCTACAGCCTGAGGGGACCCCTGAAAGAGAAAAACATCCTGATCATGTGAAACATAACTTGCAACATAACTTGCAATTGAGGTAATGGTCAGAAGCCCCTATAAAAAGGGACAGGCTTTAATAATAAAGTGTGTGTGTGACGCTCCTGTGAGCCTCTTCCCAGTGTCTCCCTCCTTCTTTCTCCTCGCCGACGCCATCCCACCCGAGGGAACCCCTGGTCCTCACGGGGGCTGGCTCCCCGCAAGTGTCAGAGGGTACAGGTCATGCAGTTGTAACATTTCCCCCCTTCTATACAGTTCTTTGCTTTTGTAAATAACACCTGTGGTGGGGGACATTTGCGGCCTACATTTTTCCTCACAAGGATTTCTTTAGGATAAATATCTACAAGTGGGATTTGTGGGTCACACAATGTGCACTTTACAAAAAGCTTCTTCTGCTATCTCTTGTCAAACTGTCCTTCCTAAAGGCCAGACAGGTTTTCAGCTGACACCCCACACCCCTCCCCTGCCATGCACACCAGGGTGCATTTTACAAAACCCTCTGCAGCACTAAGTGCCATCATTTTTAATCCATGCTACTTTGATAGGCCAAATATGGTATGTCATTGTTGCTTGATTTGCATTTCTTTGCGGTCTAGTGGGGTTGAACATTTTTTCATATGTTTATGGACCATTATTTTGTGAATTGCCCCTTCTTTGGGGCCTTGTTTTTTTCATCTCCTGGCTCTTCCAAAGCCCAGGGCTAGCCAGGAATTAAACACATGAGACATTATATTTAATTAATCTTCCTTAAACACAGCTCTGATCAGGTTACTCCCCTACTTACCAAACCTCTGATGGCTCATAACTGCCTGCAGGAGGAAGTCCAAATTCTTTAGTCTGGCCTTCAAGGCCCATCTCAGTCAGGCCCCAGCCTCTCTTACCTCCTATCACTGGCCCTCACAGCATGCTCTGCCTCGCCCACTGCGGACCACCTTCCCTCCAGGCACCTATAGGCACACAGCTCAAATGTCACTTTCTGTGCCAGAGTTTCTTACTAGCCACAGGTCAGATGGCTTTCCTCTCCTCTCTGCTCCTGTAGTTGGCACTTAGTACGGCTCTCCATTGCAGCACAGCATTGGGTGTGTATTTCTTTTTCTCCCTGTTAGGACTGTGAGCTTTTGGGTGGGGTGGGGGCAAGGATCATATCTTTTCTCTCTCATGCCTCAGAATCTGAAGGGTAGGATAGACACCACATATTAACACCTCTCATGGGCCCAGCACACGCACACACACACACACACGACATGGAAGACACAAATTTTGTTTTAACCTGTGGATGAAAAAGCCTAACAAGCTCAGCTCCCTTGCCACACCATCACAGGTTCTACAAACGCACAGACAGAAAATAACCACACAGGGTGGTCTGAACATAAAAATTCCTAACTAAAATGGGTCATGGTAGTAGTCACGTCCTAGGACTGTGGCTTCCTTGACAAAGGTCAGTCTTTACCCTTGAAATTGTGTATTGTCTTTTTGCATCTAAGATAACATATCCTTGGAATGTCAGAGTAATCTTCTTTTCCAGACCCCTCAGGGCACACCCCACCTCACCAGAGCATGAGACCACATTGTTATCTTGTCCCCCGCATACCATCTCTGTGTGCGTAAATGTTAACGGTCCTGTCCCCACACTTGTGAAAGGAGTATGTCTCCCTGTTATTTTTTATCTAATACCAGAGATTCCCCGCTTTGCTTCCTCCCACCCCCTTAACCTCCACCAATGGATTCCATGTAACCCCCTTACATCTCTTTCTTTGATGCTAATGTGTAAAAGAAGCTGCAAAGCTGCCCTTCTCTGCAGCATTTTCTCAATCTGTTGAGATTTTGGCTTCCCGGAAACTGTTGTCAGTTTGGCTCAAATAAACTCTTACAACTTTTTCTTAGGCTAGAATTCTTTTGCCGACAAACCCAAGTGACTAGGGTCACTTCTGGCCTCCAAGGGAATGAGGCAAAATTTACATGGGGTATGTAAGGGGGATAAGTGTCTGTACTGCTGCCTCCTCTCTAGTGCAAAGAGAAAGTGGGAGAGAGAAAGGAGGTGGTCCAGTGTTTAGGAGAGCCTGCTAATTAGTTTAACAAAGGTAGCCTTGGAGCTGTGTTGGGGCACGGGCTGGAGAAGGTCAAATTACTCAGTATAATGAAGTGAGAGGAAAGGAATAGATATAGATATAGATATAGATATAGATATAGATATAGATATAGATATAGATATAGATATAGATATATTGGGTTGTTGGAAAAGTCATGACACATTTTTGCAATGAAAAACAGACAAAAATACGTCATGACTTTTCTGAGAAACCTATATATATATATATATATATATATATATATATATATATATATATTTAAAGATTTTATTGGGGAATTGGGAGAGGGGAACAGTGTTGGGAATCAGGGAAGGGGAACAGACAAGTTGCTGTCCTTTTGTTCTTCAGTCTAGTTGCGGAGGACGTTGCTTCACTGGCCCATGTTGGTATCGTCATTGCGCTCTTCCCGGGTGAGGCAGATCGGTCGCCGGCCTCTGGATGTCGCTCACCGCAGTTAATGGCAGCTCACGCTGGCTGCTGACCACTCACTGTAGCCTATGGCAGCCCACTGCAGCAGGGGCTGCAGCCCTCACCATCACAGGGGCTCGCACAGCCCAGCTCCAGGTGGAGCTGTTGTTAGCTGTAGAGGGCAGCGTCACTGGCCCTCATGTGGGATCCAACTGGGGTTGCTGGTGTCCCAAGCCAGCGCTTAACCAACACGCCACTGGGCCGGCCCAGATATGTGTATATTTTTGAGTTGCCAGAGGTTAGCAAAGTGTTGAGGAGTGGAGAATGGGCAAGCACTTACCTAGATGATAAAAATCAGGAACTTTTTATTTTTTTATTTTATTTTATTGTTTATTATTGTATTTTTTTAGCTGAGCCATCCTGCCACCTGTTGGCAGCTCAGCGGCTGCTCAGCTCAGGCTGGGAATCCACCCAGTAATCCTGTTGCTCAGAGCTCGCACTCTTGATGGAGCTTTTAACCACTGAGCCACCGGCCGGCCCTAACTCAGGAACTTTCTAAAAGAACGGTGTCTAAAATTTGCTTTAAAGTTGCCTGTGAGTCTGATGTCGGCTCCTCTGTCTTACTCAGCCTTCAGCCAAGTCTGCACCCCCCCGCCCCGTGGGAGTGTGTTCTGTGAGAATCTGGGCTGAAGACACCACCTGTGGGGGCAGTGAGACCATCTGGAGATGAACCTCTTCAGGACAACAGGCTCAGAAACGGAGGACCCTGGGAGGGGAGGCACCCTTCTCCATGAACCCGCACTTGGGAACTTTCATTTGAATCTCAAAGAAAGGCTCCCTAAGTTGAGCCAGGAATACCCACACCTCACCCCTAGTGCCCCCAACAATCCCATGTGGTGGATGGGTGTCCCTAACATCTTACCCAATGCTGAAAAAAATGTCAGGTCGGTGTCCAGGCAGCTAGGAAGCAGCAGCCTGGGGTGCCTGATCCCAAAGTTGGTGCTGGTTCCTCTGTGCCTCGCTGCTGGCATATAGCACAGTGCCTGGCACAGAGTCAATACACAATATCTTCTTGCTGATTGGATTAATCTGTCACAATCAAGGTTGTATTCCTGGGTATGTGGATTAGGTGTTGAGGAGTTTAGTGGTAGAGGGTGCAGGTGGAGGAGGACACAGAAGCTTATAGCTCAACAAGCAAAATCTGCACATATAAATGGTGACTTACCAAGCCCAAGCAGCAATGATAATAACAGCGAACATTTATTGAGTGTTTATTATAAACCAGGTGCTGTTCCAAGTGCTTGTCATGGATTGTCCTATTTAATCCTTATAACAACTCCATGGGAGAGAAGCTGGGTCACAGAGAAGGTCAAAAACTTGACTAAGGTCACACAACTCATAAATAGTTCAGTTGCATTCAAATCCAGGTAGCCTAATTACAGTCCCACACTTCTAACCTCTAATGTCTGTGCTCCACTGCCTCTATAAGCATCCTACCTGGGTTCAGGTGTGTGGTGTTGAAGGTTAAAAGTCACAGGAAGTTGGAGTGGACTCTGGTGGCCAGGTGGGTCTTCAGCTGGGTCTTGAAGAGCTGAGAGGCTGGGGACATGAGGGGCAGGGAAGGTACCCCAAGACTGTAGGGAGACAGTGAAGAGCCCTGGGTGATCAACACAAGTCAAGCAGTACCAGTCTGCCTGGAGAGGAAGATTTCCCACAGAAGCAATGGGGTCAAGGTTAGAAAGGTCAGTTGGAGTCAGCCGAGCAGGATCATGCTTCCCATGCTGAAGAATTGAGACTTACCAACAGGACTGGGGAGTCAGGCAGCAGCGTTGAGAGGGAGGAGCGCCACTGGGAAGCAGGAGTACAGAGCCGGAGGGAGATCCTATTGGAGGCAGGAGACATTACGAGCAAAGACTCAGCAGTCTGTGGACTGAGATTGATGGATTGGACAGGAAGGATTTGGGGTTGGACTGAGAGAAGAGTGGGGCCACAAGTAGAAATTGGATGAGACAGCCGGTGAAGGGGACATGGAAGACCTGATTAATTTAGTTTAGACACGTTGAATTTGAGGTGGTAGAGAGAATTCCAGATGGAGATGTCCACCAGAGAGAGATGAAGGTATGGGACTAGGTGGGGCTGGACATAAATTTGAAAAAGCCTCCTTTAAGGGAGCGGTGGTGCAGGCAACGTAGTAGTGTGTCATAATACAGGAACAGTGTGTCAAAGCCAGAACCTCATTTGGGTGGGGGATGCTGGGATGAGTGGGTGAACAGAGGTTTCGATGGCAGAAGGCAGCTGTGTCCGGGGTCACATAGCTTTGGCCCCCAAAAGTGCAACTGGTTGTACTTGGATCCAGAGCCCTCTCTCAAAGGACTTCAGGGTCCCATGGGCACAGGGTTTAGAGTCCTATCACATATGGTTGTGCAGAGCACCTCAGTTTCCGTCCTGTAGGAGATGCCTAATGTTCATCACATTCTGAATCCTGTGTATAATGCTGTCATTGGACATTTGTTTTATTATGAAATATTTCAGACATGCACACAAGATGCAAGAAAAAAATAGGTAATAAACACCTGTGTCCCTATCACGTAGCTTTGTCAGATCTTCACAATGTCCCACATTCGCTTCCCATCTTGTTTTAAGAATGAAACAATCCAGACAGAGGCACGGGCCCTTCTGTCCCCATCCCCTTCTGCTGCCCTTCCCAATGGTCAGCACTCTCCTGCACCTAGCGTGCCTTATGCTCACTCATGCTTTTCCTACATATTCGTTATTGGCCCCATTTCAGAACAGACAAGACGGAGGCTTAGGGAAACGAACGGACTTGCCCCAAGTTACACAAGTCAATAGGTAGTACAGACCGGAAGCCCCAGGACGAGGTACCAGGCAGTCACCTCCCAGCATGCTGGCCCTGCAGTGCCCTCATCTGGGGACCTCCCACCCCATCATTCTGTCAACACCTCCTTTACAGGCACAGCCAGGCCAGACCAGGCCCAGCACAGCTTGGGACCAAGCAGAAATTGTGGCCTTCTCCTGACATCTCCCAGCTCCTGCCCTGCTAACAGGCCTGGCTACCCTAGACCCCTGCCAAACCCTCCTCTGTTTCTTTTCTGGGGCACTGCTCGGCCCAGCTCTACCCCACCCCCCAGGCCCTAAGCACAGGACCCGTCTGTGCAACTGATTTCCACATTAGGTCACTGGGGGCTGGACAGAGGCAGGGGGTCTGCAATTCTGTTCTGTGGGTCCTCCTGGCTTAATTAGCATGCTGCCTGGAGCAACAGGCCAGAAGTGGTGGGCAGGCGCCGGGACACTCCCTCCTCCTCCGTCTCTGCCAGCAACAGAGAAGGCCTGTGTGCGGTGGGAAGGAAGGCAGTAGTCCGACACCTCCACCTTCACGCTGTGGAATAGGGTGGGGCGAGGCAGGCCGCACAGGCATAAACACTGGGAGATAATTGCTCCCCTTACAAGTGAAGGAAGGGAGGGGTGGGGGAGGAAATGGCTATTCACTAAGCACCTACCTATATGCTGCCACGTGTTATTCTCGCTAATCGCCATGGCCACCCCATGTGGGAAATGGAACGCACCCTCAGTGCAGAGGAGCAAACTGATGCTGGAGAGATGGAGTCAGAGGCCCTGGACACAACTAACAAGTGGCACAAGTATTTTGAAGCCAGGTCCACCTGTCTGCAAGCGCCTTTCCAAGGACTCAACCTGACTCCACAAACCTCCCATTTCCCTGTAGGTCTTTTCCTCTTGAGGTCCTCGTGTTTGGTGGAAGAGTAGCCAGTTCAAATGGATAATAGAAAAAGCCAGAAGAGAGCTATCATTTCTAGAAGACGTAATGTGTGCAGGCACTGGGTGAAGGCCTTGGCACACATTAATGTTAGATCATCAGGACAACGCCATGCAGACGTGCTTATTCCCCCAGTTTAAGAGCAAGGAACCGAAGCACAGAGACTTGAAGGAACTCGCTGAGGTCCATTGGCAGTTGGGCCAATGCTCTGAGGGCCCCTAGAGGACTGGGCTGGCTGCTGTGGAGAAAGAGATGGTGGTGGCTGCAGAAGCAGGTTTGAAAGACCTGATGGCCATGAGACCCAGCTCCAGCAGTCTCTTGGCTCCAACAGGAAGTCCTCCAGACTTTGTGATGGGGCTTCTGCTCCGATCTTGGGATGTCTGCATTGAAGCCCTTCCAGAAACACTGCCAAGCCAGCTTCCAATCCTCTCCCTGGGATGTCTGCATTGAAGCCCTTCCAGAAATACTGCCAAGCCAGCTTCCAATCCTCTCCCTGGGGGCAGTTCGGCCGTGAGACTTAGCTTGTAGACTCCACCCCAGTACCTTGTCTCCATATCTGGGCCTGAGGTCTCCAGGCTGTTAGAGAAAATTGCTAAAATCAAATTGCAATTAACAGAGGCAATTATCTGCCTATTAGAAAATGTCCCTTGAGCTAGGCCTATGCTGAGAGCTGCCTGGGCCCTACTGAGCAGTTGGGCCCCAAGGGGGGCCCCTGAGCAGGGCAGCAGCCAGGGTTAGGGGCAGGCAGGATGCAGCACCAGCCTGGGGGCCAGCCCTAAAGGGCCCCAGAGTGTCAATAGAAATAGGGGTCTGCAGGGTTCCCCGGGGGAGGGGCCCGGTCCTGAGCACTGCTGGCTCCTCCTCTCCATTAGGCCTTCCTAGAGGGCAGACGGGGCAGTCTGTGTGTACTGAAGAACAAAGGAAAGAAAAATCAGGCAATGACCCTCCAGGGAGCTATGATAACATTTTCACTTGAAAATTACCAGAGAACAGATTGTCTTATGCAAATTATATGCAAATCACACTCCGGTTGGTCCTCTCCACTCACTACCCAGAGTTCTTCCAGCTCTTTCCCTGTCTAAGGATGATGGAGGAGGAGGACGGCCCTCATGGAAATCCAGGTTTAGGAGGAATCCTGCCTGGATCTGGGCCTGCTAAGGTGACCTCTTAGATTTCCGTCCAGTCCACTGTCCACTCTGAGTCTTGCTGTATTTGTATGAGCCCTACAGAAACTTTGCTGCCTCCTGGCTGGACTGCACTGGAATCCCAAACCCAATGGGGGCTTATCTGCTGCTAAGGATGGCTTGCATCACTGGGACCCTCCATTTGCAGAAGATATTTGAGGTAGCCTGGGCAGACGGGATAGAGGAGTGCTAGACTGAGAATGACCCGCTGAGGGCTCACCAATCTCTCCCTCATCTCCTTGTCCAGTCTACCACTTACAAGGCTTGGGAGATTTGTCCTCTTTGTGTCCTCAGGGCCACAGCTATAGTTTATCTATCACCTCTTTGCTATACACAGGTCTTTTGTCCGGGGTCCTGCCTCCAGATCAGCCTCTCATACCTGCCCTCCATCCTGCTGTCGGAGTGGTCTTTCTACCAAACCAAACTGACAGTGCTGAAAACCCTCAGCAGCTGCCCAGGCCACACCGTCAGTCCAGACCCCTTGGGCTAGTATACAAGACCTTCGAGGCACAGGCTTCAGGCTTGCCTCCCGCACTGTCCCCCACATCGCCCATGCTCCCCTCCATGCTGTCTCTCACCATCCACCAAACACCTATATTCTGCCAGGCCTCCCCAACCTTCATGAGCTATTCCTCCCCTAAAATGTCTTCCCATTTCCCTCCCCCACCCCAGTTAAATTGTATTTATTCTTCACAAAACGCTTTGTCTGAGAGACATTCACTGCCTGCCAGCGTCCTCCCACCACACACTTCACACACACACCCCTCCCAGCTGTCATTGTGTTTCTCCCTCAGCTTTTTCCCATAACAGAATTAATTCATATTTGCATCCCACCTAATAGGTGATGAATGAATAAACAAAGAAATACTAATGAATGAGTTGGGGAGTGAATGAGGCCTGAATTTGATTCCTGGCTCTGCCATGGGTGAATTACCTCTCTGAGTCTCGGGCTTCTTATGTATAAATCGAGGTAGTAATGGTGACGTCATCATGAGGATTCAACAAGACAAGGCATGGAAAGTCACCCAGAGCAGCCCCTGGGATCCCATAGATGCTCCAGAATTCCCACATGAACCCTCACCTGTCCAAAGTGAGAGTTGGCTTCAAGAACATGTGTCCTCTTAGCCAGCATGGTCCAGTGGCCACTGCCTCTACGGTCCTACACCCAGCCTCCATTCCTAAGGGCTGTCTGCGGGCCCCCTGCCAGGCTGGTCACAGGTACAGAGACACCTGTTTTAGAGGAAGGCCTGAGACACCTCCTCAGGGGAGGCCTGCCTGAGACTTCTGCTCCACGGGGGCCAAACTTCCTGGGAGTAGAGAGGCATGAAAAAGGGGGAAAGGGAAGGACCTCAATGATCTAGTCCTAGCTCTGCCTACATCACTGTGCAGCATCTCTGGACTCAATTTCTGCATTCCTCATATGGGGATGGGAGTACATACATGCCATTATGTGCTTGTTGTGAGAGCTGAATGAAAGACCGCCGGGAACATGGCTAGCACAGTGCTTGGTGCACAGGAATAATAGTAGCTAGCATTGAATGAGCACTTACTATGGGCGAAACACGAAATGCTTTGTGTGCATTTGCCTATTTCATTCTCAGCAACTCTGGGATAGGTGCTATTATTATCACCTCCCTTTGACAGCCTTATTGAGACATCATTCATACATCACATAACTCCCCCATTTTAAATGTACAAGTCAGTGGGTTTTAGTGTATTCACAAGGCAGAGCTAGATTTAGAATTCAGTTCTTCAGTTCCAGGGACTCTGACTGGTGCAGATAGCAAGGCAACTGGGCCTGCCTTTCCCCCCAGGGACTGCCGTACAATTAAATGGGCGAGACACATGGTCTCCAAGCTCTCCCCTGCTCAGTGCTGCGAGGCAGGTGGCAGCAAAGGGGCTTCCGAGAAGGGATCCAAGGAGAGCTTCACAGAGGAGGTACCTTCAAAGTACACCCGGAGGACTGCTAGAACTGAGAGCAGATCTATCCACCAGAAATATCAGGCAAGCTGCAAATGTGAGCCATATATATAATTTTGAATTTTCTAGTAGCCACTTAAAAAAAGTAAAAGAAACTGTTGAAGTTAATTTTAATAATGTCATTCCTTTAACCTGATAGATCTAAAATATCATCAAATCAACATGTAACCAATAGACAAAAATTATATATTTTACGTTCTTTTTTCATACCAAATCTTCAATTGTGGTGTGTACTTGATACTTACAGCGCGTCTCAACTTGGACTAGACACATCGAATGGCCTCAGTACCCTCATGCCACTTATGACCGCCACAATGGAAAGCACGGAAGTAGACATTGGAAAAGCTAGAAGGCAGGGGAAGCACAGCCCAGGCTGAGAAAAGAGCAAGGGCGAAGTTGGCTGTGTAATTGATGGGAGACTCTGTTTTGTTTGTTTGCTCAATAAACAAACAAATTCTCCCATATTCTCACAGTCCCAACATTTAAAGGGAGCAGCAAAGACATTTATATATTCTTCCACTCCTTTATTTTATATGAATGGCATCATAGGTCTTCACTTTGCATTTTCACCAGATATTACATCTTGGAGACTGTTCTGTGTCAGTACCCAAAGGGCTTCCTCATCGTTTTTCATAGCCCACAGTATTTTATTGTGCAAGAGTTAACCAAGCTCCCACCAATGGACATTCAGGTTATTTCTGATCATTTGCAATTACAAAGAAGGCTGCAATAAATGATCGGTGCATATGTCATTCGTGTATGCATGTATAGCTGTAGGATAAATTCCTAGAAGCAGAATCTATGGGTCGAATTTGTCAGTAGTGGCTTTGGAACAGAGAAATGACATGCTCAGGGCTTGGAAAGATCCCTCTGGTGGTAGCATGGAGAAGGAGTTGGTGGGGAGGGAGGGTAAGACAGGGGATCTGTTCTTCCATCCATTGCCTCAGTGAATATTTATCTGGTGCGTCTGTGTCCTGGGCACTTTGCTTCTGAACAACACAGACTGGCCCCTGCTCTCAAGCAGCTGATAGTTGAAAGGAGAAGTTGGGAGGCAAGAGTGGGAGGGACTAGTCCAGTGCCTGGACTAGAGCAATGGCTGTGAGCCAGAATAGGGCACTGGAACAGCAAATAGTCCAGGCCCACTAGGGTTCTGGATGGCTAAGCCACCGTACTCCTTCTGCTGGCCACCTGTTTGTGAAGGATGCTTGTCCCATAGGTGCTCACTGAACCAGCCAAGGAAGCTAGAGGAACCCTCAGACCAGGTCCAGGCTTCCATGGAGCCTCTCCTAGTGCCCTTTGGCCTCTGCTGACGTGTCCCACCATCCCATGCTCATTGGGACTCACTGCAGCTCTGCTGGGATCAAGCAGGAGCTGAGCTGCCCCCTTCTCCCCAAATCAGGCCCCTGAAGTCAGCAGGTTTGCCACCAACATGCCATCTAGTGCAGACTCAGTGCCAGTTCTGAGCCGACAGCCTGAGGAGTTTGGCCAGGCCTTGTATCCACACAGCAACCACACTCCTGACCACTCCTCCTTGGGTTTCTAGGTCAAGAAGCACTTACTGGATAAAAGCCTCCAATGCTTGTGGCACTTGCAAAGAGCAGGTCCTGTGTGCTCCTTTCTACAGAGGGACTGTTCGGCTGATGGGCACCGTGGTAGATAGGTCCAGGGCAGGGGTAGAGGGCATCTTAGTCCTTAGTGCCACCGAGGTCTCTCTTCCCTTTTGGGCTGCTTTGGAAAATTCCAGAAGAACACACAGCAAAGTGGAATGTGGATGAGGGTCCCCTAGCCCTCCAAGTGGCCTGTGTCTTAAAGATCTCCAGCCCCTTTCTCCACCCACCAGCCCAAATCTACATTTCCACTCTGAGCTTCTCTCCAGATGTTTGCTCTCTTTGTCCTGAGCCTTAGGGAGGACCAGAGAGAGAGCAGGGTCTCCACTTTGGGCCACTCAGCTCCCACCCCCCACCTGACCCTGTGTGACCCCTCAGCCCAGAGCTTGCTGGCTGGCTGCCAACCACGCCCTCCCCACCTCAGTCTGCCCTGCCAGCATCCTTAATGATTCCCAGCTGATCAGCCACATCCTCTCCCCAGGGCCCTGGCACGGAGAGCAGGCCCTTCTCCAGTGGGCCCCTCAGAGCATTAACCCCTGCCTGCCTGAGCCTCCAGGCTCCAACAAACCGCCAGAGCAGAAAACCTAAGGCTACTAGGGACAGATCTGATCGAGTGGTCAGACTTCTCTGAGGTTAGCTTGCACCACCCCTGATCTCGTCCTGGGGCCAAAACTGGAGAAGTGCCCTAGGAAGGGTGTCGAACAAAATCCTCCCATGCTTGCCCACCAAAGTGCCCTTGGCAAGCCTGCTCTTCATGTAATCCTGACTCTTCACGTTGCAGCGCTCAGCTCTCCTCCTTCTAGATAATCCTGGATTGGGAGCGTGGGTTCTGATGGCAGTCTGCCTGGCTTCAAACCCTACTTTTGTCACTTGCTAGCTGTGTGACCCTGGACAAGAAACTTTCTCTCTCCACCACTGTTTCCTCATCTGTGAAGTGGAGATGGTAGTAGTAGCTATTTTACATTGTTGCTAAAGGGTTTGTATAAATTAACCCACATGACCAGCTTCAAACAGTGCCTGGCATCGTCGATTTTAGCCCTGAGAGTATTGTGGGCAGTTCCTGGGAGCTCCACGAGGACAGGTTTATGTCTTTGCACCCATGTATTGCTAACACCCAGCACAGTTCCAGGCACATAGGAGGTAGTCAGTATATATTTGGTACATGACAGACAACACTGTTAGTTCTCTGTGCCCCCTCTCGGCCAGGCGCCTGGCTGTTCTCATAATTGAAGCACACAGGTAGGCACCAGGAGGAGCCTACCCTGACCTGTCAGCCCCCAGACCAGTGGCTCACTGGGCAATCCAGTAGGGTCCTTAAGGACTCAGCTTAAAAAGGCCACCAGCGATCAGTTGACAGGCCCAGTGGCTCACACAGGCCACATCCTGTGCAGAAGCCAAGGACTGAAGATACAAAGCATGATACAGCACGAAAGCATGGAGCCAAGAGTCAGACTCATCTGGATTTGAATCCCAGGTGCCACTCACTGGCTGTCTAACCCCCAGAAAGTCATCCGTCCTCCCCAGCCTCAGTTTCCTCACTTGTTACATGGGGATAATCTCCCCTCCTCTCAGAGCTTGGCCAAGGTTCAGTGAGAAAGCCACGTCATGCATGCAGCAGACTGCCTGGCACAGAGCTGGTGCCAAGCAGTCACTAGAAGTTCCTGTCCTGACCTGGGCCCCGAGAGTGTCTGGAATGGGGGCAGCATGCGTTGGGTCTATTGGATCTAGCCCTTCTGCCTGCAGGGGTTTCCAGATGGTGGTTCTGAGCAAGGTCCAGGCCAAGGGGCCACAGCTGGGGCCCCCAGCCGCCCATTCCTTATGCCCTAGCATGGCAGGGTTCTTGGCCTCCCGCCACCGCCGACTATGTAAATAAACCAGCTTTTCGCTGGCTGGGAGCAAAAGTGCCCTAAGTGACATTTCAAATTAGTTCTGCTAGATTGGAGTTGAGCTCTGAAGGGCCTGGGCATTTTTCCTCCCTAGCTCATCCCTTTCTCTGTGTGGTGAGAGCTCTTAAAGCACACCCGGCGCGGGCAGAGGGCCAGGGTGGGGTGGGGGCAGGCCTTCTGTGGTGACCTGCTGAAGCACTTACCAGGTCCAGGGCCACAGCCTCCCTTCCTAGGGAGGTCGGGAGCCCTGTGCCAGGGTGGCCCCCCTCCATACCAGCCCTCCACGGCTGCCATGGCAACCCAGCCTCCTTGCACAGGGCTCACACACCAGCTGGCAGGGATGCTGAACGGAAGGAGGGCTGCCTCGCTGGCCGAGGAGGGGGGCTGGGCACTGGAGGGGGCACGCGAGGGATGGGCCAGCTGCAGGCCTGGCAGAGCTGAAAGGGAGGTGTGCTAGCCACATGGCCTGCCCGGCTCAGGCTGGGGCTGGGGCCATGCCAGGAGATGAGACCATGGTAGGAGAAGACAGCCAGGATGGTGGACGCTTGCCACCGTCTTTCTGGCAAAGCACTACGACTTCCCTGCAGGGCTGAGGGCAGAGGGCACTGGATTCAAATCCTTTCTTTCTGGGCAAGTCGCCTTACCCCACTTGGCCTCCATTTCTCCAGGCTTGAATCCTGAGAGTGTGAAAGAACTCAGGCTGTGGAGCTGAGCAGAGCCAAGGGACACTCTTGGCTCTCACACGTATGCCCTTTTCCAGCTCTGAGCCTGAGTCGCGACCTCTATAAAATAGGAATACCAGGAACACCCACTTCATGAGCTCATTGAGAACAGGTGACGCATGCAGAGCACGTAGCACAGTCCCTGGCACATAGAAGAACTCAGTAAGTGACTACTATTATTGTTATTACTGCCTTTCTTTTTATTATTATATTCAAAGTGACAGTTTCTGTTGTCCGTGTCCCCCATTAGACTGGGAGACCCTGCAGGGCGGGTCCAGGACTTTATCCTCAGCAGCTCTAGGCCCATACCCCACCCAGAACAGGTTCTGGGGTAAGGGGGAGATGATGGATATACACCAGGAATGCTTCGGGCTACATGGCTTCAAAGCTCCCTTGTGGTCTGGACATTCTGTGCTTTTAACTCCATAAGCTCTAACAAAGGGCTGCCCCTATATTCTGTAGGTCCTGAGGGAAAGAAATTATCTATCAATCAATTGATTGATTGATAGACATAGATATATTTGGGTATGTGTGTCAATGTGTGGCCCCTGTCTTAGAAACAATTTCAGTCACCCACAGCAGCGTGTTAGCACCATTCTGGCAACCTAATATCTCCCGTGATCCTGCAACAAAAAGTACTATGCCAGCTAGCAGGAGTGATCTGAGACTCCTCTTGGAACTGGGCTCAGTCCTATGGCCCCAGGAGGACACCGTAGATGGGAGTCCAGGAGCTCCCCAGGTCATCTGGTTGACCCCATGCATGTAATGTCCGAAAGAGGAAGAACAGGGACTGGGGCACATATGGGTCCATGCTTGGACTCAGAGCACTCCACCAGGGAGGCAGTGCTGGCCCATCCTCGGCATCAGAGGGGCCAGTAGCACAATTGGAGGAAGGCCCTTCAAAGCAAAGGGTCTCCTGAGGTGTGGGGCTGGGGCAAGGGCCCTGCTCCTGTGTGGCCATAGAGTGTACTACTCCAAGATGACAGCCACTGAATTGAACAAATCTGAACTCTGGCAAAATGAGCCTTAGCCCCTCTATGCTGCATATTACCCATGCCTGGAATTCCAGTTTTCTCTGTATTCTGCACCACATCCGAGCAAGAGACCCCTTGTCTAGCTAAGGGGAAGGATGGCGGGGGAGGGGGCAAGGAGAGTAGCACACCAGGCAGTGGAGGAGGGGCTGTTGCCACAGCAGCATGAGTTTCTGCAGGTCTAAAGGCTCAGTCAGCCCAGGTTGGCATTGGGGCAAGCCCTCCTGGGCTCTCTGGACTAGGGGAGGTTACACAGAGGGCTGCCTATGGAAAGTAAACCAGGGAGGGCCTGATGGCAAGAGTTTCCCAGGCTGCAAAATCACAGCCACCGCCTAGGGCCACCCAGAGCCCAGGAAAGATGAACACAGCTATGCCCCATAGCAGCTGCCAGGTAAGGCCTTGGGAACCTGGCAGGAGTGAGGGAGGAAAGGTTGCTGACTGTTGGAGTGTGAGTATACAGATCAGCAAGCGGGAGGCTGGAGTCATCCATGTGGCAATAGCTCAGAATGGGAGACAGACATCAGTGTAAATTCATGTCTAGCTTAATACAGATAGAAATAGTTACACAGAGAAACACGTACAGATATGTGTATATATACTAGTTAATAGACACACAACTTACTCTGTTAGCAGAGACAGCCCAGTGGCAAGAAACACAACCAGTGCTCAGTGCTCAGACCTCGGTTTCTAACACCATTCTCCAATAAAAGGCACCCAAGTTCCTCGCAGAAGTGGTTGATTCCAGGGCTGGAGCAGGAAAGATACAAGATGAGCCTGGAGCACGTTGTAGTGTTGCAAAGCAAGGGAGTGCTGGGAAAAACAAACAAACAAACAGACAAACAAACAAAATAACACATTGATGGGGGCATGTCACAGGGACACAAGAGCCAACTGAAAGAGCTCCTGAAGGCCAAAAGCTGGAAGAATTTGAGCAACAGAATCAATAATGCAGTATTATATTATAACCCAAAGTATACAATAAATATCCATGAGTCTATAGTGATATAAATAAGTGATTGCAACAACAAGTAACTTTCCAGTGGAGAGACCTGACAAATACGTCTCAGGCAGGTGATCACAGTCAACATAGACAGTGATAAGTCCTGTTGAGGGCATGTAACCTTCGTATGATGTGATGAGAAGGGCACTTCACCTGTGTGCTTCCTCCCTAAAACCCCTAACCCCAGTCTAACCATGAGAAAAACATCAGGCAAATCCCCACTGAGGCACAGTCTACAAATACCTGCCCAGCACTCCTCAGAGCTGTGAAGGTCATCAGAAACAAGGAAAGTCTGAGAAACGGCCACCGCCAACAGGAGAGAAGGAGACATGATGACTAAATGTACTGTGGGGTGCTGGATGGGTCCTGGAACAGAAAAAGAATATTAGGGTAAAACTAAGGAAGCATGACTTTAATTAACAATAATGTATCAATATCAGTTCATTAATTGTGACAAATATAGCAATGTAAAGTGTTAAGATTAGAGGGATTGGGTGGAGAGTATATCGGAACTCTCTGTACTATCTTGTTGATTTTTCTATAAATTGAAACTGTTCTAATATTTTTTAAAAGTTTATGTGAAAAAAACACATGAAGATTTGGGGTTGAATCCTGTCTCGGCTCCACCTGACTGCATGGCTTTAACGAAGTTATTATCCTTTCTGAGTATGTTTACACTCCTGTAAGATGGGAGAATAGTTTCTTTCTCTAGGCTCCTAGAAAAACCAGAGGAGGTAATTTAATGCAATTTAAACACACAGAGACATTCAATACATGCTAATATCCTTCCTCTCTTAATTCTCACAAGAGTCCTGTGTGAAACTGATGAGATAACTGAGGCTCAGAGAGCCATAGGGACTTGCTGAAGGTCACATAGCTGGGAAGTGGAGGAAGCTAGACGTGACATTTCCTCTAAGGCATTATGCCCGTTGATAAAGCTTGGGCTACAGTGGGACCTGTCCAGCTGTGGGTGGGAGAGCTATCTGTCTGTTCAGTGGCCTCAGAGCCTCTGAGAGATGGCCACTTGCCCTGAGAAACCGTACAAGGCAGCACAGCACAGTGGTTAGGTATATGGGATTTAAAGTCAGCCTGCCTACTTCAAGCCTCACATCTGCTACTTCCCAGCTGAGTGACTTAGGCAAGTTCTTTCACTTCTCTGAATCTTGGCTTTCTCATCTGTACAATGGACATTGATAAGAGTATCCATGTGAAATGTTTAAAATAGTACCTGGCATATAATAAGTGCTTGGCAAAACGTAGCTATCATTATCTGCAGGATGGAGGCTGGGTTCAATCTTTCTGGAAGATCCATCCCAGTCTTCTATTATGGTCGATGAGGCGGAAGAGGGGTCAGGAATTGTTTCTTTGAAAGTACCTAATAGTTTTCACATAAAATAACAAACACTCATGTGTCTGTCAACGAACAAGCCCTTTGAATCCTGAAGCTTGAACGAAGTTTCAAGACCATCAACATCACTTGAGATGGATCAACTGAGTCCTGGGAAATGAAAGGGACTGGCCCAATGTCACACTGCAAGTCAGTGGCTGAGCTGAGCCAAAAGGAAGAGGTCCTGTTCTGCCACTCTGCCGGTTTGCTACTCTGAGTCTCTGCTGAACGTTGCTACACTCCCCAGTCCTGTGCCAGGCACCATAGGGGACTAGAAGAAAAAAATACATCAACCATGTCCCTGTTTTCACAGTTTTAAAAGCAAGCTTCTGGGATAAGATTCTCAGGTTCGCTTGGAGAAAACGACGACAAAAATCAATATAGAGAAATGCTGGCTTAGGTATCCTAGCCTGTGGCACTGAGGCTGTGACTGAGGGGTGAGATCTTGGAGGCTGCATGGCTTTTGTGGGGGGAGTCAGTATTGAATCTGGACCTTGAAGGCTGGCAGACTTGAGTGAGGCAGAGAACCTGGGCAGGGCCAACAGAGGTGAAGCCTAGTGGTGGTGTACTGGGGGGTGGGGGGTGCCCTGATTTGTACAGTTTGCCAATTTGGTGTGGTGTAAATATTCCCGCCGTGGCCACACATAAGCTACTGATAGTTTAACAATCTGCTTGTAAAATTCCTGAATATTTAACAACTGGCTTTCAACGCCACCATAACACTGCCTGTTGGAGAGAATGGGTTTGTTTCCAGGCCGGAAGGAGCTGGGTCTTGCAGGGACCAGGGGAGTGGGATGGAGAACTAGCTGGCTAGGGTGTGGTGGCTCAGGGAACAGCTGGGTGCCAACCAGCTGGTCACATGCAGATTCAACTATTAGCTATTGAGCTGTGCTCTCTGCCGGGCTCTGTGCCAGACATTTAACGTGCATTAGCTCATTTAATCCTCACAAGAGCTTTAAGAAGTGTTCATTCATTCACTACTCCAACCATCCACTCATCCGTCTGTCTATCTAACAAGTCTGTATCAAGTACCTACTATGTGCCAAACACTGTCCGAGGCCCAGTGGTGATCAAAACCATTGTCCTAATGATGCTTACATTTGAGTGGGAGGAAACAGACAATAAACACATTTTTAGAAAGAATAAAAAATAATTACCAATTGTGGTATTGGAAGGAAACAAAGAGTACTGAAATTGAGAACAAAGGGGGCACTGCTGGTTAAGATAGGATGGCCAGGGAACATATCTCTAAGGAGGAGACATTTATGAATGAGAAGAAGGGCCGGCTGAGTGGCACGGTGGTTAAGCACTGGCTTGGGAAGCCAGCGGCCCCGGTTCGGGTCCCACATATGAGGGCCGGTGACACTGCCCTCAAAACAAAATGAGAAGGAGCCAGCCATGCAAATGGCTGGGTCAGAGCCCTGAGGTGGTGGAAACAGCAGGTACAAAGGCCCTGAGGTAGAAATCAGTTTTTTCAAGTAAGCCAGTTTGGTGTAGCTTATGAGAGAGTGTGGCCTGAAATGCAGCCAAAGAGGTAGACAGGGGACTTTGAAGGGCTTAGAGCTGGGCTGTCACATGAGCTGTCTCACGTTCAAGCAGCTCATTCTGCCTACGGTGTGAAGAATTCAGAGAAACAGGGAAGCCAGTTAGGAGATTTTGTGTCCAGGTAGGAGTTATGACGCTGGGTCCAGAATGGTGGCAGTACAGACAGTGAGAGGTGAGGGGTGGGGGGGGTGGGGGGGCGGGGCATGCCCAAGATCATACAACAAATAAGTGGCAGAGCCTAGATTCAAATCCAGGCCCCTCCATTCATGTTCCTTCCCATGTTTCAGCAGTCCCATGGGAAGGAATCCAAACTTGCTGGCTTAGGGCCTCATAACCTAAGGAAAAGCTCTAAGGAGAGCAATGACATGATGGTAGAGGGATATGTCTCTTCATATACATTTTTATACTTAAATGACTTACTAGTTAAGTGTTCATAGGCTTCCACTGGAATGTGAACCCCTGGGGTAGGAGGGCTGAGTCATCCAGGATTCCCAGCTCAGAGTCCTGACCTGAATCAAAGATGACCAACTCTGTCAGGTACTGGGCCAGCTCTGACTGTGCCCAGTTTGGCCCACCCTGGAAACCTCTTGGCACCACAGAAGAGGGAAGACACGGCCTGTCCAAGTCCCTCTCGAGTAGCACAGACACCCTGAGTCTTGCCACCTGGAGGGGCAGCAGAGGCCAAAGATAGCAGCCCTGGCCTTGGCACTGGATCCAGGCCAAGCCCCTCTTCTTCCCTGTGGTATGAGCTCAGACAAGGGGCTTCACTTCTGTGCATCTCAGTTTCCCCATCTACGAAATGGTGACAACAAATGGTTCCTGTCTCTGAAAGTTGTTGTGAGGGTCAAATGAGATCATGCAGAGAACATGCTTGGTACAGTGCCCTGCACATAGTAGGTTCTCAAGAAGCTTCCTTCCTTCATCCCAGATAGGTGAGGTACCTGAGGTGTCACTGAGCTTGGGGTTCCTCGGGAGTCCCAGCTGAGCCATGGCAGGTAAGCAGCTGGGAGAGGAGAGTACTGAGCACCTTCCCTCCCCATCACTACCTGTCTTCAACTCTCCCATCCCCCTCTCCCCTATGCCTCTGCCTTACACACCTGGGAGTTGCCTAATTAGAGCTAATTAGTTTCTCCTGCAATAAAACCCCAATGATGGAAAGGTTCCATGGCTCAGGACTCTGACGATAATCATGTTAAGTAGATATTTATTTATCCCTTTATTAAGCAAGTCAATTAGCTTGTAATATCTAAGAAGCTGATTTTCAGTCCTGGGAGCTGGGCACATGACCTCAAGAGTCAAAGGCCCCACCTGGGGCTCTTCAGTGTTTTATCCTCCCTGAAGCCCAAAGAAGCCAGGTCACAGGATGGCAGGGTTGGAAGAGCCACTGGACACATCTGTACAGGTTGGAGACTGAGGCTCAAAGCAGGGGTAGCGGCTTGCTTAAGGTCACACAGTGGGATGCAAATGATTGCCTGAGAAGGTAGAGAGTATTAAGGAGTCCTGTAAAGGGTACCCACTCCGTGCAATGGGGGTTCATGGAAAAATGAGATCATTTCAGGTTTGAACAGGAGATGGCCATGGAGGGCTTCATGAAGGAGGCAGAATGTGTGCTCTGACGAGAGGATACTGGGTGGGCAAGCATTCCTGGTAGAAGCAATGGTGTGAGCAGACTCACGAAACTAAGGCAGCATGGAGCTTGTTTGAGAAACTATGGTTTGATTGGTACCCTGGCAGTATGAGGGCAGTAGAGTGGGCAAGAAGGTCTGAAGGAGAGTGGGGCTGCATCATCCATGCATTCATTCATTCATTCAAGCCACACTGCTTGAGTGCTACTATGTGTCAAGCACTGTGTCCCAAAGCACTGTGTCCTGGACGTGCTCACAGGTGAAGTAGGGAGACAAACATGCTAAAGAAGGAGTTATAACCCAGTGTGTTAAGCGCTGTGACAGAAGAGAGGTCTGTACAAAGGAAGGCGGAGATGCCCTCCAAAATAGCTTCTCAAAGGTGTTGGCAGAAACCCAGACAATTGACCATGCTTGAGACGTACAATTATCTAGCATCTGCCCAGCACTTACGGACTTACACATCACTTTCACATACAGTATGTATGTTTTTAATCTTCCCGGTAACTCTGTGACGCAGAGGATTAGCCCCATCTTACAGGTGAGAGAAGGACTGTAAGAAAGAAAAGGAACCTCTTTTTTTTTTTTTTTTGTTTTTGAGAGCAGTGTCACCGGCCCTCCTATGTGGGACCCAAACGGGGGCTGCTGGCTTCCCAAGCCAGCGCTTAACCACCGCGCCACTCGGCCGGCCCAAGAAAAGGAACCTCTTGGAGCCTTTATGTCCCACCCCATGAAATGGGGATCATACCCACATTCGATTCATTCAACAGGAAGTGCTTGAGCATACAGGATGTGCTTCACAGATGTTAGTTTGTTAATTCCTTCCCCCAAACGATGTGCCCAAGGTCGTACAACTAGTGAAAGCTCAAACCGAGGCCCTTCAGCTCTAAAATCTATTCTACCTGTGAAGCCCTCACTGTCTCTTCAGAGGTGAGAGGAGGGCTGGTGATAAGGGAAGGTTTTGGCTATATAAGGATAATAACCTACATTTTCTCACCTTGAAGGGAAGCTCAAAAGGGAAATGCTGAACTCACTCAAGCATGCAGCAAGGAGGATGGAGGCTAGACATTGGGATGATCTTGCTGACAACATTGTGAGTCACCAACTGGAACAGCTGTGGCTTTGGGTCCTGGGAGACCTTTAAAGACAGGAATAATCCCAATGAGTCTGAACTGGGGCGAGGCAGCCCTGACTGGAGGAAGAGGGAACAATGAGATCATCAAGGATGCAGACTGGAAAGAACCCAAATGGGTCATCTGGTCCAGCCCCCTGCCTCTGGGCAGAATTTTTCTAGAACCAGACAGATGAGAATTTCTCCTGCTTTTCAAGGTCTCCAGGGAAAGAGTCCTCAGCCTTCCTTGGCCATTCTAGAACAGGTTCTCACAGCTCACATCTACAAAGTTCTTTCTTTTGGATGATTACAATTTCTTCTGCTGCTATTCAGCCTTTAGCGGGAAGGCTGCTGGCCCACTTTGGGTCACCTGCCCCATTAAACAGGTGGAGTGATCACATCCCCTGTTGTCCGATGGACAGCCACCAACTTCCCAGAAAAGGGCAAGGCTTGCATTGAAGACCCTCATGACGGTCCCACTGAGTTCTCCAGGCTCCCCTGCAGTGCATTTGCCTAGGTACAGAGGCTCCACCTGCAGTGGGGTCCGCCTGCAAAGCCTTTCTTCCTGGTTTCCAGTTGATTACAGTCCAACTCATCCTTCAAGACTCAGTCAAAAGTCACTGCCTCCGTGAAACCTTCCCTAATTTTCCCAGTAAGAGAAAATCATTCTTTCCTCCATTTCCATTTTGTATTTACTTCACTTTGCCTGATGTCAGAAGTAGTATTAGATTGTGAGCCAAAAATGTCATATGGTCCAACCCGAATTGTTTGTCTGTTTCTGCTCCTAGACTGTAGAGACTTTGTTGTATTCATCTCTGCACACCTCTCCATGCCTGTCGCTTCCCTTCCCCCCATCTAAGTGCCTCATACACCAAAGTGGCCAAAGCATGTTTATTGAATAGTCATGATCATAAAATGATAATATTTGGATAGGCCTTTACCAAAGTGCAGTCATAGATTTTGTCTCAGTTAATCCTCATAAGCACTGTATGAAGAAGGTCCTCTTGTTTCCTCATTTGTAGAATGAGGAAACTGAGGCACAAGGAAGTCACTTGCCTAGGGTCATGCAGCCATTGTGATCCAGGATCCCTGCCCTTACCAGCTGTAGTTAAGCTTGGCCTAAACCTTCAGAAGATCCAAAGGCCTCCCCAGGATTTCTGTAACGTCCAAACCATTTGCTGCCCCAAGACCTAAATCCTTCCCTCTTTGCCTCAAGCCTTCTGTGAGGGAATGTCTTGGCTGGAGATGGGAGGAATTGGGGGTCATGAGAAGGAGTCAGCCAGCAGTGTGCAGGCTTTTCCTCCATCTTGCCAACTGCACTTCCTCCTGGCCCCTCTGGGATTACAGACAGGCTTTCAACTGGGCCCACTGTGGGCCCTGGATACTCAGGGTCTAGCACAAAGCATTATTACCGAAGTGATTTAGCACCGCAGGTGGTCTCCATGCAAGTTTGCCTCCAAGTAGCTAAGGGAGTCATATTTTCTTTCTCTTCCAGTGTTTCTCCAAACTATGGTGCTCATATTGCTGGTATCGAGAGGATTTTAAGTGGCACCTCAATGAAGATTTATATGTCAATAATGATGCACGCACCTTAAGGTTTATTCAGAAAAAAATGTAACCGGCTCACCACAAATGATTGAATGGACATTGTTGCTGAGTATGACACCAAGATAAGCATTAAAGTTTATTTTTCAGAAGTTAAAAAGAAACAGCAACTAAATGGTGAAACAGGTAGGATGAGTCTATGGTCAAAGCCATGATGGTGGCATATGAACCACTGACATTTTGGAAGCGAGTGCTCTTCCTGCTTATGTTCCTGGGAAAGGCTCATGGGAGCTAGAGGGAGTCTGCATGTGTGAGCGAGAGTGGGTGCCCTGAGGCAGGAGTGCTTGCAGGCTCAAGTGGACCTGACTTGCTATCCCAGCTTGACCTCTTTCTAGAAATCTCCTGCCACACTTGGAGAGAGAGTGCCATCCCCATGAGGGGTTGGACCTCAATCTCTTCTGTAGACCCAGCCCCTAGCATAGTGCCTGGTCTATACTAAGTGCTCAGTATATATTAGTTAAGTGAATAACTGAACTTCGAATTCCTCATTCCTCATGTAAGGTGAGAAGAGTACTTCCTTCTGTAAAAAGGTTGGTGTGAGGGTGAGATGAAGTATGTCAAAGAATTGTGCACTGGGTCCAGCATATAGTTACCCTCAGTCAGTGGAGTGGGACGGATATCATTATTATTGTAGCTCCTGTGAGGTGAGAGTCTGGTCTGGGCCTTGGAGGAAGTAAGGTGGGCAAGGGGAAACTGGGCAAGGCCACACACCTCGGCTTACAGCTGAGCCCAAGGCCTCCCTAGGCCTGTGCACACATTTGTGTCCTCAGTCACAACAAAGGGGACCAGAACCACTCATGTGCTCATACCTCGTGCCAAAGGCTGGGCCTGGATTGACTTTCTCAGGGCTCCCTCCTCAGAGTGTGGTCCAGGCAGGCACCAGAGCCAAACTGCCCCAGGCGTGTGCTTTCCCCAGTCACCCTTGCCGCCCCCTCCGCTGCCAGAGGCCCCAGTGGAGTTTGAGTTCCATCCGCATGGCCTGCTGCTGGTGGTGCCCTCAGAACAGAGCGATAGATCTCAGGCTCTGCTGAGAGAGGCCCTGGACGGAAAGGTGAGGGAAGGGCAAAGAGGCCCGCTCCCCGCCTCTGCCACACACACACACACACACACACACACCTGGGAAGGCCAACACCAGCAGAGCTGCCTCAGAGGTTGGAAAACCCCCTGCGGCCTCTGGAGCACAAGAAGGGTCTGTTTCTGTGGCTAATGCAACAGGTCCTTCCTGGGATGTGAGGTGTGCTGTTTCAGGGCATGCAGAACCCAAGAGGGGCCAGCTCCCACCGTGAAAGAGGCTGTGTGCAGCTGATTATGGCTATCTCTCATTATGGATGCAGGCAGGAACCTAGAGTGCTAGAACTGGTCCAGTGGTTCCCAACCCTGGCTGCATCTCAACTCCCCGGGCACATTTTCAAAATACAGACTTTCAGGTCTGCAATCGCCAGACGGTGGAAGAGTTCTGGAGTAGTTGTAATTTAGCCAAATTGGTAAACTACTGCTATAGTTCCCTCTTTTTAAAAAATGAGATGCAATTCTCATACCATAAAGTCCAACCTTGTAAAATGTGCAATTCCATGGTTTTTAGTATGTCCAACCATTCCCACTATCTAATTCCAGAGCATTTTTTCATCACCCCCAAAAGAATCCCCATCCCCATTAGCTGTCATTCCCCATCCTCCCTTACCCTTAGCCTATATCAACCACTAATCCATTTTCTGTCTCTATGGATTTGACTCTTTTAGACACCTTCATATAAATGGAATCATACAGTATGTGGTCATTGTGTCTGGCTTCTTTCACATAATATGATGTTTGCAAGGTCCATCAGTGTTGTAGCGTGTAACAGTGCTTCAATCCTTCAATCCTTTTTATTGACAAATAGTATTCCATTATCTGGATATACAACGTTTTGTCTATCCACTCACCATTCGATGGACTTTGGGGTTGTTTCCACTTTTTTTTTGGCTATTATGCATGCTGCTGCTATAAACTTACATGTACAAGGTTTTGTCTGGTCATGTGCTTTCATTTCTCTTGGGTATATATCTGGGAGTGGAATTGCTGAGTCAAATGGTCATTCCATGTAATTTTTTTTTTTTTTAGCTGAGACATCCTGCTATCTGTTGGCAGCTCAGTGGCAACTCAGCTCGGGCTGGACATCGAACTGCTGTTGCTCAGAGCTCAGCTGGCACTCTTGAGCGAGCTCTTAACCAACTGAGCCACTCGGCTGGCCCTCCATGTAACTTTTTGAGAAATTGCCAGACTGTTTTCCACAGCAGCTGCACCAGTTTATACTCCCAGCAGCAATGAGCAAGCATTCCAAGTTCTCTACAAACTCACCAACACTTGTTATTTTCCATTTTTAAAAAAATTCTAGCCCTCCTAGTGGGTATAAAGGGATATCTCATAGTGTCTTTTTTTTAAGATTTTATTGGGGAATTGGGGGAGGGAACAGTGTTGGGGAACCAGGGAAGGGGAACAGACAAGTTGCCGTCCTTTTGTTCTTCAGTCTAGTTGCGGAGGACGTTGCTTCAGTGGCCCATGTTGGTATCATAATTACGCTCTTCCCGGGTGAGGCAGTCACTTGCCGGCCTTTGGAAGGCCGCTCATGGTGGCTCACGGCAGCTCACACTGGCTGCTGTCCACTCACAGCGGCTCATGGCCACTCATGGTAGCTCACGGCAGCCCACTGCAGCTTACGCTGTCCCCGGGACGCATGGCAGCCCGGCTCCAGGTGGAGCTGTTGTTCACCATCTTAGCTGTGGAGGGCAGTGTCACTGGCCCTCATATGTGGAACCCGAACCGGGGCTCTGCTGCTCAGAGCTGGCATCCCAAGCCAACTCCTAACCAACACACCACTCAGCCAGCCCCTCATGGTATTTTGATTTGTGTTTCATTAATGACTATGATGTTGAGCCTCTCTCTATGTGCTAATGACAGTTTGTATATCTTCTTTGGAGAACTGTATAGATCTCCCAATTTCTCTTGCCCATTTTTTTTTTTTGAGGGCAGTGTCACTGGCCCTCATATGTGGGACCCGAAACAGGGCTGCTGGCTTCCCAAGCCAGCACTTAACCACCGTGCCACTCGGCAGGCCCTCTTGCCCATTTTTAATTGGGTTATTTGTCCACTTATTCTTGAGTTGCAAGAGTTCTTTACATAGCCTGGATACTAGACTCTAATCAGATATGTCATCAGCAACTAGTTTCTCCCGTTCTGTGGGTAGTCTTTTCACTTTCTTGATATATGGTTCACCCTTAAACCCCTTTTTACAGTTGAGGAGACTGAGGGCTCAGAGAAGAAAGGCGCTTGCATGAAGTCACATTCAGTGAAAGTCAGTATCCTTTTACTTATCTGTACAGGGAGCACAGGGAGGTGAGCTGGAAGGGTGGGGCAAAACAGGGGCGTGGATAATTCAAACCTGAGCCTAATCTACCAATTATTTCTATTTGCCTCTGTAACACACAATCCCATCTTTGGTAGATGGCTTCTCTTCATTATGTCCTGTTCAAGCAGTTTCTGACATTAGACTCCTTTCCTGATACCCCATCAAGGTTTGGAGGGAGAAAGTGCTGGGGTATAAAACTTGTCTGGGGATAATCTACAGAGGATGATCAAGAATCCATGCTGTTGTGCATCTTCAGGCTTTGCTCTGTGGTGCATAATGGTCCACGGAGGCTGAGAGTACCTGAGTGCTGGTTGGGGATAATGCAGAACCCAGCTGGACCAAAGCATCCTTTCGAGGTATGATTATACCTTTGTGTGCATGAGTACCCCTTTTCCATTTCAACTTCAAAGCAAGAGGTGGCTTCTCCTTTTTTACTTCTTCACGTCAAACATAAGCAAGAGAACATTAAACCCATGGTGGCAATTAACCAAAATTCACACAAGAATTTGCGCACATCCTGCCGTGGACAGAGGACAAGGACAATTAGCCAATTTTATGAACTGCCTCTTCGCTTATGCTTCAATTAAGAGAGTTCACTATGATTTTAGGTAATTGCCAACATTTGAGCAAGTTCCCAAATTTCTTTGTTGTTGCTTGTGTGACAGCATTTTTAGCTAGCCGAAAAAGGGAGCAGGTCATATAGCATGGCCATCCATAAAATGAAAGCGAATTTGGTTATGTTTTAAAATTATTTGACAATTTCATGGCATTTCATTGCTCTTTCTACAAATGTTTATTGAAGACTTTGTGGGTGTAGGGCCTGAAGCTCGGTGCCTGGGCTACCTTAATTTACCTTTCTAGGCCTCAGTTTCCCCCTTTGTAAATCGTAGGGATGGGTTAAATCAGGTCTTCTTAAACTTAGTTTTTTGATAGCAGAATACTTTTTTTTTGGACAAAACCTGATCTGGAACTGTAATAAAAACAACAGACCAAGAAGAGGTGTTCTGGGATGTGTTTGCTCCTTGAACATGCCAGCCCACACTCATCCCTAGAGCCCCTGTCATCTCTTAGAGCAAAGCTGGAAAGGTCGAGCCCAGCAGGGTTCTGCCCTCAGAGCCATGGATCCATGTTGCCCAGACTGGGAAAAAGCTCGGTTGGACCCCGCTTAGACGCCCCACTATACGTACTGGAGCTGGGCACCTAGCTCCCTCCTCCCAGACAAAGCATCCTTCTCTGCCTGCTCTCTGCCATCAGTCCACTCCCCCCACCCCAGGCCTAAACAGATTCCAGACACAAAAGGCTCTGGGCCCAACCCGCTGCCCCTCCTTCCCCAAGGTCGGAGCACCCGAACTTTCTGGGGCTGAGTATGGATTCCTTCTCCCCTCATTGCCTGCTTCAGCCATAGCACTTTCAGAAAGGGCCCCAGAGGGGAAGGGGGGAGGGAACCTTTCATTGGAGACGGGGTTACTCTTGCCTCATTTTGCTCTCTATCAGGCTTAAGGAGGAACACAGGCATCTTGTGGCACACAGCAGAACGAGCAAGGGTTGAGGGTAGGAAGCAGGAAGACTGGAGAAGCAGGGAGTAGGAACCAAGAAAGCAGGCATTGGGGAGGGATGGGCTCCATTTTCTTGGTACTCCAAGGGCCTGGTCAGCAGCTCATGGGGTTTCAGGCAGGGGCCCAAGGCTAGAGGTTGGGTCTGGGAAGTAGGGATGGGGCCAGAGCCTAGTCTCGCGGTCCAGGGGGTGGACTGACTTGGAGGACTGGCTGTCAGGCTCACACCCTGCCTTCACCTCACAAATTTCCCCAGCCCACCAGGAAAAGCTGAGGGTGGCCGGGGAATATCCTGCCATTTTCCAGATGGAAAAAAGTGAGGCCCAGGAAGGCCATTGGCAACAGATCCTGAAGCAAGAGCCACTGCCAGCCCAATGGAATGATGGGGGCGGGGCGGAGGTTGAGAGGAGCCGGTTGGGACTCTAACCGCCGGCTCTTTATTTAGCCTTGGATCTGAAGCAGCTAAACCAATGCAAATGAAATTCCTCAAGTAAAAAGGGTTTCTCTGGTGAGACTCGCGGTTGGGGGCCCTAACGCCAGGTATGCGAGGACCCACCCCCAGGGAAGATTGGCATAGAGCCCAGGCAGCCACTGGGTGGCGCTGTCTCTCCACCCAAGTGATTTAGGCAGGTTTCAGATGCCAGGGCAAAGAAGTCACCCCCATTCATGCCCCATCCTGCCAGGGCCTTAACAAAGGCCGCTTGGGTTAGGGCAGGGAAAACCAGTTTTGACAAAACTCCGTCTCTCCTCTGGCACGTGGGTGTGGAATGGAGGGTCCAGACTGCCAGTTGTATTGGGATTCCAGGAGGCCGCCCCATTTCTCAGCAGCTCTTGGAGCAGAGAAATTCCAGGTGACCTAAGCCTCCAAACGAAGAACAGTTCTCCCATTTCCTAGGCACACACACTGAGGCTCAGGCAGTTAAGGAGCTGAAGGTAAGCAGTTTTAGCCACCTTGGAAGCACCCTCTCCCAAAACTTGTTTCAAAGTGAGCCCCTTTTTGGCTGGGGCCAAAGCAGCGACTAGAAGTGGGCTTTAGAAATGCTAATGCCCTGCGTGAGTGACAGGCGGCGGACAATGGAGGAGGGCACAGTGAATGGGGCAGCCCGGCTTGGGAGCGGGGCTCCCCACGTGGGAGCCGAGTGGGGGAGGGGGTGGGAGGTGGGGGGAAGCCGTTCCCAGCAGAGGGGATCCTCGAGACTCGCCTAATTGCAAGGAGCTGGGGCTGCGGGAGCAGGAGGGGGAGGGGATTACCTGCGGGCGCCACTGCCGGGGGCGGGGCTCCCAGGAGGGGTCCCTCCAGGAACGGGGATGGGGGGGGCTCCTGGAGCCTCGGGCTCGGGGCCAGGGCTCGCAGAACCACTGAGCTGGACACGCAGGGATAAAGAGCGGGGGAGCGGGGGGCTGGGAACAGTTCTCTCTAGGCTGGGGTCAGAGCAAGCCCAGAATTCAGCAAGAGGACAGCAGGTGCCTTGGGGGAGTGGGACGGGGGACAGAGAAAGCATTCCCTCACTTGTTCATCCATTGTCACACGGTAGTGCAAAGGCTGCTCCCCAGCCTGACTGCGGGCAGCTTGTCTCCCTGCTCCCTCGCTGATGAGCAATGCAGCATCGGGCAAACTGGGATAAGAGCGTCTGCCTCATAGGACCCTGGGGAAGAGTCAGACACCATGCGGGTCAAGTGCGCAAGCCCAGTCATGGTGAGCTCTCGTTATTATCCATCCAGTAAGTAGTGACCCGGTGCCAAGTGGCAGAGGTTGGAGTTCACCCTGAGAGGCTGGCTGTGGGCCTTCAGCTGCCCCCCACTCCACCCCTTGGGAGCAGACTCCTGGAGAAATGTGGCGTACCCCAGAATGGTTGTGTGGTGAGGGGCAGGCCCAGGTCCAGGGTGATATCCTGGTCAGCTCAGGGGGGCCAGCCTCCAAATCAGGCTTCCCTGGTGGAGTCCGAATCAGAAAGCATGAGAAGGGATCCTAAGCAAACTCAGGAACAGTCACAAGGCATAGTGTGCTAAGCAGCCCCGAGGGAGTGAGAAGGAAATATTACAATAGAGGGAGTATTTCATTTCTTTTTACCTCATCTTTTAACTGTTTCGACATTCACTGTGCAATTTGTGAGCAACATCATCAGTTAGTAAAGTAATAGCTGTGTAGTCAGGGCAACACTTATACTTTCTGTCCCAACTACTTCATGGTGGTGACTAGTCCTCCGACCTCCACTCTACAGGGGCCACTAAGGCCCAGAGGCCTCAAGCCATTTGCCTAATGGAGGAGCCAGGATTCACATTCACAGTCTGGGCCCAGAGTCTGTTTTTTTTCACACTGCTATGTTATGTCTAAATAAAAACCTGCAGATATATTGGGTTGATGTGCTCAGAATTCTCTAGTGATCGGAATCCATAATTTCACAGTGTGGTGGCTGCTGCCCTGTTAGGGGCATCGGCTCTGCAAGGACCTTTAGAGACACTCATGGTGTACGTGGGCACACTGAAGGCCTGGGAGTGGCAGGACTTTGTCCCAGGTCCCACAGCGAGGAGGTGGCAGTGCTGGCTTACTCCTATGATGTTCTCCCTCTATTATTGACATTCACCACTGCTCAGTGGCTCTCATGTTCCCTGGGTTCCCCCTCCCCACATTTCCCCACAATTTCCTTCCTGCACTCCTGCCTTCCTCACCCCCAGCAGCTGCTCCTGGCTTGTGACAGTGGCCTTCCAGGCTTTGGCCAGTTTCCTCACAGTAAGCCCTTAGCCTGGGCCCAGGACAGCCACTGTCCAGTGAGAAAGGGGTGTGTGGGGCCCCACTGGAAGCCTCTCTCTGCCCCAAGGAAGGTGCACAGGGGAGAGGCCTGGTGGCCTGGGCCAGGACTCACCTAGGGCCCCTCAGGCTGGAAGTGTGTTGCAAGGCCCTGACCCATGTAGCTGGCACAGCTGCCCTTGGGGGCCACTCCATGGCCTTTGAAGGAACAGGTAGGGTTACTGGGATAGCTGGGAAATACGGCTCATCCAGAAGCTCGGGGTTAGTAAGGAGCAGCTTTCTCCAGCTTACCCCACCTCTAGGTCGAGGCCTTGCTTGTCCCTGTCTCCTCCTTTCTCTTGTCCATCTCTCCCTTTCTCTCTGTGTGTCCCTTTCTCACTTTCTCATTTTCCCATCTCTCTCTCTCTCTCTCTCTCTCTCTCTCTCTCTCTCTCTCTCTCTCTCTCTCTCTCTCTCTCTCTCTCTCATCTCTCTCTCTGTCTCATTTTCCTTTTCTCCGTCTCTTTCCTCTTCTCTTCCCCTCTCCAGCCATTCTGGAATTTGCTCTTAGCCGTTGTGTGTCTGTCTTTAGCTGGGAGAATTTGCACAGATATTCTGGTGAGGAGAGCAGACCGGAGGGCAAACATCCCCGTGGGTCTGTAGCAATTGCAACAACAACAAAAATAAACACAGCGAGGCACTTGAAGACAGTACTTCAGAGAAGTCAGGTCATTTTCTGCCTGTATCCTCTCAGGAAAGAACTAGAACCCCTGCAGCCCAGGGTAGCTGCACTGCATGCTGGGAAAGGACACCCCCATCCAAACTAGACTGTGGAGGCAGTTGGTAGGAGCATGAGGAATATCCCAGGGAGGGGCCCTACCAGACCATGTCTGAGAAATTTAGCCTGAGATAAGGGGAGATGGAAACCGATCCAGCCTGAGGACATAAGGGAAGGTGGCAAGGAAGTTGACCCGTACCTGCCTGAGATTCAAAGTCCTTGACAAGATAGCCCAAGTGCCCATGGAACTGGGCAAAAGGGAGCTAGAGAGCAGAATTGTGCCCTGCTTGCCCTATAGAAAGAGATGCACAGAGCATTCAGTGCCCGGAACTGGAGCAGCAGGAGTGCCTTTCAGTTACATACCTTGGAGAGTCCTGAGGTCTTGAGGTCATGCACCCTGGACTTCTCAGCCTGTATGGAAGTAGGCAGGGCCCTGGACTGGCTGACCAGCCCCACACCTACCCCTCAGGTCCCTTCAGAGCCTCTCATAAAAGATGCCACTCAGGCACTGGCCTCAGGTACTTCCTAAACCCTTGGGATGATGGGGGTCCCTTCTATGCCTCAAGCCCTCAGGGGAGATGACTGGCCTCTCTGCTGCATCCCTTCCCAGCAGCCATCTAGGAGCCGTCGTGCTGCAGCTGCTGCTCTGGAGCGCTTCGTGGGTTTTGCTGTTGGCTGCACAGTAGCAGGCGCCTTCCTCCTCCGTGCCAGGTCCTGCGCTAAGCTTTTTGTATACATATCACCGATGAAAGGGTTAATGCCATGTGCCCCACCAGAAGCCCTGCCCCTTCCCACATCCCCCCTGTACCCCTCAGGCAGCAGGAGTCATATTCCCTAAGGCGAAGCTTGGCAGAAAGGGACCTGCTCTGCCCGGCTGGCCACATGTCCCTTCCCCTCCCCTCCCTTCTCTGTTCCTCATGCAAGTGTCAGGAAACAGGATCCAAGGAGAAGGCAGGCACCTGTTTCTGAAGTTCCTGACAGGCCCCCTTTTCCCTGCCCCAGCCCCTGGGCCCCTGGGGCCGCTAGGGCCTGATGGGATAGAAAGGCCTCAGAGCCACAGACCACCTCCTCCCTCCTAGCTGAGTCTTTATTTGGCTGGCCACAATGGTACAAAAGTGCTATGAGGCTGTCTGATCACTGGTCTGTGCCGTTAACTGCTACATTCTACTGTTGCTTCTCTTCTGCTGACAGGGAACCAAATGTGGCCAGGTTGGTAGAATCTCAGTTTGCTCATCTGTAAAATGGACATTGTAATAGTATCCGCCCCACAGGGTGGTTTTGAAGATGACTTGAGTTAATATATGGAAAGTATTCAGAATAGTCCCTGAGACAGAGAAAGCAAACAAACAAATCCTTCAATAAATTCCGCCCCTGTCCTCCAGGGCCAGTGTACTCCTAGGCTCGGGGTTTCCCCAGGTTCTGCTCTGTGTCCTCGTTCTCCCTGGACAAGTGTGGCGACTGCCCCTGGCCCCTGTCCTGGCGCCCTCCAACACTGTTCCTGGGACCCCTGAGGCTGGAGGACCCTTGCAGAGGCTAGAGCCTGCCTGGGAATGGGCCTTTCTCCACCTGCAGCTCAGCAGGGGCTGCCTCCTCCCGAGTGGGGCAGCTGCTCTGCCTCTTTAAGGCCTAACTAGGTCATCACCCAGCTGAACATCCCCCTCACATTCCCCCTCACACTAAACAATCTGATCTGATCGCTGGTGATGAGGTCAATTTCACATGGCTTTGTTCCTGCAGTGAGCTTGTCACGACCAATCATTTCCAAGCCAGGAGCCCATAATCCCGCACTCGCTCCCTCACCCCCAGAGGCCATGGCCCCTTTCTTGCTCTCCAATGTGAGGTCCCTGAAGGCCGGCTCAGCACGAGTTTCCTCATGGCCTCTGTGTGCCCTCCTGCTCTTCCTGGCTGGAGTGGGAGGGGCCTCAGTTGGGGTCAATGATGGGGCTCTCAGAAAGGGGCAGAATGCGTGTGCCTGGTAACCTGCAGAGAGACAGTCCCCACAGAAGGAGGTGGGTGGCCAGTGCAAGACGGTGGCAGCAGGTGTGCATTTCTGGGCCCTGGGCCCACCCAGCTTGGGGAGCAAGCCTGTCTTCTGGGGTGACCCAGGATGGAATCTCGTGTCCTGGGGACAGGTGCTTGTGAGAGACTCTGAACATAGACATCCCCAGCCTCCCTATCCGAGGCCCTTGGGTGGCGTAGCTGATGCTCATGGGACACCCATGTTCACATGCCACACATATACTGGCTGGGACATAGGCATGCTCTGGAAGAAAAGTAACTTCTACTAATGAAGACGACTTAATTTCTGGCCTGGCCCTGCCACTGACTAGCCATGTGTGCTTGGCCAAGTCCCTTCTCTCTGTGCCTCAGTTTCTCCGGATGTACCATGCGAGTGGTATGCTAGAGCCAGCCCACACTTCCTGAGGCTTGGGATGGAAGGGGCAGGTGGGGTGGATGTTCTGCTCCCAGTCTCCCCAGAGGGGCTTGCGGGCATGCCCCCACTCCCCCCTGCAGAGTGGGTGTCAGTTATTTTGTTTGTGGTGGGGATAAAAAGCTTCATGCCAGAGGAAATGAGCTTTTCTTTTTTCCACATCCTTTTGGCATGACAGGACTCATCCCATCTGCCTGGGCCCTGAGGAATGGACAGTAAGAACAGGAGAGACAGAGAACCACTGGGCCCTCCCTGCCTGGGGATGCTGCCCCTGAGTGGGGGCTGGGTGGGGAACGGAGCGCCAGGGCAGCCTGCTGGCATCTTGGCCCCCGAGGCACAGCCAGTGGCTAAGAAGCAAGTGGGAGAAATATGCCAGGTGCTGGGCAAAGAGCTTTGGACACCTCATCTCGTGTCTCATTCAGTCCTCATGCCACCATAGAGGCAATGGGCTGCTCCTGCATTCTCTACATAACCATGCTAAGACTGCTTCCCCTACAGCTGCAGAAGTGGCTGGTCTCAGGCCTGAGGGTGGACAATGGGGTGGGCAGAGCAGGGCTCAAGGCCAGGGTTAGAACATATCAGTAGCAGCAGACTCCTCTTCAGGGAAGTGATATCTGGAAGCCAGGACACAAAGCCTGGCCTAGCCTAGGCCTGCTGAGTAATGGTGTCTGGGATATACGAACATTTCGGAATCACACAGACTCCTAGCTCCAGTGTACCATTTTCTTGCTGTGTGACTTTGGGCAAGCCACTTGCCTCTCTGGGTTTAAGTTCCCTCCTCAGTACAATGGGCAATGAGGACAATTCAGCTGCACATATAATAAATGCCAAGTAAGTGTTCTTTCTTATTCCAATTCATTAGCAAGTCCTGCCATCTTCATCTCTAAATAAATCCCAGCTCTGACCACTTCTCCACATCTCCACTACCACCCCTGCCCCAGGCCACTATAAACTCTTGCATGGATCACTGTGGAAGCTTCCTCACAGTCCCCCTGTGTCTATTTCTGTCCCCTGCCAACTGTAATTCACACCAAAGTCGAGTGATCTGCTACAGTCTTAAATCGGTCATGTCACTTCCCTGCTGCAAGCCCTCCCAGAGATTCCCATGTCACTCAGAGTAAAATGTGAAGTCGTTATGCAGAGCTTCCAAGGCTCTCCATTGCCTGTCCTGACTCCTCTGGCTTCCTGTGGTATCACTTTCCTCTTATTCCCTCTGTTCCAAGTGCATTCATCCATTCTGGGCCTTCACCCCATGAAGCTGGTGCCTGCCTCAGGGCCTTTGCACTTGCTGTTTGCTCTATCTGGAACACTCTTACTCCAGTTCTTGTCATGGCTGATTCCTTCATGCCATACAGGTGTCAGCTCAGATATCAAGTCTTTAGAGAATGCTTCCTCTCTACCACTTTCTTGTTTCCCAGTCCTCAGAATCTAGGGCTTCTTCCTAATGACTAATCTACTTGGGTTCTGCTGGATAAAGCCCCCAAACAGTCTGTGAGTTCCTGGAGGGGGGGGGGTGCTGGTGGGAGAAGGAAACGTAGTTGATTTGGGTGCCTAAGGAATGCCAGGCATTTGCACACAGGTGCTCTCACCTAGTCCTCTCATACCATTTAAATCGTGCAACAGCCCTGTGAGGTACGGATTCCTACCCCCAGTGTACAGATGAGGAAACTGAGGTTCACAGAGAACAGGTGACTCAGCCAAGATCACATAGCTAGCTATTTGTGTGGTGGTTTTCTGATTCTAGAGCCTGTTTTCTGTCCCCCACATTAGAACAGACCTGTTGCCACATGCACAGCAGAAGTATTCCCGAGGCCCCTGATAAGCCTCGTTAAGTGCTTGCTGAATACCCTCAGAGTTGTCTATAGCTGTCTCTTCTTCAAGGGTCCTCTGACTGCATGCTCCCTGTTGCCTGTTTCCTCCAGGGAAAGGAGCCTCCCTTCCCTGGTCAGTCTCTGCCTGGTCTTGCGGGAGGAGGCTCCACTGCCCTTTGAATTGACCACCCTGATGCTACTGTTCAGTTTCACTGCACTGAGCAAAGTGCACCAAAGCATCGCCTTGGTTTGGGGCTCCAGGCTGGCCACTGCTATCAGATGGGGTGACACACGAGTGCCTGGGAATGTGGCCTTGGTGAAGGTTTCCTTCACAGACTGGGACAAACTTGGACTGGGATCTGAATGACGAGTGGGGATCTAGGACACGGAGAGAACAGCACAGGTCAAGGCCTGCAGGTGGCAGGAGTTTAGGATTGTGAAGCAAGTAGCCAAGCTCTGGGGGAGGGGGAGGCTGTAATTGGGGCTGGGGCTCCTCTCTGCCAGTCATCATTCTGCCCAGCTCCCCTGGACCAAGTGGGCAGGCAGGCCTGCTGAGCCCATGTGTGCCAGGTTATCACAGCCAGAGGAGGAGGGCTGGGCTCCAGGGGCTGCCAACTCTCAGGCTTTGGGAGTTGGTCCTGGGCATTTTTACAGACAAAGGAATCCGCAGCGCTGGGAAGGGCCAGCTCTGGGGATCAATGGGCCTTGGCACTTGGGCCAGGAAGAAGGGAGAGGCGTGAGCCTAGTCTGAGAGCAGATAGCTTTCACCCTTGGCAAGAGACAATTACCACTTTTCAGGCCCATTAACAACCCAATAAATTAGAAAGCAAGCATTAGCACTTGGGGGGAAGAGTGTGGTGTGGGAGGGAGGTGGGGATGAAGGAGGGGAGGCCAGATGAACTAGGAGCCAAATTCCTTACCCAGTGTGGGCCACAGAGAGGAAAGGGATTCAGAATGCCTCGAGTGCCCACTGGATGCCAGGCTGAAAGCTTTTACTTTGTCACAGAATTCTCACACCAGCCTGGGGGCCAGGTGTTAGTGTCCCCATTGTACAGAAGGGGACACCGAGGTGCACAGAAAGTGAGAGAGCTGTGTGAGCTGCTCAGAATCACACAGCTGGCTGGGAAGGAGAGGCCTGGGGATCTCCCACCCCAACCACCACACATGGCGCTGGAGGGAGCTGGTAGGTGGTAGGGTGGGGAGGGAGGTTTGGCTTGCCCACCTGAAACCTTTCAATTAGGTCCTTGTGAAGCATAAATGTCTGCTATAAAGAAAGACTTGCTCGCACATGTTTTTGGCGGCTTCAGTACAAAAAGATAGCAGAGCGCTCAGATCTAATTGCTTATATAATCTCCGTCAAATTTGGTCTATCGGGAAATATCTCTTCGAAGTGTTTATCACATCCCATGTTATAAATAGCCAAGTCCGGCTTCACACCGCTGCCTGGGAGCTGGGCTGGCAGGGTTAAGGAGAGAGGAGATGCAGGGGGAAACCGGGCCCTGTGGGGAAGCGTGCCACCTGCCCTGGCCACCCGGGCTCTAGGGGCCAGCAGGGAGGGCACTGACCTACATTAAACAGTCACAGCAGCCTATTCTGCTGCCCAAGCGGCACCATATCCCGAGGGTGCAAGGAGGTGGGGAGAGGGGCAGGGTAGCATTCCCAACCCACCTCGAGTCCCTTCGTGTAAAATGCAGCAGCCCATTCTTTCCTGTAAACACAAGGTAGGACGGAAGAATTGAGGCAACAAAGAAGCTATAAAATGAGAAAACGTCCTTGGAAATGATGCCAATATTCATATAGCCATTTACTGAGCAGGACACTGAGGATCACTCAGGGAGGCAGCAAGCACTGGTGCGTGGGGTGCTGGGCCGGAAGCAGATCTGTCTGACTCTATGTTTAGGCGTTTTCCAGCACAGCAAAGCACCACCTGCCTGGTGATGGAGGGCGGTGCTTATCTCTCCCTGGGAGGAAGGTGAAGTGGCAAGTTGGCAGGAGGTGGCATTCTCTCTCTCTCTCTCTCTCTCTCTCTCTCTCTCTTTCTCACACACACACACACACACACACAAGCGCACACTCCAGCCCCCTTCCCTTCTGCAGCTGCAATGTTCTTTGGTCATCCAGACCTTACCTACCCATTTCCACAGCCCAAACAGTCCTGTGTGCCCCTCTGCCTATCTCTTCTTACCCTCACTGTTAGGAACGCAGCCCCAGGCCTCCTATTCCAGGAAGCATTGCCTGAGATCTCTAGCCACCCGTTTCACAGCTTTCCCTGGCCCGGGGCCCTCACTGCCTGAAGGAGTTTCCTGAGGATGCTGTAACCAAGTACCATAAACTCGGTGGCTTCAAACAATACAGATGAATTCTCACACAGTTCTGGAGGCCAGAAGTCTGAATTTAGTACAACTGGGCTGAAATCAAGGTGTGGGCAGGACCATGCTCCCTCTGGAGGCTCTAAGGGAAACTGTTTCTTGTCTCTGCCAGCTTCTGGTGGCTGCTGGCGTTCCTTGGAGGGTGACTGCATCACTCAAATCTCTGGCTCCATGGTCACATGGCATTTTCTTCTTTTTCTATCTGTGTCAAATCTTCGTTGTCCTTCCTTTTATAAGGATGCCTCCCTCTCATAATGTGATGACATGTAGGGTCCACCTAGATGATCCGGGATAATCCCCTCATCTCAATATCATCAACTTAATCACATCTGCAAAGACACCCTTTTCCCAAATCAGGTAACACTTACAGGTTCCAAGGATTAGGACCTGATATCTGTGGGAGACCTTATTCAGCCTACTCTATCGCCTTAGGAGCCCATCTGGTCTTTTTCCTGGTGAGATTCTGGAAGCTCCCAGAGGGCAGAGGCAGTGATTGATGTATTTGAATGTTCTCTGCAGCACCCCTATCACACTCAGAGCTTCTGGAAAGGCCGGCTGGCTGAGCATGGGTCAGGCACAGTGACTGATATCTTGCCCTTTTTGTCCATGGGTCCACCATCAACTCCTGGACATACTTGGTACTTCCTTCAGGCTTCTGGGGCCACTGGGCAGTGTGTGTGTTTGGGAGGACGGAGGGGCTGATGTCTCACCTCCACGAGTTTGACCAGGTCTTTCAGGACGAATCACAGACATAGCTGCTTTCTCATCAGGTTTGGAGCATGGGCCCAATTGGAGGTGAGAGAGCTAATTTCATTGCCTTTCAGAGCCTGTTTTCAAAAAATACCTGACAGACAAGGAGGGGCTGAAGTTTACAAAGTAAATATGACAGGGAGAAATGTCAGGTCTCACTCTGGAGCCTAAAACCCACTTCTCAGATACAGGCTGGCCAAGGGGAAACAGGGGAGGGCAGGAAGCCGAGTGAAGAGGTCTGTTCCCGGATAAATCCAAGCAGCCTTATGCTGCATCTGTAGAGGTCATTGGAATTTCTAGAACAATGAGGTGATTAAACTGGTCTGGAATATGGTGTCAGCTGTGAGCCCCACATGTTAAAGGAACCTCAGACACACTGGAGTATGGCCAGGGAGGCAAAAGCAGACAGGGGAGAAAGCTGGAGCCGGGGTCTCATGAGGAACAATTGAAGGGGCTGTGTGCCTTGGAGAAGGCTCAGGGGTGATGGTGATGGTGATGCTTCACACCTCTAAGGGACTATTTGAGAGCAGAGGAAGAAGACAGAGTCTAGGTGGCCCCAGAAGGCAGCACTGTGACCCTTGGGCAGAAGCCACAAGGAGATGAAGTTCAGGGCAATTCAAGAATGACCTTTCTTAGAGTTAGGGCTATCCGGAGATGATTGCTGTCTCTCTTAAGAGTGAATGAGCTTCCCACCTAGGGAAGTAGGAAGGCAGAGGCTGGTCCAGCATTTGGATGAAATATGGGAAAAGGGGCTTGAGCATCACATAGGGATTTGAACAGAACAGACCAGTCCCTGGAGGCCTCAGGGGGCCTTCTGCCCCTAGGGCCTTTGCCTTCTTCTCCATGTCTCCCCTGAGAGTCCTTTCCTTACTCTCCCAGCCCCAGCACCCACAGACTCACTCTGTCCCTCCTCAGAAGACCCAAAGCACCAACCCTAGGCGCCTGAAGGCCTTCCGAGCAGAGAGAGGACTTCTTCAATGACAGGTCCACCCCTCCCCTTTCCCTCACATCACCGAGGGCCTGGGCCACAGAGATGGGCAGGGAGGGTAGTCAGTTGTCAGCCAAGAGCCTTTGGAAACTGGAGAGATTCACACAGATTCAAAAACAGTTGAAGTGAGTCCTGGATGGAGGCAGAGAGAGCAAAGGTGACCAGTCAATGTTCTTTCAGGCCTCTGATGAATGCCAACCCAGGTACCTGCCTTTTTCTTTTCTTCTTTGTGTGCCATTCTGAGAGTTCTCCCAGCCCAGGCTCTGTTCCCAAGGGACTCTCCCTCCCTGGCTCATTTCAAGCCCCTTCCAGATGGGCCCCATCCTCCCTCAAACCCCCAGCTGGGCCCGCCAGCTGGACCATCTCAGGGAGTGAGGCCCCAGGAAGGTCCAGAGCCCACCCAGCAGGCTGGAAGGAGAACAGCTGCCTGTGGGGTGAGAGGGCTGAGGGATGAGGGTCCCCCATAGGCAGTCTGCATTGGAAATGGATAAATTAAGAATGGGGATGATGGTGGGAGTGGCTTTGTTGGCCACAAAAAAAATGTGTCAGGCCCAGATATCCAGCTCAAAGTAGACAATGTATTCAGCACCTCCAGTGGCCCCATAGCCATTTTAGCACTATGTGCATCTTGTGGTCAGTGCCCCATCCTGAGAGCCCTGAACCCTGGGGGTCTGTTTTGGGATCTGCCCCCGATTCTCTGTATGACCTTGGGCAAGCTCTGCCCTGGGTCTCACTCAGACATCCCTTCAAAAATGTTAGCAGTGCCAATTTCTGGAGTGAATGACCATGGACTAGATGGAATATGGGCCCCAGCATCATCATCTGTCCTTACGTGGAGATATTTTTGTTGGCTTACTCATTCGCTGACTCCTCCTGGACTGGAACCTCCCTAGAGGCAAGAATGTCTGGCTCACTCATCATTGTACCTCCAATGCCCAACTCAGGACCCTGCACAGAGAAGGCATTTAATCAATATTTGCTAAACAAACACATGAACAGTGAAAGCTATGGATAGCCACCACAGAAAACACATCCACACGCAGCCTGGCCTGCAATTCTAGCCAATTCTGAGATGCCAGAAAGACATCTCTCAGATACCCCACAGGTGGATAGTCCTAGGTTAGGAGATTTAGGAAAGACCCAAGAAGGTAGTACATGTTCATCGTATTATGCACTGTGTGAAAAAAGAAAAGATTTCCATGGGTCTAGTTGGGGATGAGAATGGGGTGATTAGGGAGCTGAAAGGTGTGAGTGTCTCGAGGTCTGGCTGGGCCAGAGTGGCCCTGAGCCAGGGAGCACCAGGCTCTCTCTGCCTTGGCTGTGGGCTTACCTTATGATTAGAAGCCAATGAAAACATAGCATTTCCTTGATGGTTTGATGCTTTGCTCCAAGAACATAAATGAACTCTCTGGTTGAGACCTCCGAATCTTGGACTTTGGACCAGTGGCAGTCAGTGGCCATGGACATGGCAGCCTTCATGGAGTCCTGAGCCTATAGGGATGAGGAACATCTCCTGGGTCACAGGGAACCACCACAGTGCCGTCCCTTGGGAAGCTAGGCCTGGGCAGCCAATGGACCTTCCTCCATTCTCCTGCCTGACCTCACACCCACTCTCCCAGTTATGTGAGTTCTCACCAGCTTCAACTGCTCGCTTACCTGGCCTGTAATGCAGGCAAATGCTTTGGACAACACAAAGAGTTGTTCCTGGGGACTGGTTTTCACTGTCACTTTGTTTTAGTGCTGCATTGCAGTCCTCTCTCAGGGTGACAGACATCCTTCTCTAGGGGATACCGGGCCACAGGGAGGCTGTTTGCCAGAATGGGGAAAATGGGGGCTGGGAGCCAGTGTGGCCTGAGTTAAAATCCTGTCTCTCCCACTTCCAATCTATGTGACCTTTGGAAAGTCACTTGTGTTCTCTGGGCCTCAGCTTGTCCATCTGTAAAACAGGAATCGCAATACATATCGCCTGGGGCTATTGCAAGGATTTGTTGAGATAATGCATAGAAGCCACTTAGCACAGGGGCTGACATTGGCCTTTCTATAGATGGGCACTCTCCCTGGTAGTCAGTACTGGCAAGGGCTCCTCCAAGTGTGGGCACTGGGAGCTTGGTAGAAATGCAGTCTCCAGCTGAGTTGGAATCTGCATTTTAATAAGTTCCCTAGGTAATGCCTATGCGCAAGGAAGTTTGAGAAGAGCTAGGCTACTGCCCAGCCTTCAGATGGTCCTATATGAGGAATGGCCACTTCTGGCAGCCTGTACAGGAAATAGCTTTCCATCCTTAACTGGAAATAGCAGTAATAGTGGTTGCCCATCGCCTGGTCCTGATCTGCTGCTCCATAATGATTTGTTGAATGAATGTTAAGCGAGCAGCCACAGGAAGAGAGGCCCAGAGTGACCAGACCCCAGCTCCTCTTATGCCCAGAAGCCCTCCGTCCTCAGGACTGGCACAGTGGCCTGCAGGGACCCTGCAGCAGAATCGGGACTAGGGGCCATGTGTTCTTGTGCCTCATAGAGGGTGCCTCCCCATCCCTCTGCCTGCCTGGCTGGGGGCTCCCAAGGGCTAGGGAAAGAAAGGGGGAAAGAGTGACTATAGGAGGCAGGTCTGTCATGCAGAAAGATGGCCTGCAGGTCGAGGGGACCAAATCAGGGGTGGGAGTGCCAGAGGTGACAGCACCAAGGAGAAGGCCGTATATGGGCACAGGCTGGCGGGGAAGCGAAGGGAGCAGGCAGGGCAGGGGAGTGGGCAGGCAGGACGCCGCGGCTGGAATGTTGAGGAGATGTGTTTCCCATTAGGCCCTCCTCTCCTCCTGCCTCCTCCCTTCTGGGAAGTGGAGGGAGAAGAAAGAGGATGTGGTGTCTAGGTGAGCCCCACTGTGTGGGATGTGTTGGCTGCAGCTCCCTCTGCAGTCGATTCCACCAGGCCCAAGGCACGCTCAACGTCCCTGGCCTAGACACCCACAAGATGCCCTCAGCCCACTGGCTTTGCGTCGAACACAGCCAGGTTTGAATCTCTCCACTCAGGCTACGTGACCTTGGTTAACTCACTTCTCTGAGCCCCAGTTCCCACAACTATGAAGTGGAGAATGGCCCCTGCCTTGCCTCCCTCCCCAAGTGGAGTGTAGGGACAGAGCAGCGACCACCCCGGGAATCCCCTGTGCCCCTGCCTTTGCATGGGCAGAGACAGAGCTCATGAATCCCTTACCTCTTTCTTTCCATCTGTACATCCTGGTTCTGCCTGGAGGGAGCACCTCAAATGTCAGGCTCACTATGCAGTAGAAGTACCTCTGACCCCTCAAAACTGTCCCTTACTCCAACCATCCCCAAAGCAATGTCAGCAGTCTTTTCATGGCAGAAAACACAGCCCCACATTCACTGTCTACACATACACACATGCTTGCATGCATGCACACTCACTTGAACATCTGTACACACATGCACACATTAAGGAAGGGGAGGCACCCCGGAGTCCTCCCATGGCAGGGCCTCCACTACATGCTTGCTGTGCATCATCTCCCCAACTCTCGGCTACACCTGTGGGAGGGCCTTGCCACCATCCTCTCCACTTTGCAGATAAAAAGAGAGAAAGGAATCCTTACTTCAAATCCTCCTGCTCCAGGGTGGCCAAGCCCACATTACCGCCCAAATCAGTTGGACCCCAAGGCTCAGGCTGTTCCCGCATTGTACGTGGCCATCTCTTGGGCTAGAGAAGGAGACTAGCAGGGACACAGATCATTACAACTGAATGACCAAGTTCCAGTCATACGATGGAATACGCATGGCAATGGAAATACAAAAAGAATCTGCTGTAACATGCAACCACCTGGATGAATCTCCTGGATATTATGTTGAGTGAAAGAAGTCCAGTGCAAACAAGAACTACTAACATGTGCCCCAATTATATTCCATGTAGGTGAACTTCAAACACTGGTAAGACCCCTTCAGGGTGATATAAGTGAAAGCAGTAGTTACCCTTGGCACAGGAGGGGGATTACTGATTGGGAAGAGGCCAGCGAGTGTCTTCTGGAGTGCTGGCAATATGCTACGGCTCCATCAGGGTGCTGGTCCCATAGGTTGATACACCCGTAAAAACTCATGGAGCTGTAACACTTAAGATCAGCACACTTGACCGGATGTAATTTATACCTCACTGGAAAAAGGATTTGAAAGACTCAGTGTGCCAAGAACTTCCCCTCCATGTTTGCGTGGCTGGCTCCTTGTCATTCACGACAATCTGTAAATGTCACCTCTTCAGAGAGGCATTCCCTGACCCCCCCCCCCCATCTAATGTGATCTAATCTAGTGACACCCCTACCTGTGTGGTCCAGTTACTCTGTTTTCTTCTATGTTTGGCATGTGTCAGTAGTGTTCAGGGACCTCACCTGGGGAGCTTGGAATCTGAAATTAATTTAGACATTTCTTTGTCTGCTTAGTTGTTATCCGTAAGCTCCGTGAGGGCAGGGTCTGTGACTTCTTGTTTTGACCATTGTACTCTGATGCCCAGAACAGGGTTCAGCTTATAGTGGGTGCTCCATAAATGTTGGTTGAATGAATAAAGGTCTGAGGGTCTGGTGGTAATGCTGTGGAAGAACAAAAGAAGGAATAGTTCACTTTGATCAGAATGGGGACCATTTGAGCTGGGGCTTCAAACTGATAAGGAAGAGTTTGCCAAATAGACAAGAGAGAAAGGATTTCTCAAGCAAAGGGAACAAAATGGAGACATAATAGAGAGTGGGAGGGTCTGGGGAAAACCCAGCAGCTTGGGTGGCCACAATGTAGGGAGGGTGGGATGGCAAGAGGTGTAGGGTAGGCTGGGACCACATTGTGAAGGGCCTTCACTTGAATGGAGGGCGGGATTTCCCCCTGGAAGTAGGGAGCCATTAAAATGTTTTCATTAAAGAAAGACTCCAATCAAGTCTTTCCTAGCAAGATGCCTCTGCTGGTGGTGGTGTGGAGGGCAGGTTGGAGGGTTGGCTGGAGGGCCAGTCATCTCTCCACCGGTGCCTAGGATGGAAGGCTAGGCTTTTGGGCCTTCAGTTGTCCTCACTGGTTTTCCCTCCTGTTTCCTCCCCCTCAGAGCTCAGTGAAGATGGAAAACAGCTGGCCTTCCTCAGAGAGGGCAACCCATGTGGCCCCACCAAGACCCTCACAGGGACGGTGCCCAGCATGGGCACACGGACTTTCTACGCCATCCTAGTGTTTTGTCAGCCACCCTACACCCCTTTCTGGGCCCCAAAGCATCAGCAGCCACCATCATGGTTGCCACTAGAGGAGGGGGTTAAGGGGCCTTTGTTGTGTGGGGTGTTGCTATGCAGGGCCGGCCACAGGCAGCTCTGAGGTTGAGCTGTGGGATGCTGTGGGGCTCATGCTTGGCAGCTGAGGCAGGCCACCCCAGCCTGGGCTCCAACTACAGGCAGGGAGAGCTAAATTAGAGCCTCCAGCCTTCCAATTTAGAGGACCAAAATAAACCCAGAACTTTCCTACTTGGGCTTCAGCACTCCAGCCTCCAGGCAGAAGCCGGACTCTGCCCCAAACCCCTAAGTTGCAGAGGTTGAGGAGCTAGGCAGCCACCAATGGCTAAAGGCTGGGGGCCACAGGGCAGACAGGTAGCCTGGGAAGGACTGAGGCCATTTATCTGTGCTTCTATAATCAGTCCACTTGAGTCTGATTGGATTCATCAAATGTTTAATGCCAGGCACTGGGCTAGCCTAGCCCTCAGAAGACTATGGGGAGTAATATTAAGACTTTCCCAACTGGGAGATACCTTACAGACCACCTGGGCCATAGTTCTCATGTTCTGGATGGAAAAATGAGGCCCAGAAAGGAAAAGGGACTCATCCAAGGTCACACAGAAAGTCAGGGTATAGAGCCAGGACTCGAATCTGGGGCTCTAGTGCAGAACAAACTCCATGCCAGACAGGCCCAGGGCAATGGGCTGCTTGAGCTTCAGATGGAAGGCTGGGGCGTCCTGGACCATCCCTGGAATCTAGTTGGCATGCAGGAACGGGAGGACGCTTCCCAAAGGTAGGGCGTTGGTGCTGGACTGGGGCAATTTAGGCATAGAGAACAGGCCCACCAAGTCCCAAAGGTGGAAAGTCTCACATGCGTGTCTAGCCAGAACCAGGAACCTGACATAGCATCAGATCCTGTGGGGACCTCCCCACAGAGGCACCTACTGCTTCTCTTTCTGAGGAGGATGGAAGCTGAAATGATGACAATCATCATAAAAAGAAGAGATAAGATGTGTTGAGAGCTTGCAATGTGTCAGGTTCTGTGCGAAGTGTTCATATGTGTTGTCTCCTGATCCTCCTGACAACCCTTTGAGGCGGGGCTATTATTAGCCTCCTTTTCAAGGTGAGAAAAGTGAAGCACATAGAGCTTAAATGAATTGACTGTGGCGACACAGCTAGTATTGGAGCCAGGATTTGAGCACAGGCAGTCTGGTTCTGAGGTCTGTGTGCTTAATCACTACACTATAATAGTGTCAATAATTATAATAATGAGTTCATGTTTATGGACTACTTACAATGGGCCAAACATTGTTCAAAGCATTTCACAGGGAGTAGCTCGTTTAATCCTCACAACAACTTTATGAGGTAGGCATGGTTATTATCCCCAACTTACAGGTGAGGAAACTGAGGCGTAGAGAAGTGAAGTAAAGAGCTAGTATTGCTTCTGTAAGACCTTGCCAAGTAGACAAAGGAGAAAGGGTTTCCCAGGCAGAGAAAACAAGATGGAGGCAGGAGAGAGCATGGGAGCATCTCAGGGAACCCCGCAGCTGGAGTGTATTGGAGGGTGGGCAGGAGATGTGGGGTGCTCCTAGATGTTGCCCCATGCCCACTGGGCAGAGACTTTGCAATGGCCTGGGTAAGAGGGAATGAGGGGCTTTCCCTAGTAGATCAGGATTGGGGACCTGGATTGATAAGTCAGAAACACCCTGAGAGCCCTCCCTGCCTCAGTGAGCCAGTCTGGGCCAGGGCAGGCAGAAGTGCGGGGAGCAAGAGTGATAGGACCCGAGTCACTGCCCCCATGAACAGCCAGAGACCGAGGGTGTCTCTGTAGGGTCCGTCTGTCTGCTCCAGCAGGAGCTTGCCATCCTGGACAACCTGATAATTCCCAGAGATCCAGAGACTGTCAGGACCCCAAGAAAGCCCCTTAGTGTGACCATCCCGTCCCATACTCTCTTGGCAACAATGTCAATGCTGAGGCTCAGAGCGCTGAAGGGTCTCGTCCAGTGTCATTCAGCTCGCAAGTGGTTCAGCTGTGGTTCAGCTACCAGCACCCAGAGGTTTTTGCCCCCGGATCCTGCCTCCTTTTGAGCATGCCTTTGGAGTCAGAAGAGACCTGGCTATGCACGATGGTGGAGCTCTCACTTGTGACCACAGAGGCCACAAGGAGGTGCCACAGTATTTCAAAACTCCCAGAAGAAAAGAATTGTCAACCCAGAATTCAATGTCCAGTGAAAATAACCTTCGGGAATGAAGCGCAAATAAAGATATTCTCAGAGGAAGGAAAGAAACCTAAGAGAATTGGTTGCCAGCAGATCTGCTCTACAAGAAATGCTAAAGACAGATGAGAGGAGGGGTGGGAAGCCACCCGTTAGTGCTGGGTGACGGGGCCTTCTAGATGTGAGGGATGGTTAGCATCAGTCCTCTGCTGACCTCCTTCCTTGCCAGCCAGCCAGGGATCTGCAGCAGAGGTTGGGGACAGGCTGCTAAGTGACTCAGCTTCCTTTTGCTTCATCCCAAGGGCCTTTATAGTTCTGGATTCCAAGGCTTTAGTGGAAGGGGTAAGATCTGCCTCTTCCACTAGTGGCCAGGGCTGTGCCGCCTGGACCTACCTCTTTCCATGATTCTTTCTGGTCTCAATAGCTTCATCACATATGCTATCAAGAAAGAGTGGCCCAGAGGTGAGGTGTCTCTTCCACCAGGGAGAGCTTGGTGACCCTGGCTGATGCTGGTGTGCGGTGTGCTCAGGAGGTGGGGGGGCTTCTCCAACAAGAGGCAGGGGCCTGACTGCCAAGCTTGAGGACAAGATAAATAGGGGAGCTGGTAGTAAGAGCTGCTCTGGGTGAGTTACAAGGTGACAAGGACAGGAATGGAGCTGGGCCTGGACACAGAGCAAAGGCTGCGACAGGAGCCCAGGTATCTGGCTTCGGAAGCCACTGAGTGGCTTGCCAATCTTGGACATTCTCCTTTTCTTCCTCAAGCCTCAATTTCCCATGTGTGCTCTGTGTGTACGTCATTGTGTGCATGTGTGTGGGAGGGCTGCTAATCTCTAAGGTCTGGACAGCTATCTGGGGGAGTTGGTACAATGTGGTCCTCACTAGAGCAGTTTGTTATCCCACTGAGGACCTGAGAGTTCCAACTCTTCTCATTATCATGTACATAACCTTGAGCAAGTGATGTAATGTCCCTAATGTCCGAAGGAATCCTGCTTTTCTCCCACAGCCCCACATTCGTAGGGCATTGCTCTCTAAGTGAGTTGCTTGGAGGATAGGTCATCCACTTTGCATCTGATGGGAGGGTCTGCAGAACAGCTATGAGAGGGGGTCAGCACCAGTGGGTCCCCAGCATTGTTCCATGTACAGCCTGGCTTAGGCTCCTGCACAGCCCGGCTCCTTCGCAGGCTGGCACCAGGCTCTCCCAACCCCTGGGGCTTTGAGCAAACCAGCTCCCTTCTGACTGACTCTCCTGGGGGCAGTGGCGAGTCTGGCCCATACTGTTCCACCAGCAGGTGCCCGCCTTAGCAAGTGGCAGAGGGTTTTGACACCCCACTTTCACTGCTTACCCTCTGGTGCATCACATGCTAGTGCACAGGGCTTTGTATTAGTCTGGGGTCAGGCTCAAGGTGATTAGGACTGGTGACGGAAATGGCTATGTTGGCCTCTACATATGTGACCCTAAAGGACACACATGGAGAGGAAAAAGTTGTTTGGAGACATGGTGAGTCAAGAAAGCCTGGGGTTTCTAGAGGTGTTGGAGAAGCGCAATGGCTTGGTCAACTAGAAAACAAAGGCAGGTTGGGTCTGGGCTGTAGTAGTTGGAGAAGGGGCGAGCAGGGAGGGGAGTCTGTGAGGGGAGAAGACCAGAAGCTGAAAGAGTTCCCTCTTCTAGCCCCCTAACAGCCAATCAGTTGCTCCCCATATAAAGAAGCAGGGGCCGGCCGAGTGGCGCATTGGTTAAGAGGTGGCTTCGGACGCCGGCTCTGAGCAGCAGGGCCCCAGTTCGGATCCCACATATAAGGGCCAGTGACACTGCCCTCTACAGCTAACAACAGCTCCACCTGGAGCTGGGCTGCTGTGAGTCCCCAGGGAAGGTATAGCTGCAGTCCCTGCTGCAGTGGCCTCCATAGGCTACAGTGAGTGGCCGGCAGCCAGCGTGAGCTCCCAAGAGCTGCTGTGAGCGACCATCCAGAGGCCGGCGACTGATCTGTCTCACCCGGGAAGAGCGCAATGATGATACCAACGTGGGCCAGTGAAGCAACATCCTCACAACTAGACTGCAGAACAAAAGGACAGCAACTTGTCTGTTCCCCTTCCCCGGTTCCCCAACACTGTTCCCCTCCCCCAATTCCCCCATAAAGCCTTTAAAAAAAAGAAGCAGGGACATTTAAAAAATGATTCCCAATTTCAGTGTTAACTGGCAGGAAGGGGGTATGTCCGAGGAGCAGCGCCAGAGGCAGCGTACTGGTCTGACTGACCCTTGGCTCTGTAACATTCTTCCCTGCCTCGCTCTGTGTCTGCCTTTCCTCCGAGGCTGGTTTTCCACCTTGCCCAATCAGACTGTGAGCTATCTCAAAGTCTTGCATTACACCCTTTCTCAGTTTAACTTAGCTAGAGTAGGATTCAACCAAAACCCCTGCTGGATACAGGCCCTGCAGATGAAAGTTAAGAGCCAGTGTCCCTGCCTACCCCCCAGGGCAGACTCAACGCACAATGAGGGTTGTGCCAATTCAGAATGTAAGTCCCTTGGGTCGTGGAGAAACACATTAGGGAACCCTATGTCCAACCCCTCCGGCTAAGGCACATTGTAGGTATTCAATGATGGGTGAATGAGTAAATGAATGAATAAATTGCCTCCATTTCCCGATTTCCCACCCATCATGTCCTGGGTGCCAGACTACATCTATGCTTGACCACCAGGCTGCCCACTTGACCTCAAAGAGAAGGAAGAGAAAATCACAGAGTCATGGGAGGGCAGAGCTGGCCTGGTTCTTATTCTGCAGAGTCCAGCTGGCCCAGCTGGGGATGCCAAGGCCGAGAGGTGAAAGGACTGACCAAAGGTCTTAGGATTTGGCTCTCTTGCCTCCATCATAACACATGTCAGGAATTTTTGTTATGTTTGTATTCTAGGGTCCCAATCCAAGGCAGTCCCTTCCCAGAATGCACTGGGACTTCAAAGTATGGCAGGATGGCATCTGGGCTCTCCCCACTCCCCTTCACTCCTGGCGCTCCTGGGGCTAGAGGGCGGGAGTGCCTTTGATCATCCAGGAGTGTTGACTGTCCTTCGCTGGGCCTGACAGCAGAGATGAGCCAGAGGCTGGCCCATGCCCTCTACATGCCGGGGGAGCACACAACGTCACTAGAGAGAAAGTCCAGCCTCCAGCCTGGGGCCTCCCACATCTGGGGCGCGCCACCCAAAGCCTGCACAGCTGGCCAGCAGGGAGGCCCCCAGCTGGGGGATGTTTGTGCTAATCCTTAGCAATGGAAGCAGCTTGATAGCTAGGCTGATGTCTCCAGGGTGGGCTGCCACTCAGCGCTGGGGTCGTTGCTTCCCAGTGACTTTCCATTTCCACATTCCTCCCCTCAAGTCCCTGCCTCCTGCAGCCCCACCTCCAGCTTCTCCCACCAGTTATCACCACATCTTCATATAAGTTTGTGGGTGTGGGAGGAAGGGCCCTGGACTGGGAGTGTGCAGACTTGGGCTCTGCCACTGTCTTGCTGCGTGATCTCACGTCAGTCCCTTGCCCCCATTTTGCTTCAATGTAACGTGACAGAAGTAGATGCAGCTGCTATGGCATTGCTACTGTGTGAGTCTCTGAATCAAGGAATTATTTGTAACTGATGATGACCTGTCCATACCTAAGAGTCATTTATTCTCTGTCCTGTTGGGCTTAGTTGAGTGGTGTCAGCACTCCATAGCCTGGTCATGTCCCTTAACCCAGTGACAACGGTCCTAGGGTGACCGTTGATCAGGCTGGGAAAGAAGGACAGAGAAAAGTATAGATTGTGTGTCCAAACCCCAAAATGTCCCCTCTGTCCTTGGATCCATGGTGCAGGGGATAAAGCCAAGAAGACTGATGGTCAATAAATCCAGGAGCGAGGTGTCCAGGCATCCTTTAAGAACAGGTTTTCTGGGTCAAGAGCTCATACCTTTTTCCTAGAGTCCAGTGATGCTCAGGCAAAGCATCCTTTCTTGGGAGAGAAGACCATGCATGACACCGCCACAGACAACAAAGGATGGAGGCCTGTGTTTGGCCTCTCAGACCCATCTATATGACCAGTAGAGGCCCTGACGCCCAGTGGAGCCTCAAACCACCACCATCACCTGCATGATGCAATGGCACGGGCCTGGGGGAAAACCTGTACATCAAGCCCCAAACAGACTGTCTGGCAAGGGGGTTCCCTGCCAGGCTTTCCTGCCTTGGGGATTCCCCAGGACCCCCTGGATGCTGAGCTGGGAGGGAAAAGAAGAGGTAGAAAGCCTCCTGGGGGTGGGGGGTGGATGAAGCATCCTTGGCCGTGTGCTGTGGACCTGTGGGCATGGAGTGCTGTTGGGAAAAGGAGAGGGCTCTCACATGGTTTGTTCACCCTGTGCCCATCGTCTCTTATTCAGCTCTTGCAACTCAGAGATCTTCTTGACTGCATTTGCTAGGCAAGAAAACAGGCATAGTGCAGTCAAAGGGTTTCCCCTGATGACTAACAGCCCAGAGTCAGGAGTCAGCCCCAGTTTTGTCTCCAACTCCCATGGTCTCTCCTGACCCTGTCCCCCCATCACACTACTGTAGTTCAGAAATAACACAGAACACGTCCAACAGGAAAGGCCAGGAGAGCTTCACAGAGGAGGCGACATTCTGAGTAGGGCTTCAGGGTGGACATTTGGGATAGATGGATGGGAAGGAGGGGAGTATTCCAAGGGTGTGAAGGCGTGGGGAGGATGTGATAACATAGACAGGGTGTCAAGACATGGAAAGGTATGTTGGAAGGACAGCACAGAGGCCAGATTGGTCAGAGGGAGTGAATGGGAGAGCAAAGGACAAAGCTCAAGAGATAGCCTGAGCTCCAGCTGTGGGGGACCTTGAATGCCAGGATAAGGAATCTGGCTATGGGGAGCCATGGGAGGCTTTGAAGTCAGGAAAGGCCATGGACTCTCCTGGTGGCAGCGTGGAAGATAAATTGGAGGGGAGCAGACCAGAAGCATGAGATAAAGAAGACCTGAAAGAGGGAAGGAGAAAAAGAGGAGGGAGATTTAAGAAATTCAAATGGGTGGGATTGAAGATCCTCTAGGTGTTACGTGGGTAAGAGAAGGAATGTGAGAGACAGCCCCGGGTTCTCGTGGTTTGGAGAGCCACCATGGGAGACAAGGGTGTGGGAGAAGGAGGAGGGGGTCTGAGGTTGAGTGTGGGTGCAGGGGAGACGCCAGTGCAGTTTTGTCCATGGTGGGTTTGAGTTGCTGTGGGACATTCCAGTAAAGGTGTGCCATGAGCAGCAGGAGGGAAGGAGGTAAAGCAGTAACCAGCTAGAAAGAGAGTGCTTTGGGAGTCATCAGCCCCTAGCCTACTGGGCAACCCTAGGCAAGTTCCCAAACCTCCTCAGACCTCACTTTCTTGTCTGTACATGGGATAATAGTGATGCCAAACTCACTGGGCTGCTGGGAAGATGAATGAACTAACACGTGTGCAATGCTCAGAACAGTGCCTGGCACAGAGTAAGCACTCAGTTAACCTTGGCTCTTATTATTATTATTAGCAGCACATTCAGGAAGTGCAGAAAAGGTGAGAAGAGCAGTGGGCCTGGCAGAGCTGGAGGCCAGAGCCCCTCAGGAGTGCACCAGTGACCCGGGCTGGGAGGGCTGGGCCTTCAGTTCTAATCTGGCTAGGTTCCAGTGACAGCCCTTCTGCCTGCTTTGAGATCCACATTTTAAGCTGTGGATCTGAGCAAAGGAAGACCCCCACTAGGCCAGGGCTTCCATCCGAGGCCACCATGGGCCTGAGGCTGGCCTCCTCAGATTCCCATCTGTGGAGTGGTTGGGGTATGCCCCTGTCCCTCTCTCCAGGGCCCAGGGGGTAGATGAGCTCTGACTCTGAAGTGCTTTGGGCACCCTCGGGAACTCCCAAGGCAGGCCCAAGGCCTAACTGCCCCCAGAGGCAGTGTAAATGCAGGCTATGCCAGAGTGGAAGGGCCTCCTCTTGCTTTCTCTGCTCTTCCTGAGAGAGTAGGGGAGAACTGTTTGCAGGTTCCAGTCCTAGGCCATGGGCAAGAGGGAACGTAGTGGGACAGGACAACGGAACATGTGCCTGAGCAATGCTGGGGCTCTTGTTCTGGGAAGAACCCCGGATGTGGAGTCAGGACACGGTGAGCCCCAGTGACTGGCTGGGCAGGCTTGGAGAAGTGACCTTTCACCCTAGTCAGAAACAACCTACTTGAATGTCTTTTATGTGCCAGGCACACAAGGCTTCCTTTCATCTTAACGATGCCTCTCCAAGAGAGGTCTTATCGTCCCCACTTTACAGATGTAGAAACTGAGGCGCAGAGAGAAGTGACTTGCCCAAGCTCAAGCAGCAGGAAAGTGGCAGAGCTGGCATTTCAATCCAGGTCTATCTGAGTCCAGAGCCATGTGCCCTTCAATGTACCTGGCTGCCTCCTGTTGAAGAACTAGAGGAAGAGGAGGAGTCCATGGCTGCTTAACTAGTGAGTGGCCCAGCCCAGTGGCTAAGCCAAGCAATTGTCCCCCTCCCCAGAGCGGAGGCTGCCCTGGAGGGCCTAGGCCCAGACATTTAAGTATTGCCCACAAGCCCTGCATGCCATGGTCCCATGGAAGGGGCCAAGTTCCAAAGCTCCCGGAGGCTTCCCCTCTGCATCTCGGTGGACTTGGGGGGGAGGGGCACTGGTGCTTGTCCTCAGCTGCATGTGGACCCCTTCCTACAAGTGGCCACTTAGCTGGCCATCCTACCTCTCAGAGCCTTAGCTTCCTCCTCAGCAAAATGAGGATAATATCGCCCTAGCCCATCACAATGTTGTGCAGATGAACTGAAACAGCGTGCAAAGGAGTTGGGGTTCCAGAAGAACCGGGAAAAGGCAAGAAGTGGTCTGAGAAGGCCTCAGCCAGGTGCACCAAGTTAGAGTTTGCAAAAGCACATGCTTGTTTATTTCCAGGGCCTTTTCTGCTCTGTTCAACAAGCCAGATGCTGGTGACAGCGCATTGTGGCGGCTGTGGTAACGGTTGGGGTGCTACATATGAAGTGAAACACATATCCATTTGAAACATGGCTCTACCCTTTGATCCAACAGCTTTGCATTAAGAAATTAGATGAGTACATGAAGGATGTTTATTGCCTTCTTGTTTGCATTAGCCCCAAATGGAAAACAAGCTAAAAGTCCAACACTAGGGGATTGTTAAATAATTTATGATTATGATACTAGAGTACACACACTAGAATTAGAGTACGCTTCCAGTGAACATAGTCACAGATCCCTTTGTCCCAAACCCAGAGGGAGGGATGATTAGAAAATCCCCAAAACAGTCCATCTCAAAACTAAGATCGCAGCATGCACTGCTGCAGCCTGCCAGCCCCAGGTCAGAGCACAGGTGGTCAGGGATGGGGGTGCCCAGAACTCAGCTCCTGGGGTACTCCAAGTGCACCACAGGGTGGGAGGCTGGAGCCAAGCTCACTATGGAAGCCAGTGGGAAGTGGGAGAGGGCTCTCTCAGTAAGAGCTGGAAATTCCAGCTGTGGCTGGGGAGTTCTGCCTACAAGACAGCCTGGGCCAGGCCGTGGGGAGCTGGGAGTGGGGGCAGACCCAGCCTCACGACCAGGAAGTGAGCCGAGCCCTGCAGTCTCCAGGTTGGAGCAAGAGGCCCCTGACCTCCCCTAGGGCACCTGATTCTGGATTGGGGGGTCTAGGCAGCAAGTAGAGGCAACCACAAAACCACCGGACAGGGAGGGAGGGGTAGCATGGAGGGAAAGAGACAGACAATGAAACATAAACACAAGGAAAACACCAACTTGCCCTCTCCAAATGAGGCTGCAACCCAACATTCCAAAACATAAAGAAATCTAACGCTCAGAGAGAGCCAACAAAATCTACAATCAGCAAATAAATTTACTCCAGATGAAGTTTTGGAGAGCAGGCTGACAGATTTTGAAAATAAGCATGTCTGGGATGCTCACAGAGATAAATTAAGGCATGATATTCCTTAAAAGGATGAGATATGATTCAATAAAAACAGGAAGAGAGATATGAAAAGAAAACCAATTAGAAATCTTTGAAATAAAAATATGGTCATTGAAATAAAAAACGAAACCTCAATCAATGGGAGAGCCGTAGCCTATACCCAGTCATGGAAAGAGTTAGTGAATGGGAACCTACAACTGAGGGCTTCACAGCAGCATAGGGACCCACACTTGGAAAGAGCAGGTAACAGGCATGAAGCGGGCACCAGAGGCTCCAGCTTGTCTCATAGAAAGTCCACACAGATATGGGGACCAAAGGAGGAAAAGGCAACGCTTGAGAGATAGTAGCTGAGAACTTCCCAGAATTGCAAGAAGTATCAGTTCTCAGGGAGAAAGGACACTCAGTGCAAGGAATCAGCAGAAAGAAATAAAAATAAGTCTCTACCTGGACACTGTGGAAAATTAGCAGACCATCAAAGATAAGACTTTATGGGCCACAGCAAAGAAGAGACAGGCTCTGTCCAAAGGAACAAGCCGACCTACCGTGCCGCACCACTGTGGGCGTGAGGCAGCCATGATGGTGGATGGGTGCTATGACTTCATGATGAGGCAGGGTGTCATTGAGGCTTCTCCTGTAGGGCCCCTCTGAAGATGGCGGAGGGCACAGTTTTGATAGCCTCGAGCTGCACCTCCTCAGCATCTTGCTGACCTGCCGCTCCCTGTCCAGTTGTTATTGTGACGGTGCTCAACCGTTTCTGCTTCCTCGAGGTGGTCCAGCCATTTTCCTTTACTCACTGCGGCCACCAAGGATGGAGGGGGCCTGGCAGGAAGGTTCCTCGTGAAGCTTTGGCCTCAAAGAGAGCCACCCAGTGCACTGAGCCTTACACTGGAGCAGGTGATCAGGATAAGACCACCACCATCACCCCCAGACCTGATACATGGAGAAGGCGTCCCACCAACTCGGAGGGGAGTCACATGCACCCAGCTTTGAATCCCTGCATCGTGACTTCCAGATGACATACTTTTGACTGGGCAAATTATTTTCTTTTTTATGAAATGGGGACAACAACGCATCCCAGCAGGATGGTGGTGCAAATAAAGGGGACCCTAGAAATCAATGGAAATGTATTGTGTAAGCTATAATGGGATAGCTTCTGATGACCATCTCTCCCTGTTCCTAGCTTACCTGCAGTCCAGCGTCTTCCCCTGTGTCATTTCAATTAACCCTCACAAGAAGCCCAGGGGACGGGTGATCTGTCTCACTCCCAGTCTGTTCTTTCATTCAGGTCCTGGCCTTGCCCCAAATTCTCAGGAATAGGGAGGCCCTGCTTCTCAGGAAGACCAAAGAGAGGGCCCAGCTCTCAGGTAGATGCTTGCAGATAACTGCATTACAAAAGAGCTTGGAAGATGGCAGTTGGAGAGGGCAGACAACGAAGCGGAGGACCTTCTGACTGCACCCCAGCCAGGGACCAGACAAAGCAAGCAGCCTGCTTCGGCCATCCCTGTACGTTCAAACCTAGCTCTACTCCACAATGCTGTGTCCTCTAGGCAAATCATGTACTGCTCTGTACCGCAGTTTCCTCACCTTTCTGCTAGGGATGGTAGCAGCCCCTGCCTCCTGGAGCTGCGGGCAGGATGAAATGAGGTCACCGGTGTATGTAAAGACTGCTCACAGCCAGTGCCTTTGTGCACCCGTTCTGTTTGGACAGATAGCAGTTTCTGTGGCTGTTGCTGGCCTTTGGTAAGCAAGAGTGGACTCTTCATTCTTTCTTTTATTTGCTCGTTTATTCCACTATGTATTCATCACCTACTATGTGCCAGGCACTGGTGATAGAGCAGTGGAGCAAGCAGACAAGGGCTCTGCATTCACAGAGCTCATGTCCCGGTGGAGGCGAAGCCCACATTCCCCATGGAGGCCCCCTCAAGCAGCCCTACCCCAGGTCACCTGATATGGATCTTCCACTCCCACTGTGCTGCCTGGCCCTGGACCACTGCAGATAACTGGAGACAGCATGTAATCTGCCCTCTGCCTCTAATCGACCGTTCCAGGCTAGACTGCTCATTCAGGCACGTTCTATAACTGCTCTAAGCCTCCATTTTGTCATCTTCAAGCAGGCAGAAAAATAGTGCCTACCTCATAAGGTCATTTTGAGGATGAAATGAGATAACACGTAGAGTGCTTGAAATAGTGCCTGGCACATGGTAAGTGCTCAGTGCAGGATGATGGTACAAGTCTTGCTATTGTTATTATTGTCATTATTCTCATACCTGGCCCAGGCTGTCATAGGTCTTTGGGTTTGTGCTCAGCTTCAGTTTGGGAAGATGTGTCTATTCCTGGTCCTGTGACCAGAATAAAATCCATATGGCGGTGTCCCAGGAAGCCCTCACACAGTGGCCCATTCCCGCGTGTCCTGAGACACTGTGTAGAGAGGACGTTCACCTGTGGGTTTGCCTCCAATGCCGCCTTCTGCAGAAGGCCTTCCCTGAGCACTGCGTCTAAAATGGCAACCCCCCACCCCCGTCCCAATCCCCTGTAACTGCTTTCCTTTTCTCCATAGCACTTATCACCCTCCTTCATATTCCATATTTTACTTACATATTCTTTTGTATTCTTTTTAAAAATTGCAATCTGCCTCTCCCTCTAGAATGTAAGCAGGAAGAGACTGTCAGCTCTGTAGGGCCAAGCAGGCCCAAAGCCAAGAGATAAGCCAGACGTCCCGCCTGCTAGTTCGTAACTTCAGGACAGTCTCTACCTTCATCTCAGCCTCAGTGTCTCTACCAGAACCATGAGGTGGGTGGCATGGGTCGCCTCAAAGGGCCTCCTCAGCTCTTCCCAAGAACATGATGTGCTTTCGTGTAGTTCTCATGGCAAAGAGCACGGCCCTGGCCTTCACTCAAACTGTCGTAGGAGGTGGACCACAGGCAGCGTCAAGGCTACAGGCAGGATTCTTCTGCCTCTCATGTTGGCCTCCCCGAGCCCTGACCTTTATCAAGAAGGCCCTGGGCTGGAAAGCAGGATGGCCTGGTCCCTCCTCTAAATGGTGTGACTATTCTACTCATCTCCCTGTCCTGGTTCATTGGGCCTAGGCCAATGCCCTCCTGCCCTCTGACAATAGTACCACAGGCCATGGCTGGTCACATGCTCCCCTTAAAGGCAACACGGCTGGACATGACAGTTAGCTCCTGGGTGCAAGTCCTGCCTGGAATCCTGTGTTCCCCCTCATTCTGCCCACAAGGCCAACACCTGGCATCTAGCACCCAGCCCCTCTCTCTGCCCCACTGGCCTGCCAAGGAAGAGGCCCCATCTGGAGGAGGCAGCTGTTTCTGTCCTAGCATGGGGCGCCTCCATTCACACCCTTGACAATATTTGTTAGGTGACTACCATGTGCCAAAAACTGTTTTAGGGGTTGGGGAGACCGTAGTAAGCAAACAGACACAGTCTCTGCTCTCTGGCTCCACTTACATTCTCAGGGCAGAGGTGGCATTAGTACGGGGTCACAAGGCATCTTACAGAAACCTGGGCAGGAGACCCACAGTTGGCACATATATGATGGTGGAAGCTACGAACATGCATGAGACGGCTGAAGAGAGAGTATATACAGTAAGAAGAAAAGGAGCTTCAGAAACCCAAGCATGTCACAGGTGGGCAGAGAAAGAGATGGTAGTGAGGAAGTGTTCGGGAGAGGGGGCTCCTGGACTTAGATCCAAGACAAAAGAGAGGATTTCCATGCGGAAGGAAACTTCAACCATCAGATGAGCCCAGGGAAGGAGAGGGAGGCCTGAGCAAGGGCTGGGGTTTCATGGTTAGACAGCAGCATTGTTGAGGACTGTGCATGGAAGGCCACCTGTTATTGGCTCCAGAGCAAAGAGGATACAGTAGAAGCAAGGAGGAAACCAGTGTTTATTGAGCACCTACTCCATGCCAGGTCCTCTGTTTGGCCCCGTTTGCCTCATTCTTTCACTAATTCAGTCAGCAATCTTCCTGGATGCAGGGGCTTCATGAGAAGCAAAGATAGGCAAGACTCTTGCCCCCATGGATCTCATACTCCAGGCTGGGAGTGGGGACATGGGGAGCCAGACATGAACCAAAGTATCGGACAAATAAATGTGAAATGACAGCTGGGCCACGGTTATGAAGGAGAGGCATAAGGGGCTAATGAGATCCTAAAATACTGGGCTCTGACCTCCGGGGAGCAAGTAAGCTGAGGCCAGGACAAAGAGAAATGAAGCGGGTGAAGAGGAGGGGAGAGCATTTTCAGCAGATGGAACAACATCTGCAAAAGAGGAACTGGATGGCAGCCAGCAGGAGCAGAGTGGAGAAGGGAGATGCAGCGTGGGCCAAGGCAAGGATGGAGGCTGGGCAGGGGAGCCGAAAAGCATTGGAAAGCCACGGAAGGGTTTTAAGCAGCCCAATGACATGCTCAAAGTTATGTTTTGGACTGACCTTGAGCTGAGCGGCCGAGAGCTGCACACCGGCAGCTGGATGGCAACTGGACTTGGAGCTGAGCTAGCTGCACCCTCCACAACTAAGACTGAAGGACGACAACTTGGCTGTTCCCCTCCCCCAATTCCCCAATAAAATCTTTTTTTTTAAAAAAGTTGTGTTTTGGAAATGCCACTCTGGCTGTTGTGTGAAGAGAGGGCAAGAGATGATTTGGGCTGACCAATTAGGAAGCTACTTGTCTGAGTCCAGTAAAGATAGTGGTAGCTTCTAATAGAGTGAAGGCAAAGAAGGCTGACAAGTAGATGGAATAAAACTATGTTTAGGTATTGTTTACAATAGCAAAAGATTACATATAGCTGGTGCACACAAATAAGGGACTGGTAAAATAAATGATGGTAGACACCACACAGGAGAATAGTCCAGGTAAATAGAGTGAGGAAGGTTTCTAAATATACAACAGAACGATTGACAAGATACGTTGCTAAGTAAAAAAAACAGGAGCTACAAAAGAATGTGCATAGCACTATATGTTTGTGGAAGAAAGGGAGTACCAAGAATATACACCTTATTTATTTTTCCATAAAGACCCAGGGGAAGGTTACCCCCCCAATAATGAAGGTGCTTCAACTGTGTGTGTCTGGGGTGTGGCTGTTGAGGCTGATGAGGTTGGAGTGAGACTCCCCACGCCATGACTTTTTGTGTTATTTTGATTTTTCAATGTACTACCTATTTAGAAATAAATAATTTAAAAAGCCCAAGTGACTTAGGAAGTAAGATGATCAGGACTGGCTATGGGGTTGTAATGTGGCGGATTTGGAGAATGACTCTTAGGCTCACAAGACCCATCTGTGTAAAGAGATGTAAATGCTGTGGGCCAACTGAGTAGCCTCCACTCCCCAAAAGGTTTTAAGTTTACTTTCCTATAGAAATGTTAAGTCATCTCCCTAGTTTCTTAGCTCTTCACTTTGTCTTTTTTTTTTCAGCTGAGCCATCCTGCCACCTGTTGGTAGCTTAGCAGCAGCTCAGCTCAGGCTGGGCATCGAACTGTTGTTGCTCAGAGCTCAGCTCACACTCTTGTGCGAGCTCTTAACCAACTGAGCCACTCGGCCGGCCCTAGCCCTTCACTTTGATTACTCTCCTAACCAGCTTGTGAATCCTAGACTGAAGATTCCCCTGCTTCTTAATTGCTTCCTAAATCAGTTTCTGAATCCTAAACAATGGATTATTCCCACCCCTGCTTCAGATAACTACTTGAAAGCCTGTGACTTCCTAATATCCCCCAGACCAGTAAGCGTAAGGCCAAACCCATTCTGGGCCCAGACAATGGCCACAGGTTTCATAAGAGCTAACAGATTTATTAATTAAAATCTATTCTTCCTTGGACCGGCCGGCCAAGTGGCTTGTTGGTTAAGAGTTCGATTGAGACGCTAACTCTGAGTCACAGGGTCCTGGTTCGGATCCCACATGAGGACCAGTGATTCTGTGCCCTCTACAGCTAAGATGGTGAACAACAGCTCGATCTGGAGATGGGCTGCCGTCAGTCGCCAGCGACGGAGACTGTAGCACGTGATGCAGTGGGTTGCTGTAAGCTATGTGAGTGTCTGGCAGCTGCCATGAGCGACCATCCGGTGGCCGGCGACCGATCTGCCTCACCCAGGAAAAGCGCAATGATGATACCAACATGGGTCAGTGAAGCGACGTCCTCCACAACTAGATTGAAGAACAAAAGGACAGCAACTTGTCTGTTCCCTTTCCCCGATTCTCCAGTGCTGTTCCCCTCCCCCAATTCCCCAATAAAACCTTTAAAAAAATCTAGTTTTCCTCATTCAGGGGCTTAGGAATACAGATGACACCCCAGCAAGTTTGCCAGTCGGAACCAAAGAATTGAACACGGTCTTCCAGGTGGATCTCAAGACCCCTTCCTCTCATCTGAGACCAGCTAGAGTGAGAGTTCCGTGAAGCCCAATAGGCAGGGACAGCTCTGCCCAGCAGGAAGCAGATACAGAAGAAGAGACCTCCTGTCCCTCAGCTTCCCACAGAGATTTTATGGGGATCATGTCTCTCAAGGAGAAACTAGGCAGGTAGTTAGAGGCAGGCATTGGGTCTCTGCATTCCTGCACGTCCCACAGAGTGCGACTGCCTGGGGGACCACCCCTCTCCACCCAAAACTCCCCTTTGTATTGTAATGACCTACCCCAGTGGGAAAACAAATGGGCTCAAAATACCCAACTAGATCTGACTGGTCACTTGCACCTGCGCAATACCTCTTATCAATTACAGGTGCCAATCAAGTGGTCCCACGGCCAAAGGGGAACAGCCCATTCCAGAGAAAAAGGGATAAAAACTCCAAGTCCTGAGAAGTCTGCCCTGCTCTTTTTGACCGCTTCTTCATTTTTTTTGACAGCTTCCTCCCTTTTTGAGCATGGTCACATAAGTAGTAAGTGGTCAATCCAATATGAAGCCACATCTCCTGACTCCCAGACCAATGGAACCACGGAGAAATGCTGGCAGAGGTTCATTTAGGAGATGGATTAATGAAGCAACCAGTCCCAGAGGCTCTGAAGATACCTGTGTATTCTGAAAATCCCTCTAGAGTGATGATTCTCACACCGGGGGCCATTTTGCTACCCTGGGGAACATGTGACAATGCCTAGAGACATGTTTTTGTTGTCACAATGTGGGGCGGGGGTTGCTACTGACATCTAATGGGTAGAAGCCAGGGATGCTTCTAAACGTCCTTCAGTGCATGGGACAGACCTGGCGACACAGAGGTATGGGGCCCAACATGCTTCAGAGGCTGAGGCCAAGCAGCTTGTCAGTGTGCCCCACCCCCCACTCCACAAGTGTAAGTGTCTTCATTGTTCATTGTTTCTGCTGACTTTTTACTTCTGTGATCTGCATACATTGTAAAACATTCCAACAATGCCAGAGTGTTTAAAGTATTCAGTAAAGGCAGGCTTCCTCCCTCCAGCCTCACTCCCCAGAGATCATTGTTACTTTAACTTCTACTAAACAGGTTGAATGCCTCAAGCAGAACACAATGGGATTTTTCGCCCTCAACTCTCTGTGACTAAAATCTGAAAATGGCTGAAAAAGTTATGGGTCTTCAGGAGATTTCACCCAAGAATTCAAAGAGAAACAGCTCACAGCCCCGATTCCCTACTGATGGTTGTTGAGGTTGTTTCCAGGTTTTTACTCTTATAAACAATGTTGTGACATCCTTGTGCATATGTCTATCTCTACACACTTGTTAAATGATGTCTTCAGGATAAATCCCTAAAAGTCAACATGGCAATGTATGCATATTTAAAACAGGGAAACATATTTCTAGATCATTCTCCGCAGCAATTATATTAGTTTATATAATATAATTATTATACTCAGCAGCAGAGTATAAGAGGGTCCACTAAGGGTGTCACTCTCCCTCCCCAAGTGCCTGGCACATGTAAACAAGGCTAGGCTGGCATTAACTATTGAATGAATGGATATTGAGAGCTGGTCATCCTGCAGCCCATGAGGAAAGTGCAAACTCCTTCTCCCGACCTTCACTTTCCTCCTGAACCCTACCCCAGTCATCTCTCACTCCTCACCCTCCCTGCTTCCTCACACTTCTATGGATTTTAGATCCTGAATTTCTCTTGAATCTGTCATCTCCTATCTGTCCATGACTGATGCTGGAATTAAGGCCTCGCCATCTCTTCCTGGAAGAGTGCCTTCGTGGCCTCCCCACCTGGCACATGAAGCCCTTTGTCATCTGGCCCCTGCTTATCTGTCTCCATATTTTGTCACTCCCCCCAAAACACATGCATTTCAGTCATGCCTAACTCCTTACTGTTACTGGAATATACCCACCCACACTGTTGCACACCTCTCTTTCTTTTACATTTATTACAGGACAGAAAGAGTTCGTCCACCTGGCACCCGCAGAACCAGACACTAAAGACCGAGAATCGCAGAGGAGAAATATTGGCTATTTCATTGATGAATGGCGGCACTCAGGAGAGCCGGAAGCCAACGCTCAAAAGCCCGAACTCCCCGATGGCGTGGAGGGTACAGATGCTATGGGGCAAAATCACAAGGCAGGTGGAGCACAGCATAGGGAATAGGGTCAACGGAATTGTAAGTGTCTACCTAGTACATTGTTTTGTACACCTGAAACTAATAACCATACTACTAAATACAGGTGGGTTAGGGGTTCAGGGTCATGCTGGGAGCTGATTGGCTGGAGGGGAGGTGATGGTAATGAATCATTTCTTCAGGTCTTGCTCCGGCGTCCCTCTGTCCAGTCTCATGGGAAAGTAGCTAGGGGGTCATTCTGCCTCAGGGCTCAGGAACAAAGACATAATTTAGGTCGAGATGTTATTTTTAGCTTCCAGAGGTCCAGGCCTTGTGACCGTTAGTTAGATCCGGGCTACCATCTTCTGCCTCGGGGGTGCTGATTATCCAGGGGAAGGCTAGGTCTCTGAAGGGGAGAGAGAGGGATATGATTTCTAGAGCTAGGATTTAAAGCGAAATGTAATCAAAGTCATAAGGACACTCAGTTTCAATTTTAAAGGTCCTCAAAGGCCCTGTGGTCAGCCTCCAGAGGCTGGCTTCCCACAGCCCGTTCCACAGGGCATACTGTGGTCTGTCTTTTCCCTGCTCTTGTCTCATCACCTGGGGGCTTTACCGTCCCCTCTCACACTCCAGTATCATGATGCTGCCCCCCTGCCTGAAGCACAGCAGACTTTGGCTCATTGCCCATTTGCGTGTCTCTGGCTGGACCCTCCTCCCCCTCTTTTCCTGTCATCGGGCAGGGCGTAGACATTCGCTGGTTTGTGGCTCTGCAGCATTCAGCCCTCTCCATTCCTTAGACTCTTGTTTCCTTTAAATCAATTGTCTCTGCCTCATTGTGGATGAGGTTGGTGAAACAGGAAGTCCACGTGTCAGCCTCCTACCATGGAATCCAAAGGGGCATAGCCTCCCTCTCCGCAGCCCAGTCTAGCCAAGGGAAAGGTATGGGACTAAGCTTGGTCACTGGACACTGTCTTTGAACTTCAGATCTGGAGCAGCCAGTGTAGGAACAGAGGAAACAGCCTTCATCCATTTCAGTAGCAACATCCTGATCAAACCATTCCTGCTTCCCACATCTTCTCAAATGCTGCCTTTGCATACATCTATTTCTCAACCTGGTTTTCTAGCCTTTTCCTTGATTCTGTAAGCTCCCTATAGCCTATCCCCCAACCCCACAAATTTCCTTTTCTCTTCAGTTAGTCAGAGATGGTTTTTGTTGCTCACAACCCAAAATTTTGGATAGAAAACCTTGCTCAAACGTCCATTTCTCTGTGAGAGACGGAGAGAGAGAGATACAGACCCAGACGTATGGTTGTGCATAAGCATACTTCTTTGTGCATTCCCATAGCCCTCTGTGCAAAGTGCAATTCACACTAGGGTGTTGTGTGGTTTTTTTTTACTGTCCCTTTCACTAGGGTAGGAAGTCATGTTGATACCATCCTTGTGAACTCAGGGCTTCAATAGACTCTCATCAGTCCACAAAAATGATGTCAGCACCTACCTGCAGCAAGGCTGGCTGGGAATAACATGGGCTGACTTCCGTTTGGGACCTTCATTCTGTAGGAGATGGGGAGGGAGGAGGAAGCAAAGCAGACAGGAATGGGGGTGGGGAGGCGGCTGTTGGAAGAACTCAGGTGGAAGATGATGGCAAGCTGGATTAAGATGGTTGCAGTGGGAATGGAGAGGGAGAGGGGCCAACTGATGAGATCCTGAACTGGGCACTAGGAGTGAATAGGAAACTCAATTGTTTCTGGTAATTCTCAAAGCAAAAGCTGGCCACTTGAGATGGCTTCCCGCAGAAGGAGGTGGAGAGGGAACACGTGTGTGCACGTGTGCGCGTGCATGGGGGCGGGTGTCACGGTCCCCAGCATCCTCCTCCTGCCAACAGCCATGACCATGCCGGCTGCCCGGCCCGTTTTCTAAAGAGCTTCCCCAGGCAACAGCGGAGAGGAGAGAAGGGGGGCAGCCACCCACTGCACTCAGCAGAGGTGAGCTGAGGAGCGGCAGCCCTCCAGCCCCCTCCCCCTAGCCACTACAGGCTGCCAGGTGCCTTGTTTGTGATGAAAGCTTTTAAAAACCCATGTGCATGGGTGGTCATGCATTCATTTTTGTGCATTTAACTAATATTCACTGAGCCTGGAGCACACAATGGTGAGCAAAGCCCACCATGGACCCAGCTCTCAAGAAGCTCCCGAGCTGGCGGGGGAGAAGATGCGCAATCAGGCAATTAGGAAGCAGTGTGAGCCGGAGGTAAGCGCTGGTTGCTATGGGAACATGAAGAGAGGCCACAGCTGCTGCTCCTCTCTAAAGAGCCGTGGCAAGCGAAAAAGGAGGCACGAAGCAGGCTGACCTGCTTGCCAGGCCCAACTCCGCCCAGCCTGGCTGACTAGCCCAGGACAAAATCTTCTGGCACAACAAAAGCTGTCACCTCTCCGCCTGTCCATCACCTCACGTAAGAAATCAGGAGGAATCGTGATGCAAAGCCACGAGACCCTGAATGTCTGGGCCTGGCCCCCAGTAGGTCTATGATGCGTGGTCGCTGCTAGGACTTTTTTTCAAGAAATATTTGTTGGTTGAAAGTTTCCCAGCAAGTGGACACCAGAGGTGGTTGTGTGAACAAGATAAACAAGGCCCCTGCCCTCACAGAGCTTATAGTACATGAGAGGAGAAACAGGTACGAAAGAAATCATGGAACAAGTAATACTATTGTGACGAGTATCGTGATGCTACGAGAGTGGGCCAGCGTAGAAGCTGGCCCACACGAGGGTGCCAAGAAGGAAGCCTTTCTGGAAGAGGTGACATTTCAGCTAAGATCAGCAGGGAGACTTAGTTAGCGAGGTGCTGAAGGAACAGGGACTCTGGGACCTGGGCTGGGCAGGCACAACAGAGGTGGGAGGAGGGAAGACTGAAAAGATAGGCGGGGCACCAATGATTTCAAGCCTCAAGGCTTTGGTAAGGAGTTTGCCTTGGCTCCCAGGATGACCCCAAACTCCCAATGTTACTCTGACTCCCACAGCTGATCAACTCACCTCTCAGTGACTGAGGCAGGGCTGAACTCAAGGGGCTTGACTCAGAGCCAGCATATAGAAGATTCTGGAATACAAGAGCTGTCAGAACCCTTGGAGGGCATGTAGTTCAGGCCTGGAACTAGAGCCCAGTTTAGGAGGTCACTTTGTGTCTTGTGCCTCTGTGGAAGACTGATCATGAACTTTTTTATGGAGGAGCCATTTTCTCTTCCTCTGAGGGCAACCAGCAGTGTTTACAGTTTTTCTTGCCTTCTTGCACTGCCCCTAGTGTTCTTTTCAAAAGGCACATTTTCCACAACCTCAGCTCCCCACTTGCTTCTCCTCCACCCTACTATTGTGAGTGGGGCAGCCAGGGGCAGGGCTTGGCTCCCATGCCAGCAATTCATGTCTTCCAGGATCACCCTAGCTCCTGCCTTGGCACTCCCCCAGTCATGTTCTGTGGGCAAAGTTCTCCCCGCTGACATGGCCACAGCACTGCCCCACCCAGGAAGGCCCCACCACACACACACACACACACACACACACACACACACACTGGCAGAGGTGGCAGAGGTTTCAGCAATTATCTAATACCATCTCTCCATTGTCAGGATGGGAACAGTGAGGCCTAGAAAGGGGAAGGTATTCACCCAGGGTCAGGCCCAAGTTCTTGCCTTTGAACTAACTGTGTCCTGGCCTTTTGACTCTGCCTATTCCTGTCCCCCCACCCAACACACACACACTGGTACCCTATACACGCCAGTCCCCGCTATCTCCCAGCAACCTCAGCTGGTTCCTTTGTCTTCCTGTTGATGGACGAAGCACAGAAGCACCAAGGATTGAGGGGAAACCCTATGGAAAGAGAGTGGCCCAGGGCTGACCGAGCAGATGCTGCAGGGGGCAGGGGTGAGGGGAGCCTCTGCTCTGTCTCTCTAGCTTACCCAGTGTCCCATCCCAGCTAGGCCTGTCTACTTGTTCCCTGCATCTCAGGGCAAGGAGCTCATCTGTGGATCTAGTAAGCTTCTCTAGGCCTCCACCAGGGAACTCCCTACCTTTTGGGACCTGAGGCCACCACAGTCTCTCACTGTAGGCCTGGAAGTAGCCAGTTTTGGAGTTGACAGTCCTGGTTCCAAATTTGAACTCTGCAACCTCTAGCTAAGTAGCCTTGAACAAACCCCTTACAATCTCTGAGCCTCAGCTTTACCACCTGAATATAAGAATTGCTGCCTCACCACCTTGCCGTGCAGATGAAATGAGACAGCGTAAAGTGCCTGGCATGTGATATGTGACAGGTGTTTGACAAACGTTAGTCCCTCCCCACTGTCTGGGCCTGCCCCTCCAGTCCCACACCCAACAAGCTCTGCCTGATTTCTGCCAGAGATCTTTGGGGTGAGGCTGGCACCAGATCTTGGCAAGAGCCTCCTGGTTCTGGAGAGAAGACACTAGGAGACATGCAAAAGGAAGCCAAGCTGTTGTGGGGCAACCGAGTAGCCCCCTCTCCCCACCCCTGCGCCCACTGAACTTTTTTCTTTCCTATAGAAATGTTAAGTATAGAAATGTTAAGTCTCCTCCCTAGTTTCTTAGCTCTTGGCTTTGATTACTACTGAAGATTGCTCTTAGCCAGAATCCTAGAAGTCTCCTATCCCCTGCATCTTGCTTGTTTTGTAAATCAATTTCTGAATCCTAAACAATAGATTGTTCATAGAAGTCTCCTACCCCTGCTTCAAATAACTACTTAAAAGCCTGTGACTTCCTAATATCCAACAGGCCAGTAAGTCGAATGTTTCTCCAAACCCATTCTGGGCCCAGACAAGTGATGCCACCTGAGTGACGGGCTGAATGGCCACAGGTTTCATAAGAGCTAACAGATTTATTAATTAAAATCTGTTTTTCCTCATTCAGGGGCCTTGGGGATACAGATGACATCTCAACAAGATTGCCAGTTGCAACCAAAGAAGACAGCGTGGTCTTCCAGGTGGAGCTTGAGACCCCTTCCTCTCATCTGAGACCAGCTAGGGTGAGAGTTCCATGAACCCCAATAGGCAGGGACAGCTTTACGCCCCTGCCCAGCAGGAAGCAGATACAGAAGAAGAGACCTCCTGTCCCTCACCTCCCCATAGAGATTTTATGGGGATCACGTCTCTCAAGGAGAAACTAGGCAGGCAGTTAGAGGCAGGCATTGGGTCTCTGCATTCCTGCACCTCCCACAGAGTGTGACCGCCTGGGGGACATCTGCTCTCCACCCAAAACTCCCCCTTTATATTGTAATTACCAACCCCTGTGGGAAACAAATGGGCACAAAATACCCAACTAGATCAGACCAGTCACTGGCACCTGCGCAGTACCTCTTGTCAATCACAGGTGCCAATCAAGTGATCCCACGCCCAGAAAGAACAGCCCATTCTAGAGAAAGGGGATAAAAACTCCAAGTCCTGGGAAGTCCGCCTTGCCTGCTCTTTTTGACCTCTTCTTCCCTTTTTGAACCCCTTCCTCTCTTTTGGAGCCTTTTGAGCCTCGCCTTTGCTCGTAGCCCACCTCAAACTCTTTGGAATGTAATTTCTCTTCTAATAATGGGCCCTTGAGCCATTCTCTACTGCTGGGGCCTACTTGTACTTCTTTGAAATGTACTGTCTCGGGCTGGCCGAGTGGCGCATTGGTTAAGCGCTGGTTTTGGGATGCCAGCGGCCCCGGTTCGGATCCCACATGAGGGCCAGTGACACTGCCCCTCTACAGCTAACAACAGCTCCACCTGGAGCTGGGCTGTGCGAGCCCCGGTGATGGTGTGGGCTGCAGCCCCGGTGATGGTGTGGGCTGCAGCCCCTGCTGCAGTGGGCTGCCATAGGCTGCAGTGAGCGGCCCGCAGCCAGCGTGAGCGGCTGGCAGCCAAGCGTGAGCTGCCAATAGCTGCGATGAGCGACATCCAGAGGCCAGCGACCGATCTGCCTCATCCGGGAAGAGCGCAATGACGATACCAACAGTGAAGCAACATCCTCCGCAACTAAAACTGAAGAACAAGAAGACGGCAACTTGTCTGTTCCCCTTCCCCGATTCCCCAACGCTGTTCCCCTCCACCAATTCCCCAATAAAAAAAAAAAAAAAGAAATGTACTGTCTCTTCTAATAAACTACTTTTTCACTGCTTTATTCCGGTATCTCGTTCAATTCTTTGCTTGAGTTGCCAAGGACCTGGACTTCTCACCGTGAAGGGCCCACTCTCCGACAACAAAGCCAGGAGAAAAGATGAAGGGCGTGGAAGATTGCCGGGAAGGAGGAGATGGCAGGTGACTTCAGGGCCTGTGGGAAGTCAGGATGGGGGTGAATAGGGCCTGGCAGTGTGGAGGCCCACCCCAAGGGTTGATGGCTGAATAAATTATGGCACATCCACATCATGCAATACTAAGCAGCCATTGAAAATTACTAATTAGAGTCATACCAGTTGATTTCAGAGGGTGTTATTGAGTGAGAATAGCAAGAAATGGAAAAGTATATATGTGATCCCATTTTAATAAAAAAGGACAAAGAAAAACCCACACATATATTGCACATGTATATACAGACACATAAGTATACATATATCTGTATATGATTCTACAAGTGTGACTAAAAATAGGAAAATATAATACTAGGTCACTGATATGGGTTATAGGGAGCAGTGGCATAGATAGAGGAGGGAGACGAGTAAAAATCAAAGAAAAGACTTTTTAAAGCATGCTCATAGGATTTCTTTTATGTGTGTATCTAAAATTATAGAGAGATTTGTGTGTAATTATATTACCTCAAAATCTTTTAAATAAGAGATGAATAAAAATATATCAGAAAAAAATCTTACCAGCAGAAGATTGGGTGGCAGGATTACTGAGAAGATTTTGACCCTAACACCAAAAGCCTTATCAGAGACAAGGAGAGTCATTTTTTAGTGATCAGATGAACAATTCTCTGGGAAGATGGAGCAACCCTTAGCCTACATGCCCTATATGTGTTTTAAAAACATAGATAAATACTATTGTACTGTGCATATCCTCTTATATCTTTTTTTCATTTAATATTGTTTATCAGATGTACCCATTGTGATGCATGCAATTCAGATTCTGCATCTTAGCTTCTCTGTAGTAGGTTTTCCACCATAACTATTATTCATTTTCCTCATGATAAACATTTAGGTTCTTTCTGGTCTTTGAATATTAAAAGCAATAGTGCAATGAATATAACTACATATTTCATTTTAACCACGTGCAAGTATATATGTAAGTAGATTCCTAGAAGTAGATGTTCTGTGTTCAAAAGTATGTGCATTAGTAATTTTGATAGATGTTGCCAACTTGTCCAACACAGAAGCTCTAACAATTTACCCACCTCCTCCTAGCAATGTTAGAGGGTGCCTGAAACTCCACACCCTTCATCACACCGTGTGTTATCAAGCTTTTTCATATAGGTCAGTCTCCAAGGTGAAATGCAGCCTAATTTTATTTTTGTGAGCAAGCTTGAGCATCTTACGTGTTTGTGTCATCTGTACATTTTCCCATAAAACGTCTATTCATATCCTTTGCTCATTTTAAAATTGGTTTGTTGGTTATTTATTGATTTATAGGAGCAATGAGCCTTTTGTCTATGAAATTAGCAGCATATATTTTTCCCTGGGTTTTTTTTCTTTTTTACTTTACTTAGAATTGTTTATTTAGTATATTTTACCTGCCAGAATATTTTGTTTTTATGTGGCTGAGCCTTTTACTTTTTTTGCTCCTGTATATTTTATCAAATTTATAGAGGTCTTCTCTACTTCAGGATTATACAAAAAAAAAATTCCAAAAAACATTCTGCTATCATTTATTTAAGTACTTTTATAATTTCATGCTTCCATTTAAAGAAAACATCAACTAGGAGAAAATATTTACAACTGTACAAATATAACTGACAGTTGGTATCCAGAATAATAAAGAATTCCCAGAAGTCAATAATAATAAGAAAAAACACCCCAACTGAAAAATGGACAAAAGATATGAACAAACAATTCAGACCAGAAGAAATCTAAATAACAAATGCAAGAAGATGCTTGACTTCGCTAGTAATTTAGGGGAAAGCAAAGTCAAACAGCAATTTTCCATAGCCATCAGACTGCCAAAAATTTTGAAGTCTGGATGTATCAAGAGTGGTGGGGTGTGGGGAAAACAGATGTGAATAAACTGGGAGTGGAAACAAATTGGTACAAATACTTTGGAAAGAGGATTGGTAATACTATCTATTGACATTAAAATACCCCTACCCCTCCTGCCCCAAAGACCCCCCACCTCCTGGAATTCCTGCCTTTGGGCAATCCCCTCCCCTTGAGGGTGGGCTAGAAATAATCATTCATTTCAAATAACATATGATAAAATTGTTGGGAGTGTCACTTCTGAGATCTTCCTTGAAGAAACGTTAAAAGAAATTCTTCAGAAAGAAGAAAAATGATATAGGTCAGAAACTTGGATCTACGCAAAAAAGGGAAGAACATTTGAGAAGGAGTAAATGAAAGTATAAATACTACAAAATCTTCCATTTTTCTTATTCTTAACTAATCTAACAAAAAATTGTTCAACAAAATGGTAACGGCAATGTATTGGATGACTCGTGAATAATGAAATGAAAGTCAGCAATGCTATAAGGGACAAGAGGGAAGAACTGAAAATATTCTTTTACAAAATACCTGCACTACCCATGAACTAGTATAGTGTCATTTGATAGTGGGCTTGGATTAATTGTAAATGTATATTGCAAAATGTAGGGCAACCACTGAAAATGTAAAAATGAGAAATATTATTGAAATTCTAAGAGAGGAGAGAAAATGAAATCATATAACATGCTCATTTAAAATCAGAGAAGGCAGAAAAAGAGTAGAAGACAAAAAAGAGAGAAACAAAGAATAAGGGCAATGGACAGGAAGCAGTCACAAATATGGTAGATATTAATCCAACTATATCAATAATCATTTTAAATGTGAATGGTCTAACTACACCAATTAAAAGGCAGGAACTAAGGGCCAGCCGAGTGGCGCGGTGGTTAAGTGCTGACTTGGGAAGCCAGCGGCCCCGGTTCGGTCCCACATATGAGGGCCGGTGACAATGCAAAAAAAAATAAAAATAAAAATAAAGCTGGAATACTTATGTTAATTCTAGCCAAAGCAGATTTCAGAACAAGGAAAATTATCAGGTATAAATAGGCATATTACATAATGATGAAAGGGGTCAATCCTCTGAGAAGACATAATAATCCTTAATTTGTACCTACCTGACAACAGAGCATCAAAATATGTGAGGCAAAAAATGGTAGAACTACAAGGAAAAATAGATAAATCCACTATTATAGTTCGGAGACTTCAACACCCCTTTGTCAGTAATTGACAGATCCAGCAGGCAGAAAATCAGTAAGAACATAGTTGAACTGAACAGGACCATCAATCACTTAGATATAATTGACATCTATAGACTACTGCATCCAGCAACAGCAGAAACACATTCTTCTCAAGCTCATATGGAACATTCACCAAGATAGACCACACCCTGGGCCATAAAACACACCTTAACACATTTAAAAGAATAAATATCATACAAAGTATTCTCTCAGACCACAGTGGAATTAAACTAGAAATCAATAAAAGAAAGATAGATGGGAAAATTCCCAAACATTTGGAGATTAAACGACACACTACTATATAACGTATGGATTATGAAGTCTCAAGACAAATTTTAAAAATATTTTGAAATAAATGAAAGTGAAACTATAATTTACAAAAATTTGTGGGATGCAGCAAAAGAAGTGCTTAGAGGGAAATTTATAGCATTGAATGCCTATATTATAAAAGAAGATCTAAAATCAATAATCTAAGCATCTACCTTTGGAAACTAGCAAAAGAAAAGCAATTTAAATCCAAAGTAAGCAAGTATAAAAGAAATAATAAAAGCGCAGAAATATATGAAATTGAAAACAGAGCAATAGAGAATATTAAGAAACCAAAAGCTGATTCTTTGAAATATCAGTAAGGTTGGTAAGTCTCTAACTGGGCTGACAACGAAAAAATAGGGCAGACAAAATTGCTAACATCAGAAATTACAATAGAAAGGAGCCATCACTGCTGATCCCATGGACATTAAAAGGATAATGAAGAATGAACAACTCTATGCCTACAAATTTGATAACAGATGAAATGGACAAAATCCATGGCACACTTTTAATAAATAGGATATGGCAAGTGTTGGGATGTCACTTCTGAGCTTAAGTCACAAAAGGACTGTCTTCCATCTTAGGTGCTCTCTGGCACACTCTTTCACCAGCTTCCATGTTGTGAGGAGACTCAGGAAGTCTACGGATAGACCCACATGGCAAGGAATCAACTCCTGACAGCAACCACATAGTTGAGGGTTTTTTATTTTATTATTATTAGTTTCAGCTGTGCAAAGCAACATGATAATTAGAAATTTAAACCCCTCATAAAGTAATAACCCACCCCCAGGCTACTACCCCTCTGACAACTTATATAGCCGTTACAATACCATCGGCTATCTTCCCTGTGTTGTACTCCACATCCCGTGACTATATATATCTATATATTAATTATAGGTGACATTCAATATTATTCTACTTTCAGCTTCAGGTGTAGAGCTCATTGGTTACAGTCTACGACGTGATCCCCCTGATAAGTCCAATGCCCATCTGGCATCTTACATGATCTTTACAACATTGTTGATTATATTCCCCATACTGTATTAACTATCAATTTGTATTTCTTAATGCCTTCACCTTTTCCACCCTGCCCCCAACCCTATTCCCATCTATACCTAGTTATTACAATATAATAGACTATATTCCTTTTGCTATACCCTACATCCCCATGACTACTGTGTAAGAACCAAATTTTACTTCTTAATCCCTTCCCCTTTCAAGCATCCTTAACCTCCCTCCCATCTTAAAGAAGTCCCTCTAAGAGTCCTTGTAATACTGGTTTAGTGGTTATGATCTCCTTCAGCTTTTTCTTGTCTGGGAAGCTCCTTATCTGTCCTTCAATTCTAAATAATAGCTTTGCTGGGTAATCTTGGTTGTACCTCGTTGCTTTTCATCACTCGGAATATTTCCTGCCATTCCGTTCTTGTCTGCAAAATTTCTGTTGAGAAATCAACTGCCAGTCTTATGGGGGCTCCCTTGTAGGAAACTAACTGCTTTTCTCTTGCTGCTTTTAAGATTCTCTCCTTTTTTCTTTAAACTTTGGCATTTTAATTATGACGTGTCTTGGTGTTGGCCTCTTTGGGTTTATCTTGTTTGGGCCTCTCTGTGCTTCCTGGGCTTGTATGTCTATTTCCTTCACCAGGTTAGGGAAGTTTTCTGTCACTATTTCTTCAAATAGGTTTTCAATTCCTTGTTCTCTCTTCTTCTGGTACCCCATCATGCAAATGCTTGTACACTTCATATTGCCCCGGAGGCCCCTTAAACTCTCCTCAATTTTTTGCATTCTTTTTTTCTTTTTGCTGTTCTCGTTGGGTGTTTTCTGCTACCTTATCTCCTACATTGCTAGTTGGATTCTCTCCTTCATCTAATCTACTGTTGATTCCCTGTAATATAGTCTTCATTTCTGTTATCGTATTCTTTATTGCTGACTGGTTCTTTTTCATGGTTCCAATCTCCATTTTTACGCTTCCAGTCTCTCTGTTGAAGTTCTCCCTGAACTCACTGAGCATTCTTATAACCAGTGCTTGGAACTCCGTGTCTGATAGATTGCTTATCTCATTTTGCGTAGTTCTTTTTCTGGAACTTTGTTCTGTTCTTTCATTTGGGACATGTGTCTTTGTCTCCCCATTCTGGCTGCCTCCCTGTGTTTGTTTCTATGTATTAGGTAGAGATGCACATGATTGAGCTTTAAAGTAGATCTTCTGAGGCCTGCCAACAGCCATGTAAAAGAGTTTAGCTGTGGACATTCCACCCCAACCTCATGAGAGACTGTGAACCAGAGGTGTTACTGGCCAACTGAGCAGCACCAACCCCCACCACTGAAAAACTTGAATGTTTCCTTTTCTATAGAAGTATTAAGTCTCCTCCCTAGTTTTTTAGTTTCTTAGCTCTTGGGCTTTGATTGCTTTTCTAACCAGTTTGTGAATCTTGGACAGATCCCCCTTGCTTCTTAATTGCTTTGTAAATTAGTTCCTGAATCTGAAACAGTAGAAATCTCCTACCCCTCCTTCACATAACTAGTTAAAAGCCTGAGACTTCCTAACATCCCCCAGGCCAGGAAGCTAAATGTCAAACCCATTCTGTGTCCAGACAACTGACTCCACCTGAGTGATGGACTGAATAGCCACAAGTTTCATAAGAACTAACAGATTTATATTTTTCTCTTCATTCAGGAGCCTTGAGGATGCAGGGGATACCCCAATAAGCAAAGAAGCCAACACCGTCTTTCAGGTGGAGCTTGAGACCCTTCCTCTCATCTGAGACCAGCTAGGGTGAGAGTTCTGTGAACCCCAATAGGCAGGGACAGCTCTACGCCCCTGCCCAGCAGGAAGCAGATACAGAAGAAGAGACCTCCTGTCCCTCAGTTCCCCATAGAGATTTTATGGGGATCACGTCTCTCAAGGGGAAACTAGGCAGGCAGTTAGAGGCAGGCATTGGGTCTGCATTCCTACACATCCCACAGAGTGCAACCGCCTGAGGCACTTCCCCTCTCCACCCAAAACTCCCAGTTGTATTGTAATTACCTACCCCTGCGGGAAGAGCAACTGGACACAAAATATCCAACTAGAGCAGACCAGTCACTCACACCTACGCAGGACCTCTTGTTAATCACAGGTGCCAATCAAGTGGTTCTACGCCCAGAAAGAACAGCCCATTCTGGAGAAAAAGGATAAAAACCCCAAGTCCTGGGAGGGAAGCACGGCTGCTGCTGCTGTTTCTCTTTCTCTGTTCCTCTTGACCGCTTCTTCCCTTTAAGCCTCACCTTTGCTTGTGCCCCCTCCCCACTCTTTGGTAATGGGCCCTTGAGCCATTCTCTAGTACTCAGGTCTACTTCTATTTCTCCTGCTTTACTCTGGTATCTCACTCAATTCTTTGGTCGGGTTGCCAAGGACCTGAAGTTTGCGCCGAGAGAGGCCCGCTCTCCTACAACAGAGGTACGGAGTTTCAGCCATTCATAGATTTCTGACTCAAAGTAACGGTGATACAATGAATGTTTGTTGTTTTAAGCTGCTAAATTTGGGGGCAATTTGTTATATAGTAATAGATAACCAGTATATACCCTTTGACCAAGAAACTCCACTTTAATGGGCATATGCTAGAGCAGTTTTTTCCCAATCTTTTTCACATCAGAGCATATGTTAAAAGTGCTCATATTTGTACCAGCGGCAACAGACTCCAGGGCAGCAGCTGGGTGAAGCCAGGTCCATCTTCCCTGGAGGGTAAGAGAATTGATACATCAGAACTGCCCCAGAGAAACTCTTCCATATGGCTACAAGAGCCAGGTGCTAGGATGTTCAGAAATTGCCCAAGTACATCAGATAGGAAAGAGACAAAGAAATTGGATAATCAAGAAACAGGAGTCCCTACCATAATATGGTAAAATCATATTGGAAAATTGATACAATAGTATTCAGCAGTTAAAAATGCATTACCTAGAATTCAATGTGGGGAGTTGCTACATTTACAAAAAATAAGTGAAAATTTAAGGTGCAAAAAGATATACTTATTATGATACTATTTTGGGAAAATAAGTAAGATGAATAGAATAAACAGGGCTTCAACTGTAATATTTTGTTTCAAAAACAGAAGGATCTGAAGATTTGAAGTAAAGACAATTTGCTCAATCTGTGTGACAGGTACACGCAAATGTGCATTTTATACTCTTATGCATGTTTGGCATATTTGAAATATTTTTTGATAAAAATGCATCCTTTCTTGTGTACAAAAATACATATACATTGGATGAGGCTTATTAACTGTGTTGTTCAATCTCTCTATATCCTAATGCATTAGTTTGTTTGATTTAACTATACCATAACAAGTATGCTTCAGTCTCCTGCTAGAATTGCAGACTTCCTGATTTTTCTTTATATTTCTAACGATATTTGCCTCATGTATTTTGAAATTACATTGTTTGGCATACAAATTTTAGCAACTATATGTTCATGGTGAATGAAACAACCTGTTTTGTTCTCTCTAAACCTTTTTACTTTGTTATTAATTTTTCTGATCTTAACATTATTACAAGTCTGTTTAGTTACTTCCTTCTTTCTTTCTTCTTCCTTTGCTTTTCTTTCTTTTTGAAATTTCTTCCTTCCCCTGATTCCCATCTTCCCTCCCTAGTTTTCTTCCTTCTTTCATGTCTGCCAGTGTTTAACTGGCATATATGTATTTTCCATTCCTATTTTTGCTTTAGGAGAAATTCATAGAAACAGAATATAACTGGATTTGTAAAAACAAAATGCTCAAAATTAGTTTGCTTTTTAATAGGCAATGTTAATCCATCATACATACTGATGTATTCGGATTTATTCCTGTCTTTTGCTTTGCTTGGGTTTTTTCACATCCCTTCTTGTTGCCTCTTACCCCATTTCTGCCTTTTGCTAGAGTGAATTTTTGTCTTTGTTGGTCACATTACTTCTTTAATGGTTTGAAAGTTATATCTTTTGTTTATATTGTGTTGTTAGTGCTAAAATTTCTTGTTCTAATATTATGCATTTTATTTCCAGTAAGACCAAAATTTCACTATTGGTGTGAACATCGGAAGTCTCCACTGGTAGCAAATATTAGAGAAACATTGTAAACTGCAGTAGAAAAAATGAGTTCAGAGTTCAGTCTGAATTTTGTGTAAATCAAAAAGGTTTAGCTCTAATATTTTTAAACTGCAGTGCAGTTACCAGAATGTGAATCCGTGTTGTGTTTCATGATCGACCATTTCTTGTGGATAGACAAGCTTGATTTTGTGATTAACAGCAATACTACTGTAAACAGTTCAATGTGCTTCAACCACCAGGTTAAGATAATTTAAGCTTGCTGCAACCCAAAATATAGTTTCACATTTTTAAGACTTCCAGTACAAACCATAACATATAATATAGGATATGATATATTAATATAATTACTTTCACATTGGAATTAATCAGAAAGAATTTGCAGATTTCATTTTATTTGAAACGAAATCCAGAACAGAAGGGAATATGGCTAAATGGTTAACATTTGCTAAAGCTGGCTGTTGGTTACATTTCTCGCTGTCCTTTTCTGTATCCTTGACGATTTCATCATTTACAACGAAATAAAGCTTTAGGCACACTCCGGTTTGTCTAGAGCAGCTGCCTCCCCCGCCACATCAAGGAGGCGGCTCCAGCTGACAGCACCGTCACTTCCTGCGCCGCAGTCACCGCCCGCCCGCTGCTGTCTGGCGGGGGAGGAGCGGTATCCAGAGCTGCGGCTTTGACGGTCGTGGCGGTCGGAGGTCCGAGAGCTGTGCTCTTCCGGAGAGCGCGTGTGTGACGGGACTGGTGAGTCAAAGGCTGTTGCTTTCCTCCATTCATCCAGACGTGGCGGTGGGCCGGGTGGCCGGGTACCGGCGCGAGGATTTCAGGGAGGTCTTGCAAACAGATTTTCCGGCTCGCCCCTCGGGAAGGGGTGGGGCGGACCTGGGACCTGACTGCAGAGGGCGGCCTGTGTCATCCATCGGCCTATTTGGGGGCCCCATCCTCTGCCCCTCAGCCCCTTTCGTGTGACCGGCCTTCCCACTCAAATGGCCTCAATCACTGTTAGAGAGGGAGTGGTGACCGTGGCAGTGTCACACCTTTTCTTGCCTCTCCTCCCTACACCCCACCTCCCTGCTCTGCCCCTCTGCGGAGCACTCCGTGGCCTTGCTGCCCCCATTTTCCAGTTCGTTTGCTGAATGGTAAATTGTTAAATATTTTTAGGTAAATATATTGTTTCCAGGAAAAGAATTGTTTTCAGAACAAATTATTCCCAGGGAAAAAATATATCCCCACGTGACCTTTTCTTTCTTCTTTGCCCTTCCACGTTGGTTTGGACCTGCTATTTGAGCTGATAACGGTTTCCCTTCTCTCCTTATGACATTGTGGCCCCCTGCCCCTCCCTGTCTGTCCCCCTTACCCAACCACTGTCTTCTCCTCCCCATGTCTCTAGGGTGCACAAGCAGGGTCCAGACACATACACACTCATGCAGGCGCTACACATGCATGCACGCACACATAGACACTCTCCTTGCCCCTATACTCAAGGCTCCTCTGCATCCCCTCCTCCATACACACATGGGCACACATGCTCACACTGTCACAGCCTTCGATGCCCCCTGCCTCTCTCTGCCAGCCACATACCCACTTAAGGATATCCTTAGATCGCTGGCTCCTCTTCCATATACCCCTTACATACAAATGCGGCCCCACACATGTTCACACACCCCTCCCAAATGCTCCTGTCTGCTACGAGTGTGCAAAGACAGCCTTCCTTTGCTGGTCCCTGTGGCACACACACTCAGAAATCCTTCTCAAGCCCCCCCCCCCGCCACATTCATGCATACACACATTCTTTGATTGCTGGCTCTTGTGCCATCCTACCACCAGTCACATATACATTCCTCTCCAGTGCTGTCCCCCATCTACACATTTGCTCGTACTGGCATTTCCCCATTGTTCCCTCCCATTTTGATGAACACACACAAACTCATGAACACCCCTGTCCAATGCCACTGTACCCTTCTTTACCTGCCACAGACACAAACCCAGGTGTCCCTCCACAGAATTCCAGCCAGCACACATACAACCAAACACAAACATTCTCTTTCTTTCATACTTACACATGCTCTGAAGCCATCCTACCCACACCTGTCATTTTTATACCCACAGCAAGAATGACTCTCATTCTGTGTGACACAACTCTTCCCAATGCTACTGTCACCTGCCCCTTCCCCCTCTTTCCCTTTCCACCTGCTCCTCTCCTGAGAGACACATAGGCACTCAATGCACAATTTGCTGATTTGTATTTTCCACCCTATGCCAATTTGCAATCCTCCTGTATGTTTGCAGGGCTCAGAAAAATGCAGATACCCCTTAAAAGGAAAAACCCTCAGTGGTCTTTCCTCTCCCCATGTTGGCACAATTCCACAGTTCTTCACCCACCTTCCAAGAGTCCAGTCACCCCCTGCATCTTATGTCAGATTCCCCCTAAGTCTGGCTTTCCTACAAACCCCTCTTTGTAATCATTCCACCAACATCAAAAATGTGTTCCAGGTCTGTACCGGACAGTTACTGGAATGCTACCCCAGGCCTTAGAAGAAAGTGAAGCTAATTCTAAAGGCCCCGTATTCTTTCAGTTATGTGCTCACCTGGAGATAAATCCCCCTGTTTCTTTCATCTAGACTGATTGCATTTGCCCATCTCCAGAGTGTGTGTGGGGTGCAGGGGCCTTTCCACTCAAGCCCCAGCTGTATTGCAAAGTCCTGCCAAGTCCAAGCAATGGGTCAGGGATCTAGCAAGCCTGTAGGGCTCAAGGCAGCAGGAGGGTATGAGGCCCACACAGGCAGGAGGTATGGAAGAAGGCATGCTTATGTCAGTTTCAGGCCATCCACGAGCCAGCAGGAAAGGATTTCCAGCCAAAGAAAGACGACATCTGAAGTCCCAATGCACAGATCAGCACCCAGTCCAACAGCCAAGAGGAGCCGATTGCCACTGTCCAGCGTTCGTCGTCGTTGGGATGACTGTGGGAACTCGGGAATCAGCCTGAATGTAGATAACGAGGACTATTCCAGGTACCCGCCAAGAGAGTACAGGGTGCCAGGTAGCAGAAGAGGAATGGCTTATGGACCTATTGACTGTTTGCGGGAAGATGAGAGTGAAGAGGAGGGGGCTGGGCCTATGGCACTAGCGCCAGTGCCAGTGCGCGGGGACACTGGCAAGTTTAAAGATGACGTAGAGAAAGGAGCAAGGTCTTTGGTTGGGATGCCCCCCCAGTTGCCTGGTTTTAACCGTGATGTGAGGGGCCAGCTTAGTAAGCTAGACCCAGCCCCCTCTGCCAGAGCTGGGTTCCTGCAGCAGACGAGCATGGCTTCTCAGACCTCTGCTGTGGGCCGCAAGGTGGCTGCAAAAGGTGACAGCATGGAGAGGGAGAGACGTGAGCAGAGCTTTCCTGTGCGTCTCAGCAGGGCTCCTGTGAGTCTTTGTGGTGGTGGGGAAAACACCCCAAAGGGTGGAGAGGAACCAGTGGTGAGGCCCAAAATCAGAAACCTGGCCAGTCCCAGCTGTGCGAAACCAAAAATCTTTTTTGATACTGATGATGATGACGATATGCCACACAGTACTTCCAGGTGGAGGGGTACTGCCAGCACTGATGAAGGCCCCTCAGATGGCCTGGCGAGAAGAGGCAGAGGTGAGAGTTCAGGTGGCCACTCTGAGCCAAAGTACCCTGAAGACAAGAGGGAGGCCAGGAACGAACCAGTGAAGCCAGAAAAGATGCCAAGATGGCGACGAAGCATGGCCGACCCTGACTTCTGGGCCTACAGTGACGATTACTACAGATACTGTGATGAAGACTCTGATAGTGACAAAGAGTGGACTGCTGCTTTGCGTCGGAAGTATCGAGGTCGGGAACAAAACCTGTTGTCCAGTGGCGAAAGCTGGGAGACCCTGCCAGGAAAAGCAGAGCATGCACCCGAGCCAGCCAGGGGGAATGGCGCTGCCGGCGCCCGCCGTGGCAGCAAAGAACTTGAAGTCCGAGGACCATCTCTTCAGGCGGCAGAGCAGGTGTCCCCGGAAGGAGGAGAAGCCCCTTGGCTCCAATACAATGGAAATGAGAGTGGCAGTGAGGGGGATAATGATTCGGGCCAGGAGTTTCTGCAGCCCGGGGTATTCATGCTAGATGGCAACAACAACCTTGAAGATGACTCCAGTGTGAGCGAAGATCTAGAAGTGGATTGGAGCCTCTTCGATGGCTTTGCAGACGGGTTGGGGGTAGCGGAAGCCATTTCCTATGTGGATCCGCAGTTCCTCACATACATGGCACTGGAAGAACGCCTGGCCCAGGCGATGGAGACGGCCCTCGCACACTTGGAGTCCCTTGCCGTAGACGTGGAGGTGGCCAACCCACCAGCCAGCAAGGAGAGCATCAGCACTCTTCCCGAGATCCTGGTCACTGAAGACCACAGCGCAGTGGGCCAAGAAATGTGCTGCCCCATCTGTTGCAGTGAATATGTGAAGGGGGAGGTGGCGACTGAGCTGCCATGCCACCACTATTTCCACAAGCCCTGCGTGTCCATCTGGCTCCAGAAGTCCGGCACCTGCCCCGTGTGCCGCTGCATGTTCCCTCCCCCACTCTAAGGCCAAGGCTCTTTACTCCTGGTCTGATTTTCCCCATCCCACAGCCACAACACTGCAGGAGCCCTCTCAAAATTAACAAGTGAAATGAAACCGTTCATTAATCCACACCTGTTGATTTCTTGTGATCATTTCCTATGTGAAAACAGTTGTGTACGATTGCAGTAAAAATCATACTGTCTTTTAGAGGTTAGAAAGGACAAACTAAACTTTCTAAATGCTACTTGACATTGCAGTAAGAATATCCATTTTCTAACCTGAACGTTGAACTCAATTACATTTGTTTTCTTTGGTAGAATATGTTGCTGTTAACTGTAACGTTGAGTTTATCTGTTAAATATGTCCAGAAGGCATCACCATTTTTGTTGCATGTTATGGGTTAACGTTCCTGTAATGCAGTGCTGTAAAAGCTTATTAAAATTCTTTTGGTATTTCATGGTATAGTGGAATTGTCTGGTTTTGTCTAAAATGGAGGTACTAAGTGCCTTTATGATGGATCCCTTGCATTTGCATCAAAAATAGGTGTTTTTGGTGTTCCCAATAGTAGAAAAACTTCAGTTTCACTGGAAATGCTGACTCTGACAACAGCAAAAAATTAAGGGTAATGATTTCTAAAAGTAGGAATAAAGGGTATGACTATCAAACTACTATGGGGGGGAAAAGGCCGAAGAGGGAATACTCTGTCAGTCTATGGGAAGGAAAGAAAGAACAAGAAAGCACAGTAAAAATACAGAACAATTGTAGGAGTAAATCCACACTGAGTATAGGGGTGAAGGAGTTAAAATCCCTTGTCAGAAAACAGAAACCCCCAGAGGGAATGGGTGAAAACATAAATATGTGTGTGGATTGTCTACCTTAACTCAGTGATGCAAGAGGAGTAGAAAAATATGTGGCAGACAAATGCTGTGGAAAATCTATAGGTACCCACCTACATAGAGTGAACAGGCATTAACATTTGGCTATATTGGCTTCAGATCTCTTTGCAATAAAGCGAGTTTTTAGGCACAAGTGAAGTTCATCCCCCATCAATCATACTTACCTTCCTCCACGAGGTAAGAACTACCCAGGAAGTCGTGTGTGTGTGTGTGTGTGTGTGTGTACGTGTGTACTTCCCGTCTACGTTTTTAGGTTGTGTGTGTGTGTGCGTGTGTGTTGTATATATATATAGCGAACCAATAGTGTTTCTGTTTTCTAAGTGGACGTAATTGATTGTATGTTGTACAACTGGATTTTTCTCACTCAGCATTGTTTTTGAGAAATTGCCATTCTGATACATGTTGACCTATTTCATGCATTTTGACTGCTGTATACTAAATAGTCAGTTGTGTGAATTACTACAATTTCTTTATCCATTCCCCTCTTGGTGGACATTGAGATTCTTCCTAGTATTTTGTGGCAATGAGTATACTTGACAAATGTCTCTGTATACCTGTGTGAGTTTCTCTAGGGGTAGGTATCTGGAGATGAAATCTCTGGGTCTTAGGGATTAAGCATCCTCCTGCAAACTGCTCTCCAAAGTGAACTCACTTATGCTCTTCCCAACATTTTCTGAGAGCTGTTTTCAGCTCCTTCAGCCAGGATATTGTTAATTTTCAACCTCACTGGCAATCAGTGACATGGAAATTAACACAACAATAAAACATACTGTGTCCATCAGAAAGCAGTCGTTTTTCTTTGTGATAATATCTAGTTTGGGCTAGGAAGAGAAGAAATGGGAACACTCCTGCTGTTGGTGTGAATGTAAACCGGAGCAGCCTTTGTGGGGAGCGGTTGGAGTAGCTATCTTTCAAAATGTAAAGTGGGGCACATCCTTCAGCCCAACCAAAGTGTAATACTTTGGTAGTATGGAATTTACTATGCAGCAGTTAAAACCTGTACTGATATGGAAAGGTCTCCAAGACATAATGTTAAGTTTTAAAGAAAGGCATATTGCAGTGATATGTGCAGTCTATATCTAAAATAAAACCTAAAATAAAACCTTACAGAACCAAACAATATGTGACAATGCATAAAAGTGTCTAGAAGGCTACATACCTGACATGGCAGTGGTTACCTCTGGGGAAGGACAGGGGTTTGGGGAACAGGAGTTAGGAAGGAGGCTTTGGATTTTTTTTCCCTTGAAACAGTTCATTTCCTTGATATTTTTTTTTAGTGTCAGTGCAGTTCCATGAATGTTAACAGAAGAAGTAAAATGAAAAGTTTTCCAATAAAAAAAGAAAAATCATTATCCTCTCACTACAAGTATGGAAACAGGTAGAGGGCACAGTCCTTTTTTTCTGCACCTGGTCAAGCTGACATTTCTAACTTCGTCCCCCACAGCCATTCTGTGTTCCCCTTGGCCTTCTGCCAGCACCTCAGCTGTCATGGAGACAACCGAAGTCTGCGACCTTGGAGGGCCCTTGTTTGGCGGGGTTGTGGTGGTTTGCCTGATGTTAACCTTGGCGGTGCACCACACGAGAAGGTAGGTCGGCAGCAGCCCTAATTTCCCTTTGAGCCAGAATCAGTAAATCCACGGAAGGGGACTCCTCCCTAGTGCCCGCAGCCCCCTGCTGGTGATGGAGAAGACTGTCACTTCAGAGGCTCTCTGGACTAGGGACACCCACAAAGAAAGAGACCTGGGCCCCAGGCCTTAAGCAGCCCATCCTTGGTCCTGGGACTGCAGCAAAAGGCATCACACATTCATGTCCGGTACCTAAAGTTTGGAAAGAGGAGGTCAGAGGATGTGTGTGTGGAGTGGGGGACAAAGCTTTTGTTCCTGTACTGCTGCGGTGGTCATGGTGGTGGTGGCGGCAGCGGTGTGGTCCAAGTTGCTGGGGCTGGTGACCAAAAGGGCCTGTGCAGGATGTGGTTGTGTCCTTGGCTGCCCAGTTCCCTTCTTCCTGCCAGTTTCTGGTTCTTCAGTCTCCCTCAAAATTTCCCAAGCCCACCCCCCCATAGCCCTCTGATAAAACTATATTTGCTTAAATGAACTACAGTTTGTTTCTGTTGTTTGTAAGGGAGAACCCCAAATGGCCCCCTGGCCAATACCATAGCACACTTTTGTTCCTGTTTTCCTAGTCATGTGAGATTTCCCAAATGGCCAAGGGTCAGGCGATTTCTGTTTACAATGCGGTGGACCCATTATTGGCACCTGCAGCCATGGTTTTAGAACAGCAAGTCACGGGGGCCACTACACACCACACGAAGCTGTCTTTTTTGAGAGTGGATTGTTTGGCATATTCAACAAAGATGCCACCCACCACACTATATTTCTTGATTACCGGACTTGTTTCCTGGCTGTGGAATAAATACCCTCACATTTTGGCCACTGATTGGTAGCATAAACCACTGCATCTTGCAAGAGAGCACCCCAGGTGCCTGAGGTGGTCCCCCCTGGCTGGCACTACACTCTTTCTTGGCTCTAAGGCAGCTCCTTTCTCTCAGGCCTCTGTTCCAGCTAGATCCTTCCATGTTTGTGCCTGGACCTGTGACCTGAAATGTCCTTTCCAGCCCTGTCAATTCCTCCCATCCTTTGAAAAGTCCTGTTCACATGCCAGCTCCTGAAAACTATTGGGGTGTCGGAAAAGTCATGATGTATTCTATGTTTTTCGTCGCAAAAATGCGTCATGACTTTTCCAACAACCCAATATTTTCTGATAGACCCAGCTCTTCCCTCTCTGTGTCCCATTTCTGTGGTCCTTGGGGTCAAGAGCTATCTGTCTGAGTCACTTCCATAGTCCTTGCACCCAGTGCTTGGTCACTTGACCAGATGAAGACTTCCCTCTCCCAGGGCATGCTCAGGGCAGCAGGTGTGTTCAGCAGACCCAGGAGGGGTCATGGGCCTTGCCCAGACAAGTGCAGGGGACCCAGCCCTAGCCCCATGCCCACCCTCAGGCTCTACAGGCCCTGGCACCCTTCCTATCACTCTCTGTACCCTTTTCTGTTTGTCCTGCTGCGTCCCCAGGGGCTCAGAGGCTGTTCTCAGGTCCAGAGCCTGTGGCGAGGAAGTGGTGTTTGTCCGTCTGCACCTGGTCCCCGCCTTTGACAAGGCCTAGCATAGAGCAAGCCGGTTTTCAGAAACCCTGAGCAGTGCTTTCAGCCTGCCTTGACATTCACATCTGCACAATGGGACTTGGCAGCTAGGCACATCGCTGCAGGTTTCTGCTTTCCCCTGTGTGCCTCCCATTCTATATGCTTCCTCCCTCCAGACTTCACTTTTTCCAAACAGGGTGGTCAAATGTTACTGAGGCCTCTTCATCCCTCACATTGGGATAAGGTTTCCCCAGACCCCTTCACATTCAGAAATGTCACTGGATCCACCCATCAACCCCAGAAGGTTTGGAAAGGTGGCATTTCTGAAGAGAGCAAGAACATGTCAGCTTGGTGGGGAAGGCAGCAGGAATGTCTTGCCCACAGCTGTCCCAGCCCCAGTGTGGTGAGGTGTGGGTAGGGGTCTGGTTCTCAGCATCAGAGCCCAGACTGGCTCCAGGTAGACCCCGTACAGGTGCTCTGGTCACTAGCTGCCAGCCTCCCAGCAGCACACTGAGAGACCAGGTGAGAGCAGCCTGGGAGACCCAGACAAGAGGGCAGCAGGACTTTGGGTGAGAGGAATGGGAGAAAGAAGACACAATCTTGGAGGGTTTTTTCCACAGGAGCTGGGGATTAGGGGACAGTAACTGTTTATAGAGTTGGAAGAAGGCAGCTGAAGCAGGACCTGGGAGGCCGGCCTGAAGGAAGGTAGCAACAGGGCACCAAGCATGTGAAGACAGATCTCCAGGGTCCCAGGGGAAGCAAGCCTGAGGCACTGCTCGGCCCAGATCAGGCTTGCGTTCAGCAAATGAGTTCCTGCCCACTGCACTCAGAGCTGGGGATTCCAAGCTGACTAGTTTAGTTCAACAAATACTTATTGACCTGCCTGTGGTGTGTTGGATGGGGGCCTGTGAGAAATGAATGAGGCTTAGTGCTTCCCTCAAAGGGTTCATAGTCTAGTGTGTGAAACAGACCCATGAAGAGAGCATTGCAACTTTCTGTGCATGGCGCTACATGCAGGCAAACACCCAGCGACCTGGGAGCCAAGATCTGGCTGGTTGTGCTGGGAAGAGGGCTGGTCACTGCAGGCATCCTGTGTGAAGCCACATGGAAGGCACAAGTAGGCATTAGCCAGGTAAAGAAAGAGACGGAGGGAGGGGCGACTGGGCCCTTGGTTTGTTGAAAGGGCCCTTTAATGAAATGCATCAACATTTAAAACCCGCACACTGTCTGAACCAGCAATTTCACTAGAATGTCTCATACCTGAGCAAAAGTACAAGATTGTTTGTACAAGGATGTTGACTGTTGCATTGTTTGTAGTGGCAAGCGACTAGAGAGCATTTCAATGTCCATCAGCAGGGTGTGGTTACATAAACGATGGCGCAGCCATTAGATGCTTCACTAGACAGCTCCATGGCTATAGCCATGCAGGAGTATCCGCAAAGCAAGAAGTTACACGACAGTGGGCACAACGACCATGTGTGCTCACAAGACAAAACATGCACATCCGTGCTACCTGTATCTAGAATGTCCCTGAAAAGAGAACACAAGAAACAGGCACTGAGGTCAGAAAAAGGAGTCTCACTTTTAACGGTACGCCCTTTGTCCCTTTGGAGTTTTTGTTAATTTGATTTTTTAAATCGTGTGTGTGTATGTGTGTGTGTGTGACAGAGAGAGAGAGAGACCAAGACCCACAGGAGGTGGGGAGGAGGGCACAAATCTCAGGCAAACGGAACTGAATGAACAAGGGTGGGGGGTGTATAGAATAGTATGGCATGTGAGCATGCCCCCTGGGAACCAGAAACTGCAATATGTAGGAGACACTCCAGAAGTGGCAATCAAGCAGGTCTAATTGGGAGAAGAGGAATCACAGTTCAGCTGGTGTCATGAGGACATGGGGTGGGGCTAGAGGGTGGCCCAGCACCCGGAGGCAGGTCTACTACCATCTCAGATATATGAGACCTCCAGATTGTATATATGCAAATCAGATAGATTTATCAGGAAGTCTACCGTCATGTGAGTTCATAGTTGTTCTCTTTCAGTAGGGGATTATAGGTAATTTTGATTTTGTTTTCTGTTTTGAGGGCATTTCCCAAATTCTCTTCAACAAGCAGGTGATGGAGAGAAAAAATAAAAACAAAATTGGACTGTTACTGGGACAGTGACTCAAGCCGATCAAGGCCAAGGCCGGGGGGGGGGGGGGGGTTCTGGCAGCCACCCTAGTGCTAGTCGGTGTGGGCTGCGGAAAGACCTGCCACCAAAACAGTTTTCACGCTAATTACCTGTGAGTGGCGAGCACGGTGCATGCCCTCTTTCCAGCCTGGTTTGCTTATTTATAAAATGGGATCAAAGAATCCCTATGACATAGGGTGCTTGCAGTGAGCAAATAAAATAACGGGGGACAAAATCCTCTGTATAAGCAACGGGATGGGATGGTAGTTGTCCGCTGTTCCCATTTCTCCTGGCTTTTTTTTCCTGGAGCAGCAGGAGTGCAGGACCCACTGGTCCCTAATGGAAAGACTCCCCCACCACCTCCCCATCACTCCCACATCGTTCTCTCTTCAGCAACTTCGCAAGGCCCACTCCGGATGCCTGGCCCGGTCTGGAGAAAAATACTTAGCAGGGAGTCCGACATTCCCTTTGGAAATGGCGTGGGGCAAGAGGGGGAGGAGGAGGAAGCAAAATGTTTGTTATTTTTTTCTGTGCAATTGACTCTGCCAGCCGAAGTTCTTTGCTCACCGCTGTCTGTGTGCACAGATGGCGACTTGAGCCCCTCTTGGTGAAGGGCTTGGCTTCCTGTGGAGCACGCCCACCCCCTCCAGGCCCGCTGAGGAATGTGGGCTGTCCCAGCTGGATGGGCTCCGTGTCTGCCCGCACCCCTCCCTGAGCCCTGGCCTGACCCCTCCTCAGGCCTAGATGAAGGAGCTTCTGTGTCATGGGGCCCCGCCTGATTAGACATGGCTGCCACATTTACTCCTCCCTCATGGGTTGGGCACTAGGGAAAGAAAAGTCCCAGGCTTGCCTAGAGTCTTCCCAGCTAATGGAGTGGCCCCCAGGAGCTCATCGGGGTCTGTGGGGGTCGGAAGTTCCTGCTGGTCTTTTTGTTCTTAAACAGAGGAGTCCCAGAGTGCCAGGTTCAGGCCAGTGATGGGTGGGTCTTCTATAGTCCCAGTCCCCAGAGTTGTCAGATCTGATGGACCCCAAATCCTGGGCTGGTGTGGGTTCTACAAGGTGGAGCTGGTCCATTGGCTGCAGGTGGGCAGCCTGAGGTAAAGTGCTGAGGCCATCAGTCACCAGAGAAGTGTATATATAATTGGAGCATTTGAATGCCCCTTCTTACTCTGCCACGGATGGGAGAGCTAGTTTTTTTTTTCTTTTCTTCCTGTTTTTTTCCTCTTCGTTCAAAGAGCCGCTCAACAACTTATTAGCTCTGGGCCTTGGGTGGCTCACTTTGCCTCTCTGAGCCTCATTTTCTTCATCAGTAAAATGGGGATGATAACCTTGTGGGACTGCTGTGAAGAGAGGACATGAGGGACTAGGACACTGGCAGTACATAGGAGGCACTGGAGAAGTGGCATTTCCTTCCTATATTTATTAAGCGCTTCCTTTTGTGGTTACACTGGGGAATCCAGAAGTGACCAAGATGGTCTCTGACCTCATGCAGTCTCCAGGGGTTGAGGCCCCTTGGCCTCTAACGAGGCTTAACCTTGAACCCTGTTTCTGACCGGGGATTCTGGCTTGTTCCTGAGACTCTGATGCTGCTTAGGTCCAATTAGATGCCTGAAACCCAGGCTTTCCCTTGCTGCCCAGCCTCTGTAGTTAGAGCCCACAGCCCAGAGACAGTCCTCTCTGAGCAGATGGCCAGCCTGCTACCAAACACTTCCGGAAGTATACGATGCAATTTTCACAATGGCTCTACAAGGAAGGTGCTTTGATCACAAAGATACCTTCTTTAAGGTCACAGCTCTGCATTTGCTCTGTGACCTTGGGCAAGTGCCTTAACCTCTCTGTGCCTCTGTTTTCTCATCAGAGGGTAAAGGAGGTAAAATACATGGTGATGGAAGGAGGATTGACTCTGGGTGGTGAGCATACAATGTGATATATAGATGATGTATTATAGAATCGTACACCTGAAACCCGTGTAACTTTAGTAACCATTGTCACCCCAATAAACTTTTTTTAAAAAATAAATAAAATGGGAGTTAAATAATAGTAGCTCCATTTGAATTAAAGTGCTGATGCCTGTTAAGCTCTCAATACTTGTTAACTACTATCCTTAGGAAACCTAGGCTCAGAAGGGGAAACGACCTGCTCAGGGTCACACAGCTAGGAAGTGGCAGCGCTGGGGCTGATACCCTAGCCTTCCTGACAGTAAGAACTCTGCCACCTTGTTGTTTGTTTTTTTAAAGAATTTTATTGGGGAATCGGGGAAGGGGAACAGACAAGTTGCTGTCTTTTTGTTCTTCAGTCTAGTTACAGAGGACGTTGCTTCACTGGCCCATGTTGGTATCGTCATTGCGTTCTTCGCGGATGAGGCAGATCGGTCGCTGGCCTCTGGATGATCGCTCACCACAGCTATTGGCCGCTCACGCTGGCTGCCAGCCACTCACTGTAGCCTATGGCAGCCCAGCTCCAGGTGGAGCTGTTGTTCGCTGTAGAGGGCAGTGTCACTGGCCCTCATATGTGGGATCCGAACCGGGGCCACTGGCTTCCCCAAACCAGCTCTTAACCAATGCGCCACTCGGCTGGCCCAGAACTCTGCCACCTTTTGCTTCCCACCCTTTGGATATCTGAACTCTGTGTCTGGGTTTCCTATGTCAGGCCTCTGCTAGCTAATCAGGACTCTGTTGGATTTTCCATGCTGACTTCTTGACAGCACCATTGCAAGCACCTTCTGCCATATTCTTGTGATCCAACCCATTGCCTCCCAGGCAGGCCTCCCTCTGGGCTCCTATAACTTAGTCTATCATCAGCCCTTGCCTCACTCCATTCTTAAATAATAAAATTAATGATGCTAATAGAACACTGCACTTGCACTTTAAAATAGCGGACACATTCAATCCTTAGAGTAGCCCTATGAAGTAGGTGCTATAATCACCCCCATTTTTCCTGTGAGAAAACCAAAGCTCAGAGAGATTAAATGATTTGCCCAAGGCCACACAGCTGTAAGTGGTAGACTCAGAATCCCAAACCAGGCAGACTGGCTCCAGAATCAGTGCTCTTAACCATGATGCTCTGCAGGGAAGCATTTTAGTCAGCCCCATCCCACTGCAATGAGCCCAGCCATGTCTGACACAAGACTCCACTGGAGCACAAGCCAGGTCAGATTTGTTGACAGCTGAGTGCTCAGTGGTTAGCACAATGCCTGGCACACAGCAGGTGTTTAGTAAATTGTTGAATGAGTGAATGAATGAACGAAAGAAGGAAACTAAAATGGCGAGAGAGAGCAGAGACAGATTGGAAAGATAAGAAGGAGAACTGACCAGATTAGAGACTGATCCAATTGGGGATATGAGGAGGTCTTGGATGACTCCCAAGATTTTGGCTTTTGGGTGACTGGATGATGAGGTGATTTACTGAGATAGGAGCCCTATAGGAGGGACAGAATGCAGGGGTGGGAGAGTGGCATTGATGAATTCGGTTTAGGATGTCGAGTTTGAGGTGCTTTTGAGACATGCAGGGGGATGTCCAGGAGGCTGCAGAATACAAGGTTTGGAGTTTAGAAGAGGGATTTGGGCCTCCTGCCCAGTGCTCTCCCATCATCCCGCCCCCTTCTATCACACTCTAAACTGCTGGCCCAGCGGCCTTTACTCTTCCTACTGGGAAGGAAAGGAAGGGATCTTTGATGGTGGGAATGGGGGGGCGCGCTTTTCTAAACCAAACAAACGCACACACAGTGCCTGCTTGTTGAGGATCAGCTTGCCTGGCTCTGGGCACAAGTAGGCTGGCTTCCAGGGTGGACCCCCTCCCACCACCCGCCGGCCCCTGCCGCCTGCTCCCTGCCAAGGTGAGCTCTGACAGGGCGACTTGTCATCTTTTCAACACCTCATTTTTCCCTCCTTACTCACTGCCCGGGGAGAGGTCCTTCCTGTTTGCACACCTCGGGGGCTAGGCCAGGAGGAGGAACAAAAACAGCCTTCATGGGGCAGGGGGAGGGGAGGGCAAAGGGAGAGGGCTGAGAGGAGAGGAAGAGGGGGAAGAGATGGAGGGGAGGAGGAGGGGGAAGAAGAGAAGTTAAGGATCCAGCTCCCTCCCCTCCCCCGGCCCATCACACACACACACACACACACACACACGCACGCACGCGCGTGCGCGCGTACACCTGGGACGCTGATTCCCAGGTCAACCCAACGGGGTCAGGATTCCAGCTGGGTTTAGAAACTAGTTGCCACATCTTCCCTACCTCCAGCCCAGGCTTGGGCCCAGAGTTGCCCAACCCAGAACCCCCTGCTCAGTCCCCACCCCCAGCCAGCCCAGGCCCAGGGCCTTCTTTCCCAGCTCCCCCGCTCTTTATCCCGGCGTGTCCAGCTCAGTGGTTCTGCGAGCCCTGGCCCCGAGCCCGAGGCTGCAGGAGCCCCCCCATCCCCGTTCCTGGCGGGACCCCTCCTGGGAGCCCCGCCCCCGGCAGTGGCGCCCACAGGTAATCCCCTCCCCCTCCTGCTCCCGCAGCCCCAGCTCCTTGCAATTAGGCGAGTCTCGAGGATCCCCTCTGCTGGGAACGGCTTCCCCCCACCTCCCACCCCCTCCCCCACTCGGCTCCCACGTGGGGAGCCCCGCTCCCAAGCCGGGCTGCCCCATTCACTGTGCCCTCCTCCATTGTCCGCCGCCTGTCACTCACGCAGGGCATTAGCATTTCTAAAGCCCACTTCTAGTCGCTGCTTTGGCCCAGCCTGGGCGGAGGAACTTAGCCCTATAGAACAACAATTACAGCTAACCTTCAAGAGCACTTTAGAGTATATAATTCACGTTTCTACATAGCCATTTCATTTACTTCTCACGACAGCCCTTAGCATTGGGACACTGACATCCCGAGAAGTTCGGCGAGTTGCTCAAGGTCACAAAGTAATTTCTAAAGCCAAGATTTCAACTCAGGTTTGTCTGATGCCAGAGGCCACATTCTTTCCACTACCCCACCTTGCCTCTGTCAGGCTGAGCTTGCTGCTGCTTGGCCAGGCTCTCTTAAAAGGTGGGCATGGTGGCTTGAGGCTCCTGGGGGAGGAGTACTGGATTCAGCCTGCAGAGGAGGCCCTGGGCTGGGCCCTGCTGCCAGTAATCCAGGGACTCACAGGCAGTGACTCCTTTAGACCAACACCTGGGGAACGTAGCCTTGCCAAAAATACAGTATGGGCAGTGGTGACAGGCTCCAGAGGCTGATGCCAGGTTCGTATCCTAGCTCTGCCACTTAGCAATGAGGTCGCCTCCGATAAGTGACTTAACTTCTTTGTGCCTCAGCATTCTCTTCTATACAATGGGTTGGACTGGGCGTTAAGTGAGTGAATATACATAAAGGACATCGAATAGTGCCTGGACAGTATGACATGACTCTGTGAACATTATTATGTGCTCAACCATGCTTCTCCTGGGGTTAGGAGCAGCATGGTGAGAGCAGAGAATAGCTTTCTTTTTTTAAAATTTGTTTGAGGGCAGTGTCACTGGCCCTCACATGTGGGACGTGAACCGGGGCCATTGGCTTCCCAAGCCAGCGCTTAACCACCACGCCACTCTGCTGGCCCGAGAATAGCTTTCTTATCAGACAACTCAGGATTCAAATCCTGGCTCTGCCATTTATTAGCTGTGTGACTTTGGATAAATGACTTATCCTCTCTGGGCCTCAGCTTCCTCAGCAGTCAAATGGAGATAATAAAAGTTCTCACTTTCCAGAGTTGTTATGAAGATTAATATTTACACAAGTGTTTTCTCTAAAGGTAGAATGCCATAGACACTATATGCTTTAAAATTATTGTTAATAATTCTGTTCAAGACCCTATTCAAGATCTTTAACTCCTTTGCCTCTTCCTGCGTCACCTCTGACTCAGGGATTCCTCTCACCCCACTTGGGCTCCAGTTGCTTACCAGTATCTGACCTACCCCTGGACCATGGTAAATGAAGCGTTTTGTGAGCCTTGCCATTGACACTGAACATGCAGGAGATAGAGAGGACACAGGAATTTCCATGTTTGTACCCCGGTTTTCCTCTGGGTGCTTAGCACTTGGAAGCCTACAAAGTCCATTCCCACCTGTTAGTTATGGCATTGGGCTTCCCTCACAATGGCTCTAGGCCATGGCAGGGTGGGGCAGGGCCTGCTCTGAGTCCCACCTTACAGACTGGGGGGTGTCGAGGCTCAGAGATGGGAAGAAACATGCCCACAGCTCCTATACCCAGGAGCTGAGGCCAACTGGGAAACAATGCTCTCAGGGGTAATCTCCTAGCAAAATATCCCCTTCTGTGTTCTGGTACCTGTTTGCAAGGTTTTTCCCCTCTAGCCACACATGTTGGCCCATTTCACCCTCATAAACAAAGTCTCGAATCACCAAAGAAAAATCATTTCATGAACTGGAAATAAAATACTTATTCCATTCTACAGACATGTGAACTTGGTGATGAGAAGGTCACTTGACTCCAATGATGACTTTAAACAGGCTGTATTTTCTGTAGAGGAATGATTCTAATAGGCCAGCCTTGTTCCAATTTGATTATAAGTAGTCAAATCACTTGGAGACTCCCTTGTCTCTTCCACTCTCAGACTCAGAACCCTAGTAAAAACCCTTCTCGGGCCGGCCGAGTGGCGCAGTGGTTGGGCGCTGGCTTGGGAGGCCAGCAGCCCCGGTTCGGGTCCCACATATGAGGGCCAGTGATTCTGTGCCCTCTACAGCTAAGATGGTGAACCACAGCTCGACCTGGAGCTGGGCTGCCATGAGTTGCCAGTGACAGTGTGGGCTGCAGTGGGGCTGGCCTGCATCTGGCGTTAGCTGCCGTGAGCTGCCATGAGCCGCCGTGAGCAGCCGTCCAATGGCCGGCAAGTGACTGCCTCACCCAGGAAGAGCGCAATGATAATACCAACATGGGCCAGTGAAGCAACGTCCTCCACAACTAGACTGAAGAACAAAAGGACAGCAACTGATCTGTTCCCCTTCCCCGGTTCCCCAACACTGTTCCCCCCCAACTCCCCAATGAAATCTTTTGTAAAAACCCAAAAAAATATCCTCTAATAGCTGTAGGGTTTCAGTTTAGGCCAGTGACTCCAAGCTGGACCAGGAGGTAGAGGGATGGGGGCTATGGGTTGCAGAATCCCCAAGGGTGTGTGTAGTTGGTAAAAGCATATCCAGTATACCTATTTCTCCACCTTCCCCCCACCCCAATGGTCTAAACTCCAGAAAGTCAAACTTGTATCAAAACCATTTTGGTTGATATGGGCTGCATACTAACACGTGAGAACCAACTGCCTGGGACACCGCTGGGCTCGCTTCTGCTCAGAGTGCTTTTGTTATTGGAAAGATGACCAGACTCAGTTTGCACAAATTGAGGAGTCTGTCTGTGACAGACCAAGGCCAAGTCCCAGCATCCACTGCTCATGAGGAATGAAGGGCCCAGCTCCCATTAACCAAAGATATTTCCAGAAGAGGCTGTAGAGGCCACAGTTTTAGGTTCTGGACAAAAGGGGCTCTGGCACTGCTCGTCACTTTCTGGACTCCGTTTCCATTGATAAGTAGATACCATGGGCATGTCAGAGAGACAGGAGGGCGTGGGAGTAGGATGTTCAGGCCAGAAGGGTATCTAAGCCAACCCTCTCAATGTAAGCCAACCCTCAATGTAACATCCAGAGAAGGTGAGGGGTGTACTCGAGCTCGCCGGTGTCTTAGCATCAACATCAAGAGTAGATAGAACCAGGTCTCTGAACCCTCCAGTTAGCACTCTTTTCCCTCTCCCCACACAGTGTACCCCCACTCCCAGGTTATCTTAGTTATCCTGGGCTTCCTCTAGGCCCGCATTCTACCCCTTTGCAACTGAGATGTGCTAGAATATAAAATATACACAACCTGGAAGACTGAGTATGAAAAAGAGAAAGTAAAATATCTCATTAATAAGTTTTATGTTGAAACAATAATATTTTGGATATAGTGAGTGAAATAAAATACATTATTAAAATTAATTTCACTTTTACTTTTTGGACTGTGCTACTAGAAAATTCTATGTGGCTTCCATTAGATTTCTATTGGGCAGCACTGCTAAAGCTGCAGAAGAAGTGACCATGTTATCAGTTCTGAGGGGAGGCCTGGACAGGGGTCAGGCAGGTGTGTGGTATCTGGTGAGGAGAGTTTGATAGGCAGATCCTGGAGGCAGAGGCACAGGGCATAGTGTTGGGAGGCTTGACTACAATCCTGGGGAGGCTGGCAGGAGGGGGAGAGGGCAGCAGTCCTGGGAGGCAGTGATTATATTCTTGGGGGCCTGGTCTCTATCAATGAGTCAAATCACAGTTCTGCCACTTGCAAGCTGTGTGGCCTTGGAGACGTTACTTAACCAATCTTTGTGCGTCAGGCTCCTCATCTGTAAAAGGAGAGTAATGCTAAGAATTCCTCAGTATAAGGATACGTGTAAAGCCCTGGGAACAGTGCCTGGCAATGGTAACTACTCCAAAGGTGCTAGTTTCGTTATTATCTTCACTTGTCAGGAAAGAAAGCTGGGACTGCGCTCCTTCTGAAGTCCTAGAACCGACCCAGGCTGATGGATCTGGGCTACAAGGCAGAGACCTGTGGCAGAGGATGTTGATCCCCAACCCAGGAGTCTGAGTGAAGCTTCAGGTCAAGTTGGTGGTCAACCTTAGGGGCGAGGGTGATGGCTCTGTGGCTGTAGCTGCGGGCTTAAGAAGCTGCAAGCCCAGGAAAGCAGGAGGCTTGGCCCAACTTGGGTCCCCGCTGCTCTTTCTGGGACCATCCCTAGATGTGAGAGGCTTTGTCCCAGCCCTGCCATGCACAGGGATTCTGGGCCTCAGCTCTGCAAGGGGAAATTACATGGAGACATATAAATCCCTCTGTCTCTAGCTCAAATAACAAGGCCCAGCTTTTGCTGCAAAGCAAGAAGCAACACTTGACTGCTCCAAAGGCTGCAGTTTCTGTCCGTGCTTGGCTCTCGGCTTAGAGAGCTCGGAGAGGCAGACACAACACTCCATTGATACTGTCAGTCGTGTCCACAAGCAGAGCCCTTCTTCCCCTGCTAATGGGTTTGCAGCCTGGGTTTGGCCCTGCAGATAGCTGAATCCTAGAAAGTGTGTCTTGCCCCGCTCCCGCCTCCCCTCTATGTCTGCGGCCCTGAAGAGAGGAGAACACACATGTCAATAGACGACTCAGAACAAAAAGGATGTAGGGAATACTTTTCAATGGCTGGCCTGATCCAGTGAGACATGAGGCACTGGGACAGGGGACCCAGCGAGGCTGGGATGACCCAATCTGAGGGAGGGAGTGATTTCTGCTTCCCCATGACTGATATTCTCCCACAACTTCAGAAGTGGGAGAGAAGACTTGCCCATCTGTTTGGAATTTACTGCAAGAAAAAAGAGAAATGGGGAGGGAGGCGGGAGAGAGCGAGAAAGAGAGAGAGAGAGAGAGAGAATATACACTGAAAGAGAATCTCATCTCCTTGGCCACCATCTCCCCAAACCTGTTCCTTAGCATTGACCCTTGGAAGCATTGGCATGGACATCAACCATCAGGCATTTCGAAGTTCCCTAGGACAAGGACTTTGAATGGACAATGTGCCATTGGTTCCTGCCAGGCTGGGTTTCTTAATGGTAGAGTGAGGCTTCGCCAGCCTCTAGGCCCACGTAGCGGAGCAACCATATCCACATGCTTCTTGAAGCTACATTTACATGTGTGTGCATGTGTACATGTGTCTGTGTTCTAGGGGACATTGCTGGCTAAGGACTGCCAGGAGCCCAGAGGGCATCCAGACACAGCCTCATCCTGGCTTCTGGTGGGCATGGATGGAGATGAGGGCTAGAACAGACTTGGCAAGGAGTTGGGCGGAGGCCATAATGGGGCTGGGCATGAGACTCTTCGTTTCCTGGGGAAGGCCTAGTTAGTGGCAGGCTGGAAGCTCCATTGCCAGAAACAAGGCCACTGGCCCAGTCATCTGAGCCCAGGTGCTCAAAATTTGACCACGTTGCCCACAACCAACAGTGGGTGTTTGCGGCTGGCCTGGCCAGGGGGCCAGTAGTAGAAACCTCTTCATAGGGGACCATGGTTCCCAAGCAAATCCAGAGAAACCTTTTAGATTTCACAGAATTCCCAGCAAAGACGATGCCCAGTGCCTGGGTTTGAGCGGGATAGAGAGAGACTCCGGGGGAGGGAGTCTGCTTGCCTACAAAATCATGAGGAAAGGGGGTAGCGTGAAATGAAAGGAGCACTTGACAGGGAGTCAGGAGGCCTCCGTTTAAACTTAATGTGAAGCCTCATCTGCTGTGCGGCCCTGAGCAATGTCTTCCCCTCTCTGGGCCTCTGTGTCTTAGTGATTAAGCCAGGACTCACTGAATCAAGATATATAGATTCTATTCATGTCTGCAGACATCTTTGGATCCTTTACATCTGAGACTCAGCAGGACCTCCCAGAGCAATCATCCTTCCAGGCACACCCCCCTCCCCCCAACAACTGCCCAGCCCCAGATAGGAATCTTTAAGAACTTGTCTTTAGGGGAAGGGGTGAGCTGCCCCCCACCTCTCTCATCTCACCTGCACCTCCGGAAGTCCTTCCTGTGTCTCCCTTTCATCTCTTTTTTATATTAGGGTTCTCCTGAAAATAGTGTCTCTAGGGTCCCATTTTTAATTTCTTTTGTTTCCCCCAACCAAGGAGAGGAAGAATCTGACTGCACATCTGTTTGGAATTTGGGGGTGGGGGTAGGGAAATGAGGCAGCTTGTTTCTCCTGTGCTCCATGAGTTCCAGGGTGGGGAGAACCGGTGAGAGCCAGGGCCTCCCTGCACTCCCCACCCCCCATGGTCCTTGTCAGCTGCCTTCTCGGGCCCTTCTCATCTTCGAGACAAACAAACAATCAGGAGGCAGACCTGAAACCTTGTGCTCAGACAGCAAACAGTGTGGCCGGGCTCCGGCCTTAATGGGCCCCAGCCCCGGCCTGTCTGCTCCCCCAATGTGTTTCTGATTTGTACTGAGCTAGGGGCTCTGCCACGCTGAATGTGGCAGCTGCCTCAGCCCCGCCTCTCGGGGATCCAGGGCTGGGAAGGTTAGGAGAAGCCAGCTTGGTGCAGAGGCCGTGGCAGGAACTTCTGAGCCGCATACACAGACGTGGCCCAGGGAAGGGGGTGGCAGTACGGATGGATTTCATCTGGCTATAAACAAACATGCTTCTCATTTAGGTACCCAGGGGTGCCAATCACCAGATCCCCCTTACCCATTTTCCAGGGGCAGGCACAGCGAGAACTGGACTGGGGATGGTTGGGGACTAGAATGGGCTCTTTTCAAGGAGTCCTGCCCCCAGAAGGTCGTGGGGACTTTCTGAGGATGGGAAGGGCAGAGGTGAACCGGAAGAAAAGGAAGTTCCAGGAAGTCTTGCCTCCAGAAAAGGCAAAAGGGTTTGGAGAGACAGGAAGCTGTGTCTGCAGTATCACTAAGCAGCAGTGTCTAGGCAAGGCCATGTTTCTGACCTCCTCACCCCACACCGTCCTGAGAATGGGAGGATTTCGGATGTCATGGGGCCACTCACTATACAGCCTATTTGCTCCAGGGAACAGGTGTCCACCAAACAGGCACCAAGGGAGGGCACCTTGTCATCTTTGCTTGTTTACCTTACACACTTACCCTTATGGTGAGATGGGCATCTTTTTGTACACTTGCGTTAAGCATCCTGACATTTTTTCCCTTTGCCTTTTTATCCTGGTCTTCTGTTTAAAAATAATACCAGGGTCGGCCGAGTGGCACAGTGGTTAAGCGCTGGCTTGGGAAGCCAGCGGCCCCGGTTCGGGTCCCACATATGAGGGCCAGTGACACTGCCCTCAAAATAAATAAATAAATAAATAAATAAATAAATAAATAAATAAATAATACCTGTACGTTCTAAAATGCTGAGGGAGCAGCTGAGGAGACAATGAAGTTGGCCACTTTTGTGCCAAATCATCTGATAAAATCTGTTTTCTTTTATCGTTCTCCCCCTGCCCCGCCGTTCCCAGGACCATAAGCCACTGCTTCCCATCTCAGGGATCATCGGGTAAGACCGGGGTCTGGGTCAGGGTGGAATTGAAACAATGGGCTTCACTATGTAACCAGGGTGTGTGGAGACATCCCTTAGTCCCTGACCGTGACAGTTGTCCAATTACTGTTTTCCCAGCTTGGGACCCTGCCTAGAGATTGGACCTGGTGGGAAGCCAGGCCCAGAGGGCAGTGGGGTACTAGGCCAGCTGGGCAAAAGGATGAGAGGTGACGGAAAACCTAGGGTTCTTTCCACAGAGGAAAGCCCTGTAAGCCGACAGGCCCAGTCTGAGCACTGACATGAGAGGTGGTTGTACCCTTGCAGCCTCCTTTCTAGACCCCCGTTCATGGGAGTGGGGGAAGGTGGGCGAGCGGAACGACCTCGGGAAAGCAGCCTTTGGGACCCTGTGGCTTTGTGGCTATTTATTCCTCCTCCTGCTTTTTCTCAAGCCCTAAACATTTTTCACAGCGTCTAGCCAGTTCCAGTTATGCAAGCAGCATTGTGTGTTAACAAGAAAAATATCCATCGGTGGTGTGTGGAATGCAAGGGCCTTTGTCCCCCAAGCCACCCAGTACTTCCCCTCTAGCTGCAGTGCCAGGCCCTGCTGTGTGGTGTGGGCATGAAGATTGTCCTCATAATCATTTTCCTCTGCCACAGGATGGGCCGTATACGCTGGATCTGTGCGTGTCTGTGGGGGGGGTCACGTACCCCACCCTGTGGACTTTCAGGAGGGAGGGCCACCTGGCTTGCCCTCAGCACTGTCAGCTGGGCCGCCGGGCTGTGGCAGACATCTCCCTCCGATCTGCACTGTCCCTAGTCACAGCCAGGCAGCCCCTGCCCTGCTGTCCCAGAGAAGCTTCTCTGTCCTCTGTATTCCCTCTCCACCCTTCCTGGTTTCCCCATGGCTCCCCCAGGCCCAGAAGCCATGGAGTCGGGCTAAGAGTGCTGCTGTAGAGACAACAGAGACAAGTGGTAGCTGGGGAAACAGCAGGTTGCCCACAGCAGGTGAGAAAAGCTAGCTCCAGGCTGAGCTCTGGCTACCGATGGGCCGCAGGATCTTGGAAAATTCACCCCCCAGTCTGAGCCTCAGTCTTCCAATCTAAAACATGGGTGTGGGTGGAGGTTACAGTAGGTGGCCATGAGGGGCGCTGCAGCCCATGCAGATGATGAACTGGGTCCCACCTGCTGTGTGTCACTGTGCCAAGCCTCCTGGCACCGTTAGCAGTGCCCAAGGGCTCAGGTTCTTGTGTTGAGGCAGCGGTTCCCTTAACTTTTCTTCACACAGCCAACCCTGGCTGTGAGGTGGGCTGAGGCCCAGGCTCCCTCATGATCAAGGGAGACAGAGCCCATTCATCCATTAGCTCATTCTTTCGTCTAGTAATCATGTGTTGGCACCCAGTGTGTCAGGCATTGTCCAACTGTACCCAGCCCGAGACTTACCACCGTCAGGTCTGTGTGGTCAGAGGCACCGCCTCCCTCCCCGGCCTCTCCTAATCTCAGCTCAGCAACTTCTCTCCCTGGCTCTACAGAGGCCACCTCTTTCCAGGCCTTCCCCAGCCCAGCCCAGGCAGATGTCCAGTGGCCCCTGAACACATACATTTTGAAATGGCCTCCATTCCTGGCTTTATGTTTCACAGGCTATTTAGCCCCGTCTCCTTTTTCTCCCCTGTTCTCTCTCTAAACACAGAAGATCCCTCTCTTTGCTTCGCTTTATCTAAGGTGTGGATCCTGCCTATAGTCATACAGACACCACACACACACACACACACACACACACACACACACACACACAGCTTTGTGGCACTGAGCCTGCCACCCCTCCGTGGACACCAGCAAGTCTGCTGTTCTCTGTGCAGCTGTGGGTAGTCATATCGACAGAGGGAGGGGGCAGCCATCAGGGAGGGCACGTGATTCAGTCTGGGCCAGGCTGTGTGTTTGGGTGAGGGTGGCGGAGGGGCTGTGGCGTGGAGGAGGTGGTGGGGGTGGGTAGGTGCTGCTGAGTCGGGATGGAGGAGTACGTGTCAGGGGACAGCCAGCTGGGGTATGTGTCAGAGTGAATGGGCCGGTGTGTGGCTCCATGTGTGACCCTCCCAGCAGCCGTCAGCCTGCATTAGCACACACATGGGTGAGCCTGCACGTGGGTGCAAGAGGCCGCAGGGTACAGGGGAGCATGGAAGAAAAAACCAAGAACATTGTCTGCAGGGTCAGAAAAGGTTTCGGGTCCTAGCTCTGCTGCCAGGTTTCTAAGGCCCTTCCCCCTCTCTGGGCCTCAGTTTCTCCATGTGTAGCCTGCTGTGTCACTGCCAGCATTTCTCCAAGAGGGCCTGAAGGGCAGCAACCAATTGGAAGGTTGGACATCTCAGCAGGCCAGCAAACACTGCTTTTGCTTAGAGGATGGCTATTATAGATCAATGAAGATAGAGAAGTTTTCTGAAGATGCTTTTATTCACATAGGATTTAAAATACGCATTTATTACTATTTTGTTGGGAATGGCTTGGAGGGGCTGGTGGGACATACCTAGGCAGCCCTCACACTTCTCCCAGGACCTTGAGATGTGGAGGAGCTGAGGAAGGGGAGGTCAGTTGCATTCATATTCCAATGAAAACAAGAGGCCAGGTGAGATACACATTTTCTAAGTCTTGATTTGAGGTCAGAGAGGTGAAAGGACTCGCCCAAGGTCGCAGAGCCAGTGGGTGACAGAGCCAAGCACCAGATCAGGTCTCTGGGTCACAGTCCAGCACTCCTCCATTGTCCCTCACCCAGACACAACTGATTTACATTCAGGGGTTCTAAGAAAATGGGTGGGAACTAAGAGAGTTCTCAAGATCCACAGCTGGGTCTGAGAAGGTTAAATTCCCAGCTGGAAGCATTCATTGAGGCCTCCAGAAACCAGGCCGTCCTTACAACTTGCAAATAAGTACTTCAGGCCACAGGAAATGATCCCAGACCACAAGGCCCAGGATTGCACCAGAGCGGTCCTGCTTTCGTGTCAGCCAGCGTGTGGGAGAGGCAGCCTGGGCTGGGGAGAGGAACAAGGCAGCCTGCAGACCTCGGCTTTCGGCCTAACTCTGTTATTTTGCTAGCTGACGAACCTTGAGCAAGTTACCCCCCAGCCCCATTTGTGAAATGGTAACAATGGACAATACCTCCTCCCAGGGCTGCTGGAGGAATAACTGGGCTCGCTGATGTGCAAAGACCTTGCAAACTGTAAAATGATGCACAGGCAGAAGGGACCGTTCTGTTCTTAGAATTGCTGCTTGTATGTATGACCTCTGGGTAACCAGAGGAGGTCACCCTGCAGGTGCCACCATATTCCAGGGCCCGTGCCTCCTGTTTTGGGAGAGTGGGGAAAACACTTGATTATCTATTCTGGGAGGTGGGGGTGAAGGGATGTGCTGTTGGGATGGGGAAGAGTGGGAGCGGGGGGCCTGTGGAGCAGCCTTTCATGTGGGGGCTGAATCGATGTGTCCTGAGGCAGAGCTGGGGCCTGTGGGCAGGAATGCAATCCCACAAAGCCGCCCCACATCACTGAGCCCGGCCATGACCACAGCAGTTCATGGGGGACCTGGGGGAGGGGAGGGGCTTCTGGCCTTTTCTCTGGGAAGAATCTCTTTTTTGAGAGGGTCCAGCTAGAACACAGGATTTCCATTTCAATGCTCTCTGGCAAGCTGCCCTCCCCAGAAATCTGCTAAAGGCTCACGGAAAAGCCTTTAAAAACATACTAATTACAAACAATTCCTCCGCTTCTCCTGGTTTTCCTCTATGAGGCACTAGGGGCGGGGCCGGGCCGGAACGGGGATGGGCTAGAGAAAGGGGCAGGTCAGTTACTTGCCACTGCCGCTTTGCGGGTGAAAACTGCTTGAGCCTCGTTGCAGCACTGATCCAAGGGGACCAGGACTTGTGCTCCTGCCTCCTTCTGGGTTCCCAAAGGCCTGGTTGGGCCTGGGTGCCTGGGAGAAGCTGTGAAAGCCTAGAGCAAACGCCTGGGGAAAGTCAGTGGGTGTCCGGGAAGCCCATTATAAATGGAGCCAGAATGGAAACTTTAGTGGGCACTGTCTGCCTCAAGCCAGCTAGGCCTGGTCCCCAGGGGCTGATCTTCAATCCAGCCCTGCCGCCTTCTGCCGCTGGGTCCAGTGAGCCAAGCCTCTGTAGCTGGTACAGACATGGAGACCCGAGTTAGGTGCCTGAAAGAGGGATTCATTCCCGAATTCCTACCTCTGATCCCCCAAGAAGGGGCTGGGGTGACAGGTCATGGCTCTGAGCTCTCTAAGCCCAACAGAGCTCTTTGCAATGGCTCTTAACAGTTCTGGCCTAATCTGGGAGAGAGTCTGGGGCACATCTTGGTAAAGCCTAGCCTGCGCACAGCAACCCCTACAAGCAGGGCCCCAGCTCTGGGGGGTCATTGTGTGCCTTTAGGAAGTGGATGAAAGGAACCCCGTTAAGCTGTATTGACTGGCCGCCACTACTGTCTTTGTTCATGGAGGGGGTGTGGTGCCTTGGGAGAAGAGAAGCATCATTTCATACCTCTCGGTCCTTTGTCTGAAAATAACAATAATCACCAGCACTCCTAGAGCATGTGGTCTGTGCCAGAAGCAGTTTGAAGCACCTTACATGCACTCCCTCATTTAATCTTTGCAACCAGCTCTGTGAGGAAGAAACCGAGGCACAGAGAAGTTAAATGACTTGTCGATGACCACGCAGCTGGTAGGTAGAGAAGCTGGGCTTGGAACCCAGGCGGTATGGCTCCAGCGTCACTGTGTCTGCCATGATTAGTGTCTGCCCCTGTGCCAGCCATTCCACACATGTACTCTCATGTATAATTCTGTAGGGCAGGCATGGTCATCTCCATCATGCAAATAAGACAGGCAGGATGGAACAGGGGTTACATGCCTTTCTCAAGGCCCTACAATTGGTCAGAGGCTCCTGACAGGCTGACTTCCTGGAACACCTTTGGCACTGTCCCAAGGTGTTTCACAAATTCAGGTGCACCAGGACTTGGTCTGACTGTTCTACCTATATCATCCCACTCGAGACTATAACTGCCATGTGAGACTTGGCATGTCATTCTTATTTGCAGATGAGAACGCTGAATCCTAGAGACCTTCGATTGTGTCTCTCCTCCGTATAGGTGGGCCTCCCCCAAACCATCATAGCATTCATACCCATTTGTTTGGTCAGAACCCTCCACAGCCAGTTTTATTCTCCTCAGACGTCCAGCTGGAAGGAAATGAGGCTTGTTGAAGATTTTCCATGTTGATAAAATGTTGGCATCCAGGCTCAGCCACTCCTGAGCTGGCTGGGCAACTTGGGGTAAGTCACTGCCCGGTCTGAGCCATGACTGCCTCATCTCAGGTGTGTGAGCCTGGTTAAGTGACAGCATGGGATGGGAAAGCATTTGGTAAAGTCAGGAGGACTGTACAGAGGTAAGTGGGGGTTCTGAGGCCAAGGGACTTGTTTCCGGGTTTCCATCCCTAGCATTCTGGCATGACCTCATTGCACACGTGTCCAACACATGCGCTGGCACCACTATTGAAACACACATAACAGCACCGGTAAGCTTCAAACAAATGGGGGAGGGGACTGTCCTTGCCCCTGAGTTGTCCATCGCTCCTCCAGGCAGAGCATCCACTGGTTCTTTTAATCCTTCCCTCTAGGACAAGCTTTTGAGTACCCCTCCCCTGAGGCAGCGAGTTAAAGTAGAACGATCATGGGTTTGGAATCAGACCGACTTGGGTTTAAATGCATGTTCGGTCCACTTCTAGCTGTGTGATCTTGGAAAGTTCTCTTTACCTCTCTGAGCCTCTGTTTCGTCATTTGCAAAATGGAGATATTAGCACAACCGGGGTGGTTGGAGGCTCAAGTGAAAAGTTCTCGGCTAGGGGATAGAGATGCAAAGACAAACCAACCTCAGTGCTTGACAGCAAGTAGCAGGGTAGGAAGGTCGAGCAGTAGGCAGATGGTCTCAAGTGCCATGATGGAAGTTAGCCAGGGCTCTAGGGGCCCAGAAGAGGGCCACTTCTCTTAGTCTCAGAGGAGGAGGTGGCTTCACAAGGATGGTAATGTCTGAGCTGGTCCTCGTAGGGGAATAATAGCTAATAACAGCTAACACTTACACAGCACTTAATATGTGTCAGGCCCTGTTCTAAGTGCTTTACAAGCATGATCTAATTTGCTCCCTTATGAGATGAATAGAACCTTCTGAGATAAAACTGTTGTTATCGTTATTTTGCAGATAGGGAAAGCAAGGCACAGAGAAGGTGAGTGACTTGCCTGTCCAGGTCACCAAGCTCCTGAGGCCACCCTCTGAACCAGCCCTCTGAGCCGCCTATGTGAGCAGGCGTTTGCCAGCTGAACAAGAGGCCAGGGCTAGGAGATGGGGTAGGTGATCAGGGCCAGACCTTCTAGGGCCTTGTGTGCCAGGCTGAGAAACTTCGGCTCAACTCTGGAGACAATGAGGAGGCAGTGGCAGATTTTAATTGGAGTGTTGCATGCTCAGATTTGCCTGCAGAAAAGGTCTCTGGCTGCAGTGTGGAGGCTGGTCAGAGGAAGACGCACTCTGGCGGCAGAGAAATGATAAAGGCCTAAATTAGGACAGTGTTTGGAGGGATGGAATGTTTGGGATGGATTCCAGAGCTATTAAGGAGGTAAAATTGGCAGGTCATGGTAATTAATTAGATGTGAGGGGTGAGTTGAAGGGAAGAGCGAAGGTCCCTAGCTTGAGAGCCTGGGTGGGGCTGCCCCTTGATAAATGAAACTAGCAGAAGTGTGGCCTGTGAGTATGATAAGTTCTGTTCATGCTGAGGTGGGCTTAGAGTGGCTTTGGACATGACCGCAAGGTAAATGTCTATACTGGCTGAAGCTTGGGGGGTGGTCCAGGCTGAGGTGACATCTGGAATTCACATGCCAACGGGAGGTGGTGGAAGCCAGAGAAGCGGCTGGGCATGCCCAGGGAGCATCCTTGGGGAGCAGCACTTTGGGGAACCCAGCATTTAAGGGGCGTCCTGAAGAAGAGGGGTTTTGGAAAGGGCCTGAGACAGAATGGTCAAAGAATTGGGAAGAGAAGCAAGAAAGACATGTCTAAGCAGAGAGGATAAAATTAGGGAGTCAAGAATTTCCTGAAACACGAGGTGGTCAAAATATCAAATGTGGCTGAGAGGTCTGCCGAATTAAGGATAGAAAAACAGCCCCTGACTTTTGTAATTAGATCTTTGAGATCGGAGTGAGAGCTGAAGTAGAGATGTGAGCCTGACACCACTGATCAGAGGTGGCAAGGGTTGGTAGAGAAGTGGGGACAGGCCGAGGAGGACCCTGGGATAAGGAGATACAGAGCACTAACTAGGAGGAGACACAGGGTCAGGGGGCAGCCAAGAGCTGTGATGGCAAAGCTAGGCCCTTGCCTCTGGCTGCTTTGCTGCCAGTTCCCCCCACCCCCATTTGGGTCTCTGCCCTGGGCATGCTGGGCTTTGTCAGGACCTTTCAAAGTGCCGGGCCCTTCACCTTTCCTCTGGCTCCCTGAAGTCTCACAGCAGAAACCTCCCTTTGCTTGGCTCTGGAATAAGCCCCTGGGAGAGCTGATGAGACAGCAATTAGACCAGTTGCAACGGCCATCCGCTCCCATGTCTGTGCCAGGGCAGGCCTGCTGGCACCCTGCCAAACTCTTCTGGGCCAGCTCCACAGCCTGATCCTTCTCCCATGTGGCCCCCAGGACCGCCATTGACAGAGGGGCCTCCAAACAGCTGGAGCCTGGGAGATGGCCTCGCTAACCGATCTGGTCTCTGCCCGAGCTGGACGTCACTGCTTTCAGGAGCTGGGAGCAACCCTATCATCCCCAGGATTGGGCCAGTGGTCACCAGTTTAAGGTCATAGATGGTGGAGGGAAAGGGAAAGGGCAGGAACAGGGTCCCTTCCATGCCCCTGCCCTTCACTTCTGTGTGACTTAAGATGTCACTCCCCTATTAGGCACCCCTGTCACCCCCTCCACACATCTTCAGGGGATTCCAGCTCTTAGAAAGAAATCTGCCTTTGCCTGTGGCCTTGGTTCTTTGGGGCCTGCAACCTCTGCCTGCTGTACTCCCTTGCTGTGGGGACCTGATTTTTCCAGAGGCTTTTCAGCCTTGGGAGGAAGATTTCATCATCCTGGGAGTTCTCCATTTCCCATCACCAGCTCCAGCCATAGCCCACCCGTCTCCTTTCCTGTTTCAAGCTCAATTGCATCAATCGCAACAGTTTTTGGTAGAATGAAGCCTATGGAAACCTCAGTCTACTTCGCATTGAAGAAACCCTCCTTCCCTCCCTCCCTCCCTCCCTCCCTCCCTCCCTCCCTCCCTCCCTCCCTCCCTCTCTCCCTCTCTCCTTCCCTCCCTTGCTTCCATAAGCATCTGTGGCTCTGTGTTGGATCCTGGGAACAGAAGCATACCAGTGATCACCCCTGCCCTTACGGAGCTCACCATCTGGTGGGAGACACAGACAGGTTCACCGATAACCAAGGTCTTATTTAGATGTCATGCTGAGACTGTTCAGAGTACAGGGACAGAGGGCAGGAGAGGCAGTGATGGGGTATATTCCCACTAGGTGCCTGGGAGGCTTGCAAAGTCAGTAGGTATGCCAGAGGCAGACACGGAGGCAGAGGAAGCAGTGTGGGAAGAGACCCAGAGGCACACATGGTCTGGTGTTTTTGAAGGATGTGGCTTGGGTTCTGGGTACCTCTCATGGTGTAGATGGGAACACTGAGCTCCGGAAAGAATGTCCTCCCCCAAGGTTTTATCCTTATGAGGCTGGAGTGAAGAACGAGAAGAAAGCAGCATGAAATGCACCTTGAGGACTGGCTGTGGGTGCTGAGGGCAGCTGGGGCCAAGCGGTGTCTGTAAACTGCTACCAGAGACTTGAAACCCTCAGTCTTCTCACCTCTAAAATGGAGATAATATCACGGGACCCCTCTTTCTGCCTGGCCCTCAGGTTAAAGCTACCATCCTCAGGAGGTCCTCCCTGGTTCTCAGCAGCTAGCAGTCATCACCCTCTTCTAACTATTCCTTGCACAGCATCCGTGAGTACCTCGAAGGCAGAGCCCATGTCTGATGTCTCTGCATGTGCAGGGCCGAGCCCTGGCTAGGGTCCTGCGGGTCAAGACTCAGGTGCACTCGTGTTTTGCCGTGCACACACATGGCTCAATAAATGAACTTGCTCATTTCGGCTCCAACACACAGTTGGAGATGCCCCTATGGACACAGGTGTTCCCGGGCGTGCACCACCAGTCCCCATGTTCACATCTACTCCTCTCCTGGGCATAGCCTCCCTGCCGCATGGGTGTGCCCCCTTCCAATTTCCGCGCAGTATTCTGTGGGACTCAATACCACCAAGTCCAGTTTACAGATGAAGAAAGGGAGGCTCAGAGAGGTGTCCTGGTGGCAGAAAAGCTTCAGATGAAAGCCCTGGTGGGCACATGCTTTTTCAGAGCACTCCCTCAGCCCCATTTATGTACCTGAGCCTCCCGGGCTGACCAATTTCTGCTCCACATTGGACCCCAGAAACCATCAGTTTAACCTTGAGAAATGCTCACAGAACTGGTCACTTGCTAGGAGGGCAGTAGTGTGCTGGTGGGAGTAGGGGGTGGGGACAGTGGGGGCAGGGGTGTCAGAGTTTCTGAGGGAGGGGCAAACCTGATCAAAACCATGTCACAAAGGAGAGAGAGAGAGAGAGAGAGAGAGAGAGAGAGAGAGAGAGAGAGAGAGAGAGAGAGAGAGAGAGAGAGAGGTTTCCATTCACAAAGAAATCATTATGGTTAATTTAATTCATTGTAGCGTTTAATACAGAAAAGCTTTTCTACAGAGACTGGGCATCAGGCCAACATTTATATATAAATGGGTTTTATTTTAAAAGCGAATGCAGTGAGGGGGATAGACTGGGGCTAGCCCTCTCACTCCCTCTCTCCTTCCCTCCCCTCTTTATTTAGCTACCTTCTCAGCCTGTGTAGATGAGGAATTGGGTCTCCCACAAAGCAGGAACCCCTTAGCCCCCACTCCTGTGACCCAGAATTTCTCTTATTTCTGTTCCCAAACCTCTGGCTCCTCCACTCTCTCAGGACTATATGGAGACCCTATCGCTTGAGCCCAACTCAAAGCTGCGTTTAGAAATTACAGTTGTGTTTTTTTTTTGAGGGTAGTATCCCTGGCCCTCATATGTGGGACCCAAACCGGGGCCGCTGGCTTCCCAAGCCAGCGCTCACCCACCAACCACCGCGCCACTCGGCCGGCCCTAGAAATTAAAATTCTTGGATGCTATCTAAGTACTGCACCTACAAGAACTTGAACCCAGCTCTTCTGTTTCTCAGCCCAGGGTCCCAGGAGGTACAGCCCAGCACTGCCTCTGTCTGCACCCAGATCAGCCCATGTCTTCCCTTCTAGGCAATTCCTTGTGCCCCTGAAATGATCCCCCCCACCCCCATCACCCCTAGTCCTCCAGCCAGCTAATCAACTAATTCACACTGTGGTGTCAGTGGCAAATAATCACCTACAGTAAAGTGCTCATGGTGCAATTGCAGGCTCTCTGGGCTTGTTGGAGGCTGGAAAATAGAGCTGTGGGGCTAGGGAGACCTTTTCAGATCCCATCACATTCTATTAGACACCCTGGGTTGCTGCATATTCACTGAGTGCCATTGGTCTGGGATCACAGCATATTGATGAGTACACTGCCATGGGTTGAGTGGCACCAGCTCTTAAAGGAACATGTCTGACGAAGCCCCCAGATTTGCGTGCCCTCACTTTCCAATCTGGCCAGCCCCTTTCTGACTTGGTAGTACAGCCTGGCCTTGGCACCGACTCGAGCTGTCTGGAGAGTTGGCGTCCTTCCCCTTTGTGCCACCAGGTGCTAGGTTCAGCTTTCAGGGCCTGGGTCTGTGTTTCCTCACGTGGTAGAACTACCTGCACGTGCTGCCATTGTAGTGATAAGGATGAGCCCCAGAAAACTGAGCTGACACTCCAAGGCAATGACACTAGGATGCAGGTCCCTCGACCCCTGGGCTGAACAAAGCCCCCTCCCCTACCATCCATAGACAGAGGACCAGTGAGGCTGCACATGGCTCACCAGTGTCAGAGCATAGGCTTCTGATTTGAACAGGAGCACGTGACCTCTTGGTGGGCCTCCTTGAGCTACCCACCAGACTCCACCTCCCGTGCATTGGAATGAAGCATAGCATTGAAAGAAGGAGCAGGCTAGAGGGGCTTGAGGCTGGATTCGAGGCTTCAAGGAGGCCAGGGGTCCCTGGCAGCCCTCCCGTGCGACGCCAGGTCTCCCAGTGGCCCAGCTGGTATTTGGGGTTCAAGCCCAGTGCTGTCCCACATCTGGATTACATTAGCTCGCCTTGTTCCTTCTTGGCCAGGAAGAATGTGTGCAACGCCAGAGGAGCTGCTGGACCGCGGACTTGTCGTTCGGCTGGGCTATCAAAGCAGAGTGGCGGGCAGCCGGCCCCTGGGGAGGGGCTTCCCGGGCTCTCCATCATCGCGCCACTGCCGGTAGCTCAGGGGTGGAGCAGGGCCCTTTCAGCAGGCGCTGCCTGCTGCAGGGGAGTGAGCCAAGCGGTTGGGCTGCGCCTGGGCAGGCCCACTGCTTCTGATTAGCAGCTCACCCGCTGCTCCTGCCCCATTACCGTTCCCCCGCAGCCAGAGCAGACGGGAGCCGCCCAGATGCTCCCCCAAATCCAAGGCTGCGGGTGGGAAAGGGGACCTCCGCCTCTCCTCTCGTTGGGACAGGCAGGCGCTGACCTCTGCCAGCTTCGGAATGCAGGCACTTGGCTTTTCCATTGCAAATCTTCCTTCGAGTCCCTATCTAAAGAGCACCAGCCACAAGCAGCTTTAGTTAGAGGGACGTATTCAAAACTGACACTGAGGCCTGTCCAGCCCTCTCTAGGAGAGCACAGTGGTTAAGATGGAAGTTCTGGCGCCAGACCCCCTGGGTTTACATCCAGACTCTGCTACTTCTTTGCCCACTAACTTGGGGCAACTTACTTAGTGTCTCTGTGTCTTAGACCTACCTCAAACCATCTGTAAAATTGCAAGAACACTAGGTCCCTCGGTCATAGTATTGCTGTGAGGCTTAAGTGAGTTGATATTTGTAAAGTGCTTGGGATAGTGCCTGGCACCTAGTGAACCCACTGGAGATTAGTATTGTCTCATTGGAACCTGGAGCAACCCTGTGATGTAGGGGTTGCAATGGGGAGCTAAAGGGGGAGGGCCTTATCCCAAGGCGCACCTCCCATTGGGTCAGGGTTGGGACCCAACAGGTCTCTGTCCTATTCCCCCAACCTGTGTCCATCAAGGAACAGTGGGAAGCAACTTTCATCCAGGCTCAAAATCTCACTTTTGCCACACAGCTGATGGGCCAAGAAAAATAGGTCAAGAATGTCTAAGTGTTGAGTGCAGAGAACTGCTAATATCTCAGGGCCATGGCTGCAGAATGGTACCGTAGCCTTCAAAGCCTACACTTGCCTGGGGCCCTAAAAAGACCCACCTGGGATCCTCCAAGACTCATCTCCCTAAGGGGGCAACTCACTTGCTGTGAGTGACCAGCCAGGAGTCCATGATGAAGCTGTGTGTCTGGAAACGACTGGTGTCCTGATAGTTGTGTCCTGGCAGTTGGGGGTGTGGGTGTGAGGGGGAAAGGGGCACAGGGGAGATAGCAGTGCCACCAAAGTGGCTGATGGAGCATTGGATAGTCAGCTCAGAGGAGGGGTAGGGTAACAAGAGAACCCAGGAGCCCACCCTCTGGCCCAAAGGATACCCCCTTTATCCTTTGGGTAGTCTGGGGTGCCTTCTGCAGCCATCTTCTACTGCCTCTGCCTCCCAGGCAGTCCTCAGCATGCCTAAGTGCTGCCTGATGGGGCAGGAGACAGGTGACAAATGGAAACCAGGGAATCCTGGCCCTCCTCCCTCCCAGGCCCTGCCCGTAGCAAAAGGATCCCAGCCAGCCCTACAGGGAGAGACTCCAGGGAATGTGACCACAGGTCACCCTGCCTCGGCCCACAAGGCCACCTAGCACCAAAGGCTTCAAACCCCTGTTCTAAATTGAGCTCAGAGATTTGCTGAGGATTGAGTTCTGGACGCAGGAGAGGGAAAGGAGGGAGAAGAGCGAGCTCGAGAGGATGCTGCTGATACAGAGCTCTTAGGGCAGACCCCAGGGGCTGCTCAGACAGCTGCGGTTCCTCCCCTACATCCGGGGTTCAAGTGCAGACTTAACCACTTGGTAGGTTATGACACTGGACAAGTCACTCCCTGCCTCTGAGCCTCCAGATCCTCACTGTATATGGACGTAATAATGCCTGTGTCTTGGGGCTGAGGTGAGGCTGCAGGAGGCGGTATGTGGGAGGAGCCCAGTACAGGGCCAGCACCAGGTGCTCAACAGCGACTCCCTAAAAGGCTCTGTGTGGCCATTGCCCATGTCCTCAGTACAGACAGCTTTGTAGACCTGTGTCTGAGCTTCCCATCCCTTCATGGCATCCTGATTTCTTTTGGAGAAATCCCCCTGTCCATTTCATGTGGTCTTAGTGGGGGTAATCTAAGGCAACTGATTCAACGGAGGGCAAGGGGCTGGTGTATGAAGAGAGCTCAGGTGAAAGGGCCCTCCCTCTTTGAGCAAGTACCACAGTGGAGGGTGGGTAATGGCCACATAGTTCTATTTTCTCTTCTTATAGTTCTGTCCCCTTAACTAGATGTAAGCTGCAAGAAGGCGATTATGGAAACCTTTTGACTTGCAGGTAGGAGGATGTTGATTTCCCACCTGGTTCTCCAGGGGCAAACAGCACCAGCTTTCTGAGGACGCAGGGCACTGAATTGGGAGCCATCTTCCTGTCCCTCTGATTCAGGCCCACCTACAGGCACGGAGGGGTGAGCAGGCAACCTCCCTCCCCACATAGAGCTGGGATAGGCAGGATGTGTGGGTAGCGCCCCCACCCTGCCCTCATGTGGCCCTGGGGACCTGCGTTGCCTTCAGCGTTGGGGTCCCTCGTGTCCCTCCCTATTTCCCCACCAGAGACCAGGGTCTCAGCCCCTATCCACCAGCACACCTCCAGAAGGCACGCCTGGGCATGGTAGGGCAGGAAGTCCAGAGAGCTTGCAAAGTGCAGAGCCCACTGGCAGCACCTGGAAGGGGGTGGGCGGAGTGGAGGCCAGAAGCTGGGGATTTTTCCTTAATAACAACCTGGTGCCCCAATTCATTGGCGGCTCTGCCTGCCTGCAAGCCGCGTTGCACCCCCCTCCCTCCTGGAGGAGCCATCATCTTCAAAGCTTTTTGGGAAACAGTTAATTAACCCGCACAGCCCTACCCGCCTGCCCAGAAGGCTGCTGATTCCCTCATCTCCGTGGGGCGGGGTGGGGGAGTGTGATGAGACTGAAGCCTAGGGAAAGGGTGTGGACCTGGGACCTGAGTGATCCCAGGATCCCACACAAGGAAGCTGCCTTCCCTTACAGTCCCCTAGCCTCATCCCTCAAGTGGTTGATGGGACCCCCAGAGGCCCAGCCATACAGCCAAGGGGCTAGGGGCCGAAGAGCTTATCTTGCAACACAGTTTATTTTGGATAAGTCATATCATCTCCTTGAGCCTCAGTTTCCTCATCTTTAAAACAGACACATTCCAGCACCAAGTTGTCAGGACTATGGGAACAATCTAATGGGAGTTGGGAACAGCAAACTCTCTGTTAACTGTGTCTGTAAATAACGATTGACTTGGAAGAAATCAGGAGTATCTGGGAGCTGTCTCATGGACGGACAGGGCAGGCTGAGTGGAAGAGGGGGCATTAAGAGAGTATTGAGGTGTGCCTTGTGTGCTCTGCGAGCAGGGGCTGCTGCCCAGTGCTGGGAAGAGGGAGAGAGTTGCTGGCTGAAGCGGGGGTTGGTGGGACCCTTGCTCCCTGGCATCATCTATTGTGTTCACACATTCCTTTTCTCCTCCAAGTTTCAGACACACACACTCATCAGTACCTTTGTGTGCATATGTGTACATAGACATGCACACACACCCAAAGGAGCCCAAAGGCAGCAGGAGCAGCCCTGGGGCTGTCTTGTAATTTCTTGTTTGGCTCTGCACACAGTGTCCAGCCACGCAGAAGTACCCCTGCCCAGGTGCCCAGGGTCTAATGAAGGCAGGGAGGGACGGGCAGGAATTGGTGGTGAGCTGGTGCCACCTGAAACAGCCCCTGCTTCCTGTGCTTCTTTTTATGACCACCCTCGATACTTTGTGTCTCTTTCTAGGGCAAGTACCACAATTCTGGTTATTTTTCCACATGTCCTATCTCCCCTATGAGACTGGAAGCTTCCCGAAGGCAGTGAAAGGGTCTTGTTTCTCCATGTCCCCTACCCCTTAGCACCCTGGGAGTTAGCATGTACTGTATGTCCCCCGGGTGCCATGGGGGAGGGGTTTAATCCTCACATCCAAGTACGAGGTCAACCTCATTTTCCACATTTTACACATAAAGAGACAGGCTTCGAGTGGGGAAGTGACTTGCCCAAGTTCGTGCAGCTAAGGCAAAGTGAGCCAGGATCCAGCCAAAGCCAGTTTTCTCTGCCTCCTCTTGCAGCATGCTGCTTTTTCTCTGGGTGGGGCTGCAGCCATTTTCCCTGCCTACCAGGATGGGGTGAGGGCTGGGGAGGAGGGAGGCCCAGAGGGAAAGCTCTGGCCATTAGCAGCTGAGCCCGAGCCCAGAACAAGACCAGAACTGATCTAGACCCATGGGGAGCATTGGGGTGAGGAAGGAGCACTTGGAACACCAGTGAGAAACCGAGCCCCCGGGGAGGCCAAGCCAGGGCTGAGCCACTGTGGCCAGGTCCTGTGGGCGGAGGAGGAGGCAGCCTGGCGCCTGGTAGGAGGGGTGGCCAGGTGATCAGCCCTCACCCTGGAGAAGGAGGGGAGTGGAAGTCCAGAGTGGGAGGCTTGTTTCTCTGGAAGGGAAACCTTCAAACACTAATTGGTAGTTGCAAGTAATTAAAGTAATTTACTCAGATTATAAAGAAATTTCTTAAGAGTGATTAAGCAACTCCGGCTGTGTATGGTTGTTGGTAATGACTTCCCCAGGGGGATTAGTGCACTTGGCAGGGTGTAATAGGGATGCTCATACCCAATGGGTTCTGATTCCTCAGGGTGGGAGGTGGGTCACGGAAGCTGGGGGTGGTGGGGACTGCTGAGGCTCGCTGCTGGGAATTGACATCAGTCCTGAGTGTACATGGCGCTCCGTGGGTACTAGGAACCCTCAGCCCCAGATGCATGTGCAGACTCAGTTGTATGTACTCAGTTGTGTGTACAACATACACATGGCATCACATAGAGACCTGGACACGTGATGTAGACTTTCCCCCTGACAGTCAAGCCCTATACACACAGTGACTTATGTAAATCACATGCATGGTATTCTGCCTACCTGGGCATCTGCACAAATCACAGATATTGGTGTAGGTAGGACACCTACACCCACAGGCAGACAGCACAGAGATTGCCAGACCTGCTTAGCATCAGGAACACACACAGCTGTAGGTGTACCAGGGACACCACATCCTTACAGAAAGAAATACACATCCACAGTACAGTGACACATATGGACAGACACATGTAGACAGTCCCACGCTCTTTCAGATGTCCATCTCGACCCAGACAAACGGAGCCCCAACTGCACAAACTCACACATGTGCAGCGCCTCATGCATTACCCAGCTATTACACACACACACACACACACACACACACACACACACAACCATACAAGCTGAGACTTGTATGCACTGTCACACACACACACTGGTACACTCTGTTTCACAGTGTGCTGAGAGCTGCTGCCCAATTCCTTGGGGCGCTTAGAGGTGACTGCGTCTGGAACTAGGTGTTCCCAGGCGCACTCCTCTGTGGATCTTTCACCCGCCCCTTCTGCCCAGGTCACGCCAGGTTAATGGGAGAGGGGCTGGAAGGGGCGGGGAAGCGCTGGCAGGAGCATGGACAGGGCTGAGATAAGATCTGAGGAGCCCTCGGAGGCAGTGAGATGTAGATAATGGGGCACCACTTCCCAGTCCAGAGCACTACTTCCTAGCTATGTCACCTATTCACTGTGTCCCTTCACATTTCTGCCACCTAGCTAACTCATCTGCAAAATGAGAACAGTAAGCTGCCTTCCTCCTGGGCAGGTTGGTCATGGCGATGAAATAAACCCACATAGGAGCCATTTGCATCCAGTAGGCTTGCAGCAGATGGGGATTTCCTACCCCAGGGCCGCCAGGGACTGCCTAAGCTGGCCCTTAGCTAGGAGAAAACCCCCTCTGAAACTCCTTGCTTACAAGCAGGGGGCAGCTGGCTCTGCTGTACCCTCTGAGGCTCTGAGGGGCCTAGACCATCAGCCCTGAGAGTTGGAAAGTTTGGTCAAAAGCAGCAAGCTGTGAGAGCCCTTTGAGCCCGCAGGAGCCCTGGCCCCTGGTTCTGGCATGGCCTCTTTGTCCCTGTGTAACCGTGGGGCACTCCTTTCCCTTCTCTGGGCCTCGGTTTCCTTCTCTAATCCCCGGGAGAGTGAAAGCAGGGGGAAGGATGGCCTACATGATCCCTAAGCTCCTTCGCAGCCCTGCCATTCCAGGGTTCATGTAAATGACCACTCCACTCTGGGAGGATGTGAATGATGGAATCAGGATGCCTATTATTTTACCCTAAAAGGGTCTCTGCTCCCCTCAGGGCCTTTTGATGCTGATGAGGGATGGGGGTGTGAGCTGAGTGCGAGGGCTCCTTGCTGGAGAATACAGGAACCAGAAGCTCAGACGTAAAATAGGGAGAGAGTGAAGTTATGAGCAATGTCCATGGGACCATGGAAGTAAAAGAGTCTGGGAAAGGCCTCTATGAATGGCCTTGCCAGCTCCATTTCCATTTTCCATTTCAATGAATGCCAAGGGCAACTGGAACTCTACTCTCTTGACCCTTTGAGGCTTCCCCACGTTGTTATCCTGGTGATCATCTCCCCGCTGCCCCACCCACTTCTTTCTCTGTCCAGAGTAGCCATGAATTCCTTAAGACACAAAAGGGCCTATGAATTCGTTGCAGAGACAGCAGGAAGGAGACAAGCTCTTCCCTGGTGGGCAGTGGCAGAGCAGGTGGTACAGCTGACAGGTAGAAAGAGAGCTGAACCCAGTGCTGTGGCATCTGATGTCTGCGTGTGAGTTTGATCAAGTCGCTTCACCTTTCCCAATGAACCTCAGGTTCCCCTTCCTTCCGGCTTCCTATGTGTGTCTTGCCCATTGCTGCGTATCCTGTGCATTCTTGTTCTCTGAGCCTCTTGGGGTCATTGTGTCTACCCTGGATCCCAAAGAGGAGAACTCTTAGTCCATATGGAGCAGTAGTAGATGGTTTTCTCTTAGAGCTTTCTAGAGAGTATGCTGCCCCCTAAATCTGGGGCCTCAGGTTTCTGTATCACTTGGCAGTCTAGGTCAGAAACCTCAGTCCCTCCAACTGCACTTCTCGTCCACTCCTTCTTATCCTGCTGTCAGGGAGAGGGGGAACAGCTGGTTCCCATCCTCCGAATAATAAGCCTGCCGTGCAAATCGGTTTCCAAAATCATTAGGCCACAAAGATTCTATTCAGCTGCGATGTTTGCATTGGCCCCGCCCTCATTTCCCAGAGGCTGGAAGACATTCACTCCCAGAGACACTGGCACAGAGACGCACCCGAGAGACTGAGAGCTCTTGGGTCAGAGGCCTGTGCAGATTTTCCCAGAGAAAGAAAGAGCCAGGACAACAGTCTTAGAAGAACCACAAAGGCCCCTCAGCCCAGAGACCCAGAGCGTAGGAGGGGTTTGCAATCTTCACAGTTTTTGGAACGATCCTGAGCAGCTGCCCGACCACAGAAGCAAGAACCAGGCTGGACTGAAGTGTTCCAGGCCCTCAGCCCTGTACTAAGAGGGGAGAGAAAGGATGAAGGGGTGCCCCCTGCTCTTGGGAGCCTTGTAGTCTAGTTGAAAAGACAGCACACACCCAGAAGCACACACAGATAAGCACGCCAAGTTAAATAAGACAGCGTTTCCAAAGAACAATGCCAGAGACGTCACCAGATAACATATGCTCTGTGCCAGATGGAGGGGCTTGGGGAGTTAGCGGGAAGAAAGCACACAGTGTCCTTTCCTTAACTGGCCCTGCCACATTTGCCCAAGGCATCAGGGCAGAGCCACTGTCTTCTCTCCCAGCCACAAACAGCATCTTCCTTTGGCAGTCTGGGAGAACTCCCTTTTGACCAGTGCCTAACTTGGAATTTTCCCAGTGAATTGGGTCAAGTGGTGTCAACTTGAGGCTCTTAGCCCCCTAGTTCCCCACTCGCAATGTTTGGGTGCACAGTGGATAAGGAGCTGAGAAAGTCTGTGGTCTCTCAGTGAAGTTCAAAGGAGGAAAAGGCACTACTACCAGTCATGAAACATCCACCATGGGCTGGTAATGGTAACGGGTACAGGTAGAAATATGTCATAGTCTCCTCCGCAAACTCTGGATTATTAGCCCATTTTCCAGATGAGGAAACTAAGGTGCAGCAAAATGAAGGGACGTGAGCAAAGGCCCGAAATGAGGAAATGGTTGGATTCCAACGTAGATCTATCTGGCTTCAAAAGCGCTACTTTTCTCACTCTTCCACAGAATGAGTGGGGCAGCCAAAGCAGGGGTGAACCCCTCCTCATGGGCTCCGGGGTCACTTTCTGTCTCTCTAGGGACCTCAGTCTACTAGCTTAGAAGGCTTCAGCCTCCTGGGGATTCAGAGGCCAACCCCTCTTGCTCCCAGCTAGACTTATAGCCCAGGAAGATGGGGTCTGTCTTCCTGGGGACAGAAAAGAGCCTCCTGGCCTCCACTGGTGACCCAGCCTCTTGTCCTCTCGCCACAGCAGGGCCTTCAGATGCAAGACTAGCTCAGATCATGGTGCAGTGCCCTCCCTCACGTGGGCTTTGTCAGGCCACACCAGGCGGTGGACGAGATTGGAAAGAATGGGGGCTGGACAGTGTCTTTTCTGCCTGAGACCAGTCTGAGTCTGAACCCGCTCTCTGACCTGCCACAGAGTCCTGAGCTGAGAGGCTGCCAGAGAAGTCACATATACATCTACCCTCCCGCCTCCGAAGAGAGCTAACTGAACAGGTATCACCATAACAAACCTTCGGAACCTCAGAGCAGCCAGGAAGCTGCTCTGAGGGCAGGGTATGGTTTTCGAATTGCTGTGGGGAGCATTTTCCACATCACCACAGGTAGCTAGGTGCCCGGAGCCCAAGCTTTCAGCCATTGCCACCACCAACATGATTTCTTCTACCTTCGTTGTTGCCATCGCCACTTCCATCACCAACATCACCAGCTTAATGCAATCTGACATCACCGTCCTCAGCTGCCTCAATGTAAACATTTGTACTAGCACTGTTAGCGCCAACAGCCACCAATATTGCCAGTCCTATAATTTCCACCCACTGTTATCTCCTCTATCATCACCTTGTCTGGAAATATATTTGCTTATTTAGAAGGGTAATGGCCATTGCTCTCCATTCAGAGAGAACACCAGGAGCCCAAACCCTGGCCTCTGGTCAAAGACTGACAAACTAACATAGACGTGTGCATGTGGGATGCATCAAAACCAACCTGTATACCTGTCATGTCATTGACATGTTTGGGAGTGTCTATTCAGGTCAAGGGTCAGAGCCCTGCCACAGTTGAGGGAATTCTGGGCCTTGCCTGGGTCAGATACTGTTCCCCCCAGTTGATCTGAGCACAGTGTGGTTGGAGGCCCTACTGAAGGCTTAAAGGGCCTTGGGAGGGGGTGGGCAGGGACCAGAGGAATCACCTGCTAAAACTGTAGGCCAGGCCTGGGGTTTGGCGGCCCCTGAAGCCTTGAAGTTTGCTTGCTCCCATGGCTGGCTCCCATGAAGACCTGTGCCCACATGTCCATAGTGAGAAGGTGACTCATGCCAGGCTCCAGGGCAAGGTGTGAGAGACGGCCTAGGACATGCCTTCTAAAGACTCTAATAGGGTGTGTGAGTATGTGTATGTGTTTAAGAGCGGGGGGTGGGGAAATATGTGCGCCTTTCATTCTGAGCAATCCCTGGGTACCAAGGGTAGGGCAGTGCCAGCTCCAGGCTGGAAAGGGTAAGAGGCTCCCTAGCTTGTGCCCCTGGGGGAAAGCCTTGCAAGCCCAGTACGCCTTAATAACTTCCTTTGCCCAAATGGTAGCAGCAGCCTCTGTTCCTTGACCTGCCTCCAACAATTCAGTAATGTCCAAAAGAAGAAGGTGCTGGCTATGGTCACTCTTCATTTATATGAATGGAGAATGGCCTCAGGGATATTTTACCCTCTGGTGACAATGAGCTGCTTCCATCTCTTTCCTGGATACCAGTTCAATCTCAGGACAGGGCTGACTGTTAAAATCGCCATCTGTTTACATACGAGGGGATGTCTGGAATCTGCCTCAAAATAATCCTTGGATGGGGAGTAGGTGGGAATGGGGGTGAAACAAGGTTGGCCATGAGTTGTAATTGTTGAAGCTGGGTGATGGGTACACACATGGGAACTCACAAAACGATTCTTCCTACTTTTATATCTGAGATTTTCTATAATACAAAGGTAAAGCAAAACAGACCAACACAAAGCAGAAACCCACAAATACCATGTATGCATTGAGTTGAAATCATACTTTCCAGTCATATCCACCCCTAGATGCCAGATATGCCTTCTTGAACCATACAGACCAGCCTTGTTCCCACTGCCCCATGTTGGCCTTCAACTCTTTGGACAAAAGCATGATCCCTGAAGCCAAGCAGATTTGGGCTATGTGCAGGCTCTGCAGCTTCCTAGATGTTTGAACTTCTGGAAGTTACCCCATTTCTCTGAGTCACAGGAGGGTGACTCCCTCTGGGGCCGTGTAGGTTCCATGTCTGTAAGCCCTCTCCACCCAATGTGATTGAGCCTCTGTAGGACGTTGCTGTTTTAGGCCAAGGTTCAGGAGACCCCTTGGACAGGATAAACAGCCCCAGTTTCTCCGACCATTTCTCACACGCTGCAGTTCCCCTGCCTGGGTGACCTGCTTTGGCTGTTTATCAATGTGCCTTGGCAAATGTGGGGCCTCCAATCAGGCCCCATATTCCAGATGGCTTGGACAGGCAGAGTACAGTAGAGCTATTACCTTCCTGCATCTGGGAACTGTATTTCTATTCATACAGCCCACGATTTCATTAGCTTTTTTAGCCACCACGTCACACTGTTGGCTTCTGTGAAGCTTGTGGTCAACTCAAAGCCCTCGGTCTTTTTTACACATGCGGCTGTTAAGCCCTGTCTCCCCAGCCTGTATTTGTGCAGTTGGGCTTTGAATCTCAAAGCAAGACTTTACATTTACCTGCTTCAGTTTTATCTGGCTGGTTTTGCCCCTGGTTCTAGCCCGTTGAGAATTTTTTATTTTGCTTTCATTTTTCAATCCGACATATTAGCTGTGCCTCCCAGCTTCCGGTCTTGGGAAATCTGGTGGTGACCAGGGCTTTGGCACCCTCCTCCAGACCACTGATAACCTCCATGCTCAGGATGGGACCAAGGTCGAGGGCCCTGCGGCAGCGTGCTAAAGAATTCCTTCTGGGTTGACATCAATCAAGGCTCTTTAAGTTCCACTGTTCATGTGATGTTTTCTAGCCCACAGTTCTCCATCCTGTTCACAACGACAGTACCACGGGACTTATCACAGCTTTACGAATTCCAGGGACCAGCACCATCCCCAAACAAAGTGAGGCCTAGCTGGCCCTGCCTGTTGTGTTTTTTTTTTGAGGGCAGTGTCACTGGCCCTCATATGTAGGACCCAAACCGGGGCCGCTGGCGTCCCAAGCCAGCGCTTAACCACTGCACCACGCGGCTGGCCCTCAATGAGTTTTTAGAGCCATGGTGATGGTTCTGACATCGTATTCACAATTGCCTTCAGTACCCCGGACTTGCAGATGAAGTCATTTAAAATGACAATGATGCATTCAGCATCCATGAGCTGGCTGCTGTGGTAAGCCAGGGCTGAGTAAGCTGTGATCCTTCTATTCAGCAAGCTGCCTGTCTAGTCGGAGAAGTCAGATGTGCCAATAGTCCTATAAAGGGTAGAAGGTGGCGAGTGTGAGAAAAAAGGGACAGATACAATGTTGAGAGGTTTGCAGGGAAAGGAGGTGATGAGCAGCTGGGAGGCAATCAGGGATGGCTTTGTGGAAGAGGTGCCTTGATGCTGGCCTTTAAAGCGCGGGGAGGATTTGGATATGTGCTGATGAGGGAAGAAACTATCCAGGCCAAAGGAAGAGCCCAGGTGAAGGCATGGAGGTGGGGACCTTGCTTGAGGTAGGTATCATGCACCGTGAGCGATAATCATAGCAGCTGCCGTTTATTAAGTACACTTTATAATGTGCCAGGGATTGTCTTAAGCACTTTACATACATAACTGTGGCACTGCAATGCCTGCAAGGAGGTAAGTACGGTGGTCACGTTCATTTTACACATGAGCTAACAGAGGCTCAGCACAATTAAACGAGTTGTCAATGATCACACAACGAGCATGTCTCTGAGCCAGACCTTTGAGCCAGGGCTATCTGACTCCCAAACCCATATTCTTAACTAGTATGTCACCCAAATCTCCATGTTTTAGCTTCCTTTGAGCTTCGGTGCCCTCTTGCTGTTTCCTCCTGGTCCACAGCTGCATTTCCTTTGGAGCTGCTGCCTCTGAATAGAACTATAAGACTCTTCTTTCTGCCTGGGACTCTTGTCCTCACTGCCTCCATGACACCATTCTCCCATAGCTCTTGGGTCTCGGCCCCACTTTGTGGCCTTGGTATATGACCTTTCCATTTCTGAGTTTCTTTGGAAAATCCTTTTGTAGTTCCTTAACTCCCAGTACTTCCCCCACTTTGTTTGGACTACAAGCAGTTCTACCATTTGAGTCTAATATTCTGGTGCTCGCATCCTTCCTGGTCCTTCAAGCCATTGTCCTTCTGACAATGTCCTTTTGAGGGTGGTGGGCTGTGACATCATCTTCCCTAATCCTTCACCCCCCAATCTATTCCCGGGCTTCTCTGAACTCTGCATTCCAGGTGCCCAGGGTCCGTGGCCTGGCCTAGCCCTCCCTCATGATGGGTGCCAGCCCTGATAGGGCCACTCGCTTCTTCCTAGTGCACTCAGCACCTCCCTGCCCCGGCCAGGTCCTTCTCGTGGGCTGCGGTTAAGTCCAGAGGAGCCACTGGCCTCAGCCCCCCTCTGCCCGCTGAGAGGCACAGGGTCACCAAAGGCCACCGAGCATGGGGCAGCCATTCCCTTTCTAGCAGCAGGGGCCTGAGGCCTGCAGCACTCTGGAGAGGGAACCCCACCCCAAGCCCCCACTATGGGGAAGGGGCTGCAGCAGAAAGTTTGCGGTGTGTGGGTACATACACATGTGCGCATGTGTGGTTATTCATCCACACCTCTGACAGGATGTTCCATCCCTCTTTCTATCAGATCTTCTCCCTTCGGTTACAGCCACACCCCATTAGGCCTTGTGTTAGCATCCTGATTCTCTGTCCCTCCAGGGGCCAGCATTTTGAGGTCTCTCTAGTTCTTACCTTTGCTCAAGAAGCAGGAAGGCCTAACCACGAGGACTCCCCCTGGCCCTCAGCACCCGCATCCAAACTTCCTGTGTCATGCCGTCTCCTCGCTTGACGAAGCCCATCCCATTCCCTCTTCTCTCCTCCAAACAAGTCAGTAGTGCACAACCCAAGAGCCCTGTCTTGCTTTGGAGGCTGGAGAGCTGAGTCTGCAACCAGAGCAGTGTCTTTCGGACTGCAGATAGCAAGTCATGTTATCAATAAATCTTGACAAGGATTTTTAAAAAATGGAACAGAGTACCTCCCATGTAGTAAGGATCAGTACTGTTTCACAAAACCTGTTTCCTTTTTATATTATATGTACCTACTTTTACACACACACGCACACATAAATGCACACACACGTACTCACATAAGTTTGTTTTACTATGGATTGCAAAAAAAATAATAATAACCCTCGGGCCAGCCGAGTGGCGCGGTGGTTAAGCGCTGGTTTGGGAAGCCAGCGGCTCCAGTTCGGTCCCACATCTGAGGGCCAGTGACACTGCCCTCAAAAAAAAATAGCCCTCAAAGCACTGTTCTAGGGTCTAGCTGTGTGACCTTGAACAAATCATTTCCCCTCACCAGTTCTCATTTTTGTCATGGGGAATACACGGCTAGTGATCCCTCCCTCCCTCCCTCGTTCCCAGATGTCAGGTCTCTATAGGAGTTATCACTGTAACAGGTGACCAAATCCCACTGTGCCTTCACCCCCCCACACACACCCCATCCTTCTGTGTTCTCTCCGGGCCTCGCAGCCACTTGGTGTCCACTGTGGGCTGTGCCAGGGCGTCTCCACTGTGGGGATCCCAGGCTGCAAGTGCGGAGGCCCCAGCATGGCTGCTCTGAGGGGCTGACTGCCCGGCTTCGCCACCCCTCCCTCCCAGCAGAGAGCCAAGAGGAGCAGGCAGGCCCTGCTGCTGCCCCACCTGCAGGAACAGCAGAAATGGGGCAGCTCACCATTGTCAGTGCACCTGGCCTGGCTTCATTTCCCCAGAAGACAGGGCTTCAGAGGAGACCCAGAAGATAACCTCCTGAGGGACTGAGGATGGAACCGAAGGGAGGGAGGGACGGAGCTATGGAGCCTCCACCGCTGCAGGGGGCCACAAAGAACGCAGGCTCTGCACACAGACACAGCTGCGTTGGAAGCCCCCTGTAAGCCTGAGGGTGGCCACACGCTAAACCTCGGTCTCCTCATCTGTGAAATGGAACTCATGCATAGTTGTGGCAGCAGTGAGCTACCCCCTGGAAAGAAACAGACCAGGCCTGTCTAGTCCCCTCTGAGCCCTACCCAGGTTCCCCCACTGTACTGCAGGGGGAGTGCAATGCCTGCATGTGTGTGTGTGAGAAAGAGAGGTTTGCATACATGTGGGTTGGTGGGGGGCTGGAACAATATTTCTAACCCTTCAAGAAAAGCGGCTTCAGTCCCATTTCCTCAGTTTTCTCCAGGCAATGTTTTCTCAAACTCAAGAAGAGCACCTCCTTGTCTGAGCTTCAGTTCCCACAATGGCCCCAGGCAGGGTCAGTGCACCAGGCACTCTCATCAGGACACCGGGCAGAGCTTAGAAAGGTATGTGAACAGAGGCCCAGGCACTGGGCCCTGCTCTCTGTGGGTGGCATCTCTGTGTGGCCTCTTCTCTGAGCTGCAGAAAGGGGGCTATGCCCTGCCTAGGCCTCCAGCACCTGGGTCTCTGGCAGGCAGGAGGGCCTGGGAAGGTGGGCCCCTGCTCTCCACAACTCCTACCCTTGGGCCACCCAGCAGCCCCAGGCAGCACATGCTCGTGGACAGTCAGGCCGAGGCCTGGAAATATGCCGCGTGTGCTCCTAGAGTCAGTCCTATTAGAGATGGAAGCCACCCAAGTTGGTACAGGGCCCACTCCCAGTTGGGGGGCAGAAAATGAGCAGCATCCTGCCCACTCCTTGGGAGGGGCTAAGGTGGGAGGTCAGCACCCCGTCAGGAGGGGGCTCCTGCTAAAGTGCCCTGCAGCTCTCCAGGGTAGCCCTCTAGGGCCCTGTCCCCTGGACCAGCCTGCCTCTTCCAGCAGAGTTCCCAAGGTGGGTATCCCCACGCTGACTGGCCAAGCCATTCCATTTCCCACCCCTCCCCTGTCTTCCTGCTCCAGCTGTGTATCTGCTCCTCCTCCTCCTCCTTGAAGCCTACTTGGCTGTTGACACCTCAGAGATATTTGTAGATCACTATCTCAGGAGGCGGTTGGCCTGACTCATCCCTGAGCCAAGCCCTGTCTGCTGGCTCCTTTCATCTCCCCTCTCAGCCAATCCCTCCTCTCTCTTAATCATTTTCTCTCTCCCTCTAAATGCCCTCCAGCGAATCTGGCTCCCTGCTGCTCTACCTTGCCTGTTGTTCACTTGAGAATTCTTCAGGGTAACCCCCTGCCACTGTCTCCCAGAGCCGACCAAGGGCAAAGCAGCCAAGGTGCCTAGAAAGTTGCTCTAGGCCTTGGGTCGGCTGCTCACTTGCTGCACCCGACTGTGGACAAATGGCTTTGCTGGGCTTCAGCTTCCTCTGCTGGCAAATGGGCAGCGATAGTCCCAGCCCCGCCAACGTCACAGGCTTGTTAGGAAGAGCAACATGAGATGGCGTGTGAACAACCCTTTGGTGGCTGCCTGCGGTGGTGCAGTTGGGCGGGACTGCTGCTGCTCTGACCTATTCACTGTGATACCTCAAACCTCAGCAGCCCTGATTTCCAGTGAGTCCCTTACTAGGAGCATTGGAGACCATGGTCCCAGAGAGAGAACTATAAGGTGGGTTTGGAGAGGGCGGTGTCAGGACAGCCAAAGAGCAGGCCCTCCTCCCGTAGGCAATGGAAGCAGGAAGTCCTGGGTTCTAATCCCAGCAGCTCTGCCACTGATGCTGTGTGACCTTAGACAAGTCACTTCCCTCTCTGAGATTAAGTGTACTTATTTGGAAAATGGGGATAAAAGAGTCTTTCCATCAAGGATAAAGACAGGGCTTTGTGAAAACACTTGATAGTGTGCCTGGCTCATCAGAGAAAGGGAGAGATGCCAGGAGAGAGACAGAGAGACAGGGAGAGGGCATTCAGAGGGAGAGAGAGAAATACACAAGATAGAGGAAGACACACTCAGGGACACAGAAACGGACAGACCTTAGAGAAAGGACAGGTTGGGAGAAAGGCAAACCTAGAGAGAGAAAGGCCCCAGCAGAAAAGTAGAGGGCAACAGGCGCACATGGAGCCCAGAGCTTGGACAGAAGCAAGAGTGAGACGGAAACAAACAGAGGCCGGCAGAAAGAGTGGAGACAAAGAGAGAACGAAACAAAGAGAAAGAAAGGGCGATGGAGACCCAGAATGGGAAGGAAGGGAGGAAGGAAGGAAGGAGGGGAGGGGGAGGGGAGGGGGAGGGGCGGGGCGGGAGCTGTTAGTTCAAGGCCAGCACAAGGCTGACACAGCACATTCTCCACACTCTCCTGGCTCCCTCCCACTGCTGGCCTCCAGCTGCCCCCTCCGCTTTCCTTATCACTGGGCCTTGGCTAGGCCAGGGGCCCTGTCGCCTGCCTGTGCTGCACACTCGGCTAGGCCACGGCTAGCGCGTGCTTCCCGGAGCTCAGGTGGGAGGAAGCAGGTGACCACCCCAGGGAGAGAGGCTAGCATTCCAGCCCCCAGCAGCCTGAAGAGCGGGAGGAAGGGGCCACCAGGAGCAAGCTCCTGCTGATGCTGTCATCTCCTGGAGGGCTTGCCAGGGTCCCAGGGCTCTGAGGGTCTGGGCCAGGCCTCAGGCTTTGGCCCAGGATCACTGCGGAGTCCAGCCCCACCTCTGATGCTGTAGCAGCCCCTGGGAGCTCGAGGTGGCCAGCTCGTACTTCCTAAATGGAAGCAGATCCTGTTTTCCCCAAAGCAACATCTGTCAGAGATCTCTAGGCCCGGCCTCTGAAGAAGCTAGGGCTCCAGGAGGAGGGGCGACTGTAAAGCCAGGCAAAGCAAACAGAAGTGATGGAGGCTGCCTTGCTGTTGGAGCTGGGTTCTTGAGGGAAAGGAAGAAGATCAAGATTGTGGGGGGGCTGGCTTCCTGGGGAGCCCCTTGCCACTTTGCAAAGTTTAGGCCCTGCCAAGAGGGGTAGCACCGAGTCCGGAGGACACTGAGACTTGGCAAAGGTGTCAGGTGGCTGCTTGGGGTCCTGCAGTAGGAGCAAGTGAGCCACCTGCAAGGCCCAGGGGAAGACTGGGCAGACACAGAGACGGTGAGACTCTAATACTGGCCTTCTGAGGGCCTGCCCAGATTTTTGTCCCTCCTGCCCCACTGAGGGGAATTCGCTGGCAGGGGAGGGGACAGGACCTTCCATTCTAGCTGGGAGGATCATTAGAAGGAACTGGAACTGTTTATCCTGGGAAAGGGAAAACTGTGGGGAAGGCTGGGAGGCATGGTCTCCATCTTCAGAAATCTGAAAAGCTGTCATGGGACAGAACATGTACAAAATTCTTTGCTCTGGGTAGAGCTCATCAGGTCACACCTTGAAGGGAAGGGACCACCCAGAGGCTGGGGAAACTTGAGGCTGGAGCATAGATCGCAGTGGTCTTTTCACCACCCCCAGTCACCTCCCCATCTATGAGAGTTTATCAAGCAGAGTAGGCCCAAAGGGGAAGGTACAAGATGAATTCAGTCTATTAATAGGGAATCAGCCGAGTGGCGTGGTGGTTAAGCGCTGGCTTGGGAAGCCAGCGGCCCCCTTTCAGGTCCCACATATGAGGGCCAGTGACACCGCCCTCTAAAAAAAAAATAGGGAATCACTTCCTAATAACCTGAACAGTCCAAGAAAGAAAAGATAGTGGAGCTAGAGGTGTGCACGGACAAGTCCTTGACAGGGCAGTAGAACGGCATGGGATGAGGTGGCCTTCCAGGTTCCTGGCAGCCTTAACACTTTGATGCTAAAGTGAGATAGTAAAGGAGTGGACTGAGAATGACAGCAGTCCTCTGCGCTGCAAAGAGCTAAGTGCTGGGGAATCCCCTGGAGTGTGTGCGCTTCCATTTCCTCATTGCCCAGATTCCTGCCCCCGCAACCTGGGTTCCCATCCCCCAGGGCCTGCTTGGAGCCTAGAGGAATCTCACTCAGACTCCTCACCAGTCCTTGCACCAGTATTCCACCGGGCTCAAGCCCTGATTTACCATGGGGCACCACGTGGATATTCCATTTAAAGAGGAAGAAGTCAAGGTAGACAGAATCAGCAAAGGGAGGGGCCAGCGTGCTGGGTGTGACAAAGCATGTCTGTAAGCTGCCTGAAGAGGTGATTATGCTCCAGAAAATGCTGGTTGACCACTTGGTAAAAACGCTGTCAAGGGCATCGTGGAGGCCTGAAAACCTGTGATTGGAAGGCATGCTGATCTGCCCGGGCCACACCAGGCAGGTGTCTCCTGGGCTGGGGCCAACTGGAAAAATACCCAGTGGGCCCAGGCTGGGCCTCAGATCTTAGGGCTGGCAGCTCCAAGAAGGCCCCCACCCCAGTTCACCTGCTGAGGCTAACTGTAGTTCAAGCCCAGCCCCATGTCTGGCCAGGTGTGCTAGGGTGGAATGCCTGTGTGCAGACCTGAAATGAAGACCACATGGCAGTCTGAACCTCACCCATGCAAGAGGGGCCTGGCCAAGTTCTAGTCCAGAAAGGCCTGTCTAGGCTTTAGGGCCTTCCCCCGAGAGGGGAATGAAGGGGCTGGGTGGCCATTCATTTGGAGGCTGAGCACACCTTCTTCTCGCTTCATTTTTCTCTTTCTTTCTCTGAAGCCTGGCCTGGTGGCCTTGGCCCCTTCTGCCTGGTTGGACTGATCCTCTCTTATCTCCACCCCGATCAACATTCCTCTTTCCGGCTTCCCCATCCCGAGCTGGGACACATACCTGAAGGGCAGATCAAAGACCCACAGCTGCTCTTGTCAGCTCCCATTAGACCTCAGCTGAGAAGGGGAGCCCACCCTGGCAGGCTGCCCTGGCCCCTTCACCCTGCCATCCCCACCCTCGTCTTTCAGGAGCATGCTCACCCCAAGGTGGCGCCCCTGCAGCCCCTCCCCTCCTCTCTTCTCTGAGGAGGACAGAATGCCTCAGATGCCTGAGTGGGAAGCTGCCTGGAGCCTGGGACCTGGGCAGACAGCTGCCTGAGTAGCACAGACCCTGGTCCCTGAGGAGGGCTTGTCCCCATCCCAGCTGCCCCTCTGGGGGTTTGGCCAGCAGAGATGCGGCCTGAGGACTCCCCTCTACAACTGTGAGGTATTGCTCACAGGAGCCTCGTGAAGGCTTGGGATTTCTTCCCAGTCCTGCCATGTCAAGGGAACGATCCAGGCCCTCCTGCCCCAGCCCTCGTCTACACCTCCAGTTGCACTGGCCCTCACTGAACCTCCCCAAACACATGTGACTTACGTTCCCCACCCCCATGCTTTTGCACTCATCTCCCCACCTGCTTGGACTGCCCTTCGCCATCTGACAAAATCCTCCCCTATGAGAAGAAATAGGATACCAAGCTACGTATATGGTGCATTCCATTTTTGTGTAGAAAAGGGGGACACTGCCTAGGACACAGTGCAGTGTCAGGCACTGAGGGGCTCCCATAAGCTCACTCGTCAAGCATTTGTTGAGCACCTACTGGTGGGTGCTGGATGCTGGGGTTGCGCAGGTGGAGAAGATGCTGCCCCTGCCCTTGGTGAGCTTACAGACTTGACATTGTTGATCATTCTATATTGACAGAGGAAAGTTAGAGGAACACATTCACACACTCATCCTTTGCAAATATGTATCGAGTGCCTATTAAGAGCCAGGCTCTATTCTTGGAGGCATTTTTATGATCATTCTCCTATTAATCATCCAGGCTGGAAGGGTAAGGAGAGGCTTACTAGAGGAGGAAGTGCCTGAAAGACAGCAGGCTCAGGCCCAGTGGGGCTGCAGGAGAAGGGTCTTCCAACAATGGCATTACTAGGGGAATGGTTCTGGGGAAATGTATTTGCACCTTTGATCCCCAAAGGCTTGCTAAAGACACTAATACTCAAATCTCAGCAGCAACCCCCCCACACACACACACAAACCAGTGCTTGAAGGCAGATGTGCCCTCTGCCCCCCTCACCAGGCCCCTCTGTCCCAGGAAGTGGGAGTAACATATGCAGGGGCCAAAGGCGAGGGGCGCCTAGTGCAGTTTAGAACTGTGAGTCATTCAACCGATCTGTAGCAGGGCAGCCAGGAGTGAGGGGCTGGCGGGAGGAGTGAGGACAGAGCAGGCCGGAGAGGTAAGTAGGGGCCCAGGCCCTGCACTGTGGCTACACAGTGTAGACTTTATCTTGTAGGCCAAGAACAGTTCCCAGAAGGTTTTTAAGTGACGTAATCAGATGTGTGCTTCAGAAAGTTAACTGGGTGTGTGGAGAAGATGAGCTCAGTAGGGGTCCTGTTGAATTCAAGGGGCCTGCAGTCTACTCAGGCTAGGCTGGGGCTGAAGCTCGGGGGAGAGGGCTGGGCTGGAGGCCTGGGGTGGAGACTATCAGCTCCCAGATAGGAGCTGGAGCCCAGAGAAGATGAGATCATGCAGGGAGACTGGGTGGCGTGGAAAAGTAAGAGGAAGGACAGAGCCCTGGGCCTTCCAGCATCCAAGAAGTGGGAGACAAGGAGGAGCCAGCAAAGGAAAAAGAATAACCGGGGAGCTAGGAGTGAAAACGAGAATGTCGGGGGTGGTCAGTGACCGTTGGTTAAATGCACTTGGAACAGGAGTGACTGAGGTCAGCTATTAAAATGAACCTCTCATCAGTAAAGAGTTAAAGGCAAAGAATGGAGCAGTATATTTACAGATGAGACAAGGGTCAGAGTGTAGATTCCTGGGCCCCGCCCCAGGAGATTCTGATTCAGTCGGTCTGGGTGGGGCCCAGGAATCTTCATTTCCAATCAGCACCAAGTGATGCAGTAGCAGGCATCTGTGGCATTCACTTTGAGAATTGCTGCCATCTCAGGGGCAGGTAGTGACAGGCAGAAGGTAGGGAGGATGCTCGGGTGCCCTGAGATAGGCAGGATGACCAGCAGCGCTCCCCCACCCGGTACACTCACTCCCTCCAGACCTTTCTTCTTAGAACCCAGGTGCAGGCCCGGAGCCCAGCCAGGAGTAAACTGAGCTTCAGCGTGGAAAATATGGAAGCAAGATATCCGGGGAGGGGGTGGGCGGGAAGGGGAATAATGCAAACCATGCAGATCTGCCCACGAAAGAGCCAGGGAAGGGGGGCCAAGGACCAGTCAACAGCAAATGAGATAGGAGCTTGCAATGTGATATTGTGGTCCAATAAAGCCTCTCTCTCTCTCTCTCTCTCTCTCTCTCTCTCTCTCTCTCTCTCTCTCTCTCTCTCTCTCTCTCAGCAGGGCTGAACTGCCGCACAGCTGAGCAAAACCAGAGGATCCCCCATCTCCAGCCTCAGCCTTGCTGGGACACCTCATGTGTTCTCATCTCATCGTCACATCCTGTAAAGTAGGGGTGCTGAAAATCACCAGGCATTGCTGCTGAATTGAGCCAGGGCTGGATGACAAGCAGCACTGCAGTGTTCTATGGTGCAGGCAACCTTGGTTCTAGTCCCAGCTCTACCACAAATGGGCTGTGTGATCTTGGATAAGTTACTTAACCTCTCTGGGCCTCAACTGCTAAGCACATCAGTAGGATGGAAGAGGTAGGGATTAGATGATATAGGCCTTTCAAATTCTGTTCTGTAGGCGCATCAAGTTGACTGGTAAGATTTTTCATCTGTTTTGCTGTGACCCCTCTTGTAGAGACAAAAAGGGAGTCAGCCGGCCCGCATAGACTGGATTGTTACTTTGTGCTTGGGACTATGCTGAGAGCTTTATGTTCACTTTCTTGTTGCAGCTTCACAGTAGCCCTGTGAGGAAGGAGTTATGCCCATTTTACAGATGAGGACATTGAGGCTTTGGGGAACTGGCTGTTGAGCTTGGAGGTTGGGGGAAGAAAAGGCATGGTCTCAAGCCCTGTACATGCTCCCCCCAACCCCTGGCAGTGCGTCCTGGGGGTTCCTGGACCCCATATTCCCAGTCCCAGTCCCAGAGGTTAGCACCCTCCTAGCAGTGTTTGTCTGACTAATAGGCCCATTTCTCTGAGAAGCAGCCCCTCCCCTCCAAGCCCATAGGGCCATGCTGCCCCATGAGACTTGGACACATGGTCTGCCACGTGGGGAGAGGGGGCACACATGGCTTGATAAAGGGCTGCTCAGGCCTTTGAAATGTCTTTCTGACATGCCCAAGGGAGCCGGCAGCTGTGGGGGGCCCTCGGTGTGAGGTCTGGGCACAGGGGTCCTCTCTGCCAGCCTCCCCTTCACCTTGATCCATCCCAGAAGTCTAGCTCTCTTAACAGGGATCCTCCGAGCCAACCTAATGATTGCCAGGTGGGAGTGGAGGACCAGGGCAGAGGCCGCCAGGACCCCAGCTCGCCCCAGATCTCTAATTGGCTTCCCCGCAAGCTGGGGATAGCTGTCCTCTCTGAGTGAGGCCTGGCTTCTCTCAAACCAGGACACTTGCCTGGCCAGCCAGGCCCAGCACCTCCATTCCTCTGACAAACACTTCCCAGTGGGCTTTCCATTGAGAGGAAAGAGACCTATGGCCTGGCTTTGGGGTCCTCCCTGGCGTAAGGGCTCTGGGCCAGGACTCTGGGCAGCCAACAGGATTCTGAGGGCTTGGCCGCCCCTGTAGGGAGCCCCCTACTCAAAGCCACACCTGACAGCCTGGTTAGGTATAGGGATGGGATGTGGGGCTGCCCAAAGTCGGGCCCCTTTCCTCCCTTCTTCCTGGGACCCTGCTCTCGTGGCCTTTCCTCCTTTTTCTCTACTAGTACAAATCCCCAAGGTCCTGTGAGACCCAAATAAAGGCGTAAGTCCTACAGACTCACTGGTCAACCTTGCCAACTAATTGGTCTCTCTTGAGGTCTCAGTGGGACATACCATGACTCTTCAAGTCTATTCTTCTTGAGTGACTCTCCATGGGTATGACTTCCCTCTGTCACAGGGAGTGGATTCCCCATCACCTGCAAAAATCAAGTCCCAGTTCCTTAGCTTGCTATTCAAGTCCTTTGGCCATTTGGCCCCACTTCTCTTCTACTGGCCCTACTTCTCTACCTGGGGCTCCTCACTATTCCCAGAACCCACTGGGCCTTTTTCCATGGCAGTGCTTCTGTCAGGCAGTTCCCCTGCATGCAATGCTGCCCTCACTCTCCCCACCTCACCCTGGTGTCTCCAGTTCTTTTCTTTTTTTTTTTTTTTGAGGGCAGTGTCACTGGCCCTCACATGTGGGACCGAACTGGGGCCGCTGGCGTCCCAAGCCAGCGCTTAACCACCGCGCCACTCGGCCGGCCCTCTCTCCAGTTCTTTAAATCCTCCTAGGTCCAGCCCAAGTGGGTAAATGAAGGGCTGCTTCCTTGCCTTGCAGGATTACCTCTGTTCCTGCAGTAGAGTATTCGTGTGGGTGTCTCCTAGAGGTCAAGGATAAGTGTTTGTTGAATTGTAAACATAAGAAATACCTATGCATTACTCCCTTCACATAGGGCCTCCCCCTCCTATATAGACAGTGCCGCTAAGTGTTCATCACACAGCAGAACAGTTTAACAGGAAATTCAGGTTGTAGAAAGTGCTAAGGACCTGAGTTAGAGGATCAAGGCAATGCCACTGTCACTGCTTGTGTGACCTTGGGCAAGTAACTTTGTCTTTCAGAGCCTCTGTGTCTTGTCTGGCAGGCAGTGAGCAAATTGGCTCAACTCAGACTCTAGAGCCAGACTACCTAGAGGCAAGCCACACCTCTGCTGTCTACTAGTGAGCTTGGGCACATGATTGCGCCCATTTGTCATTTTTTTTTTTTTAGCTGAGGCATCCTGCCACCTGTTGGCAGCTCAGTGGCAGCTCAGCTCAGGCTGGGCATCAAACTGTTGTTGCTCAGAGCTCAGCTCGCACTCTTGAGCGAGCTCTTAACCAACTGAGCCATTCTGCCAGCCCTGACTTTGCCCCTTTGACTTTCAGTTTTCCCATCTCTAAAAATGGGGAAAATAATGGTACCTGTTAGTGTCGGGACAATTGAGTGAGTTAATAAATGTGAAACACTGAGAGCTATGCTAAGCCCTTGATAAGTGCTAGCTGCCGTTATGATTAATCATATTCTTAACTGTCCAGTGGGGCTCAGGGAGCAGGAATTAAAGGAATGAGAGGGCAGAGAAAGCCCTCCAGATGCTGTGAACTGGACCACATGGCAGAAATGTGAGTCGTCACGTGATCACAGGCAAATTGGGTTTCCTCTGCAACACAGCGGTCCAAGCAGGTAGGGCATTAGTGGGTGCTGTTGACCGTCTGCATGTTCCCAGGGGTTTGCAGTCTCCTTGTAAAGGTGAACTAACTCAGAAACTCCCAGGACAAGCATATGCATGGGGCTCAGCTGCTGGCCCAGCATTCTCAAGGTCTCTTGCATTTCCCCACAACCATTCTTACATTTGACCTTGACCTCCCAAAGGCAGGGGAGGGATTCGGAACTTCATTTTTCTGGTGATAGAAGTGGGCTCACAGGAAAGGAAAGTGCCTTGCCTAAGGTCACACAGCTAAAAATGGTCAAGGTCTTGAGCCCAGGTCTTCTCAGTCCCAGCACTCAGAGCTGGAAAGACCAATCGTAGAGGAAAAATATCTTTTACTTCTCCCCCTGCTCCCTCCACCTGTGCTGAGTTCCCTTTTGTTCAGCAAGTATGCCTGTGCTCAGCCCAGGGCAGGGCCCCAAAGACCCAGAGGTGCAACCAGCCTATACCTTTGCCGTCTGAGGGCTACAGACTCCAGAACCCAGAAATGCTGGTCCAAGGAGCCAAGAGCTGCTAAGATCTGCCATGGAGCCACATGTGAAGTGTGGCCAGAGTACAAAGCGGGGAGGGCAGAAGGAGGCACGGCTCTGGGGAAGAGAGGATGGGGCAGAAGAGGAATGGCATTCAAAATAGTGGGCCAATTAAGCGCTGGCTTGGGAAGCCAGCGGCCCCGGTTCGGTCCCACATATGAGGGCCAGTGACACTGCCTTCAAAAACCAAAAACCAAACCAAAACAAAAATACAGTAAATATTTAGGGCTGGCCGAGTGGTGCGGTGGTTAAGCGCTGGCTTGGGAAGCCAGCGGCCCTGGTTCGGTCCCACATATGAGGGCCAGTGACACTGCCTTCAAAAACCAAAAAACAAAACAAAATAGTGAGCCAAGCTCCCGAGCTAGCAGCAAGATGTTTGGCTTGGAGTGGGGATGGCCCAACTGCAAATGGTGGCTCAGCCCAAGTGGTGGTCTGCCATTGATGAGCTGGCATAATGCCACCAGCCTCTTGCTTGGGCTTGTTCACCCCTGCACTGGCCGCAGCGATAAGTAGGACAGCGGGCTCTTAGCAGAATTGTATCCTCACTGGGTTTCTGTATGGAAGAAACGAGGAGGAGCGGGCAGAAACCAGGCCAGGGTAGCTAGCTAGAGCAGGGCCAATATCTAGAGCAGGTAAGGCTGAGTCATCTTAGCTTCTGGTGATTCCTGGGCATGCAGAATTGAGAAGGGGCAGGCTTGACCTAGCCAGGTTGCTGGCATGTGTTGGGCACAGAGCTCAGGTGTCAGAGATCATGCAGAGCAGGCAGGCATCCTGGGGTAGGGGGTCTGAGTCATCCAATCGCAGCAGTCGACAGCAAACCCACTCTCAATCCTGACTTCTTCACTGTACGGAGGCCTGTTCTTTCCACTTGACATTCATTATCTCAATGCATCCTCACACTAACCCCGTGAGTTGTGCCGGTGTTGCACAGAAGGCTCAGCGGGAAGGGACCTGCCTTAGGTCACGTAGATGTAGGTGGTGGCCTGTGTGCCTCCAACTCCCTGCCTGTGCCGAGGCAGCCTCCCATGGCGAGCCCCCCCACCCCCCAAAGCAGAGCACTCTGCTGCTCTTGGTATCAGAGAGGAGGAAACTGACAGGCCCTCCAGGGCCCCCCGAGTTGATGCTCGTGCTAAATTGGGAGAGAAATGCCTCGTGTGGGCTCTTGCCCGGGGGCACTGAGAAGCCCAGTGGACAATGTCCTGGGCAACGACTTGACAACCCAACAGACACCGTTTACACATGCCTGTTTTCTTCTCGCTTTTCGTCAGATAGTGTTTATTTCTCTTCTTGATTATGAAAGGCACACAGGCATGCCTGTTTCTTGAAAGGGCCTTTGATAAGAGCCGAGGGCAGTACATGAAAGGGCTACTCCGTGAGGGCCATTCTGCCAGCGCCTACATGCATGTGGCCCGGGCGGGTTTTTGTTTTGTTTTGTTTTGTTTGAGATGAGGGGAAACAAGCAGAGAAGTGGGCGCCCATAGACTCCTCCAAATCAGGCTTCTCACAGAGGCGCCTTTATCCCCTCACTTGCAGGGCTCTGCCACCCAGGGGCAAGGCCCTTCTCAGACCCTCTAAGGCCCTGGGCACTCTCCCTTTTAGTGGCTTTACCCCACAGCATATCAAATATGTGAAAATGCGCCCACATCCCATATTAAATATAATTTTTGCTATAAAATTTTCAAAGGATTTTTATAATTCCGCTTTTGAAATAATTTGCCTCTGAGTAACTCGTTTCATTCCCAATTGGCTATGATTTCTTAGTAATCATCGTGCATACTTGGGCATTCTTGCAAAGTGAGGAAATGTAAGCAACAAATTGTTTTAAAATGTAATGAAATGTTGAGGAATACTAAGTTTAACAATTAATGAGGTCAATATTGTATTATGTTTTGTAGACACATAATAGAACATTTATTAATTCCAATTCTGCTGTTTTCTTTCCATATTTTAGAGCCCATAAATTTTCTTGGGGCTCACACGTTTTCACAGGCCCCTGGAAAGCTTGGAGGCCTTTGGTACTGCGCCGACAGGGCGTTGTGGAGAAAAAGGCACCGACACAGGACGTCAGGGGTCTGCAGCCGGCTGCTGGAGAGAATGAGACAAAGCAGCCCCAGGGGTCTTTAAGAAAGGGGCCGAGGGCAATGTGGACTCCTCCTTGAAAGTCCATTCTCACACATTGTCTCTGAGAGCCCTCATGCCCTGCGGAGAGCCAGCTGTTCTGGTCACTTCTGTCTCCCAGATGAGGACACTCAAGCTCAGAAAGGAGAACAGAGTCCTTTAGAGGCACGCAGCCAGTGAGGGGCAAAGCGAGGATTTAATCCTCTATCCGTTTAGCTTTGAGGCCCCTTCAGTTGCCCCAGAGCGCTGGCTTTATAAAGCCAGTTTAGAAGAACTCAGGGAGGCCCACCACACATGCTGATGAGTAAATATTAACTCTCACTCTGATTGTTATCAGAATGTTTCTGTCCCTGAAGGAGTCTGCAATTAACAAAGTGTGAGGCATCTCCATTCTACCACTTGCTAGCTGTGCAATTTTGACTAATATCCTTCAGCTGCTTTGTGCCTCAGTTTGTTCACCTGTACAATGGGGATAATGGTACCCATGTCAGAGTTGTGCTGACGAGTCATGAGTTAAACATGCAAAGCCCTTAGCACAGTACCTTGCCATACAGTAAATGTGCAAGAAGTGTCAGTTATTATTATTATTATTATTATTGCTGTTATCATTGTTCCCTGATCACCAGGACCCAAGATGCCCACTGTGTGAACCTCTAAAGAGGAACTCCCAGGACACCGGGAACAAAGAGGGCAGTGCATGGCAACCCTGAGATTTGGGCTGGAAGTGGGGCTTGTGCTTGAATAGGACAATCTAATCTCTCAGGCTTGAAGGGGCCGCAGACACCAACTGCCACCTGCCAGGCCTCTGGGACCCTGTAAGTAAGACGGGCTCCTTCACACCCAAAGCTGGCTGAGCTATTTTTAGTGATGACAGCAGCTGGCCCCAAGGCCCTCTCAACAAGCCTGGGGGAGGAAGGTGAGAAGAAGGGAAGGGGAGGCCCAGAGGGAATATAAGGGATTATATTTGTGGCCAGCTGGGCCCCACCTGGCCTCCTGGGCCTCTCCTATGGGGCCTGCTTCAGTCCAGGGTGCCCACTGCACACTGGCCAGCCCAGCATGTAAAGAAAGGTTTCCCCTCAGCGCCACCTCTGCAGGGAGCTGAGGGAGCCGGAGACATTCACATCCCTCCCACCCCACTCCTTCTCTGGTAGGAACCCCACAGATCTCTTTCCTTTGCCTGCCTCCAGCTGCTCTCAACCAACAGTTCCGGATGAATAGTCAGGGCCACATTGGAAGGACCCCAAGATCACCCTTTGGGCTACAGAGGTACTGAGAAAGCGAGGGATGTGGCCTCGGTCGGACAGCCAGTCAGGGGCTGACAGGAAACTGGAACTCAGGGACTCTGGCTCCTGATCCAGTGTTTTTGCCACCACATCACCCGCTAGGCTCAAGTTGGCTAGCTCTGTGGTCTTGGGCAACTGCTAACCTTCCTGGGCCCCTGGGCCCCGTGTGTGTGTGTGTGTGTGTGTGTGTGTGTGTGTGTGAGAGAGAGAGAGAGAGAGAGAGAGAGAGAGAGAAAGAGAGAGAGAGAGAGATGGTCTTGAGCTGTATGAGGGGTCCAGCTGCCGGGGCGAGCGGGCGAGCACCTTACATCAGCTTCCCCAGGGCCCAATGCCATGCGGTCAAGTGCATTTTCTGCAGGCCTTGCAGGCTCCCAGCACATGCTTCCCGATATTATCTAGGCTAGCGATCGCCATGCGGCATGTGTGACCAGTTTGCCTATCCTGTTCGAATCTAGAGACGGTTGAAGCTATTCTAATTACAGCCTGCATTCCTGCTGTCTGAAGGCTTTCCCTTTTTCAAACAGTCTCGATTTTTTTCTTCAGCACTTGGCTCCCTTGCTCCCCCCGCCTGACTCCCCCAACATACACCTCATTCTCACGCCCTTCATCTCCTCCCCCTTTTCAGGGTTGGATTGTTCAACTTCAGCTTGATTTTCTGCTGTCTGTGGCTTGGCAAGACTTAAGAAAGCCCAGTCTCTGGTGTGTGTGTGTGTGTGTGTGTTGTGTGTGTGTGTGTGCATGCATGCACACGTGTGTGTACACGATAGTGTGAGGAAATATGGGCATGTGTGGTGTGTTGGAGCTGTATGCATGGGATATGCGTGTGGGCACACATAAAAGTACGCATGCTCACATATGTACATGTTTCCATATATGTAGTATTTTGCTCCTATGCTCATGCTGTGTGTGTGTGAGTTAGGGTTCCCGTGTGCATGTGAGTGTGGACCTGAGGGTGTGCAGTCATGGGTGCTTGCTTGGACATGTGCTTACACACTTTGCTTGTTTTGAGTTCAACCTCTTTCCACTCAGCATAGACACTGCCCCCTGCAGGTTATATGGGAGGCTCACAGAGCTTCCGTGGCTGGCTCACAGGTCTGAGCTCACCCTTGACCTTCCCACCTCCAACCAGCAGTAGGAAATCAGTAACTCAGGCTCCCCAGCTCTTCTGGCTTGAACTGATAACCACACTTTCCGTAAGAAACCCTGATCTATGCCATCAGGACTCACATCCCTGTCTACCTTAATCACCACAGAAGCCCAGGCCTCCTTGGTCTTCTGTCATCCTTCCAACTCTCATCCCTATATGGGTTTTGTTTGTTGCCTAATTTGGGCCTCACCTTACATTCTTTCCAAGGTCCTCGGATCCTTACACTCTGCTTCCTGGTACCCACGGTCCACCATCAACAGTGGTTCCCCTCTGCATGCCCTCAGTATCTTAGGACCATTGTCTTCATTCTTATGCCCCAAAGATGCCACTCCCCTGCAGTTCCCGCAAGAGGGGACTCTATTTTTCCCGTACCCCACATACCTCTAGGCAGGGAGGTGGGGATGATGTCTTCCTTCTTCATAGCTGATTCCAGAATATTTGTCTTTCTTCGTTTTTCCAAAACAATGGCTCCTCCCAAGATTGCCTCATCCCGATCCATCCTTCAGAGTGCGTCAACTTTTGACCTTCCTTGTCGGTGCCTTCTATGTGCTGAAATGTCAGTAGGTAGCTCACTGCCTCCTTGCCAGTCCCTAATCCTGGCAATGTTCTTGGCAACTTCTGCATGAACACAGACGACCCACCCACTGCCTGGCTTCGCTGTCCCTGGAGTACCTCACGTCTAACAATCTGGTCCTCCACGCCGTCTCAGTCTCCCATTCCCATTGTCATACCTCTGAACTTCCCATCATTAGTAACTGAAACTCTTTCAAAATCTTGATTTCAATCAACCCACCCTTTGACCCCACCCCCTATTCTTCCTTCTTATTCCCTCCAATTCAAGATTTTGAAAGAGTTGCAGTTAATAATGATGGGAAGTTCTCTTCTGCTTTCCTTCACCACAAAGTCTCCCCCACCCAAAGGATTTCCCCACTCCATGTCTCAGCTTCCTCACAGTCCATTCTCACCTCTCACTGCCCCTATGGACTTCCATCTTCACTGAAATTACTCTCGCCAAAGTCACCAATGAGCCCATATTGCCAAGCCCAGTGATCTGTCTCACCTGTTTGGACCTCTCAGAAGCATCTGTTATAGTTCACCTCTCCATCCGGGAGCCACACTTTCCTGCTTGCTGACTTTTCTCTCATTTCACTCATCCTTCCTTCTCTTGTTCTTTGCAGCTCCACTTGTAAATATTGGAGCACCCTCTTAGACTCTCTCTTCTTCTCTACCTGTACTTTCTCAGTAGATGATCTCACTGAGCCCTATGGGTTTCAATACCATCTATATACCAACAACCACCCCAGATTTGTCTCTCCAATCCTGACCTCTCCCCTGAACTCCCTGCTTTTGCAACCTAGCCTGGATCCTTTCTTAGCCATGGAATATTTGAGATGCCTACCTGGACGTCTGAACAGAGATATGGAGGAACCATCTGTTTGTGGTTATTGGGAAGAGCCTGACATCTCCACTGAAGTCCAGACTGGTATATTAATTACCTGCCTGATATCCAATTCTCTTTGTGGCTACTAGCCTAGCCTAAGTCCACCCTTACTCCTCGACAATCCATTCTCCTGGTAGCAGTCAGAGCCACGGTTCTAAAACACACATTCAGTCATGTCCTTAGACATGCTTAAAACCCTCTAACAGCTTCTCACCACAATAGAATGAAACTCAAACTCTTCACCATGACATATAAGGCCTTACATGAGTCGATCCCTTTCTATCTCTCCAACTTCAGCTTAGAGCCCTTTTCTTTACCACATTCAATTCCACCTCAGTGCCTTTATGCTTTCTGTTCCTTCTCCCTCAAACCCTTCCCCCAGTTCCTCACAGGGCTGGCTCTTTCTTGTCAATAAGGTCTCAGCCAAGCATTGTCTCCTCATTGAGGCCCTCTCTGACGACTCAACCTACGTCACAATTACACGAGCCTGGATTAGGATCTTCATAGCTCCTGGGACTATCTTGTTAATGTATGTTCTACTTGGTTAATGTCCTCCCCTCCTGTAGTTTGACTCTAACATCTATGAAAACAGGGACTCTGGGTTGCCCACTGTTGTACCTCCAGTGCCTTGAAGCAGTGCCTGGAACATCCTCGGTGCCCCATACATGTTCACTGAAAGAACAAAGATGCACATACGTGTCTTCATTTAATTGAGTTTGGGGAAGGGCCTCTTGTGTGGGTAGAGGACCTGCTTTGTTTTGACAGATGCATGTATAAATGGTGTATAGGGCCATCCACAAGCAAGCAGGGGAGGGCTTGGGATGGAATAGCACTGGGAAGTCAGTGCTGGGTGGCTGCGACAAGCGCCTGATGGGAGCCTGCTTCCCCTCCATAGATTGCATTAATGCTAGAAATTTGGAGAGGCAGGTTGGCTAATGGGTGGTAATTCAGTCCAGGTTTCATACAAATTCATTGTCGAGAACCAGAGTGGGGAAGGATGAGAAAGACAGATGGGGAGACAGACAGGCAAATCCCAGAGCCAGTGCAAGGGTGAGAGCAAACTTCAGCCAAGAGGACTATAGCTGTGCCACTGCCATGTAGGGCCTCTGTGCTCCTGTCACTCTTGTCTGGGCCCTGCATCTTTGGGACAGGCTTTGAAACCTCTTCCTGCAGACATTACCTTTCCTCCCTTGGGGACAGGCTAGGCTGAGGGTGTGAATTGGTGTGGGAGAAATACTGTGTCACCTTCTCATTGTGTGGTCTTTGGCAGTTTACTTCCCCTGTCTGTGCCTTAGTTTCCCAATCTATAAAAATGCCAAGAAATTGCTGGCCCAAAGGGTTTTGTATTTAAACAAGAGAAGGTGGCTACCAGATGACTGCAGGCCCACAAAGGAGTCCCTCCTTCTCCCAAGTGCTCTGAACTTGGGCCATGCTTTTATTTTTCACTCTGGCTTTAGCTTTAGAGTAATAGAATTTTAGGAAAATAGAACTGAAACACAGTCTCAGGTGAAAGTGGGTCACCAGCTGCACATATGTCAGCGCGGATCCCATTGCTTAACTACGCCTTACCAGGATATGAAGTTCTACAATGGGTCCTCCTTCCATTTCAGGGTGTGTACATGTGCAGGCATGGGGAGGTAGGCAAGGAAAGAACACAGATTAAACAGTCGAACTACCCAGGTTCAAGTCATGGCTCCACCATTTCCTGGCCTTGGCACTGTGAGTCACTCACTGATCTTTCTGGGCCTCAGTTTCGTCATCCTGTAACATGGAGATATTAACACCAAAATGAGGTAGAAGGCATGAAACACTTGACCATATTAGGTGCCCAGTGGATGGTAACTGCCTGCCATTTCTGTAGCTTCATAGGGACTTGTCAAATCGGGAAATGAGTTTGTGGCAGAACATGAAAGCCTTTCTGGACTCCAGGGACCTGAAATTGACCACCCTAGGGAAGCCAAGGGCAGGGTTTAATTCAGGCAACAAGAGGAGGTCAGGCATGGGTGGGAAGGGCATCAGAGGTCCAAGGAGGGACTGGACTCACCCAAGGTCATGGACCCAGGGTGAGGCAGGGCTAGAAGGCAGATTGCCTGCCTTCTCAACTATATCTGAAGGGTTTCCAGGCTGCTGTCCTGTGTCTCCACCAGCAATAGAAGCAAGGCTCATGAGGGATGAAGGCTTGATCAGGGAAGGAATGCTCCGATGGCACCAGTGTCTTGAAGGAGGTGGTCTTTTTTTCCCCCTAGTGGGCTGGGACAAGGTGAAGCAGGCCTTTGTGTCTCAGCTGGAGCTTAGGACACTCCTAAGGAACAAACTCTCAGTGCCCAGTCCTAGACCAGGCCATCGCTGCTTCCTGGGCCCCAAGTACCTCCTCCAGGTGCCCCCTGCTTGGCCTCAGATCAGGGTGACAGCTGCTGGGCCATGGGCTGGCGGACGCCAGGGTGGGGGTGGTAATGGGGGGGTCATCCTAGAAGAGGGCCAGCGGGCAGCAGCATGAAGAGGAAGTTCACAGTCTGCGGCAAATGGATTTCAAGGCCTTGTTAAGTGGAAAAGCCTCCAGGAACGTGGCAGAGAAAGGGCCCTGTCTTTGTAGAGGGGCTGTGGGGCTGGGTGGGGGTGTCTTGGCAGGGGGAAGCTGAGCTGCATGCCTTGTGTGTGCCGGGAGGAGGTGGGGGGCAGGGTGGATGGGGGCAGCTGAGTGAGGCTGGGGCCTTGCGATTGACGTCTGGTGGGGGTGGGCGCCAGTCACAGATCCAGATCCAAAATTCAGGGACCTCAGGACTCAGTCTTGGCTCTCAGAAGCTGCAGGAACTCAGGCTGACAAGACACAGGAGTGACCTGTGTCTCTCAGTGTCCAGGCCACCCTCCGACATTGGCACTCAGGACTTGGGCCATGGCATACAAAGGTAGCCCAAACATAGTTCCTGCCCTCACAGAATTATCACTCTCATAGACACAGCACTTTACAGTTTATAAGACACTTGCCTAATTTTTCCCCATATCACAACCCTGTGAGGTAGTCAGGGCAGGATGGAGAAAGTGAGGCTCAGAGAAGGGAAGCGATTTCCTAAGTTGCATAGTGGCAGAGAGGAGAAGCTCCAGCCTCCCTCTGCTCTTGTCTTCCTGGGCAACCCATAAACTATCAGCTTCCCCTGGGCCCTAGATGTTCCGTTCTTATAGGAGGCCCCTCTGAGGAAGAGGCTATGTGGGAGGGCTCAGGCCCAGAAACCCCCTTAGGCCAGCCAGACAAGGTAAGGTCTTGGCCAAAGAGCATGCAGCCAATCATGTAGTGACCCTTCCCTCTAGTGTCCTCAGTTTCTTTGACAACAGTCTTAGCCTTCAACCGAGTCATAGTAGAGAGGGGCTATGGAGCCAGAGAGGCAGTGACCAGGGCTGTGCGGCTTCGTGGAAGAGGAGGAGCCTCGGACCCCTTTCCCAGCCAGGCCCCCTGCCCTTTGCCTGGCCTGGCCCCAGGCACAGGGCCCAGCCAGCTGTCCCAGGGCGGGCAGGCTAGCTGCATTAGCAAATGTGTTTGCGGTTATGGGCCGCTCCCGAAAGCAGAGAAGTGTTGCACGGGGGAAAGGGGGGGGCGGATTGAAGACAGACCAGGCTCTGGTTCCCAGCCCTAGCCAGCCAGGGAAATCAGAACCAGGCTGGACTTTGGCCCCGCCCCCCAACCTCCCTCACTACCCCCTCCCAGTCTCCATGGCCTGTGGAGAGGGCTGCGGAAGGCCAGGCCTCAGCAATCCAGAGCCCAGGGAAGGCACTGCCTTTGGGTGTCAGCTGGAGAGGACTAGGGTGCGCTGTGGTGGTGGTGGGGATTCCTGCATCCATGCCCTCATTCCAGATAACTCTCTCTCCCCTCTTCCCTGCCTGTGAGATGGACGAAGCACATGAAGCAGACAGATCTCGGCCCAGACCGTGCAGTCTGCACACCAGAAGCTGTCCCTCTTTCTTTCCCTGAGCCACACCTGTGCCTCCACCCCCAGGAGCCTCTTCTGGCCCAATCGTGTGGACTTCACCCAGAGCCCAGCCAGTCTGTCACGGGGGGTGTGGGTGGGGGGTGGGCTCAGGGAAGGAGCAGGGGCTGAGGTGGGGTACAGTAAGAGTAAGTAGGGAAACTTGGGGAGAGGGCAGGCAGAGCAGAGTGGAGATGGGGCAGGGACAGTTTGGGGTGAGGCTCCTTCATCATCATCAGCCATGAGCTCCTAGGGGGCTCGGACTGGCCCTGGAAACCTTTTAGTCCTCCTCCTTGGTCATACGACTAGAATGGGTTGTATGTTCTTGGCCTGAAACATGGAGCATCTCAGTGCATCAGACAGACCAGGGTTCAAAGCCTGTTTCTGCCACTGTATAGATGGTAGGCTCCATGCGGATGGGAAGCATGTCATCTGTGTTCACTGCTGCTGAATCCATACGTCACTAGCATGATGCAGACACTCAGTTGGCCACGTGTTTATAGCTTCTGTGAGCTTCAGTTTCCCTGTTTGGAAAATGGCAAGAAGACCGTCTCACAGCTGGCCTCAGAGGGCTGTTAAGATAATTCCAAGACCTATTAAGGCAGGTGCTCCACAGACTGAATACCCTCAACCCTTTCCTTCCCCCATGAGGCACAGCTGGCCAATCAGAGGGGTGCCTTCTCCAGAGACAATGTAGGAGATGAAGTGAAGAGAAGCTTCCAGAATCTTGGCCATCCCTGTGGTCTTGGGTCAGAAGGCCCCACCACATGCCACTCAGGGCTCCCCTCTACCGTCTCTATTGCTGCCATGTTGTGTCAGGTCTAGCTTGTTTTCTTCCTGTTGCAGGAGGAGCCTATCCACCCCACAAAAGCTGACAGCAGCTTGGAGGGTGGGCGGGCTGTTGTTTGTAGCCCAGGTGGGCTGTGGGGCTCTGGGCCCAGCAGACTAGGGAGCTCCAGGGCTGTGGGGACAGGGCCCAGGTGAGAAGCAGAGAGAGCCTGGCGGGGAGCTGGCTCAGGAGACCTGCCCTCCCTGGAAGTGAAGACAGTAACTAAAAGGTGGCCAGCCCTTCATAGAGCATTTCCCTTCTCACCTTGACCCTACCAGGTTCTCTCTTACAGATGGGGAGACTGAGGCAAGAGACGGGCTCAGCAGCTTTGGGTTTCTAGCCCTGCTGTGCTTCCGCAAGAGATCAAAAGTCAAGGGCCAGAGTCACTGAGCAGCGGGGCTCAGCATCTTACCTGGGACACAAATGCCGCAGCCCCGGCTGGCAGTGTGGAGTCCACATTGCAGCCAGAGGACCACAAGGGGATGAGAAGTGGGAGAAGGTGAAGGAAAAGTAGATAGATTGGAGTGGGTTCAGAGGCAGGCAATGAAAATGATTAAGGGAGGAGAGGAATTAATTTATAAAACAAGATTAGAGGAGCGATGCTGCCCTGCTTGGCTAAGGGACGGATCGAGGGCAGGTGTGCGGGCGTTTGGGAGGGGTGGCTGTGGCCCCTGCTGGGCTGCACTGTTGCCTGCCAGGATGACTGTGAGGGTCCCCGAGCACCCAGCAGCCTCAGCTCCTAGCGCAGCCCCCGAACTCCCCCTCCAGGAGTTGCAGACTGACAAGGGAGACTCATCCGGGCAGCCCTGAGAAGCTTGTGAAGACACCTCACGGCAGCTTCGAGAGGAGGGCTTCCTTCCGTATAGTTGAGGAACCGAAGGCCTGAGAGGCAAGTGAGCAAAGCAGGGGCTCTGTCCCACCAGAGGCCAGGGCCATTTCTGTGCTCCACACCGTCCAGGGCAGGACTCCAGCCGTGGGCCTGCTTCCTCTGTTATCTGCGGGAAGGTGAGCGCACAGGCTCCACTGGGCATTTCCTATGTCTGAGCATAATCCTTCCTGCTGTCCTTACAGCCCTGTATTTTCTACTGGGTGAGTGGGGTGTGTGTGGGGAAGGTATATATATATATATATATATATATATATATATATATAGAGAGAGAGAGAGAGAGAGAGAGAGAGAAGAACGAAAGAGAGGAGATTTATCTCAAATTTACAACATCGAGATGCTGCTAGTTGTTTTCACAAATTTCTGGAGCTCACATTGATTTAAATGTCATTTAAACCTCAGGACACTTTTATAATGTAGACCTTACTATCTCTGACTTACAGACAAGAAACTGCAGTTCAATGGGGGAGAATGAGCAGACCAAGCCCTGGCGAGTGAGCGATAAGGCCGAGCTTTCAACCTCACATGGACCTGCCCAGTCGCCGGCCTGCATGCCTCTATCCATGGAGAGACAAGGGTCTTCAGGGATCTGGTCAGCAGTCTGGGAGGGGACCCCAGCAAGTGTTGAGAGGTGTGGAGCTGGTTAGGTGGCCTGGTGATGGGGAGGAGAACAGAGGACAATGAGGGACGGGGCTGTCCAGGTTTGGGTCTGGTGCCTGGGTGCTGGATGCAGGTGGTGCTGGGGACCCGGTCAACCCCGGCAGGGCCTGCCTTGCTTCTTTACCCCTCAGGACTCCAGGCATGCTCCTTGCCACCCAGACTCCACGCAGAGGGTTTGTGACTGCAAGACTGTGGGACTGTGTACCCTCTGGAGGTGGTTGCTGGTCCAGTGGGGGGGGCCACAGCACCCCAAACCTTGACTTAGAGAGGCTGTCTCTATGGGTCTGGCCGCACCCCTCTGCTTGGTGAGCAGAGGTGGGTGAGGCTAGGAAGAGGAGGAGGTGGGGGAGGGGCGGAGGGGTGGTGTTCTTTTTTTTTCTCAGTCAGAAATGAGCTCATGTTTTGTCTAATCTAAATTCTGTCAAGCAAGCGAAAAGGAGAGAGACAGAGAGAGAGAGAGAGAGAGAGAGAGAGAGAGAGAGAGAGAGAGAGAGAGAAAGAGAGAGAGAGAGAGCTACAGAGTTAATAAAAAATCTGCCAAGCACATGTTCTTTCCAGCTCAGAGACAAACCAAAAGAAAAAAGAAAAAATACCAGGAGAGCTGAAAGGACAGACCAGACGGGGAATGTGTTCTCAGCTCACACAACTTCCTCTTCACTTCAACCAGAGAAAATTCTACCTCAAGTCAAACTCCCTGCTTGTCCAGCCGGCCAGCTCCCTGCTCTGTGCCTGCCGGACTGTGGGAGGGCCTGCCCCCGGGAGGGAGTCCATAGATCCTTCCAGCCTTGTTGGTGATTGAAGTGTGAGGGTCACAGAACAGCGAGGCCTGTCCCTGACAGCCCCGGGCCCTAGGTGGCAGCTAGTGAATAGGGGGCCACTTTCCCAATCCCTGAGGAAAGCCCAGGAACAAGGCCCTCCTGGGAAGCAGGCTGTCATACTACAGACACCAAGAGGTCAGGGCTGATGATGCACTGACTTCCATGGGGCCATCTTTGCTCTGTAAACCAGCAAGGCTTGGGGAAGGTGAGTTCTCCCGCCATAGCCCTCCCTCCTCCTCAGCCGAGGCCTCCTTGCCCACACCACCTCCCATGGCCCCCCATGTTGAGAAAGTCTGGCTGTGCGCTCTTGGAATGTGGAGTGATTCCTAGGGGGAGACAGGGAAGTGAGGGGAGCTGAACTGGGCGTGCTGAGCAACGGAGCAATAATAGGGCTTTCATGGGGATGGCCAACCTTGGGTTCTGAAGCTATTTTCCACCCGCAACCCTCCTTCCTCCCTCCCTGAGCCGCCCCGGCTGAGAATCCTGCTTTGTTGGGCTGAATCCTGGAGAAAGAGGGGCTGGACTCTGTGGAGGGGCCCCCAGGCCGGGCTGACTGGGCTCCCTGTTGTCTGGGTAGAGTGCATCTGGGCAGTGGAAGGGACCAAGGGCCAAGGCCAGGCACAAGAGAGGCAGCCCTTCCTTTATAGAGCTCCCCGCCCAGGGCAGGGGCCTCGCCTCTGCTCCTGGGTGCTGAGCAGTGCCTGTGGGCTGGCATTTCCCCTGTTCCTCAGTGGGAGGGTCCTTGACGGGACACACAGACGGATGATCAGTCTTTGTCAAGCACTTGGACCAGAGAAGCCTGCTGCAGAGCCACCTTTCACAACAGGGCAGTAGGCAGACAGACACAGGAGAAGGATCCCAGGGCTTGACATGGGGGGTGTGGGTTTGGGGGTGCAGAAACGCTGTGTGAGGAGAAGTTGGCAGTGTGGGGGCAAAGCTGGAGCTGGGGCTGGGGCTTGGCCTGGCCGGGCAGGGTAATGAGATCCAGCTGGGAGGGAGAGTGGGGGGAGAGGAGGAGGAGGTCTCCTTTATCTCTCGCTCCATGTTCTCAGGGCCCACGTTTTTTAATTTGTGTTGGATAAACAATATGGGATTGTGTACGCAAAGAAGCTCTAATTATCCCCTGAGGTTGTGTTTCCTTAGAGGAAATGAACTGGGCATGGCATTCGCGTTGGATCGCAGAAACGCAGAGCCCAATAGCTTCCAGATTGCTGCTCAGGCGTGCCATGCTGGGAGCCCCTCCAGTGGGGCTGCTCTCTCCATACCCCCATGTGGGTCTGCATCCCAGCGTGCGCCCCGCCTGACCTGGCCCTGGGGGGGCAAAGGAAGGGCTGCTTGCTCAGCAGCCTCACTTCTTCCTGGTACATTAAGCCATTCCCCACCCCCACCAGCCTCATCTCTGTCCTTCTACTGGGAACAATCAAGGGCCTGGGACACAGGCCTCTGAGACAAGGGCTGGGGATGAAGCGGACTCCTGCTGCCTCTAACCCCTGCTGGAGTCCTCAGTGAATTGTGTCACTAAGCAGCCCTCACGGGGAGCCTAGGGTTCCTGTCTCATCTGCTCCTAAACACCATCCACAGGAAGAAGGATTTGATCAGACCTTCCATGCATTATGGGGACGTGAGGCAGAGTGCCCATGTGCCCCAAACCACCAGTGCAAGGGACAGTTTCCCACGGAAGGCAAGTCTGGGGTGGGTAGGGGCAGGAGGAGTTGCCCTAGGGGCCAACATGCTGGGATGTAGGCATCACCATCTCCTCAACCACAGAAGCTAACTTCTTTACCTGCCTCTGCGATTAGATGGGGAGGGTAAGGCCCAGGGAAATGAAAGGAGTGCCCCGAAGGTACATGTCGATGGCAGTTGAGTGGGACTTGTGAAGGAAAAGGAGTGTCCAGGGGAGTGACCAATGGTTGAAGTATAGACCCACAGTTGAGTAAAGTCAAATCCCACCCTCAAGTATATTCCCCTCCTCTCTCATTAAGGAATCCAAGGCATTGCCAGAGACCTGGTGAGCCCATAGTCAAGAATGATAAACTGAGCCAGCCCAGCCCCTGCCTTCAAGGAGCTGACAGGTTGGGGGTGGGAGGGATGAGGACTTCAAAGATGTGCATTGGGGTGCTATCAGGACTTGGGGGTGGAATCTTTGCTGTCCACCACAGGCCAGGGGGAGGGCAGAAGCCTTGGGAGTCTTCTCTGGGGGAGCTGCAGGAACAACTGGGCCAAGCTGGGGCCAGACAGCAGCCCCTGCTCAGACGCTAGGATGGGGCAAGGCAGTGGTGCGCGCAGAGACGGGAGGCGCTGGCGGCCCTGAAACTGGCCTGCTCCCACTCCAGTGGAAGGTTCGCCCCCATGTATCCCTTTTATCTTTTCATTACATACAAATTAGGAGTGCGATTAACTTTATTAAAAGCAAACAAAGCTGGTCAGAGAATGGGGCCTCCAGACAGAGCTGCGGGGGGTTTGGGGAGGAGAAAGCCAGCAGAGCAGGGGAGGGGTGGAAAGGGCAGGGGTGGAGGGTGGAGGAGGGGCTTGCCTGCAGGATTCTCCATCTCCAGAGATCCCACCACTTTTATGGCTGTCTACATCCTTCTGAAGTTATGCCAGCATGGCCTAGCCTCCAGACAGAATCCCGGACTTGAAAAGCTGGAAGGAACTGTGGAGACCATGGGGTCTACCAAAGGCCACCCCCCCCACAGCTACAGATGAGGAAACTGTGGCCCAGAGAGGAGAAGCAATTAGACCAAGGTCCTCACTGCCTGTGAGTAGATGTGATGAGAGTAGAGGCTTTCTGCTTTTAAAGATACTCGGGAAAGGACATGCACACTCTGCCTCATGTCCCCACAGTGTATGGAAGGTCTGATCAAATCCTCCTTCCTGCAGATAAAGCCCTTTTTTTGTCACCCGTCAGTGGAGCTATTGACCCATACTAACCTTTTATTTTGGACTCCAAAGCGGCCATGCCCTGCCCCCTCGGCCTCCTCTTCTTTTGTGGCTTTTATCACTCTCAGAGCTCAGGCTCCAATTGCTTTGGGGAGCCTTGACCACAATCCCGGACAACACCCGTGACAATCCCAGGCATTTATTCCCCAAGCACTGCAAGTTCTTGGAAAGGATCTTCATGAGATTTCATTGTTTCGTCCTGGAAACTATGATTGCTAGGCAAGACAGAGCCCACTTGCTTTATTTGTTTATTAATAAATTCATTCAGAAAACATTTATTGGGGCTTCCTTGGTGTCCAGCAATGTGGTAAGAGCAAAGGATTCAACGATGATGCAACAGATGCGGCCCTTGACTTCCTGGAGCATAGAGAGAGGAAACTGAGGTTCAGGACAAAAACAGCACACCGTTGACACTAAGGTAAAGATGAAAGACAAGGACACACACGTACACATGCTTCCTCCTTGAGCCATTCTCCACAAATCTGTGTGCCATGAAGGAGCAGTGATGGCAGGGACCCTGCCACATTCCACTCCATTCAGTTTCCAAGAGGTTTGGCAGTGTCCAGGGTCGCAGACACCATCTCCAGCGACCTCTGCCTCTCAGCACCTCCAGCAAGGCCATCAATATCCTTGATTACTCACCACTCATCTTGAGACATCTAAAAATAAAGCATTTTTTTCCCCCTAAAATCCTTCTTGGCTTTAAATATCAAGGGCTCTAATAGTGCAAAATTGGTTCCAGGAGGAATGCTGCAACTTCTCAAGGAAGCACAGTTTTTAAGCATTTGAGAAGCACCTACTAGAAACTATGTACTCTTTATAGAAATGGGTCCAATATGCTTAGCCACGTCCCTCAGCTGAGGAGGTAAGAAATCAGCAATAGCCCTTCATATTGAATCATTAGAATGGGCACCCCAAGCCCTGCTCCAGGGCAGTTCCAAACCTAGTCATGACAATAGGTCTCCTGAAGCTTCCTACTGCACAGTATTTTTGTTGTTGGTGTCAGTGGTGATGATGCAGGAGTTCCTTGTGACACTGAGTGATATGAGCACTAACATGTGCTAGACCCTCTGCTAAGTACTTCGCAAGCATTAGCCCATGGAATCCTCATAACTATCCTATGGTGTGGGTGCTATGATCATCCCAATTTTATATGATGGGGAACGAGTAGACAGGTGAATTCAGTGACTTGCCTGAGGTCTCGCCACTAATACATCGTTAGGCTGGGATTAACATCTGAAACAGGTTCTCTGAACCACTAGGCTGTGTCTGCACTTTGAATTTGCTTCTGTGTCTGAATCAGAGGCTTCCTGGGCCAAGGATTAAGGACAGGCTGAGGTCTGCTTTCATCTGCCCCTACATCCAGCATGAGGGAGAGGGTGTTTCCCAGAGACTGAGGTGGGTCAGCAAATGAGCAGATGGGGTAGGAACTGAAGGGCTGTATCATTCAGGCTGGGCAAGGCCTGAGGTCCCCAGAATTGATCAGTAATCCATGAAAAGAAAGGGATTCTTCCATTGCTTCTTCCTTCTCTTCCAAAAACATTTGTCAGATGCTGTGGGGTGTGGCAGAAGCCTGGAGAAGCAGGTGTAAGAGACCCAGGTTCAAGTTGTGCCCTACCATTTCTTAGCTGTGTGGCCTTTGGCATGTAGTTCAACCTCTCTGAGGTGTAGTTTCATCATTTGCAAAATTGGGCTAATAACCCCAACTGCAGACTGTGTTGTGGGGTCTTGATGAGGAAAGCGCAACAATGGCCCTGGCAAAGTCCTGGCCCACAGGCGGTGCTGGGTGAGACTGGTCTCTTGCACCCTTCCCAACAGCAAAATCCCAGCTGTGGCTTCCTTCTCCTGCTGCCCTTGGTATGTAGCCTCTTGGAGACCCCAGGACCCAGTGGCTGGGAATGGACTCTGGCAATGAAGTGAGGTCCGTTCAGTTTTATTAAAGTTCCAATTTAATTTTGTTCTCCACTGAAGCCTTGAAAGATGATTTCCTCTTTTCCTCCTTGCTCCTCTAGTCACCCAACCCCAGGGCCTTAGGGAAAGCTCCCCATTCCTGCTGCTGTCCACTTCAAGTTTGCAAAGCTTTCGTGTTGGCTTAGTTGAAAATGTGCCGAGTCCACCTTGTGTCCGTGGCACTCCACAGGAAGACAGGGCGATACAAAGTCCGAGGAAGAAATAAGAAGGGAAAGAACCATGTCAAAAATGCCTGCCCTACCCCTGGCCATGGTGTGGTGGGTCTGGACCTGATGCTAATCGGTGTGGTTTCTCTTCCAGCCCCAAGTTTATCCTTGTGTAATTTAGCGTAGGAAAAGCTAATACCGATGTGTCAGGTTGGGTTAATGGAGATTTTTTTTCCAGCCGAGCAAAGCCCTCTTCTCCTGCCACCTCCACCCCCAGGCTCCTCCCCAAAGGAAGCATCCCACCCACATGCCACTAATAACGCTGCTACCGGGGGATAGGGATTCTGCTACCGGGGGATAGGGATTTTGAGGGGCCCTGGCAGAGATCTCCTGTTTCTGAGGGTTCTGGGAAAGGAGATGTGCCAGCCATTTTTGTTCACTGATTTCCTATAGCCCACAAAGACTGCTGGCCGGAAGTAATTTCTTGTCCAACACCAATCCTTCCTCTTCCTCCTATTGCTCATTCCCATGGTGGAAGACCTTCCTGGCACTTTTCCTCTGTTTCCCTTTCTGTGTCACAAGGGATTGGGCTCCTTGACCTTAGTGGGTCCTGTGGCGTCAAATAGGATTCTAGACCAATATATGGAGTTGGCTGGGTGTCAATCCATAGTGAACTTTACTGGTGGAGGCAAGGCCCCAGGGGCTCCAAGGCCATAGCACCTCCTCCAGCACCATGCCACAGATGCCCTCTGGAATCTTGCTGTGGGCACATTGGATTCGGCTTCTGGCTCTGTTAAGAGCTGCTTGACCAACACTCCTATCCCCTCTCTAGGCTTCAGTTTCCCCAACTATAAAAAGTGAGAGTAGGACCGGCTGAGTGGCGTGGTGGCTGGGAGCTGGCTTGGGAAGCCAGCGGCCCCGGTTAGGATCCCACATGTGAGGGCCAGTGACACCGCCCTCCAAAAAAAAAAGTGAGAGTAGGGTTGGGTAAGCTGATCTCTAAGGCTACCTCTCGCTAGTGGCTTCCTACCAGAGGGAGGGGACTCCGGCCTGTTGGTGTGCTGCTGGAGATGGCTCTGCCTTCAGAGGTGGGAGATGAGAACAATCTAGAACATGCTGGCTGGAGGGTGGAAGGCAGCTCTCAGCAGGCAGATCTGAGAGAAGATAGAAGGTGGGAAAGCAGACAGGGAGGAGGCAGGAAGAAAGAGAAGAAGGAGGTGGGAGGGAGGGAACAGGAGGCAGGGAAGGGAAAGAATAAACACATAATCAGGGTTACTGAGTTTCCTGTGCAGCTGGAGTCATCTTTTGCTCTTAATAAACTCAGCTGCGGCTTCACCGCCCCCTCCGGATGGGTGGCTGCTGTTCCTAGCGCAGCTTGCCTGAGACCTGAACAGGGCAGAAGGTGGGCACTGAGGCCTGGGTGTCTGAGGCCCCCAGCTCACAGATTCTCACCAGCAGGACAAGGCTGAGCTCAGCTGGCCTGGGAGCCATGCCTTCCTTTGAGGCAAGTGGTGGGGAAGAGACACTAAGGGAGTTGGGGTAAGACAGGCCAGAGTTCCATTCATGACTCTGCCACTTCTGGGCTCAGGGGCCTTGCGTTCCCCCTCTTTGAGCCTGATTTTTCACCTGAAAATGGGGCTAATGTCTCTTCTAATACACAGGAATTGTGGCGATGTCCCTGTGGCACCCCTTTAAGACAGTGAGCTCTTAAAGTTAATAGGGAATTATTACAGCACAGTGCTTAAGAGTGTAAACTGCCTGGGATGAAATCCTGGCTTTGTGACTTACCAGCTATGTGACCTAGGGAAAATGAACTCACTTTTTTGAGCCTTAGACTAACCATCTATAAAATGGGGATAAGAATCATGCCGACTTAAGGGGGTGTGGTGAGGATTAAATAAGTTCCTATCTGTACAATGGTAGGAAAAGTGCACCCAACAGGTGGCCACTATGCTCATTGCTCCTTGCCTCCAACCCTTGCCTCATGTAGGCCATTCCTCAAGAGGAAATCGGCCCTTCATGATCTTGACTGAGATAGGGTCGGGAGAAAGCCACCTGGGATGGGCCAGTGGCCCAGCTGGTTCCACCACCCCCAGAGTCATCATTCGAAACACATGGCACCCTGTTGTCCTCAGGATTAGTTCCCACTCCTTCATAGGGTCTCGGAACTCCTCTCCCATCATCTGGGTCTTACCCAGAACTCGTTTCTCATCTTTTACCACTTCGGCATTTGATACCAAGGTTCTGGCCACATTAAACAGCACTGTGCAAACAAGCCGTCTTCTTCCTGCCCATCTGCTCATGAGGTGCCCTCTCCCTGAAATACCTTTCACCTGCCTCCATGCCTGTCAAATTCCCACAGACCCTTTACTGGACATCCTTACTAGAATGGAAGGTCCAGGAGGACACGGACTTCCTCTTGGTTACACCTGGAGCTGTCCCTGCTACATTGTGGCTGCTCCATAAATAGTCCCTGAATGTTGACTGCATGGATGATTCAAGTTCAAGGTCTGCCTCCTCTGTGAAGCAGCCCAGGCCAACTTTTGCACCCCCTGTCAGAGCACACAGCCCATCGCCTTGTTGCTGTTTCCTTGTCCTATTTCCCCACTAGCCTGGGTGTCTCTTGAGGCCAAGGACCTTAGCTTAGGTGCCTTGGAATCACCTGCTGTATATTACACAGCGCCTGCTGCAGGTGCTCTCACTAGAATCACGTGGGGGAACTTCAACACAACGTTCATGTCCAGAACCCAGTCCCCACCACTAAAGCAGAGTCCAGGGGCTGCAGCACTCCGCATGACTACTGTGACGTGCAGCAAGGCCAGAGAACCTCTGAAGCAGGCATTCTGGGACGGTCTCCCACCCCGCCTGTGCACTGGCCTCCAGAAACAACCTCCAAGGAAGCTGAGTCTCCCATCTGGCTCAGCCTAAGGAAGAACACAGAGAAAGCCATGCTTTCCCCCTCAGGCAGGGAGAATGAGTGATACCTTCACACTGCCACCTGGCATCTCCTTTGTCCTTAGGCCTAAGTGCATCTAATCCAGCCAGGGCCCTGACAGGCCATTTCCATTTTAAGCCAGTCAGGCTGCCATCACAGCAGGCACAGAGGGCCTGAGACGAGGGGAAGAATAGGCCAGCCAAACGGGCACGGAGTCAGTTGGTGACCCCTGGGGTTGGGTTGGCCTGGCCTGCTCAGTGAGTACCACCTGGGCACCAGGACCAGCAGCCTGGTGCAGTGAAAGATCTTTGATGTAAAAATGACAACTAACATGTGTTACTCTGTGCCAAGTTCCATGTCCAGCACATTATATGCGTTATTCTAATTCATCCTCTCAACAACTCTATGGGGTAGATATTATCATTCCCAGTTTACAGACCAGGAAACTGGGGCTCCCATGAGTTAGGCTCCTTGCTTGAGATCACACAGCCCAGATTTGAATCCAATTTGAATGCTTAGCCTCCAACCTAGATGAAAGCTAGGACTAAAAGTCCAAGGTCACAGCCTTTCTCTGTCACTCACTGTGCCTCTTCCCCGGACCTTAGTTTCCTACCATATTGCGGATGGGGAACTGGCTAACCTGGCTTATCTCTGAGGGTTTTTCCAGCTATGACAGCTGTAGGTTCTATCTTCTCAGCCTCCATACTCTGGGCAATGGGTTTGCGTGGGGATATCCAAGACAAGGCTCAGAGCAACACTTGCCTCGGAGCTCAGGACCTGCATGACAGCAAAGCCACAATGCACTCAGCTTTCTCCCTTACTATTTAGGGCCAAGTGCAATTCTAAGCACTTTGGAAACATTTGTCCATTTAGTCTCTGTGACCACCCAATGAAACTGAGACTAGCATTGTTATCCCCATCTTATCTATGGGACAGTGACGCCCAGGATGGTTAGGTAACTTGTCCAAAGCTATACAGTGAGTAAATGGCACAGCCAGGACTCAAACCCTGGCCACCTGGCGCAGGAGTCTGTGTTCTTAGCCAGTAAGGTCTGCTGCTTTAGCATTTTGCAAGAAGGATGGGTTGATGGATGGGCAAGTTGAGGGGGAGGCCTCATTTTGCCACCGGGGGCCCCAGAGATGAGTCAGGCTTGGCCCTGGACACAGGGCCTTTCAGCTCCCCTTTTCCCAGTGTCTCCTCTCCTCAGGGCTGGCACTTGCCGATGGTAGGGTTCAAGGCCATATCGGCTGGGCCAGCCGGAAAGCTTGGGAGCGGGCAAGCCCAATCCACAGCGCGGCACTTGAGGGGACAGCTCTTGCCTTGGTAGCTGACTCGATACGCATTCGGAGTCTCTGCCACTTGGTGCTGAGCGCAGCATGGCAGCAGGGCCAAGCCTCCCCCACCCCCGGCAGTGACCGGAGGAGAAGGAAGAACAGGGGAAAGCTGCCTAATTCACCTGGGTCCAAGCCCAAGGCGACCAGCCAGCAGATCCTGGCCCTTTAAAGTGCCCTTCAGTGGCCGGGAGCCCTGCCTGCCCTTCCCATCCTCATTCCCTACCACCTGCAGGAGAGGAGGCTGGGCAAGTTCTTAAGGGCGCCTCCTACCCAGACCTGACCTTCAGGCTAGGTCAGGACCTCTGTTCCATACCCTCTCAGCAGGCCACACCCCCTTTCAGAGTACTCATGTCAACCATAATTGAATCATTATTTGGATACTAGTCATTGAATGTCTGTCGTCCCCCCCCCCCCGCTAGATTAAGCCCTACACGAGAACAGGAATGGGGTCTGTCTCCTCTGTCTCTGTGTCCGCACAACACAGCATTGTGCTTGGCATGTAATAGATGTCCAAAAAATGTGTTGAAAGAAAGGATAAATGAGTGCCTCCCAGCCCACTGAAGTGGGTTTGAATGAGACAGCCCCCCACATTGGGCCCTACTGCCAAGTTGGAGAGGACAGCTGGCCTGCGCTCTCTCAGCACCTTTCAGGCCCAGGTCTGGGCCCCAGGCCCCAGCTCAGGGACTCAGTGAGCTCACACCTCCCCCCTACCTCCAGTGCCCTCCTCCACCTGCATGGCTGCCCAGGCCGCCCACCAATCCTAGCTGGCCAGCCACCGAGTGTCCTGGGGCCTCTCCCAGGAGGGGCTGAGAAGTAGGTCCCCATGATTTCCCATCAGCTGTTGGAAAGCAAAACTCTCAGGGAGATTTTAGAGGCTGAGGAGGAGGAAGCCTCATTACCGTCTCAAGAGCCATATTATCCCAGAGTCGGGAGTGATCTAGGAACGTGGGCCTGATAGCTTTAGAAGCAGAGAGGAAAAAAAAGCATAGACAGTGGTGATAGCGCACATTCTTGTTTCATTACGCTCCCTCACGTTGGGTATGAACATTGTATATACTCTTTCGGACATGTATCTTATCATTTTAAAAACGTTAAAGTCATGTAGTATTATTATGGAACACAGATTCTGGACGTGAAGGCTGTTCATTTCCCAGCTCTGCCACTCACTAGATGCATGAGCTGAGCTTGGATATTCAGCCTCCCTTTCCCCCAGCTTCCTCAGAAGGAAAACGGGCTTAATAACAGTCCCTACCTTGAAGGTGTGTTGGGAGGGACAATCCTGGGGCTGCCAGTAGGCACATGGTAAGCGTATTAAAATGTGTGTGTGGGTATTAGTGGAGCTGCACAGGGCTCTAGAGCAAGGCATAGAAAAATGACAGCAGGAAATAACCCAAAATGTGAACAGGATTATATCTGGGTAGTGGATGCTGGAAAATGTAGTTTTGGTTTTTTAATCCTTTCTGGAGCTCCCAGATTTCTTAGAATGAGCTTGAGTAACTTTTGCAAACAAAAAAAATTCTCCATGATTTTACACATGCATAGTAGCCCCACCAATGTTAAGTCATCAAGACATAAAAGCAAACACATTTAAAAGGGGGTAACAAGAGCGAGGTTCCTAGTCACTACGCCCCCAAACATCTGCCGAGGGGGGGACAGAGGGAAGCAGAAACCCCTCTGCTCTGCCACTTCAGCCTTCCCTAGTCTGCCGACGCCCCCACTGGCCCTGGGTTCCCCTGCAGGTGCTCTAGCCTCTACTATGCCACAGTGTTCTTGAGTCCTGGCCAGGAGGCTGGCATGGAGGGGCTGGGCCCAGCTCGTAGAAGATGGCATTAATACCACTTCAGTGAAGCCTGAACTTCTTCAGAGCTGCTGCCTTCTACAAGAGCTTGTGGGTGGAGGACAGCGGCTGGCCCGATGGTACCTACAATAGCAGCTGGGGTGGGGAGGGGGCTGCACATCTGGGGGCCAGGCCCGGGCTGAGGAGACTGGCAGAAGGGAAACAGAGACGGCTTTCTGCCCAGCTCATGAATCGGAGCTGGGAAAGCAAGGAAGAGTGTGATCTGGGCTGGATGGGGGCCAGGGCCCGGGACAGAAATAGGCCACTGGGTTTCCAGATCAGTGTCCTGCTCTGCCTGCCTGGCTGGGCCACCTACGTGGACTGTCCTCACCTTGTCTCCTCACCTGGTGTTATCTTCACAGGACTCATCACCGCTTGTTGGTATATGAGCTATTTGTTGTGTACTGACTGCCCCACTTCTAGGAAGGATGATCCTGAAAGGCAGACACTTTACCTCCTCTGTTCACCACAGCCACACCCCAAGGCCCCAGAATAGTGTCTGGCACATGGCGGTGCTTGATCCATCTTTTTTCAATGGCCGGGTGAGTGCCCACCCCTTGACCTGGGATTTGAGAAGTAGCTAGGGCAGGGAGACATGAGACATCACTCTCATTCCAGTCAATGAGACAGTGGAAGCTCAGAGAAGTCCAAGGACTTGCTGATGCTACACACACAGCTAGGAGATGGCAGATCTTAGGTGAGACCCGGGTGACAAAGTTGAATGTTCTTTTTTCAGTATTATGCTGCCTCTTTGAAAGAAATCAAGTGGGTTGGCTATGTGGCAGGCGCCGCCTGGGCACCCCTGTGGGCACAGGAACTACAAAGACAAAGTGCAGTCCTGGATATACCCAGGCCGAGTGAGCCCTGAGGTGGCACCGGAGGTTTGCTTTGCTGCTGGCAACACTTACTTAGGAACAGATTTTGGTCTTATTTAGGAAGTGGTTTTGGTCACGTGGCACCTCTGGAGGCCTTGGCTCTGCTGAGGGAGATCTGACCAAGCCATTCCTGCTGACTGGCCTCAGTGTTGCAAGTTAGGAAATGGGCACAGAGCATGGGAATAGTGTTTCTACTTAGGCTACATGACTAGAATGCATGGGGCCTCCTTTGGTGCCTGGGTTACAACTCAAATTGGGGAAAGGGGACCAAACAAGGGCCTGGCTGTGGGCTGGACAGGTCAGAGGGCATGTGGTGTGGGGAAGAGAATGTCCTGGTCTATTGTCCGCCCAGGCGGTGGGTAACCAGGCTTCGGACACAGACATTCTGGCCGAGATGGAAGACACTTGCTTCTGGGTCTGAAGCAGCTGCCCCACCTCACCAGGTCAAGTGTTGTCCCCAGGCTCTCTGAGAGCTGAGCCTGTCACCTCCCCACGTCCATGCAAAGGCAGGGCATGGCTCTCTGGGAGCATACTACTTCCAGGGTGCAGGTTACACACACCATGTGCACAGACGCAGCCTTTAGCGTGGAGCCTGGAAGCTCAAGCCCCTAAGTCCCATGGAACTTTGGGGGCCCATCACCTTAGACAGCTGGCTGAGTGGGCCTTGCTCTGCCCTGCAGGGCCCAGAAGAGAAGACGGAGACCATAAGGGCTCCAAGGATGATGGGTGAAGTATGGGAAACATGATGGCTGGGCGGGGGGCACCCTCACACTGACCCTTGCCTGATCCAGGCCTGCAAAGCAGACCTAGGTCTCATCCAGACCAGCCTGATCGGGCAGGGAGAGGCTTTCCTGGGGGCCCTGGGGTCCTCTCCCTGGGAGTAGGTAGGCGGCATCCATGAAGCCTTTGAAATCTTGGCCGGCAGTCTGGTTTCCTGGAGTCCACCTGCCTGTGTGGGGAGGATCAGAACTTGGGGTTGATGGACAGGTAGTGGCCAGAAATAGGAGGCATGTCAGGATGGTGCAGGTTTGGACAGAACAGAGGGTAAGGAAGGTGGATGTGCAAATAAATCCAGGAGGACAGGGAGGAAGGGTGGCCAACTGTACCTGGAGCAGACTAGGGGTCCCTGGTGGGCCCCACAATATACTTTGGTCCATGCCCTGTGGCTTTTCAGCCCTGCTAGTGGTCCAGGCATGCTGGGTCATTGAGACACTGGGGAAACGGAGACTCCAAGGAGAGAGGTGAAGGGCCAAAGCAGGGCTCTGGGGTCTTCCCTCCAGTTGTGCACCAGCTCTGCCGCCGTGCTGGGGTCCCAGCAGTGTTTGAGGACAAAGCTTATCCACTGTTGTGCCAAATGGGTTACAGCTCTAATGAGATATTCACCCTCCCACCCGGCGGGGAGGCCCAGTGAGGTGAGACGTAGTCTTAGCCCCGCTTACCCTAGTTTGCCAAACAAATAGTATTGTTTTCCTGTGTGGCCAGAATGAAAAGCGCTGGGATTTGTGGGCCCGGACGCGGCTGGGACAGCTGTGGCCCGGCTCAGGCCCCATCACGACTGCCGCACGTTTGCCTGCCACTTCCCTTTGCTCTTCTGGGCTTCTGCCTTTGCTGCTTTTCTCTCTCAGCCCTTGACTCTGTTTTGGTCTCCATTTCTCTGTCTCTCTGCCTCTAGGCCTTTCCCTGGCTTATCTCTCCATTTTTCACTGTCTCTCTAATTCTGGGTCTCTCTCAAATCTCTCTCTGTCTCTGCCTTTCTGTATGTTTCTCTGTCTTGTTTTTCTCTCTCTCTTAGTCTCTCTCTCTCTCTCTCTCTCTCTCTCTCTCTCTCTCTCTCTCTCTCTCTCTCTCCCTTGTACTGGTTCTCACTGTCTCTTTGGCCCTGGCCTGCATCCACTTTTTTCTGCCTCTGCTTTTTTCCCCCATCTCTTTCTGAGTCTGTCTTTCTGTCTCTTACAGCCTCTCTGCCACCAAACCTGTGTGTGTCAGACCTGCTCTGTTCTGTTCCTGGGCAGCAACTTCCATTCCCCCTCACTGGATAAAATGGAAACTCCAATGGCAGGCTCACTCAGTCCAGCCAGGATTGGGCTGCGACAGTGCAAGCCACCCCTATTATGGGCAGGGGAGGTGGTACAGACACAGGAAGGCACAATCCCCATGGCAGATCACCCCAAAATTTCCCCCACGGCTGCCGTGAGCCACCTCCTTCAGACTAGCTCAATCCCATAAGCTGCTGCAGCCACGGTGGGACCCTCGGGCAGTGACACAAAGCTAGCGTCTCAGTTCTAGATCTTAACTCTACCACCTAGTGAGTATGTGATCCTTAGTTAGCGAAGGTGCCCCTCTGAACACTGGTTTCGGGGCACCCTAAGTCCTACTCTGAAGGGTGGTTCTATAGAGGAGGAGGATGCCTGGGAAGGGGCAAGCACTGTGCTTGGCACCAGGAGGGGCTGGGGTGAAGAATTCTGAGTCTCCTTGGACAAGTTAGCAAGGCTCTCTGGGCTGCGACTTCACCCCGATTCTTTCAGGAGGGTCAGCAGGAAGTAGGTGGTGACCACAGTGGCAGAGGTGGTGGTGGCAGGGCCAGAGGCTGGGGCCCCACCAAGGTCAATCTGGGTGGGCAGCTGGGGTGGTGGTGGGGGCCGTCCTGCCTCTGAAAATGTGTGATCTTCCCCCGCCCCAAGATGCTTTGAGTCATACACAAACAGCTCCGCACCTCAGCCTCCCTCATCCCCCAGCCACAGACACATTTGGAATTTGCAAAGTTTGGTTTGTGCTATTTTTCATTACTGTGAGTTTCAGAAACGCCCACCGCCAGAGCCAGCCTGGGAAGGGCAATTTCTCTCGCACGGAGTTTGAGAGGGTCGGTGCTGGTGGGCCCCTGAGAGGTGCCTAGGCCAGTCTTACCGCTGCCCCCCACAGCCTGACAAATGGGACTTTGGCCTGAAGAAAGGGACTGCCTGGTCACGTGGCCCTCTGCAAATCAGGGACAGAGCTGGGCCTAGACTCCAGGCCTCTCAACTGCCATTGTTTCATGGCTTATTCACTGGCTTGCGTTCTCTGTGTTCTCTCATCCCTCTCTCTTTCTGCCACTGTCTTCTCTCTCCATCCTTGTCCTTCACTATGTAATGCATTCTTCATTCCACAATAAGAATCGGAACTGTTGACACCCCTAACTCATTGGGGCTTCCTTCAGCACCCTCTGGCCTGCCCTGCCACAGATGGGCCACTTGCTGGCTGGCCCTGTGTGTGTGGGTTCCATTTTCTGTGGCATAGCCTCTTTCTCACCCCCTCAACCAGGCAGTGTCAGCATCAGACCAGGCCCCCAGGCAGGCAGCCCAGGCCCCACATGTGTCTGGGGTAGTCTGGAAATAGGGCATCAGCAGACCTCCTTCCCATCTGCCCATCCACCGTGCCAAGCCTGACAGTCCTGCCAGGGGCGGGGGAGCGTGAGATTTGTGGACACCCCTACCCTACCCCCTACCTAAGCCTGCCCAGATTAGAGGCAGGAATTCATCCAGTTGGGGCCTGGCTCCTGAGCACACGTTCCAGCCTCTGTCCGCAGCCTAAGCAGGCTAGAGGGTGGATACACTGAAGAGTGGGTCTCAGAAGTCCTGCCATAGCCCTACGTGTCAGGGCCAGTGGGTGAGACTAACGTCCCTCTAGCCCCTAGAAATAAGCCAGGTGGGAGCTCCTGTCTAGAGTCACGTAGGTGGCATCTACAGCACATGGCCAGATAGTGTGATGTCGACTTGACAGGGATACCTTGTACCAGAGAGGATGGGCAGGGTCTGTCATCAGGCACCCAGAGAGAGAGCCCTCTAGGGGAGCAACGGGCAAAGCACGAGCCTCAGAATAGACAGATTTGACTTTAAATCCACGTTGGGATGTCCTTGCTGGGTGGCCTTGGCCAAGCTACTTAACCTCTCTCAGCCTAGGTTTTTCCACAGGTAGAAGGCTGGCCTCTCACCATTTAAGGTTCCAGGAGGGCAATGGTTACTAGGCACACCCAATTGGGGGATACCTGGGGAAGAGCTCCCACAGAGGCCGGGGCACCATGAGGAGTGAGCCAGGGAAGAAGCAGTGGATGTGGTGGCCCAGAGAGCTCCTGTATACCTGAAGGCTGGGCTCCAGGAGGCCAGAGCACCCAGTCTGCTTGGGCGTCCCCTAGGTTCGGGGTGTGCAGGGGTGGGCGAAGGAACATCTGTTTAGAGGAGACAGAGCAGGCTACTGAGGAGACCAACTCTTTGGCCCTCCAAGGTCGCCAGCACCATCACCAGCTTAAACAGTGTCCCAGTGCAAATTAGCAAAAAGGGTCCCTGCAGCCCTGCACCAAGGCACCAGGCCCCTCCCTGCCCTGGTGGACACAGTGTCCTAGTGGAGGGTCTCAGACGGGGGTGCATGCTGTGATGGGGAAAAAAAAGGCAAGAAAAAAAAAACATGATGAGTGAGGGCAGCAATTTTTAGTATGGTGCTAAGGGATTCTTCCCAGTTGACAATTGGGGAGACATAGGAACAGACAGGCCCAAGGTCACCTTGCAGGTGTTGGCAGAACTGGGGACAGAACGCAGAGGCCTATAGCCTCATGCCCCTCCCTTCACCAAGTTGTCACCTGGGAGCCGGCGCCCTCATACTCTCGCCCTTGCTTGGTCCTGCTTTCCACGTGCCCACACAGGCAAGGGACCCCTGGCCTCTTTGCCCTTCCCTCTTTAGGCAGCAAAGGCTGCTGGGGCCAACTCAGCGCCAGCCAGACACAGTTCTGTCAGATCCCTGTGCAGTTGTGGGGAGGAGGTGTGGGCCCTGGGCAGTGGGAGCGTGTTGGGGGCCAGGAACTTCCACGGGCAAATGGTGTCTATGAAAATATTGGCTGCTGAGAGCTCCAGCTGTGGGGGCCAACAATACCCCCACGGTCCAGATGTTGGCTTTGCCCTGCCCCCATAACCAGATTTACAAAGAACCTCACAGTCTATCTCAGCAAAACACTAGATTGTAGGGTTGGAAGGAGACTGGAGGGGCCCCCCAGTGCAAGCCACAGAAAGCTGGTAGGCTCAGTCCTCGGCCTCCAAGGTTGTCTGGACAGCAGGGGTCACTCCTGGGCTGAGAGTGTCCCAGGGAAGGTGGGGCCACGGGCTCCCTGGTCAAATAGCCCAGGTCTCCTGCTCACAAATGCGACTGAGTCCAAGTGGAGAAGCAAGGCGGTGACCCTGTGACTCGAGGGCTCTCCGCGGAGGGTGCGAGCCCTTGTTCCTGCAGGTGTGTGCATAGGATCTGCACTCCCAGAGCAGCTGGGGGCACTGTACCGAGGTGAAGCCTGAGCCTTTCTTTCCCGTTTCTGCCAAATCGGCAGCTTCTCCTTGCTGTAAGATGCGGGGCGCTCTGGTCTACCCCCATCGCCAGCGCCAGGAGGGTCTGGAACCTGCTCCCCCAGCCTCCCAACACAGTGGGCCCAGCCCAAGGTCTTGAGGGGAACACTCCCACCCCCACCAACACTTCTCCTAATGCATCCTTGCTGGCCGGCTGGGAACCGCAGACGGGCGCTGTGACAAGAGGGGAGATAAGGGGGCTCTCACATTTCCCCCGGCTGGGCTCCTGGGCCGCCAGCATTCACGCTGGCTGATTTCAACATGAAAGGGCCCCTTGAGGAGAGCCCCCCTCCCTTTCCCCCTTCCCTCCGCTAAGCCCCACTCCGAAGCTAACCACTGTCTGAGCCGCCCTCCCTCTGGAGCACCAGCTCTGCCGCTGGCCTGCCTGCCAAGCTTTCCCCCAACTGCGTCAGCCTCACCTCAGCACCCCGCCCTCCAGGGTGGGAATCCCGGGGAGGAGAGGGGGCGTGAATAAGGCTGTCCCCCCAGCACCAAACTGGAGAAAAGAAAGGGGGGCTTGCAGCCCTGACCGATGCCACAGGACCAGGGTCTGCTCTGCAGACACAACCCAGCTGACCCTAGGCCACTATTCTAAACACATCTTTGGGAGGGATGGCTCTTAGGAGAGGCAGCCCCCCAACCCCAGATCCAAAGAAGGCCAGAGCATTTGCAGGATCTCTGGGCACTCAAGGGCTCAGTCTCAGGCCTCTCACCTGGCTCTTTTTCTGAACTGCCTGAGACAAGCACCCTTCAAACCCCACTGAAACATCTCATGTTTCTGCCACCAGCGGCCTTCCAGTTATCTGCCCTCAATCTTTTATGCTCCAACTTTGAAAACGTTTTATTTTGAACTAATTTTAGACTTACAGAAAAGTTGCCAAAAATAGAACAGACAGCGCCTGTACATCCCTCACCCAGCTTCCCCTGATATTAACATCTTACATAACCTTGGTACACTCATCAAGCAATTAACCTTGGTCTCATACTACTAACTACACTACAGATCTTATTTGAATTTCTGAGTTTCATGAGTTTTCCCACTCATGTCCGTTCTCTGGGTCCCATGTTGCGTTGAGTTGTCATGTATCCTTAGTCTCCTCCAACCTGGAACAATTCCTCAGTCTTTCTTCATCTTTCATGATCTCGACGCTTCCCTTGAAGCGTACCAGTCATCTGTTTTATAGACTGTCTTTCAATTTCAGTTTGCCCGATGTGTTCTCATGACTAGAGGAAGATTATACATTTTTTGCAAAAGGAACACAGAGATGATGTTGTGTCCTTCTCAGCTCATCCTATCAAGAGGTTCGCTAGTCAATATGTCATATTGCTGGTGATGTTTACTTCAGTCACTTGGTTAAGTTGAGGTTTGCAGGGTTTCCCCACTAGAGAGTTACCGTATTTCCCTTTGATGTGGAGCTGACAAGGATCTTGGGAAGACACTTTGGGACTAACATGCCCTGTTTCTCCTCAAATGTTCTGTCTGTCCACTAATTGTAGCATCCACTGATCGGTCAACGCTTATTACTGTGACAACTTCCTCACAGTCATGTTCTCTTTCCCTGTTTCTTTCTACATCTATTAATTGGAATTTCACTGTAAGAAAAAAGATGCCTTTTCTTCTGCATTCAATTATTTATGTTAGTATGGGCCAATGGGTATTTGTTTTATTCTATGACTTAAAATCCAATATTATGTTCTCCCTCAAGAGGGGAGGGTATAACTCCCCGCTCCTTAAGTGTGAGCCATGCATAGTCTTCCTTCCATAAGGGCAGTGAGGAAAAGCAGGGGAAAGTGATGTGGAGACGCCTCACAAACACTGCCTCAGCCAGGTGACCCCAGGTAACTCCATCGGTCAATAGATAAGTCTTGTGAAGGGTGCTTCACCTCTTGATACTCCCCCCACACCCATTCCCTACTCTAACCATGAGAAAAGCATCATGATGGTTTCAAATTCAAATTAAAGGACATTCTACCAAATACCTAACCAATACTCAAAATTGTCAAAGTTCTCAAATAGCAAGGGAGCTTGAGAAACGGTCACAGACAAGAGAAGCCTAAGAGGGTACCAGGAATAGGACACTAGAACAGATAAGGTCATGAAGTAAAAAACGAAGGAAGCCTGAATACAGTGTGGGCCTTAGTTAATAATAATGCATCAATATCAGTCCATTCATGTGCCACACTAACAGTGAGATGTTAACAACAGAAGAAGTTGGATGCTGGCTATATGAGAGCTCTCTAAATTATCTTGGCATCTTCTCTGTAAATCTAAAAGTATTCTAAAATTTCTTTAAAAAATATCAGCACTATCACTATTTTCTGCTCAAATTGGTCTCACTTTGGCTATTAAGATCTCTTTCAGCTCAGCTCCTGAGTTCTTCCAATAAGTCCCCATGCTTTTCTGACCACTTCCTTATTTTCTGGCACCACAGATGGTCCCAGGCCTGATTCAGCCGCTTTTCCATTGAATGCTGGCTCTCTTTACTGGAGGATTTAGAAACCAAGATCTGGCCACTAGGTGTGCTTATTGCTACTGAGGCACCATTGCTTCTAGGATCTCACGGCTCATAGAGCTCGGAGTCTATGCATGCATACCAAGCCATTTTGCTGCAATTAAAAAAAAAAGTTATTTACTCTTGTTCTGTCCTCAAGAGATTTACTTCATTTCCTGTAACTGCCTCATGATAATCCTTAGCAGGGATGGACCAAAATCTTATTGAACCAGTTCCCTATTTGTGGCTTTTCATAGTATTGTATACTTTATTTAATATCATCAAAGTGTTGCAAACCCTGCACATAGTCATGCATTTCTCCAGGGCAGTCACTGAAATAGAAACTGCTGTGTCAAAATGTCTGGGCATCTGAAATGTTCATGGAAGTTGCCGATGTTCCTTCTGAAGTAGCCGTTCTAATTAACTGCCCACTGTTCAGATTTGCTTGGGGCTGGCCGAGTGGTTCAGTTGGTTAAGAGCTCGCTCAAGAGTGCGAGCTGAGCTCTGAGCAACAGCAGTTCGAGGCCCCGCCCGAGCTGAGCTGCCAACAGGTGGCAGGATGGCTCAGCTGAAAAAAAAAAAAGACTTGCTCATGCGCCATTTCAGGGCCCAAGCTTCCCCAGTTCCCATCTCCCACTTCTGTCACTCGGTGTCGATGATCTACTTGTCATTTCTCTCATGCTTCCTGGTTTCTGCCTATGCTGTTTTTCCTTCTACCTGAAATGTGCTTCCTCTCGTAGCAGCATGATGAACTTCTATTCATTCTTCAAAGCCCGTCTCAAAGGGTACCTCTTGTGTGAAGTCGTTCTGAACTTGCTGCCCAGGCGGGCAATTGGTGACTCCCTGCTCAGTGCTCCCACAGTGAGCTTTCTGATAACATCTTGGCACTTTGGGGAGGTGGCTGTCTGTCCCACTAACTTCTATGGTCTTTACAGACTGGCCCAGCCTGTATTAGGTCCAGAGGAGGCTGCTGGGAGTGTTTGCTGAATGAATGCATGAGCTTCCTTCCCATTGGCTCCAGATAGCTTATTTTTTTATGGACTCTTAACTAAGAGTCTGGTCTGAGACCAAAATTTTTAAAAAGTTCATACTTATTCCCTCCCACACCCCATTCCTGTGTATATACACAGACAGGCACACATACACACTCAGGCGTCCTCCCAAGTCTGTGTAGGCAGTGTATGTATATATGGGTGCATGTGAGAGTATCTGTGTATTAGAAAAAGGAGAGGGAGGGAGAGGGAGAGGGAGAGGGAGAGGGAGAGAGAGAGGGAGAGGGAGAGGGAGGCGGAGGGAGAGACAGAGAGAGAGAGAGAGAGAGAGAGAGAGAGAGAGAGAGAGAGAGAGAGAAGAAAGAGATAGGAGAGAAAGAGGAAAGAGAAGGCCGTTTAAAGTGAGAATTTCATGGGTTACCAAGATACAACGAGGCCCTTTAAATGAAGGTGTCTTAATAGCTGGCACCTGTCAATGTGCTATTACCTCTGTTGCTGAGCAGGACAGAGTTGAGGAGCTTTAGCTCCAAAGAAAGAGAAATATTTGCTGACAATATAGGCAAATGCCAAGCAAGCTGCTCTGTGAAGGTCAGATCCACTGGGTTCTCATTCACTTTCTTGTCCCAGGCCACCATGGTGAACCATCTAGTCTTTCAGCCAACTCCCCAGTTGCTCAAAGCAGAAACCTAGGAGCCATCTTTTACATCTCTCTCTCTCCCTCACCCCCACATCCATTCAATCACCACAGCAAAGTGAGTCTACCTCTTAAATACCTTGTGAATCTTCCACTTGTCTCTACTTCCACTGCTGCCACTGGAGGTCTGTTGCCCATCATCTGTCATGGCTACTAGTGTAATAGCTTCCTCATTGGCCTCCCTGCTTCCTACTTTGTCCCTTCTAACTCTCCAGACACCAGGGATTTGAAAGTTTGTTCTATAAAACAAATTTGATCTTGTCACATCCTTGCTTGAAAGTACGTGGCCTACAGGTTCAAGTTCAAACTATATTTAAAGTCCTTCTTCACAGTTCAGATGGAGGTCCACAAATATCAAGTCCTTGTGTGTGAGACACTGGGATCGAGAGGGCAGCAAACACAATTTCAGCCCTCAAAGGGTGCATGTTGCTGCCCTCACCAGCTCCTACAGTCCTTGTAGGAGCACAGGACACAATAGAGACATCAACTTCTATTTGACCCTTAGATTATGAGCTTTGTTAGTATCTTACTCTCCTCTGCTGCTCATGGTGTGTCACAGAACCTGGTGCACAACAGGGCCTTCATCACTGTAGTTGGATGGATAGTTGGATGGATGGATGGATGGATGAGGGGTGGGTAGGTGGATGGATGGATGGTTTGGTGGGTGGATAGATGGGTGGATGGACTGATGGACAGAGAGACAGATCTGATGGGTTAAACAAGGTCCACCAGGATAGATTGAGATTAATCATAGAATGTCACTAAATTAGAGAATGCAGGAGGAGGAAACAAGACTCAAGAGGTTTGTCCAAATTCACACCTCTGACAGAAACCTTGAGAATTAGGGGTTCTATCATTTCTATTACACAGGTGAGTGAATAGTGGTTCACAGATGTGAAGTCACATAGTGACCAGTGTGGCAGGGATTTGAACCTAGACCTGCCTGGCTCCAAACACCATGATTTTTGTACATTATCACATTACAAATAGTATAAGGCATTTTGTACATTATCACATTACAAATAGTATAAGATGATAGCCATGATATCATCCTAAGAGGTGGAGGTTGAATATAGATTTTTGTGTCTGATGGACCTGAGTTCAAGCCTAACTTTTTATCATTTTAAATCTTTCACTCATTTAAAAAGTATTTCCAGACCACCCACTGTGAGTGTGAGTGTCATGTGTGTGTGTGTGTGTGTGTCGTGTGTGTGTGTGTGTGTGTGTGTGTGTGTGTGTGTCCAGTCGCTATCTGGCACCTCCATCCCACAAGCCCCATCCATGGACATTTGCACCTGTGCTGAGGCTGCTTGATGCTAGTGCAGGCTGAGCCCAATGGAGTGGCGTCTTCTTCCCTGATCTCATTGAGTTAAGAAAGTAAAGATCCAGTGGACACAGCTTGGACTCCAGAATAGTTGGCTCTGGGTTCGAATTTGAGCACTTCCAATTAGAAACTTAGTGACTCATCTCTCTTCAGCTTGCTGGGAAGGCAATAGAAGCAAGTGAAAGTGGACATGCCCCCTGGACCAGAAAGTGCTGAATGCAGAGAGCAGATCTTTCACTGCTGGCCCAGGAGGCTGGGTCTTTCACATGAGCGCAAGGCAGTTTGCCCGAGGTTCCTCTGAGGGAGCCAGGAGCTGAACTGTCTCGGGCTGAGCATGTCAGGGGAAGGGAATCACTGTTCATGGCATGCTGCTCATGCTGGAAGCTGTGCTGAGCACAGTAGATGCGTGGGCTCAGCCAATGTACACAACAGTGCTGTGAGCTAAGTACTATTCCCATACCCATTTTAGAAATGAGAACACTGAGGCTTAGCGTGGTGGGCTGATTTGCTTGAGGCTGCAAAACCACTCCTGGTGAAGCAGGGACTTCGCCCTCAGCCAGCTGTGACTGCACAGCCTGCATTGTTTCTCTGCCACAAGGAGTCAGCCGAGGGTGGGGGTGGGTGGTGGGTACAGGGTCAGGGAGAGAGGAGGCGGAGGGGTGTGGACAGGCAGACTCCTACCACAGGAGTAGTGTCCCAGGAGGAATGCAGACAGTACCGGAAACCCAAACAGCAATTTTCTAGCCCTGGGAAAATGGCCTGTAGTTTGGGCTGGCATGCTCAGTGTGGGGCTGTGGGAGGGGAGCTCTCGGGGCCATCCCCTCCCCTCAGCCTGAGACACCCTATGTCAGTCATGGAATCTGCAAAAGTCAAGTCTAGGAGTCTTTAGAGACCTCTGAGACCCCACTGCTCATTTGAATTACATGGGGGTCAGCCAGCCAAGCCTGCATCTATCTCCAGAAAGTCAGATGTCACAGGTTTGGGGTACAGCCTGGCCATCTGAGTTTTCCAAGGCACCAGTGAGGTAGGTAATAGAGTGTCCTCAGAGCCTCCAGGGGTGGGAACACAATAGTTCTTACTGGGTGGGAGCTAAAAAGCATCAGTACTGTGCTGGGTCCTACTCCCCACACCCAAGCCTGGGGCCCACCGTTACTTCCTCTGCAGCTGATAGAAGGATCAGGAGCCCTGGGTTTGGGTCCCACCTCTGCAGTTAACTTTTTTTTTTTTGTGAGGGCAGTGTCACTGGCCCTCATATGTGGGACCCGAACTGGGGCCGCTGGCTTCCCAAGCCAGCAGTTATCCACCGCGCCACTTGGCCGGCCCTGCAGTGAACATTTTTTGGACCTTGGGCAAGTCCCTTTCTCTCTCTAGGCCTCAGTGTTACTCACCTACAAAATGAGATTAGACTCAAATGTCTCTTAAACTAAGATCTCTTCCATCTCTCACATACGTTGGTTATAGAAAAGATAGTATTCAGGGATCTGGGTTGTGATCGTAGCTCTGCATTTGATGTGTCTGAGTCATGCAGTTTCCTGCTCTGTAGAATGGCTATCATTGCTATGTGACCTCTGCCACATTTTTGGCTCTTTCTAATAGGTTTATGTCCCCTCTCCCCTAAACTAAAGTGCATAGGGATGGGGCATGGTCTCTACTCAGAAGGCTTATGAGTCTCTGATTCTTGCTCTGTCTGCTCCAGCTCCCCTGAGCCCCAGAACAGGGTCAGATGGACTGGAAGCTTTGGGGCAAATGGTCCCTGCCAGGATAGAGGGAGATTGTCTGCACCTGGGCCCAATCTCTCCACTTCCACTGAACATCAGTGGGGGTGTGAGGCCTCCAGGGAGAAGAAAGGAAGCAGTCAAGTCAGGGAGCCAGCCTGGGGGGTTGGTGCTCCTGCCCAGAACCAGTGGGGAGGAAGGTGGGGCCAGCCTGCATGTGTGGGGTCCTCTAGGGGAGCACATACCCTAGAAGACCCTCTCTGTCCTCTCTGGACAGCAGCTATAACAGCCACCTTTTCTCCAAGGCCTTCTGTGAGCTGAATCATCTGTCCATATGATAGCTCTGAATCCTCTAACAGCCCTGGGAGTGAGCCAGTCTTATTTAGTCCCATGTCACATATTGCAGAAGAGGCTGCTGACACAGAGACGGAAGGGACTTGCCCAAAGCCACACAGTCAGCATGGCAGCCTGGATTGGAACCCAAACAAGCTGACTGTTGAGCCACTGTTATTTCCACCTCACCCAGGGACCTCCAATAATAGCAAGAACATTTACGTAGTGCTTCCTATGTGTCAGACATTGTTCTAAGGGTTTCATACATATACCGGGGCTGACAAAAATGTATACAAGTGGACACTTTGGTCAACGTTGCTCAAGCAGTAGTTCACCATAATCAGAAGTGTCTGGATGCTGATGGGAACCACTTCGAGCACCTCTTGTAATTGCAGAAGTCAAAAGTGACTTGTATTCATCTTTTGTTATAGGTATATATTGAGTATTACAATTTACTATGGTTTTCCTTTCTTAAAATGTGTATACAGCTTTTGGCCCCCTCTGTGTATATGTATTTTACCTGTACAACAACACTAACAAGCCAGGTAGTTAGTATTCCGGGGGTACACCTGAGAACACTGAGGCCCAGGACGTTCAAGTAACTTGCTCCTATAGTCACAAGTTAATACATGGAGGAGTTGGGCCTCACAGCCCATGCTGTATAGAAGGAAGCTCGATCCACACATACACATATCCCCTACTTACCCCAAGCACTGCACACCTCAGTCTTGGCCCTTGCTTTCCTCCAGGTGGCTGTTTACAGTTGTGTGGCCTGGGACAAATAAGGTACTTCATCCTTATTTTTCTGGGCCTCGGTTTACCCCTAGAAAGTGGGATAATTGGACCAAGTGATCTGTAAGGACCTTCTCTGCTCTGCCATATCATTAATCTTAGACTCAACCCCCATGCCTCTGGCTGGGGGCTAGGGCCTCGGGGCACCTCTCCTCTTTCTTCCACCCTCTCTCCTTTCCTTGGAGTTAGTAATGGCTCAGGCCTGAGCTTTTCAGGGACAAAGGAAATTTAGTCCAGCCAGGCCTAGCGCAGGAAAATGGTTTCACGTGATAGAGGGGTCCAGCTGCCATCCACGTCCTTACCTGTCAGCCCATCCCCTGGTGTGTGTGTGTGTGTGTGTCTGCCAAGCTACCTTCCAGACTCCTAGCCTCAGGGTCCTGTTCTCTGAGCCCTTTTCTTCCAGCTGCCCAGCAGCCTAGCTTCCCAGGTCTGTCGTCAGCTTTGATTCATTGTTGCATCTGGAACCTGGAGCCAGCAGTGGTCCTGGCCATAGTGACCCCTCCCTTCCCCTGAGCTGCTCTCAATGACGGCAGTCACTAACACAAGAATGTACTCATTGCCACCAGAGGGATATTCTGGCCACAGCACAAAGAATGCTCTCCAGTTGAAGAATGACAAAATACCACCCTGGAGCCCAGCTTGGCCGCATCCTAGACATTTAGCTCTGGACAAGTTCCTCAACTTCTCTGAGCCTCAGCTTCCTCATCTCTACAGTGAAAAACATGATTAGGATCTCAGTGAGCTGCTGGAGGGTTTCAATGTTGTAAGTGCATGACCATCTCAGAGCACAGTGCTTGGATTGGAGTAGGAGGTCAACAAATATGAGTTAGCTTTGAATCCCACATCTGTATGATCTTAGGCAAGTCAATGAATCTCAGTCTTCTGAGCTCAGAGACAAGTATAAAAATTCTTGTCCAATGAGATTTTTATAAGGAAACAATGAGATAATGAATGTAAAATTCCTAGCATGGTGTCTGGCAGATGGTAGGGGATCAAAAATAGGTTACCCTGCTCCACCTAGCTCCATTCACAGAGATGAAACTAAGTGCCCCTAAACTTACATAAGTGCATAAAACTTTATGTGCCTAATAACATCAATATTACACAAATCCTTCCAGAGAATAGAAAAAGAAAGAAACTTTCCCAACTCTTTTTGTGAGGCTAGCCAAATAACTAGACAAATCTTGATACCAAAGCTAAATAAGGGCATTATAAGAAAGAAATGTTTCAGATCAATCTCTGTTGTAAACATGAATGAAAACTACCCCCGCCCAAAAAAAATTAGGAAATGGAATTTTAAAAATATATTAAAAGAATAATTCCTTATAACCTAGTGAGGTGTATGCCAGGATTTCAAGGGTGAAAAATCAATGAAACAAAAGACCTGCTTCTTTAAAAAGATCAATAAAATTGACAAACCTCTGGTAAGACTGACAAAGAAAAAAGAGAGAAGACACACATTACCAATATCAGGAATGAAAGAGACGATATCAATACAGACCCCGCAGACATCAAAAGGACAGTAAGGGAATACTATGAACAACTCTACACACATAAACTTGACAACATAAAGTGAAATGGGTCAATTTCCTGAAAAGCACAAACTACCACAACTTATCCAATATGAAACAGATAATTTGAATAGTCCTATAACTATAAAAGAAATTGAAATTATATTAAAAAACATACCCACAGAGAAATCTCTAGACACAGATGGTTTCACTGGAGAATTCTACTAAAAGTTTAAAAGACAATGAACACAAATTCTATATAATCTCTTCCAGAAAATGGAAGAGGAGGGGAGACTTCCCAGATCATTTTATAAAGCCAGAATTACCCTGACACCAAAACTGGACAATGTAGAGTAAACAAAAAGAAAACCACAGACCAATGTCTCTCATGAAAATAGAACATTTCTGAACAAAACATCAACAGATAGAATTCAGTAATATATTGAAAGAAATATATACCACAACCAAGTGGGGTTCATTCTAGGAATGCAAGGCTGGTTCAATACTAAGATATCAGTCAATGTAATCCACCATATTAATAGGCTAAGAAAGAAAAATCAATGAACTTGTCAATTGATACAGAAAATGCATTCTACAAAATCCAAATACACTTTCATAAGTAAAACACTCGAAAAATTAGGAAGAGTGAACTTCTTGAACTTCATAAAGACCATCTACAAAATCCTATACCTGACACCGTACTTAACAGTACTTAACTGAATGCTTATCACCCTAGATTGGGAAAAAGGCAAGCATGTCCACTCTCATCACTCTTATTCAAAAAGAGTCATGGAAGTTCTCGTCAGTGCAATAAGGCAATAAATTAAAAGAAAAAAGAAAAAGCAAATAGACTGGAATGTAAGAAATAAAACGGTTCTCATTTGCAGATGGCATGATTGTCTACATAGACAATACCAGGGCATTTACAAAAAAATATCTGAGAACTAATAAATAAATTCATCAAGGTCACAGGATACCAAGATAAGCATACAAAAATCAATTGTATTTATATGTACCAGCAATAAACATGTGAACACCAAAATTTTAAATGCAATGCCATTTATAATCTCTTCAAAAATAATAAAAGAAGTAATTAGGTGTGAATTTATGTAACTTTGCTAACAATTGTCACCCCAATAAACTTTAATTTAAAAATGAAATACTGGGCCGGCCAAGTGGCGCAGTGGTTAAGCGCTGGCTTGGGAAGCCAGCGGCCCTGGTTCGGGTCCCACATATGAGGGCCAGTGACACTGCCCTCAAAAAAAAGTAAAATAAAAAATGAAATACTTAGGTGTGAATATAATGAAACATGTATAAGACTTGTATGCTGAAAATTTAAAAATGCTGAAGAAAGAAATTAAAGAGGATGGGACATAGCCAGGTGTTCATGGATTGGAAGGCTCAACATAGTAAAGATGTCAATTCTCTCCAAATTGATATATCGGTTTAATGAAAGTCCTATCAAAATTCCATAAAAGTTTCTTTGTAGATATAGACAAGATTATTCGAAAATTTATATGCAAAAGCAAAGGAATGAGAATAGCTAAAACCATTTTGAAAAGGAAAAATATAGTGTGAGAAATCACTCTACCTGATTTAAACACTTATTATACAGCTACTGTAATCAAAGCTGTGGTATTGGCAGGAGAGATATATAGGTCAATGGAAGGGAATAAAGAATCCAGAAACAGATCTACATCAAATACATCCAACTGAAATTTGACAAAAGTGCAAAAGCATCTCAGTGGAGGAAAGATAGGCTTTTCAACAAATGATGCTGGAGCAATTGGACATTCATAGGCAAAAATATTAACCTTGACCTAATTGTCACACCTTACACAAAAGCAACTCAATGAATCACACATTTAAATATAAAACACAAAAGTACAGATCATTTAGAAGAAAATATGAAAAAAGAAGAAAACATGAGAAAAAATCTTCAAGACTTAAATATTGGTGAAGAATTCTTGACACCAAAAGCATGATACATAAAAGAAAAAAAGAGGATAAATTGGACTTCATTGAATTAAATACTTTTGCTATGTGATGAAAATGGATGAAAAGACAAACTACAAACTCGGAGAAAATATTTGTAAACTGTGTATTTAACATAAGACTTGTATCTAGAATATATAAAGAGCTCTTAAGACTCAACAGTAAAACAAAACAAAAGAAAACAAAACAAAATAAACAATTTGATTAGAAAATGGGCAGAAATCATGAAGAAACTTCTCACCCAAAAGGATATACAGACGGCAAATAAGCAAATGAAAAGTTAGTCAACATCATTAATGTAAATTAAAACCACAATGAGATTTCATTACATAGCTATCCAATGGCTAAAATTTAAAAAAAAAAGGTGGCAATACCAAATTCTAGCGAGGGTACAGGGAAACTGGATCCCTCATACACTGCTGGTGGGAATGTAAAATGGTACAGCCACTCTGAAAAAGTTTCACAATTTCTTATAAAACTGAACAAGCAAGTACCATAGACCCAATAATTGCACTCTTGGACAATTCTATCAGAGAATTTAAAACTAACCTTCACCAAAAAAAATTGTACATGAATGTTTATAGCAGCTTTCTTTGTAATAGCCCCAAACTGAGAATAGCCCAGATGTCCTTCAACATGTGAATGGGTAAGCAAACTGTGGTACACTCTTACCATAGAATACTGCTCAGTAACAAAAAGGAACAAACTACTGACACATGAAACAGCTTGGATGAATCTCCAGAGAATTTTGCTAGGTGAAAAAGCCAATCCCATATGGTTACATACTGTAGTATGATTCCATTATATAACGTTCTTGAAATGACAAAATTATGGAAATGGAGAACAGATTAGTGGTTGCCAGGGGTTAAGGAGGATGTGGGGTGGGAGGGAAGTAGGCGTGGCTATGAAAGGGCAACAGGAGGGATCTTTGTGGGGGTGTCCTGTATCTTGACTGTATCAATGTCAGTATCCTAGTTGTGATAATGGACCATATTTTTGCAAGATGTTTCCATTGGGAGAAACTGGGCAAAGGACATACAGGACCTCCCTGTATTATTTTTTACTACTCCATGTGATTCTACAATTATCACAAAATATATAAAAAAGTTTAATTTCAAAAATTAGCAAATGAAATTCAGCAATATATGAACAGAATAATTAATAATGATTAAGTGAGTTAGTCTGGGAATTCAAGGGTGGTTTAACAATAAAAAAATGAATCATTGTAAACACCTACCTGGAATAAAGGAGAAAATTATAACAGATGCATAAAAAAGCATTTTACACAATTGAGCACCTATCGTTCATGATAGAACCCTCAGCATCCTAGGAATAGGAGGGAGCTTCATCAGCCTTATGAAGAGCACCTACAAAACTCTTTAGCAATATAACATACTTAATGGTGAAATGTTGAAAGTTTTCATACACTGAGACTGGATATAAGACAAGGATGCCTACTCTCACCATTTCTATTCAATGTTACACTGAAGGTCCTACTCAGTGTAATAAAGCCAGCAAAAGGAATCAAAGATTTGAAAGCAGGAAGTAAAAATGAAGTCATTTGCATTTGACATGATTGTGTACAGAGAAAGTCCAGAAGAATCTATAGACAAACTGTTAGAATTGATAAGTGAATTTAGAAAAGGCACCGGATATAAGGTCAATAAGTAAAAATCAGTTGTATTATTATATACCAGCAAAAAAGAGAGAAAGAAAGTTTGAAAAACCCTACCATTTGTCATAGCATAAACATCAAATGCCTAGGAATAAATCTAATGAAAGATGTGGAAAGCCTCTATTCTGCAAACTAAAAAACATGGAGAGAAATTAAAAAAGACAAATAAATTAAAGGATAAACCATAGTCATAGATTAGAAAACTCACTAGTATAAAGATGTCAATTCTCCCCAAATCAATCTACGCAGTGAATGTGATCTCATTTAAAAATCCCAGCTTTTTTATGTGGTGGTAACTGACAAATTGGTCCTAAAATTCAGAGGGGAATGTAAAGGGCCAAGAATAGCCCATTTCATCTTGAAGGAGAACATAGCTGGAGGACTCTCACTAACAGATATCAAGACCTGGGAAGCTATAGTAATTAAGACGTTGTGGTATTGGCACAAGAGTATAGAAACTGACAAATGGCAAGAATAGAAAATTCAAAAACAGACCCACACATATACAATCACCCAATTTATGACAAAAATGACACTGTAGTACGTTGGAAACTTTTTAGAAAAATAAATGGTGCTGGGTCAGTTGGATAGCTGTGTGGAAAAAAAAAATTATCTTGACCCCTACCTCACATCACACATAGAAATCAATTCCAGATGGATTGCAGATATAAATATGAAATGCAAAACAATAAAGCCTTCAGAAGAAAATGTCGGGGAATGACTTTGTACCTACCCTTGGAGTAGACAAAGATGTCTTAGATAAGACGGGAAAATGCTATCCATGAAGAAAAAAGTTGATCATTGGATTATATAAAAATAAATAACTTCTGTTCATCAAAAGGCTGTGTTAGGAGACTGAAAAGACAACCCACAGAATGGGTGAAAATATTTTCAATAGATATCTCTGACAAAAGACTCATAATCCAGAATATATTAGGAAACCCAATAGAAAAATGTGCAAAGGACTTCGATAGAGACTTCAGAAAATAAAGAATGTCGAGGTAGCCGATAAACATGAAAAGGTGTTCAACTGAATTAGTCAAAAGGAAAATGCAAATTAAAACCATACTGAGATGCCACCATACACCCACCAGAATGGGCAAAATGAAAGAAAAGGGAAATCACCCAGAACTAGTGCAGATGCACAACAGCAAATACGCTCCCGCAGCGCTGGTGGGAGTGTAAGTTGGTACAAGCTCCCTGGACAACTAACTGTGAGGCAGTGTGTGCCCAAGCTGACATGGGCTTCCTCTATGACCCCGCAATTCTGTTACCAAAAGGACATGCACATGAATGCTTAGAACACTCCTATTTATAACAGCCCAAACCTGGAAGTTACCCAAGGTCTAGAAATTGCGGTCCCTTGGGCACCTGGGTGGAGGTTGAAATGGAGATGTCAGGAGAGAAGAGGGGAGATCTAGGAGGTGATGGAGAAGCAAGAGCTCAGGCTCAGGCCCTCAAACCCAAACCCTGGGAGATGGCTGCTCATCTGGCACAGGAGGGGGTGTGCGGTGGGTGTGGAGGATGAGTTTGGTTTGGTTGGCACTAGGATTGAGGTGCCTATGGGACCAGGAGAGAAGGCAATACAGAGATGTGTGACACTCGTTAGCCTGGACTTCTGTACCCTTCATTCACTAGAGGGTGGTGGGCAAATGTCATAATGAGACGGGAGATGAGCTCGAAGATAGGGCCTGCTGGTCTTTGGTCTGACCCAGGGCTGTGTGGAAAGCGACAGAAGGCCAAGAAGCAAGACCAGGTGCTCTGTTCTTTCTGTCTGTTGTCTGCCATTTCTGGAGCAGTACTTGTACCTTCCCAGACCCCTGCCCCCAGCTCTGTCCCTGGGGGTCTCCTTCATGTCTGCCTTTTCCCATAAGCCCTCACTGCTCAAGGAGACACTCCACTGACTGCCCTCTCTCCTCCAGTCCAGACTGCATTTCAGGGCCATGCTCCCTGAAATAGCGAATTGGATCTGCCTCCTCCCAAGATTTTGTAGCTTGGATCTCAGAGGTCACGTAAGTTAGAGCCTTCAGAGTGCAGATGGGAAAACTAAGGCCCAGAGATAGGAAAGGGCTCACTGAAGGTTATTCACAATGAGTTAAAGCCTTGATTTCTTTCTCTCCTTTTGAGAAACACACAAGGAGAGAGAGAGAGAAAAGGGAGCAAGATGGCAAGACAGAAAGAACCGCTGAATAAAAGGGGCACAGAGAGGCAGAAAAGAGACAGGGACAAGCTATCACAATGAGTTAATGGGGGGAAAGAGGGAATGGAGAGATACAGAAAGAGAAAGGATAAAAGAAGGAAACAGGAAGGGAAAAACAACAAGAGAAAAGAGAGAAGAATGGAAAGAAAGGGGCTGGCAAGTAAATAGAGATAGAGCAGGCTGGACTTCCTTCTCCTGCAGGGGCTGAGCCTATAGCCCTGCAGAAGGCAGACATGGGTGGCCCCAGAAATCCTTACCTGCCAAACCCCATCAGCCCTCAGAGGCCCAAACCAGAACTGAGCAGTTGATCTAAACAGAAAACAAACAGAGCAAAATGAAAACATGCTGGCCCCCCCCCCCCCCCCCCCCGGGGAGGCCACTGGGAAAGCAAGGCACAGCCATTGTAACCCTCCTCTCTCTGTGTGCCCCCATCCCACAGGCACCCCCACCAGGAGCCATAGACTCAGCCCCTGGGGGGCTGGAGGTTCTTAACTAGCCCAAAGCCTGTCCTGGGGGTGGGGGTGTGGTTGGAGGGGAGTACAAGGGGAAGCAGGGTAGCGGACCAGGGTCAAGAAGGGGGCACACCGAACACTTACTATTAGTACCATGTGTTACTTTCGGTCTCCATTGGGCTCTGGAGCTGGAAGCCGTGAAGAGAGAGTTTCCGTTTACATTATACCTTAATATTAATAATGATACAAGTGATAACTAATATCGGTCTTGTGCTTGTCAGTTACCAACCGCACACAGACAAACTCACTGAATCCTTACAGCCCTACTTTGCAGGACTGGGAATAACTCTGTTTTACAGAACGGGAAACTGAGGCTCAGGCAGTGAATTGCCTTGGCACAGAGGTGGCAGATGGTTGAGCCTGGGTAGGTGAGGCCAGGTAGGTGTACTGTGGCTGAGACATAATGACCAGAGCCAGTGTTCAAGCATGGAAAACTGCCCCTCTAAACTCAAGGACATCCCCTTTCCCTAGAACCTTCTCACATCAGCCAAGGCGGCAGACAGATGTGAACAGTGCATGTAGGAGAGGCCAGGAGAGGGTGCATGGGGGAAGAGTGACTATGGTCAAGAATCCTGGGGCAGGGGCCGCCCCAAGATCTGGGGAGGTGCTTCGGGGCTGACACCTCCTTCAGGGTTGGAGTTGGGGAGGCTCAAACAAAAGTCTGTAGTCAACAAATATTTATGATTGATCAAGCACATACAGTGATATAGTAAAGAACACAGGTTGCCTGGGTTCAAATCCCAGCTTCACTACTTACTGTGTAGTCTTTGTCTAGTTATTTAACTTCTCTATAACCCAGTTTCCTCATCTGTGTAATGGGCATAATGACAGTATTAAAGAGCAAAAATTCAGCTGAGTAAATTTGAAGATCTAATTGGCTTTCCTGAGTGATTCATGAATGGGGTGGCATCTCATCCCACAAGTAGAATGGTGCTCTGAGGGACTGGACAAAACGGAAGGCTTTTATAGGCAGAAACTGGGCAGGACAAGGTTACCTTCCCTTAGGCAGAGGTCTTATCAGGCACACCGTCTCAGTTGCCTGTGGGGGATGGAGAGGGCCCATATCACAGATTACCTCTTTGGTATGGCCCAGAAAATCCCAGATTGACCCATTAAGATTACATTCCTGGAGAAGGCTGAAACTGCACTTAGGTCAGGTATTAAGTCTATGTCACTGTCATGGGCTTTAGCAGAAGTAACTCCATTTTGGGCCTGCGCTTTGCTCTTTAACAAGAGTAATTACCCCATAGGACTTGTGGAGATTAAACGTATTATTCCAAGTAAAGCAGTTTGAAGAGTGCTTGGTATATGGTAAGCCTCAAATATGTGTTCCTGATGTCCTTGTCACTGCTGCTTATTTGCCACGTCTGTGCTGAAGACTAGGACATCATCAGTGACCAAACGCAGCTGTGGCCCGTGTCCTCGTGGAGTTCTGAGTCTGGCAGGGAAGGTGGCCGTTCATTGTGAAGCACACAAGCAGAGTAAAATTGCAATGGTGAGATGAGCGGGAAAAATGAGGGAACATGCCCCAGCCAGAAGGACACAGACAGGGCTTCCTGAGGAAGACACACGAGCTGTGTGCTGAAGTAGAAGTCAAATAACAAAACAAGGGAGAGAAAATCATCCTAGGCAGACAGCACGGCATGTGCAAAGGCCCAATCGCAGGAGACTGGTACAGGATATAGATAGGAGGTAGCTGGACACAGAATAGAGCAGATGCTAATTCATGCCCAGCATTCTTGCCTTTATTGTAAGAAAAAAGGGAACCCGGGGAAGGATTTTAAGGATGGAGTCACATGACCGGAAAAAGACAGAGCCTAAATCTAGCTTGAGAAGGGTGTCCAGTTCAGAGGTGGGGAGGAAGGCCACATGCGGACTGCCATTGGCTTCCTCAATGTGTGATCTTGGGCAAGTCCCTTCCCCTCATTGGTCCTGTTTCCATCTGTATCTCAAATGGCCTCTGAAGCCTAGATTAGGGGGCATCTTGTCCTTTTCTGTCTGCCCTTGGTCCCTACCCGCCCCCATTAAGAGGAGAAAGCAGGGAAGATATTCTGAATAGAGCACACACACAGACCTCTGTCCTGTCTTACCCCTCCTCTCTGTACCTCCATAATGCCTGCACCCCCTCATCTAAGCTCTGTAGGAAGGAAGGCCATTTGGGGGTCAAGTTCTCTCCTTTTTCCCCTCATCTACCTATGGCTCATCTGTGCCAGCCTCAGGCCATTATGGGCTGGGGTCCGCTCAATCCTAGGACCTGAGGAGGCTCAGGGGACCCCCATAGTGGTTGCTCGTTGTGCTGGAAGGCCCAGAACCACAGGCAGCTGGGAGAGGCTGCCCCCGCCAGGATGATGGAGTGGGTGTGACATAAATTTCTCAGGACAGGCAGCAAAAAAACATTTACAGCCCCTCCTTGCCAAGTCTGGTTCCAATCAGGCCCCTGGCCGGCCCGCTCTGCTCCCTACACCCACCACACCGGGCTGATTCCTCCAAAAGCCGGAGTCATTTAGGGCTTTTGTCTTTCTTCCTCCTCTCCTCACTGTTTAAGAAACATGCACAAAGACGCACACACACACACACATGCATACACACACACACAGCCCCCACCCTTCCAGGCCTCTGTGTACCCACATGTGTGTATACATACGCACATATCCATACAAACAGATGGTCCCCCGGGGTTCTGTGTCCCCACACACATATACAAACAGTTAGACACACACAAACACACACACCCCACACTCACACTGGAGACCGGCCCTGGGTGGGCTGAGGCAGGCCTTACACTCCACCGCCAGCTATGAGCACCGGAGAGCAATATCTGAGGACCCAGGAAGTGCCTTCCTTCAGTAACAACCCCCAGGCCACTTCTCTCCTGCTCCTCTCGTCAGCCCCCTGGCTGCCATGGCAACGGCCTGCCAGCTCTCCCATCTGAGGCACAGGAATGCCTTGCCTGGAGCCCAGTTATGCTCTGGGCAGGCTCTGAGCAGGCAACAAGGGACGCTGAGGCTAACTGAGGGCTCGTTGGAGGGCAGCTTGGCCAGGCACAGGAGCCCCAGCTCCCTTGCTACCCAGTGGCCCAGGGCCACCTCCTATCCCAGGCTTCTCTGGTACTCTACCCTGTTCCTATCCTCAGCCCAGGCCACCAAAGGCTCACACGGCCACCCAAGAAGTGTCTGTCTCTCTTGATCTGAACTGAACAAACTTCCTTTCATGGGCCTCTCTTGCCTACCTGAATGCTTGGGCCATTTGGTCCCTCCAGGAGAAGCCACAAGGGGCCCTCTTGTTTACTCAGAACGCACAGATCAGGTCACTGCCCAGCAGGCCTCTGAACTCAGGCCCAGTTCCTCTCCACAGCAATAGTCTCACACCCGTGGAAGGCCAGGAGGCTTTGCTCCTTCTTTCCCCCAAACCATCGGAATGGTGGCCCTTAAGAACCTTAAAGGAGAGGCCGCTTTATGTGGGATGCAGTGTGGTGCAGGGCAAGACATGGGCTTGGGGAATCTAGGCCTGGTTCCAACCCCTCATCACCCCGAGCCAGCTGTATGAACTGGGCAACTGAGTCAAAGCTACTGATGGGGCTCTTGTCAGGTTCTAACAAGCCCAGAACATGGGCCATAGGAAATGCTCAAGATGCGCCCATCCAGTCACCTCCCATTCACTGCCCACCTGAACTGGATTGCCATGGGGAGACGGGCAGAAGGAGAAAGGGAACTGCCATCCATCATATTCCAGGCTTCACACTGACTACTTCATTTCACATGCCTTGTGCCTGGACGAGGGAGTTACTCTCAGGATCCTGCTTTGGCTCCGGCGCTCCACAGGGGGACATCATACCATGCTGATGACATGGCAGGGGCGGGGGTGGGGTGGAGGAGGATGCTTAAAACACTGGGTTTGAGAATGTTGCAGCCTGAGGGAAGAGACCTTGTCAGGCTCCCCCAGCTGCCTCCTTCCTCTGGGGATGCTAAGCAGCCCAGCTGGCTGCCAGGGCTTGGCCACACGCTGGCTCTGGAGGAACTTCGAGGACAACTTTATGAGGCAGAAAATCCAACATCCACCCCTGGGAGCTGCAGCAGCAAAGTAGCTGGCCTGGCTTGGGGTGAAGGAGATCCCCTGCCTCCTGCACAGATAACTCAGAACCCACACACCTGGCCAGGGTCCCTCAGGGAGAGAAGCCTCCAAGAAATGCTCTGTGGAGGCAGATTTCAGCTGAGCAAAGGGAAAGGCAGGGCTCTGCCCAGGTGGACCAGTTGTGTGGATGGCACTGAGTTGCCTGTCACTGTAGGTGTGTGAGCAGAATCAAGGTAGAAAAGGGCTTATCCATATACACAGGTCAGGGTTCTTAGCCTGGAGGTGACCCCTGAGAGGGACCCACGAGGTTCCAGGGCTTCCTGCACTTCTGTGCCACCTTTAGTGTGCTTGTATGCTTTTAAAGGAAATGGGCTCATTGCTTTCTTCAGGTTGTACAAAGGCATGCAACCTCAGACAAGAAAACAGAGCCTTGCTGAGGGGAAAGCCTCAGTTCCACGCTGTTTTCTATAAAAACAAAATGCTGTCCCCTCATCATGTAGATGTCTCTTGATTTTTTATTTTTTTTTGAGGGCAGTGTCACTGGCCCTCATATGTGGGACCCGAACCGGGGCCGCTGGCTTCCCAGGCCAGCGCTTAACCACTGCACCACTCAGCCGGCCCTAGATGTCTCTTGATTGTCAGGACAACCCAGTGGTATGGATGCTTGCCCAGCCAGTGAGAGAAGACAGGAGTAGACCCCAGGCCTCCTGTTGATTGTTTCCTCAAACAAGTGCCTCATCTGGTATCTAGCGGCTCTCCTCTGGCCTGCAGGTCTCGAGGCGCCTCCCTGTCCTGCCCCACAGCCGCATTTGGGACAGTGATCAGGGCTCAGAGAGGACATGGGAAGGAGGGGAAGAGAGCTTCCATTTCTACCTGAACCCTGCTTGCAGCTAGGTGTGACCCCAGAGAAGCTGAGTGGCTGACACTCAGGCCCACACAGAAGTGCAGGTGACATGTGTAAGTAGTAGTCAAGCAGCAGGAGGATGGCGGATGCCAGGAAAAGATGGGGCAGTGGTGAATCCACAGTACAGAGTGCCCAGGCCAATGTAAGGAGTTCTGCCTGTCTCTCCCTATACACTGTCACCCCTCTGTTACAATTGAAAGGAAAAGACTTGTATCTTTGTGGAACCCCCAGAGACAGATGCCTGAGGACGAATGTCCTCTTGTATGCCTCCCAACTTTTGCTATGCCCCTGAGATAGAGCTGACAAGTGAAGCCAGACCACTGCCAGCCTCTGCCGTTCCAGGGACGGACCGTGGAGGTGTACAAAGGGCCATGGCCAGGAGACAGGGAGGAAGGGAGGGAGGGATGCCATTAGCTAGGAGGCTCATCAGGCAGGGCAGGGGCAGGGGCAGGCTGACCAACAGAAGGCCAGAAGAAGCAGAGCCCTGTACCCACGAGGCTGCGGTACCATGGTGAAAACAGGCAGTGCAGTAACAGTGTCTCCAGCTGAGCTGAGGGGCCTCTGTGCCCCATAAGTGCTCTCTGATTTTTCTTCCAATCCCTCTGCATGTTTGTTGATTTTTAAAAAGCAAAACATACTCCTAGTGGAAGAGCCAGAAAAGAATGACAAGTGCAAAGAAGAGAATGACAAACTCTCTGTCCTTGGGCAAGTCACTTAACCTCTCAGTACCTCAGTCTTCTCATCTGTAAAATGGGGGTGGTATAGTATTTAGCTTGTAGGATAGTTAGTTGTAAGGAGTAACTGTATGTAAGAAGCCAAAGAAAGTTCCTGTCCCATCACTCGTACTATACAATATTAGCCTTTATTCTTTTGTTTGTTTGTTTGTTTTGTTTTGTTTTTGAGGGCAGTGTCACTGGCCCTCACATGTGGGACCCGAACCGGGGCCGCTGGCGTCCCAAGCCAGCTCTTAACCACCGCGCCACTCGGCTGGCCCGAGCCTTTATTCTTATAATCCACTGCAACCCCACTGCTCAGAGTGAGCCACTGTTAGCAGCTGGCTGATTTCCTTCTGTTACTGTTATTTCAATATGTACAGTTTGCAAACCAATAATCAGGATCCTACTGGATATATGAATGGGCATTTCGCAGATTTTAACTTAGCATTGTAGCATGAATACTTTCCATATCATTATATAGCCTTTAAAACATCCTTACAGGTTGTATATAATTCTGTTTCTTCTGCATTCTAATGTTGGCCATTTAGCTTGTTACTGTTTTATACGAATAGCTGTTTCAAACATTTTAACCCAAATCTGCAAATATTTCTTTAGTACACATTCCTGTAAGGATAGTTATTGTTTCAAAGTGTAGACCTGTTTTCATAGGTCTTTATTTCCAAGCTGCCCACCAAAAAGGCTGTACCAATTGACATTGCTCATCTCATTGCAACCTTGCCAGCATGGATCACTGTTTTTTTTTGACGGTTTGCTAAATTGATGGACAAAAAAGTTATGTCTTTACATTCCACTTGACTGGAGTCAAGAATGGGACAGAGTACCAGGTAAGGAGCTGCTAAGTGTTGGCCCAGTAGGTTAGAGAGCTTAGTGAAGGGACCAAGGAGGGGTAGGCCATGACCAGGTCCAGATAGACTGCCTATCTGGGGGGCAGGTCAAGAACAGGAAGAAAGCTGTGGTCACGTAGGATCCCGTTTAGAAACTGAGAAATAACCCAGTTCTTGCAGTTGGCCCAAAGTTCTCTCCAGGATCTTTTTGGAGGCCCCTGCCTGGCTAGACAAGGATAATTATAATGTAAATTGGGCTTTGGAAATGCAAATGTAAATACGGAGCTGGAGGGAGTGACATGGCTTCTGAACACTGGAGACCCAGATGATGACTCTGGGGACCCTGGCTGAAAAGGAATCACACAAGCTTTTGGAGAAAGAGAAATGGGAAGGCCATAGTGTTTGCTCTGCGAGCAGCAGGGAGAGCTGTGAAAGGCAGGGTGGCCACTAGGAAAAACTGGAGAGCTGGAAGTCCAAAAGGAGGTCCTGAGCAGACCAGGGTGACTAGGGCACAAGCTGAGGCCTGGAGCCGGAGGCTGCACTTGAAGGTGCAAAGGGGCTGGCTTAGGGAGGGTGTGATCCACTGATTTCCTTGGGTAGAACTGGTACCAAGGTCTCCTCATTCTTGTCTTGAGTAGAGGAACATTGCTGGCTAGGGCTTCTGAAGGGATGTTATCTAAAGGACAGTGAGGACTGGTTTGTATAAAAGCCCAGAAGCAAACAACACTAGAAAGAATGGGCTTAGATAGCAGCAAAACTTAGGCTAGACACCAGGAAGAACTTCCCCAGTGAATAAGAATCTTTAGATACAGTGGGTAATCAAGGAAGGCCAAAGGGCCTCTCTCTGACATTGTTAGCAGTTACCCCTTCCCACCCTTTTCCCTCTCCCAACATCTCATCACCCCCTAGATCCCTGTCATGCATGGTTACCACTGTTAGCAGGCTCGGAGATCCCAGGTCACTTATGGGCAACAGAACAGCTGGGATTCAGCTCAAGCCGTGGATGACATCTAGCTGAAGGCAAGAATGGCTTGAACTTTTATCATCCACACCTCTCACCATTCTCTGCCCCCTGGCTTTCCATTTAATCCAGAGACCCTCCCAAGCAGCAGATAGCTGGGCAGAAATGCAATGAGAGGGTTAGCTGTGAAAAAGGCCAAGGGGTACAATGGACAGAGAAAGGACTTGTGTCACACAGACAGCATCCCTTCTTGGCTACTACTGCTTGTGTGACCCTGGGCAAATGCATTCACAGTCCTGGGCCTCACTCTGCTGCTCTGTAAAATGGGGGGATGGAAAGAAAATGACTCTCATCGGGTTGTAGTGAGGACGCCAGTGAGATGGTCCATCATGCCCAGTGCTTGGCATCTGGGGAGCGCCAAGATAAGCAGGAAATCCAGCCCCCATCGCAAGGAGCGCACAGGCTAGTGAGGAAGCTGACGTGTGTCACGGTGTGGCCCGCACTGAGGCGGCCCAGAATGGGGCTTGGCAGTCCTCCTTTCCTGGCTCTGTCTACACATATGTGGTGGTCGTGACCTGGACACTCATGTTTCAGATGAAGAAATCGAGGCCCAAAAAAGGTAAGTGCCTTGCCCACAGTCATACAGATGGTGAGTGGCAGAGGCAGGCTCATGGGGACTATTTCCACGGAGCACCCCACAATCACCTCTTGTGTTTGCCTTCAGACACCCTACTCTCTGTTTAGGCACTTCAGCCTTAGCTACATTGAATGCCCCCTAGTGTTCCTGACCAGCCATCTGACCCATGCTAGCTTGACTTTTAAAAAATCATCAAATCCCATGTCCGCTACAGGACAAAACTGTCCCTAGTGTCAGTGGGCCTGGAGGAGGAACGGGGACTAGGAGAGTACCTGCGTCCCCAAATTGGCCTTCTCTATGAAGTCCTGCTTCAAAGTGTATATGTATATGGCATCTAGACTTATGGGATTAAACTTCTTAAGTTTTCTGTGGCATAAGCTTCTGCATAAATCTTTTAAAATCCCTGTGTTACCAAAAATGTCAGAAGAGGCATTATCTGTGCCCCTAGAGAGCTTTCTAGGCACATGGACAAAAGATGATAGGTCAACCTGAGCCAGTGGGTGTGACTAAGGAGGGCTGTGACTCAGCCATTGGGTTCAGGGCCTGTCATTCATCTGTTGATAGCAGACTCCAGGATGACTCCAGCAGGGGTTAGATGGCCCTTCTTGATCCTTTTTGCTGAGAGATGGGGGGGGGGGAGAGAGAGAGAGAGAGAGAGAGAGAGAGAGAGAGAGAGAGAGAGAGAGAGAGAGAGAGAGAGAGAGAGAGAGAGAGAAACACTTCTGGATCCCCAGATTCCGGACTTGAGAGGAGGAGATTGTTCTCAGCACCTGACTACAGAGAAGGGGAAAGAGGGAGCTAGCAGGACGGACCCAGGCTGTGCCCGGGATGCTCACATATGTGATCTCCTTTAGGTGCAGAGACTGAGACTTAGTGATGTGAGGGAGTCGGCCCAGTGTCTCAAAGTGGGTACTTGCTGAAGCATGGGTTAAAACTTACATCCCAACAGAGGGCAGAGATGGGGTGTTGAAATTCCCTCTGAGGCCATCCCAGGTGCTTCCTCATGAGTGAGCGTTTCCTGGGTGGTCTGTCTCTTCGCTTCGCAGAGTAAGGCTCAGAGGAATTACCCCCTTCCCCATTCTTCAAGCACTTATGGGAGAGTGAGGATTCGTAGGGGCAGAAAGAGGGCAGGTGACCTCCGCCCACAGGAAAGCCCCTCCTAGAGCCTGTCTGGCCCTCAGCACCCCCTCCGAGCTTCCCTGGAGCCCTTGCCAAGCCTCTGTGCTGGGGTTTTTCCAGAGGTCCAGGGAAATTCCAGGAGTCAGGGATGTCAGCATTTCTCCCACGCATAGTCACACATTCCCACAAGTGTGCCTAGATGATCACACTCGGCCACAGTCATTCTTTTGAATATGGGTGTATGAGCAGGCCTGCATGCGCACACACACACACTTTATATGATCCTTATTCCACAGCCACTCACAAAGCCCATATCCTCTCTTCCTGTTTACACTTCAGCTGCCCTGAGAGTGTGCAGGGGTCACAGCAATGCCCAGAGAGCAGTTTCTGCCCAGTCCAGGCCTGGGGGTGCCACCCACTTCTCCTTGATCTTTTTCCTCCTTTTCTTCCACCGTCTCTTTCGCCTCCCCTTTTCCTCCTCCCAAAGTTTCCACCCTCTAACAAAGACCACCCATGATTAGCCACCGCTCACCTTAACACGCACACATCATCATGGTAGGCCCCATTCTCACAAAGAATAAAGCTGAGAACTGACTCTGCTGGGACGTAGGTGACCATAGGCCTAGAGAGCGATAGCTGGTAGTGAAATGGGTGAGAGGAAGCATTTTAGGAGCAGCAGACCAGGCCAGAGAGCTCTGTTGGGTACTGAGGGCCTAGGCAAGATGTCTACTTCCAGAAGATTCCATTCGAGAAGTACAGCTAGAGGCAGTACAATGTAGTACTTGAAAGTAGACCGGCGCCAGGCTGCCATGTAACATGCAACAGTTACTTGACCTGTCTATGTGTCATTCTCCTTATCCGTAAACTTGGGGATAATAATAATAACTTACTTCCCCAGGTGGTTTAGAGGATCAAATGAATTGATATGTGCAAAATGCTGTTACAGGGCCTGACATGGGAGCACTACATAAAGTGTGTTATTATTTTAAGGATCGAACATATTAACCTCTCTCCACCACCCTCGCCATAACCCACTCATTTTCTCCTGCCTCTGCAGACACCAAATCAGCCACCAGATCTCCAAGCCAGTATGACTTACTCAGCCTCAGTCACCACTCGTCCTCCACGTGCTGGCATTTGGCTTGACTCTCTTCCTAGCTCTGCCTGCTGATGGGGCTCCCATGTTGCTCCTGGCAGAGCTTTCCCCACACTGTATCCCTTGGTTCCCAGCCCTGTTTTGCTCTGTTTAGCCTCTGGCCAGTCCCTCTGTAAGAACTAAGCTCCTGATGCTGACTCCCAGACCAGGGCAAGGCTCACTGTGGCTCATGAGCCCTGCTGGTGCATATCTGTTCCCAAACCCATATTCAGTGACGTCATGTTGATAGCTTGAATTCAGCCACTGTGGGAATATTTACACCACAGTAATTGGCAAACTATAAATCAGGGCTTTTTTCCCTCCCAGTGAGCAAGTTATTAAACATTTACCAGCACAAGGCGGCTTGTACTAACTGATTCATTCCTCCACATTGCACCCTGGGGCCCCTCTGTAGATGATGACCGCTGTTCTCCTAGACACTAGATCACCTATAGCAGACTCCCTGCTGCCCTGCTCCCCATCTGATTAATATCCAGCAGCTATTTCCTCTTGGAACCTCAGGGCCCACTATTGACTGAGTCCCTGCCCTTTGGCACCAAACTGTCCACTAGGAAGCTCCCTTAACTGCCAGCCAGACCCCTGGATTTTCCCCTTCTTTGCTTGCCCAGTGTTGCCTCAGGGAGCCAGCGGCCTCATATCCAAGTCCTGAGCAATCCAGGATGAGGCAGTTGCTGTCCTCTGAAAAGTAGAGTCTAAGCCTGTCCAGCCCTATTGTTTGCTGTGCCTGGAAGAAGGCCTGGGGGCAGTCTGACCCAGGGCAGCTCCTCCTGGAGCTGGATATGAAGGGGCCAGTTCATTACTGTTCCCAGCGCTCGTCAGTGCTGGGCATGTAATAAGGGCTCAATAAATATAGGTTGAATGAATGAATGAATGAATGAACAAATTTGGCCATTCAACCAATGTGTGCCCAACCTTTTACTTTGTACCAGGCCATCCTGGATGCAAAAAAAAAAAAATAGAAGATATGGACCTTGACATCAAGGAGTTTCTAGTCCTGTGGGCCAGGGAGGTGGGTGCTATAAAAGCTTGGAAGTAGCTGCAGGATGGCTTGTGAGCCCTGGTGCCACTGGAGTGGGGCAGATGGTCAGGATTTCCAGGCAAGATGAGATGCTGTGCGGGCCAGAGGAGCCACGGGCCTGTCTGCACTTGTCGGCATTTGTCAGTGGACGGCACTGGCTGGGGGCTGAGGTGGCCATCCGAGCCTCTTGACCAGAACGAAGACCCCCCTTTCAACACAGCCCCACCCCCCAAGGGAATGCTGGCCCCTCCCTGCCACAGACTCGGCCCAGGAGGGCCTGGCATGCTTCTAATATCAAACAGCAAATTCGATCAGGCAGATGAGAATTCCTATTATTTTAATATATTTAGAAGAGAGTTTAAGGTGGATTTCGTTCCACGCTGTATATTTTTACAACATGAGGTCAGGCCACTTTGATAAATGCTGTGCAGGAAGGAGGGGGCCTTGGGAAAGGGTGAGTGAGAGAAAGAGAAAGAGAGGGGGTGAGAGCCAAATCGAGAGAGAGAGAGAGAGAGAGAGAGAGAGAGAGAGAGAGAGAACTGATTCTGTGTGCCTATAGATCTGTTTTTTTGCAAATGTGCCTGTGACTCCATGTGTATTTCTGTGTCTGTTTGTTGTTTGAGTAGACAAATCCATTTGGGGATAAATAGGATGATTTCTCCACCTGCAGGAAGCGAGGCAGCTCTCAGAAGGCCTTGGGCTGGAACTCCGGTTGCTCCTGAGGCCAGACCCCGGGCTCTGCTTAGAAATCGAGATGCAGGCAGGCTGCCCGAAAGGCCAGGGCAGTTCTCTGGAGCCATGAAGGCCCTACTCTGAGGGAATCCTCAGCAGAGGGGGCCCTGGGCCCCCAGGTGCCCTGCTGGCTATACCATGTGGCTTCTTACTCACCTTCCCTGGAGGGTCCCTAGTCTTGCTCTCAGCAAGCATGGCTCCCAAGCCTTCTGTGAAGGTGGCTGATGCACCAGCCGAAGGCCAATGCTGCTGCAGTGCAGGCCTCATGGAGCCTCTCTTGAGACCAGAATGCATCCGCACGGCCGGAGGGGGTTGGCTACCAGGTTGGGGGCAAAAAGTTTTCTAGTTTGGAGGCTGGGGGCTGCATACAATGACCTTTGGAGGACTTGGTCAGCACAGAAATATTTGGTTGAAAGAAAGTTCCTCCCACCATCAAGGTCAAGGTAGAAGATGGGCTGGGATTCTATTTCTGGACAACTTCCCCTAGCACAGAGTCCCAAAGAAGGACCCAAGTGCTTGAAGCTGGCACTGAAAGGCCCTTGGCCCAGCCTGGGCCTGACAGGTGACCTGGGGTGCCACAGACTCCATCCCGCTGTTTCTGCACAGGTGTGTACCTGTACAAACCAGCGTGGTGTCCTTCTGCCCTGGAACCTTATCAGGGTCGATGCTGTTAGCTCTACTGCACCTGAGACAGGCTCAGCTTTGTGTGCTTTCCTGCAAGAAGGCAGAGGGACCCCTGTCCGCTGCGTCTGCCTTGATCCCGGGCCCCACGGGCCAGTTCACAAGAGGGACAGCTCTGCCCCAATTACCTCTTCAGCCTAACTTGGTGGCCTTTTTTTTTCTTCCCCTTTTTTGGAGGAGGGCCAGAAAATTGCCACATAAAGAACTAGAGGACAGGGAAAGTGAGAAGGAGAAAAAGAGAGAAGGAGGAGGAAGACAAAGGCCATATTGTTATGGCTCTGCAAACACTGTAGACACTTCTTCAAACAGGATGACTGGCTGGCTTGTGGTTACCTTTAACGCCGAGTACAAGCTTGGGGTAGGCCTGGCAGCCTGCAAACAAAGCACTGGAGTCAAGGAGGCTCTGTCTTTGCTGCTACCCATCACCAGGAGATGGCAAGTTGTGCCCCTCATCATCATCCTCTGGATCAGGCCTAACCACTGTCACCCTCGCAGATGGCATGTGTGCCAAGGCCAGGCAATCTGGCCAGCTCTTGGCACCTTAAAAATCTTTTAGCTGCCAGCAGTTACGGGCTGGGGATCAGAGATACTAAACCTTATTTCCATCTGTGCTACACCATCAACAGGCTTGCATCAGTGTCTACTGTATGCACTGGGGCATCAGAAAGGGGGACATTAGCAGAGAATTTAGAAAATGCTAAAGAGCTGGGAGCTCCTAAGGGAAATTCCTCGTGGAAGTGTCCAGACAGTACCCTGCAGGGAACATGTGGGGGGCAGCAGAGGAGGTTGGGGTACTCTTTGTCTGGGCTATTGGGAGGCAGGTAGGAATGCCCCCAGTGTGGCATGAATGGCAGAAATGGGGTCCAGGTCAGTGAGTGGCCTGCATAGTTTGGCCCAGGCCAGGACCCCCTGGGTTTTGGGCTAGGGGTGTCCTGGAGGCATCACAGCCTCTGACACTTGGGCTCAGGAGGTTTCTTCCTGTCCAGAGAATGTGCGGGTTTTCTGGGGAACAGGTGTAAGCGAGAGGGTACATGCGTGCAAGGTACGTGCCCATTTCCCATCCATGCACCAAAGGGGGTGCGGGCTACTAACCCTTGTCTACAGCCTGCATGGTTTTGCAGAGCCAAAGAGAGTATAGAGACTCTGCCGCCTGTCTCTCCAGCCCAATTCCAAACTTCCATCTCAGACGCTTTTCATCTAAAGATGGTCTCCACAGTATGGCCATCTAGTGTCTCTCCCACCTCCCTGGCCTCTGAGGAAGCCATAGTCTTTCTGTCTGGATCTCTGGGCAGTTTTCTGGAGACCAGATCTCACGTGGTCCCTTTACAGCTACCACCTGAAACAAGTGTCACTCTTCCGAGGACTCGTAGTCATCTTGCCCTCCCTGTCCCCATCCCCTGCCCTCTCTTCCTCTCATCTCTTCCAGCTAATAGCGATTTTCAATGGCCATTCAACATCCAGTAAGGTCTCCTGCCATCTTCCAGTCTGGTGCCCCAGTTTCCCTCAATGGCTTGCAACCTTCTTTCTACCCCTCAGAATTACCTCTCAGCCTCTGTTCATACTTGTCCCAAGTCTCTCATGTTCAATCCATCCAAGATCACCAAAGTCTAATTGCCCTGGCAATTATACTGCTGCAGTTCACCCTCTGTCCTCTCTGTCCCCAGCAAATTAAGGGGGGGCAGATTTCTCTCCATGTGGGCACACAGAAGTCTCAAGATATTTTCATCTCCTTTCATTGGGAGGCAGCACTTAGTGTCAGAAAGCCTGGGCCCGGGTGGTAAAGTCCTGGTTGTGATCTTAGCTCTGCCACTGCCTAGCTCTGTAGAGTTGGACAGTTGCTCCCCGTCTCTGAGCTCCCTGCTTCCCCAGCTGTCATGTATTAGGATTGGACACAAGCATTTGCCAAAGTCCTTCCAGCTCTGAGCTGATCTCAGTCTATGCTTGTGTGGGGCAGAGGGTGTGTTGGCCATTGCTTTGGCCCAACACTGACTGTCATGGACACCAGTACCTCCCTGTGACTGCACACATCAGAGGTCTGAGGCCCAAGGGAGCCTCTTTCGTTCTGGATTCCTGACCCCCACCTTCCTTTGCACCCCTTCTTTGCCCTCTTCCCCAGCCAGGCCCTGCTCCTTTGCGTGAACCCCTCCCTCCATCTGTGACCTTTCCTGGCCCCTCACCTTACTGCACGTCACCCCCCAAATGCCGGGCCCTGCTCAGGGATGCATGGCTTCCTCTCCCCCTCCTTTCTGGTGTTTCACCAGCGCAGAATTCTTTTGGAAACAGAGCCTGGAAAGCCTCCCATGCTTGGGAAGCGCTGCCCCCTACACTGGCGGCCCAGCTGCCAAGCCCAGGCCTGCAGCAGGTGTGTGTGTCGGGTGTCTGGTCCTGGAGATTTATAACCTGAGGCAGGAGGGAGGCGCTGCCTTTGGAAGTGGTTCTTCTGTCCTCAAACAAAGGCCTGAAACCAGGGCCTCCAGGGGAGCAGACAAGTGCAGAGGGAGCAACAGGCCGCACCTCACCTTTCTCCCTGGCTCCAGCTACCCCATTTCTCTCTGCCGCATCCTTGGTGGGCACCTGTCTCCCTTTGGCTGGCCTCTCTCTCTTGCTTGCTCCTTCTCCATATGGCAGCCGTGTTACTTTGTCTTTTCACCTTGCTTCGTCTCTCCAGGTCCCACCCTTTCTACCATCAAAATGTCTCACATCCGTCCCTTTCTTCCCATGCCCACTGTCTCTCCTCAGGCTTCCTTCCTCAGCCCCTGTCCTTGACATTGATAATACTGATAACATCGCCAAAGCGACCTTCCTAAGATGCAAATCTGATGGCATCACTCCGCTGCTCAGAAACCCTTGAGGGGCTCCCATCGCCAGTAGTCAAGTCCTAACGAATGAACTTGGTACTCAGGGCTCCAGTCTTCCTTTCCAGCACCATCTCTCAGCCCTTGCTCTCTCATTGCCTCACAGGCACTTCAGACTCCCCAAGTCCTGAACCAAATGGTCCACCCAATGCAGATTGCTCTCCCTCCACAGCCTCACTCTCCCTCACACCTGGCATCCATTTGGGAACCAGGTCCTGTCAATCCATTATCTCCGCCCCCTGCGGCCACCCCCACACCTCCCCACTGCCGCCACCACAGAACAGAACAGAACAGAACAGGATCATTACAGTAGCCTCTCTCCACAGCCTTGGTAGATTTCAAACCAGGCTCTGAAGCTGACACCAGAGGACCCATTGCCTTCTCAGCCTTGCCTCCCAAGGCCACTATTTGCCCTCATCCTCATCATGGTGAGCTCCTTGCCTTCTCTGAACCTGGCTTACAATGTCCTATTCCCTAGTCTTTGCTCCTATTGCCTTCACCTGGCATGTCTTCCTACCTCTCTGCTTATTCAAGTTCTTTGCAAGGCTCTTTGAAAATGCTGCTTCCTCCAGGAAGCCTTTCCTGTTTCTCCCTCTAAACCTTTGCTGTGCCAGGTTTAGTGAAGCAGTTGAGAGCACAGGCTCTGGAGTCAGCCGACCTGGGTATGGAGCCCCAGCTCTGCCATTCCCTAGTTTCTAGGATAATGTTCATGACGTCTTTGAGCCTCAGTTTCTTCATCTGTAAAATGGACATAGTTACAGTTCCTGCCTCCTAGGGCCCTTGTGAGGAGGAAGTGATTAATCTGCTACAGAGGAAGGACTGTCACAGTGTTATTATTGCTATTATTAGTAATATGACCTCTGGACTGGTTGGCCAGACCCTCATGGGCAGGAACCAACTCAGACCCCTTTGGTCTTCATAGTGGAGCTGCTCAGACTCATTGCTGACTGAGCTGAGGTGACTCCCCCACCCCTGCAGAGCCTGAAGGAAGGACGGGGGCTGAGAGGCACAGGAAATGTCCTCCCCACCCTGGGTTTAGTGCGGCTGCCCTGGGGAGCAGGCCAGCCTGCTGCAGCCCCAAGCCTCCTGCCTCTCCTCTGAGGCCACTGCGCAGCTGAGTGTCCAGAGCATGAGGGTGACAGAGACACACTGGAGGGAAGGCAGAGGAGCGAAGTCCCAGAGCCCTTGGGAAAGGGCAGACCCAGTCAAGGAAGGAGATGAGAGCAGTTCCATGTGTGTGGCTTGGCTGAAGGACAGAGCTGGGTGTGGCAGGGGACATGATAACTGGAGACAGGGGTTCCAGCAGTGCAGACAACCTGGAGAGGGGGATGGCTGGGGCTCCGCGGTGGGGCCGCTCTGCTGAGGCAAATGGGCTCTTGAAATGCGAGCCTGGAACTCCAGGCAGGCCTGCAAGCCCCCTCCTCCGACTGGCCTGGACAGGGGAACCTTGCACTGGCTTCCAGGGCTGGCGGTGCTGCACCACTGTGCAGTCCCGGCCCTGGGAAGGAGCTCTGCCCTCCCCCATCCACCCTGGGGGCGCTCAGCCGAGGGTCTGAGATCCGAGTCCTTAGCACTCCCTGCCAGTCCACCCGGCCTGGGGTGGTGTGTAGTACCTGCCAGCCCACCACAGGGTTTGTGGGCTCTGGGCCCTCTCCCTCCCCACCCCCCACCCCCAGCTTAAAGCTATTGTTTTCAGACCATTGACCTCTGTCCCTCTCCTCCCGGGTACTAAGGGGCATCTCAGGGGCATAGAGAGGCCGGGAGGAAATATTGGAAATGGCCTCTCCATCCTCCCCTCAGATCCGGACTGCATCGTCCTTGGGCCAAGATAAATAAAGCAAGAAGGGGGAGGCCTCCGTATAGTCCGTGCTGATGGCTAAGCAGCCTGGTTGTGGGGGTGGCGGGTCAAGCATCAGTCTACCCAAGGCCACCTGCAAGCCGCTTCCCAAAGGAACATGGCAGGAGGGTGGCCAGGCTAGGTGCCCAGGAGTCAGTTGAGCCAAGCACAATGCCCCTCCAGTGCCCCCTCCCCTGGGACAGTTTTCTGGGGGTGCTGATTTTGAGAACTCTGGAGGGGAAGTAAGGGAGCCTAGGAGGAGGGAGGAGTCTGTAAATGGGGGAGTGGCAGGCTGTCCCCAACCAAACCCCCAGTCCCCTGGAGCTGCTGGTGTCTGGCCTGCCCAGGACCCCAGCATTTAGAGAGTCTGAGGGCCCTTAGAGTGGGTAACCTGAAGGACCAAAGGCCTAGAGGCCCCCCAAAATGAGGGTTCCCCTTCAGGCCATAGCTTAGCAGAAAGAGCATGAGTCTTGGTGACACAGAGTTGAGTGCAAATCCAGACTCTGTGCTGGATTATTGATAAGTTCTGGGCAAGTCTCTTCCTTTACAAGGAAAGCCTCACTGTCCCATCATGAAATGGAGAGCGAAGTCTCCACCTCCCAGAACTGTTGGCAGGAGTCTATGGGATCATGATGTGCCAGGGCCTGGCCCCTCACAGGTGTGAGCTGCTTTTCCTTTCCTTACAACAGGATGCCATGTGGGGCGCGAAGCTCCAATGCTCAGCAGGGAGGAGCTCTTGGCCAGCTGTGACTCCTGGGTTGACTCTAAGGAGTCCCCTTGGATCCTCCAACCCCAAGGTCATAGAGTGATTATGGGGGTACCAAGCCCCTTGCCACCTGGGCCAGGTGAACTGGCGTCACTGACCCTCCAGGCACAGGAGTGTTGACAAAGGAGGTTCTCCCCAAGCAGCCCCTCAGCCCCTGGGCTGTCCCTGTTTCTAGCCATCTCTGGCATCTCTGCCTCTCTGCCAGCTCTCTGACTTTGGCCTTACTTGTGCAACTCTTTCTTTCAGTTCCACATTGTCAGGGCCATGCTTTATCTTTTGCACTATCCCACTACCTCTACCCCATTCAATACCAAGAGCCCACTCCTGGGCCTGCTTTGTCACTTGCTTCATTTAGGAAGTCTTTGGAGCAAGGGCTGGCCTGCAAAGTTCCACTCATAATGGCAAGCGTAAAGAAAAGAGCGTGGGGGCAAGGTCCCGGGAGGTCTCAGTTCTAGTTCCAACGCCTCAACCCACTCCTTGGGTGGTCTTCATGAGCCATTTTCTCTTTGAGCCTCTGTTTTTCCATCTACAAAATGGAGGTCCTAATCCTTGTGCCCCAGGGCCATCGGGAAGTGCACACATGTTAATGGAGTTTGGATCCTGGAATTTAACCTTTTGTGCAGGAACCCCAATCCTAATTATTGTCACTCAGCTCTTTCCATGTGGTAGATGCCAAAATCGCCGACTCTACAATTCATTGACTCACCACTGTTCTTTGTGAGAAAAATGACTCCACCAGTTCCAAATCCTCAGTTTGGAAATATTTTGTGCCTAGCCCAAATCCTTCCTGCTGTAGTTCCAACTCAGGTCTACAAACCTCAGACAACTCCTAACCTGCCTTCTTCTTCCTCTTCCTCTCGACTTTTGCTGTATACTCAGAGGGCAGAGTAGGGTTGAGGGCAAAGACTGGCCTTATATCTGGCCAGAGGGGGCAGACCATGGGGAGAACATCACTATTCCAGCAGACCTTCAGCTGTCCCACACCCTCAGCCTCACCCTTATCTCACTTTAGCCTGCACCGTCCTGGCTGAAATACTTGTGGTCTCTCACTGTGCATTGGAACTAGGGCGCCAACCTTGACTTTAATCCCCCCTGGCAGCTTCATGGCCTCGATAAGCCCCAAGTTTATGGTAGAGGAAAAATGAAACCCACATTACCCCCACCAGGGTCCAGCCCTCACCCAGCAGAGCCAAGGATGTCCTCCAATGGGCAGTGACATTCCCCAGCTGCCCCTTGAAGGCACCTGGAGATGGGGTGGCACAGTGGCGAGTGGTGTTCCCTGCGCACTCTCCTGCCTGAAGGCACAGAAACCCCCTCCCAGCCCCACCCCCATCCCACTCTGCCTTTCTCTGCTCTCAGCCAAGAGGGTTTCCCCAGCATTGGCGATGGGGGCAGCTCCCTCCTGAGTTTGAGGTTAAAGGGGACGTCTTCTTCAGGAATCTGTAGCCAAATTGCTGAGCTGTTCACAGTGACCTGGAGATGATGTTTGGAAATCTGATTTGTGATAACATAATGTTCCTTTTAAGTAACGCTGGCTGGAGAGGGAAAGAGGAAAAAACGACCAAGAAAAACAACCTTATTGAGGTTTAAAAGGGGACGCTGTCGTGGCCGCCTCCTTAATCTCCCAAATCATTTTCCTCTCGTCCCCCTCCTCCTCCTGCCCCAGACCTGCTTTTGTTTATAACAATCTCTTGGAGAGAAGATTGAAAGTGAAATCTGTTTCCTTGCTTAAATATATATATTTAAAGGGGGGAAGAAAGCCCTCCCTCCCCACCCCCTGCCTGCCCCTCGCCTGAGCGCTGTGGGTAATTGGAGGGCTGCCTGCTCTGGGCTAGCCGGTCAGCATGGGCTCTCCAGTGCCCACTCATCACCCCATCACAGAAGGATCATTAAGGCAGGAAAAGAGGCTGGGGGAGATGAAAAACCTGGAGGAGTGGCGGCAAGGGCGCCATTTATTCACTGGCTCCAGGCACTATTTATGTAGTGGCTGGTGACCAGCAGTTTGCTAGCTCCAGAGGAGAATAAATACAGTATGAAGGGACAAAGTTAGACACAAGGCAGGACTTCCACTTTCCACTGTATATTGTATACCCTTCAATATACAATGCACTCGGCCCAGTAGTGAAAACCGATGAGAAATTTTAGCTGCATTCCCTGATGAATGAGTGAGCCCATTCCCTGCACCTCTCTGGGCTAGGGATTTCTTTGTAACAGAGGGAGGGTTAAGATGAACCATCTTTGTCCCAGCAGGAGAGGACAGCGTGGCAGTCAAGGGCATCTCCCATTGAGGAGGAGATGCTTGTATGGAAAGATGAACCCCGTTGAGAGGGGGTGGATATCTAGGAAGGGACCAGCACACTTAGTAGAGGCCACCATGTCTATCGTCCCACAAGCACTGCCCCCCGCTCCCCAACACATACATTTGCTCACACTGCTTCCATTCTCGGCTCTGCCAGGGCATGTGCCTGACATCTCAGGTGGCACCTCATGTACTACCCACTGTCTGGCCCTCACCCTAGCTTTCCACTGCTCCTGGCCCAGCCTGAAGCCAGCTAACAGGCCTAGCAGGGCAGGATGGGGCAGGCTAAAGGGAGAAGGAGGTGCCGAAAGCCCGCCATGCAGCCAGCATGGCTGCCTGCCAGACCAGGATGGATTCCTCAGGCCCAACTTTTTGGGAACATCTACTTCCCCTGGCCCTGGTGCTGGGACCCCCACCTGCTGGGGGCTGTGCTTCAAGAGAGGGAACAGAGAGGGCTTTTTGGAGTTCTTTTCAGAGGCCCTTGCTCCCCCCTTGCCCCATCCAGGGCATGTTATTACTATCAGAAATATCAGACGTTTCAACTCAAATTAAAGTCAGGTTAAATGTCTCCACTGCAGAAATTCCACATGGTTCCAGATGGAGAGGAGGGACTTCCTCTCAGCCTTCTGCCTTCTCTACCTCCCCTCCTCCCTCCCTTCCTCTCTCCTTCCCTCCCCAAGAGCGGATCAAAAGCATTAATTTATAGTATGTTTTCAGACCATTCGATCCAACCCTCTCAGCTTACAGATGGGAAAACTGAGGCCTAGAGTGAGAAATGGGCTTGCCCAACTTCACTCAACAAGTTAGTGGCAGAACTAGGACTAGGATCCAGGTGTTTTGATTTCCATCCCACAGCATACATTTGCAATCCTGTCAGACCTATAACTTCCCTTGGCCTTGAAAACTTCAAAATTGCCATCAGAGATGTCCTAGCTTCTGTGATGCTGGGACAAAAGCAGGAGGCAGCTTCTCATAAACCCTGACCTGCAAAAGTCACTTTACATTGCTTGACACAGGCCATACAATCATGAGCTAGTCCCTACCTTTCTCTGGTCCTGTTTTCTCATCTGTAAAATGAGAAATGCAGGAGACCATTGTTATCATTTGCTCAACGTCCAGTCCTTCTCTTCTAATAACAGTACCCAAATTTTCTTCCTACACTGTGAGTCCATATGAGCCAGTTTTGAGGGTTGCCAGATGACCCAGCCCTGGCCAATAAGAGCATCCCATCACACTGGACAGAGTGTTTCGTTTATGTAGAGTCATGTGACCCCAGCTGGGCCAATACAAATCCTCCCTGGAACTTTTGATAAAAATATAAGGAAAGAGACATTGGAGGGGCCGGCCGAATGGCTCAGTTGGTTAAGAGCTCGCTCAAGAGTGAGAGCTGAGCTCTGAGCAACAACAGTTCAATGCCCAGCCCAAGCTGAGCTGCTGCTGAGTTGACAACAGGTGGCAGGATGGCTCAGCTGAAAAAAAAAGAAAAAAAAGAAAAAAAAAGAGAGACATTGGGGATGGATCAGCCAGAAGACATAAGCCTAGAGTTTTTGGAGCTTTGTGAGAAGAGCCTTCGTGAGAATGATGACTACAGAGAGAAATGGGCATCCAAAAGATAGATAGACTTCATTTGAGCCAGGGAGCTAGCATTGCCTGAGCAGACCACCCTTGTTCTTTTTCATTTTTGTGAACTAAGATCCCGCTTTGGGTTAGACCAGTTTTAGTTGGATTCCCTCCATTTGCAAACAAAAGAGACCTCCCTAACATAAGAGAGATTGGGGGTATCCTGTATCACCAATGGTAGAGTTGGAAGAGACCTAAAGTGATTGCCCGGTAGAGACTTAGGGGAAATGTGATAAATTAAAAAACGAGTCTGGGATAACCATGTCCTTCATGAGCTGGAAGAAAGCCTCAGCCATTTTGCTAGCTGCATTTCTCAAGCTCCTTGCCTGTACTACCATGTTTTCCCAAAAATAAGACCTAATCAGGGCCGGCCGAGTGGCACGCTGGTTAAGCGCTGGCTTGGGAAGCCAGCAGCCCCGGTTTGGGTCCCACATATGAGGGCCAGTGACACTGCCCTCAAAAAATAAATAAATAAATAAATAAAAATAAAAATAAATAAATAAATAAAAATTAAATTAAAATAATAAAAAAAACAAGACCTAACCAGAAAATAAATCGTAGCATGATTTTCAGGGTGCTTGGAATATAAACCCTACCCCAAAATAAGCCCCAGTTAAGATTGTCAGCCAGACATGACTGTATTTGAATAAATGTAAGTTTTACTACATGAATAAGTCAATAAAATGTGTCTTTTGGAGCAAAAATTAATATAAGACCCAGTTTTATTTTCGGGGAAACACGGTAGACAGAGTGTAGGCTTGGGAGTCAGATAGACTTCGCTTTGAACACTGGTTTCTGCATTTCCCATCTATATAATCTGGGGCATGTTTGCTGCATAAGCCTCAAGTTTAACCCAAGCAGGTGTCAAAGAGCTGACAGGTCTAATTCCAAGAGCAGGGGATAAGACATCATGACAAGATAAGACAAGACCTGGAACATTGGGACAACAGACATATATAGGACCATTTGCTAAAAGAAAAGAGAATGACAAACATCCTTACAGGCACCTGGGTGGTGTGAGCAGGGAAGCATTCATAGTCTTCTTCACTGAAGGCATATTCATATTCAGTTTTACTCTTTATATCTTTAAGGACATGGAACTTCAAGAATAAAATGACTATGAAGCTATTGTTGGGAATATAGTATACAACTGGAATGTCCTACTATGACCAAGGAACCCAGGAATACAAAAATACTACCCCAGACCAAAGCCAGCTCTCCACAAGGTTCTCAGGAGAGATATATCCACATAGAACAACAGCCAACAATTGTTAGTTGGGCTTTGGGCCTCAAACCTCAGTGCAAGCTCTGGTACACTGGGCAAGATTGTGCAGCCTAGTCTAGTTTCCTGAGGGATCTCTTCCCACCACAAAGCTAAACCTAAATCTCACATCTTAGCCCACTACTATTGGTCTCATGGAAGAAAAACACTAACAACAAAAAAGTAATTTCTGATTAAAAGCAGTCCCTACGCTAGCATATGGTACCAGCTACATGGGTAAAAGAGAAGAAGGAACAATTTACACCCTTTTCCTGATATGTGATGCACAGTGACTTGACCTACTTATTGGTGGCCCAATCAAATTGACCAATTTTCCTGATGGGGTAGGGGTGCAAAGAAAATGAAGAAAAAAAGGACAGTTTTTGCAGCCTTGGCCCACAGATATTGGCCCACAGTGAGACCTGGGTTAAGGGTAGAATTAAATGATAGACTGAGTATACCTAACAGACTCCTTCTCATATCCTACATTTCTAGAAATGATAGATACTATATTTAAAACAAAGCAAAACAAAACATTACCATTCTGGAATACATTTGGTACCCAAAACCAAAAGACCACGAGGAGGGTGAAATAGTGGCATTTTCAAACATTCCTGCACTCCAGAATGTAATCAGTCATAAATCCTCTCTGAAATAATCAATAGTAGATATATTGCACTAAGGAACACAATTCCAGCACAAGAAGTGGGATATAAGAAGCAATGAGCAAAGAAATCAGTAAATCTGTAAGAGAAGATATCAACACAAGAAGTGATTGGGGTGGCAGCATGGACAGGGGATTGCAAAAAGGGAGCAGAGGTAAGAAAACACATACCAAATTTCTTGTCTCGTTTGGAAGGAGAATAGTGATCAGATTAATGACAAATTTTGTCAAAGAATGTATATGTTTTAGTATGTGTATTAATGAAGTACGGGCAAACTTTTGAAGCTTAGAAATAAAATGCATAATTTATTTTTTTTTGAGGGCATTGTCACTGGCCCTCATATGTGGGACCTGAACCGGGGCTGCTGGCTTCTGAAGCCAGCACTTAACGACAGCGCCACTCGGCTGGCCCAAAATGCATACTTTTTAAACCATTTATAAGACATATGTAAAACAAAATAACACAAAAAGTTTGAAAATAAAAATATCGAAAAATATACTCAAGTGCCAATAAAAAATACCAGTACAGCAATATCAATGTCAGATAAAACAGAATTCAAAGCAAAATGCATTAAAAAAATAAAGGCTATTTCATTGATGATAGGTACAGGGCACCACGAAGTTATAACTATAAGCCTTTACATCATAAGTTTAAAATAGAGATCTGCAAATCAACAACTGTAGTGCAAAAAAAACCATAACTTTTAGAGAAATTGCCACACCAGGTGCTAACTTAGTAATTAACATACTAACTAAACAAGGACATATAGGATTTAAACAATACAATTTAAACTTGAACATGTGTGTATTTGTACTAACAAACAGAAAATGCACACACTTTTCAAATGCACATTGACTACGTATAAAAATGGATCATGTAGGGCCGACCGAGTGGCGCGGTGGTTAAGCGCTGGTTTGGGAAGCCGGTGGCCCTGGTTTGGGTCCCACATGTGAGGGCCGGTGACACTGCCCTCAAAAAAAAAAAAGGGCTGGTCGAGTGGTGTGGTGGTTAAGCGCTGGCTTCAGGTCCCAAATATGAGGGCCAGTGACATTGCCCTCAAAACAAAAAACAAAAAACAAAAAAACAACAACAAAAAAACTGGTGAACAAGGGCCGGCAGAGTGGCACAGTGATTAAGCGCTGGCTTGGGAAGCCAGGGGCCCTGTTTCGGGTCCCACATATGAGGGCCAGTGACACTGCCCTCAAAAAAAAACAAACAAAAAAACAGAACAAAACAAAACAAAAAACTGGTGAACAAGTTCTGTGTAGGCTTTGGATTACTGAATGATAGCAGTTTACTGGTTTTTAAAAGAAATTAGTTTCAGGTGTAACTTTGAAAAAAAAAAAAAATATATATTTCCCCACCACGGGAGGTGGAGTATAGCAAAAGGAAGATAGTCAATGGTATTGTAACAGTTATATATGATGTCAGAGGGGTAGTAGCTTGGGGAAGGGGGGTTATCACTTTGTGAGGGATGTAAATGTGTACTATTATGTGGCTTTGTACACGTGAATCTAAACAAACAAACAAACAAACAATCAAACAAAACTGGTGAGGTATAGCCAAAGTAGTACTCAGAGGAAAATGTGCAGCTTTAAATACAATTATTAAAAAACACTGATGAAAAATAAATTAAGTTTTTAATAGCTAGGAAAAACACACATGAGCTAAACAAAAGTAAAAGGAAGGAATTAATGAAGATAAAAGGAGAAATCAATGAAAGAAAATACAAAAAGAAAGCTTGCTCTTTGAAATAACCAATAAAATAGACAAACAGAAAAAAAGAGAAGACATAAAAAATAATAGGTGTGAACTTCAGTTCCAGAGAAGATTATGTTATTTTACAAATAAACTTGAAAACTTAGATGAAATTACTTTCTGAGAAATAACAAATTACCAAAATGGTCTAAGAGATAGAACTGGTTAGACCAATAACCATAGAAGGACTTGGAAGGGAAGGGTAGTCAAAGATTTACCTGTAAAAGTTGTAGTAGACAGCTTCTAAAATGACCCACAATAATGTCTACCATTTACAATAGCACCAAAATAAAATAAAATAAAATAAAATACTTAGATATAAATCTAACAAATATGTACAGGATCTATATGTGGAAAACTACAAAACTGATGAAAAAAATCAAAGAGCTAAACGAAATTTAAAGAGACACTGTGTTCATTGATTAGACTCAACATTGTTAAGATGTCAGTTCTTCCCAATTTCATCTATAGATTTAACATAATCTTAATCAAAATCCTACCAAGTTATTTTTGTACTGACAAGCTGATCCTGAAGTGTATATAGAAAGGCAAACACTTACAGTGGTCAACATAATATTAAAGAAGAACAAAGTTGGAGGACTCACACAGCCCAATTTCAAGACTAACTATATTAATCGAGATAATAAGTAATAAGTTACACTAATCAAGACAGTGTGATACTGGTGAAAGAATAGACACACAGATGAATGGAACAGAATGGAGAGTCAGGAAATAGACTTATGCAAATAAAGTCAATTGGTCTTTGACATAGAAGCAAAGGCAATTCAATGGAGAAAGGGTAGCCTTTTCAACAAATGGTGCTGGAACAATTGGATACTCATAAGGAAAAACCAAAACAAAAGAAACAAAGCAACAAACACAACAACAAAGAATATAGGAGTGCACACATCTTTTTTTTTTTTTTGAGGGCAGTGTCACTGGCCCTCATATGTGGGACCTGAACCGGGGCCGCTGGCTTCCCAAGCCAGTGCTTAACCACCGCGCCACTAGGCCAGCCCACACACATCTTTTTGAATTAGTGTTTCCGTATTCTTCTTAAAAAAAAAAAACCCACAGAAAGCACAGAAGTGGAATAGATGGATCTATCTACTGATGAATTAATAAAGAAAAGTTACATATATATAATGGAATACTGCTCGGCCTTAAAAAAGGTGAAATCCTACTCACTGCAACAATTTGGATGGACCTTGAGGGTGTTATACTAAGTGAAATAAGTCAGACAGAACAGGATAAAATCGTATGATTTCACTCATATGTGAAATATAAAACATGAACCAACAAAACCAATAAAAAAATTAAAAATATCATAGATATGGACAACAGATTGGTGGTTACCAAGGGGAAGGGGAGGGAGGGAGGGCAAAATGGGTCAAATGTATGGTGATAGATGGAAACTAGTTTGTGGTGAGTTTTTAGATACAATACCAAAAGCATGGGTCTTAAGAGAAAAAATTAACATGTTATACTTTCTTTAAATTAAAAACATGTACTCTGTGAAAGACACTCTTAGAGGAATCAAAAGCTAAGACACAGATTGGGAAAAAATATTTGCAAAACACATATCTGATGAAGGACTTGTATCCAAAATATACAAGGAAATTAAAATGCAAAAGTAAGAAAACAAACCAGTTAAAAATAGGTGAGGGGGCGCCGGCCGAGTGGCGTGGTGGTTCAGCACTGGCTTGGGAAGCCAGTGGCCCTGGTTCCGGTCCCAGTTTTGAGGGCCAGTGACACTGCCCTCAAAAAAAAACAAAAACAAACAAACGGGTGAAAGCAGGACAATCCCAGATTGAGGAGTAGGTAAATGCTGTGCTTGCCTCATACCGTGAAGACATCAAAATTACAACTAGATTATAGAACAATCAACCTGGAGAACCACCTGAAGTCTGGCTGAACAGAAGTTTTATATCTAAGGATATAATGAAGGAGCCACATTGAGACTGGTAAGAGGGGCAGAGATGCGAAACAGGCTAACCCCAAACCTTTGTGTAAAGGATGAAAATTGAGAGGGATATCTCGGCCGTGGAGGTTCCCCCTGGAGGAATGATGGACCTCAGCTTCACACCAGGCTCTCCATCCAGTACTGGTGCCGAGGAGCCCCACAAAATCTGGCTGTGAAAAACAGTGGGGATTCCAACCCTCTGGGTGGGACTGAAGGCTGTGGGAAACCCAGGTGTCCTCTTAAAGGGTCTGCACACAGATTCACTCGCTCACAGGCCCTCACCTTGGGCTCCAGTGAAGAGACGGTGAGTTGCAGGGACACCAGAGACATACAGGGGGCAGACTGAAGTGTGTAGCTTCTGACAAGGGCTGGAAGATAGACCCATTTCCCCTGTGTGGAGTACTCCTGTGCAGCCAGCAGGCGGGTGCCATCTTTCCTGTGTTGAGCCCCACCCCCACTGCCACGCCTATAGCCAAATCTGCATCTGATTGGCCTGGTGAGCTCTGCTTGCTCCACCCTGCTGACTCACTGAGACCCTGCCACACCCAAATCATATTGCCTGAGGCTTCATCAGCAGCTGAACCTTATGGGAGCTGGGAACTGGCAACAGGCTTTAGTGTGTTTGGGCTTTTTTCGGAGTTACCCCAGAGCCGGTCCTGGTGGCAGCTGTCTTCAGTTCACAGCATGGCCTCTCCCATGCGCTTGCCATGTCCAGCATAGGCAGCCACCAATTGTAGATTGCTTTGTAGCTTTTACCATGTAGTCCCCGGGTGGTCACAGTCAGTGGCTGACCTGGGCCTGTACCAAAGCCCCTCCCAAGAGGCCTCAGAACCAACATACTTGGTTCTCAACCAAACCACACAAATGAACAAAACAGAAACACCCCCTCACACACACACAAAATAAAAATGGGTGAAAGACTTGAACAGATACCCTCATTAGAGAAGATATACAGATGGCAGATAAGCATACGAAAATACATTCAACATCATTTCTCATTGGGGAATTGTAAATTTAAAAAACATCACACACTTACTAGAATGGCTAAAATTCAAAATCTGACAATAGCAGTTGCTGGTGAGGATGTGGAACAATAAGAACTCTCAATCAGTTTCCTGTGAAACTAAACATCTTATTAACATATACTCCAGCACTTGCACTTCTAGGGATTAAGTGAACTGATCTGAAAACTTATGTCCACTCAAAAACTTGCACATAAATGTTTATAGCAGCTTCATTCATAATTACCAAAAACTGGAAACAACAAAGATTTTCTTCAATAGGTGAATGAATACATAAACTGGTACATCTAGACAGTGGAATAGTATTTAGTGCTGAAAAGAAATGAGCTATCAAGCCACAGAAAGACATGGGTAAATACAAAATGCAGACTGCTAAGTGACAGGAGCCTGTCTGAAAAGGGTATATACTATATGATTCCAACTCTATAACATTCTGGAAAAGGCAAAGCTAAAGTGATAATCTCAGAATAAAAGATCAGCGGTTGCCAGGGGCTCAAAGGGGGAAGATAAGAGCTGAATGGGTGAAGCACAGGAGATTTTCAGGAAGAGAGAATATCTGTATAGTGTGTCATGGTGGATACACAATTCTGCATTTTTCAAAACTCTAGAACTTTACAGCACAAAGAGGGAATCTTAATGTATAAAAATTTTTAAAAACCATTTGGGAGATCGGGGATCCCAGGATGTAATGCAGACTGTGTCAAAAGAATCCAATAGTGGTGCAAATGTACGGAACAATCTCACTGAAGGACAGTGAGGGGAAAAGTATTGACCACAATAACTTTGGAAATCAGCATAGTCTGTAAGAGAAAAGGTAAAAGAAACTGCACATACACACTATACACTAGTTGATACAATTGGTTCCCACAGGGGTATGGGTTAACAATTCTGATACCACTAACAATTACAGGAATGGATAGCAGATGGTGGAAACCAGGTTCCTCTTTTTTGGTGTGAGAGTTTACAGATGGACAAGAGGAGGAAGCTACAGTCGTCCACGTGGTAATGGATTAGAGTTGAAGACAGCAATGCGAACTCATGTTTAGCTTGATATGTAGATCTAGATGGTTCCATATAGAAATATTTATAGATGTGTGTATACACATGAGTTAGTATACACACAATTATTTCTTTGTTCTGTTAGCTGAAAGGGCCTGGAATCAATAACACTCCAGAAGCAATGAGCACCCCTAGTACCCAGATCTTGGTTTCTGATACTCCAATAAAAAGAACCAGGGCTCCTTGAAGAAATGGCTGATTTGGGGGCTGGGAAAGGAATTATACATGATAAGCCAGAGTATCTCATAGTTTCAGAAAGTAAGGAAGCACTCAAAAACAAACAAAAACAAAACAAAACTAAAAAACCTCCACACATTGTTTGGGGACATGTCAAAGGAGCACAGAAGCCAACTGAAAGAGTTCCCAATGTCCAAAATAGAAATTTGAGCAACAAAACAAATATAGTACTGGATTATAACTGAAACTATAAAATACATATCCATGAGTCCATACTGATAGAAATAATGACTGAATAAATTAACAAATGGAGAAGAGCCAAATCTCCTGTGCATAAGAATTCCACATATTTCATGCAAATGCTCTGCCTAAGGAGGAGGAACACAATTCCCATCTCTGTAAGTGTGGACTGACTATAGTCATTCCTCCCAAAGGATGCGGTATGGGGCCGGGGTAGGGGTGGGGGGAGTAACTTTCCAGTGGCGAGACCTGACAAACACACCTAGGCCAGGTGATCACAGTGAACACCAACAATGATCAGTGTTGATTATTCCCTTCGTATGTTGAATGAAAATGACATTTTAACTCTGTGGGCTTCCTCCCCCAAACCCTTACCCCTGGTCTAAGAGAAAAACACCAGGCAAATCCCAATTGAGACACATCCTACAAAATACCCAACCAGCACTCCTCAAAACTCTGAAGGTCATCAAAAAGAAGGAAAGTCTGAGAAATTGTCACAGCCAAAATGAAATGTATTTAAAAAGAAATAAATAGAAAACAACAACAACCCATTAGAAATAAAATAGATAAATGGGTTTCTTTCACAAAAGCAACGAAACTATAAAATAGCGAAAGAAAACCCAAACAAGAAGTGTGCCAGACATATGAAAAGAAGAGTATAAAATTTTACTGAAGACCATTTAAAGAGAGCTAAATAAATGGAGAAACATACATGTTCCTGGGTGGGAAAACTCAATATTGTAACAATATGAATTCTTGTCAAGCTAATCCATAAATTTAATTCCATCACAGTCAAATTCTCAGCAGGAGTTTTCACAGAACTTGACAAATTGATTAGAAAATTCATGTGTGAGAGAAAATGTGCAAGAATAGCTAAGACAATTTTGAAAGGGAAAACAACGAAAAGTGGGACTCGGACTTCGTTTACCATATATCAAAATATTTTATATATTTTCAGAATGAAAAGTGTGTGCTAGAGGTCCTATTCAAAATAGGTAACAGTGGGTGTGGCCTAAACTCAGACCAATGAGAATGGACAAGGGCGCTGAATAGCCCATTTGGCCTGAGGCAGGATTACTGGCCTAATAATCAGACCTAACACAGGAATGGAGATGCCAAACAAAGCAACTGAATGGAGACCAGAAACACATCCATGGGTATGTGGTAATCTGGTATTTAATGAAGGTGTCCTTTCAAATCCGTAGGGAAATAATGGTCTATTCAGTAAATGGTATTGAAGCACATTAGGAAAAAAAAATAGAACTTTTTTCTTCACACCACTTGAAACCTAGATCACAGACAAATTAAAAGCATAAAATGTAAAATATAAAGTATAAAGCTATTATACAAATATTGGAAAGTATGGTTATAATATTGATGTAGGGAAAATCTTTGAAAGAAACCACAAAAAGCAAAAGCTGTAAATGAAAAGATCGCTAGATTTGCTTGCATCAAAATTCTGAAATGTCTGTATGACAATAGGCACCATAAACAAAGTTAAAACACAAGTGACAGACTGAAAGAGATGATTGGCAACTTTTATCCACGGTGGTTTTCTTTATTGTTTCTTTCTTTTTTGCAATAGGACCTCTACAGTTGCTAGTCCTAGTGTCTGAAATGCTATATCTGTCCCCAAATCCTCATGAGGCCTGGATGACTCAAATTTCACCTCCTCAGAGAGGCCTCCTCGGACTGACCAATCCAAAGAAGCCATGCGCTAACTTTCACAATCCATCTTGTCACCCTCTTCCCTTTTCCTCAGAGCACTTACGCTTATCAGAAAGCAGCATGTCTGTGTATTGGTTGACTTGTTCTCTGTCTGTCTAGGAGGTGTGCTCCATGAGAACAAGGACTCGGCTTGTCTTGTTGCCTGCTGTATCCCTAGCATCTGGCACACTACCTTGTTCAATAAATATTTGTTGAATGAATTAATGTATGAGCCTATAATTTATAATGAACTCCTGGAAATGAATGCTTAGAAATGCAAACCACCCAAAAGAAAAATAGGCAAAGGATACGATCAGGAAATTTACAGAAGAGGAACAACAAATATGGACAATAAACATGGCAAAAGATATTCAACCTCATCATTAATTAGGAAAATAAAATATAAAAAGCATTTTGTCAATGTACATAGTGTGTAAGGTTTATAACAAGCAACAGGCTTGAACACATTTCTTTTTTACTCCAATGCATAAGCCTATAAACAATAACAACAAAAAGAGAAGGTCCCTGCCCTAGTACTTTCTGTACTCCCACTCCTTAGAGGTAAATATTTTCATCTGTTTTAGTTGGAAAATACTTTTCTCCATATTTCTAAATTATGTACTGATGTCTTGATTTTTCAGGTTTAGATCTAATCTAGACAAGGATTTCGCTCTCTCCTCATCCACCTGACTATACACAAGCACTTCTCTTCTTCCCATCGACCTGATACAGCTATATCAATAGTCAGCATTGACATTAATATAACTATGAGCCCTAAGGTGTCCTAAGATTACATGCCTTCTCTTGAATAAGTTTTGTGTTCCCCAGAATTAATAATTGTCTTAACTTTTGCGTGTGTTTGATTGGTTTTCTGTGTACTTATAACTAATTCATCGGCAAACTGTCTGCCAGAACAGTAAATCTCATCTCAATCTGTCTAAACATCTTGTCCTTGGAAGCACCTCCCCTGAAACCCTCCGTGATCCATTCCAGCTGGCCTGCTTGGCTGCCTGGTGTCCAGGGACTTCCCTTTTACCACCGCCCTGGGGATCACCTCCATCTTCCTCTTAGGTTAGCTCCTGATTCCTCGGTTTCGTCTTCCTTGTATTGGATCAGATCGTCCAGTGGTTTCCTGAGAAGAGGTGCATGCAAACTCTATGTTTTGATGACTTATTAGTCTGAACATGTCTTTGTTTTATTCTCACACTTGATTGGTAGTTCAAGTATAAAATTCTAAGTTGGAAATTATTTTCCCTAAACATTTGAAGACATGAATGCATTATTTTCTAGCTTCAGTTGCATGCTCTGATCCTTGAGACTTTGCACCTATTTTTTCTTTCTGGAATCTTTTAGGATTTCTTTGTCAAGCGTACTGAAATTTCACGAAGATGCACCTTGTTATTGGTCTCTTTGCATCAGAAATTTATATTTTTCTATTCTGAGAAATGCAATTGAACTATTTCATTAACAGTTTCTTATTATCTTGTTTCTATTCCTTCTTTCCAACACTCCTTTTTTTCAGATACTTGGCCTCTTGGAGCATTCTAATTTTTTCTATTTTTTGTTCATTTCTCTTTTTGTCTACTTTCTGTCAACTTTTTCTTTCTAACCATTTATTTAATATTTATGTTCCCATATTGATCATTTATAAACTCTCTTCTTGTCTTCTTTGTCTGCCTCCTGTTTTTGCTTTATGGATTCTGGTAGATTCTGTATTGCCAAAATATTTGCTACCCCTGTCTATCGGGCCTATCCATGTCCTTGAATTATAATTCCTGTACTGTTGACATCAGATTTGGACATATAACTTGTTTCGGTCAATGCAACATGAATGGAAATGACATGTCCCTCTTTTGAGCAGAATATTTGAGAATCACTCCAACATCTTGCTTTCTCCTCGCCATGAGGCTGCTGATACCCCAGGTAGCAGCTCCTCCAGCTCAGATCCTGGAGAGCAGAACTTTAGTTGACATGCAGATAATGTATGACATGAGCAAAAGGTGGCCTTCTGTTGTTGCAAGCCACTGAGATGTTAAGGTTGTTTGTGCTTAGTTTTCTTCTGCTTTCTGCATGTGTCTATTTCCACTGGATTTATTTTTCTGTTTGCTTTGCTCTGTCTTTTTTTTTTTTGAGGGCAGTGTCACTGGCCCTCATATGTGGGACCGAACCAAGGCCGCTGGCTTCCCAAGCCAGTGCTTAACCACCGTGCCACTCGGCTGGCCCCCTCTGTCTTTTACATTAAAGAATTTCCTCAATGTCTGGTGATCTTCGGATGTCAGCTCATTTTTAAGAGTGAGGAATTAAAAAGCATATTGGGGCCGGCCGAGTGGCGTGGTGGTTAAGCGCTGGCTTGGGAAGCCAGCAGCCCTGGTTCGGGTCCCACATATGAGGGCCAGCGACACTGCCCTCAAAAAAAAAAAAAAAAACCATATTGGAATTCTGTGTGCAGAATGTAGTATGGTTTTTCAACTGGTCACAGTAGACTTCTCTGGGCTTTTTAGGGAATATTCACATATCAGAGTCCAAAGAGAGGAAGCCTCCAATCTCTTGTAGGGACAGTATAACGGCTACCAGTGTTCTTGGAGGTAAGAGAGGAAAGAGGGTGCAGGGGGCCTCCCTGTTCAGTATGTAGATGATCACCTCGTTTTCCTTTTCCTATGATGTACCTCTGCCTTCATCTGAGGCTGGTGTGTCCACATCCAGCCTCTCTGGAGCATAAACCTCTGGTGTTCTACATTTGTTATCAATTTTGTGGGACCTGGGGGTGAAATAACACTAAATGTACTTATTCAATCTGCCATATTTAACTAGAATTCTGGACTGACCAATGAACAAGAAAGTACAAAATAAAACAACAGCTCCTTGCCTATCTTATTGGCAATATGCTTGATAAATCTTTATAACACCTGCCCCAGATCACATGAATAATGACTCATGGCATACCTGTGAATAACATAAAAGGAAAATGGTGTGCCTGTAGTTTGATCAAGGCAGTCCTCTACCCTTCTCTCAAATTAGAGGGAAAGTGAGGCTTCTGTAGCAGACTGCAGAGATGAGGGTGTTGGTGTCTGCAATGAATCAGGTTGTTACTGAGAAAGGAGGTTATAGATAGTTTCAGGAATAAAGGGAGTTTCCACCGGATGGAGTGAGCGTTTCGAAGGAAGGAGAGGGCTGGTGGAGAGTCTGGAGAAGACTCAGCAGAAGGGAGGACAGAGAAGTTGGGGAGGCATATTGTTGAATGGGAATGAAACTCCTGAGGTAGTAGGAGGGTTGTCCCAGGAGGGTAGGGATGGAAAAAGTAGAGGACAAGAGAGGCAGGGTGAAAAATGGTTCCGTTGCTTCTTCTTCCGGACTCTGTCCCTAATTCCTGCCTCCAGTCAGGACCCTGACTCTATCCATTCTGCTAGACTGGCTTCCCTATTCGTAAGATGGGAGCGATCCTGTTCAATCAGAAAGGTAAGGCACCACTTCTCTTTTGCTCCCATGACCGAACAATGAGATGGCCAACACTCACACTCACATTCAGTCAGCCACGCTGAGAGGAAAAGGACCCACCTCTGCCTTCTGAGGACAGAGTGCTCTCCAGGGGTCTGGCTGAATACGCAGGTCAGATGTGCCCACCCATCGCTACTCCTCTCTTCCCCCCACCATCTGGCTAAATTCCTTGCTCCCTCCTCTAGGCTTCCACATCACTCTTTGTTCATTCATTCATTCATTCATTCATTCATTCATTCAGTGTGAAGTAAGCACCAGACACTGTTGTAGGCACTGCAGATACAGCACTGAACCAAACAGACAAAAGACCCTGCCTTCTTGGAGCTGACAGGCTGGAGAGACATACGGGGCGCTGGGATCAGCTTGGGACTCAGAGGGAGTAAGAAGGATATTTCTATACTGGGACACCCTGTACACCTTATTGTCATTAAAGAGAAAAATTGGCCACAACTCATTCTGGATTTGGTGGAAATCTGGACCTTGAATGTCAGAGCAGAAAAGGACTATGTCGCTAATTATTTCTCACAACTTCAACCACCACTTTGGTCTGAGCCCCATCCCCTCTCACCTGGTCCACCAGCTTTCCTCCTTGGCCCGTCTCCCTTCAGCCAAAGTGATCCTATAAAAATATTTGGCATGATTCTGTTCAAAATCCTGCCCTGGCTACCATTTCACTCAGTAAAACCCAAAGCCTCATCAAAGTTGACAAGGTCCTACCTGCTTTCACGTTCATTTCCTCTCCAAATGCATCTCCTCCCCTTTGCTAACCTTGCTTGGCATCTGTTCTATGTACTTCAACACAGCCTCTGGCCTGGGACTGCTGGGCTCGATGTTGCCTCTATCTGAAATACTCTTCCTCGAACTGTCCTTTACTTAAATGCCACTTTTTTCAGAGAGGCTTCCTCGACCATTCTATTTTAAATTGCACTGCCCATCCCCCCCCCTTCACTCTTCCCATTTGTTGTTGTATCTTTCTTGGGAGCACTTACTGCCATCCGATAGACTCTACATTATCTATCTTTATTGTCTGCCTGCCTTCACTAAGACATGTTACCTGAGTGCAAGGATTTTTGTCTGTTTTGTTAATGGCTGTGCTCTCATCACTTAATCCAGACACACAGCAAGCTTGATGAATATTTGTTGAATGAATGAATGAATGAATGAACATGGAAGGTCATGTTGGCCACTGGTTTGAAACTGTGTCTGATTCCACGGGGCCCTTTTTTTTTCTTTTGAGGGCAGTGTCACTGGCCCTCATATGTTGGACCCGAACCAGGGCCGCTGGCTTCCGAAGCCAGCGCTTAACCACCGCGCCCCTCAGCCGGCCCCTCCAACCATGCCAGGGAAGTCCTCATCGGAAGGCACGGAGGACTCTTGCAAACAACCGCTTTCCAGCTGGAGGGTTCTGAATCTTTGAGGTTATTTGTTCTTACGGAAATTGTTTTATTGCTTGTTTTCTCCTAATCACAAAAGTAATAAGTGTTCATAGTCAATAAATTTCAGGTGCTCCACAAATAGGAATGAGTGCCCTTCCCCAACCCTGACCCTCCAACATGTCCTCTCCCAAGCCCTGCCTACCTGCAGTGTGGCAAACTGCTTTGATTCTCTTAACAACTGTATCAGGAATCTCTTTCTATATCAATACCTAAAGAGTGACATCATTGTTTTTCATGGCTGCTGTGTATGAATATGCCATAATTCATTTAAGCAGGCCCCTGTTGTTCACTGTAATGAACAGCCTGGAAATGAATGTCTTGGTATATACATCTTTGCTCCCTTGACCCATTATTTCCTTCGGATGAATTCCCAGAAGTGGACTTGCTGGGTCATAAGCGCTCCCCATTAAAAGACTCGTGATACTATTGTCCAAATGTGGGAGGACTCCAATTCCAAAGGGATTGCCCTGTGTTTCCCCCACACAACTCCCTCACCTCGCCCACATTTCGTCCTCTAAGGGAACCCACGGAGGACAGTGGTGAATGCTCATACCAGACTTCCTATTGTGTACCACATGCTGTTCAGGACACTTCCCATGCTGACTCCTTTAAAGCTCTCAACAATCTTAGGCGTATGTACTATTATTGGCTCCACTTTACAGATGAGAAAACCGAGGATAAGACAGGTGAAGTAACTTGTCCAAGGTCACACAACCGGCAGGGAACAGGTGGGAAATTTAAAGCCTGTAGTTGCAGATCAGAGCCTAGAATATTAAACCCTCACTCTGCTGTACTGCCTCCAAAGCCAGGGCTTTTAGAGGGCAAGGAACCTGGACTCGATTACATCTCTGCCACTTCATAGCTGTGTGATGTTACGCCAATCACTTCACCTCTCTGAGCCTCAAGCTGCTCGGGGTAAACCAAGTGTGATCACTCCTACGTCACGTGGTAATGCATAGCACAGTGCGCGGTACTTATGAAATGTGAGTTCCAGGCCTTCCCCACTCCCTGACCTCTCACACCTCCTCTCCTGGACCCCATGACTGGAAATCTCGTGGGAAATAAAAAGCAAGCTTGCCTCTTCCCCTGAGGTTTCCGAGCCTTGCGTTCCTGGCTCTTTCTCACGCCATCTCCCCCACAGGCCGAGGCCCAGGAAGTGTGCAGTGCAGATAACCCCCTGGTGACAGACAGACAGCTGGGGCAGGCCAGCTAGCACCCTTGCCCAGCCTTCTGTGCTGGAGGTGGAGTGGGGGGCTGCTTGGCTCCCCTCTCCCTGCTCCCACCTTCCCTGCTCCCTAGACCATGGGCCCAGCTCGCCTCAGATTCCGGGCCTCTGAAATCATTGCTCCAGCCCACCGGACTGGGCCCCCGGCCAGCTCGTCCAGCCCCAGGCTCGCCGGCAGAGTGTTCGCCTTTGCTCCCTGAAGACTAATCACTGTCCTGTCAGCTTGGCCCTCTGCCCCTGTATTATTGGACAGAAATAGCCCTGGCCCAGCTCCCCTCCCTCCTTGGCCGCCCTGGCCCCAGCTTCCCCACTGCTGGACTCATCGAGTTTCCTCCTCCTCCTCCCTCTTCTCTCGTCTCTTCTGCTACTCTGTGGCTGAGGTTTGACCTCTACCTCCTGGAGCCAGGCACCAACTCGATCGGGTCTCCAGGGCAGAGGAGCAGCCGCCCAGCCCTCCCCCTGCACTGCTCCCACCCCCAGGGCCCGCCCAGGACGGGGATTTGAAGGAATGCCAGTGGTGGGCAGAGCGCTTTTCGGGCTCTGGCCAAGGCGCTGAGCCCTTGCTCTTGGGCGCAGGAAGAAAGGAGTTCCCTTTTGCTCATGGTGCGCTGTCTTGCCCACTCAACAGAGAGTGCAAGAGAGGGACCAAGTCCTTCTTGTGCACAACAGGCTTTCTGGAGGCTTGTGGCCAGTCTGCCGGGGGGTCTGCAGGGAGCTGTGGGCTCTGCGGTCCCACAGGAGATCTGAGGGAGGACATGGCAACTGGCCAGGCATCCAGGGGCAGGTGAGGAGGTGGCAGCAGGATCCTAGAAGGGGCGAGGAGGCTGCACTTGAGTCCTTGAGGGGACCAGCAAAGGCAAGGCGAGCCCAGTCCTCAGGGCTTCAGGGGACTAGACAGGTCACTAAGGCACCCAAAGGGCAACCAGGGCTCAGAGCATGGCTGCACAAGGTTGGGACTGCGGCACTGTTAGTACTCAGAGGGCAGGGCAGGGCTAGACCCTGGCTCCAACCCTGCCAGCCACCCTGTGATGCTGGCCGCAGGAGAGCGCTCGCGGGAGGCAGCTCCCACTATCAGGCCTGGTCAAAGCGCAACAATGTGCAGCTGAGTGGGGGCTTACTGCTGGGGAACAGGGAAAAGGTGCTTTCGCATGCAGGCTGGCTGGAGGCACCCTAATGTCCCATTTTTCAGGTGAGGAGACGAAAGCTCAGAGGGATGAGATGGCCTGTCCAAGTTTCAACAATTGGGTAGTAAGTGGCAGAGCTAGGTCCCCTGAGGTAATTACCCACCAGCCCCAGGGCAGCGGGTAAGTCCGTGGCTGCAGAACAAACCTACCTGTGTTCAAGTCTCGTCTCTGTGACAGTGCGTGACTCTGGGCAAGCTCCTAAACATCCCTATGCCTCAGTTTCCTCATTTTTAAGGCAGATACAACAATACTGCATATGCCCATAAAGCTGTAGTGAGGAATGTTGAGAAATGGGGTTTGGGGACTTGGGGACTCTTCAAACCTGCCCCAAGCGTGGGTGAGGAAATTCACTGTTTCCCCCAATCCTTCCCGTGATTTCTCAAATTCATCATTCCTTGCTAACAAGAGGGAGCCAGACCACAGTGGTTTGGAGCCAGGTCAGACCCCCATTGCAGCTTTGGGGGGCTTTGCCCAAGTCTATAGCATGATCCTCCTTCCCCAGGACACCCCTCCTCCACAGTCCCCCACACTTCCCTTCCTGGATCCCCCAGCCACAGGCCTTGTGCCTCCACATATGGCAGATGGAGAGTCCCTTGCACCAGCGTCTATACCTCCATGTAACCAGCAAAGAGGGAGGAGAAAAACAGGGAGGGGGGAAGGCAGGGTGGGGTGGGGTGGGGGAAGAGAGGAAAGGGCAGTCCCCGTAAGAGGGACTTCCATCTTCCACTTTCCCCTCCCCCAATATGCTTTTTAATTCCTCACTCTTAAAAATGGGGGTGTGCTCCTGGATTGGTCTGAATCCCAGCTCTGCTTTTTCCTACCTGTGTGCATTGGGCCGGGAACTCAACTTTTCTGAGTCCAAGTGTCCTCATCTCTAAAACAGGCAAACTAATAGCGCATTCCCCATTGGCTTCCTGTGGAGTTTAAATGAGGTGATACGTGTTAAGTGTCCAGCACAGCCATGTATACAGAAAGACTCGATAACTGATAGCTAGTATTGCTGTTGTGGTACTTGTGACTCTTACCAGGCCTTCTGGAATCTGGAGTATCAAGTATCTGAAGGGAGATGATGAGAGGTCAGTGGGTGGTGCTGCATGGGCTCTCTCTGCCTTGGATTAGCAGATCAAAGGATGTGTGACTCCTGAGGTTTCCATATGCCTGTGGCCTGAGGAGCATAGAGCTAGGGTCCTATGTCACACATCAGCCAAGGGACTTTGGCCCCTTTGTCTCCAGGGTTAAGGGGCCTGTGTCCCTCAGCTGATCAGCCTTACCTCCTGTTCAGCTACCCTTCAATTTCATGAGACTTGGCTTGGCTCAGTACAGCCCAGCACACTGTACCCCTTCCCTCCAGAGAACCAGGCAGTAGGGGTGGCTTGAACCCCTGGAGGTGGCAGGGCAAAGGGAAGGCAGGTCCTAGTCTGAGAAATGGATTTGATGGGAAAAGTAGCCAGGTCTATAGTGCCAGCCAGGTTCCAGGGCCCTGGCCCTGACTCACAGGGTGTAACCCACCTACTGCTACAACTTCTCCTGTTGTCTCTCTAACTGAGGAAGCCTTGTGAGTCCCACAGGATGGGAGAGTCAGCTGGTTGGCTCAGCCTGGCCCGGTACAGCTTAGGGGGAGACTAATCCATGTTTATTGACTGACACAGCAAATAAGGGAGTGGCTGGGACTGCTCCGGGGGAGGCCTCCAGTTCCCCTCCAGCCTTGAGAGAAGAGTGGATGACCTTGCGGCAGAAACCAGGCTGCTTTCTGCAGCCCAGGCACGCCAACGTCTTTCGCCTTTATCTGAGATTCGTCAGAACTCTTTGACCACATGTTGGCTTATTTCCCAGCCTCTGTAGATCAGTTTCTCTTTGTCCCGTTAGCATTTCAGGGCCAGAACCTCCCCCATGTTCTCGTGCAGCCCCCTGGAAAAGTCTGCACGCTGAGACATCCGTTGGGTTCTATAGGCCCCACCGGACTGTGAGCTCCTGCACAGTCAGGCCCTGGCTGACCTAAGCTCTGTGGGCCCTGAGCTTGATCCAGGGTCTGGCACGCAAAGGGCTTCTTCTCATCCCTGCTCCACCCCCTCTAATCCTGCTAGCTCTACTCTCGAAGCACATCTGGAAGCCCACCACCCTGGTCGGTGTGACCACCATCCCTCAGCTGGATCACTGCAGGAGCCCCCTGCCGGTCTCCTGGCTTCCCCTGTCCCCTAGGCAAGCTATCCTCAGCTCTCAGTCAAAAGGATGTCTTAACGTAGTTCAGTCAGACCATGTCCTTCTCCCGCCCTCACACCCTGCACTGGCTTCCCGTCGCACTGAGAACAACCGCTAAAGTCCTTAGACTATTCCAGCACTCCCCATATCTGTGCAGCCAGACCACTGTCCTTGCTGCTCTTCCAGCATGACAGCATGTCCCCCATGGGGACATGTCCCCCCATGGTGACCCCCTCACCTCCTTCAGCTCCTTGCCATGGCCCTTCCCACTTTCCTTTTCGCCTCTTCTACTGAGTGCTTTTGTTTATTATCTCTCACCCCTGACTAGGAGGTCAGTTGCATGAGGGCAGGGATTTGTGTCTATGTGTTTGCAATGGTCCCCCGAGTGCGTGGCTCAGTGCCTGGTACATAGTCGCCCCTCAAATCAACAGCCCAGGTGACTGGAGCCTGGCTGGAAGCAGGGACGCCAGGGTGTGCGTGGGGCTCAGACCTTAGCCCTCAGCCCCTAACTGCCCTTGCTTCTCCTGTCTGTGGCTGAACAGGGTCCTTTTTTGTGACTCCTTTCTGGAGAGTTCCATGGCAGGATGGCACTTTAGAGAGCCCTGGCCTCTAAGCAGGATGCCAAGCCACAGCTTCTTCAACTGTCTGATCCCACACCTACGGCACAAGGGGAGCAGTTTCTATCGGAGGATGTGTCTGCACCTGATATTGTTCTTGACCTTCCCTAGTCCTCCCAGACAACAACAAAAAGTCTCCAAGTACCCTTTGGAGTTGGTGCCACCACCCCCGCCTTGATTATAGTTTCAAGGGCCGGGCAGGAATGCCTGGCTCCAGGGCCTCTGCTCACATGACTGGCAAGCACTGTCTGGCCAAGCCAGGGACCCAAAATTACTGCCCAGGGTTGGAATGAGGCCCCTGCCCATTCGCCCCAGGAAGATGAAACAGTGCTAGTGTCAGACTGGACCCAGAGCTGTGCCAGGTGGGCCCGTGATCACTGAGAAAGGCCGGAAGGGAGGAGAGCACCAAAGAGAGAGGAGGAAGCCGAGACCTCTGTCCAACTCCATTCCTTGGAGGCTCCAAGATGGCTCTGGGGCTTCTGGGGCCCTAGTGGGTGGGACTGTTGGATTCCATTGCCTCCCAACATCGGGCTCTCATAGGTTTTTCTTGCTGAAAGAATTCTGCTGTGGAGATAGGAAGGAAATGAGGCAGAGAAGAAGGAATAAAGGAGAGAAGGAAGTGAGGAAGGGAGGGAGGTGGATGGGAAATTTGGGGCCTGGGGGCTATACTAAAACCCATCCTCTGCCCCCAAACAGGGAGATGAGTGACAGGCTGGAGAGGGCAGCCTCCTGTCCCCTGCTTTCTGGCCCTGGCCTTTCCTAAGGGACTGAGCAGCCAGAGGGACAGGAGAGCAGCAAGAAGGTAAGATGCTTCTCCTGGGAGGGGCTTAGGGGAGCATTGCTGGAGGAGGAAGATTTACCTGCCTTTCTGAGGAGCTCTGCAGGGCCTACCAAGGTTCTTCTAGGGTTCCACAAAAAGTGAAGTATTTTCTACCAGATTATGTAGATGTAAACAGTCTAAGGAACTTATCAGGTGTTTCCTACCCTCTTCGACTTACTGGGGCCCTAATTAAAAACTATGCTTTTGGGCCGGCCGAGTGGCGCGGTGGTTGGGCGCTGGCTTGGGAGGCCGGCGGCCCTGGTTCGGGTCCCATGTGTGAGAGACCAGTGACACTGCCTTCAAAGGAAAATAAAAATAAAAATAAAAATAAATAAATAATTAAGTAAATAAATAAAAAGAATTCTCATATACCACCTATCCAGATCCCACCAAAAAAACAAAAACAAAAAAAACCACTATGCTTTTAAAAAGGAAATGTAGAGGGCCGACCGAGTGGCTCAGTTGGTTAAGAGCTCGCTCACGAGTGCGAGCTGAGCTCTGAGCAACGGCAGTTCGATGCCCAGCCCGAGCTGAGTTGCCGTTGAGCTGCCAACAGGTGGGAGGATGGCTCAGCTAAAAAAAAAAAAAAAAAGATCTTAAAAAGGGAACGAAGAAATAAAATACTTGAAGGCTACCGCTGTGGCCCAGCACGCTTGGTGAACGGCTTACGAGAGGCAGCGCCAAGTCTGCACAGACCCCACGCCCTCCCCTGTCCCTTCCCATACCTATAACTTGGGAATCTGTGCCGGGGGAAGTGGCTTTGGAAGAATATAGCAGTCCTCTCCAAGGCTTTGGAGATGGAGAGCCAGCCATTGGACTACAGAGGGCAAGGCCTGTGTGGGTTTGGCTGAAGCTGGGGGTGGGAACATACTGGATGAGTGGGGGCTGCCTGGAGTTGGCGGGCTTGAGGAATCCAGGCTGACCCTAGAAGGGAGGTTCCCCAGCCTAGTGGCTGGTGCTCGGCTGGTCAGCAGGCCTGGCCCCTCCAGCGTTGCCATAGTGCTCTGTGGGTCTTCCCAGCAGCCTGCCAGGCGGAATGTGGCCTGGACGGTTTCCCAAGGAATGTAATCAAGATGTAAAGGGGGGGCAGGAGGAGCTGGTCGATAGGGTTGTCACCTCCTCGGGCCTGTATGGAGTCAGAGTGAGCCGGGACTGGCCTGACCGGGAAAATCTCCTGGTTGGGCTCAGCTCTTAAGCAGAGTGGCTGCAGTGCCAGCTCCGTCTCCACAGGCCCCGAGAGATGCAAGATGCCTAGCGGGCAAGCCCTGAGGTCCCTCACTGGCCATCCTGGCCACCCCTTTCCTTGCACCCAGCAGGACAAATCTCTTGCTGGGTGTGGGAAGTGGGCTGGGGATATCTGGCAGAGGTTTGCAGGGGCCCTATTACTGGAGTTTAAAGGAACGCTCCCAGAAGCGCAGCTCTCACAAGTCCCAGAGGTGCAGGCAGGGGTTGCCCCAAGCCGGACTGCTATCTTGGGTTCCTCTGGGATCAGGACACTGGACCATAGTGCTGCCTGAGGTGGGGGGACAGAGGCATGCTCAGGTAGCCCTCTGCCCCTTCCGAGAGTGGCACTGCATCACGCCTGGTCCTGCTGCTCTCCTAGGCGACATTTGGATGAACCTGTAAGAGCCACCTTAAGCCTGAGATGTCAGTGACCAAGGCACCTGTCCTGCAAGCCCCTAGGACTGGCAAAGTTCCAGGGTCCATGTGGCAATTGTGCAGCAGGAATCTTCAGAGACAATCTCAAATCCAACGGGTGGTCCTGTCAGCTCCACGGAAACATCAAAGTGAGCCTCGAATGCCAAGCTTTTTGGAATTGAAACGTGGAAGGCCTTTTTGGCACCTCTGAACTCACTCTGTAGAGGCCCCGTCCGAGTTATTTCTACGTTCCAGTCTCTATGCCCTCACTTACTAGGCTTTGTGGCCCTGGGCCAGTCAAGCTTTTCCTCCTCTCAGACACCATTTTTCATTTTTCAACTGAGGAACTAGGTTAGAACCTGATTGCCCTGGAGGCCACTGCTGGCTGTGACACTCCCTGTCAGGTATTACATGGGGCTTGGCAGGCATGGGACCTATGGCCCCTCATCCCTTCTTCTCCAGGAGACCTTGGATTGGAGCCATCAACTCTGTGACAAGACAGATCTTAACTGAAGTCCCGCCTACCACTTCCTAGATTTGTGACTGTGGGAAAGTCACTTTTCTTTTCTGCATGTTACTTCCTCAATTCTAAAACGAACTCACTGAAGCTGGCTGGAGTTCGTTCTGAGGATGAAATGAAGCCGTGTGTGGAAATGCGTGTGGGGAGAGTCTACAAGTTATGCAGAGGAGCCAGCAGCCGTCGCCCATCACTGAGCATTGGGGATGCCATGGAGATAGGAGCCTAGGGGCCATTACCTCCCAGCGACCTGAGGAGTGGGGCAGCCCCTGTGCCAGGCCTGGAAAAGTGTAAAGGCAGGAGGCCTTCCCTGGGCAGCAGTGTACTAGCGCCTGCCCCCAAGTGGCCTCTAGCCAGTGCCCACAGCCCTGCCTTAACAGGCCTGGGACCAAAAAGGAAACGGCTGGCTCCAGGCCTCAGATTCCTGGCCCTTTCATTTCGCTTTGCATGCAGACTGGCCCAAGGTTTGGCGGGAGCCTGCTTCAGAGTATTTGTTCAGCCCCGCCATCTCATTACCAGTGCAGAAGCTGAGAAGGGGCCAGAGGTCACCAAGGACACCACCCATGTGCAGACACTTGATTCTGTTCCTCTCACTTCCTTGCCTCTCTCGCGCTCATTCCACCCTCCCTCCCCTGTCTTCCTGGTACCGAGTGTGTGTTCAGGAAACATGAGTTCCAGTCCTACCTCACGTCTGAAGCTTTCCTTTTCTGGTATTTTGGCCCCTGAACCAGGCTCAAGCTTGGTAAAGTCTGAGGGTTCACCTTCACTCAAAAATCTCAGCTCGGAGCCAAGACGGCGAGCACAGGGGCCCTTGCTGTCCCCTCACCCAGCGCCTGGCCTCCTCTCCTTCCTTGGGAGCCCTGCCCTCTCTGAGGGTGCAAGACACTTGCTAGAAAGATCATCCATTCTAGAAGGATGGAAGGGTTATCCACTACGCGCCAGTGAAGGACACAGACATTGAACATGAAGTTACAGCTGGATGAGCCTTGTGCTAGAGGAAACCTAGAGTGCCCTGGGATTGTAATGGAGAGGTTCGCCCTAGGTCAGTGTTCAGAGGTGGCCTCCTAGAGGAGGCGTTCAAGCCAAGGCTGGAAAAGTCAGCAGAGGCCAGACTGAAAAATGTTCTAGAATCAGTTCTGTGTCCTAATAGTACCTTACAAGTATCAGCTCATTTAATTTTCTCAAGCATTCTAAGAGCAAGATCTATTATTGTCAGATGAAGGCACTGCGGCTCAGAGAAATAAAATCATTTGCCCAAGGTCATGGTGCAAGGTCACAGTGGTGCAGAAGCAGGAACCTAGGCAGCCTGGCTGCAGAGCCTGGAAACCACCGAAGGGTTGAAGCTGGGGAGGGGTTCTCATCAGTGAGATGCTGTCAAAAGCAAGCCCTGGCATGTGCACAGTCGGCTGTAGGGTAGCAGGAATGGAAATGGCACCCAGTGAGGAGGCCATTGCCGAGCTTCAGATAAGACCTGATGGTGGCTTGAGTTGGAGCAGAATGGAGACTGGGGAGATGGGTTTGAGAGTTATTTTGGAGGCAGAGTTGACAAGATTAATAGTAATATTTGCATAGCACTTTCCAGGTTACCTTACACTTCCATTGGCATCATTTAATTTGATTCACTCAAGGTCCCTGGCAAGTGGCTATCACAAGGATCAATATTATCCTTGTTCTACAAGTAAGAAAAATGAGGCCTGCAGAGGGGCAGTGATGTGTTCTAGATTGCAATTACAAATGTGTGTGTTCCAGCTAATGTATGTGTGTGCAGGTATGTGCGGGCACGTGTGGACACTTGAGTGTCTTTTGCAGGTGTGTGCCTGCATCCTGTGTGTCTGCTACCTTAGGTGGGCTCCTGGGCTACAAACTGGGCCCTTGGTGGGTTCTTGGGTGGCTGAGTGTGCAGGAAGGGTGCAGCCATCCATGCTCGCTGATGAAGACATAGGACCATGGAGGGGATCTGGGGGGTGCAACCACATCTGTTCGGAGCTGAGAATCCATGGTCCCTGCACATGAATATGGGGGGCTGTTGGGCTGATGGCCCCAACATAATGATAATCCTTAATGTGATTGAGCACTTACTGTGTGTCAGGCCCTGCACTCAACCTGTCACATGCATTCTATCAGTTCATCCTCACAATTCTATAAGGGAGCTACACTGATCTCCATTTATAGATGAGGAGACAGAGGCTCAGAGAGGGTGACCAATGTGCCCAAGGCTGAACAGCCCCTAACTGTGCAGTCACACTTGGACACTGGTTCCACCTGACTCTGAAGTTCGTGTTCTTAATCCACTCTGCTACGCTACCACCGCACACATACAACACCCACACAGACACAGACCTATGAGTGCCCGCACCTGCAGATAGGCGCCAAGCCACACTGGGAGCCAGCCCTCCAGGGTCACCTGGAGCAGGGAAAGAGGCCACCATCACCGGGAAGCTTGGGCAGCCAGCTCCCTTCCCCCTGCCCAGGATGTGGGCCCTGACCCTGATGCTCCTGAGATTGGCTTTCTCAGGGCTTGCTCAGGTTTCTGGCCTCTGGCCTCCAGGCTCCGGGCTTCAGGCAGCCAGTGGAAATTTATGGCTTGAGAAAGTTCTTGCAAGTCCAATGCCTGCATCCCTCTCTCAGACCTTGCAGGGTTTATCAAGATACTGGGGTTTCCCTCCCCCTTCTCCTGTGCCTCCCCCTGCTGCCGCTCCCTCCCGCAGCCCTTTGTCTCCGCCGAGGCGATTCCCTGCAGCTCCCCCTCTCCCTGCCTGCTGACTTTGCCTGCCTCGGTTGAACCCACCACACAGCTTCAAATTGCAAATAAAAGCCGTTCTTCTCACTTCCCTCTCGTCCTGGCCATGAAAGCGGAGGAAGGGTCTGTGTGTGAGACTCTCTGTGGGCACAGGCTTAAACCAATAACTTGGCCTTTCTGTGCCTCAGTTTCCTCATCTGTAATGGAGGTGATCATGCCTGTGTCACAGTGTTGTTGTGAGGAACAGAAGAACAGAAATGCTCTGGCAGTACATTGCACATAGTAGGTGATCTGGAGATGTTAGCTATTACTATGTGGATGAAGCAGAGAAAATTCCCATTGACTGGGTTCTTGCTTCATGCCAGTGTGGGAATTAGCACCTTACATTATTGCCTCATTTACTTCCAGCACTTAGAACTGTGCCTGCCACAGAGAAAATGTGTCACACGTATTTGCTGAATGAGTGAATGAAGCCTCATAAGACCCTATGAAGTAAGCATTTTTTCAGATGGGGAAGCTGAGACTAAGAAAGGCTAAGGCCCATACAGAATCGGCCTGATGACTGTGGGTTTTGGTCCCAGGGATATGTGTCCAACTGCTTCGAGTAAACCCTGTGGGGGAGAGGGGTAAAGAGGTGACTACCTACAGATACGTATACAGGTAGAGGTAGAGATGCACATGGGTGTGCACACACACTGAAGGGCTCCAGGCTCCCCCATGGTGGAGGTGGTTCTAGGAAAGATGAGAGAAGGCTTGGATTTGGATGGCTGAAGAGACCTTCTTCTCAGGGCAGCATCCTCCTGGAACCTGGGAAAAGCCAGAACCCGGAATATCATCTCCCACTTCTGGAATTTCACAGTTCACCAGGAACACCTCCATCAGGTTACTGATGAGAAAACAGAGGCCCAGAGAAAGCAAGGCAGTCAGACAGCAGGCCAGGCTGGATCTGGGATAGCAGTCCTGGATTGGAGTCAGCCAGACCCAGAAACGGCAGAAAAAACGCTGATAGCAGGCCCTGGCTGGAGGGGTCATCCAAGAGAGACAAGGCAAGGGCTGGGCCCTGTCTGCGCTGGGCCTGGCCGTCCTCAGGCTTGCCCCAGACACCAGGGGTGGACCCCAGTGTGACTTGCCCTTCAGTCCAGACTGGCTCTTGGAAGGATGAAGGGCAACAGCAGACGCAAGGGGCCTGGGCGGCTGCCCAGCATGTACCTAGGCCCGCCAGCGTCCCCAGGATCACTGCCTGGCCCTGGCAGCTCACGCAGGCCTGGAGCCGCCCTGGCCCTTCTTTGTTGACTTTCACTCCTGCCAAGGGGAAGCTGTTCTGGATGGAGACACAAGAGAGTGATCTGTCACTGGTTGCCCCTGGCTTCCACTCTGCTATGCCAGCCAAGAGGCTGGCTTCCTGCTCAGCACTTGCCCCACCTGCAAGGTCGCTGTGGTAACTTGTTCCCTAGAGAGCTCAGAGCTAGGCCCTGGCTGCATTGCCCCCTGCTGGAGCGACAAATCTGGAGACCTCTGCTCCCCCAGAGTGGCCAAGCTGGGTGATACCTTGAAGAGCATTAGTACAGCCACCTCCTGCACCCTTTCCACATCATAGACAGGACCAGGGACACGGCCCAGGGCACATGGTGCACCTGGCGAAGCTGGGACGGCCAGCCATGTCTCCAGGCCGTGCCCCTCCTGCTCCTGGAGCCAACGAGAACCTGTGCTGACGCCCCAGTCCCTGACCCCAGTGCCCGGGCCAGCCTGAGCCCTGGGAGCCTGCCCCCCGCCCCCCAGGCCTGCCGGAGAGCACAGGGAGGAACCCCACAGACCTGGCCCAGCTCCTCCTGAGCGGGACTGCCTCCACCTCCTCTGCCCTGCCAGGCACCGGGGCACCTGGACGGCTCTGAGCGGATTTGGGTCTGGGCTGGGCCAGATGGGGCAGGGGCAATGTCGGGCAGTGGAGGAGGGGTGGGGGTAATCAGAATAGCCCAAGGTACTGAGCATTTACTATGTGCCAGGCACAGTGCTTTACATACATGATCTCATGGCAAGGCCCCTAAATGCCCAATATTGTGACCCAATGAGCTAGGGAGTGGGTCTCAATCAGGTCTGCCTGACTCCCTATTGAGAGCTCTTCTCACTGCATCATATGTTATCCACACCCCTGACCTCCAGCTGGCACACATCTAAGTCACTCAAGGGCACAGGGACGGGGTCCTGTGATTCTCAGCAGCTGGGACCAGATTGCCACTGCTTCCACACACAATGGCAGCACAGTCACTGTGGGAATCTCCCAGAAGCCAGCTGAGCCCCAGTTTGTAGGGAGCTCGCATTCTGAGACAAGCCACCCCTGAAACAAAGGACAAGAGGCAAATGCCAAACGAACCCTGGGTGGGTCAGTTTTTGACTGTGGGCACCTCTCCCAGCCAACCAATGCCGAGGGCCTTGAAGTCACTCATCTCCTGAGCCCTCAGACCTCTGGGTTACCTGGGTTTCACCCAGGAGGATTTAGAAAGGGGAGGAAGTTAGCAAGGAAGCACTGAGCAGACATTTCAGACCTAGAAAATCTAAGAAGGAAGAGAGGGCAGGGCGTCCCTAGTCCAGTGGACCAGTCCACAAAGCATGCTGGGGGCGAAATAGCTCCAGTCAATGGAACAGGGGAGAAGATTGAAATTGTATGTGGCTGAGGGACTCCTACCAAGGAGCGTAACAGCCAACTGAATGATATTGTTTAAGAAGGGGAGGGCCAGGTGGGTTTGGCAAGGCAAGGCTGGGCTGATGAATGGAGATCTTGAAGCCCAGGCCATTGTCACCCATTCTGAATCAGGGGTCCACATCTAACAACAGGCCAGGGAGCTGATATCCATTTCCCCAGGGGTATAAGACAAGGCCAGTTCTCACTGTAGCCTGAGTGCAATGCAGAGCAACTCCTGTCCACCCAGCCGCTCTCTGAACCACTGTTTCCACATCTATGAAATGGCAAGAGTAATAACTCCACTTACAGAGTACCTACCGAACTGCTTGCCTTGGAGTAAGCCTCCCAATAACTCTCTGATGTAATTATTATGAGTGTTCCATTGTGCAGGCAGGGACATTGAGGCACAGAGGTGTGAAGTCACTTTGCCCGAGGTCACCGGGCTAGGAAGTGGTTGAGGCTGAGATTGAATGTCTGGCTCCAGGACCTGTGTCGCCAACTGCCACTCCAGTGTTCTTCCTCCTAGTAATCCTGTGAGGATCAACTGAGGTGGTGACTATGCAGCAAGCAGTGCCACGCCTGGTCCGCTGTGGAGGCCTGTAAATGGGTGGCATCTGGCCCAGTTAAGCGCTCAGTAACCATGGACTGATTGGACTCTGGCAGCCACCAGGATGAGAGAGAAAGCATGGAAGAGGAGTGGCTCTGTTTGTACAACAGAAACTGAGATGCAGGGAGAGAGACCTACCCCGAGAGGCCAGAGGCAGGGTTCCAGAAAGAGCCAGATTCTCTGAGGGCAGAGGTGCTGGCACAGGAGGCCCTGGGGTAGCACCAGGCTCAGCTGACTCAGAGGCATCAGGCAGGCCCCTACCCCCTGGGGGCCAGTCAGGAAAATTAGGGGCAGGTGTGGGTCTCAAGAGAGCTGCTAACAAGGCCTGGGGAGGGGAAGCTGTGACTGCCTCTCGCTGATGGGGAGACCAGAAGGCAGAGATGGTGCCTTAGGAGGAGCAATCATACCCGCCAGGCCCAGCTCCCAAGGTCCTGGACAGCCTGCCTCCTACCACTGTCTTCCGTGATCTAGCTCCTGTTTACAGGCGTATTTGGGTCTTCCAGCCTTAGTATGTGAGCTCTGTTGATTATCCCCATCTTTCAGGATAGGAAACTGAGACCCAAGGTCATACAGTGAGGGGGTGGCCAAGCCAGGAATTGAACTGAAGCTTTCTTCTATGCTGCTGCCCAGCCAGGGCCCGCTATTGCCTGCAGCTGTCACCCACACTCAGACGCTCAGGCAAAAAGAACTCTGGATTCCGCTTTCCAGGCCCCACCTCTGGGTCTGCAGCCTGAGCCTGGGTAAGAGCTTTTTGCCCTCTGGGCCTCTCTCCCAGGTATCCATAAGGGGGTTGGATGCAGGTCCCTGCAGCTTCCAGAGGCAGCCAAAATGTTCTTCCTTGTAGCTTCATGACTACGTAAAACATGGCTTCCAGTGAAAGGTTGAAGCAGGCCTGGGGCAAGTCCTGCCCTGCCACTTCCCTCTGAGGAATCTAAGCAGGGTATTGTCCATCTCGTGCTCCCCCCATGCCTAGCTGGGGTAAGTTCTGCTTCAGGTGCCCCTCCAGAACCACTGTAGGCCTCACGGACAAAGGTGGTGGAAGCAGTGCTTGCACAGGGTAAAGCACCGTGCCAGGAGCAGGCAGTGGCCCCGGGAAGGCACTATCATTTTCTCGGAACCAGTTGCTCAGCCCACATCCTCCCCCCAGCCAAAAGTCATCATGGTTGGTTCCCTGGATGCGTTGGTCCTGCTCTCCTGGAGACTCTGCCCCTCTCACCTGCACCCAGAGATCCCTGGGCCCAGCTCTGCTGCAGCCTATTGCGGGATCATGTTCACTCAGGGGTGGGTGGGGTCCCTTACATCTCTGGCACAAAGTAACTCAAAAGCCTAAGGAAAGGGCATGGCAATAATACCAGAGGGTAGCCACAGAGCTTACACATGCTGAGACCATTGTTCCTTTCTGGCCTTCTCTTCCCCTGGATAATGCCATCTCACTTTTCAGTTCCTAGTTTAGATATCACTTCCTCCAGGAAGCCTCTCTGACCCCACATTTGGGTAGGGTCCTCCCCACTGAGTTCCCACAGCTCTCTAAACAAACCGTACTGTAATTGACTTCTTGTCTTCCCCAATAGATTGGGAGTGTCTTAAGGGTGGGCCCTGTTTAGCTCACACCTGTAACCCTGGCATCTAGACTAGGGCCCGCACATAGTAGATGGGTGAATTATTAATCAATGAATGGATGGATGAATGAATGGTGCCCCTCTGGGGGAGGGGCTGGACTTCTTCTCCACGAGTGGGAAATTCTTGCACTCAGATCTTTTCTGGGCTTCCTCCACAGCTCTGATTTTTGGGGCACCTGTTTGTCCCACAGGCACTGGCAGGGGGCTTAGGCTCTTCACTTGAGCTTCCCTCCTTTCAAGATCCACCCCTTGAGCAGGCTAGCCTGGTACCCTCATCTTGGCTGCAGCCTTCTTCTACTCAGAGTCTGACCTCCACTCCAGGCTACCCAGCCCATTTCCCAGCAGGCCTGAGGGCTGTGGCCCCACCCTCCACCAAAGTTCTGCCTCTTGCCACCCTGACTAATTCCTTGTCCCATGACAACTCTCTCCCCAGGCTATCTCCCCAGGCTCCACCTCAGTCTCTAAGGCTCATTCACAGACCTCCTTTGGGACAGCAATTCTTCAGGGGTGGTCCAGGAAATATTGGTGGTGGTCTGTGGGGCCTTTAAGTGGTTCGTGGGCAGGTCCAAAATTCAAGGCATGTTAAAATGTGTGGTGGGGGTGTTTCATTTCTTTGTTTTTTTTTTAAGTATATTTTCTATGGCAGATTCAAATCCACATTTAAAGCACCAACAATGGATAGCTTTTCAGTAAAGTCACAATAATGGTTATTTACCCAGTCAAGAGGCCATCAGACCATTTGGGATTTGGAGATGTGCCAGGATAGAAATGACAAAGTCTCCAAATAAGCCTCTGAAATAGGAACATAAAGGCTCCTAGAATATTGCCCCCATTTTGCAAGTAGAAAAACTGAGTCCACAGGCAAGAAGCTGGTCACAATGAGCCTAGTTAACCAGACGCTATGGTAGGGTTGGCTCCAAAAGGCATTTACCAAACATCTTCAAAAGAGGGACTGTGGTGGCCTCAGTAATCCCAGGACTGAAGTAGCCAGAGAATAAATATTTGTGCTTCCACCCTAGACCAAAGCCTCTAGGGTAGAGATGCCACATGCTGCTGCCCTCTCTTTGGCCTCAGCCCACAACTCTCCCAACAGCACTCAAAACTGTGTCCCTTTGGGGGATCCCCCACCCCCAGCTCCAGGCTAACCAGGCAGGCAGTCCCTCCTCCCCCCCACACACAAACACAACCTGCATTCTTGAATAGCTGCCACCATTTCATTGGCCTCAGCCCCAAGAAGGAGTGTGGAATGTGCTTCCCTGAGCCATTAGGGAGTGGGTAGGATGGGGAGGGGGTCCTGCAGGGAAGCTGAGAATAATAAGACAGACTGTAGAGGGAGAGGAGGGGTGATCCCAAGGGCCAAAGCCTCTGTTGGTGGGAGTCCATATCCTGGGCCTGGACTTCCCCCTCTGTCCTCTGTTCATACTCACAAGACAGAAGAAGCCAGGTACTAAGTTTCTGTGGGTACACCCGTAAGACTGCCCCCGCCCAGAAATGGAGTAGGCATGGGTAAGGGAGTTGGTCGCTGCAGATGCTGAAATGAAATCACTGTCCTTTCAGATAACTAGTGACTAGCCCTTCTCAATCTCATGTTCAAGACACTCCGGGTGTTACAAGCTATTTGTCACTCACTAATTACAGTTAAAGAGTTGAGGATTGTAAATCATTCCCTGTCTCTTCGTCTTTCCTTTTGTAAAAACCAACTAGGGCAGATTCATGGTTTCCCCTGTGGCCTTTATTAAAAGGGAGGAAAAAGGTAACAAAGGGGCACTTCTACTTCCAGATGAGAAGAGGAGACACATTTGTCCTGATCCCTCCTGCTAAGTAGAGCTAAAACCTCTGGATATTATATATAAACAAACAGACGCTGAAAGGTGGAGAGAAGGCAGAGAATCTAAGGAACTCAGGATCCTAAGAACAATATGGTGGTGAGTTTCTTGAGTGCTGAAGAAGCCAGCAAACACAAATACCAACAAGCACAGCTGACACCAACCCAAAACGAAATAAAATAAAATAAAAACACAGCCCCCAGGAAAAGCCTGCTCTCTTTTAGCCAAAGGACCAGAAAAGGGACAGTATAGCAGGAAACATTAAGACAATAACCACTCTATTCCAACCTAACACTACAAAAAAAAACTGTGGCTTCATCCCCACCCATGACACTAAAGGCTGAGTGGGGAGCCTAGACTTTCTCCCTCACCAGGCTGTAACAAGGTGCCCTAATCCTACTTCCTCTTCTCCGACTGGGATAGTATCAGAGAAAGACCAGTGGGGAGCCAAGACTTTTATCCCTGCCTGGTGGTAACAACTCCTCCCCTGCTCCCACTGTCAGTGGAGGTCTAGTGGGGAGCCTGGGATCCTGTTATCTACCTAGCAGTAATGAGACATTCCATCTCACCCTGGTATATCAAAGAAGGCCGAGTAGGGAGCCTGGACTTTCACCCCAACCAGGCAGTAAAGAGGTGGTATCTTTATTTCTCTGCTGACATAGTGTTAGAGGACTCCTGCTAAAACAGAAAATTTAAATAACATCCAGATTCTTATAGACTAATACACAAAATGTCCAGTTTTCAATAAAAAAAAAAATCACCTGTCATACCAAGAACCAGGAAAACCTCGACATAAATGAGGAAAAATAAATCAATGGATGCCCAAAACAAGTTGACACAGATATTAAAATTATCTGACAATGACTTTAAAGCGGACATCCTAAAAATCATTCAACAAGGAATTACAAACATACATGAAACAAATGAAAAAAATAGAAAGTTTTAGCAAAGAAATAGAAGATATAAAGAAGAAAAAATAGAAATTTTTGAAGGGAAAAATACAACTGAAATGAAAAATTCAGTGGATGGGCTTGAAAACAATAGAGGGGCAGAGGAAAGAATAGAAACTTGAAGACAGAGCAACAGAAATTATTCAATCTGAACAACTGAGGGATAAAATACACTGAAAGAAAAGAAGAGATGCTCAGCGACCTATGGAACTATAACAAAACATCTACTATTTATGTCATCGGAATCATATATGATAGAAGGACAGGAGAATTCAGGTGGGGCTGAAAACCTACTCAAAGAAATAATGGCCAAAAATATCCCAAATTTGGCAAAAGATATATAGATTCAACAAGCTGAGCAAACCCCAAACAGAAAAAAAAAAACGTAGACATTCATACCAAGACACATGTAGTCAAACTTCTGGAAACTAAAGAGAAAGAAAAAAATCTTGAGAACAGCAAGAAAAAAAATGACACATTTCTTATTGGGGGAAAACAACTCAAATGACAGCAAATTTCTCTTCAGAAACCATGGAAGCCAGAAGGAAATGGCACAATATTTTCAAGAGTTGAAAGAAAAGGACAGTCATCCCAGAGTTCTATATCCTGCAAAAATATCTTGCAGGGATGAAAGAGAAACCAAGGCAGTCTCAGATAAAGGAAAACTATAAGAATTTTCTGCTAACTGGCCAACACTAAAAGAATGGCTAAGGAAGCTCTTAAAATATAAAAGAAATGATAAAAGAAGAAATATTGCAATATCAGGAAAGGAGAAACAACAATTGAACTGGGCTTCCCTTTTCCTCTTGAATTTTCTAAATTAAGTTTGGCAGTTAAAACAAAAATTATAACAATATCTGATGTGGTTCTCAAAATAGGTAGAACTATTATTTAAGAAAGTTATATTATAAATGGGGGCATGTAAAGGGACATAAAAAGAAGTGGGGTTTCCACCCTTCACTTGAACTGTTGGATTGTTCATATCAGTAGATGGTGATAGGCTATATATATATACAAAACAATGAACTGAACGAAAACGAAAATACAACATATCAAAATCTGTATAATACAGTTAAAGCAGTGCTAAGAGGGAACTTTATAGCACTAAATACTTACATTAGAAAAGAGAAAAAAATATTAAATCAATAATCTGAACTCCCATCATAAGAAATTAGAAAAAGAAAAGCAAAGTATACCCAAAAGCAAGCAGAAGGAGAAAATAATAATAATAAAAAGGCAGAAAACAATAAAATTAAAAATAGAAAAAAACTGGAGAAAACCAATGGGACAAAAATTTGGTTAGTCAATCAATAAAATTGACTAACCTCTAACAAGACTGATGATTAAAAAGAGAGAAGACAGGGGCTGGCCGAGTGGCGCAGTGGTTAAGCACTGGCTTGGGAAGCCAGCAGCCGTGGTTTGGTCCCACATATGAGGGCCAGTGACACTGCCCTCAAAAAAAAAAAAAAAGAGAAGACACAAAACACCCCATATCGGGAATAAAATATGGGATATCAGTACAGACCCTAAACTCATCAAAGGATAGAAAGAGAATGCTATGAACAACTTTAAACTCATAAGTTTGACAACTTAGGAATAGACGAATTCCTAGAAAAGTACAAAATACAACTCAAACAATATGAAATAAATAATTTGATTAGCCCTATAACTATCAAATATATTGAATTTGTAATTAAAAATTTCCCCCAAAGAAATCTCTAGGCCCAAATGATTTCATTGAATTCTACCACATGTTTAAGAAAAAAAATTAACACCAATTCTATATGGTTTTATCCTGAAAATAGAAGAAACATACCCAACTTGTTTTACAGGGCCAATATGACTTTGATACCAAAATCAGACCAAGATAGTATAAAAAGAAAACTACCAACATATATGCTTCATGAATGTAAAAGTATAATCTTTAACAAAATGTTAGCAAATGACAATCAGCAATATTTTAGAAGAGTTATATAACTTGACCAAGTGGGGTTTATTCCAGGGAGGCAAGGCTCAAATTTTGTTTCAAATTTTGAAAATCAATCATTATAAATCACCACATTAACAGGCAAAAGGAGAAAAACCACATAGCCACATCAATTGATACAGAAAAAGCATTTGGCAAAATTCAACATCCATTCATAACAACTCTCAGATAACTAAAAATACAGGGAATATCCTCAACTTGATAGGGAACATCTACCAAAAGCCTATAGCTAACAACATACTTGATGGTGAAAGACTGAATGTTTTCTTCCTGTGACTGGAAACAAAGCAAGGATCCCACTCTCAGCATTCTTACTCAACATATAATAGTACTAGGAGTTCTTGCCTGCCCAATGCTTCAAGGAAAGGAAATAAGCACACCAATCAGAAAGGAAGAAATAAAACGGTCCCTATTTGCAGGTGGCATGATGATTGACATAGAAAATGCCAAGGAATCTATAAACAAAAACAAACTCCAACAACTAATAGATGACTTTGTCAAGGTCTCAGCTTACAAGATCAAAATACAAAAATCGAATTGTACTTCTGTATACTATTCATGAACATGTGAATACAGAAACTAAAAATACCTGTTACTGATGAAAAGAATAATTTTAGGTATCAAATCACTATCACATAAAAAGCCACTATTTACTGATTGATTTTCTTTTCTTCCAAGCATCATTGTAACTTGTATTTTTATCCGATTTTAAGATTCTTTAAGTTAGTAAAATTAATTTTATCAGAAAAAGATAAGTGCCCAGAAAAGCCACTACTAGAGACTTCAAAACAAAACAAAAATAAACAAATAAAACTAAATTTTAAAATATATACAGTACAGGGCCGGCCAAGTGGCACATTGGTTGGGAGCTCACTTGGGATGCCAGCGGCCCGGGGTTCGGATCCAACATGTGAGGGCCGGTGAGTACAACTTACACTCACTCAAAAATTAAAATACTTAGGTGTAAATCTAACAAAATACATGCTACAGGACTTGTATGTTGAAAACTACACAATGCTGATGAAAGAAAAGCAAAGAAGATCAAAATAAATGGAGAGGTACAGTGTGTCCACGGATTGAAAGACTGAACATAGTAAAGATGTCAATTCTCCCCAAATTGAAATACAGGTTTAATGCAATTCCTTTCAAACTACCATCAACATTTTTTGAAGATATATGAAAGATTATTTTAAAGTCTATATGGAAAGGCCAAGGAATGAGAATAGCTAAAATAATTTTGAAAAGGAAGAATATAGTGGGAGGAATCACCCTACCTGATTTTAAAACTTATTGTATAGGGACAGTAAGCAGGACTGTGTGGTGTTAGTGGAGGAATAGACACATAGATCAGTGGAATGGAATAGAGACTCTAGAAATATATCCACAAATATACCCAATTGATTTATTAAAAAAATTTTATTGGGGAATAGTGTGTTTTCCTAGGACCCATCAACTCCAAGTCAAGCAGATGTTCCAATCTAGTTGTGGAGGGCGCACCTCAGCGGCCCATGTGGGAATCGAACCAGCAACCCCTGTGCCATGAGAACTGTTTCCGGCGCTCTAACCACCTGAGCCAACCGGCCATCCCTACCCAACTGATTTTTGACAAAGGTATAAAGCAATTCAATGGAAGAAAGTGGGCTTTTTCAATAAATTATGCTTTAGCAATTGGACAACCATATGCAAAATGATGAACCTTGACCTAAACCTCACACTTTACACAAAAATTAACTCATAATTTTTTATGAGTTAACTCATAGATTTAAATGTAAGATGTAAAACTTAAAAACGAAAAACAAAAAAACAAAAAATATGGGCGATCACCTGCAGTACTTATGGCTTGGTGAGGAGTTCTTAGACACAACAAAAAAAACACACAATCTATTACATAAAAAAATACTTTGAAATTCATCAAAATTAAAATCGTTTGCTCTACAAAAAGTCCTGAAGAGAAGATTAAAAGACATGTTACATTGTGGGAGAAAATATTTGAAAACCACATATCTAACAAAGGACTCATATCTAGTATATGTAAAGAAGTCTCAAAGCTCAATAGCAAAAATCAAACAATCCAGTTAGAAAATGGGCAAAAGACATAATGAGGCATTTCACTGAAGAAGATGTGTGGATGGCCAATAAGCACATGAAAAGATGTTCAGTATCGCTGAGCATCAGAAAATACAAATTAAGAACATGATGAGATACCACTCCACACGTATTAGAATGGCTAAATTAAAAAAAAATAGTGACAAAACCAAATGCTGAGAAGGATGAAGATAAACTAAATCTCACATTTTGCTGTTGGCAATGTATGATGGTACAGCTACCCAGGAAAATAGTATGGTGGTTTTTTTAAATAGCTAAACATACACTTAGCATCCAATCCATCAGTTGCACTTCTGGATATTGATCCCAGAGAAATGAACACTTGTCCACACAAAAAGCTTTGTGTTATTATTCAAAACAGCATTATTTGTAATAGCCGAAAACTAGAAATAACTAAAATGACCCTAAATGGGTAAGTGATTAAACAAACTGGTACAGCCACACCATGCAATACGACTTAGTAATCAAAAATAAACAAACTCTTAATACATGCATCGATGAACTTCTAGGGAATTATGCTGAGTGATAAATCCAGTCCCAAAGATCACATGCTGTATGATTCAATTTATATAACATTCATATATATATATATATATATATATATATATATATATATATATGAGAAACTGGTGCATTTACACAATGGAGTATTATGCAGCTATAAAGAAGAAAGAAATCTTACCATTTGCAACGATATGGATGGACCTAGAGAACATTATGCTAAGTGAAATATATAACATTCTTGAAATGACAAAATTACAGAGTTGGGAAATAGATTAATGGTTGCCAGAGGTTAGGAATGGTGGGGTAAAGGGGGAGGGGAACAGTTCTGTATCTTGATTGTGGTGGTGGTTACACAAATCTACATGTGATAAAACAGCATAGAATTATATGTGCACATTGTACCAATGTCAGTTTCTTGGATTGGATATTGTATTATAATCATGTAAGATGTAGTCATTGGGAAATACTGGATGAAGGATACAAGGTGTGATAAAAAAAATATGGCGAATGTTTAAATAAAAAAATTTATTACACTAAAAGACACATTGCCATTAAGCCCCCTCAAAATACTCCCCCACACTTTGAACACATTTATCCCATTGTTCTGGCCACTTTCTGAAGCAGTTCCGGAAGTCCTCTTTCGGGAGTGACTTTTGTTCTGCTGTCGTGGCTGCCTTGATGTCCTGAATCATTTTGACTTTGGGGAAGAGCCAGAAGTTGCCTGGTGCCAGATCCAGTGAATAAGGTGGATGAGGACACACCGTAATGTTTTTTATGTTTTTTTCTTTTGAGGGCAGTGTCACTGGCCCTCATATGTGGAAACCGAACCGGGGCCGCTGGCTTCCCAAGCCAGTGCTTAACCACCGCACCACTCGGCCGGCCCTCGTAATGTTTTTATTTGACAGAAATTGCTGTAACAGAAGTGATGTGTGACACAGAGTATTGTCATGGTGAAGGATGAAGTAAAGACAGTCACAAAAGAGAACTTCCAGAACTGCTTCAGAAAGTGGCAAGAGTGATTGGAAAAGTGTTTCCAAAGCAAGGGGGCGGGCAGGTAATTGTAGGGAGGTTCATGGCAATGTGTCTTTTACTGTAATTTTTTTTTTATTTAAACATTCACCATATTGTTTGATCATACCTTGTATGTGAGCCCAATTCCCAAGCTTCCATTTCCATTGCCCTGATTTACTCACTTATGCAAGAAACCATTATGGAACATCTACTATATGACAGACACTATTGTAGGTGCTGGTGAAACAGCAATGAACCAAACACATAAGCACTATCCCTCGTGTAGTTGATGTCTTAATGGAGGGAGACAAATAATCAAATAAATGAATAAATGAACAACATGCCTGATAGTGATGAGTGCTTTAAGGAAAATGAAGCAGGCAATGGTCAGAGTATAATGATGGTGATGGGAGGTGAGCAGGGAAGGTGTCTCTGAGAAGGCAACATCTGAGCAGAACTCTGAATAAAGTGAGGGTTCTGGACAGAGTTGGCTGGAGAAAAAAAGCATCCCAGGAAGTGGGAACAGTAAGTGCAAAATGTGGGAGTGTACCTGGGTTGTTTGGCTGGAGTACAGTGAATGGGAGGAGTGTAGTAAATGAATGAGGTCAGAAATGTAAGGGTGATGGTGAAGACAGATCACAAGGGCACTGGTTGTCACCTAGAGTTATAAGGGGAGTTTTTTAAAATCCCTAACCTCAGGCTTCATCCCAGACCAATTAAACTAGAACCTCTGGCCATGAGACCCAGGTATCAGTATTTCAAAAAAAAAAAAAATTCCCTAGAGGGTTCCAATGTGCAGCCAAGTTTGAAAGCCCATGATGGGGTGTCTTACAGATCATTTTAATGCCTTTGGCATTTATTATGGCTGTTGAGAAGCAAAAGGGATGGTTTCAAGCAGAGGCATGACACGATGTGGTGTATGTTTGAACAGGATCCCACTGGCTTCTGTGTTGACAGTAGACTGAGGTGGGGAAGGGTGGAAGCAGTGAGATGAGTCAGGGGCTAGTGCAGTCATCCTGTTGAGAGACAATGGAGGCCTAGACTATGTCATTTTAGCAATTCAAAATCTGAAGGTCAAAGAGGAGAAGGCAGTGGCCATAGGATGCGTGGCCAGTCATCGGTAGCATGGGAAGCATAGCCAACCCTCTTGCCTTCCTAGGAAATCTGTACTGCTCCAAGTCTGCTCTCCTGGGGACCCTCAGGTGACGCCAGACATGGGGTCATTCTCAGGCTCCCTCGATGCAGGGAATGTTATCCCATAACCACCAGGGCTCCTTGCTGGCCCCTTAGCATAAAAAGGGAAGAGTTGACAGCTCCTACCATGTGCCAGAGAGTCCGTGCCCTCTCAGGCCAGAACCTTCTTAAACCCCCTGTCAAGTAAGGACTATTTTACTGCTGAGGAAACAGGCTTAGAGAGGGTTGGTCCAAGGTCATGCAGCTGGAACTTAGCACGACTGGGGTCAGTCTGATGCCCACACCTGTGCTTTTCTTCACACCTGTGCTGTTTTCCCAATACTGTACCAAGGAGGTTCAGGCTGCTCAAGAACATGTGGACTCACTCGCTAGGAAGAAAAGGCTGACTAGGCAGCTACAGGAGCGGATAGAGAAAGTGCTAGTGGGATTCCAAGGCAGAAGACTTTAGGAAAGCATTCCTGGAGGAGGTGACATGGGACCACTGAAGGCCTTGCAGAGAGAGTGAGCTGCAGGTCAAGGAGTCCAGTGAGCACAGGGAATCCTGGAGGTGGGAATAGATAAGACAGGTCCATGTACTTATATTGTATCTGTTTGAGAAATCCAATGTGGCCCTTGCTCTGTGGCAGGCACTGGTCCAAGGGTTTTACATGGAGCAACTAATTTAATCGTCAAAGCAATCTTACAGAGCATGAAACCAATCTTTGATGAGTTCAGTTTGGCTGAGGCATAAGATTTAGAAGCAGTAAAATGGAGTTAAAGCTGGAATAGTGGATTAGAGTTTCATGTAGGAGTTCCTGGATGGCAGACTAAAGACTTTGTACCTCCTTCAGCAGGCCATAGGGAGTCATTCAGTGTTCCTTTTTTTTTTTTAGAGGGCAGTGTCACTGGCCCTTATATGTGAGATCTGAACCGGGGCCGCTGGCGTCCCAGGCCAGCTCTTAACCACCGCGCCACTCGGCCGGCCCATGAGTGTTTCTAAGCAAGTTACAATAGGATTGAAGGTGTACATTTGAAAGATTCATCTGGAAGCAGCTGAGGGAGTAACGCAGCAACCCTGGGGGCGGGGCAGGGAAGGGATGGACAGGTGCTGATAGAACAATGGCTTATCTAGGAGGTGGACTCATCAGGATGGCAGGGAGGAGGGAGAGGGAGGAACCCAAGGCGATGGAATTTTGCTCCAACTCAACAGACCTAGGAGTCAGTCATTTGGGCCCCAAGGCCAGAACTGCCAGGAACATACAGTACGGTGCTGACATATTCCTGGTTCTCCCTAAGTCTTAGCCTCCTCATCCACACCACAGGAGGGCTGAACGTTTATCACTAATGGCTCAGCCAGCACTGATGTCCTTTGTCTGTGGTTCTAGATGTTTAGGGAGGGTGTCAAACTGTTGTCCAAGATGGGGCCTCCCAAAATACAGGAAAGCTGCCCCTTGGTTAGTGATTAAGAGCATGGACTCCACGGTGGGGTCTCCTTGGGCTCAATTCCAACTCACTAAGCGGCTCAATACCACACGTTTCTCTCCTGTAAACCACATTCCCTACTTCAGGGGGCTATAGTAAAGACTCAGTGAGATAATGCGGCAGATAAAGCTCAGCAGCCTCTGATCAGTGGGAGTAGAGGGTATGAGAACCAGGCTCAGAGGCACTCAGGGAGGGGAACCCCCAAGAGGTGATGGATGACTTCACAGCCCCAAGTTCTGGGGGCCTGGCACAGCACTTCCAGTTTACAGAACTCTTTTGCCCTCAACCAGCTTAGGAAGTAGAAATGATACTCACCATTTAGAGATGAGGTCTGGCTGGGAAGTCAGGGTGCATGACCCAAGGACCGGCTTTCCCACTAAGTCATGCGTAACTGGGACAAGTCTGTCAGCACCAGAGCCATGAAGGCCCATAGAGAACCACTGGAAATTTCTCACGGTACACCTGGAGAAATCAAGGCCCCAGAGGATATCCCCTTGGCCATCGCCAGAGCCACTGAGGACACCAGAGTCTAGGCAAGAGCAGGTGCCACCAGGAGCCCAGGCCTGGCTTTCATTTACCACTGGGCTGGGCGCCATGCAGCTTGCCCAGGGCCATGATTCGGGCCCAAATTGGGGTGTTTGGTTCCTTTCTTTATGTCTCCTCTTGTAACTCCAGCTTAACACTCCCCAGATGGCCATTCCTGCCGGCTCCCTGCCCACGCCGCCATTCAGACGGGAAAACAATCATTTTGCAGCCCCATTAATTAAAGACTAATTGCTGATTGGAAACACATGGACTGGGCCCTGAGCCGGTATCACGTTGTGGGCCCTCTGGCCCTGGTGAGGGCCTGGCCCTAACGAGCCTCTGGGCCCCCAGCGGCTTGCTCGCTCACTACGCGGCAGCAGAACTGGGCCTGGACTTAGGCTAATGAGGTGGCAGCTGACTATTTGAACCATATTGATGAAGGAGGCTGGCGACTGGACCAGATAGGAGCTGCCACATGCAGCAGCCATTAGCTCTGAAGTTGCTCCCTGGGGGCCATGTCTGCCCTGACCCCTTCCCAGCCACTTATGGAGGGGCTCGTCTTCCCGCTAGGTCACCCTAAAAGAAGGCCAGTCTCCCCTGACCTAGGGTCCTCTAGGCCCCCCTTTCAGCCAACAAACACCTACTCTGTGCCAGGACCTGGGAATACAGGAAGGAGTAATAATAGCTGTGTTTATTGAGCACTTGCTGTAAGTTTGGCACTGCTCTGAGTGCTTTATATGGACTCTGTTCTTTATTTCTGACGAAAGCCCTCTGGCAGGTTGGTGCGATGATAATCCACATCTTACAGAAGGAGGCTGCAGCAAAGGGACTTACTCTAATGCACACTTCTACTGAATAGGAGTACCAGGCTTCCGAGCCAGGCAGCCTGAGTCCAGGCATTTAACACTGTGCTCTATTGGTCCCGTCCAGAAGGAATGCCTAATATGATAGGAGACCATGAAGGAAGGTGCTTTCATTACAGGGTACATGGGAAAGGGCCATGGTGCAGGCGAGCCCAAGGGGCTCTGGGAGTCCAGGGGAGGGCCACCTAACTCAGACACGGAGAAGGAGAGCATACGAACTGAGTCTAAGGAATACACCAGGCACTGAAAACGTGCAGGAATGAAAGGACAGTCTAGACAGAGGGAGAAGTGGATGGAAAAGCTGATCCTGGAGGCCACAGAGAGCTCTTTGGTGTGTTGCCCGCACCCAGAGGGTGTGATTGTGGGGTGACGGACGCAGTCGACTCTGGCCTTTTGGAAGTTCCCTCTGGCTGCAGTGGGGAGCAGATGGGAAAGGAGGCAGAACACAAGCAGGGGGACCACATGGGAGAATCCTGCCATGGTCCAGATGAGAGGCCTGGGGCCTGGGTTGGGGCAAGGCAGAGGGGATGGAGAGTTATTTGGGAAGTGGGCTCAAAGGATTTAAAGAGGGTAAGCTGAGGAAAGAATGAGGCAGAGGAGACTGGGATTCCCCTTGCATATCCACTGGGCCACCAGCCCATGGCCCAGAAGGCGGGACAGACCCAGCCACTCGCCTGCTCAAAACATTCTATGGCTTCCGACCCTCTTTTTCTCAATATGGAGGTAGACCTGGGGGATTTCCAGCTCTTCCACTAGCTGTGTGGCTTTGGGCAAATGCTCTAACCTCTGAACCCCAATTCACTCATTTGTGCAGACTCCCTCCGTAGTCTGGGTTCACAGGTTTGCTGTGAGAACTGAGTTCCTGCACGTGTGTTCCTCACTGGGTGCCAGGCAGGGACTAGGAGTCTCCAGACATGAGCAGTCATCAAATGTTCCTTCCCATCCCCCCTTGCCCTGTTCCCCTCCATCACGAGACCCTGTCATACTCGACCATTCAAGGGGACCAGTATACAACCCAGACATGGTCACCTGCCTGCCTGTATGACTCCTGTGGCAAATTCCACCCTCTCTTCTGCTCCCATCTGCATCCATCCAAAACCTGCCCACCCTTCCAGGCTCGAAGGAAGCCTCCACCTGGACAACTCCCTGGATTTCACTCTAGAAATAGCCATATCCTCTGCCATCCCAGAGCCGTTTATTTATGAGCAACAAAACTATGCCCCTGGCTTACCTCCCCTGCTAGATGGCGTGGAGGAAAGGGGCCTGGGTGGACGGGCTGGGGACAAATGACAACAGAGCTAACAGCAAGCTCATGTGGGTAGGCAGCTCCCTGGGCCCCCCGGCTTCCCTTGGGTTCACACTGCTTCAGGAGGCACCAGCCCTGATGCCCATTCAGGCCAAGTGAAGGATGTAGGTGAAGGAATAGAACAATTGGCAGGAAGCCATGGTATAAGCGGGTTGGGGAATGGCAGCTGGGATGACAACAGGAAGTACTGAGCACTGGGGTGAAATGGCGATCATATTCCCCATCTGCAGGAGCAGCGGCTCCTGGAATATATGTGGTTGTTGCCATGTTGGAATGCAAACCCAGGGTTGCCAGGGCTCCCGAATTTTTCAAGAGGAGCAGCAAATTTGGATTTTCATATAAAATCACACCATTTTGCAATCATGGTGACTAATCTTAAACTCCCTAGAAACATTCTTTAAGCTAAAACAACATATATCACTATGCTGGGTTGGGCCTGTGGGCTGCACCCCACTGGGCGCTGAACTCCTTGGCAAAGAAACACAGAGCTCTCCGGGGCCTTATATTCCTGAGTGAGGGAGAGACAGATATGTCCACAGACCTTCAGGGGCCATGGCCAGAGTGGTTATGAATATGGGCCTGGATTCAGGCCGATGTGAGTTCATGTCTGGCCCTGCCCCATACTAGCTGTGTCCCCCTGGGCAAGTTGCTCAACCTCTCTGAGACTCAGCTTCTGTCTGTACAGGGAACACAAAGGTTTAAAATTTCAATCTCCCAGAATTGTCATGCCTGGCAAGTGAGCTAATGGCTGGTGAGTCCTTTGTGAATCATGAGCTATGCAGGTGGGCAGGGTGTTCCAAGGGGCTGAGAGGACAGGCTTGGGGCCATGCCTGGACTGGTCAGAGCCTCTGGTGTGCATCCAGATGTGCATGTGCATCTGTAAGCTGAATGGGAAGAGCAATCTGGGCAAAAGTGGGTGAAGGACCCTGGCTCAGAGCCAAGTGGCAAGATGCTGTCCAGTGTCTGTTTGTGCCACCATCATGGCAGTGTGTAAGGATTTCCTGACCTAGTGCTGGGACAGGTGGAGATCAGGAGAGAAAAGTGCCTGACTAAGGAGGGGCAGATCCCAGAAACCCAGAAATTGCATCTCTACTCCACAGCTACTAATAATTTATAGCTACTAATAACAACCCACATTTATACGGCACTTACTATGTGCCAGGCACTGCTCTAACCCCCTTTACCTGTGTTGGCTGATTTAGTCCTCTCTATGAGCCTGTGAGCTACATGCTACCTGGATTAAACCCCTGGAGGAAATGCCCTCTGTTGAAAATTCTAGGGTGGCTTCTGTTTGCCTGATTACATTCCGACAGACACAGTCCCCATCTGTGCCATGTGTCGGAGCAATTCTTCATGAATAACCTGTCCCATTCCAATGGTGGCAGCCTATGCCCAAGCCCAGGCCCCCAGGAACACCATCATACTGGCTCTCAGTAGTCTCTGCTTCCCCTGGGCAGGCATGGGGACCTTGAGGGAGAGGCTGGGAGCCAGGTAGGGAGTGATGAGGAGGCTGAAGACAAAGCTGAGAGCACGGTGATCTCTGATGTGGGCTGCAGAACTGGGCCAACAGGTGTGCCCGAGGTAGCAGGGCAGGCTGAAGCCAGCCAGATCAGTAGAAGGGCCCAGTGGTTAGCCCTGTGCTCCAGAGCCCCACACACCCATGCCCACATGCATATACACGCACACCCCCCCCACTCTTATCATACCCATGCCCAGGCACACACACACACTGACACGTACTCACCCACCCAACTGCGGTTACACACTCACACACACACACACACACACACACACACACACACATATCGGTAAATATGCACACTCTCAGAAAGACACACACAAGAGCTCCTACATACACTGCCCCCAACACCCTCATCCAGCCAGACACACATGTGAAGACACAGGCACACACATGCGTGAACACCCACAGTCATGTGTGCAACTTCCACAGAGGCCTGGGGAGGCTTGTTGCAGCCCAGCCCACAGCGCTCCTCCCTCTGATCTTTCCTTTAGTCTTTCGGGGATGAAGACACTGAGCGGAAAAATGCCTCCAGCAAATGCCACACACTTGGCTGCAACTGAGCCTCCTTTCCTGGCCTCTGCCATTCAGGGCAAGGGCTGGTGTGAAAGCTCCAAACTTCTGCTTGGAGACATGGAGGTGAAGGAGGGGGTTGAGGCAAAAGAACATTTAAAAAAATGAAGACGAAAGGCCGGCAGAGTGGCGTGGTGGTGAAGCACTGGCTTGGGGTGCCAGCAGCCCCGGTTCGGGTCCCACATGTGAGGGCCAGTAACACTGACCTCAAAAAAAAAATGAAGATGAAGTGTAAAGAGAATAGTTTACTTTAAGAGTCAAGGAGCTTTTAGAGCTTGGAGGGTTAGGGTGGAAACCTGGGGAAATGTGGGACCCGTCAGACAAACTGCTGGGCTGTGAGTCAGGTGCGTTTGCGCAAATATGAGCTTCACCACAAATTTGCTGTGTGACCTTAGGAAGTCACTCCCATCTCTGAGTTTGGTTTTCCTATTAGCATAGGGATCAAGAGCACAAACTCTCAAGATTGAATGCCTCGGTTTGAATTTTGGCCTTGTCTTTTACCAGCTGTGTGACTTTGGGCAAGTTATTTAACCTCTCTGTGCCTCAATTTCATCACATGTATGAGGGGGATGATGACAGTATCTACCTTATAGAATGGTCATTGTGAGGGTCAAATGACTTGATGCACGTAAAGCTGAGAATATGTGCTCGCATTCTAGTAAGCACCATGCAAGTGACAGCTTTGTTGTATGATCTACTGCATAGGATTGTGGGAAAGATAAATAAGTCAGTGGCTCAGCAAGGGCTCTGTATGCAGCAGTGATGAATGTGGTCAGTCAGCCTCACCTGGCCCAGCACTACTGGCTGGATTCAGAGGCTAGGATGGGGCTAGGCGTTTGGCCTGAGCAGAAAGGGCCCCACACAACATCTTAGGGCTTTCTATGGCCATTCCACTGGTAATGATACCTCCCTGGCCCTGCCTACCTGCCCGGCTATTTAGAGCACACAAAACCCACCCCAGCCCCTCTCCCATTTGATCCACTTGAGCTTGCCTGGATCACTGCCTCTGCCCCCTACAGACTTCCCTACTGAGAAGCCTGAGAGATCCTGTTACAGCACAGGTCGAGAGCCTCCCACGGCTCCCCATCTCACTCAGAGTAAAAGCTATTGTCCCTACAATGGCCCCCAAACCCTCCTGCAACCCAACCCCCAGCATCTCCACCTACTCCCCCTTCGCTTACTGGTCTCCGGGTTGTTCTCTCACCTCACTGTCTTTGCACCGGCTGTTCCCTCTGCCCAGAATGCTCTTCCTCCAGGTATCTGCATGGCTAATACCATCACCTCCTTAATGAGGCCAGCCCTGACCACCTTAAGTGATTCTGCATTCTGCCCGCACTCTAGCACCCCAAATCTCTGCTACTTCTGTCTTTGGTTTTTCTAAAACACAGGCTACCTTCTAACGTATTATATAACTTATATTATTGTTTATTGATTATCTCCCTTGCTACACCATTAGCTCTGTGAGGGATCTTTGTTTGGTGCAGTGATGTGTCCCAAGTGCCTAAAACTGTGCCTGGCACATAGTAGGACCACAGTGAATTTTGTTGAATGAAACTCACTTTTGGGGGCTTCCTTGGCTGCAGAGAGGATGGTGGGCTGGAGGGGTGAGCCTGGAGTTGAGGGGAGCAGCACAGGCCTGACCAGAGCAGTGGCAGGGAGGGCAGCACTGAGAAGGTGGGACCAGGAACCTAGTCTTGCCTGCTTCTAATGGCTTCTCAGGGCCTGGCACCATGCCTAGCAGATTCTAGGCTCAATGACTATTTGTTGATTAAATGATTAAATGCATGAGCCCTTGCAATGGTTGCCAACTTGATTGAGGGAAGAGGACTAATCCAAAGATAACACCCTCAGCTTGAGCCTGGGTAACCAAGAAAGTAAGTGGAAAGGTTCCCAAGTGCTGGAATCAGAAACCCAGAGGTTTCACACACATTACACCTTCAGACATCAGCTCAAACATCCCTTCCTCTCTGAGGTCTGTCTGCACCCCCAGGTTAAACGAGGCACACCCGATTGACTCTCCCGTGGCCCCCCAAACTTGACTCTAGGAGTACTGACCTCGCTTGGATTTATTGCATGTCCAGGGCAAGCCCTCCGCATGGCTCCCATGTTCCACCCTGCCTCTCCTCCTATAGTCTTTCTCTTCCTCTCCTCCTCCCCCTCCTCATCGTCTCTTCCCACAGCTTCTCCTCTACCTCTTCCCACTCTGGTCATTATAAGATGAGTATTCAGGGAACTTCAGCCGATGGTTTGGATTAAACCACAGGAACTGGCAGATGATCTGACGTGCAGGGTGAGGGTGGGGTGGGGAGAGGGACAATGCATACAAGAATTTGGCCCCCATTCACCTGAAATTGGAGACTCCGACTTCTGATCTATAGGCACTGAGAACTGGGTTTGGGGTTCATGAGCCTCATGCCACATAGGTCACAGCGTTCCAACAGACACATACACCTAGTGACACACAGGATGTCTCCACTACACATATGCACCATGACATCCAAGTTTCCAAGCACACCCAGTTCACACTTACTTACAGCCAAGTGTGACACATCCCCCACAGCACCCCCACCTCAGCGAGATAACACACCCATCATAGCATCCACCAGACCCCACACCACTGACACAACATGCATCAGAGCACACATAGGACACAGCGACACCTAACACACACACCACCCCTAAAGCATGGCAGCCCTCCAACGTCTGGCACACAACACACCGAGTGAGTGCATGGTACTTGCACGGCACAGTGACAACCCAGCAAACACCCCAGTGGCACCCAGCAGTTTCTGACACAGTGACACAACACATACATCACCACCAGCCCTGCTTACCATCACACACACACACACACACACACACACACACACACACACACACACAAAGAAAAGACCTCTTCTCTGCTTGCCTTGCCTCCCCTCCCCATGTGCTGGCCGCTGGGCCATGCTAGGCCCGCCTAAGGACCCTGACTCCAGAGCACAGCTGAGCTGGTGGGCGCCATTTCCTAGAATCCTGCGGATTTGGCTTCAGCTGATCAAACACATACTAGGAGGTCCACGTTTGAACTCCGGCTCCAGGGGTGGCTGGTATGTGGTCCCCACCAATGAACTGCAGGCAGCAGCTGGCTGCTGAGGGACGCCCACAGGGAGGGGCCAACTGGACTGAACTTTGTGGGTGGGGGCCAGGCGGGCCCAAGCTGACTTGGGTGCGGGGGGTGTCCGGAGTTCGGGCTGCTTGTGGTGGGAGGAGCACAGGAATGGCTCAGCAGCAGGCGCCTGAGACAGGAGCTGAGTTACGAGGCAAGAGGAGATGCTGTGGTGGAAAGACAGGAAGATGGGCAAAGGGGAAAGAGAGGGTGGAGGAGGAGTGTCCAGGTACCTCTGGGCCCCCCTCAGGAAAATGAAGGAGATGAGGGTTGGTAGAGGGTGCAGGAGGAGTCAGATGAGGAGGCTGGCATGGGGGCTTAGAAATGAGGCTTTCAAAGAAAAGTGAGAAGCTAAGAAGAAAGGACAAAGAAATGCACTTGGAGGTTATGTAGTCAGTCTGGGCATGTGGCAGGCACAGGCACCCTTGCTGCCCAGAGGTGGGGGTGGAGAATTAGACATTGGTCAAGAAGAAGAGGACCCACTGATAGAAGGCTTAAAGTGTGAAGAAGTTGGCCATTCCTGTGAGAAGGAGTGGGCCGTGGATGAGGAAAACAAGGGAGAAAGGGCATGTGGGAGAAAGGAGAGAGTGGGCCCACAGTCGTGTCAGCAGAGAGGACCGCAAAGATCTGCGCCCCATCATAATCCCAACTCAGCCAAGACCCTCCTCTGACTCCAGGTCACCCAGAAGGACATGGCCCACAGTTTCCTGTGGCCGGTGGGGAAGGATTGGCCCCCTTCAGACACTGGTCAAGTTCTGACCTCATTAGAACCAGAAGATGAGAGGAAGAAGTTGAGGGAGGTCTTTGGCCTTTTGGGGTTGTCATCTGGTTGAAGAAGTTCCTAGGCAACTGACTCAAACCCCATAACTGATATACTTACATGTGACTTATGCCAAAGGACACAAGTGAATGTGCACTGTGCCACTCCACCCAAGCCAAACATGGATGGCCTCATGGCTGGGTTCTAATTATATGACCCAATGCCCCCTGAACCTTTAAATACTTTGGCCCTGGTATCCCCAAGGGGAACCCCCCCCTGAGCTGGGGCATTAACCCAGTCTCCAGGGCCTAATCTGGCCCTCCCTCCCTCTCTCCCAGACTAAGTTATTAACACCCATATGTACCCAGCAGTTTGCACTTCCCAAAGCATGACCTCATTTGAGCCTCACAACAACGCTGCAAGGTCGGCAGAGTGAGGTTTATTATGCCTGTTTCCAGATGAGGAAACTGAGAAGCTAAGCGATGATCAAGGTCACACCGCTAGCAAGTCCTCTGACTCCAAACCTATTAATGGTACCTAGGCTAGAAGGGGTGCCTGCCCCTTTAACCCAGTCTCATGGGAAATGTGGGGAGGAGGCTCAGATGGCATAGGAGATGGGAAGGGTCTGTGCCCAAGGAGCCTGGTGAGGGGACTAGGCCACACCTACTTTCTTCCTTTCTGAAGGGGACAAGGGGCAGGGGAAAGACTACTGCTTCTTTAACATCTCCAAGGTACCAAGTACTATATTAGGACCTTACGTGCATTATCTCATTGAATCCTTATAGCATTCTGTGAGGTACGTCCTCACTTTACAGAAGAGGAAACTGGGGCTCAAGAGTGGCACTGCTAGGTCTAAAGTCACACAGTGATTAGTCATGGAGGTAGGAGTTGGTCCTGGTTCTGATTCTAGAGCCCATACTATTTGGGCAACAATCTGTGTCCAACAATGTACCAGTTACTGGAGGCAGCCTGTCCCAGATAAGTTCCGTGAGTGGCCTTCACAACTCAGGAAACTGAGAGGAGGGAGGCGGAAGGAGAACTGCGGGGGAGGTAAGAGCTCCAAGAGTCTGTGGGAGAAAGCAGATTCCTCCGGGAACTGTGAGCAGCAGCCCTCCCTCTCTCCTTCCTCTTACCGCAGCCTGGCTGGGGGATGGGAGCCATGGCCCTGAAGGGCGGCCTCTTGGCAGATGCCGGGCTGGAAGCAGTGCCACAGAGACCCACATCCTGGGTCACCTCCCACTCAGAACCACAAAGAATCTGGACAAGAACGCCAACATTTCTCTAAACCACCAGATTGCATGGCTTCTTCCCTTCCCAAGCCTCCTCTTCTCATCTCCCCATGATTAGCTTCAGAGACGGAACTCCAGGTTTCAGCAGACACATCCACCTCCTTTCTCTGCCGAGCAAGCCGATCAGACTCCTGAAGCTGGTCCTGACCTGCAGAGACCATCATGGCCACCCACTGCCTTCAGGCAGGACTCATACAGGCCAGTGGGGTCTCCTGGTTCTGTGCCATCGTAAAGGTAGAATATTCCATAGCCTTCCTCAGGTAGCTTTCCAGCATTGCCTTCCTCACCATTGGGATGGAAATGGGGAAAGTCACTGCCTGAATTATGACTCTCCCAACAACAAATGAGACTAGGCGACCCAACTACTCTTCTGGAAACCAACAGCTACACATTATCTTTATTGCTTGGCCCAATTTTCTAATCCCCAGAAACACTGATGGATGGAAGGTAAGGTAAAGCTAAGATGGAGAATATTGGATAATCAGGAGTTATATAGAATATAATAGACCTAGTGAGTAGACCTATTGGACTCTTGGCTATCATAATTGTCATCACCATCACCATCATCAATTGCTTCAGTTTTCATCATAATCACCATTACCACTGCCACCACCATCTCCATCCCCTTTGCCACTGTCATTGCTATCACAACCGTCAACATCTCCATCCCCACCATCACTCCGACTACACTCTCACCGCCACTGTGTCTACCATTACTCTCAATATCACTGACACTTCCCTCAAGCACCACTAGCACCATCTCTAATACCACAATTACCATATCACCTCATCTACCATCATCACCACCTCTGCCACGAACATCACTGCCTCTACATTACTATCTCCACTTGCATCATTGTCTCTACTATTACCACCTCGGCTTCCTCACCACCATTTCTAATTCTATGTCTAATATAACCATCACCTCCACTATTATGATCACCTTCGTCATCATCATTGCAGTTACCACATGGACCATCACCTCCATCACTGTTACTTCTGTTGTCATCTTCGCCATTACCTTTATCACTGCAGTCATCATCAATGCTATTATTAACACCTTTATTGCCACCACTGACATTGTCACCACCTTCACTGGCAGTAGTATCGTGATCGCCACCAGCATTTTTATCACTAATGAAATGATTGTTGTGGTCCCTGCCTTCAAAGGCCCACAATTGATAGGTACTCAAGTGGCACGTAAAGAGGATGAGGGCAGAGATCAAAACTGTGGGAACTGGGAGGTCCCCAAATGTCCATCTCCACTGTGACCAAAGAAGTCTCCCCATTCAGGGATTTGGGTCTACCCTGGAGAGTACAGGGAACTAAGACAGGATTTCAGACCTACAGGAGCAGATGGTCAGGGCAGCCAGACACTGACTCCCACAGTACATGTCAGATCATCCTTAGCTGAGCCTCAGAAGATAATAGAGGCCAGGCCAGGCTAGATGATGCCCTGAGAGACAGAAGCCAAGAGACAGGACATAGAGGTAGGCTGATAATGTCATGGAAGGGAGCTAGGAAGCTGTGGGGTATCTGGCTCCTGGACTCAGTCCCTGGTTAAGAAGCATCTCGTCCACATATCCAGGTGTCCCTAGATTACCCTGGAGTTTTGGTCACCTTCCACTTTCTGAACTGCAAGCCCAGTCACTGGAACATGGAGTGGCTCTAGAATTAGCCCCTGCAACTCCCTGGGCTACAGAAGATTCCACCAGACTCAGAAAGCGGTAGGAGGTGGGTTTCCCAGTGCTGCTGCCTTCTTCTTCTCATCCCTCCCCTCCAAGCCCCCCGTTCTCTTCCTCCTCCTCAGCACCCCAAGTCCTCTTCCAACCCTTTCTCCCAGTATCTCCTGCAAACTGGCCACCAGCATCTGCTCCCTGTCTCCCTGCTGTCTCTTCCCCACCTCCCTAGCTCTGTCCTCCCCTGTCTTGGGCAGGCAGGGCTTTGAAATGCCTTGGGTAAGAGCCACAAGGGTCCTGAGAGAGACCATTTCTTAAGCTAATAGGCTGCCCTGTCGGGAGCTGTTTCCTGATTCTCCAGCTAAAGTGTCCTTTGCCCACTTTCATCCCATTAATCCTGCTGCGGAGAGGGGAAGAGGCTCATTAAGTCATCAGATCCATACACCCAAGTCCAGGCTTCTCTCAGCTTCCTCTGTGTGTGCACGTGACCTTTGCTGCTGCTCTCCGGGCTTCCTTCCCACACTCTGCTGCACAGCGGCGTGCACAGCACACACTCCCACTCCCCACACAGCACATAAGCCCCTGCCATCAAAGCTCACCATGTCCTCCTCATCGTCATCGTCATTGACAACAGTTATCATCTGCCGTGGACTCAGCATGTGCCAGGCCATGTGCTAGGAGTTTTGCCCACATTCGCACATTTCATGCTCTCTATCCCTGTGAATTTGACGTGTATCATCCTCCCCACTTTCTACAAGTGAGGGAAGTGGGAATTAGATCAATTCAGGAACCAAAGAAACACCATGAGAAAGTACAGAGCTGGGATTCAACCCCATGTCAGTCTGATTCAGAGCTTCTGCCTTGAACTCTACACTACTACACTCTCCTGCCTGCACCTACTCCCACATCAACATACACAGCAGCATGCCATGCACACTCGTGTCCACACACCAAGCACATGTACTGCACACTCTCAGTGAGCACACTCCATACGCAAAGTGCATATATGTCACACACACACACACACAGACACACACAGACACACACACACACACACACACACACACACACACACACACACACACACACTCTAGCCAGACTTAGCCCTGTGCCTGCCACTCCTAGGTCCAGGAGACCTGGGGAAGACATCGGGACAGGGATAGTATTTGTATAGGTACCGAGGGGAGGTAGGGAGGCTGGAGGTTACCAAGCCCACTCCCAAACTGCCCAAGCTAGGAGAAGGGGACCTCAGAGGTGTTCCCTCTCTGCCCCGACCAGCGATTTATACTTGTAAACAGAGAAGCTCCATACTGGGAAGTGGCGTGTCTTGCCAGCCCTCACAGGCTCTGGAGCCCAGGCTACCTCTCTGGGCTCCAGGGACCCTGGGTGAGCATCTATGAGCTTTCCCACGCTATCCCATCACTTTTGGCCTGACTTAGCTCCACTTAGCTCCCCAGTAAGGGAAATGGACAGGAAATTAAAGATAACTAGGCAGTTTGAGAGGATTAAGGATAAGGGAGAGCAACGTAATTATGTCATAGTCGCTATTGGACAGGAGAGCAGAGCAAAGGAAATGTAAATGGCCTAAATCAGCCCATTACAAGAACAAGGGCAAGGCCAGCAAGCAGATAAGAGTCCTGAGAGTGGGACGCAAACATTAATCACCCAGCAAGGCTGCCTGCCACCCCAGCTTGGGCTACCAGGGCAATGGACTCAAGTATAGGAACTCAGAGAAGGGTCCTGACAGGCCAGAAAGGAGAGAAGAAGCTTTCCTGGCAGAGCCTCTGACACAGAGAGAGACGAGAGTCTCTGGGCTTGGCAGCTGGCATCCTTTGGCCTGGGAGCTAAGCCAGATTCTGCCAGATTCTTCCGTGTCCTGAAGGAAGAACTTTGAGCCCAAGGACTCCAAGCATGGGGAAATGTCTGGTCAATGTCATGTACTGAGTTCCACCTAATCCTGTACCATCCTAGCTGTGTGGCCTTGGACAAGTCATTTCCGCCTCTCTGGACATGTTTACAATGAATGGGCTTTTAGAAAAATGGAATGAAATGAAGTAATAATAGCTCACATTTATTGAGCAATTTTCCTATGAATGAGCACAGAGGTTGGCAGATCTTTACTGTGCGGGACCAAACAGAGTAGCCTCAGTTGCAACTATTCACCTCTGCTGTTGTGGCACAAAAGCAGCCGTAGATGATGGACAAACAAATAAAGCTGGCTGTGTACCAATAAAACTTTATTTACAAAAACAAGCAGAGAGCTAGTCGGGGCTTGCAGGTCGTAGCTTGGTGACACTTGAACTTAACAGTGTGCTAAAGACTTTATTTACATTATCTCAGTGGATCCCCAAACAACCCTGGGAAGTAGACACTACTACTACAATCCTCATTGGATAGATGGGGAAACTGAGGCACAGGGAGGTTAGGAAACTTGCCCAATGTTATACAGCTGGAAAGTGGCAGAGCCCGTATTTGAGACCCAGCAGTGTGCCTCCTGAACCTTTGTACTAGGTGGCCTCCCAGGGTAGAAGCAATGCTAATTATTGTAGCAGTACTAATCATTGCTGCATTTCTGTCGGACTTTACGTGTTCACAAAAGAACAATCAGAAACACCAGCCGTCATCCCTGGCAAGTCGTGACCCATTGGTGTGTCACAATCAGTTGCAGAGTGTGTTGAAAGTCATTTGTTGCTAATAATAGTTTTGTAAAATGATTTACTGCTGTTTTAATAAACTAGAGTTGACCCACTGTTAGCCCTCTAATAAGGTCCCTCTTACTCACTTGCATTCAGATATGTTTCCTGGAAAGAGAGCAAAGGGCCTGGAGTTCCAGGCGCCTTTGCAGGAATGCCTGGGGAGGATGGCAGTCAGTGGAATGTCATCTGTCAATCACTCGGAGAGAAGCAAGGGGAAGGCAAAGAACGGCTGATAATAGTCAGCCACCCTGGGTTGTCGTCAAGGCCAAGGCCAGGGGAGTCTGGATCATTATTCCCATTGGACAGCTGAAGAAACCAAGGCTCATAGACATGTAGTGATGGGCCTGAGGTCACACAGCTAGAATGTCAGACACAAGCTATTATGAATGGTATGAGTCAGTGGCACTGAAATCCTGCCTCTAGCATTTACTGTGTGCCCAGAATCTCTCTCCTTGGGCCTCAGTTTCCATAACTGTAAGATGGAAATGTAGATAGCACCGCACCTGACAGGGCATGTTGTAAGGATCAGATGAGATAATAAGGGATGTCTGAGGCTGCTGGGTTATTTAGCCTGGACAAGACAAGACCCAGTGGAAAGAAACGGTGAGAGAACCAACATTTAAGGAGATTTGCTATGTGCCAGGAAAGCTCCCAAAACTATCTCAAAAAATCCCCCCAGCAACTCGAAGGTGGGAATAGCTATGTCCATTTTACAGATAAGGAAACTGAGTCCTGAGGTCACCTAGCGAGAAAGTGATACAGACCGGCGTGGAACCCAGGTTTGTCTGTGAGCCCAGAGCACTCTGAGCATGTGGGTGGAGTGCAGGGGCTCATAGTCACACATATTTCTCGAGCACTTGCTATGTGCTAGGCATTGTTCTTGGCACTGAGGATGCAGCCTGGAACGAAACAAAGTCCCTGCCCCCGTGCAGCTGAAACTCTAGAGGGCGACTAAGCACACTTTGGGGACCCTTCCATTTTGTGGTGCCATTGCAATACTGCCATGATCATGGGCCATGTGTCTGCTCCCTTCCTCAGTTTACCACCCCCATTAACACTTCCCAAGGGAAAAACAAAAGGAGCACTCTCTACCCTAATCCCTGTCCCCAGCAAGCCACATGTCCTGAGTGGCTGCTTGCCCAGAAGAACATCATGTGCCTCCTCCCAGGGTGTAGGGGCTCACTACCCCGGTCTGGCCTGGACCTGACCCTGGTGAGCTGTCCCTTGGAACAATGGTACAGAGGCGTCTTCCCCAGGACTCCCACCAAGGATGGGAAGTAGGCCTGGGGACAGGCTGGCCTGGGCATTGTTCAGAAAACGGTTTCCTGGCTGAGTTTGCCTTCAGAGATCCCGGGCTCCTGGAGTGGGCCCAGGAGGGCCTGCATCTTTCTTTCTTTACTCCCAAACAAAGCCGTTATTTCTGCTGCCATCTTCCTTCCCTCGGAGGATGCCACAGGGCGGCAGAGCTGAACTCCACCTCCTCTGGCCCAGGACAGCACGCAGGCTGGCCCACACCCACACTGCCACACAGGACCCGCTGCCCTCAGCCGAGAGGCTGAGAGGCTCAAACCCACCCACAGCACTGGCAACTTCTCAGACACACGCTGGGTGGAGGCTGGCGAGCGCCAGGCAATGGACAGTGGGACGCCTCACATAGTCAGGCTGCAGGCAGTGCAGTCCTCCAACAGCCAGTCCAGGAAGCTCGCGGCCCAGCGCTCCACACAAAAGCTAGGTAAGGTGCTGGCCAGGCAGGTGAGCAGCCTGCCCTTCACTCATACTAAGCCTGAGCTGGGGCTATGGGCACAGGCCTGGAGGGAACCTGCAGGGGATACCAAGGCAACCAGGCAACCAAGAGAAAGCACTAAACCCTCAGCAATGCAAAGAACTCACCCCCCACCCCCTACCCCACCCCACCCTGTGCCTTTGATCACACACAGGCTAGCCCTGGCCCTGCCCTCCACATGTCCACATGTCTTCTGGACCTCCCCCAGCACATCTGGGAAGGGCACTGGACCTTTGGGCCTCACCTCTGTGTGAACCTCTCCTTTGATCACCACACCAGCCACAGGGAGGGAGCGAGGTTGGGAGGGGAGAGAGGGGAAGAGCAATTCTTCCTTTCTTTGCCCCCCTGAATACAGCTCACTGAGGCTCAGAACAGTCAAGGCGCTTGCAGAAGGTCCTCCAGCAAAATATGCAACCATCGTTGTGAGCCCTGACCTTCCATGGGCTGAGGCCTCAAGGAATCCCATAGTGTCAAGTGGAAAGAACTGGAGAATGTGCCCCCGGATGACAGGGAAGCAGAGAGCCACCTGTTTCTTCTTCTCCATCCTAGCCATGTGGATAAATATAACACCCTCCTGTCACAGCCCGTGACTGTTTACAGAGCACTTTCCACATGTTCCTTCATTTAATCCTCCCAACAACCCGGGAGGGCGGCATTATTCTTATCCCCATTGTACAGATGAGCACACCGGGGCTCATTCTGACGAAGTGACTTACCTGCCCCAGGATTTTATGGTTCCTAGAACCCTTGAGTAGCCCGTCATTTTCAGAGGAAAACTCTAAGTGAGAAGGCCTGGCCTGCTGCAAACAGGGTTTGGGCTTGCAACTTAATAGCTCCTCATTGACCCACTGGTTCCTGGGATACCATCATGTGGGACCACTGATCGTAGCCTGCCGGTCCTCCCAGCCACCCCAGTCCTGATACCTGGACTGCAGTACCCCCAGCTTCTGTGGATGCCACCGGCTTGCAGGAAGAGCAGGGGCCTGAGACTCCTCCCCAGCACCCTGCTCCTGGAGTTGAGCTGCCCCTCAGCCCCTCTCCCTGCTCAGCCTGTGGCATGGCTCAGGGGCTGGGGGAGGGGTGGTGCTGGGGAGGGGAGCCTGAGTCATCCCCAGGCCAGGAAGCACAATGCTTGGCAGGGTTCCTGGGCCCAGCTAAGGAAGGAGCAGGAGCATTGAGTTACAGAGGCCGGCTAGGGCAGGGAAGAGCGGTGGGGAAGGGGGTGTCGGTGATTCCATGGAGGTGGGAGCCTCATAGCAAACCCGGGTCCACAGGCTCCAGCCAGAGGCGAAGACCCAGGGCGCGCTGGGGCCACCTGGCAGGAGGAGGGGCATGAAGAGGCCAGGGTAACCTTTATTCTGCGCAGCCCTCCTTCCCAAGCTAGCTGCCCTGCCCCCGCCCCCCCCAAGCCAGGGCCCTCTCTCCCTGCAGAGCTGTGTGACAGCTGGGGCAGTTCCACAAGAGGGATCCCCCTCAACCCCACAGGGGGAGGGCGCCACCTCCCGCCGCCTCCCTCCACCTCTTCCTGTCACGTCCTTGGCCACCAGTGTTTCAAAATATACTGGCTCTTGGCTGGCCGTTTACATAGGAATCAAAAACATCAAGTTTCAAATTTATTCCCACAGCTTTAGCTCTCGCCTCTTGGCAGACCGGTCCAGTCCAAACTGCTCCTTGAGCTCCAGGCCCACAGAGTTGACAGCTTACTCGACATGTCCTCTGGGGTGACCCTCAGATACCTGCAGCTCAACTAGGACTCAACTAAACTCCTATCTCCCTACCCCCCAAAAGAAAATCCATCCTCTGTCTCTAGGACGAATGTCACCATCCATCAGCTGAGCATCGTTTGTCATCCTCGAGCATTTGGTAAACATGCATTAGTGCTGTACATAGAGCTGGAGACAGCTGGGAACAAGTCGGATGTGCTCCCTGCCCTCCGACAGCTTATAGAAAATCACTGTCCAGGCTACTACGGGCTGAGATGGAGCCAGTCCGAGGGGCAAGGGAGCCCGTTAGCATTGTGGGGATCATGAAGGACACCCCAGAAAGCTAAGGCCTCAACGGCAAGTAAGCCAGAACCCAGTCTGGTGGGTTGCCAGGAGACGGTGAGGAAGTCCTGCACTCCATCTTAAGGCTGGGTCTGCCCCTGTGGAGTCGCCATTTTAGGGGGAAAGGTGAAGCTCATCCCATGGCATAGATAGCCACCTTCCCTTGCCCTCCCAGTACCTCCCTTTCTCTGGCCAGGGAGCCTGTTTAGGCCCAGGATCTGATGGGATTTAAGGGGTGCAGAGAGCTTCACACACATCCCCCAAACTAGGGCCAGCGCAGGAAGCTAGGGCCCCCCACCCCTCCCCACCAACATCCACACTGCTGAGCCCCTCTCTTCACATCGGCTTGGGGCCTCTGGGATGCTTTCAGGAAGGGGGTGCTTCTCTGTACAGTCCAGCTTGGAAGGGGGAGAAGGGGGAGAGATGGCTTGATATGGATTTTTGTGGTCGGAGGTGATTGGAATCCCAGCTGTGCTCCCCAGCCCCCCTGTTCCACCAGCAGCCCCCGCCTGCAGAGATGGGCAGGGGGGAGGGGGAGAAGAGGGGCTCCGCTCACCCCTCAGTGCTTACAGATACCCCATGAGCGCAGCAGCCAGATTTGCCAAAATGACCAGTAGGTCCCGGGCCTGGCAGTGGAGCCTCATGTTTAAGGCAAAGAGCATCCTGGGTGATTTGGGGCCACGTGCGCGTCCATCCTTGGAAATTTCTCCCAGAAAGTAGGTTCTAGCCTGGAGGTTGGCAGTGCTTGCTTCACATTAGAATCACCACAGCAGATTATCAAAATACCAATGCTTGGTCCCCAGCATCAGGTGTTTGTCATGTGCACGTAGGGCTGAGTACCCCGGCTTTAAGCAGAATTTCTCAGCCTCGGTATGATTGACATTTTCAGCCAGATCATCCTTGTTACGGGGGGCTTCCCCGTGCATTTGTAGGGTGTTGAGCAGCATCTCCGGAGGCTGCCCACCAGGTGCCACTAGCAGCTACCTCTCTGTGGTCCCTCCTATGTGATAACCAAGAGTGTCTCCCCTGAGCACAGCCCCTCTGTCCTCTGGGCCTGGCCCTGCTCTGGGGAAGGCTGAGAACACAGGGAATCTGACTTCATTCTTGTCCCCTGGGGACACAGAACTGAAAACCCATAGGTCCAAGATAACTTGGGGATCCAGGGACCCTGGGTGGGCCTCTGCCTTAGTCTGTGACCACATATACTTCAAGCACAATTTGACAACTGTTTTTCAAGCACCTGCCAACCACCTGCCACGGTGCTGGGCGCTGAGAGCCCAGCCATGAGCAAGACAGACACTCTGGGCTCCTGGGGCAGACAGCCTGGAGCAGAGGCCAGCAGCCTTTCGTATAAAGGGCCACAGAGTAATTATTTGGGGCTTTGGGGTCTGTCACAAATACTCAACCCTGCTGTTGTGGTGTGAGAGCAGCCACAGATGATATGTAAGCAAATAGGCATGGTGGGGTTCCAATAAAACTTTATTTACAAAAACAGGCTGTGGCCAGACTTGGCCTATGCGCTATAGTAAGCCAGGCTCTGCTCTAGTGGGAGGAAGAAAGTACCCAAATATTTACAGTTCACGGTGAGCCATGCTCTGACAGATCTACAGGATGGCCAGGGGAAGAGGTAGAGGGGGATCAGAGCCCAGAGGAGGGGTATCTAACCCAGACTTGAGGGGAAGGCTTCCAGGAAGAGGTGGCACCTGAGCTGAGTCTTAAAGGACACATGTGGAGTGATGAGGCCCAGAGGCTGAGGAGGCGTTGGCCAGATGATGGGTGAAAGACAAGTTTTTGGGCACAAGCAGCAGCCTGGACAGATCTCAGGAGCAGAAGATGATCTGGCACATTCAACATGGCAGGGAAGGAGGAGAATTTTATTCTCGATCCCTGGGGTTTCTGAGCTTGGCAGTGACATGGTCTGATTTGCTTTCTTCCACATTCCTTCTGACTACCTTGTGGTAAACGGGCTGGCAGCGGGGGCCAGACTAGGAGCAGGAAGTGGGGAGGAGGCAACCACAAGTAACAGATGACGAGGCCTGGACCAAGGTGGAAATTAGGGAGCTGCAGAGAAGCGGATGGATTCAGCATGTGGGGGAGTTTGAATGGGCAGAAGTTGGTGGTTGATTGGATATGGCACGGGTGGGGGAGAAAGGTGGGGAGGATGCCTCCAGGATTCTGGTGGGGAGGTAGTGTCCATTGAGAGAGGGGACACAGAAAGAATGGTAGGTTTAGGAGAATGGCATCTGATGGATTCAGTTGTGATCTGTTAAATTTGAGCTGAGTAGGGGACATCCTGGTGGAGATGATCTGGAGGCAGTCAGAAATCTTGTCGTTAAGGCCTTATCATAGATGAGCTCCCTTAGGGAGAGAAAGGAGGGCAGGAGAGGACAGGAGTGAGGAGGCAGAAGAGGGGAGGGGAAGGGAAGGAGGGTCTAAAGCTCAGGGGATCTCTAACAGGAAAGAGACTGTGAAACAGTGGCCAAAATGTGAGGGAGTCAGCAGGTGAGTATTGGAGTCCTTCCTCTCTCTGGCTCACCTAGCCCCTTCGAGCACTCTGAGGACTCGCCTCAACCAACCCCAAGATCTCGCTTGTTCTAGCAATGTAAGACAAGAGTGCAGCAAAGCCCTCTGGGAGCACAGGAAATCCTTCAGCTTTCCAGAATCAGAGGAGGTGTCACAGCTTTGAAGAATAAGGAGGATTTCCATGGGCCCAGGAGATGAGAAAGGGTGGAAATTGGAGGAGGGGGGGTAGGGCAGGGCGGGGTGGACATTCCAGGCCAAAGGAGCCTGGTGAGGAAAAACACAGAGGCAGGAAAACACAAGGAGTGTTTGGGAAATCCTGAATAGTCAGTCTGTCACGACAGGGGACTGGCATCCTGGGGATGGAGTAGGGGCGGGAGGATGATGATAAAGATTAAAAGGACAGTGGGTATGGTCTGGTGGGTTTGATTCCTCTGTCAATCCCACAGCTGTGTGACCTTGGACAAGTCACTAAACAGAGCCTCAGTTTCCTCATTTGTCCTCCCGTCTGGGAAAGGGATAAAAGAAGAGCCCTTTAAGCTGTGGGGTTGGTGGGTCATCAGTCCCTGGCTTCATTTCCAGGAAGATTCAATAGGTGGGGGATGCCAAGAACCCCCAGGGCTGGCCAAGGGGTCACTTACAGGGACTCTAGCCCTTGCCCCTGCTGCCCCTTCTTATCTTCTCTGCCAAGGGGGAGAGCCAAGAGACTCTGGATTCGGCTTAAGACAAAGCTGGCGGAGGCCCCCCAAGACAGCCCCTGTCCCACCCTTGCCTGCCACCATCTGCCTCACTCAGGTGGCCTCAGAGAGAGGTGACGGCAAGAAGGGCCTTCCATTTTCTGGGTGTGTGCCATGGACCTGCCCTGGTGCTTTTCACAAGATCCCCGTTTCACAGCTGAGAAAACGGCCAGGTAGCCCAGAAGCAGCAGAACCAAGGCTAGACCCCAGGTCTCTAGCTCCCAAACCCACACTTGCCCTCACCATTTCAGCAACTGCATAAATGGGTGTCTGCTAGCTCCCTTCATTCAAGATGGCACATACTCCCTCCAGCCACTGGGACCCAGACACATGGCGGTGGAACAATTGAAGTCTCCTTCCCATGACCTTGAGCTCTGGCAGGGCCAACTTCCCTTGTGGTGACTGGGGCTCATGACAGCTGAGTGGCAAGAGGAAACACACACACACACACAGATGGGCCACGTCAGAGCAGGCATGGCCAGGATACCCAGGCGCCTGCCTCCCCCACTCGTGCAGACAGCCGGGAATACCCCTGTCGAGTGACAGGGTCAGCCGACGCCCTGCTCCTCCTCAGCCAGCCAGGAACTCCCCTGCCAACTGACGGGGCACAGTCACTTCCTACTGCCTCTGACAGACCCTCAGGTCACCCCTGACAACGGATGGGATGCAGCCACTTCTTCCAGCCTGTGTTAGACACCGGGGGTACCTCCACCACCTCACACACACTTACACAACATCGGGGACTTGGACACAGAGCTGGGAGACGCCTGCAGGGCTCTTCAGAAACTGGAAGGTGGCAGAGGCAGATTCCAGCCTCCCTGGGGTTGGGCACTGATGAACAGCAGTCCCACTAGGCCTGCATGCTGAGCCTCACTGGGGGCCAATGTAGCCGGTGTCGGGGTGTGAGGGGGTTGCCTGAACGTACATGGAGAATCTTCCAAGTCGAGCGGCAGGCCCATGAATGCATGCATACATGCCTTGGCTCTCAGCTACGTCAGCACACAAATTGTGATGCCAGCTCTGGGCAAGGACCTGGGCTGGGTCTCAAGGAAACAGAAAGAATCAGAAAGCACCCCATCCACAAGGAGCTCACAGGCTTGGGGAGACCCTTTATGTGAGAAATCCAATGGGACCTCAGGTTCAACTGCAGGAACCATGACATGTGGAAGGAGCAAGGTGATGCTGTGGCCCTCTGCAGACTTGCCAAGACCCCCACCTGGGGACTGTGTCCACTTAAGGACCCACACGTTGAAGGGTCACAGACCAGTCTCTGTGAAAACAGTCAGAGCTGAAGGGGCGATTTGGCCTGGCGAGGAATAGATTCAGGGGAACTTGTATTCTGAATTCAGACCTCTGTGGGGCTGTCAAGGGAAGATGAGCTGTGTGTGCCCAAGAGAAAACGCTAGGACCCATTGATGGAGGCCACTGGAGGAAGTGAGCTGCCCATCACTGGAGGTATGCAAGCAGAGTTTACGTGATCACTTTGCAGGATACTGCGGAGGGGAATCACCCTTAGTAGATGGCCACTAAGGGTACTTCCAACCTTGTGAGTCCATGACTCTGTGATTCTAATCCAACCTCTTTATGCTACAGACAAGGAGATTGAGGCCCAAAGAGAGGCAGGGTCATGCTTAAGGTCACCCAGAGTGAGAGTACTCGGACAACCAGACCCAGAATTATTCACTCCTCATCTTTGATCCCTGCACTCCTCAGACCATCTCAGTTGGAACAAACCTTCTGAGTGGATCCAGAGGATGCGCCCCCCCCCCACATCCTGGGTGGCCTGACCCCATGGTCCTCTTTCTCAGCTCCGGCCTGGGCTCAGCTGATAGATGAGCTCCTCGTCAGATGGCCTCTGGCTCCAGCTCCAGCTCCACAGGTGGACACTCTCAGGCCTGCTGCCTGACAGGAAATCCACATTTGACCTGGGCCGGATGCAGAGCAAATGGAAGTGTGGAAACGGGAGACCCCGGGGCCTGGAGAAGGACCGGAGCCTGGGTGTCAGGCTGGGACCCACAAACTTCGTAAGCCCTCAATGCCTAGGTGTTGTATAGCCTCTTCTGGAACAGCGGCATTGGAAAGGCCAGTGAGCAATGCTAAGGGCCCCAAAAGTCCCAGTAGAAATTCTAAGTTCCTCATTCATTGCAGACTCCCTACGGACTCCCCCCAGACCTTTCTTCTCCAAACAGAACCCCCCAATCCAGCTCTTTTCCTCTGCACTACCCGTCAGGACAGAACAAGGCAACTTGCTAAGCCACTAAATTATTTCTGCAGAAGAGGGTCTTGTTGTTGTCATTAAGGAAGTTGTAAACAAAACAGCAACTCTATCCATGTATGCAGCCCTCCACATTTCATAAATTTTAAACCGGACGTTTGGGGGCTTGGAGTATAGAAAAAGCCTGGCCGCGGTGACCCAGAGTCAGGATAGACTAATGGCCCCCAGTCTTCAGCCCACGGATGTTCCTACGCCATCCCTTCAGCATATTCCCATTGACCCACTACTTTCTGTTGTCTCCTGGGTTCTTTGCAATCACAGTGAGGTAAGCATGATTACCCTCATTTTAAGAAAAATGAAACTGAAACCAAGAGACTGACTTTCCAGCTACCTCCCCTTGACAACCCATAATGTAATACCTGTTCATTGGGGAGGAGGCAGGACTAGGCACGATGCCTTAGAAAAGTGACCCTAATGCAGGACTTTCAGACTCCATTTGAGGAATTAACCAAGATGTGATTTTGTGTGCATGCACCTGCACGCGTCTGAACTCTTGGGCTTTATTCTACACGATTCCATAACAATCAGGTAGGCTTGGGAGTCTCTATTTTTAACAAGCATCTCAGGAGAATCTGACATGTAGCTACGTTTGGAAGCTACTGCTTTAGGGGACCTTTACATTCTAAAGGCGAGGCATGTTCTGCAAGATTATTTCTGGAGGACACATGGTTGTGTGAGTTCAAATCCCTCTCCTGGTGTTAATATAAAGACAAAGGGTTGCTCTAAGCATATCTGACACATATGGAGAGCTTTTTAAAAATACTGGCAATCAGGAGCCACCCGCAGAGACTGAATTGATCTGGGTGTGCAGTCTGGGCATTGGTAATTTTTTAAGCATCCCCAAGAAATTCTTACAAATAGGCAGGGTTGAGAATATTAGTCTAAGCCAGTCATGATAATTCCAGCCTCTGCCATGTGGTTGGGCTCTGTTTGGGCATATGACACAATTGTGGCCAATCAGAAGACAGAAAGCTGCTGGGGGATTCTGGGGGAGGCTGCCTGGTTTTTAAAAGGGGACATAAGGCAAGGTTGTTACTTCTTCCAGTCTTTGGATTTCGTTGACTTTGAGTTTGATACTCAGAGCTGCTGCAGCCACCTGAGGACCATGATAGGCCACCATAAGGACAAAAGCCAAGAGCTGAGAATGGTGGAGCAGAAAGATAAAAAGAGCCGGAGTTTCTGATGCTGAATAAACCAGCCATTGAAGCACTCTTCCTTAGGACTTTCTCTGTGGGATATTAAATGTGCTTCTTATATAACCCAGTTTGACTGTTTTCTGTTTTTTTTCTGTTACTTGCAGCCAAATACTATCTCCATTTAATGGAAGAGGAAGCTGAAGATAAGAGAGGTTAAGTTATAAACCCAGATCACAGAGCTAGTTAGTAGCAGAGCTGAGATGAAGACTATACCCTTTGCCGTCATCAAACACACACACACACACACACACACACACACACACACACACCAGCCCTCAAACACTAGGTGGTGCATTATAGTGGGAAAAGCACTGGGCTCTGAGAGGAAGCCCAGAAAGAGAGACTGGGATAGAGGCCACTTAGCAGTGATTATCAGGTCAAGCATCCTGTGGGTGTCCCCTGCCTCCCAGCAGCGGGTGGCAGCTGGTGCCTGCTCTGGCTCTATCAGCCATTAATTAAAACCTGACAAGACGATGAATACACTGGGGACAATTTTAATTAGAGACTCCTGGAACGTTAGTGCTGACACAGCCATTAAGAGATCAGGTCTACCAGTGTCCTGACTGTGTTGATTTGGAAACTGAGGCCCAGAGAGGTGGAGGGACTGGCCTAAGGTTCCACAGGGATACTTCACATATGGGACAGTTTTAATTAACTTATGATCCCATTCAATTTGTCACTGATTCCAGGGCCCCAGCAAAGACCTACCCCTAAAGCTCCCATTTGTGCAAACTCTGCCAGGTTCCAGGGCCTGATGTGACCGGGGCAACCCCTTCTTGAGGCTAGATGCCTCTCCAGGGCACACAGCTTGGCAGCAGGAGCAGAAGCACTCTAGGCCCCACTTGTCGTTTAGCAGAGCTGGGGCTCTGCCTTCACGTCCCAAATGTCCCCATCTTGGCCCCTTTCTGTCCACGGCCCCTGTCGGTGCCCCAAGTCAAGCTACCATCATCTGTCCCTTGGACTCCAGCTACCCCAGCCTTCTCAATTGTGTTCCTGCCTGTAATCTGTCCCTCCAAGTCCCCGATTGTTCTCATAGGCAAAGCAGATTATGTCCCTCCTAAGCTAAGTCCCTTCACAGGTCGGGCTCTGCCACTTACCAGCTGATGACCGTGGGCAATGCATTTAACTGCCTGTGCCTCAGTTTCCTTATCTGGAAAATGGGAATGATGATGATAAAACCAGGATCTCCCTCATTGAATTGAGGCAAGGAGTAAATGAGGTCATTTAGGTAACAGAGCTTGCGACGCTACCTAGCAGCACAGGACACAACAGCTGTAGGTGGCCTCATTTCCAGGAGCTGAGAGAAAGATCTGGCCCTGGCTAGGCAGTTCACTGAGGTGGGTCCTGGAAAGGAGACAGAACTGTAAGCACAGACCCTCCCACCAAAGGCCCTGAAACTCCTGCAGTGGACCCTGGGAGGAAGGGAAGTTGGAATGCCCAGGGGCACCCTGGGAGCTCCTGAGTCTCAGTATTCCCATCTGCAAAATGTGGGTTCATATTACCTCATGGAATAGCTATAAAGTTAAGGGAATAATACACAAAACCCCACAGCATAACCTTTGGAGCATCATAGGTGCACAAGAAACACTTCGGGAGGGGAGAAAAGAGGAGGGTGTGGACGCCCAGGCAGGAGCAAAGGGCCAAATGCTGCCTGCCACCCACCAACCCCATACGGGGCATTTCCCAGGTAATGCAGGAGTGCTGCTGGCTTTCCACTGGAGCCAGGGTTGGGGGAGAGGGGAGCTTGGCCACATCCTAATGCATATCAGGCATCCAAAGGAGGGCAGAGGGCTCTTCCCATCTGAGAGCCTCTGTAACCTGTAAGGTGGGCATGATATCACCACACCCACAAAGCTGCTGTGAAGCGGAAATGAGCTAACAAATAGAAGAGCACGTTATCAGAATGAGGGAACTTACTGGTTTATCATATACCGTAACAGAGCTTGGAATAGAGGTTTTGAGTACTGGTCTTGCCGTCAGACTGCTCAAGGTGAAAGTCTGGGTGTCCCCTTCCTAGATACGCCATCTTACGCAAGTCACTCAACTTTCCCTAGTCTCTGTTTCCTCATCTGTAACATGGGAGTACTAATAGTACCAACTTCACAGGACTTGGGAAGGAATTCAATGAGGTCATTTCAAAACACTTCCCAGACCATGGAAGCATTCAGTGCACCTTTTTTTATTTTTTTAGAGGGCAGTGTCACTGGCCCTCATATGTGGGACCCGAACCGGGGCCGCTGGCGTCCCAAGCCAGCATTTAACCACCGCACCTCTCGGCCGGCCCCAGTGCACCTTATTTTTTAAGACAATATTCTTCAAGGACAGAACCCAGATCTTAAACTTCCAAATTTCTCTCCCCAACCCCACCAGTTAGCCTCAGGGTCTGCATACAGCTGGCACTCAATAAATGCTTGTTAGCTAAGAATTCCTTAGTGCTCAAAAATGTTAGCATTATGGAGCAGAAAACCCCAGAGGGACTATTGAACATCATTTATTACAACCATATCACTAGACAGATGGGAAAATTGAGGCTCAGTGAGTGCAATGGACAGCTGGAATCCAGGACCCTGTGCCCACCAAGGTACCCCTTCTGTGAAGTTATTTCTAAGTAGGAGAGATTCTCTCAAAGGCAGGGGATACCTGCTAGGGCCTGGCCAGAATCCTGCCAGCCGCGAACCTCCTGATGCTGCCTCCGTGGCCTTGCCTCAGGCCACACCTAGCTGGCGGCCTATCCCTGCCTCCATTCTGAGCTTCTCGGCAGCCTAGGCCGGGTGGTCCCTAATTGCTTCCTGTCCTCACAGACTCTGTTTGTTTGCTCTGTGGCCACTTCCTCACACCCCAGCACACCGGAGGCGCTGACCAGCAGTGCGGGACTCCTGGGGCCCAGCCCCCAGCCTGCTCTCAGATGTTGGGCCAGCCCTCGCCAGACCCACCACCTGGAGCCCAGGACCCCAGCAAGGCCTTGGAGACAGCCCCTCAGCACTTCCCCCAGCTTCCGCCTCCCGCCCCCACCCGGCAGCTGGGGGAGAAGCCAAAAAATCAACAGGTGGCAGTCCATGGGCTGAAGGGGACAAACCCCCCTTCTTGTGACCCACCCACACCCACTGCCAACCCCCATGCAGCAGCTCCTATGATAGTAGGTCCAAATGACACTGACTCATGTCAAGACTGTAAAACTCTGTTGAGGTTGGAATGTGTGGGGATGAGGTGAGGGGTTACTAACTTTGTCCCTGAATGTCTCTGAGTCTAGGATAAAACAACTCAATGCAGTGAAACAACCAACTTTGGTTTCAAACCTGCCACTCTGTGGCAGAGTTTTGTGGCGTTTTCTTCACTTCCATATTCTCATCGGTAAAATAGGCTAATACACTGCACGTCTCAGAGTTGTGATGAGGTTGACATAAGCCATCCTGTGCCCACTGCTGGGTAGGCGGGTGGATAGGCGGATAGGAAGGGTAACCAGCCGTCCTGGTTTACCTGGGACTGGGGGCTTCTCAGGATGTGCGACTCCCGGTGCTTAAGTCCGGACGGTCATGAGCACACCAGGATGAGTAGGTCACCGTGAGAGTAGGTGTTAGGTGAACATCTGTGACTGGAAGCAGATCCCACTGCCCTCACTGAAGACCCTGCCACTTCTCCACAGGCTAAAAGTCTCTCCCCCCAACCCCCCCCATTCTTCTTCAGGAAACCTCCCACATTCATGTCACTCAGCACCTTCTTCTATGTCCCCCTCCTCAGCATTTGTGTCCACAGCTTCTTCTGTGCTATTGGGCCTTCTTTCCTTCAGCCCCTATGCCCCCGGGCCCCATTGTCTCTCTCCAGACTCTCTCTTGTACCAGCCTGTCCTCTGAGCTGCCTGCATCCTGTGTCATCCGCTGCCTCTATCACCCCCCACCGCCCAAAAAAATGATCCCTTGTTCATTTTGTCTGGGTACCAGCGCCACTCACACCACTGAACACATGCCCCATACACCATACACGTTACTCTATCTGCATCTCAGGATGATTTCAGTTTGATTTAGGAACCTTCTGACTGTGGGATAAGGCCTCAGAATAGGTGAGAGAGGGGAGGATGAGAAACCTTTCCTCTGAGGGTAGACATTTCAAATATAGAACGATTGCAAAGGGCAGGCTATTGTCTGGGAGCAGAGGGATGGCTGCAATGATGCTTACTACCTTCTTCCAAGGCCCCTGGGGTTGTTTGCCCCGGAGGCCTAGGCAGGCCAGGCCAGGAGAAACACGGGACTGAATTCCATTCCATTGGCTTCAGGCCGGACACACTGGAGGGAAGTGTATGCATAGTGTGTGCATTGGGGGGTTGTTGGTGAGTGGGCTAGGCCAGCTGAGCAGCCCCTTGACGTCTGGTCCTTTTGTCCAGGTGGGGAGACACTCCCAGCCAGATGAGAGGTTCAGAAGGCAGGGGCGCAGGCCTGGAAAGGATAGTGTGGTCTCCTTGGGGCCCTGGGCCAATGGCTCACACGTCCCCTCCTCAGCCCCGAGGAAAGCGCCGTCAGCACAATCCCTGACGTCCCGCTGCTGGGGCCATGTTTATCCAGCACAGCAAACCTCCTCAAAAACACAGACTCAGAGCAGGTCAGAGAGCCTGAGTGAGGCGGAGATAGGGTGACTCAGAGGACCCGAATGAGAGAGGCCCAGGGGAGAGTGAGGAGCTGGAGAGACTGAGGAAGAGAGATCTGCGGCAGCAAGATGGTGGTGCCGCAGATGGAGAGAGGAAAGCAGGCAGGGCTCTAGGGCTGACATGGGAAACCAGACCCCAAAAAAGAACAGGGGGCTGAAAGACAGATGATGACCAAACCAAGACAGAAAGAGACAGAAACAGCCAGGCTGAGACGACAAAAGGAAAAGGAGCTGGAGGGAGAGAGACATGAAGGGGATGGAGGCCGCAGGAGCAGTGGGGAGACAGGCACAGGGCTGGGGTGGTCAGAGGGGCAGGCGGGTGGTAGGGGGAGGCAGCAAGATGCAGCCCGTGAGGAGAGGCCGTAGGGTGGGCTGCACAGGGCGGCTTCAGTGCCCGCGCCATGCACACGCACGCACGGCCGGCCCAGCCCCAGCTGGGCTGTTTGCAGAAGGAAACCAGCTCTGTGGTCAGGCCGCCCCAGGCCCGGCGGCGGCCGCCCCCTGCACTTAATGAGATTCTTGTTCAGAGCTGCGGGAGATGGGGCCGGGCTGCGGAGGCCCCGCAGTGCCTCTGCTCTCACCCGAAGGGGGCCTGGACTGGGGTTGGGGCCCGGGCGGCTGAAGTGGCTGTGCAGGAAGGCGACCAGACAAAGCCTGGTCGCTGAGGCCACCAGGCCTCGGGATTAGAGGGGGTGGAAGTGGCAGAGGAGCCTTGTGGTCTCTGCAGAGCTCTAGGGAGAAGAGTGCAGGTGAAAGGGTCTAGGACCTCATCTCTGCTTGGTCCCCCACTCTGGCAGGTGACCTTTGGCAAATGGCCTCCTTTCTCTCTGGACCTCAGTCTCCCCAACTCAGGCAGGTGGGGATATAGACAGCAGAGTACACGCCGTGGCTGAGGGGACAGCCACCACTCAGCTCCAGCTATCGCCTTGTGAACATAGGGCTTGGTGTTACTAGATCTTAGCATTTTTTAGAAGTTATAAATCTGGGTTTTTATGTAAAAATCTCCCGAATTTTCAATGATGGCAGCTAATTCCTTTTTAATGTAGGCAGAGTGTGAGCCAAAGAAAACACTTGGAGGGTCTTAAGTGGCCCATAAGGTGCCTGTTTATGGCAGTCTCTAAAGGCTCACATCAGCTCTGACAGTCGCGACATCTATGGCTCCACCACCATCCTGCGGGGAGTCCAAACCTCACCTAAAGCTCACACCCTTGGAGAATGGGCAGAATGTACCCCCAGGAGGAGGCTGCCTTGCCCTGGTACTAGTTGGGGGACACACGAGCCCACATGCTAGGCTTCCGGATGGCCCATTGACCGGCCAGTGATCTTGCCTCCAAAGCCCCCACCTCTTCCTATCACAGTCCAGCCCTTCAAGACCTTCCTTTGGGAACACATTCTGCCTGGGCCTGGACCAAGGGCCAGGAAGACACCATGCCAACCCATAGCTGGTCAACATTCAACCCTCAGGCCCCAGGTGGAGAGTCAGCGCCCAGTGCCAATTATACCAGTAGCCCTGTCCTTGCTCAGGCACTGACTCTAGGACCCAGGCTTTGTAAGCACCACCCTGGCATGGAAGGGGGTGGGGAGGAATGGGGCGGAGCATCCTGGTGTGTGTATCCCCACCCCTTCCCACTCCAGAGCTTACGAAGCCCAGCCAAGCATAACAAGGGTTAATTGGATACCCCCAGCCGGAATCATAGAATCAGAGAGCTGGAACGGACCTTGGAGGTCATCTGTCAGGGGAAGAGGAGAGATTTTAATTACTCAACTCAGCTGGCTTGCAAGCACCCCCACTCCCCACCCCCAGCCAAGGTTGTTTATCAAGAGGAGGTGAGGCCAAGAAGGGCTGCTAGGTTAGGAGCCTCTGAAGGGTAGGGCCTGGCCACTTCTGTCACAGTCCTGTCCGTGTCCACCCCACTCCCAGCATTGCCTCACTCTGGGATGGGCACACAGCCCTTGGCTGAATAACTGACTGATAGGCAGGGCTAATGGTACCAGGAGAGATGGTCAGTAACAAGACCCTGAACCAGGAGGCAATGACCAGGGCTCTGAGATTGGTTTCATTCAAGGTCACATGGCTAGAAAGAAGTTGCACTCAGCCCTTTCCCATTGCTCCATGATACCTCTTTCCATGGGACTGGGGCAGGAACCTCACGCACAGCCAGGAGGGAGGAGCCAGCCCCTCAGTTCCCACTCTCCTGGTCCAGCCCCATGCTCCGTAGTCTCCTAAGCTCCACTCACAGTGTGATCTTAAACAAGAAAGGTTCTCCTCATGATTTTCTGGACAGAACCAGAAAAAAAGTTACAGCATGAAGGCTTAAGGTCAGACACAAGGAAGAACTTCCTGAAGGTGGAACCCTTACAGAAGCAGCAATCCAGGTGAACTCTGCAGTCTCCAGCCCTGACCCGGAAGTCCAAGGGCGATGGGGAAGTAATGTTCAGATCTGGGCAAGGCCTGACTGAGTGACTTTGCCTCCTGTATCTCTAAGCCCAGAGCACAGCATTGCTGGCAGTGGGCTTCTAGGATGTGGGGGAGTGAATTCACCCCATTTCCTAATGGCACCTAGGTATATTCCCAGTCCAGCATTAAGGCTGCTGATTAGAGGTGGGACGCACTTTCTCCCCAGAAGCCACCCAGGGGGTAGAACCCAGCTGAGACAGACAGACCCAAGCCCACCCTCTGTCTTCACTACAGAGAAACTCAGAAATCAATGCTGGTCCCTTGGCTCAGAGCCCAGGGTGCGGGGGGAGGCTAGGCTGGGGAATAGAGAAAGGGATGGTGGCCATGACCATAGACACAGTGCAGGGGTGGGGTTGGGAGTATTGAGGGGGGCCACACGTCTCCATCCCAAGGCAGAGGGGAGTGAGAAAGACACAGAGTTCCCTTGGGACCTCTCAATATCGCTTTAAAGGGTGTTCATAGTTACCTCGTTCTCTGCTTTAAAAGTCCTGAGGGTTTAATAACACTTTTAAGTGGCATCTTCTGTGAGGAACTTCCCATTGGCTACAGGCCCAGCCTGTGTCATTTCCATCCCAGCCCCTTTTCCCACAGCTAAGCGGTGCATTTATCACAGCCCAGGAATCAAAGCTCAAGCACTCTGGAAGTTCCCCTTGATATCTATCTTCCATCTTTCCTGCTGCAATACCCCTGCTCTCTTCCCTCCTGCCCTGCCCCAAAATGGAAATGAAGTCCTCTTCGGTCCTTGAGTGGACAAAGCTCAGATAAGAAACCTGCCATTCAGGAGGTAATCCCAGCACCCTGCCACCTGTGGGTCCCCACCACTGCCATCTCCAGCACATTCCCTCCTGGGAACTGGCCTATGCTGTGGGGATTAAAGAAAGAGCCTAGGACAAGTCAGGCTGAGGATACATTCCTGAGGATTGCAAGAAGAAGAAAAAGAAGGAGGGAGGGGTGGAACTGGGTGGCCTTTGGGCTAAGTCAGATAATAAACCTAAGCCACCTGCTGTTGAGCCCAGAGTATAAATTGCTAATCGGTTTGGGACTTGCACATCCGCTAATGAATTTCTTTCTATTCCCAGAAGGTCTCTCTGGAGCCGCCCCACTGGCAGGGGGCCAAGCAGGGAGTTCCTGGGGGTGGGGGCAGTTCTTTGCATCTTCCAGCCCCACTTCTCCGGTCACCCAGCTCCTTTCTGCCTTTCCCAGGCCCTGTCCTCCATACCACTTACCAGGTCTGAGAGCTGATAGAAGGGAGAGGAGGGGCTGAAAGGGAGCCCATGCTCCAGGGGCCACAGACGGAGGTGCACCACCTCGGCCCTCTCTTTTCCCTGCCCTACCCCAATGTCCAGCAGCTTTCTAAGTCTCTCGAAGAGGCTCATAGGAGCGATGGAAGGAGCAGCAGCTCTGGGGTGAAGCCCACCTAGTGAGGAGTCATTCTGCCTGGCTTCTTGTTTGCTGTTTGCCTTTAAGGGAGTAGCACAACCTCTCTGGGCTTTGGTTACTTCAGCTGTAAAATAGGGATGATCATGCGTGCCTCATGGGATTGTTTAAGGAGTAAATAAAATTACGCAAGAGAAACACCTAGCCTAATGCCTGGCACATAACAGGTGCTCAATGCGTGAACTGTACCTTCTTTCCTCTGATATCATGCAGAGAGAGGGGCTAGCCACTCTTGGCCCCCAAGCTGGAATTATCAAAAATGGCAGCTGATTGAAGTGGGGTGAGAAGTAAAAAGCTTCCTGACTGGGCCTGTGACCCCACCTCCACTTGGCTTTGGCTTTAAATGTCAACAGTTCCCCTCTGCCACCTGCTTAGAGTTCAGAAGGGACTGTGGACCACAGCTGTGAGGGCTGCATGGACTGTCCTGTCTCCTTCCTGTGCATCCTGTGGCTTAAGAACGATGGGCTCAGGCATCTGGGCAGCTCCCGGGAGCATAAGAGCTGCCTAGGAAAGGCTCCAGGTCGCTGCTTACTGGGTGTAGGTCAGGAGGCAGATGGCCACAGCTGTCAGCGTCCTGGGCCATGGCTCTGCCAGCTTCTGTGCCCATGCCCAGCCCCTCCCCCTGGCGTGGTACACCTTGGTCCACACAGACTCAGGTGGCCAACACAGAGCTGAATTCCTGATGTAACATATGTAGGGGGGCGAGTAGAGATGCTAAGGAAACTAAGATGGAGTCCCAAGAGAGCTTGCGTGTTGGCAGGGAGCAGGCCAAAGGTGACTTACTGAAGGGCAGTGTGTGTCCTGCGAGGCACAACAAAATGGGCAAATTGCGGCTTCCTCATTGGGCTTCAAGGTAGCCACTCCTTTGTGAGCTTGGCTCCGTGTGTGTGTGGGTGCTGCCAGAGGAGGGTATAGGGGTTGGGTTCCCCACTGAGGCCACAAGCTATGCAGTTTATGTGGCTAAAAATAAGTTTCCGACCTTTAGCTTAGAATGACCTCTCATGGTTACTCTCTGCTCTGAAACTAACATTAGATGGGCATAGCGCCTTGCTGGGAAGTTCATCTGCTTATCTAACCTGTATCCCACAAATTGTCTGGTTCTTCTCACCCATCATCTCCAGAGAAGCTGGAACAGAGCTGATCTTCACACCCTACCCAGTAACATGGAAGAGATAAGCAGTGTGGACCAATCCTTTCTCCCCTCCCGACCTCACTGTCTGTACAATGTGAAGAATTGGATTCAATATTTTCAGAGGGCCCTCCCATGGTCAAGGTCCTCCTGCAGGCAGGAAGAGAGCCAGTCTCAAGAACTGGCAGAAACCCCATATTAGATGCTGTCTCTGTCTTTATAAAGCCAAATGGAATAGCCAGTTCTGAGCCAAACAAGATGAGCCTAGTTCTGCCCAGTCCCAGCCTCTGGGGGACTAACCTCCCCCTCCTTAGGAGTCTCCCAAAAGGCACCCAAATCAAATGCTTACATTCTCCAGGGTGTTGATGGATGCAACGCAGGCCCACAGAAGGGCCCTCCACAGTAGTGCAGCCCAGCCTAGCCCAACTCCGGCCAGAGGGCCCACCAAGCCAAGGCCACATGAGCCGATGTGGACCTCAGTCCCAGGAGGGAGGGGTCTGCTAGAGGAGAGGGCTGAGGACCACAAAGACAAGTAGGTGCTAGGACAAGTGCCCAACTCCTCCGTAGCTATCATGCAGCTTCCTTCCACCTCATGGAGACCTCAAGACAATAGGAGCTGAGAGGGGACATCCAAACCAGTCCCCCATAGTACCGATGAAGAAACTGAGGCCAGAGAGAAGGGAATGAACCTACTCAGGCCCCCTGACATTCCCACAATAATAATAGCTGATGTTCACGGGGGACTTGCCGTGGCTTAGGTCCTGGCATGCTCAGTAAGGGTACACAAAAGGGCCATGAAATAGATGCCACTACTATCCCCATTTTACAGATGGAGAAGCCGGGACTCAGGGAGGAACTGACCAGCTCAAAGGCAAGCAGCTCGGAAATGGCAAAATCTGGGCTTGAACCTAAGGTTCTACTGCCAAAGTTTACACTCTTAGCCATTATTGCTCCAGCGCCTCTTCTGGATTTATTCCCACCTCTACCCCTGCCAGATCACGGCACCAACAGAAGCCTGGCAGGACCTCGAGGCTCTCGAAACTCAGGTCCCTGCCTGCAGGTGAAGTAAGGGGAAGTGTAAAGAATATTAGACGATCTGGGGAAATGCTTATGGTTCAGTGCTATATGTGAAATTTATTGTACAAAACACGATAGCCCAGAAAAGGCAGACAGATGGCCAACAGGTACATGAAAAGATGTTCAACCTATTAATCATCAGGGAAATGCAAATCAAAACCACAATGAGATATTACTTCACACCTGTCAGAATGGCCATCATCAATACATCAACAAACAACAAGTATTGGCGAGGATGTGGAGAAAATAGAACCCTTGTGCACTGTTGGTGGGATTGATACTGGTGCAGCCACTACGGGAAGCAGTATGGTGGTATCTCAAAAATTTTAATGTGACCCAGCAATTTCACTTCTGGGTATTTATCCAGAATTGAAATCAGAGTCTTGAAGAGATATCTGCATTCCCATGTTCACTGTAGCATTATCTACAATAGCCAAGATATGGAAACAGCCTAAGTCTTCATGAACAGATGAATGGATAAAGAAAATGTCACACACACACACACACACACACACACACACACACACACACACACACAATGGATTGTTACTCAGCCTTAAAAAAGGAGGGAATCCTGCTGTTTGTAAGAATATTGATGGACCTGAAGTAGAATGGTTGCTGCTGGGGCCTGAGGGAGGGCTGTAGAGTTTAAGTCATGAAAGCTGGAAAAGTTCTAGAGATACAACATTGTGCCTAGTTAACAATACCGCACACCTAAAAATGTGTTCAGAGGCTAGATCTCATGTTATGTGATTTTTACCACAATTCAAAAAAAGAAAAAAAGAGAACAGAATGGCCCGTGTGCTCTCTTATGTGAAAAGGATGAGGAGGATGTGTGTGTGTGTGTGTGTGTGTGTGTGTGTGTGTGTGTGTGTGTACAGAGAAAAAAGAAATGACTAGAAAGAAAGATACCAAAACGTTAAGAGTGGTTTTCCTGATTAGGAACTTGGTAATAGTGGTGTTCAAATGTTCCATAGTGATATGTATGACTTTTACCACACCTCTCTCCCCAAAATGAAAAAGACAATTTTAAAAAAAGCAAGAAAATCGACAGGTGATTTGGAACGTGCTGCCCAGAGGACCAGGGTTGTGCCTCCACTGGCCGTGTGACTGTGGACAGGTCACCCAGGCTCTCTGAGTCTCAAATGCCTCACTTCTGCGACGAGTGTTGTGATATCACATTTCTTTGTCTTTACTGTAGAGCCAACTTATCTTTTCTTTTGCTCCCTCAAGGGAGATCAAGAACAAAGGTGGAGAAACTGGCATCCTTATCATCAGACAAAGCTTCCAGGATGCAAGCAAGCGCCGGGTGTGGCCCCAGTCTGAACCAGAAATGCTTTTTAAGCATTCAAGAGAAAGGGGAGGATGTGGCTGGGACCTCTTTGGGGCCTCAGTTTATCAATGTGGAAACCGAGAGTGCTGTGAACTGGTCCAAACCCTGTGGCATGGGGCAGGGCCTGCCTGCCTCCCAGGACAAGATATGAGCACTGTGGGAATGGACAGTGGGCCCGCAAGACCAGGTGGGGACAAGGAAACACAAAGCACGTTGGAAAGGGCCTTCATGGGGAGACTGTCACTTCTCCCCAACCCGCCAGCCAGGCAGATGCTCTGTCATCTTTGTTGCTACACTGCAGGTCCCTGGCCCTCAGGGTAGTGGCTGTGTCATCTCTGTGGGTCCCCACTCCTGGAACCAACGCCAGCTCCCACCATCTTCTTTTACCCTACTGGGCTAGCTCTCAGGTGCCAGGGCAGGGGGCAAGACTGTGCTCCAAAGTGGCTAGGCCTCCAGATTGCCTGGGACACAGCCATTGGGGTACCGAACCGCTACCCCACAACCCTCCCAACTATTTCTCTTTCTTCCACTTTCCTGTGTCTCAGTTGCTGGGAGTTCATCTCTCTTGGTCTCTGGGATGTGCACCCTCTCTGCGCTCTCTCTCTCTCTCTCTCTCTGAGGGCTGAGGATGACTGTCACCTCATACCTCCCTGGAATGAGCAGGGGTATCTGGGACAGACATGAGTGACAGCTTTCAGAATGTTACATTCCTGCTGGGGGCCACTAGGCCTGGCTCCGTATGGTAAGTCCCCTACCCCTCATGTCAGGCCCTTCCTGAGTCAGGCCCTGGGAATAACCATCCCAATCAAACCTCGGGGATGCTGGGAGGGAGGAACGGTTCTAGCCCCCTTCGGGCCTGTGGGCCTGGGAGTTGGTGCCATCCGCTCTCCACTTTACAACTGGCCGATAGCTCTGATAGTGTCTGAACTGGACCGTCACTAGAAACCCCTGGGTTGCAGCGCAGGAGGTGCTTCTGCCTGCTTCATAGATGAGAGCCCCGAGTTCCGAGAAGTCAGAGGACTTGCACCTGGACATAAGGCCAATCAAGGACAGATCTAGAACAAGGGTAAAACTGCTGAGCAAAGGTCAGCCACTCTGGACTGTCCTGCCCAGCTCTGCTCCCGGAAATGGGCGTGTCACGCAAAGGAGCAGGAAGTATCGGGGTATCTGGGAATGTATCTGGGTATCTCTAATGCAAAGGCTTTATCAGCAAGCACTTAGGTCCCACATTGAGACGAACCCAGGGAAATGCGAAGACGGACAGGAATAAACTCTAATATCTGGTGAGAGCTTTATCGTTTCTCAACTATCTCTCTGATGTCACATTTGCCACCTTCCTGGTAACCAAGGAAAGTGGGAATTAACCTTAGGCCCACTGTCTGCTAGGGAGTAGATGGCAGAAATGGAATTTGAGCCTAGTCATCTAACCTCAAACTAGTCCTGTTTCTGCCATGCTCCCCTAGGCACTGAGGGCCCACCAGCCCAAGCCCTCTGACACCAGGAAGTTTGGTGTCGACCATGGGGCCTCCAGCAGGGCCAGCTCAGGCTGCCCTCACAGAGCTGAACTGTGGGTCTATCCCAAGCAGGCTGAGCTCAGTGGGTAGAGAGGAGGGTGTTCCCATTCCAGGACCAGACACCAGGGACTTGTCATTGTACCCTACCCTTAAATTCTGGACCCAGCCCCAAATGGCGTTAGCCTTGCTTCCTGCCCTCATCCCCCAAACTGCTATCTGCCTGCTTACTGTGTCTTTCCCTACTATAATGTCAGCTCCATGAGGGCAGAGGTCCTCACATTTTGTTCATTGCTCCCTCCCCAGTGCCTGCAGCAGTGGCTGGCACATAGCACCTACTCAGTAAGTAGTTGTTGGATTGAATAAATGGATGAATGTTATACCAGGAGCCCCATAAGTGAGCATGGGGGTTTCATAGCCTAAGAGTTGCCCACCTCCTCCTCCTGGGCAGAATGGGAAAGGGTATATCTCCTGCGGAGTTCACGCTCTGCCCATCCCAGAGCACCTGGCACATACCCCTCTGAGACCCCACATTCTCTTGAGGGCTCTTGCAGGCCTCAGAGGTGAGAAACAAGGGACTTGTTCCCAAGGGTTCTCACAGAGCACAGCCAACAGCACACCCTGTCCTAGCTGAGACTGGCGGAGCCCACTCCACAGCTGGGAGGACTGAGGCCTGGAGAAAAGAGGAAAACAGCAGACCAAGGTCACTATGGTGGCATGGAGCTAGGCTTGGAAGCCCGGGCTCCTGACTCCTCCGCTGGACCCTGGGAGGAGGCAGACAGGCTGCCATCTTTGACATGTTCAGCCCTCCATTTCAGACCCACCTTACACTTGGGAGCTAGTATAGGGGCTAAGGTGGCTGTGAATAGGGACTTCCATCTCTGCCCTGGTTCCTGCCCAGTCCCACCCACACATCCCCACCTTTCACTCCCCTCTCACATGGAAACTCTATCTCCCCTCAGTTTTATGGGGCGGCTGTGGCAAGAACGAATGGGGGTGGACGGCCGAAACTCAGAGACTGTCCTTTATTAGTTAGTTCTCTCTTCCCTAGGAAATGAGGGGCTGCAGCTAGCCGCCGATATGCGGGGGGGGGGGGGGGCGGGGGTGACCGCGGGCGGCTGGGAAGGCCGCATATCTGGGGGGGGGGGCGTGGAAGGGAAGCTGAGATGAATGACCTGTATATGCTGGGAGAAGAAACAGCGCCTGCCCCACTGGAATTAGGGAACAGGGCTGGGGGCTCCGCTGGGAACCTGGGGCAGTGGCAGGGCCTTGGAGGGAAAGTCCAGCCTCTCTGTAAAATAACAAAGAGGTATTTCGAACTTAGGGAAAAATCTCGATAAAGAGATTCTGCCCTCCCCCAGTGCACGACCTTCTAGCCACACCAGCGGACCCACCTTCTACCCATTCCCCTCCCCACTCATCCCAAAGCTACTTCCCTCTGCCCAGCTGGTGTGGATGCTCTATAATGCATACTGGCCCCTTGCCTGAGATGCACACGCGCGCGCGCACACACACACACACACACAGACACACACACATATACATACACACATGTATTGTCTTTCTTTCTCTGAAAACACTCCCCCCTCCCTGCCCCACTCCAAGGCCATCACTGCTTCTTATTAGCTATGTGTGACTTCAATATGCCTCATCTGGAAAGTGGAGCTAATCGTTGCAAAACAGAATGTTTGAGTCTTAGAATCCGTTAATAGGTAGCACTGGGCCCTCAGCTACTGTCCATGGCGGCAGCGGGTGGGATATGAAAAGCCTGGGCTTTGGAGCCCAGCAGAGTGGGGTTCAAATACAGGATCTGCCACTTCATATGTCCCTGAGCCTCAATTTCGTCACTGCTAATATGGGATTAAGAATACCCATCTTGCAACATGGCTGAGAGAATCTATAGTGAACATGTTTGCTAGAGTGAGTCCTTTTGCAAGCTGTGAAATGTGTCACCAGGCGGATGACTCCCTCCACCCTGTCTTCCCAGCCCGGGTCTGTGGAGGCCCTCAACAGGGATGTGCCCCCTCAGCTCCCAAAGCATCAGGAGAGCTAGGAGGCGGCTTAGGGTCAGAAAGCCAGGTGGGCTGACGGGGTCTGGGCCTTGAAGGTGCCTGCCTGCTTAGCTGCTGGGGACAGTGGAGATAGCCCCTCCTTCCCACACCTCCCTGCCCCCCCTTGCTCTCCGGGAGGCAGCCTCCTCTCTGACATCATCTGCAGTCAACTCCCCTGAGGGCCATCCCCAATTTTCATTTCCTCTCACTAATCCTCACACACAGTCCCTTTGCACAGCCCGGAACAGCCTCTGTCCCAGAGCTGGCTCCACTCACTAGATTCTTGTTGCAGCCCACAAACCTAGTTTTCTCGGCTGGGAGGGCCTTACAGAGTTCATCACCTCCAGTCCCCTTCCCCCAGGGCCCTTCATGGGGATAGGACACCGGGGAGGGGATCCAGGGCCCTTCCCACTCACTCAGCATCTCTGTGTTAATTAGAAAAGGGCACCCCCTGTAGGCAGACACGCCCTGCACCAGTGCCAGCACGTTAGTAAACAGAAGGCAGGCTGGATGTCAGTGCCCACTCATACCCTCAGCCAGGCACCGTTGTGCAGTTCACAACTTGTACAACTACACATGGTGTCTGCGGGAGACAGTTTGGGCCTTCTAATGCAACTCAGAAGATGGGAAAGCAGCAAAGGGCCTCCGAGGCAAAGGTGCAGATGGCAAGACCCTCTCTGGGATTCTAGTGCTTAGGGAAGGGATGCAGGGCTGAGGGCAGGCTGACGCAATGGGCTCAGAGATGAAGTTTGAAATGGAAACCAAAGGTATAAGGCCTGGGGCTGTTTGGAGAATGGGAGTCGAGGTTCCATTGAAGTGGTCAGGGCTGAGGACTGGTCAGTGAAGGGCGAGGTCAGTGCTGCTGGTATGTGGACAGAGCCCTTGGTCCCTTGTTAGGTCGGGTCACTATCTGGGGTAGGGGCGGTGGGCAGTGACCCACCAGGACCGTGTGCAAGTGGGGCCTGTTCCCCAGGTTGGCAGATTCTGTTCCTCTGTCTCCTTCTACCCCCAGAATCCCAAGGTTGTAAATAATCATTAGAACCTCAGAATACATTTGTTCAGCACTTATATACATACCAGCTCCCTTGTGCCTTGAAGGGAGCACATCTCGAGCCCCCTCCATCTTTACCCTGGTCTCCTGCTCTGCCATCCTCTTGGCTCCCATGGCTTCTTGGACTCCAATTCTCACCACACACATCACACTGCACTGTGTCTCTTGGTTTTGTCTGTCACTCCCTCCAGGCTAAGGGCCCTGAGAGCAGGGCCTCTTTCTGATTTGCCTCTGAGTACCCAGGGCCTGGCACTGAGCCTGGTGCTGGGAGGGGCTTAACAAATGAATATTGCGTGGATGAATGAAGTGAAATGGACACATGTCCACACACAGATCACTGGGCACTGGGTCTGGGAAGGGCAGCAAACTTGACCACGGTGCCAGAGAGCAAAGCTCTACGGCCATTCTCATTGCAGGGCCCCTGGCCGTGTCCCATTGCAGGGAGATGGGCTAGCGCAGTGGCCCGCCAAGGATGATTCTGGTTCATCCTCATCCATCGCCCTGACTGTTCCTCCCTGTCTGGCTTCAAGCTCTGGACAAGCTCCAGGAGCCAAGGCAGAGGATATCCAAGTGACATCTGACCCATCCCTCTGGTGGGCACCATGCCAATGTCCCGTCTTGCTTGGGATGCCAGAGCAGACCCAGCTGCCCCTTCTCCTCTGGCCATCTTGGGGGGCCTCCATCTCCCTTCAGTCTCCGAGTCCCTAGAGGAGCCTGACTGGGGGCCCAAGCCCTGCGCTGCCCTACTTCTCCCACTCCCCTCTCACGCAGCTGGAGTGCGGACAGTATGACTAAGCAAGGAGCGCTGAGGTGGGGGGCCTGGCCCCTTGGGTTCTTGATACTCCTTTGCCATCAATCTGTCAGGTGACTGTTGTCAAGTGCCTGGCCCTAGCTGACCCAGGACTGTGCCTGCTGGCTCTGAAGGCCCATAGGAGGGAAAGTGGCTCCTAGGAAGGCCAGAAGGGGACTGACTTGGGCACAGAAGCATGGCCTCACCACCAGAGCATCTGGAGGGCTTTTAAGGAACGGAGCATGACTGGGCCTGGTCCCACCGGCAGGACGGAGGCAAGAGGCGTCAGGCGCCCGCCCGTCCACCCGCCACCCGCCTGCCCGCCTGAGCCTGCGCCCGCCTGGCCACAGGCTGAGGAAGCATAATGATGCTGGGCTATTTCAGACCCATTATCTCAGCTCAGCTCCTGCTTCCTGAGCAGGCCCCGAATTAGCCTGGCGCTTTGTTCTCAAGTGCATTTGTCAGATCGCTTGGCCTGTACCTCGGGAAGGAGGGAGAGGAGGGAGGGGAGGGGAGGGGCGGGGAGGGGGCGGAGAGGGAGCCCGAGGAGGAACTCGACGCTAATTAAGTCTCATTAAAAAAGAGAAGACGACAATGAGGAATAAGGAGAAGAAGAAAGAGAAACGCAGTGGAGGGGGCAGGGAAGGCTTGCTGAGGAAGCCGAACAGCCTCCGGGAGACACATACAGAAACACAGAAACACAGAAACGCACAGGCACGCACATGCCCACAGAAAGACACGCAAACACACAGCTCTCCCGCCTCGCATCTTGTGACCCTCTTCCCACTGCTCCGCCCTGCTCGGGCACAGCCCAGCCAGGACAGTCATAAGCACAGAAACCTGGCCTTCTGTCCGGTGCCCAGGGCTGCCAGGCTAAGGCCAGGCACAGCCAGCTTCCACTACAATCCAGCTCTGTGGCCTTGTGTAATCCCCTCACGGGGCCTCAGTTTCCACGACTGTCCCACAAGGAGACTCCTCAGGCCCAGTTCACAAGGCTGGTGGGAAGAATCCACAGCCCTCTATGCAGATCCCAGCTGAGCCCCACGGCGCCAAGGGGCCCCTCTGCTCAGGGGCTCTCTGCCCAATGCAGGCCTCGGGCCCTGGCCAGTGCCCTCTCCCTCAGTGCTGGCTGAGCTGTTCTCAGAGCCAAGGTAACGCTGCACTGGGGCTGGGGGCCTGCAGCGCCCCTCCCCTCCTGCCACTTTTGGCCCGTGCTCCCCCACCCCCAACCCAGGCCGCTTTAATGGACAACAGACAAAGCTGCCCAGGGCAGGGAGGCCTCGGCGCCTCCACAAAGGTCTCGAGTATCCCTAATGAACTAACTCACTCGCTCCCTCTCTCTCAGAATTCTTGGTCTCTTAGTAACTCACATCTCCCAAGGCAGGAGCCCAGCTCGCCTTTCACACCACTTCACCCCGGGCCTGGGTGGATGATGAGAAGACTGAGGTTTCGGGGTTTGGGCCATCTGCTCCATCCCTCCCTGGCTGAACTCAGCTTTCTCCTCTGTGAGATGAAGTACCCTGCACCTCCCCCTCCCACTCCCCAGGGCAGGGGCCCCACCTCCACGCAGGGTACACTTGTGGGCCAACCAAGCCCCCCCCCACCCCACTGAAAGACTTTTAAGTTTTCTTTCCTATAGAAATGTTAAGTCTCCTCCCTAGTTTCTTAGTCCCTTAGCTCCTGGCTTTGAAAGATGGCTCCTAGCTGGAATCATACAATTCTCCTATCCCCCTGCTTCTTAATTGCTTTGTAAATCAGTTTCTGAATCCTAAACAATAGATTGATCATAGAAATTCCTACCCCTACTTCAGATAACTACTAGAAAGCCTGTGACTTCCTAATATCCCCCAGACCAGTAAGCCTAATGATTCTTTCCAAACCCATTCTGGGCCCAGACAACTCATGCCACCTGAGTGAGAGGCTGAATGGCCACAGGCTTCATAAGAGCTAACAGATCAATTAAAATCTATTTTTCCCCATTCAGGGGCCTTGGGGATACAGGGGACACCCCAGCAAGACTGCCAGTCACAACCAAAGAAGCCAACACGGTCTTCCAGGCGGAGTTCCAGACCCCTTCCTCTCATCTGAGACCAGCTAGGGTGAGAGTCCCGTGAACCCCAATAGGCAGGGATAGCCCTATGCCCCTGCCCAGCAAGAAGCAGATACAGAAGAAGAGACCTCCTGTCCCTCAACTTCCCATAGAGATTTTATGGGGATCACGTCTCTCAAGGGGAAAACAAGGCAGGCAGTTAGAGGCAGGCATTGGGTCTCTGCATTCCTGCACATCCCACAGAGTGGGAACGCCAGGGGGACCTCCCCTCTCCACCCAAAACCCCCCTTTATATTGTAATTACCAACCCCTGTAGGAAAACAAATGGGCACAAAATACCCAACTAGATCAGACCAGTCACTCGCACCTGCACAGTACCTCTTGTCAATCACAGGTGCCAATCAACTGGTCCCACGCCCAAGGGGAAACAGCCCATTCTAGAGAAAGGGGATAAAAACTCCAAGTCCTGGGAAGTCGGCGCTACTCTTTTTGACCGCTTCTTCCCTTTTTTGAACCCCTTCCTCCCTTTTTGAGCCTTGCCTTTGCGTGTGCCCAGCTCCAAACTCTTTGGAATGTAATTTCTCTTCTAGTAATGGGCCCTTGAGCCATTTTCTACTGTTCTGGCCCACTTCTACTTCTTTGAAAGGTACTATCTCTTGTAATAAACTATTTTTTCACTGCTTTACTCTGGTATCTCGTTCAATTCTTTGCTTGAGTTGCCAGGGACCTGGACTTTGCCCCGAGAAGGGCCCACTCTTGCAGAACAGTAGTACTTCACCCCACCCACAGAGAGGTCTTCAGAAGATTTAAATTCAGCCTGTGCCTTTGGGGCTGGCATTGATACTCCTGCCTGAGTTCAGAACCATGGATTGGATGTGCTTTCAAAGGCTCTCTTAGCCTGTAGCATTCAGAAAAACAGCTTCCTGAAGAGTGCGCATCAGGGAGCCAGGCAGTCCTGGGTTCGAATCGCTGCTTGCAGGTCAGTGTCATGAGACCTTGAGCAAGTTACCACTCCTTTCTGAGCCTTGGTTTCCTGCTCTGCAAAGTGGGCTTCACGACTACACCTGCTGCATAGGGTACCTGGGGGGGCGACATGACATCATGTGTGCAAAGTGCTCCGCACTGTGCCCGGCACATACTGGATGCTCAGTATGTGGGGCTATTATTTTTTATTGAGACATAATTGATATATAACATAATATTAGTCTTAGGTGTACAACATAATGATTTATATACCTATATATTGTGAAATGATCACTGCAATAAGTTTAGTTAACATCCATCACCTCACATAGTTAACATATTTTTCTTGTGATGAGAACATGTTGGGCTATTCTGATTACCCCCACCCCTCCTCCACTGCCCGACATTGCCCCTGCCCCATCTGGCCCAGCCCAGACCCAAATCCGCTCAGAGCCGTCCAGGTGCCCCGGTGCCTGGCAGGGCAGAGGAGGTGGAGGCAGTCCCGCTCAGGAGGAGCTGGGCCAGGTCTGTGGGGTTCCTCCCTGTGCTCTCCGGCAGGCCTGGGGGGCGGGGGGCAGGCTCCCAGGGCTCAGGCTGGCCCGGGCACTGGGGTCAGGGACTGGGGCATCAGCACAGGTTGTCGCTGGCTCCAGGAGCAGGAGGGGCACAGCCTGGAGACATGGCTGGCCGTCCCAGCTTCGCCAGGTGCACCATGTGCCCTGGGCCGCGTCCCTGGTCCATAGGAGTGTCAGCTGGCACCTCCTGCCCCAGCAGTGAGGCTGAAAGGGCTCCAGGATGCATGCGTGGAGGTCACTGCTAAGGCCCCGCCCAGCTCAGTGTGAGGTCAGCTGGCATGCCTCATTCCCACTGCCCTCCCCCGCACTTCTTCACTCCCCTGTCTGGCAGAGCTTTTTCTTCCAGCCTCTTCTATAGTGTGCCCTCTGAGCTTTTCCGCCCTGCATTCCTGTGCAAGCCTTCAAGCAGTCCCAGACTGAGCTGGGGCTCGGATGGGATGCACTGTGAGCTGAGTTCCCATTGTCCGCAAATCGGGACCAGCTGTGAGCAGCCTGAGAGCCCCGGGCTCATGGCCACCCCCACTCCCACTGCAGTTACAGAAGAAGGGAGCAGAGTGAGCCCACCGCCTGCCCGGGGCTCCCCCCACCCCCCAACACACACAGCACGATCAGCTCCCTAGCCAGGAACAATCAAGCATTATGAATAAAGATGTGCAGCTGGACAGAGAATTCCTCCACACCCACCTGGCCCACCCGGCAGCTCACAGCCTTCCTCCTCCAGCCAGGCCCTCTCCACCTCAGGGGGACCCCTCCCTGGCATGTGAGCATGCAGCAGCCAGTTTCTAGGGGCACAGGACTACCCCAGCCTGGCACTGCCCTCAGAAGAGTACCCCGGTCCTCTGGAGAGAGGTTGCTTGACCTCGTTGTGTCATAACTTGGGTGGGCTTGTGTGCAAGGCCTGCTGTGACCTCAGCCATCAGGATTGGTGGGGAAGGAGGAAGCCAGAGCCTGGGGAAGCTGAGGCCAGGAATCTGATTCCAGAGTAGGAACCTTGGTCCAACAGTTCGTGGTCCCTGACCTTGGTCAGGCTTAGTGTAGAGGCTGGTACTACAGCCTATATAATAAGAAAAATCCTCAATACCTTAGCACCACACCACCCTTTGTCTTGCCTCTATCCCAAGCTGTACTCCCACCACTATCCCCAAAATCCAGTGGGGCTAAGGTGGCCCAGGTCAGGATTAGCTTCAGACCTGAGAACTGGGCCTCTAGGTCAGTGGTCTCAATCCTGGCTACACCTAGGGAGCTTTCAAAAATCCCTAAGGACTGGGCCATACCCCAGCCCAATTGAGTCAGGACCTCTGGGGGTAGGATCTAGCCATCAATAATTTTTAAGCCCCCCAAGTGAGTCAAATGTGTAGCCAAAGTTGAGGCCACTGTGAGAAGTCAGCATCCAGGAGAGTGGTTAAGAAGAGGAGAGAGGCCTGAATTAGGGTCCAAGCTCTGCCACTTACTTCATAGTATGGCACTACACTGATGACCTCACTTCATCAAACATCACTTTCCTTATCTGTAAAATTTGACCTCAGTGATTGTCGTGAGGATTAAAAGAGAAAATACAAAAAGATCTTGGTGTGATACACAGCAAGTGCTCAAAAGATGCTGGAAGGGCTGATAGAGGCAGAGAGTGACACATAGGTGGAAAGCCATGCCTCTTCACCCAGCGGCTTATAACCTTAAGTTACAGGTTGGCAATGTCAATGGCTTCCCAGAAGGGTCAGCAAACTTATTGATGGTGGAGGCATCAAGCATTATGACTGAGGTGTGAGAAACCATCAGGTCCCATCCGCTCATGTTACGAAGATGGAAAGTGACATGCAGGAGGGAAAACAGACTAGACACCTGATCTCCCGACTTGCCAGGTCCATGTGTACACTCAATACACATTGATCTACTACATAGATAAATACACAATAGGAAACTTACTATGTGCCAGGCACTGTGCTGGCATGGAAGGGGCACAGAGGTGAATATGGCAGAGTCTGTGCTATCAGAGGTCCAGGAGCTGGGCATGCTGACCTTTTACTCACAAAGGATGGCGAGTGATCAGATTCATGTGGACAGAGTAGTTGTATCCACTTGGAGAGCTCCAAAGAAGGCTTCAACAGGCAAAGGTGGGCCATGAAGAAGATCTTCAGGCCAAGGAGAAGACATGGTTAAAGTCGCTGAAGTTTGGGAGCAGGGTTTGACGTGTCTAATCTTTAGGAAGAGTAACCCACTTTCCGAGTGGAGGATGGAGGAAAAGGTAGAAGCAGAGATGCCACGGGGATATGATCCAGTCCTTCTCTTTCTTCTCCAATCCCCACCCCTCACTGCGGATAACCTCATGTGCACTGAGAAAACAAGTGCCATGAGGCAGAAACTTTCTTTTGTCCCCACAAATTCTATAGCCCCATTGTCCCTACCTCCCTATCACAATGAAGGATGAGGCTTTTCTCCTATCTCAGACCAGCCCTTCAAACTGTCCTCCAGAGCCTACCCTTCTCACCTTCCCAAGGCTTTTGGGGGGTAGCTCCTTCTATTCTCTGACTCACCCCCTTTAACAAAGATACAAGTTCAGTATCTTCCTTCTTACCAAAAAAGAAGAGGGGAGGGGAAGGGTGAAGAGGGGAGTGGAAGGAAGGGAAAAAGAAAATTCTTTTTTTCTTCTTTTTGAGGGCAGTGTCACTGGCCCCCACATGCGGGACCCGAACCAGGGGCGCCGGCACCCCAAGCCAGCTCCCAACCACCACGCCACCTGGCCGGCCCAAGAAAGTTCTTTTAAAGAAGACTTTCCTTTGTTCACATCTCCCTCCAGCTATGGCCCCATTTCTATGCTTTTCTTCACAGGGAAATTTCTCCAACAAGCCATCTGCACTCCCTATCTCTGTTTCTTTGCCTTCCATTCAGCTGTCAACCACAGCATTCTAGCTTCTACCCTCACTGCTCTGCTAAAATCACTCTTGTTAAGGTCACCAACAACTACCAGATTGCCAAATCCAGCAGACACTTCTAGAAGCTGATACCCTGAGAGGCAGGCCAGTGTAGTGGTTAAGACAGGGCTTGTGGAGCCAGCCTGCCTGGGTTTGAACCCTGACTACTGCTAACCAACTGTGACTTTAAGAAAGATACTTAACCTCTCTGAGACTCCATTACCTAATCTGTACAGTGGCGGTGATCATAATAGTGCCTACACGATGGGGTTGGTGTGAGGATTCAGTGAGGCAAATGATACACTTTCAGCACCTTCGCACGGTGCCCGGCACATAGCAGGTGCTCCTTCAGTGGCTTCTATCTGACCGATTTCTCAGCAGACTTGCCCAGTGTTGACTGACCTCATCTTTCTGTAAAAAGTCTCTTCTATCAACCCTGGGACAACTTACCCCTGTGACAACACACTCCCCTGGCTTTTCCACTACCTCGCTGGCCCCTCTGTTCTGTCCTCCTCTATCCAAACTCTACATTCCGAAATCCCTCAGAGCCCCATCCTGGGCTCTCTCGTCTCCTGTTGGCACTCTCTCCCTCGGTGAGCACATCCATTCCCATGACTTCAGGTGCCATTTCTATATTTGTAACTCCCACGTGTCCATGTTCACCCTAACCCTATGATCTCCAGCCTCACTTAACCAACCACCTACTCGATAGCTTTACTTGAAAGCAGAACAATCCAAATTCAACATGTCCAAAGAAAAAGACTGAATTTCCCCTGAAGCCTGCTCCTCCCCCAGCCTTCCCACCTCAGTAAATGGCACCATTTACTAGTTGCTCAGGTCCAAACCCCAGAAGTTCTTGATTCTGTCCTTTCTCTTACTCCCCACCTTCAATCCATCAACATGTTCTGTTGTACATAGAGCATCTCTTGTCCATTCATGTGTCTCCTGTCCCTCCGTCACCGTCGTCTCTCCCACAGACAACTGCACTCCACTCTCCTGCTTCCTTTCTTACCCCGCTACAGTCTAGTTTCCTCACAATGGCCAGAGAAATTGTTTTTCAAAATGCATATCAGACTACGTCTGTCCGTAACTTAAAACCTGGCAGTGGTTTGGATTGTGTTTGGAATAAAATGCAAGCGCCTGACTCTGGCTTACAATGCCTCCCAAGATGTGGTGCCTGCCTCCCTCTCTGACCACATCTTGTCCGACTTCAGCCACACTGGCATCTTGTCTGCTCCTTAGCACACTGGAGCTCGTCCTGGCCTCGGGATCTTTGCAGTTGCTGTTCCTCTGCTTGGAAAGTTCACTCCTCACACTGCTGGCTCTTTGTTACCCTTCAGGTCTTAACTTCAATATCACCTCCCTAGAAAGGCCTTCCCTGAGCACCATATCTAAAGCAGGTGCCCCTGTTCTTCTCTATCACTGCCACTGTTTACTCCCTTCGTGTATCCTTGTTCGTTTATTTGTTTGTTTCTTGACTATCTGGTTTCATCACTCAAATGTAAGAGTCATGAGGGCAGACACCTTATCCATCTTGTTTACCATGGCTTCCCCAGAGTCTGGGGCAGTGACTGTCACAAAGTATTAAGTAACTGCTGGATGAATGGATCAATGAAGCAAAACAGAAAATAGGGCTACACAAATTGGAGAGATATTGAGGAAGTAGACATTATAAGACTTGGTGGTGAGGGCTCGCAGAGTGGCACATTGGTTAAGAGTTGGCTTGGGATGCCAGCTCTGAGCAGGAGGGCCCTGGTTCAGACCCCACATGAGGGTCAGTGACACTGTGCCCTCTACAGCTAAGATGGTGAACAACAGCTCAACCAGGAACTGGGCTCCCATGAATCGCCAGCGATGGTGTAGGCTGCAGCCCCTGCTGCGGTGGGCTGCCATAATCTACAGTGAGTGGCCGGCAGCTGGCGTGAGCTGCCATGAGTGGCCGTCCAATGGCCAGCGAGCAACAGCCTCAGCCGGGAAGAGCACAATGATCACAATACCAACATGGGCCAGTGAAGCGACATCCTCCACAACTAGACTGAAGAACAGAAAGACAGCAACTTGCCTGTTCCCCTTCCCTGATTCCTCAATGCTGTTCCCCTCCCCCAATTGCCCAATTTAAAAAACTCTTAAAAAAAAGACTTGGTGGTGAATTGGATGCGAGGGGTGAGGAGAAGGAGGCTGACTCTCAGGTTTCTGGCTATATTCACTGGGAGGATGGTTGTGCCATTTATGAAACTGGACAGTATGAGAAGGGACAAGTTTTGGGGGAAAGATGATGATGTCAGTTTGATGTACTGAGTTTGAGACATAAAATGTCTGACATAAAATGAACATGTCCAGTAGGTACACTGGGACCTGATCCTAGAACTAAGTCAGTGATGATCAGAGCTGGCAATAAATAATGAATGGGACGTGATCAGAATGGCTAAAAGCAGGAAAGTGGACATTACTGCTCTGGAGAGAGCATAGAGAGAGAAAAAGACCAAAGGCAAAAGCTACAGCAAAGCTGACCCAGGCATGAAAAAGGAGGGGGGTAAAGAAGCCCAAAGCCAAGTGAAGAGAGAATGGCAGATGTGGGAATGGGAAAAAGCCACTGGCTTTGGTGACAAGGAAGTCATTGGTGACCTGTAAAGGAGCTGTGTCAGGCAACAGGGAGAGAGGACACAGTGCAGTCAACTGAGGAGAGAGTGGGAGGTGAGGAAGCAGAGACAGTGCGAGCAGACGATGCTTCCAAGAAGTTTGGCTGAGAAGGAAAGGCAAGAGAGAAGATGATAGCTTAAGAGGGAGGCAGGGTCAAGGGAGGGTTTCTTTGAAGGACAGGGGAGAGCTGAAAATCCTTGTAGGCTGAGGAGGAAATAGCACTCAAAGGAGGGGGAGAGATGGAGATACAAGAGAACAGGAATAATTGATGGAGTTAGAGGTTAGCTATGGAGAGGAGGGTAGACATGTCTTTCTAGGAGACAAAAATGAAAAGGAGAAAGAGAAGGAGGGAGGCAGGGAGGGAGAGAGGGGAAAGGAAGAGGGAGGGAGGAGAGAGAGGCTGGAGTGGGGACAACGGAGAGATTCTGAGATGGACAGCCTTTATCTTAACAAAACTAGAAGCCAAGTATTAGGAGGGGTGTAGCTGTGAGGCTGGAATGTAAGAAAAGTACAAGATGGGAAAGGCAGTCCCCATGGGATGAATTAAAGGATTGTGGACCATCAGCATCTGCAAGGACCTCCTGCTGAGGCTGGCAAACTTGTAAGTGCTCAGAGCCAGTTACTGGGAACAGCAGAAGGCAGAACCAGCAAAGATGTGCAAAGCTTGAATGGCTTCAAGTCATGAAGGTCATGGATGGCACCAGGATCTAGAGTAGACAAAGAAGGGAGGTGAGGGATGCCTGAAGAGGATGGAGGGCTGGTAGAATGGGGAAGGAGATGGACATGAGGGACTGAAATACTCAGAAGTGGGAGGGGATTCCATTTTTTTGTCATGTGTCCAACAAATGTTTACTTAGCCCAGTGCCAAGCAGTGGAACTGAGACCAGGTCCAGGAAGAATGAAGGAGCCAGTCATCTAAGGGGGGTGGGTAAAGGAGCTGAGGACTGGAAATCTCTGAGCTAAAGCCTTCCCAAGTAATGCCAAGGCCACGCTGTGGCTAACCAGTGGGAAGCCTCGACAGACAGGCTATGCAGATGATGTCATAAGGGTTGTCAGATGGCTGGGGGTCAGGCTCCATAAGCATGCTGAAGCCAGTAGGGAAGAAAGCAGGGGCCAGGGTGGAGAGAAAGGCCTGGGGTGCTGGTGGTGTGGGGACTGCAGACCAGCCACTAAACCAGATGGCCAGTGGGGCTGAGAAAGGGGAGAGGGGTTTCTAGTCGACAGTGTGGCTTTCTATGGAAGACCGAGAATTGAAAATAGCCAGAAGGACGATCCTTGGGCCATAAACAGCAATGGCACATTTGGACTACACCAGTGTCCCTACTGCTCCTAGAAGCCAAGCTGGGCAAAGATAAAAGCAGGACACCCATTGGAGAGAGTTGCTAAAGATGACAGACACCAGGTTCCAGTTCTGAGGGTAAAAGGAAGATGTCTTTGGAGAAAAGATGGAGGCCGGTAGCTTCATTTCCGATATAATAGGCTCCCAGGGAGAGCACTCAGGGTGGTGATGGGTAACACCAGACCTGGGAGAGAAGGACCAGGGACCGGGGTGGCCTCTGACAGAGCCTTTTGTAGTTGGAGCAGGCACCACAGGTGGTGGCACCAGGGTCAGGGAAAGGGATCATCAAGGAGCTTATTCGCCCCATACTGGCACAGGACAGTGTAAGCAGGCCTGTGTAAGTTCTGTCTGCTTGCTTTGCTCTCTGTACCTCTTCAGTTTCCTCACCTGAAAAATCAGAAGAAGAATGCTTTCCTCACAACATGGTTGTGACGATCAACCGAGAGACTGCTCTGAGAAACCTTTGTAAACCATCAGTCACTCCAGAGATGCCAGCTAGGAGCATCTCTTTGTCACCTGCTCCTGGGCAGGTAGGAGCCCAGTGGAGAAAGGGGTGGGAAACCAGGATGCCGGGGAGAAGGAAACATGGGGGGGGTCCAAGAGGGGGCATCCATCTGGCTGCCAGTTAAGCCTCTCCCCTGGGGACTCCAGAACCAATGTGATTCCCATTTTGTGTCTTTATGGCTGGTTGGTGGGCTCAGGCTGGCCAACTGGGGGTTCTCAGGAGGACCAGCCTGATTTGGGGGTGAGTGCTACACAGACCCTAGGAGCCTAAAGAATGCAGTGGGAGAAGCACTGGAGAGAGCAGGGGAAGGGCCTGGGAGGGAGGGATTGCGAGTGAAACAGCTGAGCTGGAAATTGGGGAAATCAAACATAAACCACCTCAATAAACCTGTCAAAGCCAACAAACTCCCTCTTTTGTTCCCATTGCCTGACCTGTACTTGGCTTCTAAAGGGACAGCAAATTAACTTTGGTTTTTAGGTGAGGCCTCTGGCGCCACCCTGCCTGGGTTGCAATCCTGGCTCTACCACTGACTAGTTGAGAGCCCTTGGGCAGGTAAATTAACCTCTCAGTGCCTCAGTTTCCTCATCTTTAAAATGGGGTGTCTGGTGGGCCAGCCGAGTGGCACGGTGCTTAAGCGCTGGCTTGGGAAGCCAGCGGCCCCAATTCAGGTCCCACATATGAGGGCCAGTGACACTGCCCTCAAAATAAAATAAAATAAAATAAAATAAAATAAAATAAAATAAAATAAAATGGGGTGTGTGGAATTCGAAGACTTATTGGTAAAACACTTAGAACAGTGTCTGGCGTGTAGGAAGCACTCTAAGTATTTCTAGAGCACTGCAGCCTGAGCAACAGAGGTTCTCTGGAAAAGGCATTAGACTTGGATCCTCAGATTCCTCATCTTTAAAGGAGGTGGTGGACTAAGCCCACAGGATGGTCTATAGAATAGATGAAGAAATGTCTAGGATTGTCTGGCATCCCTAGCACTTAGTACGTGCTCAATAAATGACAGCCATGTGAAATCTCCCAAACACCCAGCACTGCTTCCCAGAGACTCCCCCACCCCCTGCCCTTTCCAGATGCCTAAATAATCATCCGGACAGTGCAGGAGCCCCTTCCCATGCTGCAGCCTGCCTGGTGGGGTTAGGGAAATCCAAGGGTCTGAGGCTTTTCAGGGACAGCTTCTTGTTTTGTGTGTCTTAGACAGTGCTTCTCAAACTATCAGAATCACCTGGAGGGCTTATTAAAACACAGATTGCTGGGCCCCGCCCCTAATATCTCCGATTCAGTAGGACTGGGGTGGAGCCTGAGAATTTGCATTTCTAGCAAGTTCTGGGGGTGCTGATGCTGTCATTCTGTGGAACACACATTGAGAATCACTGCCCTAGAGCAGCAACTGTAATGTGCATACAGACACCTGGGGAAGTTGAGCACCTGTGGACTCTGATTGAGGGGGTCGGGTTGGGACCTGGAATGCTTCGTTTCTAACAAGGTCCCAGGTGATGCGGCAGCTGCTCCACTCACCACACTTTGGGTAGCATGGCTTAGAGGAGTGGTTGACAGTTAATTACCCATCCTTCCCAACCACCAGCATGGTAGATTAGCAGAGCTGGGAGGGGAGTGCAGGGCGAAGGAGCACAGTGCTGGATTCCTGGACCTGCAGGCAGCCTGCAGCGAAGGCACTAAGAGCAGTGTGCGCGTGTCCGTGTGCGCACACAAGAGAAAGAGCAAAAATGTTTGAAAGAATTTGATATATTTTTGCAAGCATCAAAGTAGTATCTTGGGAAAAATCAAAACTTTGTTGGACTTCCTTACACGGATTTTATGGGTTCGTATTGTTTTTAATTTTAATTATATATGGCCAGTGGGGGGCAAGGGCTCTGCAGTCTGTTCAGAGCTTAAGGCCTCTAAAGGTCTTAAAACCCAGCCCTGGTGGCCACTGAAGTCTTTGTCCCTGAGCTTTGGGGCTGTAGGCTGTGGCCAAGTGTGTGTTCTGCTGGCTGTCTCCACCCTTCCCCCCACCAGGGTCTATAGAAGAGATTCAGCTTTCTTAGATGGAATACAAGTCGTCATCCAAGGGGACTCAGGGGTCTTAGATGGGATACAAGATATCACACATGAGCAAAGATGGTCCTGGGGCCTGGAGGGGCATCAGCGTGATGGGATCAAGGAACAAAGGAAGGGACATGTCCCCAGGGACAATCCAATGGGCACACATCCACCCAGGTAGCCTTTGCTTACCAGTACCATGAGGCCCAGGGTTCCGAGTCACACAGACCTGGAGGTGAAGCCCCATTGTACCTCTTCAAATCACCTTTCCCTGCTCAGCCTTGATTTCTTTGTCTGTAAAATGGGGGTAATAACAGTTCCCACCTTATAGGGCTGCCTGCCGTGAGAACTTAATGAGTTATTATGAGTAAGGCGCTTAGAACGCTGCCTGGAACATAGTGTACTCTCCCAAGTGCTGGTTACTGTAATTATCTAGCACTAGTCACAGTTGGGGTAATGTTTGGGCCAACAGAGTAGCCCCCCCCCCCCCCCGCCCGCCCAATGAAAAACTTTTAAGTCTTCTTTCCTATAGAAATGTTAAGTGCGGAAGTGTTAAGTCTCCTCCCTAGTTTCTTAGTCCCTTAGCTCCTGGCTTTGATTACTTTTCTAGTTTGTGAATCCTCGACTAAAGATTACTCCTAGCCTGAATCTTGAAAGTTGCTTATTCCCCTGCTTCTTGATTTTTTTGTAAATCAGTTTCTGAATCCTAAACAGTAGATTGTTCACAGAAATCTCCTACCCCTGCTTCAAATAACTATTTGAAAGCCAATGACTTCCTAATATCCCCCAGGCCAGTAAGCTAAATGCCAAACCCATTCTGGGCCTGCAAAACTGATGCCACCTGAGTAACAGGCTGAATGGCCACAGGCTTCATGACAGCTAACAGGTTTATTAATTAAAATCTATTTTTCCTCATTCAGGAGCCTTGGGGATACAGAGGACACCCCAACAAGATTGCCAGTCATAACCAAAGAAGCCTACATGGTCTTCCAGGCAGAGCTCGAGACCCCTTCCTCTCATCTGAGACCAGCTAGGGTGCGAGTTCTGTGAACCCCAATAGGCAGGGACAGCTCCACGCCCCTGCCCAGCAGGAAGCAGATACAGAAGAAGAGACCTCCTGTCCCTCAGCTTCCCATAGAGATTTTATGGGGATCACGTCTCTCAAAGGGAAAACAAGGCAGGCAGTTAGAGGCAGGCATTGGGTCTCTGCATTTCTGCACGTCCCACAGAGTGCCACTGCCTAGGAGACTTCCCTCCCCACCCAAAACCCTCCTTTATATTGTAATTACCTACCCCTTGCAGGAAAACAAATGGGCAGAAAATATCAAAACTAGATCAGACCAGTCACTCGCACCTGCGCAGTACCTCTTGTCAATCACAGGTGCCAATCAAGTGGTCCCACGCCCAAGGGGAACAGCCCATTCTAGAGAAACGGGATAAAAACTCCAAGTCTGGAGAAGTCCGCCCTGCTCTTTTGGACCGCTTCTTCCGTTTTTTGACACCTTCCTCCCTTTTAGAGCCTTTTGAGACTTGCGTTTGCGCATGGCATGTTCCAAACCGTTTGGAATGTAATTTCTCTTCTAATGATGGGCCCTTGAGCCATTCACTACTGCTCAGGCCTACTTCTACTTCTTTGAAATGTACTATCTCTTCTAATAAGCTACTTTTTACTCTGGTATCTCACTCAACTCTTTGCTTGAGTTGCCAAGGACCTGGACTTTGCGCAGAGAAGGGCCCACTCTCCGACAACAGTGATAGCACCATCTCAGTAGAAACAGAGATGAATTTGGGCAAAGGGAAATATCTGTTCAATGAGACAAAGGGGCACATGTCAGAGATGAGTTATACTCAAGATGTGTCTGAAGGGATCCTGCCAAGATTCCTCAGGGCCACTGCCCAGTCCTGCCAACTCATGTGGGGCCCAACGAGACCATCAGAGAATCCCCAGAATGAGTCCTCAGTCACCTGAAAACATTAGGGACACAGAACCTATTTTCATCTCTTCTCCTAGTTGAATGTCACCCCTTGTTAAAACAGAGCAGCAGTGGCAGTTGAGGGTGGGGTTCCCTCTCCACAGTGCTGCAGGCCTCAGGCCCCTGCTGCTAGAAATGGAATGGCTGCCCCATGCTCGGTGGCCTTTGGTGACCCTGTGCCTCTCAGCGGGCAGAGGGGGGCTGAGGCCAGTGGCTCCTCTGGACTTAACCGCAGCCCACGAGAAGGACCTGGCCGGGGCAGGGAGGTGCTGGGTGCACTAGGAAGAAGCGAGTGGCCCTATCAGGGCTGGCACCCATCATGAGGGAGGGCTAGGCCAGGCCACAGACCCTGGGCATCTGGAATGCAGAGTTCAGAGAAGCCCGGGAATAGATTGGGAAACAGTGCCATGTTGGGAGAGGTGATTACAAGAGTCTAAGAAGAATAGGAGGTTCATGTGCAGCCAGAAAGAGAGGGAACACTAAAATGGAAGCGGACACGTCTTTAAAGAACAAAGAAGAAAAGGTGCATAAGCCAATGTGAAGGCAGCAAATGACACTGGCCTGTAAGAACAGTATCTGGTCTGCTAGTCACCACCAAAATACCAGCATGGATCCAAAATGCCCAAGACCTTCCTTTTCCAGAAAAGCACATCTATGTTCCAATGTCCTTGGGAACCGTGAATCAGCTGAACGTTTCCCATTGCCCTCCAGGGCAGCAAGGTTTGCTACAAGGATAGTTTCAGAGGCTGACGAGAGGTGTCCCTGGTCCTTGCATCTTCTCATGTTTGTGCCAGCAACCCAGGCCAGTGGGTTCTCCTTAGCATCACTAGGAGTCTCTTTCACCAACGTCTTTGCGCTTTCAAAGATTTATTCTCCCAAACACACAGAATTTGTGAAGTAACAATTCATTTGTCCTCCTAGTTTTGTTGTACAGACATCCTGGGCTGCCAATCAAAGCTTCTGACCAGTGTGAGATCGGCCAAGACTACATGGCACTGCGTGCCATTGGCACGACAGCCCATGTTCGGGACAGGCTCTCTGAAGTGCTGCGGCTGACTCTCAGATGTCTCTCATGGACACTGGCTTGGGATGGGAACCTTAGATCTTGCCCCATCCCTTCATGTCTCAGCTAGGGCCAGTGCTTGGTGCAAGGGCGTGCAGGGATTTCATCTCTGTCCTCTAGCTATGTTTCTAGATTGCCTTAAACTTTCTCAAACCTTCCTCCAAGTGTGCACACAGTGCCAATGAAATCAGTCTTCTTGGCCTGGCTGAAGCCCTCCTGCCCGCCCTTCCCGCAGGCCCTACATCCTGAATCACAGATCCCCTCCCCTCCAACTTCAGGGCCTAATCCCAAGTGTCCTTTTCCCATCTGTCCCCTCCCCTCCCCCAGCCTGTCCTCCATAGGAATGGGCCTCCCCCAGCCTTCCCATCCCCTGCTTCCCAACCCCTCACCCCCAGCACTATAGAGTGTCATAAATTCTAACGAAACCCCATCAGGGGAAAAAAAGGAGCAGAAAGTGCCTAATTGGCAGGGGCCTCCACGCTCTTGGTCCCTGTGGTGGGATTGATAAGGTTCCTGGGAGGCGGTGGGGGTTTGGAGAGAGAAGGGGGAGGCTGGGGGTCTGCCTGCCAAATGTAGCCAATTAATGTCAGTGCTGCCTTTCATGCCAGCCAATTAAGTCCCACAGACTTGTCACCAGCCCTGGGAAGGGGGCAGGGAGGGGGGGCGGGGGGGCGGTTCAAGGGAACAACGAATTTCCCCACTACCGGGATAATGCAGCCTTCAAAATGGGGCAAGCGCTCAGGAGGAGCGGGAAGGCGGTTGGGGTCGCCCGGGGCAGGCAGCAGGGAAGGAGGGCTCTGTGGGGACTTTGTTCGGAGCCCTGGGAGAAATGGAAGATGGGATTGGCTTCAGAGGCCAATAGCTGCTGGGAACTAGAAAGAGAACTCACCGTGTCACTTGGTGCCCTGCACTAGCAGTCAGGCACTTCCCAGAGTGACATCTCTGGTCTTCATAACAAGTCCTGGGCGGCTCAGAGAGGTTAGGGAACCCACTCATGATCATACAGCTCTAAATGGCCACAGTAAGGGGCTATGAACCAGGCAAGGGCCCACGGTAAATGTACCTTGAGACCCCTGCGAAGCAGGGGCAGTGGCTTAAGCATCCAGGTGCCCTTGCCACACTCCACCAACTGGACAGATGGTCCTCATGGATGGCAGCATGGCCCAGGCTCCCATACTGTGGGTTAGGGTCGGAGATGATAAAAGACTTTTCAAGGCAGGAGAAGCAGATCGGGGGCAGGCCGGGGCCCCTGTGAAGGAATGTCCTTGGAAGCTAAGGATGCCCACTGTCAGCCCTCCAAGGACACGACTGGCTACAGGTGGAAGAGACATTTTTGGACAGTCAGAGGTACCAAGTGGGTCTTGGCAGCTCTTCCCTTGGAAGTCCAAACACTTATGGAAGTCGCCTGTCTTACCAGCTTCGGGGGGAATTCCAGGACTTTTGAAGGAGGGTCAGAGATGAGGCTGGGGGGCCCCGGAGCAGTCTGGCAGAGGGCTTCAGGGCTGGGGAAAGAGGCCTCCCAGAGGCCCCTGGGAGCAAGCGGGGCTCCTCGTGACAACCTCTGGCTGAGCATCAAGCACTTGCCCTCAGGAGCCAGTCTATTCCCAGGCTCACCATGCGGAGAAAGTGAATGGGCGGGGGTTTGGGGGGTGGCAGACCTGAGTGCCCCTCCTGGCTCCGCCGCCTTTCAGCTGAGGGGTCTTATGGGAGTCCTGGCCCTTCTCTGGGCCTCAGTTGCCTCATCTGTGAAGTGGGGATGAGCAGAGTACCTACCTCCATAGTTGTGGTGAGATGTACAGAAAAGGCAAAATGGGAAAGGGTTTGTAAGCTCTGACTGACTGGCCAGGTGGGAGGTGCCTCGGAGCAGACATTTAGGGTAGGGGCAGATGTGCCCAGGAGCTGGGCCACACAGTGGCACCAGCTGCCCCTCTGCCCTGGGTGCATTGTCATGCAGATGCTTTGCCCGCCCACCCCCAGTGGGACCACTAATGACCCTGAGAGCTGGTTGGAGGCTGGGGCAGGCTAATTACATGGCCCCAAGCCCGCCAAGACCCAATAATTACACAGCAACTTGTACAGAGAGGGTGGCTAATTGTGTGACAAGCTGTGAGGGGAGGGCCAGGGCGCCCCTCGAGCTAATGAGCTTCCCCCAGAGTCCATGGGGCAGGGCCAGGGCCAGGGGATGTGGCAGGCAGGCCCTTCTCATTCCCAGCCCCCCATGGCGCCCAGCTCCTGGGAGGGTGGCAGGGTGTGCGGGAGGGAAGCAGTGATTAAGAGCCAAAGCTCGCCTCAGACCTGTCTCCTCCTGCCAAGTCTTGCTCAAAGCCGCACCTGGTCGGGTACTATGGGCCTGGTTCTCCCAGGAACGATCCCCCACATGCGTCCCTCACCCCAGGGTGGCTCAGGCTCTTGCAGGCTTGCCCCTGTCCCTGGGCCTGAATGGCTGGCAGACTGGCCATGGCGAGGAGTACAAGACAAGCACTGGGAAGCCCTCGACCATCAGAACCGGCGGGGTCCTCCACACTCCTCCAGTCTAGCTCCTGCTTCTCGTAGGTGAGAGAAACCAAGGAGCAGGCCAGGGCCAGCTGGCGAGCTGGTGAGCTATTTCCTTGCCTGCCCAACTGAGCTTTTTGTTTCTTTTTAAATCAAAGCAATCCTAAGAACTCTGAAGGCCTTGGCAGATCTACAGTTCAATTCAGCCCTTCCATTTTCTAGCTGTGTGACTTTGGGCGAGTCACATTACCTCTCTGAGCCCCAGTTTCCCCACCTGTAAAGTAAGAAAGTTATGAGGATAAAATGACTTAATTACAGTAAAACCTAGAGCTCAGTGGCCCTCTCGAGTTTCTTCCTCACAGAAGTTCCTCACATCCCACCTGGAGCCACGCACCACAGAACAGCATGAACTCCCCCTCCCAGGCCCACTCCCCACCCCAGCTGCCAATTTCTCCCTGAGACTGGAGCCAAACTGGAAGGGGCAGGGGTGTGAGGGCATGGGATTCCTGGTCCTATCTCTTGTCCCTTCAGACAAGGTGCCCTGTGGAGGTAAGGCTGCAGTGTGGAGAGAGACCTACATACATACCCTTTCCTCCACAGCCCTGTTGCTCAGGGACCTCCCCCATCTCTAGCCTGCCCCTCAGCTCTGACAATTTTGGACCCCCCCAAAAAGCAAGCAGGAGGCAGAGGCATTGAAGTGGCTGCTGACAAGTTGGAACAGCTTAACAAATGACTCCTAATAAACTACTGGGGGTGGGAAGAGGGGAGGCTGGAAGTCGGCCTGCTCCCGAAGCAGCGCCTCCGTCAGTGCCCTGGTGGGCCTAGCCACTCCCGGGACAGCCATAGGCTTTCCCATAGGGAGGCCTATATGGAGTTCGTCTCCAGCACCTCTGCCAGCCCTGGCCCTGGGATTGGAGGCTCCACAAGCCTCAGAACCATGGGGCTCCCTCAGATTGGAGGCTCTTATCTTCACCAAACCCAGGGCCTCAGCCCAGCTCTGCCTGGCATGGAGGAGAGGTGGCAAAGTGGATCATTCCCATCACCACACTGTCTGGACCCAGCTCAGGCTGGAGGCCCCCAAATTATTGGGTGCCTGGCCATCCTAGAAGCATCTGTGCTGGCAGGATTCTCTCTGTGGGCATAGCTCTGGCCCCTGGCAGGCAAATAATCTCTCCTCCTAGCCTAGTTTTCTTCCTTGTATTTCCCAGAGAGCTATGGGTTCCCCACTGGCTGTCTCTTCAGCCAGAGTTTTCCAATGGGAGGAAAGGGTTGACTGACTCTACCAGCAGTAAGGAATTTGCAAAGTGCTTTCACTTACATCTTGTTTAATTGTCACATGAGTGCTTCAAGGGAGGTGTTACTATCCCCTTTCACAAATGAGAACACTGAGGCTCAGAGATGTCAGATAACTTACCTGAGGTCGCACAGCTGAGAAATTGTTGAACTTTGCTTTGAACCCTTTTTTGTCTCAACAGCAAATCTGTGCCTTTCGAACCAGCTCATTCATTGGGGCCAGCCCTGCCTAAAATGGACAGACGGGGGTCTCTACAGTGAGGGCTGCAGATGCTAGGCTTCAGAGTGGGTCCTAACCACAGGGTGTGGGCTCCATCTTGGAGAGCGCTGGAATGGTGATGCTCTTGAGGGTGAGCTGGGCACTGCTGGGGCAGAGCATGTGCTGAGGCCTGTAATCTGATTAAGCCATTAGAGTCACTGCCCCAAGCACACGTGCTGCTGGGCCGCCAAGTCCTTCAATTAATCCCCAGATTAATCTGCTCCTTCTCACTGTCGCCTCCCCTCTACCGCGCCCCCAGCCCCAAGCAGCGATCATGGCTGCCTCTTCAAAGAAGGGGCTCCAGTCTGCTGTGGCCACTTTACCTTCAGTCTGTCTTCCCCTCAACCCACCTGAGACCCTCTACTCCTTACAGATCTGCATTCATTCAACAATTGGTTGAAAATTTAGTATGTTCCAGGCACTGATCCTGGGGTCTAGCCGTGAAGGAGACAAACAAGGCTCCAGGGGGCCTCAGGACAGGGAGAAGAGAGAGGAACACACAAGTGCTCATGGTTCCGAGTGCTCTGTGCTGTGGGAGGGGCTCACCGATTACTGAAAGAGGTCAGAGGCCAGAAGAGGATCGCTGCAGACAGGCAGAGGGAACACATGCAGAAGCATGATGATGTATCCTGTTTGAGGAAGATGGCCTGGTTGGGGTGGGGATGGAGAGAGACAGAGGCTGGTGGAAGATGAGGCTGGGAGTGGGCTGTGGCCCATGGCAAAGGCTCTGCATGTGTATATGATAGTGTGAGCTATGCATCAGTGTCCGTGTGTGCACACTGTGGAAGGCATGCATGTACATGTCAGTTGTGTGCATGTGTAATAATAGCCACTTTGGTGATGGGTGTTTGTATCCGAATGTGTGCTCCCGTATATGCATATGTGTGGGTAAATTGGTCTAAAGCCACCTAGTCCAGAAAGTCTCCCTGTGTTCTCCTGAGCCAAGTCCCCAAATCCCTTTATCTCACTGCCCCTCTGCTCCCAGTAGATAGTAGGGCTGCGGATAGGCCCTTCCTTAGCTGGCATGTTTGTGTATGTGTTGGTCTCCTCAACCACAAGGCCAGCACACCAGGGACAGGGACTGGAGCTGCCATTTCTCCTGTAAATTACTAGCATGCCAAGAGCCAAGGATCAAGCCCTGTGCACCAGCCAGGTTCCCGAAGGGTGGGAACACCTGGGCCTGCATTCATACGCCCTTCTTCTACAGGGCCCTTCACTCTGACTAACCCTAGCCAGGGCTCAGCCAGGACGGCAGTGGAGAGGTGGGTAGACCTCCTTCTTCATGTCTAGCTGCTCTCTGCCTTCCGCCCTTGATCCTGCCAAAGCCTCATCTCCACATACCAGTCAGAGTGGTCTGTTAAGACTAGGTCTGGTCCTGTTATTCCTCTGCCACAAGCCCTGCAGTGACTCCCATCTCACTCAGAGTGAAAGCCACCATCCATTCCATAGCCCTTGCCACGAAACTACAAGATATGCCTGCCACTCACCCTGCCATTACTTCTCTGACCTCCTCTCTTAACTCAACCCCTTGCTCACTGCCTGCATCCCACACAGGCCTCTTTGCTGTTCTTGTAGCAATCAGGCATTCTTCTGTCTCAGGGTCTTTGCACCCTTCTACCTGGAGGGCTCTTCCTTAATATACACATGGCTCATTCCCCCTCCACGTTTTTACTCATCTGCTTCCTGTCACCCTCTCAATGAGACCCACCAGGACCACTCTATTGAAAATTGCAGATCATTGCTCACCCTGCCCCGGCACTGCCTATGCTCCATAATCAGGTCCTTTTACTCCCCAAAGCACTTACTCCATTGTTCAACACACTGCGTGGTTTACTCATTTGTGTTTATTATTTGTGTGTCTCCTGTCACTAGAATGCAAGCTCCATGAAATCTTTGTCAGATCTAATTGCTGATGTACCCCAGCTCTTAAAACATCTTCTGGCATCTAGTAGGCAGACAATGAACATTTGTTGAAAGAATGCATCCTGGGGAAGAAGCCCCAAGGACCAAGTTCTCAAAGCTTGCTTTGGAATCCAGAAGTTCCAGTCCTCATTCCCAGTGCTACCCAACCCTCTCTCCTCCCACCAAGATGCCATTAGTTGCCTCGCAGCCCCGAATGCGATGAGCATGTCCATGCACACAAATGCACATGTGCGCATGCGAGCACACACACTGCCTGGATGTGGGCACTGGGGTCAGTTTCTTTGGTTCCACCTCTGGCCCACCAATGTCCAGAGAGCTCCCAGGCTCTGCCCTTCCCTCCCAAGTTTTTCTCAGCTGCTGCACCTGTTCTCACAATAACTCCTTTCTCCTCTCCAGGCCCCCTAGCCTGTCTCTCAGCCCTCAAGGTCTTCCCTATCCCTCCCGTGACCCTGCCCCTTGTGTCCCCAGGCCTTGTCTTCTACCCCCATTGGTCTCCCCAGGCCCTGCTCCTCTCTGCTTGGTGTCCTCATATATTGATCCTTCCCCTCATAGGCCCTGTAGCTGCTATCCCTCTGCTCTCCAGGTCTTTCCTGCCCCTCTCCCTCTGCTCCTATCTGCTTGGTGCCTCCACCTCCTGGTCCTCTCCCCGCAATGCCCTCCCTCTACCATTGCTGGCAAATGCCCAGTCTTTGGATCTCACAGCCTCTGTGCGATTCTGCCTGGCCTTTGTGCCACCTGCAGGCCCAGCCTCCCCAAGGGCTCTCCACACAGCCACTCACTAATTAGGTCAATTATGAGGTCAATTATCTAATCCTCTCCAATGTAGCCTACACTGCTCTATACACCCGCATCCTCATGCACATGCCCCCAGGCTGGCCTCTTGGCTGCGCGACTTCTGCTCATCACAGAAAACTTTGGAAGGGACAGACAGCACTGGATGGTGGCTAAAAGGACAGTGACTCCCAAAAGCAATGTGTGGGGAGCACAACCCTCAGTGACACTGACGTCACCTTCCAAGGGATGTGACATCACTGGAGTAAATCCCCAGTGTCTGGACTTGTGTGTGTCTGTGTTGGGAGTTGGGAAATCCTCCAGGAGAAGCCTTTAGAATATTTTTCAGAAGTCATGTGGCTCATGAGCATCTTGGTGAATGCACTGGACTGTGGAAACCCACGCACCCATTTGCAGTTCATTTCACAGAATCGGTCCCCATCCCTCTAGAAGCTGTCCAGAGATCATAGCCTTGAATTTGGATCCACAAACTCTGATCCAGTGCCTCTTCCCTATATGGTACCACCCCCTCTCAGGAAAGATGACCCCTTTGAGATGAGCTCAAGAAATCCCAGTTACCAGACAGGCAGTGACCAGGAATCCTAGGGTCACTGCAGTCACTGGGGCATCTGACCCCAGGGCCCTGGTATCCACGGCAGGGCTCCCTACCATGGAGCTGCCTAGTGTAGGACAGAGGAGTTGGGCCAGCAGGCCAGCTAGGGAATGCCCATGGTTCGTTGACAGTCTGACCCAGTAGGAAGGCAGGGAAGAAGCTGGGAAATGAAAAAGGGAAATCGGGAACCCAGGGAGGGAAGTAGATGGGGGCCAGAGCATGACACTAAAGAGAATGGAAACAAAGAAAACACTCGGCGAGGACAGTGCTTCCATTGCCAAGGAAAAGCCAAGAACTTCATGGGGTCCAACTCCACTGCAAAGGTGGGGAGATCAAGGCCCCAGACAGAGAAAGGGATTTGCTCAAGATCTCACAGCCTGTCCCTGGCAGGGTTCCAAACACCCAAGCCCAGACTATGACTGCCCCACCTCAGCTGAAGGGTCCAGGAGGGGAGGGGGCCAAGAGGGACAGGGCTGACAGACTCCAAATCTCTCTCTAATTCCCACAAAGATATTCATTACAATAATCATTATAATAGGGAGGTTTAAAATATAACTTGAATGTCCAACAATAGGGGATTGAGTATATAAATTCTAGTTTACCCATAGTATTGAATGCTTTGTACCAAAAATAACTTGGAGATTCAATTTAGTGTCACAAAATGTTTACAATATACTTTAAGGACCAGTTTATAAAACCAAACCAGTAAATATGTACAGGGACAAAAAGACCACAAGGAGGAAATACACCAAAATATTAACAGATTTTCTTTGGCAGGGACATTGCAAATTATCGCTGTCTTTTTTTTTTTTTTTTTTTGCTTATCTACATTTGTCAAATTTTCTTTAATAAGCATGCATTGCTTTTGTAATAAGAAAAAGCAGCAAAAAAGGTGTAAACTTTTTTTTTAAAAAAAATCTTTGTTCCCAGCTCAGACTTCTGTCCTGACCTCCAGACTCCAAAACTCACTGTTGGCTGTCCCTCAGCCAGCGCCAGAGCCCGAACACTGGGCCACAGGCTCCTCCCTGTCAGCTCCCCCATGGCTGCAGCAACATTAACAAACAGTCTGGACCCTACACCCTTCCCAGCTTCCCCACAGCCATGGCCAGGCTGGGCTACTGCAGCCTCTAGCTTGGGCCCCTCCACCCCACCCTTCTCACAACACAATCTGGGCAACTTTTGTTCAAAGTTTCATCCAATCATGTCTCTCCCACCTGCAAAACAAGTTGGTGGTTCTCAAGTGCCCACAGGAAAAGACCTATGGGTTTTCAGCGTCTTGGCAAACCTCATTTCCCAGATTCCCCTTCCCCAAGGAGAGGAACACACACACACACACACACACACACACACACACACACACACACCAGTTCCCACCGTTGCCCCAATTGTCCCATCCCTACTTGGCAGAAGCCCTACCAAGGCTCACCCCATGCCAACCCGCCTGCCCACATGCCCTTCACTCTCTCCCAGTTGATTTCTTGCATCTGCCTTCATGTGGGTGTTGGGTTTATCTTCTGCCCTGGCCAGCTGGAGGCGGGTTCTTCTGGTTCAGGCAGAGACTCTGGTGGAGCCCAGCCTCCTGGTGGAGGCAATTCTAAAGGACAACAGGGTGACTCGCAAAGTAGGGGCTGGGTGTGGGGCAGAGAGGGCTGTGGGACTGTCTCATGTGACTGATGAGCTGAGAACACATATGTACATGCAGCCCTGTACAGCGCCTTCAGACACCCCACAGTAGCCAACCGGCACCTCCCCAGCACAGAAGGTGTACATTCTCTGCATTCAGAGAGGCCTGTATCTGAGGATTTAAATACTTGGGGTGCACACCTGCAAACAAGCATACCCCTCACACCCTAGGATATGCCCACACTACAGTCAACATCCCCTGCCATGTATGGGGCAAGAAGTGGTCGGTGTGGGCTGAAGAGCATGGATGGATGCAGAGCCACCCATCTATCTGCACAGCCTGTCTCCAACTTGTACCATCTGTGCGACCTGGTGGCACGTTATGTCACCTCTGTGAGCCTCTGATTCATCAACTGTAAAATCGGATGACAAGAGTACCTACTTCATAAGGGGGCTGTGCAGATGAAATAAGTGAATATATGTGAAGTGCTTAGAACAGTGCTTGTCATAGAGTGTTATATAAGTGTCTGTTGTTGTTATTAGTACCCATCATAAAAACATATACCTACATGCACACAATTCAGAACCTTCTTACAAGAGTGATAGAGGTATGTCAGTGTGTGCATATGTGACCTTACGAAGAAGTGCTTACCTAAGTGGTCTGATTTACAGGGGAGTACCCACACCTCTACCCATAATCAACACCATTGCCTGAAATTCCACCAATATAGCATATATCATTTGAGTCTTGAAGGCCAGTCCTTTTCAACAATCCCCTATTAAAATGCACATACCCCTTGGGGGGTGTTAAGCCTTATCAACTAACACCTTAGTTGTCAGCTAACACCTTAGTTATCAGCTAACACCTTAGATATCAGTTAACACCTTAGTTGACAGCTAACACCTTAGTTGACAGCTAACACCTTAGTTGACAGCCAGCTGAGAGCAAGACCCTACAGGACTGGCTTTGGGAAGAAGGAGGACAGGAATTGTAGAAATAGAAGGGCTTTGATAGGGTCAAGAGGGGAGCACGGGGTCCAAACCTCACCAACTTCCCAACGCAACCAATCTCCTGCTGCCCTGGACAAAGTCCTTCCTTCCAGCTGATGTCACCATTTGCAGGTGGGGTGAGGCAGAAGGAAAGGGAGATCATGTGCCAGGAGTTTCCCACAGCAGCTGGTGAGTGTTGGCACAGCCAACCTGAGCCTTCCCGGGGAAGGTGGGAGCTGGAATGTCTGCAGCCTACTGCGTCTTCTGCAATTCCCGCCCCTTCTCTACCCACCGCTCATCCAGGGGCTGAGCAGGGAGTCTGGTGGAGGCGGTACAGGTAAGATGGTCTCAGTGACCTCCCCACCCCCAATTCCCGCCACCCAGGACTGCCGCTCTGGAAGCCCAGGGCTGGTCTCTGATTGGGCCCTGAGGGGCCACTTCCCTCCCGTTGACCTTAGAGGTCAGCCCTGCCAGCTCCTGCCCAGAGCCATCCATGTCTCTGGCATTTATCATTGCATCCAAAGCCATTCCCGTTTCCTGCCTGGACCATTCCTGTGTGTAATGAAAGCCATAAGCTCATTAAGTTGGGGTGAGGAAGGACTTCCTTTGATTTGTCCTCAATTTACCTCCCTCAAGCTTCAAAGAGGCCTCCCACATCCAGAGCTGAAGCGTCAATGGTCCAAGTTGAGGCCCCTGTGTTCACAATACTCACAGTTGGAACGTTGAAACTCAGTGCATTTCTACAGTTGTTGGAGACAAGGATTCTTGCACTGTGAGTCCTGGAAAGACATTCAGAGATCGTCTAATCCCTTCTATTGGGTTGACGGAAAAGTCATGACATATTTTTTTCTATGTTTTTCATTTCAAAACTGCGTCATGACTTTTCCAACAACCCAATACATTCTCCCCAACCCCCACCCATTATTCAGATAAGGAGACTAAAACCCTAAGAGGTCCCTGATCCCTTATATATGTACACACAGGTAGAGAAGACAAAGCGATTAGGTGGCGGGTGTTCCCACACATAATCCTCGGAAGGATCCTATAAGTGAGGGGTGATTATTGAGCCCAGTTTAGAGAGGAGTAAATTGGGGGGCAGGTCTGCCTAAGAACTTACCAAAGATGTCAAAGCAAAGATGTGGCAGGGGTGGACTCCAACCCTAGCCTTCTCGCAAAGGCTCTTTCTGGCACAAGGGAATGCTTGACACATGGGATTTAGAGCCAAATAGACCTGGGATTGAATCCCAGTTACACCCCCTCATAGTGTGTGGTCTTGGACTTTCAGCAAGCTCCGTAAGCCTGAGTTTTCTACCCTGAAAACCGGGGTCACAACGACCACTCTCATGGGTTGTTGTCAGGATGAAGGGAGCTGGTGCACTGTAAAGTGCTTAGTCATTAAGCCCACAAATATTTAGTGAGCACCATCTAAGTGCCAGGCACTGCTCGAGGCCCTGGGATGCAGCAGTGAACCACAACTAACAACCATGCCTTCACAGCACTTACGGTCTAGCATAGTGGAGAAACATGTAAAAACAAGTAGGTGAACAGGGTCACTTCAGCTAGTGATGAGAGCTGGGAAGAAAAGAAAACAGGGGTGTGGGATAGAGCATGCCTGGGGTGGGAGGCGGGAGGTGACTTTAGACTGAGGGGATGTTCGTGCTAAGACCTAAATGTGGGCAGAGTGTTGGGCTGAGGGAAGAGCAAGTTCAAAGGCCTGAGGTAGAAACCGATCTCTTCCATGTTTATATTTCTTGCTTTGAGCTCCAGACAACTGCCTACGTGACACCTCCACTTGCATGTCTAATAGGATTTTGAAGGTAACATGGTCAAAGCCCAGTTCCTGAGTCGCCCCCATACCTTCCCCCGTTGCTCCCCAGCTCAGTAAATGCTATCACTCGCCACCCACTTGCTCCAGCCCCAAACCTGGGATTTACCTTGGAATCTTTTCTTTTTCTCACCTCCTACATCCAATCCATCAGCAAGTCCAGCCACTCTACCCCCAAAATATATCCCAATCCATCCACTCTACAGTACCTGCCTCTCCCCCAGCCTGGCTCACCCTAACAGACCTTTCCTCACCCCATCTGTGCTCAACACAAACACCAGAGTGAGAGGCTTTGAAAAATGCAAATCAGATCAAGTCACTCTTTTGCTTACAATCCCGTACCGGCCTCTCATCTGGCTTAGAATACCCCCCAAAACTCCCGTCAATGGTCCTGCCTGCCGTTCCCACTCAGCTTTTTCCATTCTCCCCCTTGTTGGCTCACCTCCAACCCCACTGCCCAAGCTCCTAGAATGTAGTAAGCACTCAGAAGATGTTAGGCGCTGAGTAAAAAAGAAGGCGAATGGGGGCGGGCAGGGCATGGATGACAGAGAAAAGCAGGTAGGACACTGGAAACTCAGATACAACCTCTGCTCCTTCCAATATCTCACCTTGGCAAACTCGTCTACTCCTGTTATCTCAGCTCTCTGCAGGTGGACGAAGAGTGGGCATCTGAGTCTGGACCAGGAAGGAGAGGCCTCTTCTTCAGTAGGGAGAGATGAGGCTGAAGGAATCCAAGGGAAGCCACGGAGAAGCCTACGAAACACCACCAGAAAGGAGGACCCAGAGCGCAACATCTGCAGAAACCCAGGAAGGGGCACTGCAAGGAGAGGCTGGGCAGGGAGGGTGGGACCTTAGGACCGCAGACAGTACAGCAGGAAGCAGGCCAGGCCAGGAGACGCTGAGCAGAGCTACTTGACCTTGAGAGGGTAGGTGAGCAGAAGCTCGAGGGGGTAAGAGCGTGGAAGAGAGGATTTTTTTCAGATGGGAAAACCAGAATGTATTTGTAGGCTGAGGGCAGGAAGCCAGCGAGGGGAGAAAATTATTGCAGTGTGGTCCCCTGGGGGATGGGCTGCTTGGACTTAGGAGGAGGGCTACTCCTTCCTTTGAGGAGGGCGGAGGTGGGGAGGGAGATGGGCAGTTCAGAGGGTGAAAGAGGGGAAGGGGGCTTGACCATCAGCCTCCCGCTGCATCCTTTCATTTCCCTGCCCTGCCATGTTTTACCCACTAAGTTCAATGCCAGCAGCTGTCCTCCAGTTCTAGCGTTCATATAAGGCGTGGCTGAGAGGGGAGCAATGGAATGGGGTGCTGTGACCACCCCTCTGCTCTGCCCTGGGGCCTATGGGAACCTCCCCACGTTGGGATCAGGAGACCAGGATGAGTGAAGCCCATATCTGATGTAGCCTCTCTCCCTGGCTCCCTTGCCAGATTTCCTTTTTTTTTTTTTTTTGAGGGCAGTGTCACTGGCCCTCATATGTGGGACCCGAACCGGGGCCGCTGGCTTCCCAAGCCAGCGCTTAACCACCGCGCCACTTGGCTGGCCCTAATCCTATGCAATTTTGTCACATGTATAACTGATGTAACCACTACCCCAGTCAGGATACACAACTGTTGCATCACCACAAAGAACTCTCTTGTGCTACTCTTTTATAATCACAACTGCCTTCTTCTCTTGCCCCACTCCATGTCTAATCCCTGGAAGCCACTAATCTGTTCTTCATGTCTATAGTTTTCCATTTAGAGAATGTAATATAAGTGGAATCAGGCAGTATGTGACCTTTTGAGATTGGCTTTTTCACTCAGCGTAATTGCCTTTGAGATATGTCCAAGTTGTTCCATGCATCAATAATTCATTCCTTTTTATTGCTGAGGAGTATTCCATGGTATAGATGTACCATAGTTTGTTTAACCATTTATCCATTGAAGAACATTTGGGTAGTTTCCAATTTGGGGCTATTAAAATTAAACATTCATGTACAGTTTTTGTGTGAATGTACATTTTCATATCTCTGGGATCAATGCCCAGGAATGCAACTGCTGGATCATATGGTAAGGATATATATATATATTTTTTGAGGGCAGTGTCACTGTCCCTCATATGTGGGACTGAACCAGGGCCGCTGGCTCCCGAAGCCAGTGCTTAACCACCGTGCCACTTGGCTGGCCCCCAGATTTCCTGAAGACCCAGACCATCACCCTCAACCACCAATCCCCAGGCCTATTACCTTAATTCACATGCATACATCAATGTGCACAGCAGCTAAGCCCTGGCACTGGGGACACTGTCAGGGATGCCACCACCAACCCTAGCCCGATGGCCTCATGCTGCTCTGTGCCCACAGGCTCTGTGCCAGGACTTTTGTATACATGAGCAGCCACAGTTCATGCCCCCAAAGATCTTATGAACAAGGCAATTTTATTATAACCTTCTTACAGTTGAAGAAACTGAGCTTAAAGAGAAGCCATCAAATGCCTAAGGCCACCCAGAGTCACTGAACAAGAGAAAATTCCTAGGAATTGTCAGTCTTAGATCTTAGCATGTATCTGGAGGCCACAACAGTCATTGAAGCAGGACTCCATCTTAGGACAAGTGGTCCTGGTAGAGTGGGCAAATGGAGGACCTAACAGGGAGAGTGACTTGGTCCAGGGCACACAGAGGATGGAAGTCGGGGTGAACTGCTAGCATGGAGGCTGGCACCTGGCAGGCAGGACCACAGAAGACGCAGGACATGTGAAGTAGTGGAGATGAAAAGCTAAGAATGCACTAGGCTCGGTGGTCTTAGAGGGCAGACCTGTTGGGTATCTTGATAAAATGCCCATGGATATGGATGGATGGAAGAAGAGCTAGCTGGGCACATAACTGGAGCAAAGACAGAGGAGGGCCCATCCAGGATACCCCAGCTGGGTCCCAAACCAAAGAGGCACTATAATGAGCCTGTGAGACCCCTCCCCAACCATCACTCCAGGACTGTTTCTTGAAGACACACACACACACACACACACACACACACACACACACACACACCTCTTCCTGCCCTTCTCAGTTCTGGACACTCACGGAGAAAACTCCTTCTCAGTTTGCAGGGCCCACAGGGATTAGCTTTGGGGCTATGCTGGCACCTCCGGCCTGCCTGTCTTGAAGGCCTCGGGGCCTGTCCTCTTTACCACTGTAGCCATCCCACCTGTCCTCTGACACATGCTGAGGGAGAGCTCATTTCTGTTCAGAAGCAGTAGTAGGAACAAGTACAGTCAGTCCTCACTTAACATCGTTGAGAGGTTCTGCCACTTTAAGCAAAACAACGTTTAATGAAACCAATTTTACCACAGGCTAACTGATATAAACAAGAGTTAAGTTCCTACCACATCTCATCTATGTTGAATGAAACATTATTTGAGGACCTATTGTACTCACACATGCGCACCAGCCCACATCCTTGTTCACAGACTCGCGCACACACATGCACACAGACAGCCCTGGTCATGCACACTCATGAAAATGCCACTGTACACACACACTGGCACATGTAGACACCCATGCACATGCACAGATTTGTGCCAGAGATTGCAACACATTCAATTAGACCCAGGTACACACCTCCGCTGCCAGAGCCCTGGGTGGACCTGTCTTTGTTGGCATGGGACAGAGAAGAAAAGGTAGACGCTGGGCATGACAGTGAACATAATTGTGTCTCTTGTGGTTGGAAAAGGTTGTAGGGTCCAAAGAACATAAGCCAGGATCTGCATCGAGTTCCCCTCAGCTCCCCGGGACCCATGCTGTCTGTTGGACTTCTTCCCAAAACTCAAACCCCTGCTCAGTGCCCAGCCTGGTGATGTGGGTACCAAACATGTGACCAGGGCTCAAGTGACAAGCCTCTGCTTGCCCAGCCTGGGAAGCTGCTCAGGGCAGAAGTCATCTAAATCACCTTCCTCTGATCCTCCGAAGCCTTCCCCAAAGAGAAGGCCGACGTTCCCTCAAGAGGAAGCCATGCTTCTCAGCATCGACAGGCCAGTGTGGGTCCTGCTAAGAGGAAGGCGGAAAAGAAGAGGGCATTGGGGCCATCAGAACTATGGGAAAGGGGTAGGCAGCCCTTCCTGGCCCCCACTATGCTAAGACCCCACCAGGGATCTCCCAAGCCCCTCACTGCCCACCCACCCTTGTTTGTCTCCCCCATCCTGCCTCTCTTCTGCTCACCATACTTCTCCTGATCCTCTCATGAAAAATGGATGGAGCTTTTATTAAACTGCTTTCTCTTCAAAAGAGCTTTCAATTTTTAATGCTTTGCCAGGGTGGGGGAGAGAGACTGGCCCAGACAGACCATGGGGAGGGGGCAAGGCGAAGGGGGGCTCTAGGCCTGCCTGAGGGTCAGGGAACCAGCAAGCAGGAAGCAGGAAGCAGGAGAGGAGACACTTGCCAAGAGAGGTCCTTCATGTTTGAGGTGCAAATACTTTCCTGGGCAGGACACAGCCCCTCCCTTCCCCTACCCCAACTCTCTACCTTGGACTGAGAGATCTTCAAGAGAAGTGAACCAGCTTGTGTTGAACATGGACTGTGTGCCAGGCTAGGCATATGATGTACAGATGCCCCACTGACTCATGACACCAGCTCACTGATGCGAGGCAGTAGAACAGTGATAAAGACCAACGACTCAGGAGTCAGCCCGTCTGAAGTCAGATGCTGACCTCATTGTGTGCTAGCTGTGGGATGCTGGGCCCTAACTCCTCTGAGCCTCAGTCTTCCTGCATGTCAAATGGGGATAGGAGTACCTGCCTTGGAAGCTTGTTACAAAAATGCAATGAGATTGTGCGTGTCAAGTGCATGAAAGTGTCTGATACTTAGTGAGCCCTCGATACACACTTACTGTGATGCTGTGATCCTCAGTGCCCACATCTCACAGATGAGGAGGCTGAGTCTCCAGGGCTTAAGGGTTGAGGCCCAAAGTCACAGGGCTACTAAGTGGTGGAGCCAGGATTGAAACTCATTCTTTTTTTAAGATTTTATTGGGGAATTGGCGGAGGGGAACAGTGTTGAGGCACATAACTGGCATTCAGAAAACATGTCTTCCTGTCTTAAATGGTGCTGTCTTATGCCAACCTAGCCTCAATTTACTATCTGTCTCCTTAGACTAATCACTTTGCTCCTCTGGTGACAGAAACTGAACCGCCCACCTCCTTCCCTGGCTCTCTTGGCAGATGCAGCCAGTGTGAAAAGGGGAGGGATGTTTCTGCATTTAGAGGATGTGCTTTCACTTTGGGATTTATATTTGCTAATTACAATAGTAATACATGATAGTTGTAGAAAATTTGGAAAACACAGGAAAACCCATAAAAGGAAGACCCACTTTAAATCTATAATGGCTATAGGGATGATGAAAAACAAGTTGGTTCTAAATGATAAAGTAGAGAAAATTTCACATCCTACTCACTGGTTTTCCAGGTATTGGTCATTTTGACATATCATGAGACATTTTAGCACATTTTTTGACAACTTTAATCATTGTTCACATGAGGGGAGGCGTTTGTGGTTTACTTGTGGGGTGTTACTTGTAACTCATTTAAACTCCTATTCTCCCTGATCAGCTGCATCTGGGGCATCATTCCACTTTGGTGCAAGGATCAGTGCAGGCAGGGCCAGTAGCGTAAGTACTCTGGGCCTGGAATCCACACCGCTGCCACCTGGGAGATGGGCCCAAACCAGTTTTTGAGGGACAGCTAGTGTTGGGAGCACCAAGCCTCAGATTACATAGCCACCACCGAGGCTTCAGATGCCTCCATCACCTCACAGCCCACCTGGTGTGCTGTGCATGTAGACATTATGCCCACTGGCATTTTCCTTGCCCATCCTTTCAAGCACCATCACACCAACAAAGCTCGGTCGAAGCCTGCCCCTGTCCTGGAAACCACACAGCACTTCAATTCTGACAGCAGGTGGCATTCCCAATGGGAGCAAATGACTACCATGGCACAGCCGAAAAAGTGCCACGCAAAAGCTGCTTACATCAGAAAGGGGAGCACACTGAGATTGGGGAGAACACAGGCTTAAGGCAGAAACATTCCTTTGTGAAATGCACAGTCAAAGCACTTGAAAAGCAGATTGTTCTGCATTTAAAGGCTGAGTATTCATCCTACATTGCACAAACGTATGAAAGCTGAAACCAGCAGATGGAAACATTGCAGTTTCAACTTCTTTGCTTTTGAGGGCAATTTACTTAGAACCAGAGGTAAGATTCCAGTTTGTGAAAACATTGCCGAACAATCAGGGCAGGAAGAAGGAACTGCAAATGAATTAGCAAATTATCCTCCCCCAAAATAAAAATGGAAAGATCCAAAAAACAAGCAAACATGCTCAAATGCTGCAAAAAATTTCCCCGTAGTGCCTGGAAATTACTATTACACAGAAATCCATTGACTGGAAATACTTATTTTCAACCAATTTATAATTTCAACTAATTTGCAGTTGTCAGCAATGTTTGACAAGTTTGTTTCTGACATGCTAGCAAGTCCTCAAAGAGCTCACGGTCTCACGTCTTCCATGGGGCAGCGGAGGGCTACTTAGCAGACACCACATAAGGAAGCAAACAGAACACTTCCTAGTTTCATACCTGTGATCCAGCTGCATCCCCTCTCTGAGCCAGTTTCCTCTTCTGTGAAATGGGGGAAAATGATCCTTCCAGGCTCGTTTCCAGGACAGGATCACATGAGACAGGAGTATTAAGGAAATGTGCTCAGAAATCAGTCTGCCTGGCTCTTCCACGTGGAAGTCGCTTATTTAACCTTCCCGGGTGTCATGTTCCCCACCTTCCTCAATGCCATCTTGACATCTTACACGTCAAGTGCTTGGCAGACAGTAAATGATCAATAGGCCCATCATCACTATGGAGACTTGTGAGGCACTAGCGTTATTTTAACACTTGCATCTCCAGTCAGTACATGAGCAGGGCAGAGACCAGGGCTTGACCGCACCCATCCATGGATCTCTCAGAGAATGCCAACAGGCAGTCACCATGCAGGAAGCTTTGAGTGCTCCGCACTCACCCTCAGCTGGCTACATCTCTTAATAAGATCTAAATGAGTCTGTGCAGTCCCAAGAAACGGAAAGAGGACAGATAAGTCCATAATGGTGCACACTTCAACCATGGCGACTGCTCCTGCCCTGGCCTGAGCCACGGCCCCCAAAGAGCGTGGCAGGAAGAACTCAGGGCCAGGCTGCGTTAGCCCAACCCTCCAGTCTCAGGTTCGCTGCTGGAAGGAAGGCTTTGAGCTAGTACCTGGCCCTCTCTGGGCCTCAGTGTCCTCAACTGAAACACAGAGCTGGATTAGATCAGTGTTTCTCAACCTTGCAGTGGAATACACAGATCTTCCCTTTCTAGGACAAAAATTCCAGCAGAACCAGCCTCCGAGAAGATGTTTTACACAACTGCAACTCCCACCCCCAGATCTGCATGTCTTCCACTTGATAAACATCTTCAGAATTGAACACAGGCTATAGAAACGTCTTCCACTTGTGAATTATAGCTGTTTTCATAAGTGTAAGAAAAATTGTGTTTAGATTACCATCAAAATAAGAACATAAAAGTTCAATTCTCAAAGAACTCATGACCCTTGAAAATATATCAGCAGACACCCCCACCCCCATTTTACAAACCCCAGGCTGACAACGACCGGGCCAACATGCTGTGATCTCTTGGCTGTGTAACACCCTACGTCCATGGACCCAGACACCCCTTCTCCTCTTCCTTTCCTGTCACTCCCAGCCCCTATGGCAGGCTAGATATGCCCCTTGCTTCCCTGCTAGGGCTCCCAAAACAGGCGTGTGGTCGCAGTGGGAGATGGGCCTAAGTAGGAGTCAGCTGGAGGCCTTTCCTTGCACCCTCCACTGGGATGGGGTCCTATCTCCTGGTCCCAGCTCAGTGGAGCCCACATATGCAGCAGATGAGATGGAAAGGGGACTCTAAGCTTGAACCTCCTGCTGACCCTGGTCCAGCCTCTAAGTGTCTCTTAGAGCACAGCTGTTGGGTCTGTGGAGCCTCTTCTGCTTCCATGGTCATCACTCTCTTCCCTTGCCAGGTGCACTCACCTAGGGAAGAGGGAACTTGTTCTACAGGTGCCACTGAAAGGAGGTAGAGGGGGCAGGGCGGGCCGGAAGCCAGGGATGGCCATCCTCTCTCTCCGCTGACAGGCCTCTGTGGGCAGGGGGAACCCTGGACCAGCCCGGAAGCAGGATGGAGAACCCAAAATAGGCACTGGGCACTGGGGAGGCCGCCATGCTTAGCATCTGTCAGGGACTGGCCGCTGTATGACCTCACTTCCCTGGATGCCGGTTTACTCATCTAGGAAGTGGGCGGGATCCCCGTTGTTGAGAGGATCAGAGGAGGTTGTGGGTGGAAACTGTAAAGCACTATGCCCTGAGCACGTGTGTACATGTACACGGAAGCGCATACCCGAGCACACTTTGGGCCCCTCCCTTCTGTAGCAAATGCTTACACTTGAGCAGGCACCAGAATCACCTGGAGGGCTTGTTAAAACACAGGTCGCTGGGCCCCACCCCAGTCTCTAATTCAGTAGCACGGGGGTGGGGCCCAGAAATGTGCATTTCCGACAAGCTCCCAGGTGATGCTGATGCTGCTGGTCCTGAGACCACACTTGGGGAACCACATGCAAAGCATTTTACATCTACCGTGGGACCTGTGCGTGTACCTGCTATGCGTGTTACTCTGGGTCACACCAACTCTGAGCCACAAGAAGCCCCAAGTTCCCACAGGAGCCTACCAGAGAGATCTCTTCCATAGCTTGCCCTTGCCCCCAGGAAGGCCCTGTGCAGAGCATGAAAGAGCAATTGAGAGGCAACCAGCCTCCCCTCCCCACACACGTTCAACTGCATGCACACATACAACCATCATGCGCGCACACACACACGTAATCATCATGCACACACACTCATCTCACATGTATAACCTAGTGACTATACAGACTCATGAACAAAACTGCGCAAATCAGCCAGCTCCCCCACTTCCTAAAGTGTGACCTTGGACAAGTCACTTCACCTCTCTCTGCTTCAGTTTCATCACCAATAATCATATTTTGTAGGGTTGTTGAGAGACTCAATGAGAAGGCGAATGGAAATCTCTTGCAAGAATGCTAAATGGTCGCTATTATTTTAAGATTTAGCAGCGGACTCCAGGCCCCCAAAGAAAGCTGCAGTAGGGGGAAAAAGCCCGGGTAGGCCATAACTATTCACAAACTCACATGGGTCAAGACAGCCTCCTGGCTCAGCCATGACTCCCTTGGGAGGCAGGAGACCTAGACCCCTGTGCCAGTGTCTCTGACTCACTCACTCTGAGCCTGTGGGTAAGTCCCTTGACCTCCCATAGGGGCTGAGCTGATTGTTGGTCACGGGCTTCTTCCAGCTCTGCCAAATACTGGGTTCATGCCCAGTGGTGCATGGCAGAGGCCCAGTTTCATTCTTACTGGAGCTCAGACAAGCTGCCCCCCTCCCTGAGCAAGAGACTGTCAGCAACGCAAAGAGTCCCCATATTGTGTCTGCTTTCTGTTTTCACATTTTTGCTTAAATTTCACCGTCTCGATTAAGGTCTCTAGCCAGCCCCACCTCACAATCCCGATTCCCTTTTCTGGGCTCTATTTTCTCTTTTTCCATGCTCTTATCACCTCCTAACATAATATATATTTTCCTTATTCATTATGCCTATTTATTGTGTCTCCGAGGGCTGGGAGCTTTGTCCATGTTGCGTTTTGCAGCATTTCCAGAGCCTTCAAGTGTGCCTGGTGCTTAATAGGTGTTCAATAGATACGTGGTAAAGAAGCGACGTGTATGCTAGCAGCTCAGAACAGGGCGGTGGCAATTGCCCCTTAGCTGTTGCCTCCACCCTCCACACAGCTCTGAGCATGTGGATGGCTTGCTGAAATGCCAACCTGACCAGGTCCCTCCCCTGTCTCTAAACATGTAATGAAGTCCAAACCCTTGGTCCCTTCATGATTTGGCCACCTTGCCCCTCCAGTTCCATGTCTTAGGCCACCCAATACACCCCCTGCCCTCCAACCACAACACATAATATCCAGCATCTCCTGAGTGTCCTGGGCTTCCCCTGCCTCTGTGCCTTTGCCCACATGATTCTGTCTGCCCTCTGGCACCTCTGCTGCCAAGCAAACTCTTAATCATCCTCTACCCTTTGCTCAACTCCCTGTTTTGAAAGCATTTCTCAATGAGATGATGACTGAAAGCATTTCCGGACTCTCTTTGACCTCCTGCTCCCCACCTCTGTATCAGGACCTCTAGTCTTGGTGTATGTCTCCCTCAGTGAGTCAGGAGCCCCTTGAGGTGGAGACCCATCGTGTCTTGGTTACCTGTGTGTCCCAGTACCCAGCCACACGGTGGTTGCATCATGGATGCATGCACGAATGAACAGGGACCCACAAAGATATTACTGAACAGTCATGGGTATCTCAATTTTGAAAAACCCTGAGGGAAAATGAACATTTCCCTATAGTAGGATTGTTCAGGCTAAGACATCAAGTTCTTTTTGCCTCAGGCTAGAATTCTATCATTTAGATGAGGCAACCCTGGTTATCTTACGGAAAACCCAATCATATCTTTCATCTCACTGTCTGTCTGCCATCTATGTCTCTCATACGTGCCTATATCTATTTATGTAATCTGTCATTCATACACACGTATCCCCAACATACCTGTGTGCGTACCTACCTTTCCTGTATCTGGCAGAGTGAGGAGACAACTCTGGACTCAGATGGCACAGGTTCCTTCCTAAGCTGTGTGACCTGGCGTGAGTAACTTAACCTTTCTGAACCTCATTCTCTCATATAACATGATAAAATATGTACTAGAGAGAAATCAAGATAGAGACAAATCGGGTTAGGAAAACAATGAAGCCAGAAGTAAGAGTGACACACTCAAAATGCCTTCTCTAAAGTGCATTTGGCTCTCAGCTCCCTTGGTAGCCACATCAAGGGGGCATCATCAGCTATGAGCTTCATGGCATCTGAAACATGAAAATAAACCAAGTATGCCAGAGAAGCATGGCTTTCCCCAGCCAGAAAGGCAATCACATCTTTACCTTGGCTGTTTACAAAGAGGACCCTGGGAGAAGTGACATTCCAGTGTCCTCAACAACATCCCTGAAGCCAGCAAGCACCAGACTGATTTTCTCATGATGTTCCCTTCAGCCACCTGCTGCAAAGACCTGAGACAATTCTCCAAGAAGAACAATAAATAGTAATAGCCACCATTTACCACGCGGCAGGCATTGAATGCCCCCAGATAAGCTCAGGAGGTGAGCACTGTTATTATCCCCACTTTACAGGTGAGAAAACTGAGAGTCAGGTGAAATCACTTGCCCAAGGACACACAGAAAGGAAGTGGTAGGGCTAGACACAAACCCAGGTCTGTTACCAGAACCACATTCATACCCACTGTACTCTCCTGCCTCCGGAAAGGCCACAGCTCTGTGCTTCAAATACCCAGATCTCTGATGAGCTTCCTTAAGCTCAGAATAATACGAGACTCCAAGAGATAGGCTGAACACTGTGCAGATGGTCTGCCATAAATATTAGTTCTCACAACTGAGCTATTGATGAGGCCGGGGCATCAGGGCCTTCAAGGCTGAGTTACCTGGAGGAAGAACTCAGAGTGTCCCGGTTGTGATGCATGGCAGATCCCCACACTTGGCCAGAGAGCTAGGCAGAGGGTAGGGCTTAGATGGATCAAGAGAGTGCAGGAGCGATTCTCACAGAGAGGCCTAGAGGGGTACCCCCTCCCTATTCTGGGTGATAGCAGTGTTCCCCTGAAAACAGTTTTGAATCCCCTCCAATGTGCAAAGTTTTCCACCATGGAGCCAGGTCTGCAGTCATTTGTCTGGAACGCTTTCAAAGCAGGCATTACCAATTGCCACTGTGGCCATTTAAAAACTCTCAATAAAACACCCCTAGAACATCTAATTTAGGCAATATAGCTTCCTGGTGAACCCTCCAAGATGAATTAGTTGCAAATGGCACCCCCAGGTAACTGAATGATTTGACCTGCTGTATTAAATTGTTGGAGAGAAACCAATTGAATGCTAGAGGCTGTCTGCCAATGCTGATGATTCGGGTTTTTGGGTAGTTGACCTTAAGTCCCGCTTTCTGACAATAATCAAGCAGTAGGATCAATTGTCTGTTGCAGTCAGTCCTAGAGCATGACAATAAAACCATATCAACAGTGGAGAGAAAAAGACTGATCTTTGTATACTTATATGCAGGGGGTCCAGCACTGGCATCCAGTTTGTCCAGAAGTCCCATCGAGTCATTGAGCTGTCAAATGTGGTACGTGATTTCCCAGTAGCTCAGCCTTCCCTGCTAACCCTGCTTTATCTTTTTTAAATGCAGAGTGTTTGGTAGACAAAATCTTTCAAAGCCTTGGTCTTGAGGGCAGGGGGAAGAGAGGAATGAAGAGGAATGATTCCAAAGGAACAGTCCTAGGAGCTGAGATGGTCACACCTGAACTGTCCCTCTAAACCTCTCCTCAACCCCAACCCCCCACGCACAAACTCCACCTGTTCAGGTGCTTACTTGGAACCCATCAGCTTTGGAAATGGGTTTAAAATAAACACCTGGTGACGGGGTTTGTGCAGGGACTTGGGGGGAAGGGAGAGGGTCGTTCTAAGTGGAGGAAACTGCCTAAGCCATGGCTTGGAAGCAGGAAAATACCACTGGTGTTCTGGAAGCAGTCATTCAGTTGTCAAGGTGATTTGTAGTGTGAGGAGGAAAGGGTTGGGAGAGCCTTGAGTGGCAGCTTAAAGAATTTAGACTTTGTCCTATAGATACTGGGGAGTCATTGACTATTTCTAGGGAGACAAAATGGCCGAGTGGCTAAGAGGCCAAACTCTGCAGTCAAACTATGTGGGTTCAAGGGCCGGCCGAATGGCACGGTGGTTAAGAGCTGGCTTGGGAGGCCGGCAGCCACGGTTCGGATCCCACATATGAGGGCCAGTGACACTGCCCTCTAAAAAAACAACAACAACAACAAACAAACAAAAAAACTATGTGGGTTCAAATGCTTGCTCAGCATGTTACTAGCAACAGGAACAAGTTGCAGAATATCACTGTGCCTCAGTGTGTTCATCTGGGAAATGGGAATGACAGCAGTAACACTTACCGTAAAACATTTGTGGTGACTAAATCAGCTATCACCTAGGAAGTAGTAACCACCCACTTCATGGCAGCCTTTTTCATTGTTAGCAGACAAGATGATAAGACTGAAGGCTCCCTCTACTCCAGGCCTCACCACCCCATGAGATAGATCTGATTTTTATCCCCACTTTACAGAGGAGGAAGCTGAGGCTAGCGAAACTAAGCACCTAAGCTGGACCCAGCTCAGCTTCAGCGCGCAGGAAATGAATTAGAGTGCCAACCTGAGGGGACGGTGGGCTGGGTGGGCCCTGAGGGGAGGCACAGGCAGGGCTTTGAGTGAGAGGCTGCAAGGCCAGGGCAAGAAGAGTGGTGACAGGGACAAAGCAGAGACATGGCGGTTGGAGAGACCTGGGCCTCAGACCACTGTGTCAAAGCTTGGGTCACTGTCCTCATCGAGGGTCCTCAGTGTGAATTAGGGAAGTGGCTTCCGGGCATTTGCAAAGCTCACCTGGGGAGGTAGGAGCCAGGTGAAAGGCAGAGGAAAGCACCAGGTGGGGCGGTGAGGGGTGGGGCCGCACTCCACTGCCCTGCCCCAACTCAGCAAAACCAAGCTGCTCTCCTGGTCAGCAGGCACTGAGAAAGCCTGGGTCCCGCTGCTGTGAGAGGGGCCGGACAAGAGGTGAGGGTGGTGCTCCTGATACCCAAGGGACTGGTCCTTCTCCTGGCTGCTGAGAACCATGGTGGGGAGCGAGAGAGCAGCTGCTAGAGGGCCAGGCACCCTCGGGTAGCATTGGCTGAAGGCAAATCCTTTCTGGCCACCATCAGGGACCACAGCCCCTTCCCTGCTGCCCAACTCCCACTCCAGGCAGAGACCACTTTCTACCCAGGCTCCCTGGTGAAGAGTGAACAAACACAAGCAGCTGTGCACGGTCTGGGGTGTCTGTGGGTCAGGTCAGAGCAGGGTGGCATTTGGCAGCCCCTGACGTGCAGGTGTGATGGCAAAGCTCTCTCACTCAGACCATGCACATGGAACGGGTTTTCACCTGAGTCTCATACACGGATTTAACACTAACTTCCCGCATGAATGTGGGCAAAGCTTTTTTCTTCTCTGACCTGTGGGATAACACTACAAGGTCTCCTTTCATTCTTGCCTAAAAACCCATCTCTAATCCAATGGAAGCCTGGGGGTCTGGTGTCACAGGTATTGAGTCTCTACCATATCAATGGGTCCCATCTTAATCCAAGCATTCAGGGACTGAAACCATTCTCAGCAGATCAGGGTGGGATGGGGGGGGGGTGGACGGCAGGAGTGGGGAAGGTAGCCTTGGAAGCAGAAAGCTCTGAGATTAAAATCCCAGCTCTGTCACTTAAAGCCTGTGTGATGCCAGGCAAGTCCCACAGCTTCTCAGAGGTACCGTGCCCCTATCAATAAACAGGGATGACACCGACCACCGACTCCTCATCCGAGGATGGTAATGAGGATTTGATGAGATCTTACATTCAGAGCACCCATAATCATTCAGAGATTGCCCACCATGCTCAGCCCGCTGCACCCCAGCATAAAATGCACCCTGGCCAAAGAGCATGCCTAGCAGACAAGGGCCAGGGGCTGACCAGGACTGAAGAGTTGGCTTCCACCTCCACGGAGGGCAGAGGGCGAAGCAGGGAGCTTGGGTGGGAGTGGAGAGGGGCAGCCAGGGGCTGGGGAAGGGGAGGTGGAAGAAAAGGGGAGCCTCTGAATGGGAAGGAAGGGAAAGGGGGGCAGGAGAAAGGAAGTTTATTATTCTTCCTGCAGACCAATCATGGGGCTCCTGGAGTGTCGAATTCCAGCTCCTGCAGCCAGATGTGACCTGTTCCTGTTATCATGGAATATTAATCAGAGGGGCCCTTGGGTAATTGGGGAGTTTTGATTAGAGAAATAGCCCTTACAATAATAAGCAGGCAGGAGCCTGGGGAAACCCACCCCCACTCCTGGTCGCCCACCTCTTAGGCTCCATATTTCTGAGGCTCAGGGTCCTGGACTGAGGCGTTGGGGAGTATGGAGACGGAGGTGGTTCCAAAGCTGGCCTGCAGACCAGAACTGGACCTGGGGGTGGGGGTGCAGGAATAGGTGACTATGAATGGGGCTAGAGACTAGGGGTTCTGAGGGCCTGGCGCTGGCCTGGCTTCACTCACCTCCCCATCAATCATCACATGAGCTGTTCCCAGGGCTTCCCCCTCACCAGGCCCCCTCCCAGCCAGCCCTCTCCAGCACCGCTGCCTCAGGCTCTGGCCCTGTTGGGACCCCAGCTCTGTTGCAGGCTGCACATGGCCCCTGGGCTCTGTATATTTAGACGGTTAATGAATCTTCCTGTTTGGCTGGGCCAGGCCAGAGCCCGAGATGGAGGGAATGAGGGCAAAAATGGGGAAAAGGGTCAGCACAACTTCCCCCGCTCTGGAGACCCTCTGATCACAAAGATCCCAGGCCCAAAGCAAGGTTGCCCCCAATCCCCACCCTTACCCCCAAATCCTCAAGGGCCACAATTTGAGGACAGAAGACACGAGGTTTAGGCCCAACTCTTGACTTGCCCTCTCCTGGGCCTCAGCTGCCTCTTCTCTATGTCAAGGGCATTGGACTAAATGTCTCTTTCGCCAAACTCATTCAGCACCTACTGTGTGCCAAGATCATTACTGGGCCCTAGAGATTCAGTGAGAGAAAAAATATATAGCATAGTCGTCACCCTTGAAGACATGATGGTCTAAAGACAGAGGCAGTCGTGCAACTATCTGAAGCTGAGATAGTCATCGTAATAATAACATTGATTGATCGGTGATGACGTGTCAGGCCCTTTGCCAAGGACTCGACACATATTATCTCACGGCCTCTTCTTAACAACTCAACGCCATTGCGAGTATCGGCAGCTCCATTTGACAGATGAAGAAACTGAGTTACTGGGAGGTGAAGAATTTGGTCATTGTCATCCAACATGCTAGATTCTAGAGACAAATGTGGAGCTCAGAAGGAGAATTGGGAAGGTTTCTCAAAGGAAAAGATGGTTCATGTTCGGTACCTCAACACATTTTTATTGTTACTGGAGGGTGTGTATGTGTGTGTGTACTGTGAAAATTTCCGAGAGAAAGTGGCTTTGAGGTTTTCTCCAATTTTTTAATAATGTGACCCTTAAACAGGACCTTCATCTACATTGAAATTGCTGGTTCAGAAGTTCTGCACCTTTTTAGGCTTTTGATATATATTATTATCTAAGTGACCTCTGGAAATGATACACCACCTTAAACTTCACCAGCCTAACAAGAGTAGAAGCAAGCCATTTACTGCAGCGTCTTTCTTTCCTACGGTACCTGGAAGCTCCTGTGACCTGCTGACGATTTGATCAAAATCGCCTGTGGATCTCAGGTTTAGGCTAATAGTTGACTCCCAGAAGCGGTTGAGACCACTCACTGCCAGGCAGAGACTCTGTGTGGGAGACACACTCACTATTCATGTATTCGCCAGGTTCACTGCCGAAGGAACACACGTTCTGAAGGGCAGTGGTGTCTCCTTACATTGACATACACTTGCTTTTTACAAACCACTTTTGCTTTACATCATTCCATTTCTAACAGATGAAGAAGAAATCCCAGCCTCGAGAGATGTCTTATTCAAGTATTAGTGGCAGAATTGGGCCTCATATGGCTTGAAGTTCCTGCAGGGGCACAGTGGACTGTGTTCCTTCCCTGTGCCTTTGGAAGGCAAGCACCCGCCAGCCAAGCCCTGGGGCTGGGATCAGAGGAGCTTACAGCCTGCTACTGAAGGACTCTCGTTGGGGCCATAGCGACCCAGACTGAGGCTGAGGCCGAAGCATCTCTGGTTGCTGAGCCTCCGATTCAAGTGAGACCAGCCTGGAGTGGGCTTGGTTGCCTATGGCTAGATGACAGGAACCAAAGGCTGCCTCAGGATTCAAAGGCTAGTAAATAACAGGATGCTGCTCTCAGGGCTTGTCGTGTACATGTACTTACTCCTGACTACAGTCTCATGAGATGGCTGTTACCCTCAGCCCTAACTTACAGACGTAAAAACAAGCATAGAGGGGTTTAAGTAATTTGCTTGAGAATTCATAGCTAGACAATAGGATAGCCTGACTCCAGTGTCTGGGTTCTTAACTATAACACAAGACAGCGTCTGAAGCCACAGAGCTGACATCGAGGAGGCAGGTGCCGGACCCAGCCTCACTCTCTCCCTAGGCTGGTACCACGACGTCACTTCACGGGCATGGCAAAGTACCTAAGCTTGGGGACCCTGGATTCAGGCTTCTGGCATTTGAACCCCAGCCCTGCAACTTCCTAGCCATGTGCCTCCATTTCGTCAGGGCTGATTATGATCCTACCTCACATAAAGACCTCTCTGAAACCCTTGGGACATGAGGTGTCAACGGAGTAAGGTGTGTGAAGTGCTGACCATGGTGCGTGGCCCATAATAAGTCCTCAATAAATGTTCGCTGTTACTGTTGGGTAATCTAATGAGACGTTCACTCCAGATTGGCTGGATAGCAATGTGAGCAGCTGGAGGGCAGGAACGGGGCCCTGGGATGACTGTCCCAGCCCAGCGAAGCTCATTCAATTTGACAAGTGTTTCAAAGGTTTATTGACATTGCCTCTGTGCTAAGCTCTGTGCTGGCTTTACTCTAGGTGAGACACAGAGACGAACTGGATACCGTCACTGCCCTCCAGGAGCTCACAGCCTGGTAGGGGAAACACATAGTGTGAGCAGAAGCGTGTGAGAGCTGCGAGCAGCAACTTTGTCTGGATTCGGGGTCAGAAGGATCCATGAACGATCAATAGGCATTTGTAAGGCAAGAAGCAAGGGGACAGGCATTTCTGGCGGATGAAAGTGCATATGGAAAGGCTCCGAGGGGCCGGCGGAGTGGAGCGGTGGTTAAGAGCTGGCTTGGGAAGCCAGCGGCCCCGGTTCGGGTCCCACATTTGAGGGCCAGTGACACTGCCCTCAGAAAAAATTAAAAAAAAATATTGGGAAAGGCTCTGAGGCTTAAGCATACCTGTCCTGCTCAGGAACCAGTGGGTAGGTTTGTGTTGTTGGGGTGTAAGGTCAGTGTGGTATGGAGGGAGAGAGATGTGAAGCTGAAGATACAGGCAGGGGCCAGATCACCCAAGGCCCTGAGAGACATGCTGAGGAACTGAGGGGAGACTGACAAATTGGAAAGGTACGCAGATACTGACAAGACCAGCACTGAGTTTAGAAAAGATCGCTTTGGCTGCCATTTTGCAAGAGATGGGGGACAGGATGGAAGCAGGGGAACCGGGCAGGAGATGAAAGCAGCTTGAATCAGGGTGCTGGTGTTGGGGGTGGTCAAGAGCTGTTTCAGAGGCAAAACTGAAACATAACCCAGAAGTTTCTAGCTTGGGCCCATCTGTGGCAAGGCCTCGGCCAAGCTGGGAGCAGACACCTGTGCTCTGTAAACTGGTTTCTTTTTCCCTTCAGTGTTTATTTTTGTTTCCTTGTAAAGTTCATTTCAGAAAATTTCGATCTGAACTGAAGGGAAGGGAGCTTTTTCCATACCCGAGATGGGACCCGGTTTCCCGGGGCCTCCTAGGGCCCAGGCTTTGCTGGTGGCAACTCCAGCAGAGTTATGATACACAAGGCTTGGCATGGCTTGGCAGGCCTGCTGTGGGGGCCGGAGTGGTTTGGCCCGGATCAGCGGGTTGGGGGGTGGGCTTCCACACAGCGAGAAGCGAGCAAATCCTGCCTGTCGCCTGTTTCAAAGGAGAATGGCCCCCTTCCCTGGGCAGTGCCCCTAAGGCATGGCCACCTCTGGCCTTTTATTCTGTGGATTCCACACTCCCAGGCCCCACTGAGGGGTGCCCGGGATGAGCGGCAGTGCCAGAGGGAGGGGGTCCCAGAGTCCGTAGTGAGCAACCAGGATGGGGGTGGGGCTTGAAGAGTCAGAAAACCTGGGTGAGGGCCAGTCCCAGTGAACTCTGTGTGTGACTGTGGGCAGTTCCTGCTTCCCCTCTTTGGGCCTCAGTTTTCCCATCCATCCGACAACGGGGCTGGACTAGAAGGTCTCTAAACGGCCTAACAGCTTGAAAGATTCCATTCTCTTCCCTGAATCTGCCCAGGGGGAGGCCTTGGGGGCTGGGGCACCGGCAGGGGCTGAGAATTCCATAGCAATTTGCATGTGAAAGCATGTTACTGCCATGGCTATTAGTGTGTGCAGGGGGCTGAAGATAGGGCAAGGACAGCTCACAGGCTGGCCAGCAAGGCCTGGCTGCCTGGTGGGGAGAGGGGGTGAGGGCTGCTCTGGAGGTGTGCACAGGACACCGGACTGCCGCACTCAGCTCCTGCGGCAGGGTGAGCCAGGAGCACGCAGGCCCTGCTCAGCCTTGAGATGCCCGATTTGGGGCCTGGCCCCTCTAGAAGCCTCAAAACTATTGTGCCCGTGAGTGACTTCAGAGCTGTGTGAGATGCCACTGTTGAGGGGACCCCAGGGAGGCGGGCCAACTGTTAGTGAATGCTAAGGTCTGCTCCGACCAAGCTAAAGGCACGTCCCGAGACTGTGTTTTCCTCAGGGTTATAATGTGTCATTTTGGTAATTGCCTTGTGTAAACTTACATAGTTTGTCAATATAAATACTGCGTACATCCAGGTTTGTTTGGTTCACTCACACACACAAACTCCTGGGGATTCTGGGAGAACAAAGCAACAGTGTGTGAAACAGCTGTGGCCTGTGAGGCAAGGTAGCTAGTCCTGAGGCCTGGCTCTGCCAGCACTCCCTGTCTGGCCTTAGGTAAGTTCCTTCCGGTGTCTGTGCCTCAATTTCCCCATGAGAGGTTTGCTCTGGAAAGGAGCTGTCAGGAAAGTCCTAACTCTACCATTCCCTGGCCTCTAACCTCTCAAGTACGACTGAACAGCCATGAGGGTAGCCGGGGAGGCCACCAGCCAATCCTGTGACAGCAACGGCTCTGCCCAACAGAATCTAGCCAACATGGAGTCCATGCTGCAGGGAAGACTCCAGGATCTCTCTGGCTGCTCTTGGGACCCTGGAACCAAGGGAGCCTCCTGGAGCCTCTTCTGAGGGCTGTGCCCAGAGGAAGGAGAAGCTCAGTTCTGAGAAGCCAGCTCCTCACCCGCTGCCTCCAGGGAGGCTGGGAGACACCAGCCCACGGGCGCTCAGTGCTAAGCAAGGCCTCAGGACACACAGCTCTTCGGTTCGACGTTTGGGAAGTATTTATCCTGGGCAAATTTGCCCACCCCAGCTCAGGTGCTTGGGTTGGGGGCTGGGGGCTGAGGACGCAGGCTGTATTTGGAGATTCAGGATAACTTCCGATGAAGAGGTTTCAGAATTTGGCAAAAGGCTAGCTTTGGTCAGTGACGAGGGAACAGCCAGGCCTTGGGGACCACTCTCAAAGCACGAAGGGCGCCCTCCCCAGAGAAATGGCAGCTACCTTTTATTGGTGCTTACTACATGCTAGGCAGTCACCATTTGTTTAAAAAGAGGATGGATGAATAAATGAAAGGCTAACTTTAGAATGCAAGTTTTTAATCTGTGTATCCTCTGTTCTTCCCCTCACCTTCCTGAGACCTATGAACATACATAAAGGCCTTTCTAGAATGTGAGGTCCCTGGGAATAGGACCTTGTCTATTTTGTCCGTCACTGTAACCCAGTGCCCAGATCACTGACTGCCATATACTAGGTACTCAGTAAATATTTCCTGAATAAATGAAGACAGCTTGTCTCACTCCTTGTTACCCAGACAGGGAAACTGAGGCCCAAAGAGGCAGGGACTTGCCTGCTCCTGGTCAAAAAGAGAGTCGTGTCAGAGCAGGGACAGGTCCAAAGCCTCCAGTCTCACAGCACAGCTGGGGGCTCTTTATCAAACGGCCCCATGGCAAATTCTCCCACCCTCCGTATCCCTTCACACATTCTTTATTCCCCCCACCCCCGGCTTTCTCTCTTTCCTTTCCCTTTGCCAGCTGGATAATTAACCATTGGAAACAGAACCTATAATTACTGTCTCCCCCATGCCCTTAAATTGCTTTCAGTTTGGGCTCTGTGACCCCTGTCTTGGGTGGGGGCTGGTCTCCCCCTCAGCAGCCTCCCAAAGGGGGAGCCAACCTAACAAGCACCAGCTGGGGCCCCAGCCCCCCAGATCCGATGACCAGCTGTAAGGGAGGCCAGCAGCAGATGGGCCAGGAGGGTCCCTAGGCAGGCTGGGGCTGATTCAGCTGGGGTGTCAGTGGGGCTGTGACGTGCCTGGGCAGGACAGGAGGCCAGGCAGGCAGGCAGGCCGGATTTCCGAGAGTGATTGATGCCAGGTGGCCAAAGGGCCACTTGCTCAGCAGGGCCCAACCTAGCATGGTCCCAGTCGGGCCTGGGTCTCTCCTTGTGTTCTTTGGGCCACCCTCATGCCCCTGCCTGGAAGGTGGCAGGCCATGAACGTCCCTAGCACCCCAGAGAGGGCTTCTGGGAGGTTAAATGGGCCAATATTATAATTCACAACAGTCTCGGCCTTCCAGCTCCACCAGGCCTGCTCTTTCGGGGAAACTGAGGCCTGGTTAGCACCTGTCCAGTTTGGCTTTGCTGATGACCTGGGCTCAGCCTGTGGAGGAGGGCAGGCAGCCCCACCCTCACCTGGGAAGCATCCTCTGTCCCTGACTCACCGGGCTTGGGCTCAGCTGGGACAGGAAGGAGAGCCGAGGGTGGAGCTGGTCTGGGGCCCTACCATAGGAGGCTCACACCTCCTGCCTCCAGCTAGCTAAGCGTGGGCCCTCCCTGAGCCCCACAGATGGGGAGGGAATGGGGGGGCTCTTGTTCTTCAAGATGCCCGAGGAAGCATGCTTGCTCAGTGTCACGCAACACAGGGCAAGGAGCAGGGGGCGGGGCCAAAGGAGAATCACCCTCAAGGAGCTTCTGAGCTTGGCCTTGAATGCTTGGGCAGCTTACTGTCCCTTTGGGGGCTCTTTGTTTTCTCATCAAATAATTGCCCACCTTTCACCATAACCGGACAGTTTGAGAAACTCAATCAGATAATGTGCGTAAAATGATTTTTAAAAAGGGCAGGGACTGGGCCGGCCAAGTGGCACGGTGGTTAAGCGCTGGCTTGGGACGCCAGCGGCCCCGGTTCGGTCCCACATGTGGGGGCCGGTGACACTGCCCTCAAAAAAAAAAGGCAGGGACTGTCCAGGTGAAAGACATTATGCCACAAGGGGTGACTGAGCACTAACCAGCACCAGCCATGGCACCCAGGCCAGGGCCAGGGGGAACAGCTGGTCTCCAACCTGGAGTTTTGGAGAGACTCCCCAGGGGCCCCCAGGAACTCCATCCCCCACCCACCAGGCGGCGGGCTGAGAGCTGCTGGTATCCTGGGCTGGGCTGGCGACCACCCAAGGACACTCCCATGGAGAAGTGTGGGAAGGGCTCACCCAAGCTGGGTCAGGCCCCACGTCGTGTTGGTTAGAGACATCAGTGTGGCCTGAGGCAGCCCTGGTTGGAGACCCCCGGCCCAGGCCAGGCCCCACTCTGGGCAGGCAGTCAAGCAGCACAGGCCCCATCTGATCCAGGCACTTCCTTTGGTTAATGAGAAACCAAATAAACAGCCTCTGCCCCGGCTGGCTCCCGGAGCACCCCAGCCGAGCCCAGCCCTGCTGCAGCCCAGCCTCCGCACCCCCTCGCCCCGCCCTGCAGGTCCCCGGCTCTCCAAGTGCTTCCAATTCGCTCACAGCCCAGCCTGCTTCTTGGCCAGCTCGCTGGGGCTTCCTGCTCCGGATCACTGACCCTCCCTTCCTTCCTCCTCCTCCTTTCCTCCAGTGCCTTCTTACCCATTTTTAGCTGCTGGGATCTCACTTGTCCTCCTCTCCTGACATCTGTCTTAGCCATCTCCACAGGGAGCCCCCAAGACCTGCAGGCTGCTCCAGGCCGGGGCTCCTGCCAAACCCTCTTCATGGCCCTCAGCACACTCAAGAGCACCAGTCTGTGGGACAGAGACCCGGCACTTGGGGCTGCTCTTGCTTGGGGACTTCAGCTGCCAGCCAGAAGCCCCCAAGTATGCCATGGTGAGGTATCTGAAGACAGGAGACGCAAGATCCTTCTGGCTAAGAAGTGAACTGCGCAGCCTGCAGCAGCCCCAGGACCCCGTGGGCTGCAGCTGAGAGCCAGTTCTTAGGAACTTACTTCTACCCACCTCCAGGCGTCCCGAGGCAGAGCAGGGTCCAGATCTAGCCCCAGCCAGGTGGTGGCAGTACTCTGGACACACCCAGGTCCCCATGGGAACCTCCCCTCACCCCCTACGGTTCACCCTGTCTAGTTGAGCCTAGTGCCAGGCTGAGCAGATGCCCATGGCCTATACCACAGAGGTATCAGCATGGAGAGGGGGAAATAGTTGCAGGCTCCGGTAGAACAAGAGGACAGAGAAACTTGGCAGGAGAGCAGGAGGGGCATAGGGCACTTGATAAACCTTGCTGCATTAGGACTGCCACCCTCTTCCCATACCTGCCCAGTTTACTGTGTTTCGGGCATGGGAAGTCAATCTCACAATCTCTTTCTCTCTCTCTCTCTCTCTCTCTCTCTCTCTCTCTCTCTCTCTCTCTCTCTCTGTCACACACACACACACACACACACACACACACACTCACACACTCACATAGTCACTCATACACTCACACTTCACTCCCCAACATCATGACACCATTTTACACCCATTTCTCCTTGTGGTTAATTTTTTTTTTTTTTTAGTTCTCATTTTTTCTAAGAAAAAAGCAACAAGAAAATAATTCGGAGTTTATACAAAACATCTTTACATTATTTTTTTCCAAAAAAGACTAGTATTTACACAAATGGCAACAGAAACAAAAACAAAAAAACCCTTCCGACTGCCACCTGGAAGGGGCTGGTGTTCCGCTTCCCTCTTCCACCTGGCACTGGGGCGGGCAGCCGGCCAGGCGGCAGCGTGGAGGTGAATGGTGTCAGGCCCAGCTCCTTCCACGGCCACTGTGGGAGCGCCTGCACGGCACACTCAAGTGGCAGTCTGTTAGCAGCCGTGCTGGCAAGGAGCAGGGGTCAAAGTGCACGGCCTCTTCCTCTTTCCAGGCCCCAGCCCAAGAATGGGGGACGGGGGGCAATGAGATCTGGGGTGTGGGGCACCCACCTGTGCTAGAGCCCAGAAGAGGAGCAGGCCACCTGGCCTTATACCCGCTTAGGTCCCTGCCCTGGGCCTCTGTCTCCCCACCAGGCCAAACGGGGCCACAGGTACGGAGAGAACAGGGCGGAGGGGGAGGGGGAACTCCCAACTCTGCAGGGCAAATAGCCACCTGGGCACCTCACCTCCCTCCACCCCCCATGAGGTCATCTGCCTGCAGCAGCTCTCCTGTTCCCCAGGCAACAGCCAATTAAGACATTAATTACCGTGAGAGTGAGGGAGGCAGGAGATGCCCAAGAATCCCACAAGGAAGGGATTTTATTTTGGTGGAAGGGTGGCAGCCACTGCCCCACTGCCAAGATCAGCTTTGTAGCAGGAGGGTCAGGAGGGGAGGGTGAGACACCTTGCCCAACGGCACTCCAGTCTTCCCTCATGGGCAAGAACAGCCCAGGCCTGCCCCCAAAACCTCCGCCAAATACCAAGGAGTTTATAAAAGAAATACCATCCTATGCTTCCCAGCTGGCCACATACTGCCCCCAGCCCTGACACTGGGCTCAGCTGGGCTCAGAAAACCTGGGGAGGGGCTGCATTTTCCATTTTTCTTCAAAACACAGATGAAAATGAGTGGACAGCTAAAAAATGAACACAAAAGCATTAAAAACAGTGATGATAGCGGACAAGCAGTCCTGGGAAGGGGGACGGGGACACAGGGGGCAGGGCCAGAGGGACATCTCCCTGCCTGCTGTCCATCAGCATCCAACCCTGCCCGCCAAGAAGGGGTGCCCCCGCAGAGCCCAGAGGCCTGGCCATAGGGGGAAGGCACAAGAGCATGGGGGCTGGGGGCACAAGCACCCCCTACGAAGCCCAGGGGTAGGGCCAAAGGGGGATTATAAAAGGCAAGAAACTACAAAACTAAATACAAAGGTGGGCACAACTGGCAAGGGGAGGGGCTTGGGGAGAAAGGAGAGGTGCGGTCCCGGCCGACTGTCCCTTAGGCCCGAGGCCGCGCCGGGCTCTCAGACTTTGTAGTAGATGTTCGCTGGGCTCTGGGGGGGCATCTCCTGGACGATGTAGACGGGGTGCCCGTAGTCCCCACTCACCTTCTCATAGTGGGGGCAGTAGTTGTTCTCTGTAGTCCGTAAGGGGATGATGATGTCGCTGGGCTCGGTGCCCGCCGTGCCACTGCCCCCCTTGGGACTAGCCAGGGTACTGAGTGAGAGGGCAGGTGCCCGCTGCTGTGTGTGCTTGCGGTGCCGCTTTCGCAGCTTTAGTAGCAGAACCGTCAGGAAGATGATGATAAGCAAGAAGATGACGCAGCCCGCGCCAACAGCTGCGAACAATGCCACCTTGGAGTTGAAGAAGCTGTCAGGGTCCCCGCTGCTGCCTCCACTCCCACCTGGGCCACTCTTCTCTTCCTGGTTCACAGTCTCTGGGGAAGGGGGAAGGAAGGCAGAGTCAGCCAGGGGTCCCAGGGATACAGGGCAGATCTCAGGATGGGCCCTGTCCTGCCTTTCCTCAGACACAAGGCCAATGCACTCACCATGCTTGCCATCGGAGTCACCCAGGGAGCCCCGACCGCCAGGGGCTTGCGTGGCCATCTTGATAGTATTGTCTGCCTCCTTGCTGGGCCGGCTGGTAGTCAGCTGCTCAGGTGTCACAGCGTTGGGGTCTGTGTGTGGGAGAGGGCAGGTGAGGGCGAGGGGCTCCACCAGCACCGCTGCCTCAGTCATCTAGTTTGGGCCAAGAATGGCTCGGATACCGGACCTCAGATACTCTAACCCTATCGCCCCCTGCCCTGCTCCCAACACACCCACACCCAGTCAGGGACCTCTGTTGAAATGCCTAACTCAGGTGTCCTCAGACTGGGCACTCACCTTGCCCGACCTTCATGACAATCTTCATGGTGCGTGTGCGGCACACGCCTCCCTCCCGATTCTCCAGTCCCTCCAGGCTCCCATTGGACGTAGCTGCAGGTAGAGGCCAGAGCAGTCAGAGGGAGAGAAAGGCCTTCCCGCATTACCCAGAACCCCTAGGGCTGCCTTAGCCCATCAGGACAGAACTGGAAGGCAGGGGTGGGCAAGCAGCCCCCACCTACTTCTCTCCTTCACACAGCAACAGAGTAGCCAGCATGGCCAGGAACTAGCCCCCCAACCTCCGCCACCCACCGAGAGTGCCACTCCTGTGTCATGACCAGGCCCTGACCCTTCTTTCTGAGTGGACATCAGATGTGTCTTCTCATTGGGCAATGTTGCTCAGAGGCAAAGCAATCAGAATCTACACAGCCTGGAAGGAATACTGGACTAGACGGTCAGGAGAAGCTGCCTGGAGTCCCAATCCTCTCACCGACTCCCTGGGTGATCTAGGCCAAGAAACCCCGTTCTCTCTTGGGGCAGTGGCGTCCCAGGAAGACAAAGGCCAAACAGCTGGCTGATCCCAAAGGTCTCTGCCAAATCTGCCATTGCCAAGATTAGATCTTAGGTGGGCAAATAAAATAAGATAGGGAGCACCACCAATTGGGAGTCCTCTCCCACCCAACTCCCAGAGCCAAGGCAAGCTGGCGACGGGCCCCTCGGTGAATGTCAGAGCCAGAATTGCAAGGCCAGGCCGGGAGGAGAGCATGCCAGGCTTCAAAGGGGACCAGATCAGGCAGGGCCTTGGCTGTGTGTGGTCTCCTTGCAGTACTTAGAAGGCGCCGCGGCTACAGGATAGGAGAGAAGCACGTGATGGGCAGGGACTTACAGGTAATGTAGTAATCATGGTGCTTCTTGAACTCCAGGCCCATGTAGTTGGGGCTGAACTCCTGGAACTTGATGGTGAAGCGGATTTCCTGCTCGGGCCTATTGCAGGTGACCAGCACGTTGGGGTCAAGCACAGTGCTGCAGGCAGCTGCCTGCTCAGGCCGCACCAGGTACAGCTTGTAGTACTCGTACGGCCGCCCTGCTTCTGCTCGGGGACAGATGATGTCCAGCTTGTCTCCAATCTTTGGGTAGATGACCAGGCCCTTCCCACTCAGGAACCTGCCCAGAGGGGAAGTGAGGGTCAGCCTCGGGGCTGGGGTCCCAGGCCGTCTCCTGGAGCCAGGGGAGCAGACAGGAATTCTGTCCTTCCTCTGTCTTTGAGTTGGGGGTGGGGAGAGAGAACCACACTGCCAGCAGGGTGTGGAAGGGGTGGCCCCTGGGCAAGGCTGCCAGGCTTTGACTGCTCAGCAGGGTGGGGCAATGCCTAGCTGGGGGAGCCCTTTGTCCTAATGTGGCATTTCCGCAGGGGGCTGACGTGGCGATGGGCTGGGTACCAAGGTGTCAGGCCTGCGCTGCCTGGAGGTGGAAGCCCTGTCCTCCTCCCACCGCCATCACACTCCCATTTCTTCATAGCCACTGCTACTACCTCCTCTGCACACATGCGCGTATGCGCGCACGCGCAGACACATACACACACACAAGCCCACACAAGCCTTAGCCACCGCCCCCGCAGCTCCCAGCCAATGGCTAGGGGAGCTCAATCTGCCTGAGACCCAGGCCTTCTCCCCGGTCCATGCTAATCTTGGACCTGATGGGGAGACAGAGACAAGCATTGCCTAGAGCCCAGGAGTCATGGCCATGTGCGGCTCCACACATTTCTCCCCACTCTCCCCACTCCCACTGCCCGGTGTCCTACCGGGACATATCTCACCCTCTCCATGCAAAAGCCTGAATCCCTGAGCTTGAGCAGTCTCACTCCTAAGAAGAACAGGGCCAGGGGAAGGGGCCAAAGCAGAGACAATAGATGATATAACATAGGGCCCCAGGAACCTCCCTCGTCTGTGTTCCAATCCCCCCACCTCCACACTGCCTCTTCTCCAGCTCGTGAGAAGAGCTGAACAAACGCCTTGTGAGCTGGGGTTGTCTTCCACCCCACAAGGCCAGGCACTGAGGAATAGCAGGTGGTGGGCAGCTGCCCAGGGCCACCTATTTATACCACTCTGTCCTTGCCTAGGCACACAGTAAGAAAGTGGTTCTGGGTTGGCCACCTCTGAGACTGGAAGTGCTGCAGCTGAGAGCAAGGCAGTCCAAGCAGGAGAAAGCAGAAAGACTTTGGAATCAGACAGGGCCCTGACTAGGTCTGTGACCTTGAATGAGCTGCCTGAACTCCCTGAGCTTCCGTTTTCTCCCGTATAAACTGGGGGTGGTAAGAGCCCTCCCCGCCCCTGGGTGTACAGGGGAGACACAATGGCACATGCAGAACACATAGCACACAGTAGGCACTCAACGTGTTTGATTCCTGCTTAAAAATTGTGTAGTCTGCCAAGAGGCAGGAGGCCAGATACTAACACCAAGGACCTATGAGCCCAGCCTTGGAAATAGGAAGAAAAGATGCAGCCCGATCATCAAGGACTTTACTGTCTGGTGTGGGTCAGAACAGTGAATGGTCCACGCTCTAGCAAGAGACAGTTCATGTGACAAAATGGTCAGAGATGGCTCAACAGAAAGAGTGGGATGCAAGTGGGTCCTCGGTGAGGGATAAGAAGACAACACACAGCAAGAGTGGACAGCAGTCGTGGGGACAGGGAACCCAGGCCAGTGACTGGCCTGGTGATCAGTAGATAGAGGAAGAAGAGGTGGGAAAGCTCAGCCGGGGTCAGGCTGAGAGGCTGCGAGGGTTACAAGCCGTACTGTGACTTGACTCCCACTGGGGACAGACCTTGTAGCAGAAAGGACAATGAAGGGCTGAAGGCAGTGCTTCAAGAGAATGAAGCTACGAGTGAAAGAGCGTCTGTCCACAGTGGGAATTACAAGGTACGAGGGCCTACTGGGAGCTCAGTGTCATCATCCAAGGGAGGGAAATGACAGCCCCTAAGGAAGCGAGTAGGGGAACTAGACCAAGTAGGAAGGCAGCCCTCTCTTCATGTTGAGTGAGCCTCCCCAAAGCTGGGGCTTGTCATCCTGCTGAGCAGGAGGCTAACAGCCACAGTGAGGTCCCCTTGGTACCTCACTTTACCGCACCCCAGAGGGCAAGAAAAGAAGCAGGCATAGGATGGAGGCCCACACAAACATCTAAGAGGCAATGCCCCCACCCCAAGTGCCATAAAAAGCCGAGAAGTTTCACCAAAGCCTCTATAATTCCAAGGCATTTTTCACCTTCCAATCCTCACCCTGGATCCATCCAGACCACAGGATTAGACAATTCCCACAGGAGGGAATGAGTGATCACAGAGATGTTTCCACTGAAGAGAAATTCAGAGGACCCTAAACTCACCCAGGCTGTTAACCCCTCGGGGCCTAAGGTGACCTAAGTCCTCTCTGGAGGTGACAGCAGGCACATAGAAGGCATGCAAGGGGGTACAGGCCAGCTCAGCTTTCTAACCACCTGGCCCTGGCTTACTCACCAGGGTGTTCTGTGTGCCCCAAGCACAGTCTCCCATCGCCACTCAGGCTACTTGGGGATCTACCTGGAACCCAGAGATATGGAGGAAACAGATGTCTACATGGAGGTTGGGGGCGGGGGAAGGAGGGGACTATTGCCCCCACCACCCCTCAGACTCTCCTCAACCCCAGTGAACAGACTCATAAATATTCATCAGTTCATTTGCATAGCAGCTGGCAGAGGGAAACTCACCTTCCCCTAAAGTCAGAAGAGAGAGGAGCCTGCCGAAGCCTGCCTTCCCTGACCCTGACCCCCATAATGGTGCCTTCTCAGTGCCTTCCCCTCCATTGGAAAAACTTTCTTAGCCTGTGAGAAGCCCAAGAGAGTGGCACGGGGCCCCCGAGGGGTGGGTATGTAGCCAGTGAGGGTGAGGCCACAAAGCCAGGTACACTAGTCATACAGGGGGACACTGCAGTTCTGACCTCACACTCCCCAGGTTAGCAGAGGGGCAGGAGAGGAGAGGGAAGAGATTGCCCCCAACTTCAACTCTTGATCCCCTACTTTTCAAAAACTAATACTGCCCCCATTATCAAGCCAAGCTTTCCTGCCTGGGGCCACCCCCAGACAAAGCCCTTTTCTGGAAACTAAGGGGATTGACATGGCCCAGCAGGAAGCCTGAAGCAGGTCGCCATGGTAACCCCTGAGGCCTTCCCTCCTTAGCCTGGTATAGCCCCAGGACCCCAGAGAGCCACCCCAGGGAGTAAAAGGACTCGGAGGAGACAGCCTGAGCAGTCCAGCTCCTGCCTTGGGGCCTGCCTTTTCCCTGCACCCTAGCCCGGCTCTCTCCCTCAGCCTTCCTACTGAGCTTAGAAGCACCACCATGAGTGTAAAAAAATCCTGGGATAGAACCGTGATGGTCCGGGTCAGTAGCCTCCAGGGCCCTGAAATGGTCAGAGGCCGATTGCCTTCTGCTTCTTTGTCCAGCTGAGTCCCTCTCCACCCATACACCCACACTCTCCAGTGGGCCCAGCGTGCAGTGTGGGGGCCATGCCCAGAGAGCTGGCTACGTTCAACCAGGTCTGTACTTCCTTTCTTCTCACGCTTCCCTCAGACTCTAGGAACCTGTGGTTAGAGTGGCCGAAGGGAGAGCCTGGTCGCAGGCCATGCTAGCTCCATACTTGGTAGAAGCCTCTAGCCACAGCCCTGATCGGGTGACCCTAGCACCACTGCGCCTGCACCCCCAGGGTTGCTGGCCCAAGGGAGGACAGACCCCAGGCCAGAGCTCAAGTCTGCTCTCATCCCAGCAAGGGTGGGGAGTCCCCAAATTAAAGGCTCCTCTTTCACTCCCCCAGCTCCACCCAGCCCTGGAGGCAGCAGGAGCAGGCCTGGCGTGTCCCAGCAGTGCCCGCCCAGGCGTGGGTGGGCAGCAACAGCAGCTGGGTCCTGGCACACACGCAGCACTGGTGGAGGAAGGGAAGTCAGAGAGTCCCGGAGGAAGTCACCCTTCCCACCTACAGTGGACTATGTCCTCCTGTCTGTGCCACCTGGCCAATGCTAGCACCCACCGGGGCGTAACCCTCCTGTCTTCATTGTCTGCTTTCCATGGGGTCCCCGAGAGGGACATCACTGGCCCAGAGAGGATGCTTGGCAGGGACAGTGCCAGGTAGCGAGTTGGCTGCCTCTAGTTTAGGTCACCCAAGCAGGCTGCCTCTGAGGTAGGCCCATCAAAGCCAAGTGAGGAAGTCAGCACTGCTCATCCCAGGCAGGCAGGGCCTGAGTCACAAGAACAGATGCATGCACACCTGTGAGGTGAGAGGGGAACCCAGGGGCAGGGAGCCAGCGCCTCTTCCCACACCCCACCTTGAATTCCTGTGTCTCCTAGAATCTGAGGCAGCAGGATTCCTGGCACGGCAGAAGGACACATAGCACAGCTTTACCGCCATGGGCCGACTGACTTCAGACAAGTAACTTCCTCACCTGGGAAACGGGGGTGATTTCAACTTGCCAGGGCTGTTGGGAAGGTCCAGTGAGCTCACACATGGGGACGCTGGGTGAGCAGCACGCTGCTGCTTGACTGTTAGCACGCAAGCACAGCACCATGTAGAAGACAGAAGCTTACAGTCCTGGCTGCTCGCACCCCGCCCCCCAAAATGACTACCATACCAACCCAGCCAGGAGGGGCTGCAGTGGGGCACAGGGCAAGGAGCCCCAAATGCAATGTGGCTGGTGAGTGTCCCCTGGCCTCAGCTCTCCTAATAATCACAGGGTGGACCCTCTCCTAAACCTGCTGTTCCCATGGCAACCAGTGGCCTCCTGGCTGGCCTACCCTTTCCATAGTCCCAACCTCAGTAAAGCATGATGCACAGTAGTATCCAGGGCCTGCCGGCCATCAGCCACTGAGCTGTGAGGCAGTGCAGCGCCTAAGGAGGAAAGGAAACCCTGGATTCACACCCTTCTTGCCCTGGCCTGGCTGCCTGGGGTGGGGGTGAGGAGGGAGGGGAACAGGGAACTTTAGGAGCTGCTGGGTTCCCAGCACACTCGGGCCCCCACCTGTGGCCAATCAGCCACAGAGTAGAGGAGGTCAGGTCCCTAGCCGCCCCAGCAAGGGGCCCCCTGAGCTGGCCTCCCCAGGACTGTGAGCTGGAACAGCTGTGAGGGGGCTGGGGCGACACTTCTGCGTGTGGCAGGCGAGCCTGGGCTGGGGTCTGCAGCTACCCCCACCCATGCTGGATGGAGTCAAGGGTCCTGGACGCCTCGCTGAAGCCCCCACCCCCACCCCCTTGTAGGGAAGGTGTAACGTGATCTCAGGCACACCCCCACCCCCTGGAGGTGGGGGAACCTGAGTGGGGGGCAAGAAGGGGTCAAAACGGGACTGAGAGACTGAACCGCAGCAGCTGGACTTGGCTAAGGGCTCAAGTGTGAGGCCTGCCGGCTGCCCCAAGCTCTCAGGGGAAAAGGCTGGGGGAGGGGGTCGCCTGGGACCTTCCATCACAGCCCCCGAGCCAAGCAGGCGCGCACTCTGGTTCCTCCCAGCCTCCAGTGGGACCAAACCCAGCTCCCCACCCTGCACTCATCGGACAAAGCTGACAAGGGAAGGCAAGGAGGCAGGTCTTGCACCTACAGACTACGACACCGGGAGGCCCCAGCGCCAATTGGGGGAAGAGGCTGGAGGTCTTGGGCTGGCCCTCCCAGGGCTCCACTCCCGGCCAGGGCTGGGGTGTGCCCCAGGACCTGGAAACGTACCCCCAGCCCCGGCACTTCTTTATTTTGATTTTTTTCCCAAGGAGGAAGCAATTAAGCAGGGTTTATAAGCGCTGGGAGATTGGGGAGGGGGGCTGCCAGCTCCTGACAGGGCTGAGGAGAGAGACCAAAAGCCGGGAGGAAGAGAGAGCACGGGCATGTGCGAGAGACAAAAGGACTTGAGAAAAAGAGGCCGAGAGTGGCTGAGAGTGAGAGGGAGTGTGAGACAGAGCAGGCGAGCCTGGCTAGAGAGGGGAGGTGAGTGGGGCTCAGAGGGTGCGAGGGCCAAGCAACACAGACCGGAAAGGGAGTACTCGGCCGGCCAGAGGCAAGTAGGGAGCCGGGCAAAGCGAGACTGTTTATTTGAAAGGCTGTGGCAGCCTGAGGGTTGGGTGCGGTGGCAAAGGCAGCCCCCAGAGCTCCAGTGGAACAGAGGGCAGTGCCTCCCTCCTGTTCTCCTGCCCCCACACCTTGGCGGCTGCTTTCCCAAGCCCTGAGAGTGGATGGAACTGGGGGCGGCAGGGGGAGGTGGGGACGGGGCAGTGGCACCAGGACCAGTGCCCAACAATTCCCGGGACCTGTTCAATTATAGGATGGGATTCGTGCAGGTCCTACGGAGTCCTCAGCCATCACTCCCCCACCCCCAGGTCGCCTGCCCTCAGCTTGAAGGGGATGCGAAGGGAGGGGGGTCAGACCTCAAAAACCTGCACACCGGTTCAGAGCACTAAAGGCTCAAAACACAAAAGGGGGGAAGCTCAGAGAGATCTGGTTTCTCCCAGCTCCCCCCACCCTCCGCTCTGCAGGAGGGCTCCCTTCCAGCTGTGGAGCTGCGTGCTATCTCTGGTTAGAGACCCGAGAGAGCAATTAGGTCACTCCCATGAGCCCCTATGATGGGCTACCCCAGGCGGCTTTCAGCTTTCCTAGCTCAAGAGAGCGCATTTCCAGCCTCTACCCTTACAGGGGGAGCTAGGCACTTCACAACCTTCCCCCATGGGCTCAGCAGTCCAGGGCCCCCAGACCATTTTGAGTCCCTGCTGTTAGAAGAGCACTGCGCCCAGTTTGGCTTGTGGGTCGGGAAGGAATTCTTGCCAATGCCCTTTCTTGTACCCAAGCGGAGCCTTCTACCCTGACCGTGGTTTAGCTACCCCCACCGAAGAGTACATGGGACCCTACCTTAACCCAAGGAGAAGAGAACTAAAGAAGCTGCCTTCTCCCACTCTAGGGCTGAGAGGTGCACTATCCCTGGAGCCTAAGGGGCCGAGGCGGGAGGGAGCCAGGGAAGTTAGCCGGGAGCCCAGGAGAGTGGACAGGAAGAGATTCCAGATACTGGAATCTGAGAGCAGACAGAGCAGGCCAAGGCCCCTGGTTTCCCACTAAGTGGGGGTGTCTGCACACTGCTGGGACCTCCAGAAAACAGACAGGAAGGACAATTTTGACCCTGGGTTCCAACCGGAGTCCTGAATGCCCAAAGAGGGAAAGGTCCAGAGGCCACCACACAGCCCCAGCGACTCCCCACTAACAGCCCAGAAAGCAGTGAGCCACCGCCCTGAAAGGTGTGTGAGTTGCTGGGGTGGGGGGGCGGTGTGTGAAGGGGAACGATCTCCTCTACAAAGCTGCCGCCCCAAACCCTTGGGGACAGCTAAGCACAGCTCCCCAGTCTGAGGGACCCAGTGTGAGAGCCAACGGACAGCCTGGGCAGGAATCCTTGACTCCTTACCCGCCTCCCTCGGCGGCTGGGCCGCCACTCTCCGCCCCGGCGCCCTGGAATTTCTGCCGCCGGCTCCATCGGACCCCCGACGGGAGCTGGATCGAATCTTCCATCCACAAACCCCTCTCCCACTCCGCCCCTCTCCACCCGCCGCCTTTGTGAGCTGGGAGCAGCGCCCGCCCTTCCAAGGCCCGGCAGGGAGAAAAGGGGGGCTAGAAGAGACGCCAAAGCGAAAAGCTAGGGAGGCAAACAGGAAGAAAGAGAAATGAAAATGGGAGAAGCCCGAATAGGGATACGGCCGCTGCCACCCGCTCCAAACGCGGGGTCCCGCGCTGCGGTCCCTTCACAGCTAAACAAACGAGGAACCTGTATTCCGGCCTCACTCCCCGCCCAGGTCAAGCTCGCCCGTCAAGAGGCTCTGGGCGAAAACCGCCACGTTCCCAGGGGCCCCAGAAGGGGCTGCGTTCTCTCCCCACGCAGCTATGGGGTGCGCTCCCGAGCGCCCCGACTTCCAGCTCCGCCTGGCGCGACCATCTCTACTTGATGTGGGACGCGCAGGAGAGGGCCGGCAAGCCGCGGGGTCGCAGCCCAGCCAAGGGCCCGCACCCCACCCCGCCGCACCCTGCCCCGCCCGCCCGCAGGAAAACACACTCCCAAAAGCCAGAGACAAAATGGGGTGCCGCTGCTCTTCCGATCACCTCCCTACTCACACTCGGGGGCGCGCGGCCTCACTCCGAAAGAGTCCCTCCCACCGCCAAGGACCTGAACGGATAAGTTACTCACTTGGGGTTCAGGGAGCTCCAGGACACGGGCTCCAGGTTCTTGGCCAGCGGCGTGGCCAGCCGGCACAGCGCCAACACGACCAGCGCCACCAGCCACTTGCCGAACCAACGCTGCCCAGGCCGGGCCATCTTCCCGGGGGCAGGCTGCAGTTCGGGATCGCCTGGCGCCTCCTCAGCAAAGCTCGCCTCGTCTTTCCGTGCCGCGATGCGCTGCGAGCCGCTCAGGCGCCCATCCTCCGCGACCGCCGGCCTTGAAGTGCTCCCCTCCCGCCGGCTTCGGAGTCGCTCTTCTCCTCCCGGCCGGCCAGGAGGACTCACTGGGCAGCCGCCCCCAACCCGGGCATGGGCTGCGGCCTCTGATGGCTCGCTCCCGTGGCCTTTCCGCCGCACCGGGCGCGACGGGGGCTCTGCGCCCCCGGGGGCTCCCGCCGGATTCCGATTTGCTCCCCGAGACTGTTGGGGACTGCGCCCCCTTTACGCGACGGGGTCTCCCCGCTGGGGACTCGGTGGCTGCCCCGACGCCTCGACCGTCCCGAGATCGGCGCCCCGCGGAAGAAATCAAAATCTCCCTAAAAGCCGAGTACGGTCCGGGGGCTCCCGCCTGGGTCGCCCTAGCACGGATTCCGTTCTTCCAGGCCACACTGGGACTCCGGGCGGCTCGCCCCCCGACAGCTTCTACTTCAGCGCGGGCCCCTCTCAGTGTACTTAGAAGAGCGGGGAGCAGCGGCCCAGCGAGCCAGTCCCATCAGTGTGCGCCTCTGAAGCCTCGGCCGGGTGGCCCGGCAGCCCGTCCCCACGTCCTAGCTCTCCGGCGATTGCGCCCCAGGGTCTGTGGCCAGTGCAAGCCTCACACACCTCCCACTGCTGTCCAGCGCGGATAGACTCCCTCCGCCGCCGCTGAGCTGTCTACTCCCCTGCTCAGGCGAACGCAAGGCCAACCCTACTGCTCTTAGCCAATAGCAAGCGCCGTCACGGGGTCCTTGGCCCGTACCACGCCCCCAGAACAGGAAGGGGGCGGGGCTTCAGGGAGCTCTTAAGGACGCCGCGCTCTCGATGGCACCAATCTGAATGTGCGGCTCGTGCGGTTAGGGGTGTGTCCCGACTCGGCCTGTTCCCAGAGCGCTCACCCCGTGGGAAGTTGGCGCTCGTCTCGAGCTGTGGGCCTGTTCTTCCCGCACTCCGGGTCAACACTCCGGCCCACAGTCGTGGGTCACACAGGCCCCATTAGTAGCATCCGGGGAAAGGACTCCTTCCATTCCGTTTGCACGCACGAGCCCTGAAGTCCTGCTCTGTGCTCAGCTCTGTGGCAAGGATAGTTTGTTTGCTCGCGGGCCCATCTCTCGTACGGCCCTGGTGGCCTTTCTCCCTTCTGCCCTCTCAATGGAGTGGCCGCTGGCACAAAGACCCGGAGCCCTGAACATACAAACGGATAGCGGCCGGTGGTGCAGACAGTCCCGGGGCGGGGAAGCTCAGCTTTTCGCCGCTACGAACCAGGCCTCCTTCGGAATTTCAGACTTGAGAGAGAGCCTTGCGGGACCCCAGGAGCCCAGATTTAGAGTTCTTGTCCCATCTGACGGCGCAAGCAAGGCCTCAGGATAGGCCAGTGCGGATAAGAGGGCGCCTCGATAAAGAAACACACTTCGAGGGCAAAGAGGCAAAGGCTCAGGGCAAGCAGGCGCCTTCTGAAAAACGCAAACGCGGGCATCCCGGCCCGGAGACACCGGACTTCAGCCCCTCCCGACCTCGCCATCTGGGTCTTTGTCTCCCAGCCCTGGCCAATTCTCCCCGCCCCTCCTCGCTTCCTTGCTTATAACTTTGGCTCCATCCCATAGCTCAGACCCTCCCGGTCCGACCCGCTCTCCCTGGTCGGACCCCAAGAGACGCACTCACGTGCTAATGTCTCCCCCTACTGGTCTTTTACAGCACTGTGGGCGCCTGGAACAAACGCTGCTGTCACTGAACAGGAGCGTGGCACACACAAGCCTGGCACACAGTCTTGAACACAAGACCTGGGACAGGCGTGGTGGCCTTGGAAAGAACCGAGGCCCAGCATGGGGAAGAAGGTAAAGCACAGGATGAAGATCTGGACTTGGGCTTGGCTTTAGGACCGCCAAGGATATAAAGCCTGCCTGCTGTTTCTTCATGGAAATAATTGACGAACATTGCCCATGTTCTCTACCATTTGTACAGTTTCATGCCTTTGTCTCTCTTAAGTGGGAGGCTGAGCCACTGAGTTTCCCACTGGATTCTCTCATGATCTCTCTGGCTTTAGAGTGGACCTCTATTGGGAGGAGCATAACAAAGGCGAAGCTGGGCCCCTCCTACTTTCAGGGACAGGGCCTCCAGAGTGGGAGGGATCTGGGTAGACAGGGAGGAGGAGCTGTCTGGGGTCTCTCGGCTCCCAGCTGGACCCCTTAGCGAGTGTGAGCAAGCAGAGATCAGAAGAAGGTGCAAAGGCATACGGATACACCAGCTCAGAGACCAGGACCCTCCCAGTGCATGGCAGGACATCAAAACCTGAGCATGGAAAGCAGTCGGCCACTTACTGGGTGCCTACTCCGTGCCAAGAACTGTTAGATGCATTTCCTTTCACAATCCTTTGAGATGAGTTCCACTATCCCCGTTTTATATAAAGGGGAAACTGAGGCTCATTGAATAGTCACTCATCTGAGGTCACCTAGCTGATCAGCACTGGAAGTGGGATTTGACCCAGGGTTATGTGTCTCCAAAGCCCATGCCCATCCTCCTGTACCATACTGCCTTGCCACATTTGCAGCTCCTTCTGGCTTACCTGCTGACTTCATTCATTTCTGATGAAAAGCTGGTGCATGCCAGGAAAGCAGCAGTCATTAGGATAGCCAGGACCCTACTCTTCAGTCACAGCCCTCTAAGAGGCCACAAGGACTGGGAAAGTTCATCTGTGTTCCTGGCCACATCCCCAAGTGCCCAGCTACAAGCATCACCGCCACCCCAGAACCAGCCTCAAATTCCATTGTCGACCTGCCCAGTGCCCCCTCAGGAGGTGAGCCCCAGACCAGGTGGGAGATGGGGGTGATGAGCGTATGCTTCTGGGCTGGGGAAAGCTCGGAAAACAGAAGCTGTTCCTGAGTGTGCCAGTACCTGGGTGGAGTGGGCAGCAGAGAAAGGAGAGCTCTTTATGTCTAGGCCTGCTCCACACTCTGGTCACCTCTGGTCACAGCACAGACTTGCTGCCTAGACCTGCCTGCTCCAGCCCTATAGGGGCCTCAGTAGCAGGGCTGGGGCCACTCCCTGCCATAGTCAGGGCTGGTGACTCTGGGCCCCCACCCTTGCCGGGCTGCAGATGTACTGATTCAGGCCCTGAGAGAGGGAAAAATTACTCCCCAAGGGAGCCTGAGAGGAAGTCAGGATCTGGGGGAGGGGAGGGAACGGGCCTTCTCTTATCCAAGCCCATATACCCTCCTTCCCAGTTTCAATCCACCCATGTTTCCTGGGCACTGATCCTGTGCGAGCCTCTGACCTGGGCCTGCTCTGGTGACATGCAGAGGAGTCTTGCCTCCAAGGAGCTCCAAGCGGACCGAAATCAATATGGGGGGGGGCTTTCTGGAACCAGGGGTGCAGAAGATCAACTGGCTGCTCTTGTCCCATGTGTCTCCTTGAACAACTAATGTCACCTCTGTGCTTCAGTTAGCTGGCCTGTAACCTGGAGACCATGCCTGCTTAGAACTATGGTGAGGGATGAATGAGATAATGCACATAAAAGGCTTAGCATCATGCCCAGCCCACCGTGGTGCTTACTAAATGGAAATTATTCTTCTTCCACGGAGCCTCCCACAGAGACACCCTCATTCCTGGTCACACATCCTTGCACATTCACACTTGCTTTGTGTGCCACGCACACATTTTCCAGCCTGTCTGGTGTGCTCACATGCGTACATATTCATACACGAACTCTCAGTCTTTGTCACCCACCCACTCATGCAGCACCAGGTGGCAGGCCTGGTTCCTTCCCTCATGGAACACAGAGTCTAGCCCCCACATTGTTTGGTGTCACTGTCACACACACATGCATGAACATACACACGTACACTCAATTGCTGGGGCTCTGTCCTTGACCTCTCCTTGTCTGCCTTGCACTCTGAGACAAGAGACGTGAACTAACTCACCTAAGGCCATACAGCCAGGGAGTGGGAAAGTCAGGATGCAAACCTGGGCCATTTGGCTACCCAGCATGAGCTACTACTCATGACTCTACAGCAGGGGTCAGCAAACTTTTGAGATGGAAGATCCAATCCTGTCCCTCACAACAATTTAAAAAGTATTTGAGAGCCATAGATATTTCTTTTTTACAAATAAGGAAAATTTGAAGTAATATTATAACAAGTAATAGTATTAATTATGTCTTTATTAAAATAAGAAAAATTCACACACGTACGTACGTACCCAAAGAGCTGCGTGTGGCTCACGAGCTGCCGTTTGCTGACCCCTGCTCTACACTCATATCCCAGGGCTCTGGAAAGGAGTGTGTGCTGAGGGGATGGCCTGGCACACCAAAGGGCAGAAAGCAGGAAACCCACCTTGAGGCCCAGGACAGTGCCAACCAGGACAAGTCAGCAATGCTAGCAGCCCACTCTCCTAGCTACAGTCATGTCCGGCCTGCCGTAGGCCTCCTGTCTGTCCTCTAGAAGACCCATAGCCTCTGCCTGCACCCTCCTCACAGGTACACACACCCATTCCCTACACAGTGAGGGAGGGTTCCTCTTCTTGAACACCTACTGTGTGCCAGGCACTGTAGCTAGGTGTTATAGTGTCACCTTTGGTGCTCTATTATCTTTTTGTAATTCCCACAACAGCCCGGAAGTTGATATTGATAGGCCTGTTTTACAGATGACAAAATTGAGGCTCCAGGCTCAATGTGGCTGCCCTCCCTGCCCGCTGACCACAGCCTGCAAAGCCCTCTCTTGCCCAGGCGGTGTATTCCCATCACCCCCTTCGCTTCTGTTCTTTCCTCTGCCCTCACCACCCCCTAGCTGAGACCAGCTGGGATCTGTGTTAGGCCCAGGCTATCTCCCCCGCCACAAGAATATTTTGCTTTTCAAGTCACTCTATCTCTGGGTCAGGCACAGGGCAAGCCCAGGGTGAGGCCTGAGCTCTCCCACTCTCCATTCTCCTGGCTCTTGGCTGCACCACACCCTAGGGCTAGGTCAGATTCAGCCCCAGAGGGGTACGCCCTGCACGTCTAGTTTCACTACAGCCAGGACAAGTCCCATTGGTTGGGGAAAGAGGGGGTGTTCCCAAAGACCGAAGGTTCAACCAGATTCTCAGCTCCCATCGCCTATCTGGTCCCTGCCCTAGCTTCACGTCTGGTTTATGGGTGTTTGCACTGAGATCACTTTGATCTTCCAGGTGTTGTGGGCCAACCGAGCCCCCGCAATGAAAGACTTTTTAGTTTTCCTTCCCATAGAAATGTTAAATATAGAAATGTTAAGTCTTCTCCCTAGTTCCTTAGTTTCTTAGCTCTTGGCTTTGATTACTCTTCTAATCACTTTCTGAATCGTATAAAGAGTAGATTGTTCATAGAAATCTCCTACCCCTGCTTCAGATAACTACTTTGAAAGCCTGTGACTTCCTAATATCCCCCAGGCCAGTAAGCTAAATGCCAAACCCATTCTGGGCCTGGAAAACTGACGGCACCTGAGTCACGGGCTGAATGGCCACAGATTTCATAAGAGCTACCAGATTTATTAATTCAAATAGATTTTTCCTCAGTCAGGGGCCTTGGGGATACAGAGGACACCTAAGAAGATTAGATTGCCAGTCACAACCAAAGAAGCCAACACGATCTTCTAGGCGGAGCTCGAGACCCCTTCCTCTCATCTGAGATCATCTGAGAGTTCCGTGAACCCCAATAGGCAGGGACAGCTCTAAGCCCCTGCCCAGCAGGAAGCAGATACAGAAGAAGAGACTTCCTATCCCTCAGCTTCCCATAGAGATTTTATGGGGATCACGTCTCTCAAGGGGGAAAACTAGTTAGGCAGTTAGAGACAGGCATTGGGTCTCTGCATTCCTACACGTCCCACAGAATGTGACCTCCAAGGGAACATCCCCTCTCCACCCAAAGCTTCTTTTCATTGTAACTATCTACTCCTAAAACAAGTGGGTACAAAATACCTGACTGGATTAGACCAGTCACTCACACCTGTGCAGTAAAGGCCATAATGACTTTTGTTTCACCTGGGCCTCATTATACTATCATTTTAATATCATACATATGCCTGGAAGTTCATTAATATCATTATAACAGACTGAATTTGGGGAAGGAACACGTGCAGTCTAAAGAGATGAGATAGTAGCCTGTTGTCAATTAAGGCTGTCAATCAAGTGGTCCCACTCCCAGAAACAGCCCATTCTAGAGAAAAACGGATAAAAACTGCAAGTCCTGGGAAGTCTGCCCTTTTGACTGCTTCTCCCTTTAGACTGCTTCTCCCTTTTGACCGCGTCTTCCCTTTTGACCCCCTTCCTTCCTTTTCGAGCCTCACCTTGCACGTGGCCCGCTCCATATGCTCCAAACTCCTTGAAATAATTTCTCTTCTAATAATGGGCCATTTAGCCATTCTGCACTGCTCGGGCCTACTTCTACTTCTTTGAAATGTACTATCTCCTCTAATAAGCTAACTTTTCATTGCTTTACTCCGGTATCCCGTTCAATTCTTTGCTCGAGTTACCAAGGACCTGGACTTCGTGCCGAGAAGGACCCACTCTCCGACAACACAGGTGTCAGCCTGGCCCTGGCTCAGGCTGTTGGTAGGATGACACCAGGAATAGGAGGAAACCCTGTCTTCCTGAGATGGCCCTGCCCCCTCCCTCCCTCTCTCTTTATCCCCTCCTTGTACCACTTTGCCCTGCTCTGGAGTCCTCAAAATCTGTTAGAAGCCCTCAGGCCCCATACAGGCAAATGGTCTGTCCTCTGCCCCTGAAATGAGCCTACAACAGGGCACCTGAGAGGCAAAGCATTGCTCAGTGTGGCATAGCAGGTGGCACGAGTCTCTGAACCATAGCTGGGATCCTGGGCTCCTTAGAGGCCTCAACTTTGGACACCCCTGCCCTCCTGTATGTCGCTGATCTGGGCTCAGCTTCCCCTAGCAGTCCCTTCCATTCTCTGCTTTCCAGCTCAGCACAGGGCAGCCTGCTGGGGGAAATCCTGCAGCACTCCGGCCCAACCCACCTGTTGCTTCCTCACTCCAGTTACCTGGGGAATGTGCAAATAGGAGCTGGGTCATCCATCACAGTCAGGGGCTCAGGAATTTGGGGGAGGGGAGCAGCAGCTGTCCCCACTTGTCACTGACCCCATCTGGCACCCCATCTCAGAGGGCCAGGAGAGCTTGGGAAAGAAGGTACAGAAATAGCATCTTTGCCCAGTCCTGCTCCTGCCTTGTTAGTGAACACTCTGGACATGTCAGGTTCCATAAACACAGGGAATCAAGTTCCTGTGTAGAAACACCCCAAAGAGAGCAAACATTTGGACAACCCACGGATCAGAGCAAAGGGACAGCTGCTTCCTCAGCTCTCCATCCTGCTAACTCTGACCCTCACCAGCCTATGAGCTAGCTTCCTACTTCCCACCCTACTAGGAAGGCTAAAGGGCCAGGCTCTGGCTTGTCTCCACTGATAAACTCAGGCCTACTGATGGAGAAGCTAGGAGCCCCTAGGGGCATCCTGAGTGCACATGAGGGGCTGGACCCAGATAACCATGGCAGATATATGGCACCCCAGCCCACCACTGTCCAGCAGAGATCTCTGATGTTGAAACCTCCCCTCCCGACTCACAACTTGGTTTAGAGACTCCTCACCTTCCATAAGGAAGGCCCCACCCAGCGCCTGGGCTCAGTGTACCTCCCAATGAGCGACCAGTTTCTTTCTAAGCCTTTCATTTCTCCACAAAGCCTCTCCCACCCCACCCTTGCTAGACCTCCACATCCCCAGGGCTGCCCAAGCTGGGGTTGGAGTGAGAACTCAACTGACAAACCACCCAGCATCTTCCTCATGAGGAAGCCAATCCCTCAAAGGAGCAGAGATCTCCCTGATCTGACTTCTTTTTCCTTCACAGCCCCTCTCCGGGGCACAAATCAGAGCCTCTGGCCGCCCCAACCTCAACCATGAGGGGTGGGGGCAGGGGTGGGTGTGGGGGGAATTTTCCTCCCTGGATTGGTGTCCTGAGCAGGAGTGGGGAAGGTGGGAAGCCCCCTGGAGGCTTCTGAACTAGGGGATTAGGGCTCTAAAGTCAAGGGACAGAAGAGGTGGGATTTCAGACCTGAAGAAATGAGGCATTAGGCAGGTTGTTGAATCAAGGGTAGAGTCCCCAAGGAAACCTTTTTCCTCCTCACTTCCCTATTCCTCAATCTCTGTCGACCCCTAGTGGCCAACCAAGTATTTGCATTCCAATAGCGGACCCAAGGGCCGGCCGAGTGGCTCAGTTGGTTAAGAGCTCGCTCAAGAGTGTGAGCTGAGCTCTGAGCAACAGCAGTTCGATGCCAGCCCGAGCTGAGCGGCCAACAGGTGGCAGGATGGCTCAGCTAAAATACCAAACAAACAAACAAACAAACAAAAAAACCAAAACCAAACCAAACCAAAACAAAAGCTGACCCAGGACTAAGCCTGGCCCCCAAATGTCCAACAGGATGAGGGGGACACTGCCGGCTTCAGGTGCTGGCCTGGGCTGAACTAAACCAGGAACACCCTCCCTTCTCCTCTCCATCCTCCCTCCAAACACTGGAAATCCAATCTGTCCAGGCTTACCTTCGCACCTGCCTCCTCTGGGCAGCCTTCCTAGACGGCCCTGTTGCAGAGGTTCACTCCCTCCTTTGAGCTCCATATCCTGACTCTACTGCTTGTGATTGTGACTTGGATTTTCATTATTTATGTACATCTTCGTTCTCCCAGTACATACTAACCTCGGGGCAGAAACCACTGACTGCTTCTCCATCTTCCACATCAAGGGCAAGAATAGGGATGGGCATACAGGAGGTGCACAGTAAACGCTAATGGTGATGGTGGTAATGATGGTGAAAAACTGAGTGAACGATCAAAGTAAACAGACTCGTAGATGTAGAGGAAAACCTGAGGGCTGCTAGTTGGGAGGGGGTGGGGATGGGGGGAAGGGGAAGGGATTAGACAGCATAAATAGGCAACTACAATATTGCCACAGGGATATGAAACACAGTTCGGGGAATATAATAATGCTGTAAATATTTTGTGGCGTGTCAGATAGTCACATGTCTTGTTAGGGAGACCACTTCATGGATGGAGTAGGGGCTTGATCACTGCACTGTACACCTGAAGCTGATGTTGTATAGTATTGTATGCCAACTGCAACTGAATATGTGGATGGTCACGGGATGTGGAGTATACTGTGGAGGGGAGTCAGGGGAGTTGTGATAAATATGTAAGATATGGGAGGGGGAGTGGGGTGGCGAACTGGGGGAGGGGGGTTGTCACTTTGGGGGGTAAAGAGTATAACTATTGCATTATGTTGTACACCCGAAACTAATTTTTTAAAAAATGTTTATTTCACAATAAAAGATTATTAAAAAAAAAAAAAGTGTCCGGGATGAAATGATCGGGGCCAAGCAATAAGGTGCAGTCCTCTGTGACTCTGAGCACCCATCTTTACCCACCAATTTGTCTCAATGGATTTGCCTTCTGGACAGTTCATGGATATACTGCACAATGTTTATTTGTTCATCAGTTGATGGACATTTGGGTTGTTTCCACTTTTTGGATAAATGAGTAATGCTGGATGCTTTATTTTCTTGCCATATTGCTCTAGCTAGAGCCTCCAGTTAAATGTTGAATAGAAGTGGGAAGTGCAGACATCCTTGTCTTGTTCCTGAACTTAGAGGAAAAAAAAAGAAACCTCAGTCTTTCACCATTAAGTAAGATGTTAGCTGTGGGGTTTTTGGTAGATGCTTTTTATCTAGTTGAGGAAGTTTCTTTATCATCCTACTTTGTTGACTTTTGGGGGGTTTTATTTATCATGAAAAGATGATGGGTTTTATCAAATGCCTCTTTTGTGCCTATTGAGAAAATCATGCACTTTTTGTCCTTTCTTATTTTGGAATGTTAATAACGTCAAACCTTGTATTCCAGGGATAAATCCCACTTGTTCATAGTGCTTAATCCTTTTTAATTACATGTTACTACCTATGCTTTGGTGTATAGTTTTCTTTTCTTATGGTGTTTTTGTCTAGTTTTGGTATCAGAGTAAGATTTACTTATAGAATGAGTTGAAAAGCATTTTCTCCTTTTATTAGCCAGAGTTCTCCAGAAAAACAGTACCAATAGTAAATGTATATATGAATTGGCTTATTGGCTTCTGCAGAGCCAGGGTCCCAGTTGAAGTCTGGAGGTTTGGAGGCTGCTGTAAAACCAGATAGAGCTGATGTCCCAGTTCAAAGGCCTTCACGCAAGAAGAGCTGAGGTTCTAGTTCTAATGTTGTCAGGCTGGAAAATGCTCTCTTACTTGGGATAAGATCAAGTAAAATTGGAGGATCAGCCCTTTATCTATTTGGGCCTTCAACTGATTGAATGAGGCCCACCCACATTATGGAGGGCAATCTGCTGGATTCAGTCTACAAATGTAAATGTTAAGCCTCATAGACACTCCCAGAGTAATGTTTGACCAAATATCTGGGCACCCCATGGCTCAGTCAAGCTGACACATAAAATTAGCTGTCACAAGTCTATCCTTTGTCAACTTGGTGCCCATGTACAACTTCTTAAACCATACTTAATCTCCAAATAAAAAAAAATATTGGGTTACCAGAAAAGTCATGACGTATGTTTTTCCATTTTTCATTGCAAAAATGCATCATGACTTTTCCAACAACCCAATAATAAGGTCATAATTTGACCAACACAATCCTGCCTACAAGCCAAAGCGCATTGACTCCTTACCCAAAGGAGGGGGTAAAGTCCGTCAGTGATGTTTACTCTTCCCTTTGATATTTCATAACTTAACTAATATGGTGTAAAGTTAACAATACTTAAATACTTATACTCAAATGTCTCTCTGCCTCTCTCTTATAAGAACACTTGTCATTGCATTTAGAACACACCCAGATAACCTAGAATGATCTCCTGATCTCAAGATCATGAATTTAATCACATCTGTAAAAATAGGTCCTTTTTCCAAATGAAATAACCTTCAGAGGTTCCAGGTATTAGGGCATGAGCATATATTTTTGGTGCCACTGTTCAGCCCAGTACAATAGATAAAGGGGTGGAGTGAATGGGATGAGGAGCAAGATGCCGAGAAGATGCTAGAAGGGGCTGTCATGTTGTGTTTGTTTCAGGTACCATCATCACCATCACAAACATTTTTTGAGTGATTACCATGTACCAAGCTCCATGTCAAGCCTTTAATGTACATTATCTCATTAAGGTGGCCCAACCCTCTGAGTTGTTACTATTATCACCCCCATTTACCAATGAGGAAGCTGCCAGGAAATAGTGGCACCTGCTCACTAGCTCTCTGACTTCAGATCCAGTATTTCTAACCACAACCTTTAGCTTTCCCCCCAGACAGGCCTGTGGATGGGGATTCAAGGTGCCACAGTGGTGTCAGAGGCATCCTGATATGACCATTGGGAGTCTGGACTCTGAGGACAAATGGGCTTGGGTTTCAGTTCTGTCTCTGCCCCTTATTACTTGTGTAACTTTCCAGAGCTTCTGTTTCCCATATGATGAACTTAAGAGAACACATTCATTATTTCGTAAGTGCCTACTGTGTGCCAAGAATATAACAATTACCTATCAAGGTGCTGTGCAGATTGGTTGAACTAATGTATTTAAATCCCCTGCCTCATACTATATGCTTAGCATACAGTAGCTATTAGTATTGTTGTGGTTTTGAGAGGATGAGAGAGAGAGAGAGAGAGAGGGAGAAAGAGAGAGAGAGAGAGATGTGACATTTGGAGTGATGCCAAGTGGCATCCCCAAGACCTAGGCTGATCAAACGCCAGTGAGGCCATAGCAGAGGCAGGCAGCGAAAGGTCAGGCTGTGGACAAAGAGGACTCTACCAGCTGGGCCAGAGGCTCTAACCTCAGCCTGAATTTACTTGCGGTGAACACACGAGGGCGAGCGCCCCTCACAACAGGCTGGTTTAGAGAGTTACAGAGAAGGTCCAGGCTCTGGCTGCCTGGTTTCCACCTCTACGGCAGCAGGCCCACACCTTGTGACTGAGGAGACTCAGGAAGGGAGAGGAGGCGGAGAAGATTAACAGGATCTTCTCTGGGCACAGAAAAGAAGATACCCTGTTCAACCCACCAAAAAGAGTAAAAGGGTGGGGGACAGAATAGGCTCATCAGACTTCGGTGTTGAGGCAGAAGGGAAGAGGTCACCATATAGGAGAATGAAATGATCTCTTAGCCTGTGGATCCGGCAAGTAAACAGCATCAGTCTGCTACACACACACACAGGAATTATGAGGGAGGCCCAGATTTGGAGGAGGGAGCCTGAGCAAGGAATGAGAATGTCTAGTCAACGGTATTTGGGGTCATACAGTCTTCCTGCTATGATTATAAAATCAAGACATCAGAACTTCATGTGTCTACGGGTAGCTGCACCAGTTTGGAATCACGCACATTCCCTACATAGGCGTACTTGCTGGCACTGTGGCCTTGGGCAAGTTACGTAAACTCGAGCGTGCCTCATCTTTCACATGGGAATAATAATAATAGTACCACTAGGTAAGAGTTTAGTAAGATACTGGGAATGGGAATGTCTGGCACATTACAAGTGCCTAGAAAATGCTGGTTTTGCAGCTATCTTCAAGGGAGCCTTGAGAACAAGCTTCATCGGGAAACTGTGGACTAGATAGCCTTTAGGAAATTTGCACTCCTGAGACTCCATGGTCAGTCAGTCAGCAAATACCTATGATATTGCAAGGCATCAGTCAGGTCTCAGCTCAATCGCCCCCTCCTCAGAGAACCTTCTCCAAACACCCAGGCTAACAACCTGACAGGAATGCTGTGGGGATTAGCCTACCTAGTACATAGTAGGTACTCAGAACACATTTATTCTCCCCTCTCCCATTCTCCTTGCTATTTCAAAACATGAGGTGTCTGGGGCTGGCAGTTGGTTAAGAGTTCAGTTGGTTAAGAGCTCGCTCAAGAGTGCGAGCTGAGCTCTGAGCAACAGCAGTTCGATGCCCAGCCTGAGCTGAGCTGCTGCTGAGCTGCCAACAGGTGGCAGGATGGCTCAGGTAAAAAAAAAAAAAAAAGAAGTAGCAGCTTATGTATATGAGAGGGAACTAATTACCAGGACAAACAGATGAAAGAGGAGAGGGTCTGGCATGCATAAGGATGGGCAACACTTCTGCTCTTTGATTTTTAATCACGTACATATATAATATTTTTATTTCAAAACTACTTTTTAATCTCTGTAATCATAACCATGTCTACTCCTGGCATTAAATCCTCCCAAGGCCCCCAACGATACAAGTTAAATAATTTTTTTTTATTTTTTTTATTTGCGGGAGTTCGGGGAGCGGAACAATGGGGAACCGGGGAAGGGGAACAGACAGGTTGCTGTCCTTTTTTGTTCTTTTTTTTCCCCGTGATTATCTATATATTCAATTACAGTTGGCATACAATACTATACAACATCAGTTTCAGGTATAGAGTGCAGTGATCAAGCCTCTACTCCATCCATGAAGTGGTCCCCCTAACAAGACATGTGACCATCTGACACTCCACAAAATATTTACAACATTATTATATTCCCTGAACTGTGTTTCATATCCCTGTGGCTATATTGTAGTTACCTATTTATGCTGTCTAATCCCTTCCCCTTCTCCCTCATCCCCATTCCCCTCCCAACTAGCAACCCTGTTTTTCCTCTATATGTATGAGACTGTTTCTGTTTACTTTGCTCATTCATTCAGTTTTTCAGATTCCACATATGAGTGAGATCATATGGTATTTGTCTTTCTCTGACTGACTTATTTCACTTAACATAAGAGTCTCTAGGTCCATCCATATCATTGCAAATGGTACGATTTCCTTCTTCTTTATAACGGAGTAATACTCCATTGTGTAAATGTACCACAGTTTCTTAATCCAGTCATCTACCGATGGGCATTTCAGTTGTTTCCAAGTCTTGGCTATTGTAAATAATGCTGCAATAAACATAGGGTTGCATGTATTTTTTTGAGTTTGCATCTTGGAGTCCTCTGGGTTGATACCCAAGAGTGGAATTGCTGGGTCCTACGGCAGTTCCATTTCCAGTTTTTTTAGATACCGCCACACTGATTTCCATAATGGCTGCACCAATTTGCAGTCCCACCAACAGTGCACCAGGGTTCCCTTTTTTCCACACCCTCACCAGCACTTGTTGTTTGTTGATTTGTTGATGATAGACATTCTGACTGGAGTGAGGTGGTATCTCATTGTGGTTTTTAATTGCATTTCTCTGATGATTAGGAGGTTGAACATTTTTTCATATGCCTGATACAGGTTAAATTATTAATTCTTTACATGTCACTCAAAGCCCTTCAAAACCTGGCCCCAGCCTACATTACCAGCGCCATAACTTCCCTGTTCCTTAAAGTACCTAGGACCCTAGCCACACTAATTTATTTGTGGCATGTTGGGTGCCATGTTTTTCATGTTTCCACGCTTTTGCACATTTTGTTGTCTGTGGTTGGCATTCTCCTCTTCCTCCTCTCCCTAATGAAACCATACTCATATTTCCACACCCCACAAAGATCACCTCCTCCAAGAAGCCTTCCTTATCACCCCACAGGAAAAGTTTTGTCATCTTCCCTCTGTGCTCTCTCAGCATTTTGTACATCTCTGCTACGGTACAGATCACATGGGGTTTCACTTGATGTGTCTGCTTCCCCCGCTGGATTGTGGGTTCCTCGATGGCAGTGACCAGCTTTTATTCATGCTCGAGTTCCCAGGGCTTAGTCCATGCCTTCTTGAGTCAAATGTATTTTTAAAGGGCATTTGAAAAAAAATAACATTTACTAAGAAACCAGGGAAATCAAGAAAGTCTCAGAAAGCTAGTACAAGTGATTATATTATAACATCACCGTAACTATGAAGACAGAAATGTTGATAGTTTGGTAGTTCCTCAAAATTTTAAACACAGAGTTACCATATGACCCATAAGGCCCGTTGCTAGGAATATACCCAAGAGAAATGAAAACATATGTCTACCCAGAAACTGGTACATGAAGGTTCATGGCAGCATTATTCATAATAGCCCCAAATGGAAATAACATAAACGTCCATCAGCTGAAGAATGGATAAACAAAATGTGGTCCATCCCTACGATGAAATATTTTTTGGCCATAAAAAAGAACGAAGTACTGATAATTGCTGCAGCATGGATGAATCTTAAAATCATGGTAAGTGAAGCCAGACACAAAAGGCCACATATTGTATGACTTCATTTTTATGAAATGCTCAGAATAGGTAAATCTATAGAAACAGAAAGTAGATTAATGATTACTTAGGGCTGGAGGTAAGATGGTGGTGAATAGGAGTGACCGCTACTGGGTACAAAGTTTCTTTTTGGGGTGATCAAATGTTCTAAAATTAGATAGTAGGGCCGGCTGAGTGGCACGGTGGTTAAGCGCTGGCCTGGGAAGCCAGCAGCCCCGGTTTGGTCCCACATATGAGGGCCAGTGGCACTGCCCTCAAAAAAAAATAATAAATAAATAAATAAAAAATAAAAAATAAAATTAGATAGTGATGATGGTCACACAACATTGGGAATATGGTTAAAAATATATTGTACACTTTAAAAGGGTGAATTTTATGGTAGTTAAATTATATCTCAATAAAGTGGTTTAAATAAAAGAAAGAAATCTAGAAAAACTCCTGGAAGGAAATGCACCAAAAGTTTGACAAGTGCTTGTTAACTTTGAGTTTTAGGATTTTGTGAGGGTGATTGTTATTCTTTTGTTTTACTGCACAATGCCTTCTATGATGAACATGTTTTATTAAAAACAGACACCTCATTTTTTTTTTTTGGCTGAGCCCTCCTGCCACCTGTTGGCAGCTCAGCAGCAGCTCAGCTCGGGCTGGGCATCGAACTGCTGTTGCTCAGAGCTCAGCTTGCACTCTTGAGCGAGCTCTTAACCAACTGAGTCACTCGGCCGGCCCTTTAAGCTGCTACTTCTTGATCTATCAATTTAAGACAACCTCTCCTGCTCCTATCTTTGCAATATACATGTTATCTTTATATATTGTATGCCTGTCCTTCCATTGCGGAAAGACATCAATTTACATTCGCACTGGCAATACATGGGTTCAAATTTCTCCCTTGCTTTTTTGAATAGCTTTACGCAATATATTATACTTGTACCTGTATTTCTTTTTTTTTTTTTTGAGGGCAGTGTTACTGGCCCTCATATGTGGGACCTGATCCGGGGCCGCTGGCTTCCCAAGCCAGCGCTTAACCACTGCGCCACTCGGCCGGCCCTCTGTACCTGTATTTCTTGTTCTATCAACTGTAGACAGTGTCCTGAGTCTCCATTCTGCGAGGTGAGGATATCAATGGTCCTGCTTCCCCTACTGCTCTCTCTCTTCCACACTCCATTTTCTATCACCTGTATTTTAAATTTTGCATTGTCAGGATTGATGACATTTGCATTCTGCTCTATAAGCGTAATTAAATCTTCCATGCTTTCTCTACACATTGATTCAAAAAGCTGAAAATAAGCAATGATTGCATTAATTATCGTGACTATGTCACTGTGTTCCTTTCTCAGCAAACTACCTTATTATGCCCCCATTTCCCTTTCTTATACAGCTTTTTGTTTTCCTGGAGTTTTTCTTTCTTTTCTTTTTCTAAAAATTAAGATAAAATACATATAACATAAATTTCCCATTTTAAGCATCTTTAAGGTATACAATTTATTGGCAAATAGTACATTCATAATTTTGTGCAAGCATTCCCACTATCTACTTTCAGAGCATTTTCATCTTACCACATGGAAGACCTGCACCGCTCTGGCAACCACTAATCTACTTTCTGTCTGTATGGATTTACCTGTTCTGAATATTTCATATGAATGGAATCAGACAATATATCACCTTTTGTATTTGGCTTCCTTTACTTAGCATAAGGTTTTCAAGGTTCATCCATGTTGTAGCATGTATCAATCAGTGCCTCATTTCTTTTCATGGATGGATAACATTCATTGTATGAATGCACCACACTTTCATTATCCATTTGTCACCTTTCTACTATTGTGAATAGTGCTGCTATAAATATTCATGTACAAGTTTTTGTCTGAACACATGTTTTTAATTCTTTGGAATATATACCTGGGGTGGAATTTCTGGGTCATATGGTAATTCTATGTTTAACTTATTGAAGAACCACAAAATTATTTTCCACCATTTTACATTCTACCAGCAATGTATGAGGGTTGCAATTTCTCCACATCCTCTCCAACACTTGTTAAATTATGGCCAACCTATTAGAAATGAAACAATATCACATTGTGGTTTTTATTTGCACATCCCTAATGACTAATAATATTGACTATCTTTTTGTATACTTATTGACCATTTGTATATCTTCTTTTAGAAATTTCTTTTCAAGTTTTTTGCCCATATTTCATTGGACTGTTTCTCTTTTTCTTGAGTGTAAGAGACCTTTATATATTCTGGATACTAGAGAATTATTATATGTGATTAGCAAGCATATGCTCTACTCTGTGGGCTGTAATTTCGCTCTCTTGACAGTGTCCTTCACTGTACTAAAGTTTTACATTTTGATGAAGTGCAATTTATCTTTTTCTTTTATTGCTTGTACGTTTAGTGTCATATCTAAAAATCCATTGCCAAATACAAGGTCGTAAATCTTTACCTCAAAGTATTTTTCTAAGAGTTTTATAGTTTTAGTGCCTATTTGTGTTTTTGATCTATTTTTTTTAGTTAATTTTTGTATATGGAATCAGGTAAGGTCTAACTTCATTCTTTTGCATGTAGATATCTACCTATCCTAACATCATATTTTGAAGACTATTTTTTCTTCATTGAGTGATCTTTGTACTCTTATCACAATTGGCCATAGGTGCATGGGTTTATTTCTGGAATTTCTATTTTATTCTATTCTCCTATATGTCTGTATTTATGCCACTACCACATTGTTGTGATTACTAGCGTTTTGAGTAACTTTTCAAATGTTGCATCATTGAGTATGACATTAGTTGAGGGGTTTTCATCAATGCTCTTTATCATGTTGAGGAATCTCTCTTCTGTTCCTAGTTTGTTAAGGTATTTTTTTTAAATTATGAAAAGGGGTTGGATTTTGCCTAACTATTTTTCAGCATCAATTGAGATGATCATGTGGATTTTTCCTTCATTCTATTAATATGATGTGTTTTATTGATTGATTTTTATATATTGAAAGATCTTTGCATTCCTGGGATAAATCACCCTTGGTCCTGGTATATAATACTTTTAATATATTGCTGAATGTGGTTTTCTTGTATTGTGTTGAGAATTTTTGCATCTATACTTAGAAGTGATGTTGATCTGTGGTTTTCTTTTAATGTGATTTATTTGTCTATCTTTAGTAACAGGGTAATGCTGGCCTCATAAAATGAGTTAGGAAGTGATTTTTCATTTTCTTTGAGAAGACTTTGGGAAGAATTGATGTCAATTAATTTTTAGATGTTTGACAGAATTAATCAGTGAAGCCATTTGGTTATGAGCTTTTTTTTTCCCTTGGGTTATTTTTATTACTGATTCAATCTTTTTACTTGTTATTGTTCTATTCAGATTTTCAATAAACATATAACAATTATGAACACATATGCATCCAACAACAGCTACCCAAATACCTGGGATGCCAAAAATATGTATACACATGACTTGTATTCATCCTTTGTTATTGGTATATATTGAATATTACAATTTTAATACAGTTTTTCCTTTCTTAAAATGCGTATACATTTTTTGGCACTCTATGTATATGAAGAAAAAAATGACATAAAAGGAGGAATAAAAAAATTCTACAATAATAGTTGGAGACTCCAATATACCACTTTTAATAATGAAGTGAACAACCAGATAGAAGATAAATAATGAGAGAGAGGACATCAACAATACTATAAACCAACCCGACCTAACACACGTATGCAGAATCTTCTACCCAACAACAGAAGAATGCACATGTTTTTTTAAGTGCAGATGAAGCATTCTCTGCAATAGACCATATGTTAGGCCAGAAGGCAAGTCTCAATAAATTCAAAAAGATTGAAATCATACAAAAAATAGTCTCTGAACACAATGAAATGGAAGTAGAAATCAATAACAGAAGGAGAATTGGAAAATTCCAAATATATGGGAAGTACACAACAGACTTTAAACAACAAATTAGTAAGAGAGAAACCATAGGGCAAATGAGAAAATACTTTGAGATAAATGAAAATGTAAATCAACAGAACAAAGGTCACAAATAAAATAAAGCAATGCTCAGAGGGAATTTTATAGCTGTGAATGTTACAAACTTAAAAAAAGAAAGAATTGATACCAAATCTTTATAAACTCTTTAAAAAAAAATAGAAGAAGCAATACATCCCCACTCATTCTTTGAAGCGATTCTTACTCTGATATCAAAACCAGACAAAGACATCACAAGAAAGCAAACTACAGACTAATATCTTATATGAATATAGATGCAAAACTCAACAAAACACTAGAAAACAGACCTCTATAAAACATTCTACTCAACAACAACAGAATGTACATTCTTCCCAAGAGCATATGGCACACTCTCTAGGATAGATCATTTGCTAGACCATAAAACAAAGCATTAGCAAACCAAATTCAACAATATATAAATAATTTATACACCATAACCAAATGAGATTTAGCACAGAAAAGCAAGGATGGTTTAGCATCTGAAACTCAATTAATATAACATATCAACAGAATAAGAAACAAAAATCACAGTCATCTCAAAAGACATAGAAAGCATTGACAAAATCCAACACGCTTTCCTGATGTATACACTCCGCAAACTAGGAATAGAAAAGAACTTTCTCAACTATATAAAAGTCATCTAAGAAATGCCTACAACTAAAATCCATAAAATCAGGAGCAATACAAGGATGTCTGTTCTTGCCCTTTCTTTTCAACATGGTACTAAAGGTTCTACCTGGAGCAATTAAGCGCAAAAAAGCAATAAGAGGCATCCCTATTGGAAAGAAGAAGTAAAATCATCTTTATTTACAGATTACAAGATCCTGTATATAGACAATCCTAAGAAATCCACTAAATACCTATCAGAACAAATAAACAAGTTCAGTAAGGTTGCAGGGAAGATCAATAAAATTTTTTAAAAGTTGTATTTCAGGCTGGCCAAGTGGTGCGTTGGTTAAGAGTTGGCTTGGGATGCCAGCTCTGAGTAGAAGGGCCCTGGTTCAAATCCCACATGAGGGCCAGTGATGCTGCGCCCTCTACAGCTAAGATGGTGAATAACAGCTCCACCTGGAGTGGCTGGTGACGGCATAGGCTGCAGTGGGGCTGCAGTGGGCTGCCGTAAGCTACCATGAGTGGCAGGAAGCTGGCGTGAGCTTCCATGAGTGGCCATCCAATGTCTGGTGACCTATCTGCCTCTCTGGAAGAGCACAATGGTCACAATACCAACTTGGACACTGAAGCGACGTCCTCCACAACTAGGCTGAAGAACGTAAGGACAGCAACTTGTCTGTTCCCCTTCCCAGATTCCTCAACGCTGTTCCCTTTCCCAGTTCCACCAAAAAATATTAAAAAAAAAAAAGCTTCTATGTTTTAAAGGACACTTTAAAACATGGAAAAACAATCTCCAGGATGGGAGAAATATTTGCAAATCACAGGGGACTTGTATCTAGGAAATATAAACTCTCAAAGTTAATAACCAAGAGACAACCTAATGTAAAAAAATGGGTAAAGTACCTGAATAGACATCTCCCCAAAGAAGACATACAAATGGCCAATAAGCACATAAAAAGGTTCGGAAGATCATTAGTCAACGAGGGAATGGATATCAAAACCACAATGAGCTACCACCTCACATCTACTATGATGGCTATAGTAAAAAAGTCAGATATAGGGCTGGCCGAGTGGCGCAGTGGTTAAGCCATGGCTTGGGAAGCCAGCGGCCCCGGTTCGGGTCCCACATAGGAGGGCCAGTGACACTGCCCTCAAAAAAAAAGTCAGCTATAATAACATGCATTGAGAAGGATGTGGAGAAATCAGAACCTTCATACACTGCTGGAGGGAATGTAAAAGTGTATAGCACTTTGGAAAAGAATTTGGCAGTTCTTCACATGGCTAAACATAGAGTTACCATATGACCTGGCAATTTCAATCCTAGATATACACCCAAAACAAATGAAAACCGGTTTCTGGTCAAGATGGCAGAGTAGGTAAATGCTGTGCTAGCTTCTTCCCACAACCACCTCAAAATTACAACTAAACTACAGAACAACCATCACTGAGAACCACCTGAAGACTAGCTGAACAGAAGTCTTATAGTGAAGGATATGTGGAGGCTGGTAGGAGGGGCAGAGACATGAATTGGGCTGATTCCACACCCATGTGTGGCAGCTAAAATTCAAGAGGGACACTTTGGCTGCAGAGGCCTCCCCTGAGGAATGAGGGGTCCCAGGCCCACACTGGGCTCCCCAGCCCAGGGTTCCAGGGCTGGAAAGAAAGTCCCCACAACTTCTGGCTGTGAAAACCAACCCTATCAACTGATGAACAGATAAATTAAATGTGATATATCCATACAGTAAAAATGTATTCTACAATAAAAAGAAGTACTGACACAGACTACAACATGGATGCACCTTGAAAACATTATGTTAAATGAAAGAAGCCAGTCACACAAAACCATGTGTTGTATGATCGCAATTATACGAAATGTCCATAAATAGGCAAATCCACAGACACAGAAAGTTGATTAGTGGTTGCCAGGAGTCAGAGAGATGGGGGAAGGGTAAATGACTGCTAATATAGGTACCTGATTTCTTTTTGAGGTAACAAAAATTTTCTAAAGCCGACTGTGGTCATGGTTGCACATATACTAAAAACCATTGAATTGTATAATTTAAATGGATGAATTGTATCGTATGCGAATTGCATCTCAATAAAGTTGTCCTTTTTTTCAAAATTTTCAGTTAGACCATTAAAACAAAGGAGCTATAATCCACTCAGACCAGCTCAATTAGCAGAGATTTCATGTACAGAGCAGTAGGGAAAGAAATATAGGACTTAAAGCGACAGAATTTTGGGATGATCTGACCTCATGGAGGCTGGATCTGGACCTTAAGCTACTCTAGAGCCCTTAGCAGCAGGAGTTTGAACATTCACTCTTAGCCTCTCTTCATTCTTTCAGATTTTACTTCCAGCACCAGCTGCTTGATTTTCTCTAGTTCCCAATTTACAGAATTTGGGACAGGCTTTGCCACAGAATCCCCTTTGCCACAGAATTTCCCGCCAGACCACCTTTAAGGCACCAACAAGTGAACTGCCTTTTGGTCAGACAGCCAACTTGATCCAAATAGTCATGCCCACCCTTACCCCACCTCACCAAATTCAGTTAATTACTTCCTGTTCTCTCTCTTGCTCCCACAGAACTCTGAGCCTCTCTCTATTATAGCCCTGAGCCTGTTGGATTCTGGCCAGTAAGTATACATTTCTCTTCCAGAAACCTGGCCTAATTCTTCTTTGCTCTCCCCAGGGCATCTGGCACAGCAAGGCCCAATACGTACTAAGTAAAACTGCATTCAACAAGAATGATAATAGCATTTATCAAGTGTTTACAATGTGGCAGGAGCTGAGCCCTTTTCATGCATTAACTCACTTAATCCTCACATCAACCCTATAGCATAAATACAATTATTATCCCCATAATACTGATGAGGAAACTCATTTTAGAGAAGTTAAGTGGCTGGCTAAAGATCACACAGCTATTAAGTGGCAGAGCTAGGAAGACTGGCTCTTGAGAATTTGCAAGTTACACGAAACTGGAGGACCAGCAGGTACTTAGGATGACAGGGAAGCAAGCTTCAGAGTTCTCTACAGGCTGGAATGATGAGTTGAAATTGATACGGTGAAATATAGCACCAAATGTAATGGGTAACTAGCCACACCCCTCACTCCCAATCCAATTGCACAAGTCTAGGAATAGAGGAGGTGGAGCTTAGCAGCCTCAAATTTCAAAGCCCCTTTGAACTTTCTGCTTTCTCCTCATCCCCTTTAATCAACCATTTGTCAACTGAGGTTGCAGTCACTCCCATATTTTCCCCACCCATGCCCTCCTCTCCATTCTCATGGACTCTGCCCTTGTCGCAGACACAAGCATCCCTTCCCTAGAGCACAGCACATCTCCTACGTGGCCTTGCTTCCATCCACCTCTTTCTCCTCTACGATGATTCTAAAGCCCTACTTGGCACACTTCCCCTTCAAGACTCCCTATCTCTCCCTGTGCGTTTAGTGCAATGTTGGGTGTGATGAATGCTTTGTAGATGCCCAGGGCCTACCTAAGAGACAAGGTTTTGATGACTTCACTGGCCACAGTAGGTGAGTGAGGAGAAAGGCCTGCAGCCCCCATGTCCCTGTGTCCCTGGCCTACCACGACCCCGGGTCCCTCTCTGTTACCAGCTGATGAAGCCGTATCCTTCCCCTCCTTGCCCTGCGTCACCAGTACTTCTGTCTGACAGATACAGACCCATCCGATCACTGATTAACTGAAAGCATCCAGAGGGTCATCCAAGGCCCAGACACATGGGGATGGCTAGTGGAGCTAGGTTGTTTCCACATCTCCGAAGACTGTGCTAGCGTGGCATCCACTGGGGGCCTTTAGACATCATGTTCATCCTTCAGTTTCCTGTAAAGGAGGTAGGGCAGGGGCTTTACAATTCCAATGGGGAAACTAAGGCTCAGAGAGGGAAGACCAACTGCCCAGAGTCAGCGAGGCTGCGCATAGAATTCCAAGTCCAACACACACACACACACACACACACACACACACACACACACACATCTGGAGCGCCATGTGGATACATCCGCAGCAGTATCTCTCACACTCATTCTTGCTGCCCTTAGAGGTGCATGGCCTGAAACAGCAGATGTGCTCTGCATTGGCTAATCGCTTGTTAGTCACACCAGCAGACTGCCACTCACAGCTGACAGGAAATAGGGTGCGGCCTGACTCAGTAGCCACCAAGAAGCAGTTCTGGACTGAGGGCTGATGCACTGTGTGTCTATATGGTGTGGGCGGGGGGCTGGAGGGGGAAATGGGAAGAGATGGGGCTGCAGGAGCTGCCGGTTAGGCCCCGCCCCTTCTCTCTAAAATGCCCCTCCCAGGAGAGGGCACCCACCTGCGGGTCCATGAGCTCCCTACTTATCAGTGAAGCATACACCCTTGTGGCAACTTCTTATCTCCCTTCCCACCTTAATTTTTCTTCGTAGATTTATAATTGCCTGATAGCCTATAACTTTATTGATTTTATTTATTGCCTATCTCCCTTCACTAGAATGTGAGCTCCATGAAGAAAGGGATTTTCATATGTTTTTGTCTCACTGCTGTGTTTCTCAGTGTCTAGAACAGTTCCTGGCACATTGTGGGTACTCACTAAATATTTATGGAATGAATGAGTTCTCACAGCCCAAATCTCCCTTTGCCAGCTACCCAGACTGCACAACACCACGGCATCCTGCCAGCCTACAGTGTGGAATGGACAGGGGGTTAACAGAGAAGTGCCTGGTCCATCGGAAGGGCTAATGCTGGTATCTTTCCTTCACATCTTCATGTCATGACATGCACCCCACCCTCACCCAACCCCTCGCAGCCAGGACAGGCTTCCCCTTTGCTCAGCTCGCCTAGTTCTTTCCAGCAGAAACTTCATGTTCCAGCGGACACTCTGCTCCATGACCTCAAACTCTTTCCCCCTCCTAGCCGGTTTCTTTGACATCCCCATCTCCTGCCTCAGTCTGGGTAGGGAGTCAAGCTGATAAACGTTGGCTTACTGTGTACAGGGTACCAGGCTCTTTCCAGGGTGTTCATTCAATACACAATTGTCAAGCACCTACGAGATGCCATACAAGCAAAAAAAGACATGGTCCCTGTCCTCAAGGAGCTCCCAATCGAGGGAGGGAGTCTAGAATGTAATCAGATAAATGCTAGTTGTTCAGTGTGATCAGCTCTGTGACAAAGAGATGCCCAGGAATTGTGGGAGCCCATAAGAGGAACCCTCAATGCAGACTGGCTCCCAGGAGAGGTTCTGTAAGCTGAGGCTCGGACGGTGAAGAGTTTCCCAAGTGATGAGGTAGGAAGAAGGAAGATGTTTCAGGCCAAGGAAGCAGGGTGTGCCAGAGTCTAGACATACGCAGAAGTCATTTGTGAGACGAGTGTTGCCATCTACACAGGGAGCGGAAAGATGAGGTTGGGGCAGAAGACAGGTGTGAGAATGCATGGCCTTGTAGGCCGTGGTGAGGAGTCTGGGATGTATCCGAAGAGCAATGGGAACCACTGAAGAGTATGTCAGGGTGTGGAGGGGCAAGAGGGAACTCGGGGGAACAGGTAGGGGGAGCTCTGCTATTCCAGGTGACTGGTGGAAGATTGTGGTGTCCTGGGGGTGGCAGTGTGCACTTAGAGGAGGGGATAAACTCAAAGTGGAGCGGTAGGAAGGAGTGCAAAACCACTGGAATGGGTGCCCCATAGCTCTTCAGTTCAGTTCCATCTCAACTGAGTATCCCTAAGTATATCTGAGTGCAATTCCATATTTCTAATTAATGCATTATTCTCTGTCCTGTAGGTCACTAGAACCTAGAGGGGCTAGAACCTGCTACTCCTGTACCCCAGGTTGGTGCTCAAGGGCATACAGTGGATTCTTCCTAGAGCAAAGGGGGCTGCTTGCAATATTAAGCAAACGGAGAGGCTGGCCAGTCCCCATGCAGACATAAAGAGGAGCTATGAAATAGCAGAGAGTCTCTGTTCAGCTGATTCTGGCTTTCCTGCTTCAAGATAGGGGTTGTACTAGGCTGACCTTTGTCCCTGATGCATTCTCCTTGAGGTGAATATCACCTAGCAAGTGATAGGTAAGCTATTGGGACCAGCCCGTGAGAGGAGAATGGAGAAAGGTCTTCTATTCCAACAGTATCCTATTCGAGCAGAGTGGGTGCCTTATCGGCCAGTTCAGAGATCATGTGGGAAAACACCCTCGTGTAAACAGTGGCTGCTGATAGCTGGGAACACAGTGGAGAGCAATAAAGATGAATTATCCACAAGGACCAGGGTCCATCTTTCCCAGATCCTCCCTGTGGAGAAGGAAGGCATCATGACTGGGCTGGGGGACCCTCTGGGGCCTCCAATCCACTTGGTGGCATCCTTGAGACCTGGAATCTGTCCCAGGGGTAATCCAACTGTCACAGAATCCCCCATAATTGTTACCCAGGGGCAGGAGCCATGAAGTCAAATCTCTCCTCCCCTACTTACTAGCTGTGTGATCTCGGGCCTATTACTTAACCTCGTTGAGCCCCCTTTGCCAATTCTGTAAAATAGTGGTAATTAGTATCCCCCTCACTATATTGTGGGATGCTCAAAGAAGAATTTAACATGAAAGAACTCTACGAAGTGTAAGCTACCGCACAAGTGGGCAGAAGTTTTATTGCCAGGAATGTTTCCTTCTATCCGACCAGCAGTGCCACCTCTACCATGGACACTTCCTGCTGTAGTTTCAGCACAGGCCCTCTTGTTAGCCCTCTTCTTCTAGGTGGGACGAGGTGTCCCCTGAACACTACAATTGCTTTTATGAATCTTGTGGAATCCCTGTCTCACCACATCTCTCAGATGGTACTTCATTTGTGTCATCCCAAGGGCCCATAAGGTGCAAATCTGTTTTGATCTGTCACATGTGAGCTTCGTTTGCCCCCAGCCTCTGCTACATACAATCCCGCCTGGAAGTGGGGAGACTGTGACCACCATGGGAAGCACAGAAAATGGAGAGGCCAGGAGCCAATTTTCATGAGTCTGGGAAGAATATACACAATGGATTGACAGAGGAAGACAACAGGGAGCCTCTTTCAGAAAGGACATAAGAGGAGGAAAGGAGATGGAGCGACCGAGGGAAATGGGCAGAGGGTTCTGAGCCCAGGAAGGACGTTCAGGGAGGCGTCTTTGAGGGTAGACCAATGGCAGTACACAGCAGAGGACGGTATAGGGCTGTGGGGATGATAGGATTTCCAAGCAGCTCAAGAGGAAAGTTGCTTCATTCCTCCCCTCCACGACTATATCAGTGACAGCAGAAACTGGTGCTTTGCACGGTACCAATGTCACCAGACAAGGAGGCAAGAATCCCACATCTGAGTACCACCCCGACTATGGATGCACATGGGGCAGGAAGAGGGAAGGTATCTGTCAACAGGCTCCAGCTCTGCTCTTGCAACCAGTGCCAGGACCTCCGCCAATGCAGACACTTGGAGCCAGGTAGCACTCAGCAGGGATGCTGCTCAGAAGTCCCCAGCACAAAATCAGGGTGGAACCAGAAGACACTAAAGTGTCCCTCATCCTTAAGTGTCTGTGTTGCTGCTTCATCCAACCAAGTATGAGGAGAAGGTTTTCCAGGTGGGAGATAATAGTAATAAATCTAACATTGATTGACTATATTATTATGTGTCCCAAACTGTTCTGAGCCCCTTATATTTTGACCTATTAATTCCTTATATTCATACAGGGTTGGGACTTTGATGACCCCAGTTTTACAAATGAGGAAGCTGAGGTACAGAGAGGTTAAGTAACTTGCTGGTGATTCCTGTTTTAGGCAGCACAGGCCAGGTTATGCTACAATAATAAACATCACCTAAATCGCAGCGAGTTTACTCTCACTCATCTTCTATATCTTTCATGGGTCAGCAGGAGACCTCTGTGACCCAGGTTGGGGGACCAGCCACCATCTTATGACAATGACACCACCATCTCACCATGGCTTTCCACCATCATCAAAACTGTGCAAGAGAAAGGGGGAAAGTTGAGGACCTGCAATTAAATGCGTAGGTCCAGATGTGAGTCCTATCACTTCTGCTCTCACTTCTTGGGCCAGAACTAGTCACATGGCCACATCTCGTAGCTTCAAAATACTGGAGACATATAATCCTCTGTATACCTGGAAGCCCAGAGAGCCTGATATTGATGAACGTTGGCTGTGCCTATCGCAACCACACAGCAGGCGAAGACTCAACCCCAGGCTGCTGGGTTCCCAGCCTCCACTCATTATCACTTTAACTGCTCTCTTCCTGTGCCCCCCAAAAGGAATGACCGACACAGCCTCCTGTGAGATAGCTAGCAATTGGCATGGCTTGGGGAGATTGGAGGTGGCAGTGGGAGATTGGGGCCTTTCCCTGCCTACTTAGTGTCTTTCCTGTGACTCTTGCTACATAAGCTTCTGGCCCTGCCCCTGTCACTAGCTCAGGCTCACATAAATACTTTTCTGGTGAGTTTTGAGTGCTATGGAAACAGAAAAGCCAGAGGGCAATTAGAAATCCTTGGTCCTGGTGAGCAGAGAACATTAGCAGTTCAACCTGATGCCTGACGCTCCTCCCACAGCCTACCAAGGTGATGTCAGGAGACTGTGGGAGGGCCGGTGTGAAGGAGTCTGAGATGATATCATCCTGGACTGCAGCAGGAAAGAAGAAAGTGAGATGCTGAGGTTAGATTCCTGATGATGAAGTTAGATTCCTGATGATAAAGGTAATGGTTTCTTTATGCCTGTCTCTCCACTCATTGAGGGAGAAACTGTCAAATTCATCTCCATATCCTCAACGCCCAGCAGAGGCTTGCCACAGAGCAGGCACTCCACAAATATTTGGGGAAGGGAACACAAGAAGTAGATATTTAAGAATAAGGTGAGGATAGCCAGGCTGGCTTATGTCCCTTCCAGGTTAAAGAATCCCCCACTAAGGGTTCCTATACCATGCTCGGTTGCTTGATGAAAGGCAGAGCTGGGCTCAGGTCTGGAGAAGTTTGACAGGCTACTACTGTTCCCATGGGAACCATACAGCTGGTTTCCAACATAGGGCCTCACCCCTCCTTCCAAATGGAGCCCACAGTCCCTGGCCCTTGGGTACCTGGTAGGGATTAGGAAGGAACAAACTTGCAGGATGGCTCCATCTCTTTTCGGTGGTCATTTCAGTCTCCTTCCAATTTAAGCACTATAACCCCTTACCCATCCTAAGGCCTGAGCTTGTAGTAGCCCCTGTATCTGGAACATTCTAGATTTTGGTCTCATTTTAGCGTCTTTTCCTCATAAAGGATTTCCTTGACACTTCCCTTTGTCTTTCCAATCTCAATTCATTTTCCTTGCTATATATTCTAAAGCCTCTCTCTCCTTTTTTCCAGAGCATTGATCACACTTTGTAATTCAGGGTCCATTAGGGGAATGGTTTGTTTTATGTCTCTCCCCCAATAGACTATAGTTTCATGAGGCCAGAAACAGTGGTTTTTGACTGTTATAGCCCCAGTATGTAGCACAATGCCTGACACATAGTAGGCACAATAAACGTTTGTTAAATAAATGGATAAAATTACGCGTGCATGAATGTTCTCTAAATTCTTTGTTGTTTCCATTAACACATGCTTCCTTTGGTGCTTAGTATGGTGCCTGGTGCATAGGTGAAGTTAGATGGAAGTTTTCTCCTCCTTCCCCCACTTATTCCTTCCTTCCCTCACTGGCTCACTCCCTGGGAAACTCCTGCGTAGATATGTATCTTCTAGTGAGAACTTCAGACACTAAGACTCCAGATGAGTCAGCAAGAAACAACAAGGGAAAGGACGCCAAAAAGGCAGTCAAAAGATGCATGGCATGGTGGGTAGAACACTGAGTAACAGCATCAACTAGGGGTGGAGGGCACAACTCTGGCACTTAATAGCTATGTAACCATGGAAAATTGACCTTACTTCTCTGGCCCTCAGTTTCCTCATCTGCCAAATGGGGAAGTTACAGGACCTTTGTGTAGGGATATTATGAGGATTTGATGAGATAACACACATAGAGCTCTTCAATTAGTATCCAGCTCATAGTAGATATCTCCATAAATAGCAATCAGTACTACTATTTAATACAAGGGGAAAAGATCAAGTTGGGAAGGTGGATTGGGGCCAGGTCATAGATAATCATGGATTCCCACTGGCTAAATTTGGACATTCTCCTGTAGGTAACCGTTGATGGTTCTTGAGTCAAGTAGCATCTTGGGCCAGAGCTGTGTTCTGGGAAGATCAGATTGGCAGTTATAATACAGACTCTCCTAGAGAGAACTGAGAATTCTTGCATTTTCCTGATGTCCAAAGGTACAATTAGTACTTTGGGTATTTGGTGGGGAGGAAGCAGTCATAGCCGGAGTATGTGAAACCTCTGCTCTGGGACTTGATCTCATGGGAATGTGACAGCTTATGAGTGGAGGCTCCTTGGCAGTCTGCACCCTAATCCTACCTCTCCCTCCCTGATAATCAGACATTTAGGGAGGCTCATCCCTGGGAGACAGATCACTAGAAATGTCATGATGTTTGGTTGTATGAAGTTGCAAGCAATGACTTAGTCCACTTAGCTCAGGCTACCACCATTCCTTACCTGGATGGCAATACCAGCCTCTTTGTCCCTGTCATTTGCCAGTTTCGGCTCAGGTCTTGTCTCTGGCCTTTCCCCCATTCTGTTCTGTGTTAATCATGTCCTGTGAGAAGAGGAAGGCAGCCTGTCTGGGAGACGGATGGGGTCTGGTGCTGGTCAGTGGGGGTTGAGAGGCAGGAGACAGGAGGGCCGTGGTCTCCAGGCTGAAGCGAGGTGTTGGTCCAAACAGTTCCCCGGGCCAGGCCTTCTAAACAGACCACCCCTATCACAGGGCTGGTGGTATGTGTTCTGCCTTTATTCCGGCCAGGTCTGGTCAGGTTACCTGATTGCTAGAGCTCAAATATCTTCACACAAAACCCTTCCACAGCCTCTCTTCTCCCACCCACAGGCCAAGCTGGTTCTGCAGCTGGAGGTGGCTGGCCTGGTACAGGTCACTGTCTCTCACCTCACCCGTCTCTCCCCAACATGCACATGCACACACATACGCCCTGTCACCCCTGTTGGCAGGGCTGACCACATATGTGACTCAGCCCGGGGAGAGAGCTGCAGAGGGTGGTCAGTGTTCCTTCGGCCCCAGCAGCTCCTGGACAAGTGGTTCAATCAGTGCCCACATTTTTTTTAAATTAAATCTTATTGGGGTGACATTGGTTATTACAGTTACATAGGTTTCACGTGTACAATTCTGTAATCCATCATCTATATATCACATTGTGTGTCACCACCCAGAGTCAGCTCTCCTTCCATCACCATGTATTTGACGCCTTTTACCCTCATCTACCATCCCCCTCCCCCCTTACCCTCTGGTAACTAGTAATCTATTGTCTGTGTGCCCATATTTGGAAGGGCCGTAAGTACCTCTGCCCTGACTCTGTGACTGGTGTGACCACCACACAGCCGGGTGCCAGTAGAGGTTGGGTCACCACCTGGACACCCCATGACCCAGAGTCACACAACCAATTAATGAGAAGGGGACAGGATGTGTTAGGCACTCCTGTATGTCTTTGTGCCTGGCTTGTTTGTCGGTGCCACAGTGTGGGCACCTGCCGTGTGTCTCCATGCATGACCATGAGCAGCACATCTTAACCCAGGACAATTTGAGGGCCATTGTGCTGGAGACATTGGACATGCTATGCCCAGATGGCTGTGTCACCTCAGCAAAGCAGCACCTTTTTATTGTCAGGTAATGAACGGGGCTCCTCTGACACTCCTGACCTCCCTCACTCCTCCATCAGTCTCCATCAGGGCTGAGGGCGCCGAAACAGGTCAAGTGGTGAGGTGAACATGTCCTTTCCAAACAGTATGCCATAATAGTCTTTTTTTTAAGCTGAAAGTTTAATGGCTTAATTTTAGGCCTTGTAAAATTATCTCTGTGTCCATTCCAACCCATTAAAGCATCAGAACAAAATGTTCCTGGTGTCCAAATGGATGCATCAAAGCAGCCATATCAAAATGTCATGCAGCTGTGTGCGTGCGCGCACACGCACGCCCATGCACCTTTCAGCAAGCACACAGGGTCACCGGCTATCTGTTCCTTTTTATGAACATTTAGGCCAGCCCAGGTGCCTGTAGGCCCGGGGGCCTTGTTCAGCATACACAGTATGTGTCCATGTGGGGAAGGTGCCCATCAGCATTGCTCACAGAAATAGCCTGTCAGAGTGTTTCCACCTGTGTGTGACCGTGGCTCCACACTTGGCCAGGATGAGGAAGTGAGGCTGATCCACGGGGAGATGAGCTGCTATTTGCATCTCCCTTCTCACTGTTTCACATCTGCCATCAGTCCAGATAGCTTTCCTAACCATGTCCCTCCAGGACCACCCAGGCTGCAAATGTCATTAGGGAGAAATGGACTTGAGAGCTGTGGGCCTTGTGGGACCCCAGCCTTTCAAGCTTTCGGGGTGGAGAGAGACCAGCAGCCTGGCATCCTTTGTAGTCTGGAGGGGCTGGGCAGGCTTCAGGGTGCATGGATTAGGCACAATTCAAAGATGATCCAGGCTCCAAGGCCACAACCTCTGCCCACTGCACCTTTGCTCGGGCGCTCAGTTCTCTTGCCTGCACAATTGAAGAAGTCTCTGTCCCACACAGCATCCAGAGTGAGCCTTCTAAAACACAGGTCCGACCTCATCAGTGCCAGCTTGAAACCCTCTGCTGGTTCCCTAGTGTCTATGGCAGCATTTCCCAAACTATGTGGCCTAGGGTGGTCAGTGGGATCTGGTGGCAAGAGGGGTTCCACAGGCCTAACACATTAGGAGACTGCCTCGCTGAACAAAGCAAACAGGGGTCTTTATTGCCGGACCGATCAACACCTGGATACGCTAAAGTCAACCTCCTTTACCACATTTTTCTCATGCAACATAGTATTCAGCTGAACCCATTTTGGGAAACACTGGACCAAGGTGGTATATATCTCAACCTTGGCGCTTACATGCACCTCCAGCGCCCATCTCTTTACTTATGGTGTTCCCTTAGCTGGAATGCCTTTCTTGGCCCTTCCCATCGCCTTTCTAATTCCTACTCACCTTTCAAGACTTTTCAACTGTGTCTCCTCCAGGAAGCCTACCCTGGCTTCCCCCACCCAGTACCCATCATTCCTCACTCTTCAGGCTGTGCCTATCTCTGATTTGTCAGCTATCATGTATTGAAATGATTTCCACATTTGCTGCCTGTATGGGATTCTGAGCTCTTTATAGGTAGGGTCTGGGCCTTATTCAACTCTGGGCACAGAGCCCTGCACAGGGCCTGTCAGTTCTCAGTGAATGCTGGATGCAGAGAAGGGACAGAAAGAGCAGCAGAGCAAAGATGGAGAGAGTTTAACAAAGAGAGGGATAGAAAGAGGGAATGAGAGAGCAAAAGCAAGTACATGGAGACTTGTCAAGAAGCCCTCTGAATGCGCCAAGCTCTATGTGTCAAGCTAATGGACTTGAAGTTGAACAGCTGTAGATTACATAAGGCTCTGCAGCTGCAGTAGGAACGGCCAATCGTTCTTGGCTTATTGGCATCCGGTGAGGCTGCAGCCCACCCACAGCAGCACATTGGGCCAATCCAGCCTGCTAATTCAGCAGTACTCACTAATTTGATTTTAAAATGTCTGCTAAAAAGCTCAGGTGGGCCCTCCCCAGCTCAGCTGGACCCCATTGGGCCCTCAGGCAGCATGAGGCAGTGTCAGGTTCTGCTCCCATGGGCATGAACTGGGAGGAAAGGCCTGAGTACTCACCCATGTCCACAGGAGGGCGCTGGTGTCCTACCTGCACCGGGATGATGGATGATGCACCTCTGCTCTCTGGGTCCATTTCTCTCTCCTTCCCTCTAAGGCTCAGACTTAGGAAGTGGAGAAAAGAAAGAAGCTAGGAAGGAAGGCCAAAGTTAGGAATCTAATTGCACTTCCCAGAACCTGGCATAAAATACTTGCTGAATATATGAGTTTGTAGGCTGGAGCGCAACTCAAGGGGTGCCTTCAGCCTCACTTGTTCCAAAAGAGTGGCTCTTTGAGCCAGCCTCAGACCCGGAGTTTCCACCACTGCAGGGTCATGTTTGGGGTCACCAGGGGACCCCTTTGAAATATCAACATGTTACCAGGAAGGAGAAACCAGTGTTTGATCACTTCATGTGTGCCTACCAATTTGCCCTATTGTCTGTTCATTGAACAAACACTGGGCATCCAGGAAGTGCCCTGTATCAGGTGGGCACAATCCCTGCCCCATGTTGGAGATGCTCTCACCTGGGCACCAGCCAGAATGAAGAGGGGTAGGGTTTCCCAGCTTGATTTGAAAGGTTTCACTGGTAATTCACTCAGCGTTTACTCACTGAGTATACTAGGCACTGCCCTGATGCCAGAGATATAGCAGAAACCAACCCTATTAAAAATCCCTGCCCTTCTGGGACTGCTAGAGTGGAGAGGGACAAACAATAAATGTACATAAATGACATGGTATGTCACCTGGTGATGAAGCCAGGATCCTGGGCTTCTCTGGGGCATGAGAGCATTTGACAATGTGAGGTACCCCATGCCCTTTCTCTGCTCACAGCTACTTTTTTTTTTTTAGAGGACAGTGTCACTGGCCCTCATATGTGGGATCCAAACCGGGGCCGCTGGCGTCCCAAGCCAGCGCTTAACCACCACGCCACTTGGCCGGCCCAACTCACAGCTACCTTTTGACACCTCAATTCACTCCATCACTCCCAAGGTTTTCAAAGGCTTGTCTCAACTGAGAAAGAAGTGAGTGCCAGGTTTCCTTGATGGAGCCTGGGGTGAGTGGTTAGGGGGAAAGGATGGGGCTGAGGGCTGGGGGCCTAAAGAAAGTTGGGAGCACTCAGCTTTTTGGCTAGGGAGGACAGATTGGGCGATTTACCAAAGAACCAATAGCCATTGGTAGAATAGGCAGCCAACTCAGAGGAAGCGTGGGTTTTAGGTGGTCATGGTATTTTCTTTGGAGCCCAAACCTGCTGGCCACTGGCCATCAACCCTGGATGGGACAGGAGGGGGCATATTCAGCCCCAAGTTGTAAATGACCCTGTGTCCTAGAGTTACACTTGTCTCTGATGCCAGGGATCACTGTTCAGTCCTGGAGAGACATCTGTCACCTCTCCCTGCACCAGATCTTACCAAGCAAGTCCTTCCTTAACAAAGATCACCAAGCCTTTAGTCTCCACTCTTGGTCTAAGGACCAGGACAGCAAGTTGTGTGTCTAGCAAGTGTTAGTGCTGCACAGAATCATCCCCTCTCTGTCACGTACTCTGGAAACCATGGACCCCTGGCAACCATGGACCCTGTGGCCCCTTTGGAGAAGCTGTTCTTATAAGGAGAAGATAGGACAAGGGAAAAGGAACCTTTAGAGAAATGAATCTGCCACAGGAGAACTCACCAGAGAAAGAGGTCTATGCCTTTCACAGCCAACTAGGAGTTTATCATATATTTCTCTCTTAAATCAGATTCACTTTTTAGGGCTTGCTTTTCCACTCAAACCAGCCCTCCTGGACCCCACACCCACTGCCCAGGTAAGGCCCCTGCTCAGCCCTGCCAAGCCCTACCTGTGCCCCTGATTCTGCTCTGTCCTTTGTGGGGCCTCTCCCTGTCTCTTTCAGGAATTTTCCCTAGAATGGCTATGAGTGTATTCTTTCCTTTTGTGGATGGGAGGAAGATGGAAGGGGGTCATGAAAAGCTTAGTGAGTGATGGAAAGGGCAGTCTCCTGCAGTATTCCATCTGCACCCCACATTCTCCCCCATCCCTGCAGGGTCATGGGTTTGGAACATTGTGCTGGCCTTATGGCCTTGTGAGGGACTCTGTCTCCCTGTTCTTGGCTTAATATGTGCTGTTTGTTCTGCTTAAGCTGCAAATCAATGGTCCTCAGGACCATCTGCAGCTTTCTGTATTTCAGACCCCAAGGGGGAGGGGGTGGGGTCCTTCCACTGCAGCACCGAGTGGGGTGCTCTGCAGTCACGTGGGGAGTTGACTGTGGAACAGATGTGCCGGGCAGAGGGTCTGACACACCATAAGGGCTGGAGATTATGTACTGTCTTTGTCCTGTCTTGCTATAAGTAAGTGCTGTAGCCCTTGAACCCGGGGTGCATATTGTCTGTTCTCAGTGAGCTGGAATCACACACTGGTCTCCTCCCTAAGTGGTGCTCTTGGCCTTTTCACCTGGGCCACACAGCCTGACCACCCTGTGAACAGTACAACAGTGAACTAGTTCACTCAGCTGTAGCTGAGTCACCCCTTATGTTTGCACGAACAAGAACAATGCTTGGCCAAGGGCCTGGCAAGACCCACCCTCAGAAGGAGGCTTCACCTCAACTCTTCACAAACGTCTTGGCCCCATCGTGGGGGTAACTGTGGGAAGCTGACCAGGATGAGGGCAGCAGGGGGGACAAGAAACTGGAGGCCCTGCCTCTGGTCTCGTGCCTGGGCAGTGCCCCTGCACTGCAGCCCCTTGCCGAGGCTCCCCTCCTGTCAGGATGCTAGACAGCGATCACCTCACCTTGCTGCTTCTGGGCACCTTCCTGGGGCCCAGTTCCTCGTGTTTTCTGAAAGTTCTTGATTCTGTCCTCCCTTCTCCCCACATTTGGTCCAGCCAGGGAGCAAAAGATCTGGGGTGTGTGTGTGTGTGTGTGTGTGTGTGTGTGTGTGTGTGTGTGTGAGAGAGAGAGAGAGAGAGACAGAGAGAGACAGAGAGAGAGAGACAGAGAGAGAGAGAGACAGAGAGAGAGACAGAGAGACAGAGAGACAGAGAGACTTAGCATGTGCACATATGAGCATGCAAGCGCAGTATATATGTCTATCGGCATATGTGTGTACACATAGGCCTACCTGCACCCAGGAGAGGGGCAGGGACTTCTTTCAGAGAACAGGGGCCCAGAAGACCCCAAGTCCACCTCCTGGGACTGGTGGGGGTTGTAGAGAGCAATCCCTGGCTCAGCCCTCTAGACCGTGCCCCCACTACACGTGGTAGGCTTGGAGGAACAGCTGGGTTTAGAGGTGTTGCTAAGGCTCACATAGTTGAGAAGCAGCAGAGCTGAGAAGAGACCCACGCACCTGACTCTCAGATCAGTGTTTCTTCTGCTGCACCAGGGCAGAGAGGAGAACCTTCGTCCTGCCAATCCTATGCAGCATTTGTTTGGCCCACAGGAGTTGAAGGACAGAGCAAAGCTTGGTTGGGTATAAAGGGTCGTGGGGCTGTGACAGGCGACTCGTAGGCATTGTGTCTCCCTGGGGTGTCTTTCAGAGAGCTGAGCCCCTGCAGGACACTCAGTCCTGTCTGCTTTCTTGCCACCTTCTAGGTACCTGCTGGACAATTCTCTGCTGCATGCGTACCCATCTATCTGGACCCAGACGCCTAAGCTGAAGTGGCTGTGAGGAGCCTTCTTCAGAGTGCGTGGAGTAGGGCTGTGGGTTAGGGTCGGTTCCCTATAATCCTCCTTGTCTTCTGCCTTTACCTTCCCCCGTTGGCCTCCTGGCTTTATGAACTTTGGCCCCATCAACCATGGCCAGTTAATCGCATTGCAGCTGGAAGGATTTGGGTTCAACCAGGGTTTCTCAGCCCTGGCACTATTGACATTTGGGGGGGGATATTCTTTGTCATGGGGCCTGTCCTGTGTCCTGAGCAGCAGGGCCTCCAGAAGAAGAGGCCTCACAGGTCTCCAGAAGCGGAACTTAGTCCCGCTTTTCCCAGACCATCTGAGTCCTCGCATGTTCTCCCCAAATTCTGGTTCAATCTCCAGGCCTTGTGAGAGTCATTTCAAGCACGATGCTGCCTGATAGGTGGGAGCTTTTGTGATCCACAGAATAGGGAAATGCTTTCTCATGTGCAGCCCCTATCTCTCCAGCTACTCCCTAGGCCTACTGTATTTCCTCCATGGACGTGGGAACCACTTCTCAAGACCCTCGTGGTGAAGAACAGGCTCAGTCATGTGTTCTCCTTTTTTTTTAAATTGGGGAATAGGGGGAGGGGAACAGACAAGTTGCTGTCTTTTTGTTCTTCAGTCTAGTTGCCGAGGATGTTGCTTCACTGGCCCATGTTGGTATCATCATTGAGCTCTTCCCGGGTGAGGCAGATCAGTAGCCGGCCTCTGGATGGTCACTCACGGCGGTTTGCAGCAGCTCCCAGAAGCTCATGCCAGCTGCTGGTCAGCCCCACTGCAGCCCCAAGCCATCGCAGCCCAGATCCAGGTAGAGCTGTTGTTCACCACCTTAGCTGTAGAGGGCGCAGTGTCACTGGCCCTCATGTGGGATCCAAAGCATGGCCCTGCTGCTCAGAGCTGGTGTCCCAAGCCAGCTCTTAACCAACACACCATTCGGCCAGCCCATGTATTCTCCTTTGACTGACCTCCATTTTCAGGTCCCCTTGCTTTGCCCAGCTTATCCCATTAGGTATAATGCCCCACACACTGCCCAACCCCAGCCTTTCAAGTCTGACAGACTGAACTTCACATGCAGGCTCCCTCTTTTGCTAGCTTTGTGACCTGAGGTAGGTCCCTTCACCTCTCTGGATTTCAGTTGTTCTCATCTGTAAAATGGGGCTCTTAATCATAAGAGTGTTGTGAAAACTGAACGAGCTGGTGCATATAAGGGACTCCAGACAGTGCCTGGCATGGTAAGTGCACATGAAGCATTAGAAGAGGAAAGAGAGGCATGTGCTGTGTGTGGCGCCAAATACATGTCAGCTAGTACCACACTGATACCGACCTCAGGGTCTTTTGAAAACAAGCCAAGTGTATTTTACTGGAGGCAGTGCAGAGACTGACTGGCTCCCAGACAAGGAAAACCATGAGTAAAGGTACTCCTGCCTTAGTCACCTGCCACCTCTCTGCCACCGCCTGACTGACTGACGTCTCCCCCACCCAACACTGAATCACACAGGTCTAATTTGTTCAAATCTAGCCACAGTACTAGCTAGGTGAGTATAATGCTAGACAAGTACCTTCCGTCACCTTTCTGAGCCTAAGTTTCTGAGCCACAAAAATGGACATAACCATTGTACCTCCTGTCAGGGTTTTCTGAGTATCTAATGAGAAAGCAGGTGGGCGAGCTGTGTCATCCACACGGGGGAGGAAATTGGTTTTCATTTCTGTGGGTCCTGCTCCTTTCCCTGGGCCCTGCCTCACTTCTTAGTACCCTGCCCCTTTGTCCCCCCATCTCACATGTCCTCGGCTTCACCTCCTCATAAAGCTGTCACAGGCCAGGACGTGGCCATTTCCTCTGCCTACACAAGCAGTATACTTGTTTATGCTGGCCTTTTTCGGTGACCTGGACAACATGTCCCACTCCGTGCACAAGCTGGAGCCACTGATTCAGCTGCCCCCCAGGCCAAGCTTTTCCCCTCCCCTCAGAGGAGAGGATGCTGGGAACGGGCTGCCTTTGCCTCCCTGTCAGGAGCCCTGGGCCATAACTTGCTCTCACTTGATAGCATGTCCATAAGAGGCTATAAGAGCCAAGTGCAGGGCTGGATCTGGGTGATGAGGTGTGTGTGCACCCCAACCAGGGAGGCAGGAAGCGCTGCTGTGGCTGCACGTGCTAGACACACCCGAAGTATACAGACAAGCGTCCAACCGCCCAGGCCTCGGTCAGTATGTCTGCCCCCAGGGCAGCAATGTTTTCTCTGTTTTATAGGCTCTGTGCTGCCCTCTGCCAGGGCTAACTTATTGTTTGGTATAGTAGGCCCAGCACCTAGGGTCCACAAAAATGTTTTAATTTTAATTTACTTTAACATCAGAAGAAGAAAATGAATATAATGACAATGAGTATAAAATCATTAGTCCAGCCTAGATAACAGTCGTCTTTATACCAATACACTCATAAAAAATATATATTTTCATATTGTTTACGAAGGAAGTGCCCACGAAGGTGAAAGGAACCCATGAAAGCCTAGATGTGGCCCTGGTTTGTGCTCAATCCCAGGCCTTCTCCCTTGGCTTGAGGCACCATCTGCCTTTCTTAGGGACCGTGGCATCCCAGGGCCACCCTAGGGCCCTTCCTTGCCATAGGCAGAATCTGGGAGGCAAGCCAGCTCCTAGCAGGCCATGGGGAGTGGGCTGGAAGCAGAGAACTGTGATGCCTGCATCCCTGTCCCTCTTCCCTCCCTCCTGGTGTCACTTCTCCTCAGCCAGCTTTCCTTAAATGCATTTCCTGCTTTGTTCAACCGCTCTTACAACACCTACCACTTCCAGTTTCCTCCCCAATGTCCCACCCTACATACACACCGAAGCCACCAGTGGGAGGTAGGAGTGTCCTCTCCCTTTGCACAGGGCTGTGGTGCAAAGAAGGCAGGCTTGCGAGTCTGGCTGGAAGTCCCAGTTCAGCTGCTTACTTGTTGTGTACCCCAGGGCAAGTCTTATTGTCTCTCGGACTCTCAGATCTCCATCCAGTAAAAGGGGATGCTAGCACATCACAGGGGATTTTGGAGGTTGAAAGGATATCCTGTGTGTGGGAAAATGCATGGCATGGTGCCTGGTATACAGTAGGAGCTCATTACCGACGAGTTCTCTCCTGGGCAGTGGAAGAGTTCGATACTGTCCTCAGCTAACCTTTCCCTGGTTCCTTCGAACTCATGTCTCTTCCCTTCCCACATATCCTCCTGTCTCCCTGCTTTCACACACAAATATTTAATTGCATTCAACACACGCTCCCTGCGCTCTTTGCACACTGGCTCTTCTGGACCAGACCCTGTGCTAGACGTGGGGCATTCTTGTATCCGTTTTACAGATGAGAGAACTGAGGCTCAGAGACCACAGTGGTTTGCTAAGTAGTGGCAGAGCCAGGACTTGAATCCACCTCTGTATGTCTCCAGATGCCTTTCACTGGGCCTCCCCACCTCCCAGAACCTCACGAGGGTGCTCCCAGGCTAATGGGACACTGGTAATATGACTGGTGCCCAGACAACCCTAAGAGGAGGGCAGGTGCAAATGGCACTGATGGCTCAGAAGGGGGAAAGAGCAAACCTTGCCTGAAGCTTCAGCGATGACTTCGTCATGGAGATATTTTTTTTTTTTGAGGGCAGTGTCACTGGTCCTCACATGTGGGACCGAACCAGGGCTACTGGCTTCCCAAGCCAGCGCTTAACCACCGCACCACTCGGCCAGCCCCATCATGGAGATATATTGCAGTGGAGTGTTTCAAGACTGGTGAGGTTTCAGGGTGATAGCATTTTGTGATAAACAACCTACATTGCTACGGAATCCACACATCTCTCTGAGCCTCATTTTATGAATGGCAAAACTGGGGCCCCAAAGTGTTAAATAACTTGCCCACAGCCCCACAGCTAAGAACTGGCAGAGGTGAGACTAGAAGCTGGGCCCTCTGCATCCAAGACAGTCCTATCTATATCCACTGCTGGCAGAGGCAACTAAAGGAGCATGCCTGGGATGTGGCTGGAGAAGGGAGGTAAAGGAGAAGAGAAACTTGGTGGACAGAACGAAGCTGCATTGTGGGGTCCTGACTGCCACAGTTTGGAAGTCAACTGTGAGGGAGGTGGAGGCATTGACAGTTTGTGAGCCAGAAAAACATAGGATGACACTTGGCTTTAGAAACGTTCACCTGGCACCAGGCACAGGTGGAAAGGGGCAGGAGGAGAGAAACGAGGTGAGAGACTCTCCCTAACATCCAGGTGGAAAGGAATGACCTAGGGTGCCTCAGACAGTGAGGCTGGATACAAGGGGCACCATGGGATTAGACTAGACAGGACACAGCTAGTTCCCTCTTAGGCCCATGTGACCTAGCCCCTATGATGCCATCTCCTCCCACTATCCCCTTGCTTCCTGCACCCCAGCCACGCTGACCAGGTGCCCATCCTGGAAAACACCAACTCTGTTCGCACACCAGGGCTGCTGTGCTCGCTCCCTATTTCCTCTGCAGGGAACTCTTCACCTGGATCTGTGCGTGCCTCGTTCCTTCTCCCTCAGGTCTGGGCTTCAATGTCACCTCCTCGGAGAGGCTGCCCCTGAGCACCTTATCGGAGTAACTTCCCGGTCACTGCTACCTCATCCTGCTTTATGGCCTGCATCGCCCTTATCACAGCTGAAGTTAGCTTGTGTGTTTGTCTACCACCTCCCTCCCTCCACTCACCCATCAGAATGTGTGCTAAAGACAGGTGGGAACCTTGTCGGTCTTGTTCACATGGCATTCTCAACAGTCTGGCATGTAGCAGACATTCCACAACTACTTGTTGAATGGCAGAATGAATTAGTGTTTGGATGGATGGATGGATGGATGGGTTATGGGGGGAAGGTCAGTTGCATGGAGGGGTTATGCTTGATTTGGGGATCTGAGCTGGGCAGCCAGGAAGATAAGAGTGCCACCAACAGAGACAGAGCCGGCAGCAGGAAAGAGAGTGTGTGTGGTAAGATGATGAGTGTGACTTGGGCCTGTTGAGTTGATATGCACGTGAGGCCTCTAGGTGGAAAGGCCCACTCATGCAGTGGGGAATAATGGCCTGAACTCAAGGATAGGGCCCCTGGATAGTGACGAGGGTATAAACTGAAACAATGGCTGTCAGGGAGGTCCCTAAAGAGCAAGGTGAGGAAAGGAGGAGGAGAAGGAAGAACTTGGAGGAAAGCTTGAGGTTGGGTGGGGCAGATGGGGGAGAGAAGTGGGCGGGGCAAGGAAAGAAGGCCAGGAGCTGTGGCCAAAGAAGTGGGAAGAGATCTCTTTGCCTAGAGGAAGGAGGCCTCAAGAAGGAAGATATGGCCATGGGGCCACATTCTCAAGGAGGGGTGGAGTGAAAGTCAACCAATCAGGAATGAAGATGCAAAAAGGTCACTGGGATGTTTTCGGTCTGGTAAGGAGGTAGGTGTGTCCAGCCACCACCCAGCCACTCACCCAAGCATTCCCCACAGAGCCTGACTGGCAGGCAAGAGACTACCATTTACTCAGGTCTGCTATCTGCTAGGCACTGCACAGTCACATTCACAACCACGGGCTCATTTAACCTTGATGACAATCTTGCAAGATACAAATAATTATTATCTTCTTTGAGGAATAAAGGGATCAGAAAGGTCACAGAGCCAGGCAGTGATGCAGCTAGATCTGAACCTGGCTTTGTCTTGTCTACCATCTACCCTCAAGCCACTCCAGCTACAGGACACTGGAGACTAGAAAATAATAGATTCAAACTTGCAGATAGATTGTTCAATCCCCACGTGGGATTCACCATAGCATAGTTGCTTTGAGTTACCAGGTCAGTGGGAGCAAGAGAGGAAAAAGAAGAGGTGACAGGGTTGGGAATTTGAGGATGTGAGTTTTCTGGCACCAGGGAAAGGAAAAGACCAGCTCAGCGTGGGTGAAGGTATGGCTGAGGGCTAGAAGTGGCCATGGGCCCTGCCCACTATGTGCGTGGGGGTGAGGGCTGGGGCCTACTGGCCATGGCGCTGCATTCATGAACTGCACGGTGAGCCAGGCTTTATGGGAGCTTCTGCTTTATGCAGGGGCTCGGCACTAAAGCCCAGCAAAGCTCCCCTGCTAGGATTACATCTCCCAGAATGCCAGACACAGGGGAGCCACACAGGGGAGCTGGCCCAAGAGCACCCCCTCATAAGTCTTTGTCTCCTAGCAACTGTCACCTGCGTGGTCATTTTCATACCACCCATTAACAGCATGCTTAACCCCATCCTCTGTACCATCAGCCAGCCTCCTTCCATGCCCAGGTGGGGAATGCCTGTGCCACAAGGCCCCCTGGCTGCTTGCCTCAAAAACTGCTGGCTAGATCTTCACGCTGGTGATCCTTAATGCCAGTGCTGTTTGACCCATCTGCCACCCACACACATGGGGTGCCTCCACTGTGTTCCTGAAGGTGAGGGGCCGACAGGCCCTCTGCTCACCTTGCTCCTCCTCTCCAGGGCTACTAACCAAGATCCCAGGCAGCAGTAATGCTGACAACCCGAGCCCAACACCGAGTCTATGTCATAACCCACCCCCAGTCCCTAGCCCATGACCTCAGCAAAGACAGCCAGAAGGCGTCTCTGGTAATGCATACTTTATTATTCTGCCGATGGGGTCACGTGCCCTGCCCCCCACCCCACTCCCACCCAGATACAGTACACTCATGATAGAACATATCTGTGTGTATATAGATGTGTGTATGTATATATATCTATATATCTATATATACACAAATACATATACATATTCGGACTGTACAGTATTTATAGGTACAAATAAAATAGGCTTAAAAATTACAATGTTGACTAGGACTCATCCCACTCCAGTTTATTTGGCCAACAGAAGCATGAGTTGGCATTTGAATGGAATTTGAACTTCCACATGAACCAAGATGGCTGATGGGTGGGATATAGATCAGGTTTGGATCACTAGCTCCTTCTGTCTGTCTGTCTGTCTGTCCGCCTGAGCCAGGCTCTCTCCTTGAGGAAGAGGCTGTGATGCCAGCCTGCCACAGCAGACACAGAGGGTAGGACAAGGGACACGGACACAGATACATGTCTCCTTGTCACCATCTGTTTCTGCTTGGCCTGTGTGGTGGGAGTGAGCCTGTTTACACTCCAGACATGGCAGTGTATGGCCAAAGGCTGCATGGGACCCCAGGGAGTGGCAGATCAAGTGTGGGGCTCAAGCCAGGGGAGACTGGTTCATTGGTCTCCTGAGACCTGAGAAAGAAAGGTTCACCCCCAATCTCACATCCCAAGCTATTCCAAATCGTAATGTCGCCTACTAGAGGCTTGTCAGTGCCCAGTGTTTAAATCAGCCTTATAAAAACCGGCATCGTATTGACACATATAAAACAGCTCATGGTGGTTGGGACGGCGTTGTGCTCTGGAAAAGCCAGTGTAGGGCCAATGTTGGGCCCAAAGGCAGGACCAGAACCTCCTGTCCAACCTCAAAGGGACCCTAGCAGCAAACAGGATGGCTTGGTATCTGAGAAGGACACCAAGCTGCGAGCACACACCATGTTCTCTCCTTCCCTCGCAAGTGGGGGAGCCGGTAAGGATCCGTGGGCCTGGAGGGTAGCAGTGATCTTGCTCCTAAAATGGCTCCTCTCCCTCGGGAGGGTAGGACACAGGCATGGGGGTGGGGGTGGAGCGGAGACAGGACACTGAGATTCTCTTTTCCTCCCATGTATGTGCAGAGGAGGTTCAGGCGCTAAGAGGGACAGTCCACGGGGTGCGTGGGCCTGGCTCTGTCCCCGGCAGCAGCATCCGGGGGCTGCTCTGCTCTCACTCCCCCTTATTCCTTTGGTGCCAAGGGGGATGGGCGGTGCCACCCTGGAACCAGGCCCAGGTTCACAACTTTGTCTCAGGACCAGCTGCCCACAGGGTGGGGAAAGAGTCCCGGATCTTTGCCACTTCCATGGCACACAGGTGCCCAAAGACTTTGTTGTACCAGTCAGGAGAACGGCCCCTGGGGAGGGAGAAGCAGACAGGCATGAGCTGTGGCTTCTTGCCAGGAGCCCTTCCCAGGGGAAAGGAAGTAAGGGTTGCCCCGAGTCCCCAGGGATGGTGCCAGGGCAAAGGGGCCTGGTACCTTAGGTCAGCGCGGCAGATGTGGGTGAGCCGGGATTGGCCCAGGCCACAAGGCTCCATGAGGTACTGGGAAGTGAGCATCAGGGCCCGTACCCCCGACTCTGGCACAGGCTGCTCAGGATCCAGGGACTGGGACACCAGCAGGCAGCCGCCACGGGGCAGGTCAGAGCGCCACATCCTGTGCGGAGGGGACACATGCATTCAGGTTCCTGATGCTCGTTCCTCCCCGCCCCAGTCCCCTAGGCACAGCAGGCTGACAGCTGGGGCCCCTCACCGAAGCACCACGAAATCGCGGCAGGGATGGGGTGCCATGCTGTCAGTCACATAGTGGTACAGCTCCACGCCCGGCATCAGGGCCTCCAGCACCTGGGCCCGCAGGAGGTCCTCATCCCACAGGGCTCGCTCCCGCAGGATACGGTGTAGCACCACAGCTGGAGGGGCCGCCACCTCTGTGGATGCCTTCCACACACGCAGGGGGTGTCCATCCGGTGCCTGCAGACCATGGCAGTGGGGGACAGGAGGCAGCTGTCGAGACTGGACAGCTCCCACTCACCCTCCAGCCCCAGAGGAGGGAAGGCTACAGGGCTACTGTGCCAACCCTGTGTTCCCTGGACTGTCTCTCCTTTCGGATGTCTGCTTCTGTCCCTGCTCAAGAGCACAGATGCATATTGTCTGAAGTCGCCTAGGCTCTACCATAAAATGGGCACAGTGCTTGGAATTTCTGGAAGTGAACAACAGCAAGACAAGATGGTGATGGTCCTTTTGTATGTGCCAGCCGCTGTGCCGGCTTCTTACCTGATCCTATAAGGGAGGTTTCACTGAGACCCGTTTATACATGGCAAACCTCAGGGGTGCAGTCTTACTGATAATAAGAATCCGAGGGAAGACACAGCTAGTGCCAAGACAGGGACAGAGAGAAGTCACCTCTAGCCTGTGGCATGACAGCAGGCTCTGTATGGAGCAGGGGCATATCCAGTTGGCGCTTGCAGTGACCTGGGGAATGTAGTGCTTGGGGCAGCTCAGTCAAGGTAGCAGGACAGCAGGGGTGGAGACACGGTGTGACCATGGTACAGGGGGAGATGGGAGGTGAGGCTGTAAAAGCAATGACATGTAAGGCCGGCCGAGTGGCTCAGTTGGTTAAGAGCTCGCTCAAGAGTGCGAGCTGAGCTCTGAGCAACAGCAGTTCGATGCCCAGCCCGAGCTGAGCTGCTGCTGAGCTGCCAACAGGTAGTAGTAGGATGGCTCAGCTAAAAAAATAAAAAATAAAATCAATGCCATGTCTGGAGCGGGGCTTTGAGAACGTCATTCTGACGGATGTTGCCCGAGAGACATCCTTGGTCTCATTTGGCTGTTGCTCTGCTGGCTGACATTGTCCGAGTATCAGGACAACACAAAGCAACACGGGCGGGGAAGCTCCTTCCTTTGGGGTCCCTAAGCCCTTGCCTGCACAATGCCCTCTCCCAGCCCCTTGGCGAGCATGGGAAGTGCAGCACTCACCTTCCTGCATGCCAGCTCCGTGTGCTGGGGCCCCGGCACACTCATCCAGCCCTTGAAACGCTCAGCAGCATCACGCAGCAGTTCCTGCACACTCTCCTCCATGTAGAGACTCAGGCTCATGCCAGCAGCGCGCGCCTGCCGCAACTCAGCCAGGGCTGGGCCGGGAGGGCTGAGCTCGGCGGCACTGTAGGAGCCACACAGTTGCACCACCATGTCCTGGGGCACCTGGGACGGCACACACACACCGGGCTGGGGCAGACCCTCAGTCCCAGAGCCCACGGGGCGTGTCAGGTTCATGTTAGGTAGGTACAGATGCCTGGCTACTGCAGTGGGGTAGATGAGAAACCTTGCCAGGAACAGTTGGAAGTAGGAAGTTGAGAGGTATGTGTCAAGTTGGGTCCTATTCCTGACTTGGGGTACAAAGGTCAGGCCTGATGGTTCCCCCGGTTCTGGGAAGTAGGCACCATGGCTTGGAGTTACTCACCTGGAAAAGTTTCTTGCAGTCACTGATCATATGTGATAAGCCCTGGGTGGCAGCCATGTTCTCACTCAGGTCCCTAGGGCCTGGCCGGCCAACGAGGCTGCGTTTGCTCTTGATCCTGGAGGGAGGGGCCGAGAGAAGAGGATGGCACAAAGGCATGAGACAGTCCTGAACACAAAACCGCCTGCTATCCTTTAGCAGGCTACCAGTCCCCGGCCCCTGAGGATCCAGGCTGACCCCTTGTGGTGATGCTTGGGAACTGCAGGGCCAGCCATCAAGGGCCAAAAGTTTAAGGGGGTGAGGAGGCCTGTGGGGGCCAAACCACCCCCGCCTGGCCCAACCACACGCTACCCTGTTTCACCTGGGCGAGGGGCTATCCTTCTTGGAGACGTTGAGGTGGAAGATGGAGGGCGCCAGGCACACTGCCAGGTTGCCGGCTGTCATCTGGTTTTCCTCGGCAGAGGCAATGTCACTGAGGAAATACAGGAGGGTCTGCAGCACCTCCCGGTTCTCATCTGGGAGCAGCAAGGTGGCAGCTTGTGCTGCTGCCAACCACTGATCCTTGGGAAGGACTGTGGAGAAGGAATGGTAAAAGGGCTTCCTTATTCCCCTAGAGCCTCTGGCAGCAAGCCTCCTGCTTGCAGGAACACAGGAGAAACGGGTCCCAAGGGAAGCCAGGGAGAGAAGGGCTAAGGTGGGCTGTGGGAGGTCTCTGGGTGCTAGATCAAGCTGTGCTCACATGTGCATTGGAGCCTTAGGTAAGGGCTTGCCTCTCCTTGGGGCCTGAGAATATCCTTCCATAGAGTGAGCTTGGGGGATTCGAACACAGTTCCTCCCAACTTCACATAGTCACTCTTCCAGTGAGCACTTGGGTGTGGCTTCATTTGCCCGCACCATGTTTATCATCCATAAGCCCTGGGGTTCGGGGCGGCTGAGAACAGGGCCGGTGGTCAGGGATGGGTAAAGGCAGCTCACACTGGTAGATGTGCAGGAACGTGGCGGTCAGCTTGCTGGTGAAGATCGGCTCCGGCAGGTCCCGGAAGTACTGCTTCAGCAGGTCAGCCACGTCGTAGGCCGACTGGCCCTCGTAGCAGACGTTGTCGGGGGAGCTCTCATTCATTTGGCGCAGGTTCTGGATTCTGGACTTCACCCCAGACTTACGGAAGATGCCCACCTGGCCAGGTCAGGGAGGGGGACATGGAGGGGGGAGGCCATGAGGCCAGGTCTGGGAGTCACCGTGTAGAGACTTCCAAGCCTGGCAGGCTTCTTGCTGGGCAGGGTCAGAGAGAAATGGCAAAACCAAAGGAAAGGGTTTTACAGCCTCTGGCAAAGAATGATGGCTTTAGTGGAAATGAGTAGGAAAAGGGGGATCTAGGCTAAGACAGGCTCCTGGGCAATGGCGACTGCAGCTCCCCGCCCCACTTTCTTAGCCTTCGACTTCCTCCCCAGTGCCATCTCTCCGCAGGCACCCTGGGAGGGCTCACCTGGTCCAGGCATTGGCTGCGTAAGTAACGCATGGCTTGCTGGATGCTCTGAGGCAGTGGCTGGCCTGTGCGCTGCACGTGGATGAGGGGTGGCACCCCAAAAACGTTCTGGCCTCGGTAGTCTGGGGTCTTATTCCTTTTCATGAACTTGGGCACTGACCTGTTTGGAGGAGTGACAAGAGATCAGGAAGGGGTGCAGGGTAGGCCAGGACACAGCTTGGAGACTTTCTGCAGTCTTAGGAGAGCTCAGGCAGGGGTGAGTGGGGGTACGAAACACACCGTATCACTAAAGTCAACATTCACTAAACCCCTGCTCTGGGCAGGCAGTCACAGAGGAAGCAGGGAGCTCTCCATCTGGTTAAGGAAATAATTGTGTCAAGAGGCCAAGAGTGGGCCAAGAACTTAGGGGAAACCTATGGGGGAGGGGAACTCTACCCACGGGTTCAGGAAAGGCTTCAGACAGGACATGGAAATTCAGCAGGCTCTCTTGACGGATAAGTAGGCATTGTCCCAGTGGAAAAATGGGGAAAGGCCTCCAGGCTGAGAGAACACCATTGAGAAAGGCAAAGAGGCAGGAAAAGGAACATGGCACATTCAGGGAAGGGCACTGCTCCACTGGCCTGTACAAGAAAGGATCATGATGCAAGGCAACTGGACCTCATACTTTGGCAATGGGGAGCCACGGAAGGCTGCTTGTCAGGAGAGTGACAACCAAAGCTGCATTTTACGAGAACCTCGCTGGTGCAGCATGGAGGTTGGGGTAGAAGAGGACCTTGGGTACCCCAGTGCCACCACCGTGCCTTGTCACACGAAGTGCATGCCATGTGCACCCCCGGCAGACATATGCAAAGCCACCCAGAGCCACGCTGCCCTCTCAGGCCATGCCCCTCCAGCCTCCTGTGAGCCCTGCCTGTCTGCTCCTGCCTTCTGGGGCTGACCCTCCCAGGGCCCCAGAGCCCACAGAGGGACACTCACCAGCCCCAGCCCTGTTTGTGGGGCACAGTGTACTTCTCCATGAAGGCCGTGAGCCGTAGCAGGGAGCCCTTGTGCAGCAGGTGGATCTGGCTGGCAAACTGCCGGTTGATCTCCAGGGACTCGGAGTTGAGGCTGGGCCTGTGGGAGTTCTGGAAACTGTGCCAGCGAAGCTTCCTGGAGAGGGGGAAGGGGCGGAGCAGGCCAGAGCGGCAGGTTTGGGACAGCCTTAGAAAGGGCTGTGTTCTGGTCCTCTTTCTCACCCAAAAGAAAGAAAATGCAGGGAGAACGGTCCACTGTCCACAATACTGCTGGGCCCAAGGGTAAAAAAAAACAGCTTCAGCTTCCAGGGCTGCCCAGTGGCACAGATGCTGCCAGGGAGGTGGCACAGACCTCAGGCCCATTTAGTGCCAGCGAGTAGTACCAATGGAGGGGTTGCTCTGAAAAACACCCAGTGGCAAAGCTGGGCTCAGAGACCATCTCCTCTAATGCCCTCCATTTACACAGGGAAACCGAAGCCCAAAGACGAGCTAGGATTTGCTCAAGGCCACAGCAGAGGCAGGTCTGGAACCTAACATTCTGGATTGTTGAGTTCTGCACTCTTGCTATCTCTTTCCTGGGACTAGCTGCCTAAAGTCAGTCATCCAGCCCCCAAGAACGTGCCCCTGGGCCTCATAACTGAGAAACTGGCTTGGGGGGGCAAGATGGGGGGAAGAGGGGAGGGGGAGAGACAGACACAACAGAGCCCCCCTGCCCCCACCCCTACCCTGAAGTCCCACCTGCAGGGTCTGGTAAGTGAGGCCCCAACACCTGAATCTCGTCGTTCACGGGGTGCTGATGCCTGGAGTCCAGCCAGGGACCCTGCAGCCTCACCCTCGTTCATGGAGTTCCCGCTACTGTCCAGTTCACTGGAGGATGCCACAGTGTCAGAAATGGAGTGTCCTTCTTCCACAGATAGGCTGGACGCAGAGGTGGGTTCCCCACCGGAATTTGCCTCCTGCTCATTGCCCTGGGCTGGGCCCAGGGCCTTGACCTCAGCCTGTCCCTGGGGCTCAGCTTTGGCCGGGTCCGGGGTGACTGCCTGGACGTGAGCCTGGCCTGGGGCTGACGGCTCGCCGGGGGCTGGAACCTCAAACTGACTTTCGACCTCAACTGTGGCTATTTCTACTGATGCAGTGGGTTCCCTCTCTTCTTCCTCGTCTTCTTCCTCTTCCTTATCTGCAGGTCCCAGGTCTGGGTACATAGCCTGAGACCAAAGCTCTACCCGTTGCTGCAAGCCCCATACGTGCTGGAGGATTTCATCTAGGTGGGCATAGCTGCCCCCAGTGTCCTCCTCATCTTCAGCCTCGGCCTGAGCCAGTACAGGCTGAGCTGAGTACAGCTCGGGCATGTTGTCATAGGTGCTGGCATGGCTGCCCGTGGAGCCACAGGAGCCCCGGCGCCCTTCGCAGCCCCAGCGCCTACCTGGCTGCCAATCGGCCAGACGGTGTCCATCCTCAGGACACAGGCTCTCAATGGACAGGGAGCGAGGGAATGTGCCTGGTTTGTGGTCTCTGGGCACATGCACCAGGCAGTCACCCCGCTGGGCCCGCGGAGGATGCCGGAACGTGGCCACAGGCCAGACCTCCCAGGCCCTCTGAGTCTCAGTGCCACCACCCCTGGCTGAGGCATCTGCACGGTTCTTGGCCCTGTTCAATCCAGCTGAGAAGATGCCACGGCGGCTGCGGAAAGATGAGGCTTTGGTGGCCTTCTCCGAACTGGCTGGCCCATGCTCGGGCTCGGCTTGCTGGCTGCAACCCTTTTCCTTCCGCCTGAGAGACTCAAGGTGCTTGAGGAAGCTGCGGGAACGATGCTTCTTGGCTTTGTCCTGCGGACCCTCTGGGCCCCGGGTGGGTCTAAGGAGGGACAAGTCACACGGGCTTGGGGCACGGCTTGGCAAGGGCAGGTCCGCTGGCTCCGGTGGTAGGCTCACAGTGATGGCTGGCAGGGAGGTGGCACTAAGCTCAGTGAGGACACTCTCACAACTGGAGGTCACTGGCAGCCCAGGGCTCGGTGGAGCGAGGTCAGAGGAGCCCACATGAGACCAGCGCTGATTTTCTTGCTTCAAGGACCAGGGGTTGCTGATGTTACACTGCTCCTCCTCTTCAGAGTGATCATTCTGGGAAGGATGCCACAGGGATGGGTCAGAGAAGTCTACCCACAAGCCTTTGCTTGTGCTCCACTCACTCTCTGCCTCCAAACTCTTGTGGGGCTTGGAGGCAAAGAACCCTGCTCTCTGGTTGAGGACACGTCTTAGAGGAGGGAGCTGGCTCTGGGAGTGTCACAGGAAGGAAGCTAGGAGTCACAGACAGAGCCCAGATGGATGGTAAAGGTCGTTTGATTAATCTAATCCCCCCGCATTTACAGATAGGGAAACCTAGACCCACAAATGAGAAGCTGCTTGCCCAAGGTGATACAATGTCACACAGGAAGTCAGTGGTAGAGCCAGGCTAGAATCCAGGCATGTTTGACCCCGTCCTCAGCAGCCTCTACAGTCTAGAGTCTTAGATCAGAATCACAGCAGGCCACAGCTGGGAGGAGATTTTAGATTTTTCTCGTTTTCTAATCTGAAAGGTGGGAAAACTGAGCTTGCCCGATGTCACTGAGCAGTCAGTGGCAGAGCTGAGACCAGGTCCCCGGGGTCTTCTGCTTCTCAAGCCAGGTTGCTGGCAATTTGGCTGATGTACCCAGCTGCAGGGTTCTCGGAGAGAAAGCCCCAGGGGAAACACAAAGCCTGACCCCAGGGAAGGATGGGGTAATCGGGTCCACATTCCGGGACGATGTGAAGATTGACAGTGCTCGTGGCTTCTGCAATCCCAGATTGGGAGTCGGAAAGAACTTTGGAGGCTATTAATGCCCCGCCCCCACCATTCATGGTAGAGATGAGGATAACGAGGCTCAGAGGGAAAAGACTTTGTGTGGCTAGGGTTGAGGACTGACTTCTAAAACCACACGGGCCATGATTTTTCTATCACATTTTTCTGTCTCTACCCCTTCGTCAAGGAATTTTTGCCATCACAATGCAGGGAGTGGAGACAGATGGATTTCCCTGAGAAAGGGCCATCTCCAAGTGAAGTTAGTAAAGCCAGGAGGGAGAGGTGGGCTGAGGTGGGTGCATGAGGCCATGGGCCAGGGTACTTGTTATCACACTCTGGCTCCTAGGCCAGGCCAAAACCTGGAGGCATCACAGAGCCCCCTACACCCCACTCCCAGGCTGGAGCAAGGCACTGCTCTAGACGCCCCAGACTCCCATGACACTGGAGCTAGTTTCCAAGTGGTTTGTGTATATGTTGGGTTCCACATGGTGCCACAATGCCACAGACCCCACTGTTGCCATGCCTCACCTGCTTGCATTGAAAACGAACCTCCAGTTTCATCGAGGCACAATTGTTCAAGGTCATCAGCCTCCTGCAAGAAAATGAGGCACTGTTTACCCAAGCGTCCTAACCCCCAAGGCTGCAGGGCATAGCCTACCAAGCTACTCCCAAGATGCCATCCACTACTTCACACTCACAGCCATAAAAACTTCCCCCAAGCCCCAGTGTTCGTGAAGGTTTCAGCACCTGACATGATACTGGGGAGATTATGGCCTCTGGACTCTGAGAGCCTTTACATGTGGAAAGCAATCACTATAGAGATGGGGCATGGAACAAACCACTACAGAGCAGGACAGAAGGCACAGCAGGCACACGAGGGTGGGACGAGGAAGTTCAATGAACAGAGGGGGCTGTAGTCAGAAAAGACAGAAATGGGATCCAACAGGAGTCTGGGACAAGTTAGAGAGGGAAGCAGCCAGTAAACAGACCAGTGTGGGTATGAGGGCGGGCACTGAGGCGGATAAGGTCGGTCAAAACCAGACTGAAAAAGGCCTCAGGTGTCACGCTAAAAAAGCTTTGGATTTTTCCCTTCAGGCAGTAACATTTTTTTTTCTTTCTTTTTTTTTTATTAGTTTCAGGTGTAGAAAACAATGCAATAGTTATATTTTTCACTCCTCACAAAGTGGCAAACCCCCTCCCACAATCCACCATCCCCCCACCATCATACACATCTATTACAATTCCATTGACTCCACTCCCACACTATACTCCACATCCCATAACTATACATATGTGTGTGTGTATGTGTATATATATAATTTATAGCTGACATACAATATTATTCAGCTTCAGCTTCAGGTGGACAGAGCCGTGATCAAGGCTCTACACCTGGAAACTGACTCTAGTGGCCATTGGGAGGCTGCACTAGGACGAGGAGGAAGAGGAAGATGCAGAGATGGAAGGCAGGAAAGCTAGTTAGGAGGCTGTAAAGGATCCAAGAAGTCGCAGTTTGGCCTAAAAAGAGGGCCAAGCTAGTGTAAGTTGAGAGGGCACAAATCAGAGGATTGTCTGGGGGAATCTAACTGAAGCGAGAAAAGAATCAAGGCCAGATCCTGGCTTTCCAGGTAGAGTACCTGGCTGGGTAAGGGTGTCTCAGACCCAGAAGACAGAATGAGTGAGGGGAATGCCATAGATGAGCTCTGTTAATAGGCGGGGCCTCTCCTCTGTTAGGGGGACTCGGATTGGTTGTTTTCCACGAGGAAGCCCCAAGCCAGGCCCCAGCCTCCCAGACCTGGCCCTCAGCCCCCCTACCTGCAAAGGGCCCCCAAAGAGTCCTCGTCCAGAAAACCGTGGTCCTTCTTCACAGAGCCAAGATCCAGGGGAAACGAACCTTCTGTATGGCAGAGAAGGCAAGATGAGTTGAAGGCAGTAGGTCAGAATCTCTGCCAGCAGCCCTTAAGCTGGAAGCAGGAAGGAAACAAGGAGGCAGGCCAGGAAGAACAGAGCAGCCAGAGGAAGCCTGGGGAAAGAAGGGCCCAGGGAGCTGGCGTAGGCCGTCAGGGGAAAGCTGGAGAGGCCAGGAGGGCAGAGGGTCCCCATCAGTCAGTGAGGCAGCTCCATGGGCGACTGCAGATCTGAGGCCCTGGGTGGCTGCATAGACGCAACATGACCCCTTTGAAACCTGGGCTGCTATGACAGGGAACCTCCTCTCTGCTTCAGGGTGACCTGGGGGAGCAGAGAAAGAGAAGGGCAGGGGAGAGAGGAGCCAGGAAGTCCCACACCTCTCTGCCTGATTGGTCAAAAGAGCCCATTTACTCATTTCCTAATATTCATTGAGCACCTCCTTTGTGCCAGACACGGGGGGACACAACAGTGAATGAAACAAATGGTTCCAGCCTTCATGGACTTTTCACTCTCCTGGGGGTAACAGACAATAAACAATAGGTGACACAAACAAGACAATGCAGGAATAAATGCTACAAAAGACATCAGCCAAGATGATGGGGTCAAGAGAGGCTGGGCGGGGCTAATCCTAGGGAGGTGGTCAGCAAACACCTTTGGGGGCAGTGACCTCTGAGCTGAGTCCTGAAGAATGAAAAGGGGCCCACTGTGGAAAGAGCCTGGAAAGCGTTCGTGGCAGCACTCACATTAAGGCTCTAAAAATGGAAAGGGCCCCGGGTGAGCATGTGATGGAAAGGAGCCTGGGGCATGGTGAGTGCAGTGGAGAGGAGTAAAGAACCGTCTTGTGGGCAAGGATAAAGTTCCTGGGCTGACTTCATTGTAGGTATCATGGAAGCCAGTGGAGAAGTGCCATAGTCAGAGCACAGGAGCGACACAGTGAAGGAGGTGGTGCTCTAGGCCAGGTGAGGGGTGACAGCAGGTCACACTGATGTGACAGTGAAGGTAGTAGGAAGTGGATCTATTCAAGGTAGTCTGGAGGGAAAAGGAACCTGCTGAAAGATTGGATATGGGGGACAAAGGAAAAGAGGAATTGAGGATGATTTCCAGATGGGGGGCTCGCATGGGTGGTGATGCCATCAGGGGTTCAGATTTAGAGCTGTCAGACATCTGAGTAGAGACGTTGAATTGGAAGTTGAGTAGATAAATCTGAACAGAGAGACATTTGGGAGTCACCAGAATATATTGCATCATGACTTTTCCAACAACCCAATAGTTGGTACCTGGACAAGGATCTCCTAGGAAAGAAATGTTGAGAGAGCAGAGGGGCCAGCATGTAGCCTTTGGACACCCCAACATTTAGCTGTCATTTAGAGGAACAGGAGTCAGTTAAGGAGACTGAGAGAAGCAGCCAGAGAGACAGTCGGAGGGAGGGTTTCTAGAAGCTGAAGTAAGCGGCCAACTACACTGAGTGCTTTTGAGAGATGGAGTAACGACTGGGAAGTGACCACTGAATTTGACCACATGCAGTGGGGGTGTGGGAAGAAGAGGGGAAGTGAGACAGCAAGTATGAAGGATGCTAAAGAAAAACGGGAAGATGAAGGCCCACAGAGAAATGAGGCCACGGGGAAGGTGAGGTGAGGGCAGGCCACATCCATGTAACTGGCACCTGCAGTGGCAGTGGTCAAGAAAGAGCATTTTAACACCTGGGTGATGCCGGAGCTGGTGAGAGCTGATGAGAGCCATCTAGTGACGATGATGTAGGTATAATCACAAGCAAGGTAGTCAGAAAATCTGATTTGCCCCATCTTACAGGTGAAAAACCAGAGGGATGAGGAAAGTTTAGGGGTGGGGGAAGAGAAGCCTTACCCTCAAAAAGCTGAGCATACTGAGAGAATCCTGTCGCTCGGAGCCACTCGCATGCTTTTTTGGCCTCAGCTTCTAAAACAGAACGGGGGGAGAATGAGGTGGAGAAGTGGGGTTAGCGGAGTGATGGGTGCACGCTGCATCACCTCCAGCAGGCACGCACCTCCAGTTCTGGTGATCTGGAAATGGCAAGAGAAGCTCGGAGGGGCTGGCATATTGCCTTCATGCCCCAGCCAGACAGGAGTCACCTCGGCTCCCCAAGAGCCACTTCCTGTATGTGCTGAGCCCCCTTTCTGTTGGCCCTGCCCAGCCAGGAACAGAACCCACCAACAGCAGCAACTGCCTCTTCCTCCCTCCACAGCCTGCGTGGACCAACTAGTCCGGCTAGGGGTATGAAATGTTCACCAGTTATGTTCTCTTTTACCCTCATCTTACCTAACCTACTCTAGCACGGACAACCAAAGCTTATTTAACGCACACAACAAGCTCTGAAGAGGGCTTTAGTCTCCCATTTCACAGATCTCCAAACTGGCTCAGCAAGGAAGGGCTGGTCTACGATCTCACAGTTTCTGGGGTAGCAGTGCTAGGGCCAGTCTGACTCCCACTCAGGGCTCCTACCCTTGTGACATGGCGGCTGCCACTCATCATAACCCAGTGCAAATGGGCCAGCCACTGAGGAGAGCTGGTACCTGTGGGTATCTTGGAGGGCAACGGCTGGGTGAGCCTCAGTGGCAGTGCCGGCCAGTGGGGCACCTGCCAATCTCAGTGGAGACATGTAGCTGGACTGAAGCCCAGAGGAGTCCCTCCTGGCCCAGAGTAGGCTGAGGACCAGCAGCAAAGCCCTGGGACTGCCCAGGCAGCTATGTGTTCCCTACCCAGGTGGTTCCCGGCAGCAGTCGGGCTGGGACCTGGCATAGGGGCGGGTAGCTGCTGGCTCAGCAGAGCGGCTCTGGCCACACAGTCCGGCCCACGTTTCCTTCATTTCTTCTTAGCACATGTGACCAGGCCACTCCAAGGAAACTGGTGGGGTTTCTCCAAGACAGGAAGTGCACTCTCTTCCCAGTACTCTCCCACAGGGAAATTCAGGATGAGATCCTGGCAGCCGGAACTGATAACTTAAAGGACAAATCAGTATTTCAGGGATGCTGGCAGGGTGGAGCAGGGAGGAAAGCATGCGGGAAGGTGGAAGTTGGTCAGAAAAACGAAGAGGCTCCTTAAGGGTCACATACTAATGAGGATTTGATGGGGACAAGGGAAGGCTTTGCAAGGGAGCTCCTGAGGGCTTTGGGAGCAAACGGGGATGGGGCGGGGATGCACACGTGTCCATTTCTGTGAGTGTGTGCCAGGTCGGTGCTGCCTCAGCCTCTGTAGCCGTTTCCTTATGTCCATGATCCACATGGCTCGTGCTCTTCCATACACACCCCCACAGGCTCTGGTCTGTGTGTGCACCTGTGTGCGTGCGTGCGCATTTTTTGTTACTGCAACTCTATAACCTATGATAGAGATTTAGGAGTCATCGGGACCTCCAAGCGGTCCCAAAAGTGTTTGTCTCTCTGGCAGGGGGCAATGCCGGCCTGGAAAAGGACCCATGTCTCTAGGCAGGTGGTAGCCTGCGGGGGGTGATAAGAACAGCATGAAGGGACTTCATGCCCACTCAGGGAACATTTGAGGGACATGGTTTCGCTGGTAGGGCAGCTCAGCTGGCTGCTACAACCATGCCCCAGTCTTCTACTCCTGCCACACATCTGGGAGAAGGTCCTGCCCCATCCTCAGAGCTCGTCCCAACAGCCAATTCTGCTTTTCTGTCATTAGGACAAGGTGGAGGTGCCAAAGGAGGGGCCTGATCGAACCTGCCAGAAAGTGGGCACAGAAGGAAACAGTGACATCTAAAGAGACATGAGTCTGCTATGGCCACCCCAGGCAGGGGAGACACCAGTCACTCATGGCTTGAAGCTGAACAAAGAGCAGAGGGGAGGGGAGGAGAGATGTACCTGAGAGGGCTGGGAGAGTGCAGTGATGAAGTCCTGTTGTTTCATTTCTACCTAGGGCCCTGTAGCCCCTGCTATTCCAAGTGTGCTCCATGGCAGCAGCAGTAGCATTACCGGGGAGCTTGTTAGACACACAGAGTCCCCGACCTACTGATCTGAACTGCTATTGAACCTGATACTCAGGTGATTTGCATGCAAATTAAAGTTTGAGAAGCGCTGGCCTAAATCACCTAGCTCAGGGATTCTCACCATTGGATGCAGGTTACAACCAGCTAAGGAGTTTGTAAATCACCAATTCCCCAGGGCCCCATTCCCAGAGGCTGGTTTAATTGGTCTGTGGTGGGACTCTCCAAATGAGTATTTTTAAAATGCTACAGTAGGAGCACACTGAGGCCCACCTACCCTCAGATGCCAGGTAAACAAGGACTTAGACTCAAAGCAACCAACTCCAGCTCCCTCAAATTTTTTTCTGCCCCTTCTGGTCTAGTGGTATGACAAGCCTGAGTTCAAAACCTGAGGCTGTCACTCACTCGCCCTCTGTCTTTGGACAAGTTGTTTAACCTCTCGAAGACTCACTTGCCTCCTCTGTAAACTGGGAGTGATGGAATCCACTTCTAATAGCTACTGAGAGCATTCAATAAAATACTGGAGAGACAGAAAGACCCTGACACATGCTACCAAAGCCTCCCAAAGGAAAACCAGGAAATGGGACAAAGAAGCCTAGCTAGTGTCCCCTTCTGGGTCTGGAAAGTGGCCACATCCAAATTCCTGTCACAATTGGAGCCAAGTGGCTCAGGGAAATGAGGATAGGAGACAGAAGTCTCGGAGGCCACAGCAGCTCCAAAAGACAAAAGAGCCGAGGAGCCTACATCAGGGCTCCAGACCGAACCCCCGGCAGCCCTCGTGGTAGGAATCTGGAGAATGTAATAGGTTATTGCCCAACAGGATGTCAGGGACATTGGCTCCGGACAACACCCCACCCCATGGAGAGCGGAGAGGCCCTGAGGCTCCCTCGCAGATGAAGCAGTCCGAGACATATCTCTCGGTGATTAAGGGCTAAGTTCCAGTGTTCGGCCTTCGTCCCTCCCGCCCGTCCCAGCCTGCCCAGGCTGGGGCCAGGAGTGACCACCCACCCCCAAAAGAGTCAGCTCACCTGGGGCTGGGGCCCAGGCGGCCTTATGAGGATTGCCTTATGTGCCCGGCGGGGAGAGTGACACCGGGCAGGCTGAGGCGAGTGATGTAGGAATGTCTGTGGCCCCTGGTCCTGCCTGTGTCCAGATGTGCAGATTCCAACAGTTTCAACTGCTATGTTATACAAGCTGTGCTCTGGCCAAGGATAGGGTGATATGCTAGGACAGGTCAGAGATAGCACTCAGCTAGTACAAGCTGGATTCCACTGAGATTTAAATCTAGACTCTCCCCCTAGGGAGGGACCCAGCTGATCTGAGCCATAGATTTGGGGGAGAGAGCATACTAGAGAACTCTGGAGTCAAATCAGGCCCCAGGGCCACACTCACAGGGAGCATCAAAGGACTGACTGAGCAGCAGCGGCCGATTTCCGAGGTCAGTGATGGTGTCTACCCTTACACTTACATAGGCCGCAGACCAGGGCTCTCTTCACACAGAGCATTTCACTATGCAGAGAAGGATGGAAGGAGGACAGAAGCAGGGCTTCTGTTCTTTTTTTTTGAGGGCAGTGTCACTGGCCCTCATATGTGGGACCGAACCGGGGCCGGGGGCTTCTGTTCTTGAGCTGCGCTGTGTGCGTGAGCGTAGTTTATGCACCCTGGAGAGAGGCAGCGACATTCTCCACGGAAGAAATGCAGTAATGGCCAACCGTGATACCTGAGCTGGAGAAAAAGCTTTTTCCAATCACGCCACTCCCTAAGTCATCTTAGGCAACTCGCTTCATCTGCTGAGCTTTGCTTTCCAAATCTACACCGTGAGGATTAACAGTGTTCCAGCTGGCCTTCCTGGTTACTGTCTGGTTTTGCAAATGTCTGAAAATTGTCATTAGAGAGGGCTGCTTTTGTTAGGACTACTCATACTGTGTGTTCACATAGCCTATTAAGCTCAGTTCAGATATTGTGTCCTAATTGTAAAGAAGTGAGAAAGAAAGGGGGAAAAGACAAGACAGTAGGCAACTGAGCTTTGGGAAACCAGGACTCCCCCACCAGGCACCCCCTCTTCACACCACTATTGGGGAGCTCGAGTCCTTAAACCGGGTGATCACTCAGTGGGCCATCACAAACAAGGGGTGATGTCACAGAGGCTCAGATCAAAGTCTCTTTCCTACAGCTGGAGTGGTAACCTCTCGACTCAGGCTGCACATTATAATCTGGGGAGCTTTTAAAAATGCCAGTGCCTGCGCCCCAGTCATGATTGATTAAATTAGAATCTCTAGGGAGAGGATTGCTTCTGCTTGTTTTTGAGAATTCTCCAGGTGATTCTAAAGTGCAGCCAAGATAGAGAACCACTGACCTAAACAGATGTGACCCGCTAAAAAGCCCCGGCACAGGTCTCTTGAAAGAGTTTAGCCAGAGGCAGACTCAGGCTGTTCTAATCATTGGCCCATGTTCCCTCTAGGCCTGACAGAGCAGGAGCAGGAGAGGGCAATTAGCAGAAATAGGAATGCATGCAGGCAGGTCTGTGGGTGTTTGTGGAGGTAACTGATTCAAACAGTGAGCTGACCTGCTCCGTAAGGCAGTGCCCAACCAATGGCTTGGTTTCCTTTACCATACTTAGTGCCTTATCTGGAAAGGCATCTCATCCATGGCCTTCACAGCAGATCCACAGCAGATACTGGCCCTCTGAAACGGATCCGGTATCAGCATGGACTCTCCCACCTTCAGTGAGCACGGGCGGAAAGCATTCCAAGGCGGTAGAGAAAGACCTGCAATGCCACTGTCTATGTGCCAACCCAAGTTCCCAGTGAGGACAAGCTGGTACCCTAGACAGGCAGGGGCCGCCTACCACTCCAGGCCGCACTGCTGCCCCTGAGAAATGTTAGGTCCTGCCAAATAGCTCTTCTGACCACTTCTCTTGGTTGATGCAAGGCCTATTTCTTTTGTCCGCCCCCACTCCTAGAGCTGGCCTTTTGGGAGACGGCGTATGGCCACCTCGTTTCACCCTCCAATATGTGGCCTATGCCAAAAGAAGCAGGCCCATCCAGCCTCAAGCCTTGGATCTCTCAGAGGCATTTGAACTTGCACAAAGGGGCCCTCTGAGTTGGCAGTGACGCTGGCAGAGATGCTTCAACAGGTGATTGCCTGGGGAACCAAGGGAGAGGGGCCTTCCCAAGGGCCCATACTAAGAGCTGTCATGGATTCCAGGATGGCCCTGGAGCAGACATTCAGGGGGGTTTGCACTACCCTGTCCACTGGCTGCTCTTGGCTGGAATCACAACTAGATGCTTATAGGGGAGGGAGGCAGAGGGAGGGAGACAAGCCCAAAATAGCTCTCACCCCACATTCCAAACCTCACAGGAGGAGCACCACAGCAAAGGCCGCCGGGCTTCAAGCGGCCTAGCTTGGCAGTGCTAGACAGTGGCTGGCCTGTGGCTTGTTAGGCCGATGGGCAGAATGCAGGGCCCCTGCTACACCTGTTCGGAAGCCAAGCTCCTAGGTCCATGAGAGCAACACTTTTGGAGTCTCCCTGTCACAGCTGACGCACAAAAGCAAATGGTTCAGGAGGGTACAGTGCTTTGGGACTGGGTGGCAATGAAATGAAGCCGCTAGCCAATGGCAGGTTCACATGTGTGGCTCTCCATTCTAACACCCCTCTCTCCTTAACATTCCACACCCAAGGCCACAGGGCCACAGGGACTCTTCAACCAGGGACAATTTATGGCTCCCTTCCCCCAGGGACCTTTGGCAATGTCTGGAGACATTTTTGGTTGTCACGACTGGGGAGGGATGCAACTAGCATCTGCTGAGTAGACGCCAGGGATGCTGTTAACTACCCTACAATGCGCAGGACAGTCCCCCACGACCAAAGAATGTTTGATTCCAGACCTGAAATGTGAGATTTTACCTGGGGGCCTCAGGCACTTCTAGGCAACTCCATCCCACCTTGGGGATGTCCTGGGGAGGTGAGGCAAAGAATGGACACAATATTCAATGGAGGTCCCTTGTCTTTGGACACTGCTGACCCCTTGCAGGGTCAGCCAAGGAGGTGGCAGTTCTAGCTTGGAGTTTTTATAAATATGGAAGTTATACAAAGAACCAGCGACCATGCCCCTCCCCCCATGAAGCTGTGGCCTGAGCGCCAGTACACAGCTGTAAGTGAGGGAGGGCCATAAGGGTGCAGTGGCTAAACGGATCTCTGGCCTCCTAGGGCTGCTTGACAATCTGGGTCCAGGATTAGCCAGGCCTGTGGTCACCTAGGCTAGCACTACATACAGCAGGGCCAAAGCAGGCAGCTGACATTCCTGCCCGACCCAGGGCTTCCCTGTGACAGTGAAGGTCAAAGCTGCCACCTGTTCTGCTACACTCATTCCATTAGGTTTATTGCCCCCAGGGAATCCTGCCCCCAGCCCAGTCCCAGGTGCTCTGACAAGGTCACAGTGACAAGGAAAGACAGGTGTTTTCATAAACCACATACTACTCCATCCCCTCCAATGCCCAGTCTGGAGGCAAGCGATGACAGCCTAACCAGTTTGGGGCAGACGTTAGCCCAGTGGTAACTGGTCTACACTGTGGTATGGAAGAGTATTGAATGGAAGGTCAGGAGAACCGCATTCTGGCCTTAGCTATGCTAGGAACTTGTCAGGTGACCTTGGACAAGGTAGTACTTCTGCCTGAGCCTCATCTTCTAATGGCCGTTCACCGCAATCTAGATCCGGGGCAGAGGTAGGTGTGGCTGGCAGTGGCTACACATTCTCTTCTGGGAGACTCAGGTTAGGGTCCTCAGTGAGCTTTCCTGCCTCCAAAGGTATCAAACATCTAGGCAGATCTCCAGTCATCCTGGGCTGTCCTCTCTCTGCTCATGTATTTAGTCACCAAGTTCCATCAAATTTTCCATCGAATGGTCACGGTTTCCCACACCCAGCCGTGCTCCAGGTCTTTCCTTCCAACAGGTTGTCCTGCCAGCTTCTCCTTCCAAGAGCCCAGCACTGACCTGGCCACTCTCCTAATCTGTGACCTAACGGGCTCCCCACTGCTCACAGCCCAGGGCAGATTCATCAGACTGCTTTCTACCTGGCACTTGACCCAGCCTGACTTGGAGCTGTGAACTGCGATTATTCCTCAGGATGGAGGCCAAACATCCCCTTCCATGAAGGCTTCCTTCCCGGACCTCTCACCCACCCCTACCACCCACCAGTTCAGTAAATTAAGTGGCCCCTACACATTTCCACTCCTTTCTCAGCAGCACTCAAGTCTGTCTCCCCCATTCAGCTGGAGCTCCACTGCATTGGTCTCAGCATCCTCAATGCAGTGTGGTAAGGGCTACTGAATGTTCTGGCAACACCTCCACAGGAAGTCCTGCTTCCCAGCTAAACAGTGTGTGGGCCTCTGACCCCACGCCCTCCTCTGGTATCCCCACAGCACGGATGCAAGCATGAGCACACACCTGCAGCTCAGCACAGCCAGAACACCTTGTTCCAGGGCAGAAAGTACAGCCAGGAACCAAGGCCCACAGGTGTGAGAAGGGAAGATAAAGTCGCCCTGGGGGTGGAGGCACTCTGGCCTCAACCGCACTTAGCTTTCCTATCCCAAGCTCCTGCAAGAACATCCCAGCTCGCTGGAAAGAAAGGACATGCGCCATCTCCTGCTCCTCTCTCTTGGCGCTCGCCCGTTCTGACCCGGTGCCACCACTTCTACATCCCACCCCTGTTGCCTGCTTCCTTTTCCTTTTTCTGAGGCCAAATATAAACTCCCGGACAGGAAATGCCTTGAAGGAGCCTGTCCCCACCCTGAGATCCAGTAAAAATTGTCTCTGACACAAAGGAAATAGGCTTGAGAGAAGTAGCCTCCTCTGCTGGGGCCTGTTTGCCTTCTGGAAGCCAGTGGACACAAACTGTCCCCTGAGCCCTGTGGCCGGCCAGCCAACCAGAGGGCTGTGACCTGATCCCAAAGGATAGGGCAAGAGGTGACAACGTGCACACTCAGGCCATGGTGGGGCAAATGGGAAACAGAACTCACAATGTTGGCCTAACAGCCATGTAAGACCTAAAGTTAAAGAGGTTTGGGGGTACAGTAGGAAGAGTAGCAGGCTAGCCATCCACACCTTTTAGTCTTCTCTAGTAGTTCTTAACTGCAGCTGTGCTCATTGCTGATAACTGTTATGATACTGATGTCATTATTGATATCAATTAATAATGGACGCTAATATTTACTGAGTACTTAATACATGTCAGGCCCTGGGCTAAGGAGTTTACACAGATCGTCCTTGCCAGGACTTAACTTCTCTATGCCTCAGTGTCATCTGTGAAATGGGGATATGATCATAGTAGTGACAACATGAGCTTTTCGCAAGTATAAAATGACATGATAATAACAGCCAAAGAGTATGAGTCATTGGTATGTCTTCCTTTAGGCACTTTTTGTATGACTTCTGTCACGGACTTCACAACCACCCTGTGAGACCAGTGCTCTGATAAACTCTCTGTTTGGCAGATGAGAAACTGAGGCCCAGCAAAAGCAATCAACTTGCCCCAGGTCAGCAGCTAAGAAGTTGTGGACCAAGTGCAAAGCCAGGCAGTCTGGCTCCAGACTCAGAACCAGCAAGTCAGAATCCTCATTAACTATGAGAAGTTGCCTAGACCATAGACACAAAAAACATGCTGGGATTTTCCCAGTATGAACCCTTAGCCAGAAGTAAATTCCCATCAGTGGAGAAAGCACTTGACCATCCCACATACCATTGAGCCCCCACAACAGCCCTGTCCAAAGCAGGCCTGCTGCACACGGGGCAAACCTGAGCCCATGGAAGGTCACTGGCTTCTATTGGACATAGATGAGGCCAGGGGCCCACCTAAATGGAGCTTGTTTGCAGACAAAAGAGAATGAGCTCCAAAGCAATGGAGCTGGCAGATGGTACAGCCTGACAGAAGGAGGCTTGCAGCACCCAAAGGCCCTGAGGCTAGAGCATCTGGGCCCCCTCCTCACATGCGCAATTCCAGCTTGCCCCACAGCAGCTGGAGGAATCACGGAGTTGATGCGGCCAGCCTCCTGCCTGCCTCTAACCACCCACACCTTCTAAAAACTGCAGCCTGGTTGTCAAGACAGCTCACTAAAGTGTCTCTTCTTCCCTGATGCCACTGGCACGCTGGTCTGCACCACACAGTGTTGGAAGGTGCTAATCACGTGGGCCTGTTGTCAGAACCACCCCCAACTCCCTCCTGCAACTCGCTCCCCACCCCAATGCAAATCTGCTTTAGAACATCAATACCCAGCCCTCTGAGTTTCCTTTCCTGTTTCTCTGTCCACCTGGCTGCCAGGCACGGCACAGTCACTAAGGGTGTGGGTGGTGGCATCAGTGTGTCCAGGTGCTAATCCCAGCTCCATCACGCCCTGGCTGCGTGGCCTTGGGTAAGCCCCTCATTTAATTTCTCTTTGCCTTGCTTTCTTCATGTTTAAATGGGGATGATGAGAGCAGTACCTACCTTCCACAACTGTCATGGGAGCTCAGTAGTGTGTCAAATGTGTCGAGGATCTAGAAGAGTTCACTGTTCTCATTAGTGTTCTGGTCATTACTATAGCCTGGCACAGTGTCATAAATGCCAGTACAGGAGGCTAGAGGAAGGCAGCCCCGGAGGTGGGCATAGCCAGAGACAGCTTTTCTGGAGGAGGTGGAAGGTGAAGTGACAGAAAAGTCGAGACCTAATGCCCAGGAGTTGGCAGGCTTGAGCACTGCATATCCCCAGGTCAGTGAAAAAGGGCAAAGTGACAAGGTGGCAGAAAGTACTACTAAACAATATAATGAGAATTCTGTTTGTACTATTGGCTCTAAAACTCAACAACCTCCATGACAGAGGTACATATCTCCATTTTATGGCTGACAAATGGAGGTTCACAGAGGTTAAGTAATTGGCTCAAAGTCACCCAGCGCTGTGTACGCCACAGCCCCTGGCCTTCACCAGACAGGCTCCACTCCAGCCTTTCCCACATGCCCCTCGTTCTTTTTCTCCCCTCAAAGGCCCTGCTCAGGTGGGAGCCACTCAGGCCAGATGTCTGGGGCCTAGGGCTTCCCAAGCTCCCTGCCCCTGCCCCAGCCTGACTGACCTCTGCCTGGAACAGAAAAGCTGGCTGCAAGTACCTATTTCACACCTCAGACAGGCCAGCCTTTGGCCAGCCCAGATAAAGGACAGGAAATCCTCAGTCACCTCCCCAGGAGGTCGTTCCCTCAACCACGGAACGGAGTTCCAGCCTGGGCAGAGGTTGCTCTGTGGGGGGTAGCTGCCAACTCAGCCCCAGCTGCCTGGTTTGAGGGAAACAGGGAGGGCCGAACGTCAGGAGATCTGGGTTCAGAATCTTTCCACCCTTCTCCTTCCGACCTTCCCCAAGTGGAGGTCCCCAAGGACCACACTGGGGACAGCTGTGAGAACAGAGTGGCATCATGGAAGTGAAAGTGCCTCGGAAACTTTAAAGCAACGGGACGACTCATCGTTGTCATCGTCATTGACTGCTGGAAGAGGAACGGCTGAGTTGGTGTTCCTCCCTGTCTGATTCACCCTTCTAGGCTCCACTGTGGGCATGGCTCATACTCATTTCCAGCTTCAGTGCTCCTTAAAATATCCCCTCCCCCAACCCCCACCAGGTCAAGAGAAGAGAGCAAGTGGCAGGAAAGCGGGATACATGGCAGCCCCCACATACTATACCACAGCCAACTCGTCAAGGGGAGCCCCTCCTCTCAGCAGGACTGCCCTCTGCTCTGGGGGCACCAGAAGGTGGCCCTACCCTCCAAGGGCTCTCCAGTCATGGGAGCTGGCTAGACCTGAATGCAGAACAAATCAGAGAGAGCTGTAGGAGGTGCTTGGACCCAGGATGCTGGGGTTCAGAATCTACCCACTGGAATCACCAGAAAAAGATATTGGGGGGCTCTTCTGGATAAGCTAGAAGTAAACAGGAGAGTGAGGAGTTGTACAGAGCCATTTTCCAGCCCAAGCACCGCAAGCAGAACCACATGCAGAGGATGGTAGTGAGGCTGGGAAGGGGACTGGTCCCACGTGCCTGGAGAAACACCGGGAGGAGCTGAGGATGATTCGGCCTGAACAAGAGGCAGGGGGCTCAGGTTTTGTCCCCAGACTTCAGAAGTTCATAGAGAGCAGACGGAGTCCAGGTGGTCCCCGGGAACAGAGCTGGGGCCCACAGGTAGAAGTCACAGGAAGACAGAGTTCAGCTCGACATAAGAAGAAAACTTTGGGGCATTCCATGGATGAAAGCAACTGCCTTGCAACACTGCGCTCCCAGGTCCTGAAGATGGGTGCACAGGAACCACACAAGTAATTGGCTGGAAGACCCGTGCCTCAGGAGCATTGGACCGAGTACCCTATAAGGGCCCTACTTCGCTGAGCTCTGTCTGTTTCCTACCTCTGGGGTATCATGGGAGAAAGCGTAAAGGTGACTGGAGCTGGCTAGGCTCTCAGCCGGTTCCCACAGAGATCTGGGATCCCAGCAGCACCTTGGCCTGGTACTAACCAAGGGGAGCAGGTGACTCATTAACTTGTGGCTGAATGGGTCAGAGGGTGGCCAGCTAAGACAGATGCAAACATGGGGAGGGCTAGATAGCAAACTGCACGAAAGCCCACGCTCAAGGCAATTCCCAAGCTCTGGCAGTACAGGACCCAGCCAGCCCAAACTGACCAGCAGCGGGCGACAGTTAGTGAGTGGGCCTGGCAGAATTTGAAGCTAACTCAGCTTTGCCTTGTGGGTAAGAAAGTAGCCTTGACTGGGAATGCATATGTTCACAGCTGCAAGCGAGCCTGAGAAACTACTGAGTCTGTGCCACCTACCCTGCCCATTTTAAAGATGTGTAAACTGAGGCCCATTGAAAGCAAATGTCTTCTCTAAAGTCACGCATGGAGAGGTAGCTGTGAAGAGGCCACCTAGAAGCCAGGTTTCCTCACTACAGCAGGACCCACAGGGTTCATGAAATGTTGGTTCCTCCTCGTGTCACTGAAACTGAAGAAAATTGCTTGTGGTCTAGAGCTTTCTAAATTGGACTTGGGCCTCCAAGTTGCACGGCTTCTTAAGATACAGGCTCTCTGAGGAAGGCTTCCTCTTTTGCCGGAGGCCGACAGCATCCCGGCATCTGACAAGGCCACATCGAAATAAAGATCCACGCTCAGCACTGGATGTTTGAGGTGCTGCCTTATGGTTGGTTATGTAGTATCTCCTGTCTCTATGAACCCATGTGCCTTTCCTCCTATAGGAGACAATATACTCACTGCATTTATGACAAGTTCCTGGGGTACCCTGATGATAGCTGGATGTGTAAGTCAACAAGGGGGCAAGATTTCCTAAAGAAAAGGAAACTCCCTAAAACAGGCTACATCCTGAGGGGACCCCTGAACTGAGATATTGGGGACTCAAGCCCCTTGGCCTATGCAGCTGTGAAAGGTTTCCTTGGAGATCAGGAGACCAAGGTCTCTCGCCCATGAGAGTTCTGATAAGAGACAACTTACTGACCATAAGGTATTTTAATTAACAACCTTGTTTAACTCTTTGCTTTGTACATTGCTGTAGCAACAAAAACTGAAGCTCTGACTGAGAAACAGATGTTCCCCTCTATTGCAAAAATATGCAGTTCTTCGTAGGATAGAAAAAGTTTGAGACTCCTTTTGCTACTAAGTTCAAGTATATGCCCTGTAAGGAAGTCATGGTACCCGGTGTACCCTGGAAAGATACAATTACAAAAACGTAAAAGCTCTGAGAAACAGAAAAACATCCTGATCATGTGAAACATAACTTGCAACATAACTTGCAATTGAGGTAATGGTCAGAAGCCCCTGAGGGGCCAGACTTTAATAATAAAGTGTGTGTGACGCTCCTGTGAACCTCTTTCCGGTGTCTCTCTCCTTCTTTCTCCTCGCTGATGCTGTCCCACCCGAGGGAACCCCTGGTCCTCACGGGGGCTGGCTCCCCGCACTCTTTCAGCCACACAGCAGCAGCACCGGCAGTGTAGCTAGCTGGCAGTCACGTCCTGGCCTGGGGTGGACAGATCCACGGCTGTGCTGAAAAGAGACACACACAGCTCCATCCCACCCCAAGGAATGGCACACCCTTTGGGAGGCTTTCTGGCTCTTTTAGATTTTTAGATTGAGATCAGGGGATCAACTGCTCCTGGAAACACCCCTACCCCATCTGGCTCTGATACCTACAAAGACCTCTACCTCACTGCCCATCTGAATCCCTATCAACTCAGCTCCCTCACCCCCCAGTTCAATGTGTGTCCTTGAAGCAATGTGAATAACCACTTCTGTTAACCTAAGTGAAGACAGAGGGGCAGGAGTTTAATTGGTCCCAGAAGTTCCCGTGACTGAATGTTTGTTAATGTTCCCTTGGGAGAAGGTGAAGGTTCAGAATGGGGTCCCTTTAAGGCCTGAGGTGGACAGGGAGTTGGTTAACAGCCATCCCCAAGAGGTGACTTTCCAAGGTGGTTATTATGTGGCTCAATCATTAACCAAGCAGTGGCAGGACCCCAGGCTTGTTGGAAAGAGGCCACTTCTTTCCCAAGGACAGCCCAAGAGTAGGAGGCTGCAGGCAGGGAGAGCACTTGTGGGGTCTTTCCTTTCCTCTAACAGCCTGCTCTGGGGCAGTGGGAAGAGGCCTGGGTGAGGGAAGCTCTCCCTCGGCCCCACACGCGGGTGGAGGAGGGCTGTCCCGGATATGGAGGAAGTCAGCATACCCTCACTGGAGTGGGAGGGAAAAGCGAGACAGTGAGGGTTTTTATCGTGAATGAGAGAGGAAGCTCCAAGCTGGGCCCTGGCGATTAGATGACAAGTTGGGAAAGACACTCATCCTGAATGCATCCTGTTTTGCTCCAAACTGGCCTCAGGGGCCAGGGCCAGGGGAGGGCAGGGAGGATAGCAGCCTCCCAGGAACTCTCAGGCCTGGGTGGCCCTGGAACTGCGGAGGCCAGTGAGAAAGTTAGAACTCCCATTTACCTCTAGGAAACCAGGACACAGGGTTTCCACAAGACAGCCTCGGAGTCAAGCAGGGGCCCCAGAGACAGGGCAGCTGGCGCTGTAGTGAGGGCCAGGGCTCCAGAACCGCTCCAGCTCAGGCTGGGACCTTCCCTGAGCCTCTCTTCCAAGGTTCAGCTCAAACATCACTGCCTCTGTCAGTCACCTTCCCCTTAATCAAAAGCACTCGCTCCCTGGTTAGGCCTCACAGGGCAAAACATCCTCCTTAACAACAGGATATCTGGTGATATTAAGGAACTGCTTTAGGTATGATGGTGGCACCGTGGCTACTTTTGAATAAGTCCCTTCTTTTAGAGCTATATATTGAACTATTTATAGATAAATTGAGTCTGTGGAATTCATTTCAAAATAACAAGAAAGATGAAGGTATAGCCATGGGCTACTGGCTGTTGGAGTTGGGTGAGGAGCACATGGGGCTTATTATACTAACCACCTCTACTTTTGTGTGTTTGAAATTCTTCACAGTAATTTGTTTTAAAAAGCCCTGACGGAGAGCCGGCCGAGTGGCGCAGTGGTTAAGAGCTGGCTTGGGAAGCCAGCGGCCCCGGTTCGGTCCCACATGTGAGGGCCAGTGACACTGCCCTCAAAAAAAAAAAAGTAAATAAATAAAAAATAAAAAATAAATAAAAAGCCCTCATCGAGGGCCGGCTGAGTGGTGCTGTGGTTGGGAGCTGGCTTGGGACGCCAGCGGCCCCGGTTCGGGTCCCACATATGAGGGCCAGTGACACTGCCCTCAAAAAAAAATAAGTAAATAAATAAAAAATAAAAAATAAATAAAAAGCCCTCACCGAGGTAAAGACTTGGTGTGTCATGTATTCTTTAGGCCACTAACTTCCAAACTAGACAGTAGATTCTCTGAAGGTGGGGTCACACTCTGTGTCTTCCACAAGACAGAGCACCGAATGTGCACTTGATCATTTGTGTGGCACTTGGTAGTTTATAAAGCACTTGGCCATGGATTCCCCGTGTTTAATCTGGGGAAGTGGAAAAGGTGGGGGGAAACAGAGTCTGAGAGGCCAACAGCAGAAGAGAGGCAGAGCCTGGATTTAAACCTCCCTGTGTCCAGCTTCCTCCCATCCCCTTCTCTTTGCCACATGCCACCCTGGGCCCCTGAGGAGCTTAAAATCCAGTTCTACAGGAAACAGGAACAGCAACCATCAGCATGTCAGTTCCCTAGGTGGAGGGCTGGACAAGAAGACACTCAACATAAACACAACATTTCAGATGGTAACAACTCTCCATACTGTGGCCTCTAGTCCACTGATTCAAGTTCACCAGGAACCCCCCACCCCACCCCCCCCACACACAAACCAAGATCCCAAGTCACAGATGAATAGAGCCTTAAACACTTAACAGTAGCAACTGTGTATCCAGCCCCATGTTCAACCACTCTGTGTGGGGTTGCAGGCTAGAGGAGCTCACACTTCTCATCCTAAAGTCCTCACATCTTTAAGGTCCCCTACCTGTATTTTACCTGATAACAGCCTCCCAAAGGCCCAGGGCTATGAGGCTTCATCCTGCCCAAACTGAGAGCCCAAGGAAAAGGTCCTCCCTATTTTATTCTAGCTAGAGGCAACTCCTTCTTCCAGCCGGAGACTCCTCACCCCACCGTCCCTTAAAGTGGGGGCACAGCCTGCCTTTGTGAAGCCTGCCATCAATTGAACCTGAACTTCCCATGGCTGGAACTTCCCATTGCTGACAGCTGTGACAGCATCCCAATGAGAGATGCCATCCTCTCTTCCTTTTGGGACTTTCTTGTTTTTGTGTTGCTGCTGCTATGCCTGGCTCCAGGGGCCCTCTGCTCCCTCTCCAATCCATAGCCCTAAGAATGGAATTTTAAAACTGCAAGAAGACAGAGAGGGACAAAGTTCTGGGCTCTAGGTGCCAGTTTCTTTGCTCCTCTGCTCAGACTCAGAAGGTGCTTTAATAAGAAAGCTGCACCCCAACACTCATGCAGGGTGCACAGCCCCTCTGCAAACCTTTGGCCCCTCTTCTTTTTTTTTTTTTTTGAGGGCAGTGTCACTGGCCCTCATATGTGGGACCCGAGCCGGGGCTGCTGGCATTCCCGAGCCAGCGCTTAACCACTGCGCCACTCGGCTGGCCCTCCGTCTTCTTGCTCTAAACACTTCCAGGTGTCATTTCCCAACAGCCACTTCTACAGATGCTCAGAGAAGTTTTGTATACTTCTTTAAGAGTCTCTTAAGGGGTGGGGAGAAGGCAGGCCAACAGGGGAGACTTTTTGAACTCTGTCCATGCAGCATTTTCTAGCCCTAACTACAGAGGTCCAGGGAGCAGAAATCCCAAACTGCAAATCCAGAACATAGTTTGACAAAGGCCAAAGCCCAGAAATGAGGACCAGCCCAGAATGACCAGCAATATGATAGCTGTAGCTTTAGGGTGAAAGAGTCCCCGTGCCCAACATCATCATCCCTGTCACCTTCCTACTTGCTCCATCAACCACTCAGAAGCCACATGCAGGCCCCACGTTCTCTGCGCCCTTGGGCTGCGTACCCTCCTATCCCCAGACAAGAATTCCCTCTCCTCAATTGCAGGAGGATGAAAGTGAAGGGAAAACTCAGAGAGCAGTAAGACAGATGGTGGGTGGGGACAGCAACCCCTAAAGTGGGGGTGGGAACAGGTCCCACAGTAGGAGTCAGGGTTTGAAAATAGCCCTGGGTGTGATTCATCATCCTCTCCTCTGAATGGAGACAAGCCAGGGCCCTCCAGCCCAACCTCTGGGGCCAGGGCTTCTGCATTGGCCCCAGTCTTTCTCCCGCCCCCCACAACCACTACTTTTCCGGCTGGCTTAGCTGCATAATCACCACAAAGCTCTCCATCTGCATATCCTCTGGCCCCATGTGACTCAGACACAACCCTTTACCTGCCAGTCAGGGGCAGGGGCTTATGCACCAAGTCACCAAATGTCAGGAAGGAAGAGACTGGCCCATTAGATACTGAATTGCAGCCCAGCACCTGAATTGCAGTTGAAAACACTGTGGCTTACAGAAGTCGCATGACTGTCCTAAGGTCACATGAATTAGTGCTGAACCTCCGTTTCCTGAATCATAATTCAGAGTCTTGGGAGAAAAGAAATGCAGAAAACCCCAGACTGTTTAATTTGGAAATCCCCAAAACGTCCACTCAAAGGCTCAGAAGTTCTCCAATCCAAAGCCATTTTGGGCTTCATGGGGAAACTGAGCCGTGAAAGATGCAACTTATCCAAAGGTTTTCTGTCGAACCCCACAGCTCCCCTACTACCAGGAAAGTCCGAGGCGTTTCTCAGAAGGGAAGGCAGTGGCTGAGGGAAAGCCTATACGGCCCGACCGGGCGCTTCCTGGAAATGCCCTCAAAAACAGAGAAAGGAGGAGAGGGTAGGAGAAGCGGTGTGAGCGGGCCACAGCGCCCAGAGCCGCGCCGCCCTCGCCCAGCTCAGTTCCTCCCCCGAAGCCCCAGAGCGGCGACTTCCCACTCCAGCGAGGCCCGGGGATAACGGGCGGGCAGCCGTCTTCTGCCACCCAGCTCGCGGGGCTTTCCTGGGAGGAGAGCGGATAGTGAGCCCAGGTGTTCCCCCAGTTTCGGTGACTCCGACCCCAAATCCAGGTGGCTTGGCTCCCTCCCTGCTGTGGGTCCGGATCTCCCCTGCTGTCGCCTCAACTCCTACCTGGAGGCCGCGTCCATTGCCTGGGGTTCGAGACCCCGACACAGCTGCCAGCGGGCAAGAGGCGAGCGCAGGCGGGACTGCTCCGTCCGGGGCACGCGCGGAGCCCGGGGTCGGGTGGGGGTAACGGTGCCAGCCAGAGCAACAGCTGCCGCGGCTGCTTGGCTGTTGTCAATCCGAGGCCACTCTTGGCGCAGGTGGGGAGGGAGAGGCAGCGAGCTGGGCTGTCGGGACGCCCGCCCACCTATAGGTCCCTCGACCAATGAGGAAGCAGTCCGGCCCACAGGACTCCCCAGAAAGTCGCACAAATTGTGCTGGGCGGGGCTCTGCCTTCTACTTCCTCCAATTGCCGCGCCGCTGCCTCTCCCTCAGGTCACACTGCTGGGGGTGCGGGGAGAGAAGGCGAGAGCCAAGAGCCAGGGCTGGAGAGTGAAGGAGCGAGTTGGCCAGGGACACACACTAATATTTATTGAGCGCTGGATGTGTGTGGCACCGTGTGGGGGGTTTAAGTACATATTCCATGTGCACGGGAAGGTTCACTGCCTTCTTGAGGATAATTTACCGGGAGACACAACTTCGGTGAGATCTCGGGTTAGCAGAGGCAACCAAGACAGAGCCAACACATTAGATATTTGATCAGGAAGTTGCCAATCCCCCCTTGATCAAGCTCCAGCGTTCTGCAACTTGCTCACTACTCTGAGCTCTCTGTCCCAAGTCCAAATTCTTCTGCAGAGAAATGCATGGAAAGGTTGGGGGCATCTGCATTGATTATGGCAAGAGAGCTCCCAGAGTTGTGACATCAAGGACCACCAGAAAGCCCATTGAAATTCAATAAGAAACAGTGTTAAGATTTGACTTCTCTCTTGCCTTTCCTCACAAGGGTCCACCACAAGTTCAGAACCTTGATTTCGTTGTTGAACTGCAGACTCTATTAGCGAGGGATGGGAGTGCCCATGAGCCCATGCATCCAGCCACCCATCCTCCACATTGAAAAGTGGAGAAACCAAGAAGAGTTCACTCACTCAAGTTTACCCAGCAAATCCATGACAGGGACAATATCTGTGCACTGGTTATTTTCTCTCTACCTAACAGATGGGAGAAGGTAAGCTGAGGTTCCTAGAAAGCAGGGACTGCATTCATCTAACTTGTTTGCTAGGGTACCCAACACAGATGACACCAAAAATGAGTGATTCTTAGGACAGCAACTTTCTTAAGGTCACCCGAGGAAAGGGAAGTGGCAGAACGAGGAATGTAGCCCCAACTGACCCCTCCTGTATGGCCTTCAACCCACTAGACCAAACTGGAATTCTCCCTCCTTCCTTCCTGCTAGCCCTACTGAAGATCAGAGAAGAAAAGAAGAAACAAGGCTACCTCCAGTGTGCACCACTCCTTCCTCTCAATGGCAAGACTTCAGGTGGCACTTTGTTCAATGTGACCATGTCCCTCTGGGTCTTGGATTTGGATGTGGCCTGTACACCAGAACTCACGCCTGGATACAAAATCCTACCCAGAGTCAGGAACCCTTCTGATGGGTGGGGAGGTAGATGACCTCCTTTCTGAGGCTGGGCTGTTATATCTGTAAGCATCCTGAAACGTCCCACTTGGAGCCAAACTTATCTTGCTTCTGGAAAATGCTAGAAGGACCTAAAAGTATGGGTCCCGCAATGATCCTACAGCTACCCTAAGGCCAGGAAACCATGTCAGAGCTGATTCCTTCCACCCCACAGCACTGAGCACAGTGCCCACAGCAATTTCTCAGTGATGTTTGCTAATGGGTGAATGATTTTCAAGCACAACCATGAAAAAATTACAATCATATGAATAATAAGCAAACCCAACTTATCTATTAGTAAATGCCTTTAACTGAATTAGATATGATGGGCTCTGAGATACTCGGTTCTTAAAACAAAACAAGGCAATCAAACCAGGAAATTACAACAGGGAAAACTACAGAAAGTACAAAAACTACCAAAAAAGTACAAACTACAAAAAGAGTACAAAAACTACCAAAAATGTTGGGAGCCGACAGTCTCTCAGTGTCTGACAAAGTCACATTACCCTGCTCAGCACTGGATATTAGGGGTGCTGCCTTATGGTTGGTCATGTAATATCTCCTGCCTCTATGAACCCATGTGCCTTTCCTCCACATCAGACCCTATAGGAGACAGTACTTTCACTGCATTTATGGCAAGTTCCTGGGGTACCCTGATGATCGCTGGCTGTGTAAGCCAATGAAGGGGCAAGATTTCCAAAAAAGGAAACTCCCTAAAACAGGCTACAGCCCGAGGGGACCCCTGAACTGAGATATTGGGGACTCAAGCCCCTTGGAAACTGAGGCACAGACCTCTGATAACTTAGGCCAAAAAGCCTGCCTTGAGAAACTGTGATAACATCAGTCTCTTGAGCTCCTCACTTGCCTATGGCCACTGCTGTGAAAAGTCTCTTTGGAGATTAAAAGTCTCTCGGCCATGAGAGTTCCCATAAGAGGGGACTTATTGACCATGAGGTATTTTAATTAACAGCTTTATTTAAATTCTTTGCCTAGTACATTGTTGTAGCAGCAGATACTGAAGCTTTGACTGAGAAACAGATGCTACCCTCTATTGTAAATATGTAGCCCTCCGTAGGACTAAAGATGTTTAAGACTCCCTTTAGCTACTAAGTATTGCATTTACATAGGAATATACTTTAGATAATTTTTACCCTAAACTCATTCACTCCTAGTCTATTAATAATAGTTCAAGTATACGCCCTGTGAGTCTAGCTGCTAGAATTTGGGATAATGGCTAGGTAGTCATGGTAACCACTCTTTAGGCGATGTGTAGAGATCGGTGAATCCTTAACATAGACTAGGCCAGTGTACCCTGGAGAGAACAATTACAAGGAAGTAAAGACTGAAAAAAGCCCTAAGAGGTGGAACTTAACTTGTGATTGAGGTAATGGTCAGAAATCCCTATAAAAGGAACATGGTCTGGCAATAAAGGGTGACACTTTTTCTCTGAAACTCCCCCGGTGTCTCCACTGTCTCCTTTCTTTCTTTTCTTCCCCCGCCAACGCCGTCTCCACCTGAGGGAAACCCTGGACTCACAAAGGCTGGTTCCCCGCACAAAAAAGTACAAAAACTACCAAAAAAGTACAAAAACTACAAAAAGAGCAATTGCCATAAATAGCTAGAACAAGAGCTCCACAGTGCCTGGCATGGAGTAAGGTACGCAATAAAAACATGTGTTGAATGACTGGGTGAACACAATAGTCAGGGAAAGCTATACTCCTAATATTTGCCATGTGCATTGTGACATTTTGAAATGGCCCAAGTGATGTCTGGGCCATTTCTTTGGGTCTTGTTTGATCTGCTTCCCTTACCCCATGAGCTTCAGAAAGATAAGAAGAGCTCAGCCTCTTCAGGACAAAGATAACTCATCTTTTCAATCCCACCACCATCTCTTGCTCCCCAAGCCACCTCCACCCCTCATCTAAGCTGGCGTCTTACATAGAACAGATATTCAGTGATGGTGTCTGAGATGGATGAGGAGATGGTACTTTACCCAGACAGGGTCCTTTCTGGGCTGCATCTTGAGTGGCCCTGGAGATAACTGGAGCCTTCAGGTCCTTGGCGTCGCTTTTTCCACAAGCCTCACTCTTACCTATGTGTCCTATAGTGCTGCCGCTGCTGTCCTTGCTGCCCACTCAGCCATCAGGCAGGAAAACGTAAGTTCATGAGAGCTGGCTGAGGGCAGGTGAAAAAACCTTGCGGTGCGTGCATGCATTGAGGCACAGGCTTTCCTCACTCTACCACGACCACAGCTCAGCTGCATCTTGCCAAAGGCAGGACAGTAGCTTCTGGAGCCAGACGGCCTGGGTACAAAGTCCAACTCTGCCACTAACTAGCTCTGTGACCTAAGGCAAATTACTCTCCAACTTTCTGTACCTCAGTTTCCTAATCTGTCAAGTGTGGATGATGATCAGAGCCCTGACCTTGTGTGACTGGGCTAAGTCACTCTTAGAATGGTGGCTGGCACGTAGAAAGTGCTTCTAACTATTAGACATGATGACAGAGGCCCCAAGCAATGGTGGAATGAGCCCTGGATCGGGAAGTGGGACAGCTGGGTGTTAGTCTCAGGTCTACCACGTTCTGGCTGTGTCACCCATGGCAAGTCATTGTGCATGCCAATCATCAGTTTCTTCACCTGTCAAATGAGGGTAGAGCACAATCTGTAGCAGGCAGTGTAGAGACAACGGATGTGAGAGTAGACTGTAAAGGGTGGTGACAGGGGCAGGGTGGCACTAACCGCGTTGCAGAGCGAACCTTTTTTCCAGGGCAGAGAGAAACTCCATATGTTATATTACCCTGAGCCTCACTCTGCGACACCTGGGTCCCAATAAGTGCCTATCTGAAGAATTTAGACAGACCCTACACCCCTCCCTGCCTAGGAATGGGGGTTCCTTAGGCTGTTGTAGGCAGGCCCATAGCCCCACTCTGGAACGGTTGAGAGTAATATCAGGAAGGAACCAGACAGACCCTTCTACGACCCTTTTCCATGGAGCTAAAGGAGCAGCAGCAAATAATTCCAGGAAACTCAGCTGGGGAGAAAGAAAGGGTAGTAGCAGCCTGAGGGGAAAATGAATTATACTTGGACAGGCCGGTCCAGCACATTCCTGCGTGCCTCATCGAAAGCCCACCAGTCAGGCCTGCGAGGGTGAAAGGCCTGCTCCCTGGTTCTTTGGGGCCCCCACCCAGCCTCATGAAAGGGGGCTATTGATCAGACTCCCACAACGTGTGACAGTTGGTTACAGCTTATAAAAAAATCCTGAGGAGCTGCGGCCAGAGCAGGAGTTTGCACTAAGAGGGGTAGCCAGAGTAGGGCCAGACGTGGGGAAGTGAGGAAGCGGTGGTGAGAGGGGCTTGCAGGGGTGAGGGGCAGAGAGCTAGGTCCTGGCAGGAGTACAAAGACCCCCTCTCAGCCCACAGCCCAGGGGACCACCGTGGCTGTGCTTACCCCACACGCCAGAGACCCTGGAAGGGGGAGCTCTGTGCTGGCCAAGCCAGGCACAGGCCAGGGGAGCGTCAGGGGTCACCTACCTCTCTGGGCTCCCCCTCCTTAAGCTAGAACACAGACACATTCATTCCCTCCCACCTGCCTCCTAGCCTTGGCAGCTGGAGGCGAAGAACCCAAGGCCACTCTGTTCCTGTTCCTGGCTCTTCCCCAGACACCCAAAAGCGAGTCCCCTTCTCCCCAGCGAACACCAAATTGTAGGCCTGATGAAGGGCTGGCCCCTAGCATCCATATAACAGACCCACCAGGCCATGACAATGAGACGGGCCTCTGGCCGGGCTTTAATCAAAAGGCCAAGAGGTTTTCTGCTATAGGCAGGGGACCCCCTGCCCCAACCTCCCCTCCATCAGGGAGGTCTGCCTGCCTTGGACCAAAGGAATAGGTGAGGTCACCCTGGGCAGAGCACTTGGTGACTGCGGCACAGACACCCAGAGCAGGATGTCCCGTCCAATCTCCACACCCCACCCGTTCCTGTCCTTCAGAGGAAGGTCACAGGGTGCTAAGGGAAGATGAGTAAAGGCAAGCCCATTTCTAATGCAAGCCCCCTCGCACCCTCCCCATGCACACATCCAAGCAGCTGAGGCCAGAGGAACCCTCCCTCTATGCGACTCCCCCACACTCTCCTGTGCCTGATTTACTGTGGGCCCTTAAGCTTGCTCCTTCCTGGCTAGGCTGTTTCCTCATCTGGAAAAGCGGGACTGGGCCCTAGTTTCTAGGGTCCTTCTTTTCAGTGCATTCTCTGTTTCCATGAGTTTCTCTGTGTGTTCTGCTGTGGGAGGGGCTCCCAGAAAGCCAACATTCATGGGGCTTCTGCAGAGGAAGGGGTGGTGAGGGTGTGAGGGCCTTCTGAGGATGAGGAGTAGCTGGGGTCCAGGACAGAAAGAGCAGAGGAAAGTGAGTAAAAAGCAGCAGGATGCTGAGGCCAAACTGGCCTGGAAGGCTGGAGACGCGGGCTCTGCCTCCAGCACTGCCCCAGCTCACCCTGCAGCAGTGGGCACCCAGAGCCCTTGAGCAGAGTTCAGGATCCTGCCCCCTTGCCTGGGCACGTTCCACATAGCCCTCCAGGGAAGAGCTCCCAAGACAAAACCTGGGAGGGTAAGGAGGAGATGGGGGAGGAGGAAAGAGGGGGCTCTTCCTTTCCACCCACAGGACCCACCATCAATCAATCTGACTGCATATCAGCCAGGTCCAGAGCCCATGAAGTTGGAGGGAGTAGTTCTTACAGGCTCTGTGCAGAGCCTGGCACAGTCCAACTCTGTGATTATGGGTCTCTAGGGCTTGGCAAACTCAGTTCAAGCATACAGAGTGGTCCCCTGGACATCCACTTACCCTGTCTCCTTTCCCTGAAGGACAGCCCTCAGGGTCCCCAGGATGACATCAGAAAGGACCTAGAATGTGTTGGGAGGCTCAAGGGCCACTCAACAAAGGGTCTGGGCTCTTCTTGGCCCTGGAGTCCTTGTCCTCTCTCAATGGGCCCTTCTCCAAGTCGAGCTCTCCTCTACCACCACCTCCCAATTTTCCCTCTTGCTTGTTTGCTCTCTCCCTCCCTCTCTAAATAAAAGCTCTGATCTGACCCTTCCCTATGCATATGAGGTCAGACAGTTAAGTTTATGAACTCATCCTAGAAAAAGTGCTACATACCTCATTGCTGAATATCACTACAGTCACCTTTGAAGCACTCCCCTTGGGAAGCTATGGACCGATGCCGGCACCTAGTCCACCCTTCAAAGCCATGTGGGAACTCTTTTTCTGGAATGGCCATAGGAGCTGTCGTCTGTATTACCCTTGATGTCCTGAATGTCATCAAAATGTTTTCCTTCCAATATTTCCTGTATCTTCAGGTACAGAAAGAAGTCATTGGGGGCCAGATCAGGTGAGTAGGGAGGGTGTTCCAATACAGTTATTTGTTTACTGGTTAAAACCTCCTTCACAGACAGTGCCCTGTGAGCTGGTGCATTGCTGTGATGCAAGGGCCATGAATTGTTGGTGAAAATTTCAGGTCCTCTAACTTTTTCATGCAGCATTTACCGCACTTCCAATTAGTAAACTTAGTTAACTGTTTGTCCAGTTGGTTCAAATTCATAATGAACAATGCCTCCCAATATCAAAAAAGGTTAGCAACATCATTGCAACAAGTGCGCAAACTTAATTGTCAGGTCTTGTATGTATCAACCTGTCAGTCAACATGGGGACCTGGGCACTGGCATATGGCTGACGCAGGGAACAGGGCAGACAGGCCCTACAGCTGAGTTCCCTATCTTCCTGGAGCTCCCGTGCCAGTGAGGGAGGCAATAGCAGCCCCAGATGGAGAATACCCAACTCAGGCAGATGGGCAGCCAGATGAAGTCCCCAGAGGACTGGGAGAGAGGTGGGGCAGCAAGGCTCCCAGGTTGGACACCTGATGTCTCTGAATCAACACAACCCCAGGAAACACCAGGGAAGTGGCTCCTGGGCCCCACTCCCACCAAGGCTCCTGGGTCAGGGGCAGGACAGTGCAACTCTGTCTTCTACCCTGCTTCTAGCACAGAGATGCTGTGTGACCTTGCGGAGAGTCTTGCCCTCTCTGAGCATCACTGTCCACATATGTACAATCAGAGGGCCCTGTCCTTCACTGTGTTCATGTTCCATGACAAATCTATGTCGAGAAACCCAACCCAGTTTGTTATTTCCTCCCTGCTATGTGGGCGGGAGCAAGAGAGGATTTGCTGGGGAAAGGGGATGGGCAGAGCCTGGAAAAGTTTTTAAGTGCTCAAGGAAACATATATTTTTTTTTCAATTTTTAAAAGGACCAGGCAGTCTGAGACCCGCTGGAGTGAAAACAGGCCTTGGGATGGAGCTTTTAGTCATTTCGAGCTCACTGAAAATGGGGTGGGGGGAGGCTGGGCTGTGTCATGCAACAAAGCCATAGAGTTAGACAGTAATGGGGCCCTTGAAGGAATGGCGGTGGGGGGGCGCGGTGTAGGGAGCCACTGAATAGGTAATGAGACCTAAGGATACAAAGACAAAAAGAGAGCTAGAAGGACAGACAACGGAATGAAGAGGTAAAAATACAGGCTGCGGGTCAGACATACAGTGGGACAGGAAGACAGAGAGGAGTGGAAGTGGGACTCCAGAGGCAGAGAGACAAAGAAAGTGCTGCAGGAAAAAAGGGAAAGGGACACACTGTTTATTAAATGCCTACTGTGTTTATTAAATGCCTACTAAACTAATCTTCTTTTTGAGTGGAGGATGAAGGCAGAGTGAGAGAGGTGGGGTGGGACGAAGCCAGACAGACTGTTGGGATAAAAAGACGGAGCACCTTGAGACACAGCAGGAGCGGGTGAAGAAATTAGAAGAAAGCAGGCGCGCTGCAGTGGAAGGTCTGAAAAGCGGGGACTGCCAGCCAAGGTTTAGACAAATGGACGTAGGAGTAATAGATGAAAACGGGACTGGAACCAAAGAGGAAAGGTCCAGGGGCTTGGCGGAGTGTCCAGGACCGCAGCGCCGAGGCTCCCGGCCAAGTGCAGCCGAGCCCTGACCTCCCGCCAGGGTCCGCCCCACTCCGTTCACCTGGTTTCCAGCGCAGCGGGTCACCCCGGGTGCCCTTCACACCCCACAGCGTCCTCGGCGTCCACGTCCGGGGCTTCGGAAGCCGCTGGGCCGGCCCCCAGCCCCGCGCCTCGGCCATGCGTTGGCTGCGGCTCCGGAGCCCGCAGGCAGCGAGCCGGATCACCGGATCGCTGGCGCCTTGGGTGGTTGCACCCGGACTGAGCCCACAGCCCGGGAAGCACCCAGGGAGGGAGGGGCTCAGGGAGCCACTGTCCGGTGGCCCCGCCCCTCATGGCGACTAGAAAGTTCCACGCCCCCACCTAGAGCAGAAACCACCCCCGCCTTCTCCATCCTAGCTGGCCTCAAGTCATTTAGCTGCGATACACTGACTCCCCATTGCCATCGGGCCCTTCTCCGGTTGAAGTCACCTTCCGACCCTTTCCATCCCGGTCCCCTAGTTGAGAGTGTCTCACCGCTGATCCTGCTCTCCTACCTCAGTGCAAGAGTGAGGGTCTTCTTACTTCCCAGGGCAACCTCTCCTCTGCCTCTGTACCCAAAATCTCACCAACCACGTGACATGGCAGAAGACCTTGGGCAACGGTCAGACGGTCAGATGCGGAGGGTTGGCAGGCTCACCCAGTCACTCCTCACCACCCCTCCCCATTTTCTGTCTAACCAGAGCAACCGGACCCTGGCTTCCAACAAGGACACCTCGAAACCCTTCTATTACCAAGAATTCCTGGACCTTATAATCAGAAGATGCCTTACAGACTCTCTTATGCTATAGACGCAGCACTGAGACCCAAGAATCCAATAATGTGGTCATCATCTAAGCCGGGGACCGTTAATTATGTCCATGTCACAGGACTGTTGTGAGGACCCAAAGGGGCTGAGCATGATGCCTGGCATGGAGTACAGTCTCTGTAAAGAAAGATTCGCTTTTGTTCTCAGATATCGGCCCTGGGGGTCTACAAAACAAGCCTAGACCCAGGACCTTAAGCTACATAACTTCAATTCCCTTACCCCTAACCTCCACCCACAGCAGGCAAACTTGCCTTACCTGATCTGCTTTTGTTTACAATGCAGGGAAGGCAGCAAGTTGCCGGCTTTCAGACCTGCTCATTTACATCCCGCTTCTGGTGGTGGCCAGTAAGGGGGGCAAGATTTTAATAGTGGCGCTGCACTAACTGGGCATAGCCTGGGCCATTTTTCCTCCCTGAGCCTCAGTTTCATCATCTGTAACATGAAGATAATAATGCCATGACACAATCGGAATCGAGATAAGACAATATGCAGGTGAAGGTCACAGCCCCTCCCTCCACTGTCACCATACTTTGTGCCAGGAGAGTAGGGGAAGGCAACCCCATTTGGGAGGCACAGCCAGGAACAGGACGAGGAGTTTGTGAATTGAGGCAGGCTTGTCTGCAGATTTGCACCCACTTTCCATAGACTCAATGTCAGAGCTGAAAGGGAAGGAGCGATTAACATGGCGCTCACCATGCCAGTCATCTTTTTCCCCAGGGTAGTGCTGGCACATGGTAGGTGTTCACGAAACATGTATCGAATGAATGTATTCTTCACATGAAGCAGAGGACTTGCCCAGGGTCACACAGTGAGTCCATTTCAGAATCAAGACAGACTGCCTATGTACTCCTCCTCCTACTAGACCAGGCTGCTTCATGGAATTCTTTTTGGCATTCTTCTTATGATCATAAATCAACCCTCAGGCCTCTCCGCAATCCTGATTTCGGAACAGCTCAGCCCTGATGAACAGCCATTGTGAGGCTCCTCTCTGTGCCTAGCTTGGTGCTGCCAAGCCTTTGACTTCAGAGTTTCCAGTAGCCTCTGCACTGCTCCTGCCACAGGGGCAAGGTACCCACCCTCTGAGGAAAAGGAAGCCCCAGTCAGCTTCCTCCAAATTAGGAATTTCCCTTTTGCTTTCTGGTGGGGCTGGAGTGCCGGACAGCTCTGGGCAGCAGCTGCCTAGAAGGAAGGGAGCCATTTCCTACTCTGCTAAGGCGTCTCCCTCCCTGGCCAGTCCCTCCCCTATTTCCTGAGCTCTGCTGCCTTGGCCCCAGCCAGAACAGTGATATGAAAGGGCTCCAAAGCTGAATTTGAATCACAGAGCCTGGGAAGTGGAAAAGACCCCAGAGGGCATTTATTCCCACCCCATCCGCACTGCCGGAGTGCCCTCTGTTAGCAAATCTGACTAACTTTTACAGCTTCCATTTCCTTCTTCATAAAATGACAGGATGACACCCACCTGACAATGTTGTCGTGGGAGGTCACCCAGCCAGTGTGAGAAGGGATTTAATAAAGTATTGAGCACTAACTGGGTGCCCAGCATGGTTCTTACAACAATCTTATAAGGTAGGTACTATCATCACCACCATCATTATCATCATCCCCATTTTACAGATGGAGAAACTGAGGGATGACAAATCCAGTGTAACTTGTTAAGTTCACACAGCTAGTACGTGGTGGTAGCAGAATTTGAATCCCAAAGCTCTCTTTTCACCCATATCATGGCAGTCATCATCTTTAGCCCAGAGAATGAGCCATCGTAAAGTCCCAGGAGCTCACACGTGTCTGTGTGCCTGGAACTTTTGTGCCTGAGTACCCTGAAGGGCCATGGGGGACAAATGTGGTGAAACCCTGGGGACTGAAGATGAACTCTGAAGCTTCGGCTCCAATCAGGAAATGTCTTTCAAGTCAATGCCTTTATTTTAAACATCTACTTGAACTTTCCAGTTAACTCTAGGAAATGCCCATGTTATTTTCATATAAAAACGAGTGGTTTTCTCCTTTACGCCTCTGCCTTTTACCCCAGGGGTATCAGACATGTGGCACATGGCAGGCGCTTAGTCCCCGAGAAGGACTAACATGTCTGAAGTCCTTCTTGTGTGAGCCAGCATTCTAAGCACTTTGCACGTGTTATATCATTGTTGTGACATCTCTACGAGGAAGTTGAATTATTACCGTTGCTCTCATTTTTTTTTTTGAGGGCAGTGTCACTGGCCCTCCTATGTGGGACCCGAACCGGAGCCGCTGGCTTCCCAAGCCAGCGCTTAACCACTGCGCCACTCGGCCGGCCTGTTTGCTCTCATTTTTAGTGGGAAAAGTGTAGCAGAGGAATTAAGCGATTTGCCCACCATGGTTGCAGATTTGGAAGTGACACTGGGATGGAAACCCAGATGGCCTGTCGGCCTTGGTTAGTAACCACTACACATACTGCCTCTCAGAAGGCAACACAGCCTCTTACCCACCCATCCCACCACTTTCCACCAGGATGATTGAGTCGGTGCTTGGCGGAAGCAGGCCTTATTCTAATTACGTGAACGGCTCCTTGAGGGCTGAGACGTAGCGCTTCACCCAGATGGATGCTAAGCCAGGGCCTGGGTGGTGCCCAGGTCTGGTGCCCTCCATATGTATGTGGCGCCTGAGTGCTTCTGGCTTGTGGCAATCTCTTGGACCTAGCACCTATAAGGCACTAGCACTTCACACAGGGATCCTCTGCCACCCTCCACGGCAAAGATCCAGTTTCAGAAATGGCTGTCCATCTATCTACAGGGACAAGTCCACACTTCTAAGGTTGACATTCAAAGTACTGCACAAGGTCACCCAGCCAAATCAGCTGACATTTCCAAGACTTCATTACCTTTCGAATGTGTTACATATGCGCTTCTCTCTCACAGAAATGCTCACCCTTATTTCCTTGGACTTATTTCACACACACTTACATGGGGCCTTCAGTGTGCCCGGCAATATTCTAAGCTCTTTGCATGTTTAAACTTATAGGCTTCTTCCAGAAACCCTGGAGGTACTATTACTCTCCCATTTTACAGATGAGGAAGCTGAGGCACAAAGAGGCTAAGTTTTTTACCCAGTTTCTCACACCTGGCAAAGTCCTACATACCTTTGTAGGCCCTCCTGTGAACAGCATAAGCCATTCCTTTCTGGGGGCTCCCAGAGCCGTTACATCAGCAATGACTCCATGTTGGTTTAGTTTTCTATGTCTTCCCACCCAATAAGAGTTTGAATTCTCTCAGGGTGGGGCTGTTTTATTACTGATGGCGTTTCCATTGGTCAGGAAGTGGTTTGGCATAGAGTTGGCACTTATAGAATATCTGTTAAAGGACTGAGTGAAAAGCGAGTGAGTGTGTGGCCCAGAAGCAGCCTTGACCAAACCAAGTAGCAGCTGAGAGATTTAGGCTTTTCTTTCCCCAGTGTCACTGGGGTGGAGGGATGTAAAGATGACTCAATGACCCAGCACGAAACGCAACCACAGGTGGAGAGGGGAAAAGACAGAAAGCCCCACCCAACCCATCCTGATATTCCTGTGGCTGTGCCAAACCTGGCATCCTGACCGCCAAGCCATTTAGGCTGATGGGGCATCCAGTAAGCCATGAAAGTCACCGGCTCTGGGGTCTGCTTTGGAGAACTGAGCTAACTGGCTTCTCTCTTGTCCCCTCAAAGCCCCTGTGAGTGTGTCTGCAATGCAGGGGGCCACATGGAAAAGAGTGAAGGGCTTAAATGTCACCCAGGGAGTTGAGGTTTCCTTCTTTGGCCTTGAACGTTATGCCTCAGTAAATTTGCTCTGTCCTTCCCTTGCTGGCCAAATGCTCTCTCTGAAAAAGTGGAGGAAATTTGGGCTCAACTCTGGTCTGGAGTCCTGGTTCCACCATTCAGTAAACAAACAAACAAACAAACAAACACACAAACAAAAGCTGTGCAACCTTTAGCAAGTTATCAACCCCCAGTTTCTTCCCTTAGAAAATGGAAATTCTTTTTGCCCTGCAAACCTTGAGATCATGGCTGTGAGAGCACTTTGTCAGTGGGAATGACCAGCTGCAGAGAGAACAGCTGCGGGTTCTACAGCTTTCCAACCGAAAGCAGAAAGCTCTGGGACCTGAGCATCAGCCTTCCCCCGTCACCACCTGGCCGTGTACAGCTAGGGCCCAGTCATCAGCCTCTTCTGGACCTTGGTAAAATGGGAAGGACAAACCCCAGGCCCTTGCAGCCAAGTCTTCAGAGGCCTGCTGCATGCACAGTAAGAGTGTAGACACATGTGGATTCTATCATCTCTAGAGAAGGGGCCCCTAACAACTGCAACTGTCGAAGCAACCTTGGCTTTGAACAACCACTTCCACACTTATTAGATGACAAACATCATTTCTCTGGGCTTCCGTTTCCTCACTTATTACATGGAAACAATGATAACACCTACCTCCCTAAGCCATTATGTAGACAGACTACAAAAGCTTGGAAAGGACGTGCTTGTCATTGACCAACTCGCCTTCCTTAGCCCTTCACCCTGCTTTCTTCTTGTCCCTGCTTCACGTCCTTGCTCAGCTTTAATGGCCACTGATGCTGCCTTTATCTGGGAAGCAGTTACAGCACCGACCCACAGCTGCCCCTCACCCCCAGCCCCTGGCCTCAGTACACACACCTGCACCCTGGTCAGTGCTGGCAGAAGCCTCTCCTCCCCTCGCCATCACCTGTGTGGCTGTATCACGGACCCCACAGTGTGGCCCAGGGGTCCAAGGCTCTGTCCATTTGAGCAGCTGGTTTTGCCATGAACCAAAGCTGCTTTTGTGTCAGAGGAGCAGTTTGCAGCTTGGGGGGCAGTAATCTGCCCCTTGTATCCCCACTGACTACTGACTAACCAGGGGCAGGCTTTGTTTGCATCCATCACTTGGTATGTTCCCCCAGGATTCCAGGCCAGTCCTGAGAGAGCCCGCAGTGGCCCGGCCGCCAGGGCAGCGCAGCCTGGAGACGGTGGGTTCTCAGAAGGTATCTGCTTCATCCCTCCGTGGTACGGTTAGAGGTCTGGGGCTCCTGCACCTGGGCTTTGCCTTCCACTATTTGCCCCTCCCTTGCCCTGGCCTGGAGTCAGTCTCCCAGAGTTCTCTCTCATGGGTCCTGAGTGGCTCAAGCAATCAGGTCAGAACAAGGGCTTCTAGAGAAGTCCCCAAGTTCTCTGGGGGGAAACTCCTGTCATTTCTTCTCCAAGTGGTGTCCTCAGGTTGAAGTCGGTCTGGGAACAAAAGTTGGCAAGGCACAGATTCTAAGATAAACAGCAGCATGCCTTGAGCACACAGAGGCACCCACCGGAGCTGTGAAAGGGGTAGAGCACCAGGCTGGGCCCCTATATTATCCCGGCAACAATGGCTTGGAAGCCAGGCTACCACCCAGGAAACTAGAGAAGGAAGATTCCTGTGGAAATGCTCACTGGGACCCATCCCAAAGTGCGATGTAGCCCAGGTCAGCTGCATCCCAAGCCTGGGTAATTTATGTTCTAGGGTAACCCAGGAGGCTGTTCTCAATGACCAGTTACTGCCCTCTGAGCCCGGTGGTGCCACCTGCATCCCACTCTGCCTTTGACTTGCTGTATAACCTTGGGCGTGTTTCTTGCCCTTCCAGGATCAAATACCTTCATCTGAGCATAAAAGGGTTAGACACACCACATGGGCAAGCTTGCAAACTGTGCCTCACAGTGGCCAGGGGGCAGCCTCAAGGCCCACCTTGGGCACGTTAGGGAAGGGGAAAACAAGGGAAGGCCGAGCCTGATGGCTCCAGGCCTCATTCTTACCCAACTTTGCTGAAATCAGAGCCATGCTGCTTTTTGGGTTTTATCTATGGGGGTTCCACATTGGATTCAGTTTTGGAAGGAAATCTTCATCTAAGACAAATATAAAACCCAATGGACTAGGTATGTTCCCTTCACATCTAGGCCTGAGTTACCTTCTGAGTGATCATGATAGGCCATTACGAGCAAAATGTTTAAAACAGCGCCCAACTATGTGCCAGGCCTTGTTCAAAGTCTGTACCTGGATCAACTCATTCAATCCTTCCAACTCTTCTGAAGGAGACACTATTATTATATTTATTTTACAGATAAAGACACTGAGGCCCAGAGAAGTTAAGCAACTTGTCCAAGATCACACAGCTAATGAACGGTGCAACTGGGATTTGAATGCAGGCACTTTGGCTCTAGGATCCTTATTCTTAATCAGTAGAACGATTGGTTCTCAGTACATATTTAGTTATTTTTATTATTCCTGCGCTGGTTGTTATTTTTAGGTGCACAGTCAGAATGCAAGGTGAGCTCAGCCCATTTTACAGGTGACGGTGACATAATTTGCCAATGAAAATAACAACCAGCGCAGGAATAATAAAAATAACTAAATATGTGGTGCCGTTGGGCGCTTACAAGGTGACTGGATGTCCCGTGTGAGACTACTGATGTGCTACATCCAGCACTTACTGACTATAAATGTCACCCTACCACTATAATGTCCTCCTTTCACCTGGCTTAGCCTGCCTTCTTCCCTTTTTTTCTCCTTTTCTGGCCCCTCGGTTTCTCTCTTCCTCTCTCCTCCCTCCCCTTGCTCAGCAAGACTCATTATAACTTGCTAAACCACAACCCTAGGATTTCTTATATTTCCACTTTCCAGGGGAATTTTGCAGCTGGTCCCGACTGCTTCTCCAGATTGGTCACCCCTCTCAGGTCATGTTCATCTCTTCCTGAACCCCACCCACCGTCTCAGGCTACTTCCCTTAACTTGAACCCCCTCAGCACAGAGCCTTGCTGCTTCCTCCCTTTACTTGGCTGTCAGAGCCACTCACTCCCCAGGCAAGTTCCTTCCTTTTACTGGATCTCAGTTTCTCTCAATTTCTCCGTCTGTTAAAGGGTGTAAAGGAGTGACTGGACTAAATGATAGCTGAGGAGCCACAGCTGTAATTTCCCACTGTGTTACACTTAGTCTGTTGACAAAGTGAATCTTCTTGGATTCTTCCTCTCTCTCTGTCTCTCTCTCTGTGTACACACACACACACACACACACACACACACACAGACACACACACAGACACACACACAGACACACACAGACACACACACAGACACACAGACACACACAGACACACACACAGACACACACACACACAGACACACACACAGACACACACACAGACACACACACACAGACACACACACACACGTGCATACAGGGAACTCTGAACGCATTAGTTGGGGCCAGAATCTGTGGAAATGGGAGCTGAGGGGCGGGTAGAGGGTGGGAGCAGTAGTTGCAGTATTGTCATAAGTACAGCAGCCTTTGGAAAGCCAAGTAACTTTTCTAAAGGAAGATCAGGGAACTGCATGCCCAGAACTAGGGCAGCAACAAAGCATTGGCCCCTCCAGGTGTGGCACACCCCTGGGAATCAGCTCCATGTCCCCCAGCCAACAGTCACCACTGGCCTGTTCTGGACAAGTCATCAGGACTAGGGGCAACGGGGACAGACCCCAGATGCACCAGGTTTCTCTTCTCGAGGTGCTTACAGTGAAGTCCCAGAGCTAAGCATGGAGATAAACAGGGCAAACTCATGCAGTTCCCAACACGCTTTCCTTTCTTTCTTTGGCCTTCACAACAACCCTGTGAGATAGCAGGAGTGGAACACAGGACTGAGAGTCAAAGAGGAGACAATTCACCCAAGCCGATCTGAGCAGTAAATGGCTGAGACACAGACCCAAGCATCTAGTCTCTGGAGCCAGAGCTCTGTCCAAAGCATCGTGCTCTGCTGCATTTTCAACAGCTTTGAGAACAGAAGCCTTCTGGGAAGCTACAAAAGGTCCTCCTAACAGTGGCTCATTCTGCACAGTGGGAGTGAGGGGTTCTGGGACTTCGGCTCCCACAACCCCATATAGGGCTGGCTGTTTTTCCTCAGAGAATGCAGTTTATTTTGAATCTACATACGAAAGGAAAAGACTCCAACACAAAGCAGAATGTGATCCATGCTATAAGACAGACACGCAGTATTCTGGGGACTTGAAGAGGGGAGGAGACAGTAATTGAACTGAGCTTTGAAGAATGGGAAAGGTCCAAACAGACTGCAATGGGGGCAGGGGACTCCCAGCAGCCCAGAGCCTGTAGCAGCCAGCTTTGCAACTCAGCAGCTGTTGCTGACTTCTGAGGCAACAGGCCTGCCTAGAAGGAATTCTTCCTGAACAATTAGGTGCATACAGTGGGGCAGGATTTCCTGTTTTCTTTCCTTTCCTCTTTTATATTGTGAGCTACCTGGGCCAGAGCCCGGGGCTTGGGAAACACCTGCTTCATCCACCCGCCCCTCACCTGGACTGTGAGCATGGATTGCTCTGGAGATGTCCAGCTGGGCCAGTCCAGCCAGACAGGGGCAGTAGAAGCCATAGGAACCAGCAGACTTACACACAGAAGGGGGCCCCAGCCAGGCCCTCCCCACACCACTTTCCATTGTGTTTCACTAGGGTCCGGGATTCAGTATCAGATAATCAGAGGACCAGGCTGACCACATTTTTGAAAAACCACATTTTTGGAAAATCAAGGTCAAACCCCCTTCCAATTAAGAGTCACGAAACCATCCTGTGTAGGAGTCTGAAGGGCCACAGAGACTACCCTATCCAACGCCCTCGTTTTAATGATGGGAAAGTCGGGGCCCAGAAGAAGAAGACACTTGCTAAAGGTCACAGCGTGTGTTACCATTAAAGTAAGTCATCGTGACTGGTTGTACTTTGGCCTCCACTGATAAATGACCCTTGCTAAGAGCCAGGCCTCTGAGGGGTTCATGGTAGATGTGAGAAAGCAAGCACATGTGATCCTTCCATAACTCCACCCGAAGTAGCCCTCTGGCCTGTGCACTGCCTCCCGGAATGGGGGCAGGGCTCCAGAGCCACAATTCAGCATGAGCCCTCCCCACCCCAGAGGCCCAGGGGCTCATTCCTGAAGCCTCAGCTCCTGCCTTAATCTCAAATCAGGTTTCTGGACTGGAGAAAACATGTCCCCTGGGCTAGGCATGGTGGTCATTTTATGATCATTTAATAACTATAATTTGTGTATTACCTGGGAGCTTATAGAGCACTGTCCCTCCCACTGTCACATTTAGTCCCCACAACAAGCCAGGAGTTGGATATTTGGATCCTCATCTGAAAATTGAGAACTGAGCCTCAGAGAGGTGATCACACAGCTAATAAGGGCCAGTCAGGATTCAGACAGAGAGCTGTCTCCATTGTCCAGAAACTGAGCCCTTTCTGTCAGTTTAAGGCTACCTTTTCTGCTTCTTTCTTGGCAATGGATGGGTGGATGGGTGGAGGGAAGCATGAACCAAACAGTTCCTGAGCACGCTCTTTGTGGCTGGCTCTGTGACGATACAGAGAGGAATAAGACAGAGTTTGTGTCTCAGGGAGTCCACTGTGTCAGTGGTTGCCTCTGAAACTGCTGTAGCAATGTACCCCTGAGTGGCCACACATCCCCCACCAGCTTCGAGGGGCTAGAGAAGCCCATGCAGCCGGCCACAATGAGATAGTTCTTTGAAGTCTCCACTTTTAGCTTACAATTTATATGAATGTACCATGCTATTCCAAAGCGTATATCTATGCTTCCTGTAATATAAAACATGATGTTTTGCCCGCAGATCCTTCGGGGGAATGGGAAGTTGCAAGCAGATGCTTTTGAAAGCATCTTCCAGGAAAAAGTTCTGCTTACTTCTGGCTCGGGGGGCACATAGCCCCCTTTAAGAAGCAAGCGACAGTGGTAAGTTTTTCTGTGGTGGAGGTGTTGTTATTCAGCAAAACTAACGGTTTGGTAAAGAGCCTATAAGCATGTGTGCCTATGAAAGCTCCAGGGGTGGCCAGGGGTGCTTCCTTCAGGATCATGTTAACTTTGGCACCCAAATAATCCACACTTCTAACCTGCCAACTAGCTGTGAACTGGCCCTGTTCTGCAGCCCATAAACCAGAACTGGAAAGGACCAATGGGGTTCTGGAACACTTTTTTTCAAAAAGACCTTTTGCATTGGCCCTTTTGTGGGGCCAATTGTAATTGTGGTTGGGAAACAAGATGGTGTCCCCCTCCCAGTGACAGAGAGCTGAGAGGAGAGAAAGCCAAGAAATCTCACAGTAACTCATGTGGGGCAATGGAGTAGCCACCCTGGGAGATATTTGGGGACTGGGAAAGGGCTGCCCTGCTTTTGCTGTGGCTTTCTTCAGACAAGAAGCTCATACTCTGTGAAGCCTGAATGTTGTTCTGACATTTGTGTGTCCTGTGATTAATTTATGTGGTTTTTTTTTCTTGATTTGAAAGGAAGATTCTGAGTGCCAGCCTACTTAGATGATCCTCACAGAGACAAGAAAAGCAGCTTGGCCCTCCTCTTGGACCATAGGTTAAAGGCAGCAGGGTGTCTCTGGGGACCAGATGTGGTGATAACATGAGTGCGATCAAGGGACGGCACAGCCACAAGTGGGCAAGTAGTGCATGGCGGGGGAGGGCTGGAAATTCTGAAAAAACTGCCCGTCCCTCCTTAAGAGTCTCCTTTTGGCCTTTTTCTCTTTCCAAACCTTAGAGGGCTTTGTGTTTTGTTTTTAATAACAAGGCCGTTCCCTTCCCCTGTGGAATGCACTCCCTGAAACCTCCTGCTCCAGGGCCACGTGGACACAGAATTGGAAGCGTCTGTTCTCAGGAGCTCCACTTCCTATGTTTTCATTTTTCTTCTCAAAATGCAAACCAAACCAGCTCTTCCTGTTTCTGGGTTTGGGATGAGGAAGGTCACGCAGCAGGGCTTCTCCAGCAAACAGGTCAGAAGGGGCCTTTGAAAGCTGCCCCTTCGCTGCCCTGCATGGGAGAGGGCTGTCTAAATGGAACTTAGTCCTATGGAAAGAGGAGGAGCACAAGGAGAAAGGCTGTGGGGACAGAGCAGCTCCGCTCCTGACACCAGTTTGCTCCCCTTGACCTTTGCCCTTAACCCCGGCTGACCAAGGCCAGGCGCCATGGTGCTTCCAGCAGCTGAGCTACTGATCATCAGCCCCTGGTGACTGCCAGTTGAGAGTAAGTTTAGGGAAGAGTCATCAGGACTGTGAGAAATCATTTTAGGAGCTGAAGCTATTGTGCACTCTAGGGAAGGACAAATTCTGGGGAGGACATTATAGATGAGTGGGGACTTGGGTTCTAGTCTCAGCTTCACCACCAGCTGGCTGTCTGCTGTTGTGCAGATAGATCACCTACCTTCTCTGGGCTTCAGGTTCCCTGACTGCAATTAGAGCATTGGACTATATGGGCTACCAGGCCCCTTGTTGGGAGCCGACAGTCTCTCAGTGTCTCACAAGGTCACATTGCCCTGCTAAGCACTGGATGTTTGGAGTACTGCCTTATGGTTGGTCATGTAATATCTCCTGCCTCTATGAACCCATGTGCCTTTCCTCCTATAGGAGACAATACATTCACTGCATTTGTGACAAGTTCCTGTGGTACCCTGATGATAGCTGGTTGTGTAAGTCAACGATGGGGCAAGATTTCCTGAAGAGAAGGAAACCCTCTAAAACAGGCTATAACCCGAGGGGACCCCTGAACTGAGATATTGGGGACTCAAGCCCCTTGGAAACTGAGGCACAGACCTCTGACAACTTAGGCCAAAAAGCCTGCCTGTGAGAAACTGATGATAACATCAGTCTCTTGAGCTCACTTGCCTATGGCCACTGCTGTGAAAAGTCTCCTTAAAGACTAAAAGTCTTCAGGCCATGAGAGTTCCAGGCAGCTTGCTGACCATGGGGTATGTTAATTAAGAGTTTTATTTGAATTCTTTGCCTAGTACATTGTTGCAGCAACAGATACTGAAGCTTTGACTGAGAAACAGATGCTACCCTCTATTGTAATAACATGTAGCCCTCCTAGGACAAACGATGTTTAAGACTCCCTTTAGCTACTAAGTATTGTAATTACATAAGAATAGAGTTTAGATCATTTTTACCCTAAACTCAGCCATTGGTAGTCTTTTAGTAATAGATCAAGTATACGCCCTGTGAGTCTAGCTGCTGGAATTTGGGATAATGGCTAGGTAGTCACGGTAACCACTCTTTAGGCGATATGTAGAGATCGGTGAATCCTTAACATAGACTAGGCCAGTGTACCCTGGAGAGAACAATTACAAGGAAGTAAAGACTGCAAAAGCCCTAAGAGGTGGAACTTAACTTGTGATTGAGGTAATGGTCAAAAATCCCTATAAAAAGAACATGGTCTGGTAATAAAGGGTGACACTTTTTCTCTGAGACTCCCCCGGTGTCTCCACTGTCTCCTTTCTTTCTTTTTTTCCCCCGCCAACGCCGTCTCCACCTGAGGGGAACCCTGATGAGCAGAGGCTGGTTCCCCCGCAGTCCCTTCCATCTCAGACTCTGGAAAATTCTAAATGCCAACAGATTAGCTGTAGGGCAGAAGGAACATGTGACTTCCATGAGACACCAAGGGGTGAAAATGGGACTCTTGGGTGGAAGTTGTGAGGCAAACCCTGGCTCAATATAAAGAAGAACTTGTAATTGAGTGTGCAATGAAAAGGGATGTTTGACCATACTTGGAGAGTTTGACCCCAGACTGAGTGCGCACGTAGCCCACATGTAGGAATGGTTTAAAAGGGAGCCTATTAGCCATTTGAGCACTGGACTAGAGCAGTGGTCTCCAACATCTACTTCTTTGAGGCCGACTACAGTGTCCAAATGGAATCTCCAAAAGGTAAAACAGATTTGGTTGAATGAAGCAACCCTCAACTCTGTTGCAGCCACGCTTCCCCCAAGGAATCTGTGGGGACTCTGGAGTTCCTCAGTACCAGGTTTGAAAACCACAGATCATTATCATCCTTAGGTGCCCTCCGGCCTTGAGGTGTAGGGCAACCCTGAAGTTTCAAAGGTTTGGTGGAAATGCATTTTACATGGATCTGCACCATTGGCTGGAACTATTGGACCCTCAAGGCTCTGTTTCAAAACAATTTTGTCATCTGGAACGAATGGGGGCTCTGTGTCAATCTGTAATATTAATAGCTAGTTCAGAGATAAAATGATAGGGAAGAAAGTGTACTGAGAGGAAGAAGCCACTAATCTGATTACCAGTAGCTCTTTTGCTATGCCATCAAGAATAAAAGAAAATCCTTGGCAGATTCACTGTTTATGTGGGGCCCCATGCTTGCTGTCTATAGGAGACACAGGAAAGACAAAGGCAAATTCAGAAGAGTGTGATGTGTTATAGTAGAAATAGGGACAACATGGGAATGGAAGCCAGAGGACGGCTTGACAGGCCATGTAGAGGGGCTTGCAAAAACACACACAGTGGAGAGCCTCACATGAGAGTTCATTATATAGACAGAAAATAGTGAGTTGTCCCATGAGACTCAGGAATGTGGGGATGTGGTGGGAGATGAAGCATAAAAGATAGGTTATTTAAGTTGTTAAGAACCTGGAATGCCATTGCAAAGAAGTTGGACTTTTACCAAAAGGAAGGAACAATCAAAGGTCAATTTTTTCTCTTAAAGAGAGAATTCTGGCAGCGCTATGGGAGGCAGACGGGAAGGGAAAGCATGGTGGCAGGAGATCAGTTTGGAAGCCATAGCAAATATCCATGCCACAGCTGCTAAGGGCCACGATGGAGGGCAGATTTAGGAAACATTACAGAGAAGTTTCATGGGATGGCAGCAAATAAGAGAGATGGAGGAGTTCAGGTGATTCCCATGATTCTTGCTTGAGTGACTAGGTAGCTGATGGTGCATTAACCAAGAAATAGAGTCATGGAGAAGAAGAAGGTTTCTCGGAGAATGATGAATTATGATCTGTGGTGTTGAGTTGGATATATTCATGGGACTTTCTGGTGGAAGTGTCTAATAGCACTTCCCAGGTCTTTTCCAGACCTGTCACTCAACACAATTCCCACCCCTTCCCCCACCCCTGGATTCCTATCCCATTGAAGCCAGGCCTTGCCCTGGTCTTCTGGATTGGCCCATAGCTGTGGAAATGGCCCACCAGGCTGTGCCTCAGAACACTTGCCCGATGTGCATCTGTAGGCCTGGTCCTGACTTTCTGTTTTGCACGCCTGCGTCAGGAACCTGGGCTTCCCAACCCCCTTTACCTCCAAAGAGAAGCTGTTACACCCCTCCACAGGTCTGGAAATCTTTTCCCCATTCCATAGAACATCTTGAAATTGCCCTTTGCACAGACTGTATCCCCACCTCTCCCTCCTTTCAGTTCAACTCTGGCACAGGCGGGGGTGGGGGGGGAGGATGACACAGAGTCAGAGTACAGAGGACCTTGGTACCTTCTAGTTCAACCTTCACATTCTTCAGACAAGGAAACTGAGGACCAGGGAGGGGAGGCAACTAAATAAAGGTCGCAGAAGGAGTTAATGTCAGAACTGGGACTAGGTCTTAGAGTTTTCAACTCAGACTCCAGTTTGTTTTTGCCTTGTTGGAATTCACGGTAGATCATGGTTGAAAGATTTCCTGTCTCAAATGATAATCAATTCCAGATACCCACAAACGAAGTAGATCTTTCTACTATTCCAAGTTGCCGGGTAAAATATCTGACAAATGCTAGATAAGCTGTGCCCTGCAAATGTTCTTAATGCAATAGCAAATGCTAAATGACCAGATCTGTCAAGAATTAGTTACAAGAATTATTTCAGCACTTTTGAAACAAAGGAAATTAACTGAGTTATTATTCTGACGATTTTCATAGCCTCAGTATTTCAATCTACTGCCCTCCAAAGCATTCAAAGTGATGCCCAGTAGCCACTGAAATGAACGTATTTGTTTCTACTTTCTCCCTTTTAAACTGGTCTCCCTGCCCCATCAGAGGTGGAGGGAGGGGTCTGGGGTAGCTGATAGATGAGTCTGGTGCTGAGGCAAAGCGTGCAGCCAGGCTGGAGCCAGTTGGGTTGGGGAGCCGGGGCTCTTGTTACAGACCAACTATTACCCCCCAGGTTGCCCCAGCCACTTCAGCAGGAGCCTGGAGAGAAGCCCTGAATGGCTCCAGGCAACAAAAGGAGCTTTGTGCCCTGGGAGCAAGGGGCCTCAGAAGGATTTGGTGCAGCGGAGGTGGGGGGGTCAGCAGCTTCCTCACCTCTGTGGTCTGCTAGGAGGGGGAGCTAATGGGTTCAGCGGAAGTGTGAGGCGTGGAAGTCAGGGAGCCATTGACTTTCAGAGCAGCAGGATACCTTAGAGGTCATGTAGATCAAACCACTTGTTTTATAGTTGGGGACACTGAGACCCAGAGAGGCGAGGGGACAGGACCAAGGTCATACAACTAGTGTGAGAACTTGGAAAAAGTATGAAGTGACTTGGGGAGCCCGAGAGCAACTAGTGAGTGTTGGAGTGAGTCCCAAATGCCTGAACCTCCTGACCTCCTGGTTTGTGTTTTCCAATGCTTAGTATTATTATATGCATGATATATAGAGCGATACACTGACATGTCGAATTGTGATAGACATATATTGAATTCAATATGTATTGAGAGAGATGTAACTAGTGCCGCAAAGCCTGATTTCATAGGTATTACAGCTTAGAGGGAGGTTATTGTTCAAAATCGGGTTGACTTGAAGAAAAATAGTAAGCATATAATGGCATTGGATGAAGTGATGGCAAAAATTGTGAAGTTGGTTCACAAATAAGGGAAATTTGGAAAACACCGTGCTAGCGGATTCTTGATTCGTGACAGCAAGACCATCAAAGGTCATTCAGGTCATACTCTGGGCCTAGTTGGACATTGCTCATGTTCTCCTCCAAGGACAGTGCCAAAGGTTTGCTCTGTCAATGACACCGGTTAGGAAGAAAGCAGCAGCGTGTCAGAGAAACCTTCGATGGACTGATTTTAATATGCAAATTACATGTCAGCTTTGAGTCAATATCACAGCTTTTTTTTCTCTAAGAAGTCTCTGCTCGGTCCTGTTCTGTACCACGTCTGTTCTACTTTTCTGAAACTTGTAAAAATGGCACACACGAATGCAACAGGCTCGAGGGGCAGGCGGAACAGTGAGGGTCAATGGGGCAGTTTCTTAAGATCATTCAACCATGAGTGGCACAGTCAAAACTGGATCCCTGGCCTCTTGACACCCCAACTACTGTTTCATCCACCGCCTCCCCACAGTAGTGCCCTCTGGCACAGCTCACTTTCTTTAGACCTTCTGAAGTCATCAAGGACCCAAGAAACTGGTAACATAGGTCACCTCCAAGAGGATGGCTAGGTGGGTGAGAGACGGGAGTGAGACTTTAGTTTTGTACCTTCTGAATTCTGAAATACTCGTAGGAATTACCTAGCCCACAAATAAATCACAAAACAAATCCAGAGTTCTGCTCCTTCTCTGAGCTAAATCTCATAGTTAATCACAGTTGTTCAGCACTTTGCTTTTAATGTATTATCTCTTATGATCTGTCGAAAAGCCCCATGCAATAAATTGCTCCATTTGATAAACGTGGACACTCATCCAGAGAGAGGACGTTCCTTGCCTGGACTTACACAGTGAATCATTAATAGAATTTGGGCTAAAATCCAAGCCTCCTGATCCCCAGTGCCTTGCTGCTTCCATTGCTCCATCCACAAAACTCCTAATTTGTACCTGATGGTCCTTGGATCGGCCTGAAACAATGTGTTCTTATTTGCCCTTAAATAGACATTTTCAAAGTTTAACCTAAAGAATGAGCACAAAAACCTGTGCCAGCTCAGCCCTGTAGGTGGCAACCTCTGCTGCCTGGCCCCATCCCCTAAAAGACATTGCCCTGTGCGCTGGCAGCCACAGACCACTCAGACACCTGGTCCCCACCCTCCCAGGATTCAGCACTGGCGACTCAGCCGGGCACAGATAGTCTAATGAGGCCACTTGGCAGCTGCAAATGCATTAGTCTGGCAGGGGGTGGGGTGGGGGGGTCACTATTTCAGGGCCTTAGAGGTTTCTTTTTAGCCTTTGCAGCTGGTGTCTCTGAAATTGAGAAGTTTGTCCTTCCCCGAGGGTGGGCAGCCCACAGATTTTTTGCCCCCAGAAGTCTCTGTTGCAAAGGAGGAACTGTGCTCAGCAAGAAGCCCTGGAATGGTGGTGGGGAGAGGAGGCGGGGGGTGGAGAAGCAGATGTATGCTGTGTGCTGATCAAAGCAGTGTTCCTGCTTCAAAATAGGCCCCCTCTCATCTGCTGTCATGGCAATGCAAATAAACGCCTCGCCCCACTGGCGCTTCTTCTTTTTTAGCAGCCACCACCCAAGAACTCAGGGTCCTAGGGTGGAAAAGTCCTTAGGCGGTCAGCAGATCCCCTCTCTGCCTCGTGGTGAAACTGCCCAAACCAGCTCTAACTACTTAGGGACCTTGCATATGTCCTTAGCATGCCACTTGTCAACAGGGGCCTTTCTGTTTCCACATGACCCCCAACCCTAACTGTCACCTAGGAACCACACTCATTCAAGCCATGACCTCATCCTGATGAAAAGCTGGAGCCCATGGCAATGGCTGAGGTCAGGCTGGAGCCAGGAGGGTGGCCTAGATGACCTCAGCCAAGCCTGGCCGATGCCAGGAGTTCGGGCCCTGGCAGTAAGTTCGTTCCTGGCCAGTATCCTTGTCTCTTTCTCCCCACAGCAGTCATCTTCCTCTAGACAGCTGGGTCCTCCTCGACAGAAGGACACCAGAGGCAGAAAGCAAGCTGGCAGTCAGGGTCAAAGAAACTTGTTAGAGAGAAATAGGAAGGCGTTCTGTTTCCTCAAGGCTACATATATTCCCTCAGTCCTAACTAAACCTCTTGGACTCCTTCTAGATAAAGGAAATGGTGGGAACACCACCTGCACTGGCTCTCAAACGTCAAGTCTCTTTTCCTCCACTTACCTGTCCGGTTTCCCAGCATACCTCCCACCCCTGATACGCTTCCCAGTGGAAAAAAGGCCTCTGAGAACAACGGAAGTATATGGGTGGCTGCCACTTGCTGATAGCTCTCCAGGGACATCCTCCCCTGGCCTCCCTGAGCAGAGAAAACCCTCCCTCAGAGAAATAAACAAACTGTGCACGCTCCTCGCTTTCAAAAGGCAAAGACCGAGAAGTCCACTAGAGGGAGACAGAGAGCGTCTTCAGATTCTGCATGTAGGCCATTGGCTGTACCGCCCAGGCATCTAATGGGCCACTCACTGGTGTGCCCCACTTCACACACTTACCGGCATTCTTCCTCCCCCGCTGCAAAGGGAAGCACTGCAAAAGAAACAGAGGACAAATCAGGCATTGTAGAGACCCAGGCAAAATCAAAACTGGAAGGGGTCTTTGAAGTTAGCAGCACGTTCAATTGACCCATTTTACAAAAAGACACGCTGAGGCCCACAGCAAAGCAAAATGAAACACAAGTAGGGAGCAAGTGGGATCTAGAAGCCCAGACTGCTGACTGCCCACTCCATAATACTTTCTCCCACTCCACTGGCTGACTCCTCTGGTTCACTTCACTCTCACTGAATAGGGAGCGCCCCCAAGTCAGGGGGTTGGAGAGTCTGCACAGCTCACAGGACTGTCCCAAGGCCTGCCAATTAGGAGTATCAAAGAATCGCTCAGCATCGGCTTGGCACATACCGTCCTTGGTATAGCATCAACCAGGTTAGAGGCAAGGTGTGTTGGTGGAAAGAGCAGTGTTCAGAATTGGAAAACTCAAGTTCAGGGCCACCTTCCTCTACTTACTGATTACGAGACGTTGGAAAGAACCTCTTGAGCCTCAGTTTCTGCATCCCTAAGACTAAGATAGTAATAATCCCAACCTCACAGGCTTTGTGAGAAACTAATGTATCTGAAAGTACTCTTTAAAATCATAAAGCATATTGTAAACTTATCCATTCGACAAATGTTTACAGAGCACCAACAGTCTTTAAAGCATTATGCTAGATGCTAAGGATATAGTGGTGATCAAGACAAGATCCCTGTCCTCATGGAGCAGGGACAAACAATAAACAGGTAAACAAATGAATAAGAAAGTTTCAGACATCACTAAGAACCAAAAGGAGAAACTTTGTTTCACTTATTTAGATCTTTCTTTCATTTTTTTTTAAGTTTTCAACATAAAGATTCTATATGTGCTTTGTAATATTTCAATTCTTGGAGGTGGTTGTGTTTTTATGGTATTCTCTTCAAAATCATTTTTATATTCTAAGTTTACATAGCTAGTACATAGAAATAAGATTCATTTTCCATGTGTTGATATTGACCTTGTAACTTAGGACCTTGCTAAACTCATTAATTCTAAAAATTGCTTTATATACTCTTTGGGATTTTCTACATAGATGACCATGTTGTCTGTGAATTGGGGCAGTTTTATTTCTTCTCCGCACCCCACCCCACCAAAATACTTTTATTTCTCTTCTTGGCTATCACCCTGGCTAAGGCAAGGAATGCATTTTATAAAACAATGTATTTGAACATCTATTTCCAGAACCACATTGAATGGATATACTTTCCCCTATTCTTACTACTAAATACAACTAAAATCTATCAACAATGTAGATATAAAACAAACATAAGAAGACTCTGAAAAGTAGAGAGAAGGTAGTTCAGGACATTGAACCTGAAGAATGACCTGGCAGTGGATTTCCAGACTATATGCTAGAAAATCTCAAAACTCTCCAGCCAAAAGGCCAGGAAAGAGGAAAGCCTAACAAGACAAAAATCTTCTAGAGAATAGTTGACCTACAATTGTCAACTACCATGAACTCCATTCTCACCCCCATCATAAAAGGCCAAGTATGGGGCCGGCCGAGTGGCTCAGTTGGTTAAGAGCTTGCTCAAGAGTGCAAGTTGAGCTCTGAGCAACGGCGGTTCGACGCCAGCCCGAGCTGAGTTGCCGCTGAGCTGCCAACAGGTGGCAGGATGGCTCAGCTAAAAAAAAAAAAAAAAGGCCAAGTATGGAGCGCAGATCTTTACCCTTGTCCTACCACAGCGGGGCATCCCTCTCCTTCCTTTAGGGAGATCGTAACAGGTCCAGTAGTCAAGAGTGCCAAGAACAGGCAGGGACCTAAGGGAAGGCTCTCAGTCAGCACCTAGATTCAGGCTGATTGGGGGCCAGACCCTCGGGCAGCAACTTTTAAAGTATGCAAATACCTACAGTCCTGTGGGTCCCCCACTGGAGTAAGCTCTGGAGGCGTCTCCTGGGTACCTGAGCAGTTGAAAAAAATCAGGGCTCCAGACGGGTCCCACATATGAGGGCCAGTGACACGGCCCTCAAAAAAAAAAAGGAGCAACTCTAAAAAACAGGATGGGGTAAAGAGTGATAGGGCAGGAGGAACAGGGGAAATGCTTTAGATAAAGTGGTCAGAGCGGGTCTCTCAGGGGAGCGCAACATTGAGCAGAGGCCTGAATCACAAGAAGGAGCCAGCAATGTGACGACTGGGGTGCAGAATCTTCTAGGCAGAGGTTGAAGAGAAAGGCATGGGCAAATTCTGCAGGGCTTTGAAGGCGAGAGTGACAGTAAGTAGCCAGCGGAGGGTGCAGTGCAGGAGAATGACAAGATCTGATTTCCATCTCAGAAAGCTCACTGGCTGCTGTGTGGGGGGTGGGTTGTGGAGCTAGAGTAGAAGCACAGTGATCTCTTAGGAGTGTTCTGCAGTAGTTTAGATAAGCAATGTCAGTGGCTTGGGCTAAATTAGTACAAATGCTCATTCAACAGTTAAGAAGGAAAGAAAGAAAGGTTCTTCTTAGAGATAGAAGAGTCTTCTCGCCTATTCTCCTGCCTTTATGCAGCCAGCCTCTAAATCAACCAAAAGGTTATCAGGAAAAGAGTTTGCCACAGTTTTTGTAATTAATCTCTCTTATCCCCTGAACAATGATTGCCACACCAGATGCAGACAACAATGATTTTTAATCCTAGGAGATTAGGTTCAGCCCTAGATCACCCCAAAATGACTAAAGGTCAGACCCACCCCTGTAGACCACAAGAGGACCTGGTGAATATTCAACCCGCAATTGGTCACAGGGCAGAGGAAGGATAGGATGTAACCCCTGGGTGTTCATTGACAAGGATAGGATGTTAGTGTGGGGGAAATGGAAAACTCTGGAATGAGATAAGTGGGAAAAGAGGAGAAAGACCGATCAAGAGAGACAGCTGTGAAATTCCCCTACAGAGTTAGAAAGGGGTCCTATTTTGAACTAAGCAAGTCAATATAATTTTCAGTGGTCAACAAAAAGCAAATAAAAACAAAGGATGAAGGAGTGGGAGAGAAGAAGGCAGCAGTCCCATTCTAGTGATATCAAATTCCCTCCTCTCCCACCCTACCCCCCAACCCATCAAAGGTATAACAGAATTACAGATAATGCAGGAGCTAGTTAGGCTTTAAATTTACCCAGGAATTTACAGGTTAAAATAGGTGACCTTGTTTGACTGTCACAAACAGTCTGCATGATTATTATCCTCATGTGACACATGAAGGAGACGAGGCTTGGAGAAGTGAAATGACTTATCTAACGTCACACAGTTAGTAAATGTCAGAACCAAGTTTACACTTTAGGCCTATGAGGCTCCCACTTTTATGGCTTTCCTATGCTTTTCTCCCTGTGATCCTGATCCTGGCAGTCTTTTGGTAGCTGCGAGGGTCACAGGGAAAAATGAGGCATGAGCTTTTGCATCGGACAGCTCTGCTACCAAGTAAGGGCTCTTTGTGTTTCCTGATTGCAGAACACATTATTGTTACTTGGGGGTTCTGACCCCGGAGCCAGGAATCCAGCACTCACAGAGACAGACATTCTGGAAGAAGACCAGGATAAGTGGTGACAGCCTTCGCATCCAGTGGGCCATTCATTCACTCGCTATGACCTTCCTCAGGGCCAAGCCCTGTGCTAGGTACTAAGGGATTCTGCTAAATCAGGCATGTTCCCTGCCCTTGAGGAACTGAAGACTGAGTTGGGGGACGGGTATGCCACATACAGAAATCCTCACAATTGCGTGTAAGCGCTATGGGAAAACATAAAGCCTTGTGGAACTGGGAAGAGGGAGCAGCATGTGGAACAGGTCTTGAAGGATGAGTACTATGGCAGGCAGAAGGAAGAACAGAGAATAAGGCAAGGAGGTGTGGAGGCATGTGCTTTGAGGAACTGTGCGTAGTCTGGCTGCAGACAGAACGCCAGACAGACAGGAAGAAATGAATCTGGAGCAGCAGGTAGGGGCCACATTATGAAGGACCTTGTTGGTCACATGAAGGAATTTGAACCTTATCCAGAGATCAGTGGGGAGCCATTTGAAGAGGGCTAAACACAGGAGTAAGAGAGGCAGATTTATATTTCAGACTGTTACCCTATGTGTTGAGTAAAGAATGGATTGGGAATGGGGGTGGGAGAGGTTAGGCAAAACTAGAGTCGGGGAGGCCAGAGCAGATCAGGGCCGTGGTCTTTGGGATAGAGAGGAGGGGACCAGCATATGAACTATTTACATGGCAGAACCAAAGTCAATGACAGGGTACGGGAGGACAAGAGAGGAGTCAAGGGTGAGTTCAAGGTTTGCTGCGTTGATGAGAGGGGGCCGGGGGCCGGGGAGGGGTGAGTCTCGTTTGGACCTGTTGGATTTGAGGGATCTGTGGAGCACCCATCCAGAGCAGACCCGCATGAGCAGAGCTGCACAGAAGCAGATGTGGCCCCTGCCCTTTGGGACCTTGGCGTCTAGTGGCAGATAGAGTGGCCAGACAGAAAAAAACAGATCAGGAATTTCTGACAGAAAAAGGGAATCATCTTGAAAGAGTGAAAAAGAGAGAGCCGAGCCAAGAGGCGCTTGCTGCGTGACAAGTTGGCAGGTCTGAGAGGGGTGTCTCATGGACAAGCTGCAAAGGCTACTGACGGGTTTTGTCCAGGCCCAAGGAGTCGCCAGCCATGGTGGCCGGATGGAGCTCGCTCTCTGCTCAGCTGCAGCCTCTGCGACCAGCCCTTGCCCTGCTCTCTGAGGGGAAGCCCAGAGAGCTTTCTTTCCCTTGCTTGCCTGCTTTCCCTGCTCCCCCTGAGCTCCTGGCCAGTGCATTGCCACAGGCCCAAGCCTGGGGCCAGTCATGAGAGCGCGTTCTTCACATTCCTGCCTCCCCCAGCCCTCTCAGTGGAGCTACACACAGCCCTATTCACTGCCTGACCCTCCCTTCTTCTGGAGTGGGCCCTCACCACCCCCAGCCCAAGGCCATGTTTGCCAACACAGACTCTGGCCACTGTGGGAAATGGGCTCCTGGACCCCTCAAGAGCTGGTGTGGGTGCAGTAGCTGTAGCCACTTGTGTGTGCATAACTATGTATGTGTGTTCCATGCACTCAGCTAACCCTTCTAGGCTAGGCCTAGTATAGGGGCTCTGTGGGGCTGGACACACGGGTACATGAGACACAGGGTGGGTCCTTACGGGACCTCACTGCCCGGAGCGGAGACTGCCGGGTACATGGAGGCCAGTGTGCGTGCTGGGGCTGGATTGAGCCTGCCACCAGGCCCTAAACTGGAGCACTGGTGTCATGGTGCCACTTTTAAATCCCATGTGGTCTGCTGAGGGACAGCAGTCTGTTCCCTGCAAAGGGCAGAGGATACCTGCTTTAGAGTGGGACTGACCACCACAGGCATTGGGCCTGACCGTGTATCTTTGCTGAGCTTCACACTTGTTCCTATAATCATAGGTGGGTCCCTGACAATTCTCATCCTGTCATCACAAGGACAAGAGTGAGGGACAGCCCCACCCAGGAAAGGGTAATGGAAGAAATGCCATCCAGAAGGTCTTTGTGGAATGCAGAATCTGGGACCACCTTTTCAGGAATCCCCAGATGTCTAGCGCCCCCTTGTTCCCTTTCTGAGGGTGTGAGTTGTCCCTACTGGCTCGGAGTGTGGGGCCTCTCAGAAGGCCAGGCTCCACCATGGTCTACTATGCATTCACCCATCCCCAACTTGTGGCCTCAGGAATGCTGATCTGCATGTCACTTTAGAACTCACCCCAGAGTTATAAAGCCCTGCTGCAGTGGACTTCTTTCACCTTCACTCCCTCTTGCCAGCTCCTTGCTTTGGGGCCCCTACCCCCCAGGCTTTTCCAGCCTTGGGCCCTACTGTTCTCCCCGCCTCCACAGCAGGGCCTCAGAGGACGGCCAGTGAGCAGCTGCAAGCCCCAGGGGTTCTCTGGATAATCTCAGGAATGTCCTATCCCAAAGACTTGACTTTCCCACTGGCCCACAGGGACCCTCCTTCCTGCCCAGAGCTTGGGAGTCCTTCCAGGGGAGGGGCCTAAGATGGGGGAGAGCAGAAGGGACTGGAAGAGACGGACACCGCAGTTCCAGGGTCGAATGGCACTCTTTTCCAGGTTCTGAGCTAGCTTGACCAGGGCTGAACATAGAAGGATAGGAGGAGTCACAATCCCCTACCTGAGCCTCTGGATCATAACATCAGCGCTAGATACTATCTATATCTACAGGATGTCCCCAATTCTAGGCGCTATCAGGCAGGGAAAATTTCTCTTTATGTTAGACAAGGAAACTGAGGGCACAAGCCATGGGCCCATGGTCACCCAGACCAAGCCATCAACTCTCCTGACATTTAACTCACATTTACCCAGCACCTACTATGTGGCAGGTCCTTCCACATGTCATTGTGTCCTTCAATTATGAAGTAGGGAATATTGTCCCTGTGTTCTTGATGAGGAAACTGAGGCTCAGAGAGGGAAAGAAGAGGCAGAAGCTGGGCTAGCAGGTCAGGGCCCTATTTGCAGAGGCTCCTGCATTATATCATTGTGCTACATTCTTCTCTCAAGCTCCCAGGGTGACCTAGGCAGACCCAGCCTTGGAACTACAGGTCCAACTGGATTCCAAGGTCCCTGGCGACAGCAGCAGCTCAGATGTGGGCCACAGGGATGGGGTCAAGGGGTTCTACTCCCCCACCCCACTGTGAAACCTCTGACCCCACATCCCAGCCCAGGCCGCCGGACTGCTGCTCCCTGTGGTTGTCACTAGTGACTCGGAAATGCAGCGTCCAGCTGTTCTCAGGCCCTAGGGGCTGCTGGGACAACTGGTGGGCAACACAGGCTCAACGCCCTAGGCCTAGGCTCTCCTCCCCTCCCCAAGGACCTTAAGTGGAAATCACTGATATTTTGGGAGCCGTTTTTTGGTTTTTTGCACTTGGCCTGGAAGTTCAAAGAAATATATATGAAATATAATGAGAAAAACCAACCTAGTCCCCTCATTTTAAACGTGGAGAAATTGAGGCACAGATTACATAAACACAGTGAATAGAAAATGGATTTTAGACCTAGATGACCTAGGTTTAAAATCCCAAGTTTATCACTTAAGAGCTGTGTGACCTTGGATAAGTTGCTGAACCTTTCTGTGCTTCAGTAAAATGACGATGATGAAAATAGTAGTACCTGAATAGCTTGGAACAATGTCTACCACATAGTATGTGCTCTATGCATGTTAGCTAATATTAGTTGTAACTTTCTCTAGTGCTTTGGGGGGAGGGGAAACAAACCTGGTATTTCCCATCTGCAGCATTTCCCACCAGCCATACCGTCAGGTATGTCCTCCACTTCCTAACAGCCCCCATTCATGTTGCTTTTGGCACCAAAAAAAGTTGAAGGCAAAGTCAAATTGGTGTTCAAGACATAAGTCACAGTCAAAGCTTGCTTCCTACTCCCCAGCTCACCTCCCCAGTGCCTATCCCCAGCTGTTCCACTTTCCAGAACAAATAGTGTCCAAGCTCAGATGATTCGAGCATACCGTACCTATTTTGCTGAGATGGGCAACAGGGGGAGAGGGGCAAGCAAGCATTAGGAGCGAACTCATATCAAGCAAATTCTGGAGGTCCCCACCGCATCCCCAGGCCGAGTCCACTTTTAAGAGTGCTGCAGCTGAGCTCCTCCAGACTAAAATTGTTAACCTGTCAGACAATTCATACCCTGACACTTTCTGGGTTGAATCAGTCATACTCACCCACAGAGCACTTGGGGGTTGTGTGAAAAACTCCCGTCCTGTTCACTAGAGAGAAAGCTCCATGAGGGTAGGGACCTACAGCCATTTACTAACCATTTACTAACCATCTCCCCAGGGCCTAATGCAGTGCCGGTCATACAGTAAGCCCTGAATGCATACTGCTTGCTTGAATGAGTAAAGGGAGACTTTCCTGAAGGCTATTCTCAGCCTAAGAAATCTTGCCCTCGCCATTTTAGTCAAAATCAAAACGAATGAACATCTCAACAGGCCTTGTCATCATTATTTCATGTGATCAACCTCATGAGGTAGGAATAATAATTTCCCCCAGTATACAAATAATAACAATGGTTAATGTTTGCCAACTATGTGCCAGGTACTTTTCTAAGCCATTTGTACACATTAACTCCTTTAAGCCTCACCACAACTGTATTCAGCTCCATTTTACAGAGCAGGAAACTAAAGCTCAGAGGGGTGAAGTAACTTACTCAGAGACACACAGCTAGCATGTTGTGGCTCAGATAGTAAAGGGCTTGATGCCATGTCTTCTCACTCTAGAGATCCTAGTCTTTTCACTGCCTCAGGAACGCCATGAGGAGAGGTGGCTTGCTCAAGACCACTTAGCCGAGATATGGCAGAGATGGGCACTGTCCAGGTAGGTCTGACTCCATGTCCAGTGCTCTTTCTGCCACAGCAAGTTGCCTTCTGTTCTGAGCTGGAACCTCCTCCCAGAAACATCCCTGGATGCCCCAGAAACCAACTGACAACTCTCTTTAAGTCCACTGCACCAATAATCTTACTACCACGTGTTCTTACCCCTCAGCATATGGACCTGTGCTTCACAGAGACGTGGCCATGTAAGCATCTAGGTGACTTACAATTAGCTACACAGGGACAATCCACAGCGTGGATTTTTCACCCCTGTCAGGAACCAGTACCCACCACTCAACTGACGTTATGTGACTGGGCTGTGAAACTGCAGAGAGTGGCCGAGGGGCGGGGGGTGTGTGTGCATGGAACCTCCTTCCACGGGATATAGGGCCCTGCCCTGCCCCTGATAAGTGGCTTTGTCATGACTCAGGGGTCTATTTCATAATGCCTTGCTTTGGACCCAGTAATTGGGAGATGGCTGTATGTACAAGTCTCAGAAATACATACACAATCTCAGGCTGGTTAGGGCACCAGTGGTGGTATCCTAAGATGAAACAGAGCACTGTGCAACCGTGTCTGGCCATCCTCTCGGTAGAGAGGACTTATACACGGAATGTGGGGTGGGCACACAGAGTAGCTGAGGGTTTCTGTGCATTCACACGCTCCCCTGAATTCTCCACAGTTCCCCCTGCCTCTCCCACGGCCAACACATACTACCGGGCGACAAGGGCAGAGGTCTGGAAAAGTGGAGAGGTCCTGGGGGCTGGGAGTGGAATTGCGGAATCACCCGTCATTGTCCCACTCTCACCCCATATCCTGCCAGGCTGATTCCTGGCAAAGATTGGGAAGCTGCGAGCCGGCCTGGGGAAGAGAGGGCCTGCGGTGTGAACGAGCAGACATGAGGCCGTGTGCTGAGGGTATGCACATGAATGAGCCTGCGGAGAAGATGCCAAAACATGTGCCTGTGTGCCCAGGCAGCCACATGAAAGCCCCAAGCAGGCTGTGGAAGCTCATGAACAGGAGAGGGTGCTGAAAATATGTCCTTGGGTGGACGCAGGACAGCCCTCGTGCACATATATACTCACTTGCATGCCTCGGGACAAGCATGGTGTCTGGTGGGACCTCTACAAGGCCAATGTCCCAGTTTATGAGGGACTTTTCCGTCCATAATTTTATTACCACATGCGTGGATGTGTGCATGTGTGTGTGGCATTGTCTAGATGCCCTACCTGGTCTGTTATACAGACCGTGTGTGGATCTGGTTGTATCCTGACCCCCTGTGTCACCTCGGGCACATCTTTTCCCTTCTTTGGGCCTCAGTTTCCTCATCAATTGTTTGGAGGGAGGAACAGATGACCTCTATGGGCCTTTCCATCTCTGGTATTGTGTGACTATCTACCGGTTATAGGAGAAAAGAACTGAGGGACAGCAGGGAGTATTGACCATTTCACAGTCACCTAGAGGTCATGGCTGCGATGGAGATCCAGCCATATTCTTCACCTCCCGGGCGAGTGTCCTTCAAGAACTTATATGCCCACCTGATACAAGAGTACCGTGAGAGAGCATCTATGTTCTGGGTACTCATTATGTGCATAACACCATGCTCCATGCTGGGAGAGGGCGAAAGAGCACATGGAAGAAACAGTCCTGCATATATGTGTGTGCGTATGGAGGTATGAGGCTGGGAGCAGGGGACTCATCTGTGTGTGTGGCTGTACTGAGAGACCACAGATAACTGCCTGGCCCACAGGCCTCCAGAATACACAGCAGACATGTATGGAACTATTTACACTGGCTTCATCTCACATCCAAGTGTCTTGTCCCTTGGCTGCCCCTAACCCCCAATGCAGCTCAAAGTACTCGTGGGCCCTGGCCTGGCCCCTTGCACTTTCTCATGGTCCGTGGCTTCTGAGGTGTCACTCTTCAGCTCCCAAATGGGTCGCTCTGGTCTTAGACTCAGGCAGGGCCGGAGAAGAGGGTTGTGACCAAAGAGCAGACACGAACTGAGCTCTTAACCCTGGAGTAGCCAAACATGGAATAACCGTTGTTCCATGCTTTGGTGCCTCTGGTGTGCAGTTGGGAAATCTGCTCCCAACAAGTAAGGTGTGTTGACCACCTACTCCATGCCAGGCACTCTGTGAGGCAGGCACTGACTTTGCAGACAAGGAACTGAGGCTGAGAGTACTCGCAGCTCAGAGCAGCCCATACCGTTGATGGAGCTTGCAAGTCCAGAAGACCTACCTGTCTGACGGGCCTCAGAGCAGTAGTGCTGGACAAGAAGACATGAAACCCAAGCGTGCGTGTAAGTCTGACAGGCTGCCTCCTAGCCCTGAGATCTAACCACATGTTGATTTGCATCCACCACAGCCCTGTGTATCCACATGCATGCTTCTGTATGTCTACATAACTTTGTGTATGTGTCTGGTCTGTGTACGCCTATGTGCTTGTGCGTGGGAGGGTATGCGTTTGTGTGTGTGTGTGTGTGTGTGCCTACTTCTCTATGGGCGTGCAGGTATATGTGAGGCTCCACCTTGTGGCTGTGCACTATCTGCGTATGCATGTGCATTTGCATGAGTTTGTGTGTGCGCGCGCATGTGCAGCTGAGCATGTCCCCAAATGTGTACTTTCTGTGTTTGTGGACATGCACATGAGTAAATGTGCGTGTGTGTGCATCCATGCATGCTAGTGTCTGGGACCTGGGATAGACATCCCAAGCCTTTCTTGGGGCTTTCATACCCCAACAAGTTCTAAGGCGTTGGCATGCGCTGGGAGTGTTTGTTGGCAGTCTGAAAGATTGGGGTAATTCTCACAAAGGGACTTAAATCCATGCCAGGCACCCAGAGTGGTTAGCCAGCTAGTGGACATTGGTGCTAAATAGGCGTCAAACCTCTCAGGTATTTTCACGGTCCCCCTTTCCCTGTCCTTATCCTTAGCTCCATCTCTCATTATCTCCTCCCAACGAAGACAATAGTGACACTGACTTTATAGGGTGATAGGGTTGGCAGGTTTTTTTTTGTATATTTAATGTTTGCAAATATAAGAGATAATGTGTGTAAAGTTCCCAGCGTGATGACTAGCATCTATATGAGTGATGGTAACTATTACTATGATTATTATTACTAATTTCCATCAACATATATCAAGCACCTGGTCTGTGTTAGGCACCATAGGAGTTACACAAAGGCAAAAAGGGACATGGCTTCTGTCTTCAGAGGGGACATAAGAAGAGCGACAAATCTTTATCAATCACCTACTACACATATATGGCAGACACCATGAAGGGGTGTCTTCTTTATGAAATAAGATTTCTTTATGAAATAAGATTAGAGATTTTAAAAATATTTGCCCTCAGGGAAATAAAAATGTTTGCAACACTCTGACTGGTTCCCTATTTATTTAAATATTGTCTTCCTCACTCATGAAATTCCGAAGTCTTGGAGGCTGGTGTGTTAGGGGATGGGGGGATTTTAGTAAAGGACGGATATAATGAAATGGATGTTTATAAGCACCCCAGCAGTATTGGGTGGGGGCAGTGTGTGGAAGGGTCCACATGGTGAGATGGAGGCAGGAAGGTGACTTCATCGTAAAGCTGAGGAAACTGGGGCTTTAAGAACCGTGCCTTGGTGGCAAGGCCGGGGAAGCAACAGAGGCAAGTTTTATGCAAAAGAGCCAGCTAGCCTACTTAATTTCGTGGGAAAGCAGCGGCAGGTCACAGAGCTGGTTAAATGACAAAGGTGGGACTTGAACCCAAGCCTAGTTAGTGCCAAGGTGGTCTCAGAAGACCACCTGCCTTGCAGCTAGCATGCAGTGGCCCCAGCTGCCTCCTCCCCGCCCCCCCAGCAGTGGGGTGGGCTGGCTCTGAACAGCCACTTACCTTCACTTTCCTGAAGCAAGCCCAGAAAACGTCCAGCAGAGGCATGGTGGGGCGCAGGGAGCTGGCAGGGCCTGGCACAGCTCTTCTGGGCACAGGCCTCTCCCTCTCTAGGGACTAGGCTAGAGCAGCGGGGGTTCCGCAAGAGCCAGCCTTGGACCTGCACTCCATCAACCGGCACTGCACGGAGAGGGGAGAGGCAGTGAGCAGCGGCTGTCCTGAGCTCAGCTCTCTCCACGCCAGGAGCCTCCGGAGGGCCGGCCAAGGGAGGGAAGAAGGGAGGGGGAGAGGGAGAGGCTAGCTAAGGAGGAGGGACAGGAGGCGGGTCACTGATTCAAACTCAGCACCGTTAACCAGTTAGTTGGCTGGAACTGGACAGCAGTGCCAATTGGAATTCTCTGGACATTACAGTTCCCAAGCTTGGAGCGTCCGGTCGGCCTGCTTGCTGACGCGCCAGTCCTGCCACCTGCACGCTGGCAAGCCTCCTGCTGAATGACACACCAGCTCTCCCTGGGGGCCTCTGGGTACAACCAAGACCACACAGAGGCTGTGGAAAGCGTGCCACGGAAAAGGGCCCCGAGAGGACAGTCCTCAACCCAGGCAGGCCCCAGGCAGGTGTGAAGGCAGTTAGCAGACGGGAAAGCTATGTGTCCTTGTCCTTTCTGGGCCTCAGTTTTCCTGGCCGTCGAGAGAGAGAGAGAGAGGCAGGGTCACAGGTCTCTAAGTCTCAAGTCTATTGTATGACTCCTGTTTGGGGTTAAGGACAGCGTAAATCTAGAAAATTCTCCATTCTGGACAACAATCACAACTCCTGTCAGAACTCCTGGGTTGCCCTGCAAATCCATAGGAAGTGTGAGCTATCAAAGACCATTTCGTCCACCTCCTCCCCACCCCGCGCCTCAGGGCATCACAGCTCTCTCCCAGATCACACAGTGTATGTCCTTTTCTGAACACCTGAGGAGATGCTGTCTACGCTCCTCTATCCACGAGTTCAGCCTGGTATCCGAAGCTGGACCTTCTGCGTGCACTGAAGCCATGTCGTCCAGTGGAAACAGAGTTAGCGCTAGCAGTTCTGGAGACTTTCTGGGCAGGAAGCAATTAAGAAGCAGTGATTCCTTGTGTCCCAATCCTCTGCAGGCAGGGTGCCATGGCTGGAGGCCAAAAGGCTTCCAAAGACCCCATGGCAAAAGGCCAGGCTTGGGTCTCTAGGGACACATGTCATCACAAAACCCAGAATAACTTACTCCCCCTGGCCTCACTTCCCTTTCAGCGACCCGACTGGTCAGGCAAAGGGCCAAATCCTGGGACCCTACAAGCTCCTAAGCCTGCTTTGAGCAAGCTTCTGCCTGTCTCTGAGGACTTTCCTTATCAGTGATTTGGTCCAGAGGTTTGTCCCGAGGGTCTGTAGGGATCTCTCCAGCTCAGCTTACAACATTTGTGGCCCTGCTTCCCCATTTGTGTCCTGGGAGGTTGGAATAAATGCTCTCTGCCCCTCTCTCTAGCCATGCAGCTGGGCCCTGTCAGGATGGTAGTCAGCCCGAGGCAAGACAATGGCTGCTTCGCACCCACCTCCAAGTGCACACAGGTTTCCAAGGAGAAACGCCTTGCATGTGGCAAGGGACTAATACAAAGACCCAGAGCCAAGCAGTGTTCCCTCCTTTGAGGAGGCCTGGGGATGGAGAACCATGGAGGAGAGACTGCAGGGCAGGAGCCCAGGCCTCCTAGCATGGCCACGTGGCCCACTGCTCCCTGGAATCACCTCGTTCTTTGGCTCCAGACCCCCAGGAGGAGGTACACCAGCTTTGGCTTTGGGCATTTGATCAGAGAGACCAGCTGACTTCTGTTTCAGTTCTGGGCCTCTTGGGCCACTTTAGCTCTGAGCACATTATAGTGCAGTGAGCAAGCCAATGAATTCTGCAGGTAAACTGCGTGGATTCAAATCCCAGTTGTTTTACGTTCTAACTGGGTGACCTTGGCTCCCTTATTGCCTTAGTTTCCCCATCTGTAAAATGGAGGATAATCATAGCACCTACCTAGTGGGGAAATTTAAATGAAATGAGTTAAAGCATTTAGTACACTGTCTGGCATAAAGTAGTTGCTCAGCGAATGCTATTCTTTATTATTGAAGAAGCTTTGGGAACAGACAGACTTAGATTTGAATGTACCCTTACGAAAACCTGTTTCTTCATCTGTAAACTCTGGGCTCACTGCTTACAGAAGGGGACTATTTTAAGAGTCAATGAGATGACATTCATTTACACTTACCGTGCTTGGCACATAGTAAGCGTTCAATAGATGTTAGTGCCCTGCTCCCTCTTCCTGTCCTGGGTGCCCCTGCCCCTCCCTGCTTCTGGCAAAGCAGGAAGAGCATTGATTTGGCATCATCTAGACCTGGCCAGAAATCTAAGGTCAGCTACTTTTGGGTGCTGTAACCACCTTAGGCAAGACTATCTCTGGCACCCTCAGTTTCCCTGGCTGTAATGTAGCATGAAGATCAAGTGAGTGTAGTGGGTCATCTCCGTTAACAAGTCCTCCCCTCTTTCTTCCTTCTGTCCCCCACACCCCATGGGAGCTCTGAATCTGGGAAGGCCTCCCTAGCCTCTCACCCAAGGCCTCCCCATGATTGGTATAGCACGCATGGAGCTTGCTTTTCCTGGTGATGGGGATCGGGGAGGGTCTGGAGGGTTAGGGGTCGGGGGTATGGAGAGTGTAATGATTCGGGCTGGCACTACCTGAGCTGGGGTGTCCTGTCTAAAGCCCCAGTCCCAGTCTATGCCAAGAAACCCAGGTGAAGCAGGAGAAAAGCCTGGTATGGCTTTGACCCTTGAGTTAGGAAGAATGGCCGCCCTGACAAGGTCATTGTGTCCAAACCTCTCTATAACCCAGACAAAGGTAGTCCCCGCTGGATGACCCTTAGAAGGATAAAGCTGTACTTACTTATTCAAAAGTGGTGGGAAAAGAGACTGAGACGTTTAAAGTGCATTGATTAAGGGCTGGCCGAGTGGCTCAGTTGGTTAAGAGCTCGCTCAAGAGTGCGAGCTGAGGGGCCGGCTGAGTGGCGCGGTGGTTAAGCGCTGGCCTTGGAAGCCAGTGGCCCCGGTTCGGTCCCACATATGAGGGCCAGTAACACTGCCCTCAAAAAAAAAAAAAAAAAAAGAGTGCGAGTTGAGCTCTGAGCAACGGCGGTTCGATGCCAGCCCGAGCTGAGCTGCTGCTGAGATGCCAACAGGTAGCAGGATGGCTCAGCTAAAAAACTAAAAAAAAAATAAAAAATAAAATAAAGTGCATTGACTGATTTGTTTATTCGTTTAAAAGGTACATGCTTAAAAATTAGAAATATTAACATAAATGACAGCATATTTTAATACATTTCATAAAGAATAACAATATTTTCTAAAACAAAAATAAATTTACTGAGAAGAGTGGCATGCATTTACATTTTTTGCAATTCTCTTGAATATTGTGTTTAATAGAAGCTGGACTCTTGTAGCCACTCCTGCACTGTTGTGACACACAGTTTTGGCTAAAGTACTCTATGAAGAGAATCCTGCCTCCCACAGGTATATAGTGTGAAAAGGGTCTAAGGGAACCCTAAGGATTCTTTGGCCAAACTTTGAGAACCACTGTATTACAAGATCTTAATTAGACCTTGCTAGATAATCCTGGAAAACATGAGCTGGAAGAATCTTGCAGAGTATCCAGTTTGAAATCCCTCATTGTGCAATAAGGGAAACATAAGGAAAGGGATGACCCGATTGCACACAGCAAGTCAACAGCAGAGCTCACATGTGGACACAGCTTTCCGGCTTCCTGGGAAAGGTCTTTTCCCACCACCTTTAAATAAGTACACCTTTATAGTTCCAAGTATTGCCCAGCAGGGACTACCCTTCTGTGGGTTATAGAGAGGTTTGGGTTCTAGTACCACATCTGTTATTGATGCAACAGTCAGAGATTTTTAGGGCATTCAAAGATCACAGCACAGATTAAGAGCATTGCAAAGATTATAACGTAGTGAGCTCCCCGTCACTAGGAGTATACAAGGGGAAAGTTGGCCCAACTAAGCTCTCATGTACTTATGAGCCTCAAGAACCCAGCAGAGGTGATTCATGAGTGGTACTTGCACCAAAGTTCAGGCATGGTTCCTGTGGCAGAGCCTACCTAATCAGTCACTTTTCCAGATTGAACCAGGAACATGGTAGGCAAAAAGAAGGGGTAGAAAAATTATTCCACATTTACTGCATTTAAGAAAGACAATTTATATGTGTATTTATATATACTCTACCTTTCCTTCAACAATATCCAGTCACTCAACAAATATTGATTTGACACCTATTATATGACAGGCAATATGTTGGGTGCCTTCTTCCAAAAAAAGCTGTGACTTCAGATGAGAATAATGCATCCCACGGCACTAGAAAACCGCCTGTCTCACTTCCTTTTTTTACTTTTTATTAATTTTATTTTTTATTTTTCTCACTTCCTTTTAATTTAATCTCTACTTGTCCATTTTATGCTCATTTTAATGAATGCCATGGACCCCACAAACCCTGGACTACTGCATTTGTTGGGCAGGGAGGGGCAGGGAGGCAACAATGAGGAATCAGAAAAGTAAACCGGAATAGAACCTGGCATTTGTAATTCGTTTTTTTTTCTTTTCTTTTTAGTGTGGTAACATTGGTTTATAATATTATGAAAGTTTCAAGGGTACATAATAATTCGATATCTGTATACATTGTAGCATGGTCACCGCCAAAAGTCGTTTCCATCAGTCACCATACATTTGACCCCCTTGACTCATTTTGCCCTCCCCCGACCCTTTCCCCTCTGGTAACCACCAGTATGTTGCCTGTCATCTTTTCTTTCATATTTTTCTTCTTTTCCAAGTATTTACCTATCTTTCAATCAATCAACTCCACTGTAACAGAGGGAGAGAGAAAAGCTCAGTGGAAATCAAGTTTCTTAGCAGTCCACAGGAGGGCAGGGGCAGAGTGAAAGGCACAAGTCTAGATTTCCCCTTCCAAAAATTACTGTCAAGAATAGAAGCACAGAAGTGCTCCTATGAGACAAACATTTGTGTAGCAATCTCTGAACAGCAATTTACTCTCCTAGAGAGGAATACTGTATTATACACAGCTCCTTGAGGACAGAAACTTTCTCCCCATGGAACAGGTTTTTTTTTTTTTTCAATGCAAAGTCACATCCAGCACTTTATGTCAATAGGCACAGGATCTTACATCTAGGCCTTTTACTCATGTATTCAGCCCATCCATCCATCCATCCATCCATCCATCCATCCATCCACTCATTCACTGAGTAGACTCTACTGATTACCATACTGTGCTTGGCTCTGACGATACAGAGATGATGATTTATAACAATAGTGAACCTTTACTGAGCACATTATGTATACTTGCTCTATTCTAAACACTCTCAAAGCTTTATCTCATTTAGTTTTCACCACAAACCTACGCAGAAATTACTCTTATAATCCCAATTTTACAGATGAGGAAACTGAGTCCCAAGGAAGTAGAAAATCTTGCTCCAAGTCACACAGCTGCTTAAGTGGAAGAGATGAAATCAAGCAAAACTCATCTGACTCCAGAGTCCAAGCTTTTTACACATTGCTTTCTTCTCAGCCAGTGTCCCTGCCTTGGTCAACGGAGAGTTAAGCCAAGTAGATAAAGAACTCTGATCACAGATAGGGCATGAGGAAGTGGAAATAGAGAGACAAAGAAAGTGTTATCGAGGCGTCAGTAAGGTCAGCTCAAAGGATAAGAAAGCTTAAGAGGAGAGGTGGCATTCAGGTTGAAGAATGGGTAGGATTTGGGGAAATAATGGGATGATTATTTAGACAGAGGAAAGAGCATAAGTAAAGGCCTAAAAGTAGGAATTCCGAAACTACATGTGACAAAGTTCATTCAGATGGTCTGCACAGATCGAGCAAATATAAGTACAGGACGCTCAGTGAAATTTGAATTTCAGATAAACAATGAACCTTTTTTTAGTGTACGTATGTCCAAAATTCAAATTTGGCTGGCATCCTGTATTTTATATAGCAACCTTAAGGGTGCAAAAATGAGATGTTAGAATGGGAAAACAAACACAGACTAGATTCAGACCACGTCAGGTTAGGTGGCTGCCATATGACCTTGCAAATTTGCCTCTCTGAGCCTTAGCTTTCCCCATGTGTAATGTGAGGGCACTGGACTAGACCAGTAGTTCCTAAGCCTGGCTGTACACCTATATTTAAAAATATAGCTTGCCAGGCCCCTCCCCAGATACCCTGAATCAGAACCTTAAGGGGTACGGTCTAGTTGTCTGGTGTTTCAGATGAACAGCTGGGGGCTGGCTGAGTGGCGCGGTGGTTAAGCGCTGGTCTTGGGAAGCCAGTGGCCCCGGTTCGGGTCCCACATAGGAGGGCCAGTGACACTGCCCTCAAAAAAAAAACAAAAACAGGAACACAGATGAACAGCTGGGTTTGGAATCCAATGGGCCAGGTGGGTCCTTCTAGCTCCCATGTTCTTTGTGACCAATCCCAAAATTGATTATGCTGGAGAGGCAGCCTATACCTTTCTACTTCAAATCCCTGAGCCTCTTCTGTCCTGAGTTTCTCCACAGGGAGGCCCGACAACAAAGACTTTGGAATGCCCCCTCCATCCTCTGCCAGCCCACACTGCCGGGGAGTTCTGGCAGATGGGAGACAGCTAAGCATTTCTTTGCTGCAAAATGCCCCCTACCTCGGTGGGAATTTCTTCCTGCCCAAGGGAGGGGCCCAGGTTTGGCTGGGAGATGGGATTCAGACTGGGATTCTGTGTGCCACAGGATCATCAAAGCGAGCAGCCTGAGGCTGAGGCAGGCCTGAATGTGAGCTCCAGAAAGGACATTAGGTGCCTTTTGGAGAAGTGGAATTCCTGCTGTTGGAAAGCCTGGTCTCCCAGCAGAAACACAGAGTCTCTGCTAAGAAGTAGGTCAGCTCAGCAGCTCCTAGCTCTGGGGCCCCCACCCCACCTTGGGCAAACCCACTCCACCTCTCCCGGGAGGCCTTGGGTTCCAGTCTTAAGTGTGAGGGACTGTCATAGGCCACAACTGACTTGATGGGGCCTCACAGGAAGTGGTGACAACTGAGGCTGAATGTCCTGAGCATCTAATTATCAGCAGGATTGGTGATCATTGTCATCCCAGCACATGAGCAATTTTCTACAGAAAGGGTTGAGCATGGAGGCGGGGGTGGGGGGGGGCACTGGCCAGCGAGGGAGGGGAGAGGGGAAGGGAGAAGGTGCCAGGGATGGGGGCAGGGAAGCTGAGAAACAGAGCAAAGAAAGGAAGAAACTGGCTCAGAACGAGGTCTGGGCCAATGGCACAGTTGGGACCTCCTCCTACGGCCCCAGGATGGCCTATGGCCATGTCAGAGCCCCAACAGAGCTCAGGGCGACCCTGGGTTAGTGGCGGCTAACGCTTGGGAACTTCCTAATCAGGCTTGGTGGGTGAGGTCAGATTCCTGTTCATGGGATCATGACCAGTTTGCCGAAGCCAACCTGGGTGTCCTGAATGATGACAGGACCTGGGTAGGGACTACAGGATAGGCAGGCAGAAGAGGCTCTCTGGAGAGACGAGGTGACAGTCAGAAGTGGGGCCAGCTGGGGAGTGGTGGAGGTCTTCAATTTCACAAAATGTCTTGGGGGAGAGCACGGCAACTGACAAAAAGTACTGGTGCAGGTGATGCCAAGCACTCTAGTGGGAAGCTGGGCATATGGCAGCAGGAGGGCATGTCTGTCTGCAGGCAGCAGGATTCCAGCATGGGCCCGAGTCTACTCTATGAGGCAACCCATGAAGGCAAGGCAGGGCCCAGCTCGCAGGGTCAGCAAGGATGGAACCGGGATCAGAGCTGGGTAGGTGAAGTGGACACTTGGTCACTGTACCAGTCGAAGCCCGGTGACATAAACCAGAGCACAGGGCCAGGGCCAGGCCACAGCAAGGCTGTGGTGATGAGGCCCACAGGTGGGCCTGGGGCCCCCCAGTATCAGCCTGGGTGTCAGGTATGGGGTTAGAACTGTGGCTGGCATCAGAAGTTCTCAGTTTATGGGGGGTCTCATGCAACTTTACATAACAGACCCGTCACAGCACTAAGCCCAGAAGTGTCTGCCCGCCCTGTGCTGGACATAGCTCAGCTCACACAGCATGACTCAGACCCTGCCGCAGTGGCAAGAAGTTTTCCCAATGGGCCCGGGCTCACAGATGGAAGCCCTGAGCTGGGGAGCTGTGGCCTCATGGTGACTTGGTGATCTATGAAACCCAGGACAAGCTTCTGTGCCTCCATTTGCACACCTGCCATCAATCCTTAGGGCAGGAGGGAAAAATGCATAGACTGTCCAGAAGGAGAAGAAAGCAAACTAAGAGTGATAATAACAGTGATGAGGGTGTAGAAATAAAATAACAATAGATCAATAACAAGAAGAAAGTCCAACGATGAGTTCTGCCTGAATAACCACAAGCACGGCTCACATGCACAAGTGTGTTCCCACCTCTCACCGGGCAGTGAGAGTCCCTACACTGGCCATTAGGAAGAGAAACAAATTGGCTTTTGTGTTTCCTCTGGGCTCCCCATTGCCCTGGATGGTGGGCTCATGAGCCTTAGTGCTGACCCCTGGTGGCAAGGCCAAGCAGTGGAGCATCAGCCACTGTGGACTTACCTCAGATGAAAAAGACCCCAGATGAAGAAGATAGGCAGTAGTGCCCTCAAATCTCTTCTCAGGAACATTTATACAGGAAGGGAAGGGGCCCGAGGCTGAGATGCAGTGAATGTACCTTGTAGTTCCAGCTCAGGCCTTTATAGCTGAATGACCTTGGGCAAACCTCTACATCACTCCATGCCTCAGTTTCCCCTTCTGAAAAATCTGGGTAACAATCTCTGTCTGCCCACCTGCTAGGGTTATTTTTGAGACTGAATGATAGGATGGATGTGAAAGTACTGGGGATCTGTAGAGTGCCACGCAAACGGAAGGGCGTGTTTATCCTGGTCTGAACAGCTAAGCTGGCTATGGTGCAGGTTAACTGAGACAAGGAGTGTTGTGCTTTTTATATCATTGACACTTTTTCATACTAATGGAACTCTTTATGAAAGTAGCCTGGCTTTACCATCAACCTCTGCTAAGTTAAACACTGGAATCAAATGCAAAACTCCCATATGACTTTTAAATACACAAAAGTTTAGATACAAGTCCATGTTTTTCGTATTGGACTTCAGCTGTTTTTATTGGGTGGTCGAAAAATTCATAACGCATTCTTGCAATGAAAAACATACAAAAAATACATCATAACTTTTCTGACAATCCAATAATTGTGAGGGTTAAAGAAGTTAATGCATGTGGAATGTTCTCTGTAAACTGGAAAACAGTATGGAAATATGGTTTTTTTTTTTTTTGAGGGCAGTGTCACTGGCCCTCATATGTGGGACCGAACCGGGGCCGCTAGCTTCCCAAGCCAGCGCTTAACCACCGCGCCACTCGGCCGGCCCTGGAAATGTGTTTTTACTATCAAATATAGACCTCATTACATTTCCTTCTAGAATCCTCTAACCTGGAATTAGGCATTCCAGTAGCTTCTAATTGTGTAGAGGTCAGGCCATTTTGGCATGAAATGTGAGCGCATCTTGTCACAGTGTTGTGGTGGGATGGCTTCCATGGGCCCACAGAGAAGGAGACCATAGACAGCAGCCCTCAGCAGGAGAGGGGCTTGGTCTGGTAGCATAAAGAACAGAAATCATTCAGGGCTCCTCCTTGGCATTTGGAGAATAGAGATTGAAGGGTCCAGGGGTGAGGACAGGACCAGCAGGCCATAGGACAGCATGTGGCGTCCTGCGTCCATTTCTGTGTGCAGACACATCTCCATTGGGAAAAGGATGGGGGAGAAGCAGAAGGAGGCAGGTGAAAGCTCACAGCTCAGAGACTCCGGGAACTGCCCATAATCTCTCATGCCCAGCACTTTGCCTACTCAGCAACTCTCCTCCCTTCTTCTGAGAAACGCTCCACTCTCCATCTTTAAATGAAACCTTTCATATTCCTACACACCCAGTACTAATACTGCCTCCCCAAACACACTTCCTGACCGTAGCTCATCTACCCAGAGATGGGTCCAGGCTTGGCTGGCTGACCCAAGCCTGGACCAGGGAGTTCTACCCTTCGGCTTTTCTAACTGGAGCTTAGGAAAGGGATGCAGTCACTGGTTAGGGAGGCAAGAGGCCCTATCATGTGAAGAGGGTCGGTCTGCAGGAGACAATGAAGGTGACGTGCAGAGACAAGCTGATTATCGAGACCCTGATGCCTCTCCTGAGGTTTGGTCATTCAAGCCTACATATTTTGCCTAAACTACTTTTAATTGAATTGGGGTTGTTTTGGGGTTTTTGTCAATTTCTAACAAAGAGTCCTGAAGACTCTCTATCCTTGGGTTTTCATCCTCACATCTTTTATAGCCAGCACTGTCAATGGGCCTGAGGGAAAAAACAAGGCAACTCCCTTTTTCATCATTTTCTTATTTGACATCACCACTGCATCTGACTATTGATGACTTGCTGTCTTGAAACACTTCTCTTACATTGAAGACTCGTCCTTCTTATTCTCTTCTGACTCATCTTCATCCCCTCCCCAGGAGATAACTTATACAGGCAGACTCTTTCTCTGCCTATTTCCTAACTATTCCTTTTCTCTAAAGTTCTATCCTAGGCAAACTCTACTCTCCCTGGATGAAATCACTCATCTCCAAGGCTTCAACCACCATTTATGTACTTGGATGATGAGTCTCCTAGATCGATTCTTGTATGTCCCTTTTTGTTTTATCTGTTTTCTATACTTAGTGTTGGAGACATTCATCATGGCTCTGGGGATCCTTGATTTTCCATTCATATTTTAGTATGAGGCATTAACAATCTGGTTAGAAATAAATAAAATCAACAAGGGTGGAGAAACCAAAAGTGAATACACACAGAAACAAATAAACTTAACTAGATTTCAAATGAGTAACATAACCTCACTGAAGAGGGAAATGAAGAACTAACCTAAGCAACATTTAGAGAGCATTTTGACTGTAGATCTTCAGGCTAAAGACAAAAAACAAAAAAAACAAAAAACAAAAAACAGAAAGAAAGAAGTCTAAGCAAATATCAAACTAGTTAGCTTTTTTTAAAAAAAAACTTTTGGTTGTTGAGGAACAGTGTGTTTTTCCAGGACAAGTAGTTGTCTTCAATCTAGTTGTGGAGGGCGCAGCTCAGTGGCTCATGTGGGAATCGAACCAGCAACCTTGATTTTATGAGCCTGCGCTCTAACCGGCCACCCTAGTTAGTTTGTTTTTTACAGTGGTATGATTTACTATTTCCAAAACTACTTTATGTGTATTCTAGGACTGAGCACATAGTAAATATATTGTATTGTAGTAAATATATTGCATCTGCATAATGTCTGTATCTGCATTTATTCTAGCGCCATCCTCTGAGAACACTATCTGTATTGGTGTCATGCCATTGTTTATTAAAAATGAAAAAAAAAGGCTAATTTCAGGGCTGAAGCAAAGAAAATATAAATGAGCCTGGAACATCTTGGTGTGCCAAAAAGTAAGGACATGCTCAAAGAATGGTGGGAATGTGTCAAACAGACACAGCAGCCAGTTTGAAGGGGCTTCTACTGGTCAAATCTGGGACAATCTGAGTGTCAAAATAAACAATGAAAGTAGCAGAATATAGCGCACAGAATAAGTAAGGATTCATAAATCCATGGGGACACAAATACATGAATAAATGCAGACATAGAGACGGAAATGCTGTTCCTTGAAGAATGCCAACTGATAAATGAAGAAGTAACACTGGAATCAGAAAATTGTCATTTGGCAACCACCATAGTAATGATTGTTTCAAGCAAGAATCAATGGATGCTGAAACCAGTGTGTAAAAGTCTGATGAGAAATAGGGTATTTACCTAGTCTCAAAGTAGCTCTGCACAAGCTACTTATTAATTACAAAGGAGAATGTTGTACCTTTATAGTGGGCAGACTTGGCAAACATCACTGTAATCAGGTAATTAAAGATTACCAGCAATGGGACAAATAGACATCATGTACCTGATGATAAGTTGCACTGAGAAGGCTAAGACATCAGCTGTGTAGTATGCTTGATAAAAACGCAGAAGCCAAATAGCATCCCGAGGAAATTTACACCAGCTCAAAGTGAGGAGTATTCATTCTATAAAATAAATGGCCTGTACTCTTGAAAAATGTTAAGGTCATGTCAAGAAAGAGAAAGATGGGGGAACTGATCCAAATGAAAAGAAGGGATTGGATTCTTGACCAGAAAAAGAATTTATTTTTATTTTGTTATAAATATACTAGTGACTCAATTGGTTAAATCTGAATAGGGTTTATAGATTATAGTATTATATCAATGTTAATTTCATGATTTTGATAATTATACTGTGCTTATATAAAAGAATATCTTCGTTCTTAGGAAACTGACATTGAAGTACTTAAGAATAAAGGGGCATCATGCCCACAACTTCCTCTCAAACGGTTTAACAATTTTAATATATATTCACATATATATATAATATATATGTGAATATATATATTATATATATATATAACATAGATAATAGATGATAGATAGATAGATGTAGATAGGATGAGCAAAAGCAAATATGATAAAATATTAACATTTTTGGGAACCTGAGTGAAGGCTAACAGGAATTCTTTCAGTATTTTTGCAATGTTTCTGTAAATCTCATGTAATTTTGGGGTGATTGGGTGGTGAGCTGGTCAATATACTAGGAAACCCCAAAAAGTCAGAATATGGAGGTATTTTTCTGGAGTCTGTCAATTTCTTTAGAGAAAAGTCCTTCAAGTTTTTGGTCAAAGGGTAGACATCTGGCTGTTGAGAATGAGTGAAGAAGTTGGAGGCTCACGGCATGATAGGCTTCCAATACTAGTATCTGTCTTTCCTAAGTTCTAAACCAATTGAGAAATGAAACAAAGGAGAAAAGCACATGGACAACAAAATACCACCTTTCCACTCATGTAGGTGAAATTACAATATGATATACACCGAGGCCAAATTAGCTTCCTAATACTGAAGGCCAGAATTAAGAGGAATGCCCCTTGTCTGCAGAGATGGATCATGCCAGGCCTCCCCATAACGGCAGGGCCTGGTCTGCTGAGGTGGCTGCAGTGATCCATTGAGTAGAGCTCCCTGTGGGCAGGCCTCTCCCAAGAAGCAGGGGAGCAGAAGGGGCTAGATTAACCTGCCTGGTTTCTCGTTCTAAACACAACAATTAGGGCTGTGGGAAGAAGACAGAAGTATTTAGGAAATTCCTTCTCCTGGAAAGCAGGAATGGAGAATTACTTCTTATAGCGAGGGGTGAAGTCTTCAAGAACCCATCTTCAGCCCCACTTTCCACATCTGCCCAGCACCGAAACTGGCATTTTAAATCTGACACTGAAGGACAGGAAGAGAAGATTCCAGCAAGTACAGAGATTCCAGCCTGGGCAGTGAGGTGGGAGGAAGACTTATTAAAACGAGGCTATGCGAAGTGACACACAGAGGAGTCAAGTGCCAAGAGAGAAGGGGTTGCCAGCAATGTTATGGCACTGAGAGGCTGCAGGAAGGTCAATACTGGAGGAAAGCCTTTGAATTGTGAGTGTCAACTGGGTGCTGTGTGGAGAGAGGGGAACACAGAAGCCCTACTGCAAGGCTCAAATGGACTGAACGTTTCCTTCCTCGTGTCTTCCTTCTTTGCCCTCGAATACATCCAAGATGTGCCCTGCCTTCTCCCAGCAAAGGTACAGCTTTTTTTCTCCTGGCCACCTCACACTATTCAAGCTTTCCTCCCATTTCTGGCTCTGTTCATGTGACGACACAGAGGAAGGATGTGGTAAGAGGCTGGCTCTTACACCTGTGCTGGTCACATGCCAGTGGTGCCCAGGCAGAACTTTTCCCATCCTGGTTGTTGACAAAAATTGACAATTGCTTCACCGAGGCCAGGCCAGCGTTTCCCCACTCCCAGAGAGTCAGGTTTCAGTTCACAAAGACCTGCGGTCCATCCACCTGCTAGAACCATGGAGATGCAGTACGGTGGCCTGGAAAGGGCACTGGCTCTGAAATCAGATAGGGGTTCAAAACACACCTCTGCTATTTACCACACGAATGGCGCTGGGCAACGCACTTAATTTCTCTGAGCTTTAATTTCCTCAGCTCTCCAGTGGGAATAACATCTATCCATTCACAAATATTTACTAAGTGACGAGAACTGTGACCCACACAGGCACGTCCTTCCTGAGCTAACATTCTAATGAATGTTCACGGCTAAGGGGATGCACTGAGAAGGGACTTACGCTTTTATAAGCAGAGTGGATTTACTAAGATACCTGGAGCTAACTAGGTAAAACTGGAGGTAAAGGGAGAGCATTCCAGGTGGGAAGAATCTGTGCGTGAAGACTCAGAAATAAGGGAGTATGATGTTTTGAAGGGGAAAACATTTCAGCATCATTGGATGCGAGAGTGCAAAGGCGAGAGAGATGGGGCCGGATGAGTGGCGCGGTGGTTAAGTGCTGGCTTGGGAAGCCAGCGGCCCCGGTTCGGTCCCACATGTGAGGGCCAGAGACACTGCCCTCAAAAAAAGAAAAAAAAAGAGGGAGAGAGATGAAACTGCAAAGAAAGGAAGGGGATAGAACTTAGGGGGCCTGCAGGTAAAGTTAAGGATTTGGGGTTTCTTAATCTTACTACAGTGGAGAGAACAAGGTAAGTAGTTTGCTTTGTTTTGCTTCTTTTTTTAATCTTGTTTTGTTTTTTAAATCAGTGCTATTAAGAGTAATGCCATCAAAAAAGGCAGAGTAAGAAACATTAGAAATTCTTTCCTCCATAAGATTAACAAGAACACAGGCAGAAATGATCAGAATTAGCTTTTTTCAGAACTTTGGAAATTTACTGAAAGATTTCAACAATTAGAGGAGTACTGAGTCAAGACAGAGGCTACATCTCAGTAACCACAGCATACTGCATGGCATGTGAACTTGCCTTATAACCATACCCCCTTCCCAACTCCACATTAGCCTTGAAAACCAACAGCCCACAATCACAGTGAAACCACAGCCTGGGAAGAGCTGGGAAGATTGAAGCTCGGTTCTATACAGGAGTAGCATTCTTGTGTACTACTGAAATTAAGGAGATAGTCACCTGAAGTAGGCTGTTTTAAGTTAAAATGTGAATTGTAATCCCCAGGGCAAAAAGTAAGAACATAACCCAAAACTATAGTAAAAGAGAAGACAAGGGAGTTAAAACCATAACTGAAATTACCTATTTAACATAAAAGAAGGCAGTAATGGAGGGCTAGATGAACAACAAAAGACATAAGATGCATATGAAACACAGCAAAATGGCAGATGTAAATCCTACCTTAGCAGTACTTACACTGAATGCAAATGGTTCAGTGTAACACTTTGCTCAAAGGCTTAGATCTGCAGAATGGCTAGAGAAACATGATGCACCTATGTACTATTTATAAGAGACACACTTTACATTCAAAATACAAGTAAGTTGAGAGGAAAATGATGGGAAAAGATCTACCATGCAAACAGTAATCAAAAGAAAGCTGGAATAGTCATATTAATACCAGACAAAATAGAAAAGACAAAATATGTTACTAAAGATAAAGGGCACTTCATAATGATAAAAGGCTCAATCCATCAAGATGGAATCATTAGAAATGTATCTGCAGAGACTAAACAAGCCTCCCCAGTAAAAGCAAAGCTTAAAAACATGGCTTCTCCGACATTATCGCAACTGAGTCAAGATGCTAGTTTCAAAAGTTTTAAAGGGCTTGTCTCTTCCAGACTAGGCAAGCAGACGAATCTTTAAAGCCACAAGAAAGGTTAACTGATCCTTGAGGGTTACTTATTAGCAGAATTTAAATTTGATTCTAGTCTTTTGGACTGCAGAGTAGTGATGAGATTAAAGGAATACATAATTAGAGTGCTTTGGGACTGAACTTTAATAGACAAGCAGAAAATTTCATAAAATATTAGCTGTGCTTTAGGTACCATTAATAAATATTAAGTTCCTCCTGAAGATATCACCTGTTAGAACTGTTCACAAATATAGTCTGATAATTATTGACTTATTAGGTCTGGCAGGATAGGTGAAAAAAAGTCACCACACTTTCTATACCTTGACTATTGACAAATTCATTGTTTTACAGCCTACTAAAGTGTGCGTGTGTAGGGAGGGGGTGGGGAACTCGTTCGTTCCCAATGTAATCTAAAGGAGATAAATATCTATGGGGATAAATATTCAGTGACAATAATATACAGGAAAACACAAGTCATTTTTATTCTTTATCCCAATTAACCTGAGGAACCAATGAAGCACTCCATTGTACTATGACCTTGACTCATGTGTCACTTGGTTCCTCTGTCACTTTTTGTGTTTGCATAAGTTAACTTAAAGTGAACTTAAGTACAGTTTTCGGAAATATTTCTACTGAAATAATTTAAAAATAAAAAAAGAAATATATCTGCATCTAAAAATGAAGGTCCCAAATACATGAAGCAAATCCTGACAGAATTGAAGACAATCGAACAATGCTAATTGGAGACTTCAATACCCCACTTTCCATTCTGTACCGAATCACTGGATACAAGATCAACACAGGGATAGAAGACTTGAACAATACTATATACTAACTTATACAGCTTATAGAACATGCCGCCAACATCTGCAGAATATACATTCATCTCAAGTGCACATGGAACACACACCAGGACAGACTACAACACTGTTATGATATAAAAGTCTCATTATTTAACAGAATAGAAATCATACACAGTATGTTCTCCAACCACAATAAAATGAAATTAGTCATTGATAACAGAAGGAATGTTGGGAAATTCACAAATATGTGCAAATTAAATAACACAGTTCTAACTAACCAATGAGCCAAAGAATAAATAAGAGAAAAAAATTTGAGGTGCATGAAAATCACAAAACAGAAAACTCTAGTGTCTCTTTCATAATGGCACTAATCCCACTTCTGAGGGCTCCACCCTCATGACTTAATCACCCTCAAAAGGCCTCATGTTATAATACCATCACATTGGGAATAAGGATTTTAGCATATGCATTTCAAGAGAAGGAAAATATTCACTCTAGAGTATCAAATGAAGCTAAAGCAGTAGAGGCAAATTTATAGCTATTCAAGTCTATACTTACAAAACAAAGAACACAAAACAATAACTTAAATTTTCATCTTAGGAAACCATTAAAAGAACAAACTTATCCCTAGCGAACTAAGAGGAAATTATAAAGATTAGATGGGAAATAAATGAAATAGATTATAAAAAAAACCCAGGAGACCCCGAAGTTGGTTCTTTGAAAATACCAAATATATTGACAAACACTTAAGTAGACAGAGGGGGGGCAGGGGGGGGAGAGAGAGAGAGAGAGAGAGAGAGAGAGAGAGAGAGAGAGAGAGAGAAAGAAAGAAATGAAAATTCAGGGCACATACCTTTTATAACCGTCTAATTTGTACACTCAAAGATTCAGGACTATATTAAATTGATAAAGCAAGAACAGGCTGCCTCAATAGAAGAGTAATCATGGATAAGAAAGGTTTCTTGGACATTAAAAAAATAATTACATAAACAAACATAAATCTTATAAGTTTATACTATAAAGTCAAGGGATGTAGAGCAAAAACACAAAAAGCTAAAAAACAGAAGAAAAAATTCAAACATGGAGAATCAATCTAGTAGGTTCAACATTGTTTGAATACATTCCTAAAAAGGCAGCCAGATAAAATTGAGGTGATGTAATAACTTTTAAAAAGAAGAGAAATTTTCAGAAATGAAGACATGAATATTTATGTTGAAAGGTCTCACCAATTCAGAATAAATTAAAAAATCAACACTTATCCCAGAAAGAAAATGATAGCCCTAGGTGATTTTGAATTCTATCGAATATTTCAGAAAGGAATAACACCAATGTTATACAAACTCTCTCAAAAAATGGGAGGAGAGAATGCTTCTCAATTTGTTTTATGAGACCAGCGGAGCTCTAATTCCAAACCAGGCAATAGTATTACAAGATAATTAAATACCCATCTCAACCATGATCACAGATGCAAAAATAGTTAAAGTATTAGCAAATCAAATTCAGTAATATATTAAAAGGATTTATATTGTGACCAAGTAAATTTTACCACAGGAATACATTGGCTGAACATTTAAAAAAAAATCAACCGGGCCGGCCAACTGAGGCATTGGTTAAGAACTGGCTTGGGACACCAGCTCTGAGAAGCAGGGGCTCGGTTCGGATCCCACATATAAGGGCCAGTAACACTGCCCTCAAAAAAAAAAAGAAGTTAAATTATTTCTATTTGCAGGTTATATAATTGTTTCCATAGAAAATCTTAAGGAATTTACCAATGAACTATTAGAACCATTATATGAATTTAGCAAGTTTGGAGGATACAAGGTTAATGTACAAACTTCAAATCTATTTTCATATACTAGTTACATAAAATTTGAAAATACAAATCATTTTATCTACAACAGCATCAAAAACATAAAATTCTCAGGAATAAATATAACAAGGGACACCCAAGACCTCCACACTGAAAACTACAAAAAATGGCTAATAAAACTTAAAGGAGACCTAAATAAATGGAGATACATACTATGCTTATGGAGTACAAGACTCGGTACTGTTAAGATGCTGGTTGTCCTCAAATTGGTCTGCCTTATCAAATTAGAAAGCTTGTTCAGGAGAGGTCAGAGTTTGTGGGTAAATTTGATACAGAGATTATTATGTATCTCTATTACAATGGAAGCCAGGTACTATACATTCATTTCCATTAGTTGGGCATCTAAATAAATGGAAGTCCAGACTTATTGTCTAAGACGATGGAAAAATGACCCCAGAAGCATTTCAGAGGGCTGTAGCGCTGCCCCTTCCATCATAGGCACGTAGTGCAGGGCCTGGTGGGCAGAAAGATTTCAGAACTGCTTCCTGTATTCCTGTGCTGAGATTGTCTGCCCTGTGGAGGGTACAGACAGTATACCTCAGCTGCACAGGTGTAGTGTCATCTGCCAGTGCACAAGGTGCATGGCTGTCCACACCTAGATTGTGAAGGATGGAGCCACCTGGACATGGAGGCGCATGACCCAGTTAATGCTTAGTGGAACCGGCCATCCGCACAACTGCAGACCAGGAGGGCCACCCTTGTGTGTGATTCCAGCCTGGGAGAGTGATAGGCCTGTCACTCCAATCCACGAAAGTGAGTGAACTGGGCGCAGCAAAACCGTGTGGGTAGGGCTGCCTGTGTATCCAGAAGGCACCTTCACCCCAGTGGGCCTTAGGGTTTTGGACTTTCCTGGGACCTGTTTCATTTCACACATTCATAGCAGAAGAACAATTTCTCGCAGAATGAATTCCACCTTGAGTCTCACCCATATATTTAGGTGACTTAAATGAGACTTTTGGACTCAGTTTTTTGAGTTGATAATATATGAGGACATTTTTATTTTAAAAGACTGTGGAGTCACAAAACCTGAATTTCAATCCTGGTAGCACCACTCACTGTGTGACTTTGGGCAATGACTGGACCTCTGATTTCCAGGTTCCTCAACTTCAACAAAATACTGCCAGCCTCCAATGGCTGCAGTGATTAGAGGAGATGCTGTTACAAAGCAGCCAATCTAGTGCCTGGCATGCTATTTGCTCAGTACATGTGACTTCCCTTTCTAACCTGCTGCCTGTGAGGACTCCATAGCCTTTGATTCTGTCTGATGACAACGTATCCCATTTATACAGCTTGCAGCAAATCTCTTCATGCCTTTCAGCACCAGAACAGGCAAACACAAATTCTCCTTTGCCAGTGTTTTTTATTTGCACATTTAACATTCACAAATAATTTTACAGATTTATTCTTTTCACAGGTTCATTACTTATAGGAAAGATGAGGATTAAAATGGGGTATCGAAGAGTTCCAACACGTTAACAGCAGTGACGGCACAGAGGACAATGGCTCTGAGAGCAAGCAGGACACCAAGCAGCCCGTGGCGACCTCCATCCAGGCAGGAGCCCACGGCACTGGGCCAAGCCCTTCTTGTCATTTCCTGCCCCAGCCCAGGTTAGCCCAAATCAAAAGGTATTCTGATGGTCACACCACTGCTCTGCGCTCCTAGGAACAGAACTGGTGCCATAGCAACCAGTTGCTTTCCTGGACTATAAACACCTCAACAGGCAGGTTACATTTTGATGCATTAACAATCCCTCCGGGAGAGTTAAAAACGGGCAGAAGCTGTTTGATTCTTAAGACTTTGAGAGAGACAGGGGAGAGGTATGCGTGTGGTGGTGGGGGGAGGGGAGGGGAGAGAAAAGAGGCTCAAAACGGGAAGGGGGCAGCAAACACAACTGTTCCCAATGTGCAACTGCTCTAGTGTTTTTCTCAGATGCTTCTATTAAAGTGTTCTATTATATTCAGGAATAAAGAATGAGAGTCGTTTCCATTTAGTCAGTGGGAGGGTGTGATGGGTAATAACAAGGAACCCACCCTGGGGACAAGGTATATTCATTTACGTACATAACAATGCAATTCCAAACCTTGTCCTACTAAGAGAATCTAATGTGGTTTTCCAATTTTAAATCAATTTACTGTGTGACCTTGGGCAATTATTAACCTTTGTGTGCCTCAATTTTCTACTTGTAAAATGAGAATTCTAGCACTTTACAGAGCATGAGAAGTACTTAAGACTAGAGCCTGGCCAAATCAATAGGCAGAGAGCAGACTGGTGGGTGCCCGAGCGTTTGGGGAAGGGGAAAACAGACTGGCTGTTAATGCGTATGGGGTTTCTTTGTGGAGTGAGGAAAATGTTTTTAAAATGAGATAGTGGTGACAACTGCACAATTAGGTAATGATACTGAAAAAAAAAATCACTGAATTGTACATCACTTTAAAAGGGTGAATTTTATGGTTCAGTGTATCTCAATAACGCTATTTAAAAAATCTTAAAAAAATAGAATAGTGCCTGGCACACAGTAAGTGCCCAATAAATGTTAGCTATTATTAGTAATATTATTGTCGTTATTATTATTTGGCCATCCTATGGCCTAAGTAAATCCCTAAACATTCCTTATTTTTAATAAAAGCCCACAGAATCTGTAATAGAAAAGGATTTCTAATTTACATACATGGATTAACATTCACACATGTATTTCTATTTAAAGTGCCTCAGAAATGACGTCTGAGAATCAATTTCAGTATTTTCCTCTGCAATAAAACAGCTGCATGCAATGGATATCTGTTCACATCATTACAGGCTTTAGATAAACTTCACTGGCTTGATGTTATCCACAATTTCAAAATAACAAGAGATTTGCATTTTCATCCCCAGGAGTAAATAGAAAATCCAGTAAATAAGTTATATAAAGTACACAATTAAATCTTCAAATACAGGCTTGCAAGCCTTCTAATCACATTTTGGGGAACAGTTTATTAACAGACAAATACAGTAAACAGTCTCATGCCCTGTGACCTCCACCTTGCCCAACAGAAAAGCCCACCACAATGAAAAGACCCAATTCAACTCCTGTGATAGCCTCTGAGGAGGCAAAAGAGTTGATGATAAATGACTGACTTTTAAGACTACACTGCACATTTAAATACGTTTGCATCAACTGCATTTTTATAATCTGAACAGTGCTTAAATCCAGTCTTTACCTTTCTGATTGCTACAGAATATGACAATGGAGCAAGTGATGCACCGTGACCAGCAGTGACGCACCTGTCCGCCAGTGATGCTCACATGCTTGCGTTTCATCTGAAGTATGAAACTTCCCAATTCCTGGCACAGGGTTTCCGTTGGTGGAGTCCGTTCCCTTCTAGTCCCTGTTTCTATAATTAGCCATGTATCTTTGCAGCAAATCAGGCAAAGCTGTATTGAAGGTTACAACTTCCAGATACTTAGGTCTTCCATCACTAAAAGCAATACACTATTTTTGCATATAAGAAAACAGTTATACCCTCAAACTGACCACTCATTTTCAGAAAGATAATTAAATTTCCATTTCATCCACCTTCAAGTCACATAAAGCTGTTCCCTAAATCACTCAAGAGCAACAAATTAATACACAGAACAAGGTGCCTTAATCCCTCCCATACACACACACACAAACCCCCAAGTTGTGGTGTTAGGAGTTTCTGACCAAATATTTAGCCTGAGTAAAATTCGATAAAGACTTAATTCCCTTTTGAAAAGCAAGATTATTTCTGTAATTGTAAACTGTAATCGAAGATTATGAAACAATTTTGGAAGAGAGATCTTTTTAGCGGAGATTAGAAAATTTCAGGCAATAGATATGGACAATAATTTAAGACAAATTTCAAAATTAGGACCAATTTCAAAATATCTTCTTTTGCTAAGAGGTGCGGTGGTTAAGAGCTGGCTTGGGTCGCCAGCAGCCCCAGTTTGGTCCCACATGTGAGGGCCAGTGACACTGCCCTCAAAAAAAAAAAAAAAAGAAAAGAAAAAAAAGAGTAAAGCATGAGCTTAGTTCTCACCAAGTTTCTTTAAAATGAAAAAGGGGGGTGATCAGTTAGCACAGTTGGTTAGAGCGTGGTGCTGATAACGCCATGGTTGCTGGTTTGATCCCCACATGGGCCACTGTGAGCTGTGCCCTCCCTAAAAGAGTCAACTATGCCATTGTAGCATGAAAGCAGTGTGTAACCAATGACCATGGCTGATCCCCAATAAAATTTTTAAAAAATGAAAAAGGGAATTTGAAATAAATATAGATAGATAACCACAAACTTTGGGCAATGCTGGGACAGAGGGGACCATGTTTATAACGCTTTTGTGCTAGAATCTCACTCCAAGAACAGAACTGTCCCAGTACTGTCCACTTGCTTAATCTGGGGATGGAGAACACGTTTGTAAAATGATATACCTATGTGTAGGTAGTCCTTAAATACAAAATGAATAAATATTTAAATTCTGGGATACAGAAAACTTGTGGAATAAGACATACCTATCTTTGTAAGTATTGGGTTGTCGGAAAAGTCATGCCGTATTTTTGCAATGAAAAACATAGAAAAAAATACATCATGACTTTCCAACAACCCAATAACTATTTTTACAATGAAGGTTTTCTGCCTGACTCCTAGGCTCTGTCTATTAAGAGTTCTTCAGGGCCAGCCGAGTGGAACAGTGGTTCAGCACTGGCTTGGGAAGCCAGCGGCCCCGGTTCGGGTCCCACATATGAGGGCCAGTGACACTGCCCTCAAAAAAAAAAAAAAAAAAAAAAAAAAAAAAGAGTTCTTCACTGTGCAATTTATAGACGGCACCAGCTCCTATTACCTTAAAGGAGCCCTGTTTAGCTCAGAATCAGCCTGTCCCAGACACTCTGCTCCCTGCAAATCATTCACACTTTCGTACTAATACAAGTAGGTGCAAAAAAGACTTGTCTAAAGCTTTACAAATAAAGTCTGCAACCAAGGAAATAAACCGCTACTGCTCAACCCAAAAAACGCACGTAATGAAAAAATTGCCGAGCTCGCTATGAAAACGCAGCAGCTGTAAAGCCAAGCTGTCCTGCAGCAGGCTCTAAGTGTCTACATGTCCTGTGAATCAGCCATTAGAACACAAAATCCCTCCAATGAAATGCAGGCTTCTGAGTTAGCCTTGTTTCCTCACTGGGGGCCAGACAACACAGAATATTGAAGAATTCCTTATAGCTATGCTGTCTCAAAACCTTTAAGAGAAAGTGCCCATGTGATAAGATGTCTTACGGACAGACCAATCGATATGTCTGACGTCTTCTACTTGGATATGTGCAAGCACTTGATCACTGGAGCTTCAGTCAAAGGAAAACTACATGCTAATACTAACATGTGAGCTTGCATATTCAGAGCTGAGGGGTGGGATTAAAAATAGTGTCACTGAGGGCCGGCCGAGTGGCGCGGTGGTTAAGTGCTAGCTTGGGAAGCCAGCGGCCCTAGTTCGGGTCCCACATATGAGGGCCAGTGACACTGCCCTCAAAAAAAAAAAAAGTGTCATTGAGGTGCTACTCAGTATGGCAGAAAGGCGACTTATACAGAAAGATTACACTCTTCAAATGTCTTCTGCTTTTTTTAAAGCAAAAACTTCAGGATTTTCTATGATCAAAGTCTGCATAATGGTTAATGCATGTTTTCTCCTCCCACATCTATGAACCCCCTACTAACCTCTGTCATTGCCTTTTTAAACTTAAGAAATAAAAGGAAATGGACACAGACTATCTGTTATTTCTTCTAGTAGCAGGCATACTCTAATAGTCATAAGGCAATGTGTTTAAGAGCTGCACCTGAACCGGTATTCTGGAAATTGACAATCATTATCAACTCCATAGTTATTCAACTTGCAGGATGCATCGGGGTGCTTCCCGAGTCAATGGTTGTCGCCGAAATGGACCACAACGACCCCGTCACTTTTTAACAAAGAATTCAAATGTGTTTAGTATGCACATGTATTTTAAAGAAATAACATTAGGAGGGAAAGGACAGCCTTTCAAATATCAATTCCCTTGCACAGGCGGTGACAGAGCTTCATGGCTCCCTTGTAACCCCCTCATGTGGCCAGATGCCAAGTACCTCCAAGATAGACAAGAGGCAAAAGCTCCACGGTGAATTGCACTGTTCAGATGACCTTTCAGTTCATTGGTTTTGAATTTCCATTTTCTGATTTACTTAGGAGTGAAGGTGAGAATCATCCAACTGATGACAAAATAAAACAAAAAAACAGGATAGACGGCAAGGGCTTTGCGGTTTGGAGGCTGACTGTCAGCAAGGAAAGCTGTCGAGGCTGAACAAAACAAAATGAGAGAAAACAGAAGGTTGAATACAAGGAGATCGTCGTACCTCCTAACACTCACTACTTGTCGTGTGCTCACCATGTCTGGAACACAATTATTCTAGTAGTTCTCACGTTATCTGTGACCCCTGGAGAAAAAGGCATGCTGTGGAACAGCTTTCCAGACAGCGGAGGCCTGCTGGTTTCAAGTGGCGAGGCTTGGAAAGTCCTTAGCCATTTTATTATAGATGGAAACCTTTCTGAAGGGGGTTCCTTGCCCTTCTTTCTGAGGTTACTGAACTGTGCTAACAGACTTCAAAAATGCATAAGGTTATTTGCTCATATGGCAGAAGGCCTCACACTGCTGTGCTCTTTGAGTAATTGTCCTTATTATTAAGTTATCAGATCCTTTAGACACCATCCGTCTTGTCCACCCAGGAAACACCTCATCTTCAATGATCACCCTTCAAGGACATCTTTTCCAATAACCATGTGGTCACCAGCCACTCTGTATCCCCGCTGTGCCCTGCACAGACATCCATTCTCCCATCTGGGACACTTTAGTGTCCTTAACTCTTTTTTTTTTTTTAAAGGGCAGTATCACTGGCCCTCATATGTGGGATCCGAACCAGGGCCGCTGGTGTCCCAAGCCAGTAGTGTCCTTCACTCTTTACATGTCTGGCTGGGAAGTGAACTCTGAGGACAGAGACCACGCCTAGCACAGCGCCTGACACACAGTTTGGGCTTAACAACTATTTGCTGAATTAAACAATGAACGCTTCTAAGAGTCTATTTTCCGAACAGCCATGGGCCTAGATACTGGATAACTAAGCTATTTGGAACCACCTGTATGGTAAATTATCAGACTGTAAGTGAAGGGATGAGGAGCTCTCTCACGGGTCAAGTGCCCAAGCTTCACACACCGTCCTTGGAACATCAATCCTGGCACTCTCAGACTTTTTGTGGACTACTTCTAAGCTTTTAATCATGTTCCAAGCAAAGAGATGTTCCTGCTCTGAAAATATCAGATGGACTGTTTCTGCCATTAAATAAAAAGCCAGTGAACATTTTTAGTTTAAGCAGAGCTGTAAGAGAATTTCAGGAATGTAAAAACAATGAGCACACAGCATTCATTACCTCTGCTATAGGCTCTTCCTAATCTTCAGCAGAATTTTCTACTGTAGCAGGAGAGGACTATATGATACTTAACAGCCTGTAGTGGGGTGTAGTACAGTATAGTTCTCAACGGGTATGTGATCTGCTTGGCTTTGAAACCTGATGCCCCCACTCACCAGTTACGTGTCCTAAAGCAAGCTGCTAAACTTCTCTGTGTCTGTTCCTCATCTATAAAAGTGGGACTAATAAGAATAGTTTTTATCACGATTGTTGTGAGGGTTAAATGAGATAATACATAGAATGCTCTTACAACAGTGCTTGGCCTATAATAAATAAGCAATCTGTAAATACTGGCTATTATTTTTATGATGATTAATTTGTCAGGAAAAGGCCCCCGTCACCTCTCAAGTCACCTATGCCTCCTACATACATGGCAGGACTAAGACACGTGTAGCGGAATCTCCTTTTTCAATGCTATGTATTATTTAAGGCTTTTAAAAAAAATCCCTGTGACTCTCCACATCTTACAAGTGCAGATGCCCAATTCAGTTAAGATGCCCATCATCTATCAATGCCATGTAGGGCTCTATGGACACTGGCAAGAATCATGTCATTCAATGCGATTCATGAGTCACATTGGTCTGTGTCTGGGCTTTATCTCTAGCACACACTTCTGTCTGTTCTGCTCTTGTAGAGATAAGTACATTCTTACCTATTACAGACCAAGCAAACATCACAACCACCACAAAAAGCCGGACCATGAAGTTTATTGGTCCTGAATCAGCCAAGAGCACCAGCCGGCAAACCATCATTGCCACTGTCAAGGGGAGTATACAGTAACCCAGCACACAGAGGCTCTGAAAAAAAGATCTAAAAAAAAAACACATCCGTAAAAATCACAAATAGAGTTGATTTGTATCGTGATAGCGTTTATTACACAGATTCTATGTATCATGGATACGTAGATACACAACAATACCTACATCCTAACATGGTTTTATAACATGCCTCTATAGTAAGCATATGCTTTAATTTTTCTCTCCATCTTCTTACTTCTCCTTTCAAACTCCTTAAGAATAAACCATCTAGGACAGCAGATAATCTACTCTAATCCCTAGAGACCTCCTTCTCCCACTGAACCTTCAAGATGGCAGTTTTCAGTCTTTTCTAGTTGACAGACCTATTAAATTCTGCCTATGATTTCAGGGCTGGAGAGAACACCTGAAGCTTAGGAAAGGGCCCTGGATGATTTACCTTAATCTAGGTTAACTTAACTAGGTAATCTCTGTTCAGTGCTTTTAACAGAAGGTACTCTTTGGCCCTCAATTATTTTGATTTTTCTTTAAAAAAAGTTACCTAACTAGCCAGATTCCCCTAAAAATCTAAGATATGCTACTACCTAACAAAGGAAAAAGGATGGGTTTTAATAATACTCACATGTTTCCTCCAAGAAGTTTTGAGTTCAAGGTGATGGTAACTGCACCAAACCAGATAATGACAAACACTTCTGCAAACTGGGGCCCACCATCTTTTTCATTATCTGCGGAGCCTTGTTGAAGCATTCTATGACAAGGAAATGGCATGAGAATTGTCTAATCTTTTACTTAGAGCAATCACATTAAGGCACGGGTTCTCAAACTTTGAATCAGGGAGCCACCTTATACCTCACCTGAATGTCTGTAATATGTAGGCTGTGTGAAAGGAAAATGCCAGAAGTATTTGGCAAGGCTCCCTTATTTCAAATTTGCAAATACCTCAGAACTACAAGGGGAGCTCTATTTGGCCTGGTTAGAATGTTTAAATGGACCGCTGTAGACCTTTTTTGGTTAAGCAGAGGTAATAAACTGAAAGGCCAAATGTACCTCACAGACATGAAATTGTAGGCCATAAAATACTTCAAATGGCTTTAAATTCAAGTTGACATTATGTTAAAATTGGGCAGTTTCACCCAAAAACAACATATTCGTGGATTTACTTGGAAAATCAGATGAGTTTCTAACACTAGGCCTGCATGCCTCTTTGGCAACCATCAGGCGCACTTGAGCTAGCAGCCGGTTCCTTCACAAGAGGCTTGCAGTCACCAATTCACGACGCCTCCATTTAGGTTCCATCCCTAACCCTTAGACACATCTGAATTTGTAATCCTTGGGTTACGGTTTTAGTTCTGACATATATAGTTCAGTCTATAAACCTGTTCAGTTGTTGATTTTTACAAATCAAAACATACAGATGATTACTAAGACTTTACTTTCAAATTGAGGCGTTGAACAGTCACTTAGATATCATCTCTTAGAGAATTTATTTATTTATTTACTTATTTTTTGAGACCCGTGTCCCTGGCCCTCATATGTGGGACCCGAACCGGGGCCTCTGGCTTCCCAAGCCAGCGCTTAACCACTGTGCCACTCGGCCAGCCTGGCAGTCACTTCTTGTTAGAAGGTTAGAGAAGGTATTTGAAAGTTTTCTATAACCTGGGAGAATCATTATACAAATTGTCTGTGTTAATACCCAGAGTCACTTTGCTGACAGCAGTCACAATGAGAAGCCAGCAGTAGTTTCCATGCTACCAATGGTCACATCCCCGTCTCCGAGGAACTTGGCTCCCTCCTGTCCTCTCCCTCTACACACAACGCAGATGGAAGCGTAACACTCTGAAACACAATCTTGCTTTTAACTTGACCACTTCTAGCCTCTCAAATTTGTTCTCATTCCTATTTTCAGTAAGATTTAAAAACTGTTTGCAGGGCTGGCTGAGTGGCGTGGTGGTTAAGCACTGGCTTGGGAAGCCAGCGGCCCCGGTTCGGGTCCCACATATGAGGGCCAGTGACACTGCCCTCAAAAATAAAAAAAATAAAAAACTGTTTGCAAACAGTGCTTAAACCTACACATATTTAATTCACTTAGTTTAATGGTGGGGAAAGTGCCTGAGACTTCATAAATGTTTGTTGACTAGAAATGGCTAAAAGGCTGAGAAAGTCACTGGTAAACAGAGGTGGGCATGATTTTGACAATCTTTAATGCCATCAGTCTTTAAAGTGATCTGGAAAGCCACTTTTCAGATTTAAATTCATAAGGCGTAGAATTATGTTATAGGATTCCCACATGAAATATTCAATCAAAATTCCCCTCAATTTTGAAACTCCACACAAAAAAGTCTAGTCTATCTCAAATGACAAAGAAAGGAAATATATGTACTTACAATGCGAGTGTCACACAAAGGATCAGGGGGCCCCACAAATCCCCTACAAGGCAAGAAAAGGCAGAAGAATGTTAGGAAAGAACCATGCAGTGTTTTCTAACTTTATTCCAACATCTACCTCTCCCACTCTGAGAATGTAGACTCAAGGCTGTCTGTCTGCCCAAGCCTTCCCACCTCTCCTACCGCTGCGATTGACCTCCCCGCTCCCCACGTCTGAATGTCCTTCATACATCCTTTAAATTTTGTTCAGTTCATATCCCACAAATCACTTCCCACACCTTCTAGCCACATTCCAGCGTGCTATAGTTAAAGAGCAATGGAGGGCCAGCCAAGTGGCGCATTGGTTAAGAGCTGGTTTTGGGATGCCAACGGCCCTGGTTCGGATCCCACATGAGGGCCAGTGACACTGCCCTCTACAGCTAACAACAGCTCCACCTGGAGCTGGGCTGTGCGAGCCCCGGCAACGGTGTAGGCTGCAGCCCCTGCTGCAGTGGGCTGCCATAGGCTACAGTGAGTGGCCGGCAGCCAGTGTGAGCGGCCGGCAGCCAGCGTGAGCTGCCAAGATCCACTGTGAGTGGCCGTCCAGAGGCCGGCGACCGATCTGCCTCACCCGGGAAGAGCACAATGACGATACCAACATGGGCTACTGAAGCAATGTCCGCCACAACTAGACTGAAGAACAAAAAGACAGCAACTTGTCTGTTCCCCTTCCCCGATTCCCCAACGCTGTTCCCCTCCCCCAATTCCCCAATAAAATCTTTAAAAAAAAAAAGAAAGAAAAAAGAGCAATGGATGAGTCATCAAAAGACTTAGTACCACATCCTGCACCTCAGAAAGAAGAGTAGAGCCCAGTCACTTCACCAATCTGATGACATTAGACAAGGCAAGTATAATCAGGCCCATCACAAGAATATGAAAAATGAAGCTGAAAGGAAGTCACTTGCCCAAGTTTATATGACATTAGGTGTAGAGGTGTGGCCAGAACCAAGGTCCTCTGATCCCTACTGCAAAATTCTTCCCACTCTCACAAACTGCCTCCCTTTTATAATTATTACATTGAACTAGTATGGAATCACTATTCTTCCAGGTAAAAAGTCATCCCAATATTGGTAATTTTATAAAGGTAAGTTTTAACAAATAACATGAAAGCTTTCTGAAAACTACAAAAGGCTCCACCAACATAAGCAACCAACTACAGATAAGCACATGGTTATCAATAGCGACTGGGTGATCGATATGCCAACAGTTCAGTAACATACAGCTTAGAGCACATTACCTTCCTCAACTAAAATGAAAAAAGGAACAGATGTCACTTTCAACTTTAACCTCATGTGTATGTACATAACTTTACCTAAAAGTATGCATATGTACACTTACATTGTGTTTTAATTATATTAGCCCTTTTGAGACCACTGTAGAAAGTTTGAGAAAGATGTAAAAAAAAAATCATAATTCTATGACTGTAATAAAATAATTGCTATTCTTTTTTTTTTTTTCGAGGGCAGTGTCACTGGCCCTCATATGTGGGACCCGAACCGGAGTTGCTGGCTTCCCAAGCCAGTGCTTTAACCACGCCACTCGGCCGGCCCAAATAATTGTTATTCTTGTTAAATTTTAAACTTAGCAAGGGAAAAACTGAATTCAAGTACAATTGACATTAATGCACTGGCTTTTTAAATGCATTGATTTTTTTTTAACTTGTAGAAACCTGTGATAGTATTTAAAATCTATTTTCTTATTGTAATATATATCTCACAAAATTCACCACTGTAGTCACTTTTAAGTGTACCGGTGCTGAACACATTCACTGTTGCACAAGCATCACCACCACCCACACTGGAACTCCAACCCCTTACACAGTAACTCCCCACTCTCCACTCCCCACTCAGCCTCTGGCAGTCATCATTCTGTCAATAGAAAAAATATGTCATGACTTTTCCAACAACCCAATATTTGCTGTCTCTACCAGTTTGACTCCTCTAGGGACTTAACATGAGTGGCATCATGGAATACACATCCTTTTGTGCCTGGTATATTTCACATAGCATCATGTCTTCAAGGTTAATCCGTGTTGTAGTGTGTCAGTTTCACGCCTTTTTAAGGCCGAGTAATATTCCATTCATATATGATCATACCATGGTGTATACACCACATTTTCTCCATCCATCTGTTGATGGACGTTTAAGATATTTCCACCTTTTGGCTACTGTGAATAGTGCTGTTGTGAACATGAGTGTACAAATATCTGTTTGAGTCCCTGCTTTTACTTCTTTTGGGTAGATACCCAGAAGTGGAATTGCTGGGTCATATGGGAATTCTATGCTTAATTTTTTGAGGACCCTCCACACTGTTTCCACAGAGGCTGCACCATTTTACACTCCTACCAGTGATGTCCAAGAGTTCCAATGTCTCCTCATCCTCACCAACACTTATTTTCTGTTTCTTTGATAACAGCCATCCTAATGGGTGTGAAGCATTATCTCCTTGTGTTGTTCGAGTTCTTTTAGATTATTTTTAAAGTTGTTGTATTTTTTCCTTGCCACTTTGCCAAGGGCTATACGAGGCAGCACAGAAGTGCAAATTCTGGTCATGACTTGCTCACCCTTTGTGCCAGCCTATGTGTACCTATACCCCCAAGGCTTGCGAACGGACCTTAACATCTGACATAAGCCAGTATTCATCACTAATCAGCAAACTAACACCTGGTTCTGCACTCTTAAAAGCAAGCTGGCTTTGAACTGAACCGCAGCAGCAGTTCAAAGGCTCTTCCCATCTGGAGTAGCAGCGGTGGGCCAGGAAGGGCACTAAACTTGAAAACTGGGTTCTAATCCTGCTCGTGTGATCTTAACAAGACACTCAGCTTCTCTGAGATTCATCTTCGTTTGTAAAAGACGAACAATACCTCCTACTTCACAAGGTGGGTGTCAGGATTTGAAAAGAAGGGGACTGGAAGGCACTAGAATAAGAGCTGTCATTTATGGAGTGCCTACTAACTGCCAGATTCATGCCAGGTTGTTTGGTAGGCATTGTCTCTAACCCTCAGCAGCAGGTACACGTTATTATCTCCACCTTCATAGAGGAACAAACTTGAGGCCCAGGAAAGTTAACTGTCTCATCTAAGATCACACAGCTAGTGGTGGAACCACTATTTATACCCAGGTTTGTCCACGTTCTTTCCAGTGGAGCAAATCATCTGAGCTCCAACCCACAGTGCACCATGTTGGAAACAATTGTGATGCTGCACAGTCTCCACCTGGAGTGACGGCACACTTGCCACACATCTGACATCCCCATAACAGAGCTGAAATGCTGCCAAAACAGAAGGTACGCTCACGCATAGCTCCATTGCTCCTATTCTCAAAACAACTGATTCGATTTTCCTGATAAAGGACACTAAGGTAATCAAGAATGCTTGAAAAGGAAAGGAAAAGGTCTAACAATTGTAAGAATAAATTCTAAGTAAGAGCAGAATTTATTGCAAACACTGTTGATAGGGCTCTTGAACAAAGAAAGCAGTCTTCAGACTAAATGATATTTCTGAAGACAGCAATGTCCACAAGATACTATTAATTTGTTAATTTTTTTTTTGAGGGCAGTGTCACTGGTCCTCATATGTGGGACCGAACCGGGGTCGCTGGGTTCCTAAGCCACCGCCTAACCACTGCGCCACTCGGCCAGCCCTAATTTGTTAGTTCTTAATGTAGCTTTTCTTTCTTTCTTTTTTTTTTTTGAGGGCAGTGTCACTGGCCCTCATATGTGGGACCCAAACTGGGGCCGCCGGCTTCCCAAGCCAGAGCTTAACCACTGCGCCACTCGACCGGCCCTAATTTGTTAGTTCTTGATGAGTGTTAGCTATTATTCTAATTTAACTGTTGAACATGTGTCTTTCCCTTGGAGACTGTTAGCTCTTTAGTTGAACAAAGTCCCTAAGTGTTTGCAACTTCCAGAAATATATTTTACAAGTGTCCATTCTAGCAGGTGAGGATACAGAATCTATATTTATTCATAAGAACGATATATTAAGCAAAATCTTCCAATCTCTGAAATTCCAGCCTAAATTTTTAACTTCTTCCAAAAGTTTCATTTATATATTCATTTATATATTTTTCCGTTCTGAAAAACATCAGTTTTATTACCATGGGGGCTTTGCCTTACAAAGTACTTATGAGCAAATCTGAGATGCCTCCTATACTTACAATCTCTCAGAAGAGTGTTACTCTTCCTTGGGTATAAAACATGCATGAATTTTTTCCCAACAGCTTTTAGATCACGCATCTGAAAGACATAAACAACTTATTGTATTGTGATGACCAAGGTTGCCAGGCAGTCAGCCCCCTCACTTAATTTGCTAAAATTTCTTTTATTTCAATCTCCTGGGAGCCTTTTGTTGAATTTTAGAGCTCAAATTCCAGTTCAACTTCTTCACTATACAAACAATCCAGAGAAGCGGGGGTTTTTCCATTAATTCCTTTTTCTATTCACTTTTTCTATTAACCCCTTAAGCCAACATCTAGCTCTTTACCACATCTACCAGTTCTGTTTTGATTTTTAAAACTCTGGAAAAGAGAAATATAGCCCTCCTAACGTTACTTATAGAAACTAAATAATAGCATTACTAAAACCCGCTATGCAAAACATAGCATGACTTTCACTTTATACACGATGATGTCCTAAGGGCCAATTTAGCCTGCTCCCTAGTTACCGCATTCTTCACAATATAGAAAATAAATTAATTTCTAACATTCCCACTTTAACTAGTAAATGAATCCCAGATGTCAGATTATCTAGTAATCAAGACATTTGAGGAAGGGAACGGTAATACAAATACAACCTCTCAAAATATAGTTGAGGTAATTCTGTCCTAATTTTTTCATCTAGAAATTTCATCATTCATAGTTTTTATAAACATGATTTTTAATGGTTGTTTAGCATTCTATCACATAGGTGTAACATAATTTAACCAATATTCCATTTTTTTAACTTTCCCCTATTATAAAGAATGCTGTAATGAACATCTTTACATATTACTGTTTTTCTGTATTTTAAAAAAATATTTTTGTATTTAATTTTTTTTTCCTTAGACTATATTTGGAGAGGCAGAATTGCAAGCTTAAAAAAGACTTGGGTATTTAAAAATTCTTAATATCCATTATAACCAAATTGCTTTCCAAAAAAGGTAGACCACATTATTCCCTAGGGTAGAATCTTTAATTTCAATAAATAGTTTATACTAAAAATCAGTGATCCAAATGAAAATGTTACAAAGTGCTATTATTTATTTAGTCCCAACACTGAACAGGAATTCTCTCAACTAGTCTAACTTACGATGGTATTGCGGACAGATTCATTTAACGTCGAGTTGTCGAACTCCCGAATACGAGATCTCATAGGAATGGTGATTTCTCCTTCAACAGGGATGTCCTGTGAAATTGATATATCTGAAAGGCCTGCAAACTGAGAAGAGTTAGAAAAGAAATTAAAGTACTAAGCTGCAGCATTCCTCAAAGACATCATTTCCTAGAGATTACGGACCACGTCTTTTTGTAAGGTGTTACACAATTTTTAAAGTAAAAGCTCACCAGACATAGGGCCTGCCGAGTGGCGCAGTGGGTAAGCACTGGCTTGGGAAGCCAGTGGCCTCGGTTTAGGTCCCACATATGAGGGCCAGTGACACTGCCCTCAAAAAAAAAAAAAAGCTCACCAGACATTAAAAAATGCAGTTAACTAAAATTCCCAAATACTTATTTCGTTTAAAGAAGGAGATGGCATATGATGGAAAATATTATAATGTAACTGGCATAGACACTTCTTGCCCTCAAATATTTGGTTTCTTCCAAGCATGAAATCTTCACATGCCATTAGCTCACAACACTGCAGGGCTTCTCTGTGACCTTTCAGCAATCACCTGAGCACAGCCACAATTCTGTTGCGCTGGGGCTCCTGAGTAGGCTCTAGTGGCCTCTGCTGGCTAAATGGGAGTATCGTGTGAAGCTTAAAGGCAAATGGGAAGAACTGGGCAAATAACATTTCCAAAGTGAACTGCAAGACTGCAGACCTTTAAACGCATATGTTCACCTGCCAGATTTGATTATTGTGACTGAAACTTTGGAATCTTCAAATTCCTAAGAAAACAGAAGCAATCCCTCCTCATATTGTTTCTGGCCCAACTGGTACAGTATTTAGTGGGTACCAGCTGTAGGTAAATGAAATATAAGACAAGTATACTAAAACTTTAAGAAAAATAAGGTTATTCAAAGAACTTGTAAAAAACCACTTCTCAATCACACTCTTAAGAGAAAAGCACATTAAAACTACTTGAAGTAAAAATTTTCACCTGTTGGACTGGCCAAAATCCTTAAGTTTCCTAACATGCTCTGTGGGTAAAGCTAAGGGCAGAGAACACCCACACTGCTGGAGGGATGCAAAATGGTCCTCCGCTCTACATGTATACATGAATCACTGTTCACTCAGCAGTGCCACATTTACGAGTCTAAAGATAAAGTGTCAGAAATACAAAATACACACACAAGGCTCTTCATTACAACACTAGTGTAAAAGCAAAAACCTGAGAATAACCCAAATGCCCATCAATAGAGGACAGGTTAATCAAGTATGCTATGTCCACATAACGGAGTACTATGCAGCTGTAAAATGGAATGGGCATTATCGCTAAAGAACTATGATGGAGTGTTAAACTGAAAAAAAAAACCCAAATGCAGACAAATGGGGCTCTGCCCTCACCTGGAAACACTGCTAGAACAGTTGGATAACACCACCATAGCACCTAGTGCACAGCCAGTGATCAACAGATCACATTTGGGTCATACTGGTTATGAGGGAGGTGCCTGAAGCCAGACAGTCTGCATTTAAATCCTGCTCCATTATTGACTACCTGTGTGACACTGAGCTGATTCCTTAACCTCTCTGTGCCTCAGCTTCATCATCTAGAAAACTGAGATAACAGTAGCACCAACACAGGGTTGTAATGAGGGACAAATGTATTAATACATGTAAAGCATTCAGCAGGCTCACAGCAGGGACTAGATAAACATCAGCACAAATTCAAGGTTCCCAGGGAGTCAATTCCAGTGAATAAAAATATCTGGCTAGCCTTTGTCTCCTGTTCTTGGGAGGAAGCCTCTAAACCAGTGGAATTTCCCAAATGACAGTGGTAGTCTCCTTATTCATGGTGGGCCCTAACTCTTTAGCTCACAGGTAGTCTTAGCAGTCCCCTACATAAGTTTATGCTAATGAGATGACAGCATGGGGACTAACCACTCCAGAAAGACCAAACACAAGTTTAGAGGGTTGGGGCTTTGAATCCTGTGATAGAAACCCAGCCTCTGGGGAGTGGAGGAGCCAGTCAATCATGTCTATATAATGAAACCCGAGTAAAATCTCTAGGTACACTGCTGAGCCTCCCTGGTTGGCAGTCCACCGTTTATTGTCACACATTAATGTTATCAGGAGGGTGAGAGGGTCCTGACTCCAGAGGGAGAAGACAAGGAGCTCTGTGTTAGGGACCTCCCCCAGACATCACCCTATGCATCACCCCCTTTGCTGGTTTGGACTGGATCTTTTTGCTATATGAATTTTAAGTACAGCCTGCCCTGTGTTGAGTCATTCTAGTGAATTAAGGAGCCCGAGGGGATCATGGGAACCCCTGGATTTGTAGACAGTAGGTCAGAAGTGAGGATGGTCCTGGGAACCCGTAGCTCCAGTGAGGCCTGTCATGTGGGAGACTGAGCCCTTAACCTGTGAAGTCTGACCTAACTCCAGCTAACTGGTTTCAGGAGCCACAGCAGTCACTAAAGTGCCATGTGATTCCCACCCTATCTACCATCCCACCCCTTCCTCAGTATCTCAAGAAAATGAGTGACACTGTTCAGCAAGCTGAGCCAGGACCTGTGGTCCTCTAGCCCCACGGAAGACACAGGACTTGCAGACCCTCAGCTAGTGGGATGAAAGGTGAGGGGATCCTGTGTCCCTCCCCTTGCTTCTCTGCAGGCAGGCTCGTGCACATGTGTATGTGCCTATACACACATGTCCGTGCATAGTTTGCTGCACCTGGCTTGGGTCAACAGGGGAGCAGAGAGAGGAAGGCCCAAAGACACATAGTAAAAGCAGGGAGTGCCGCTTTACTCAAGTGGCTGGGAGCAGATGGGTTATACTACTGACCAAAATCCTGGAGAGAGAAAGGAGTCAACAAGGGCGGGGTGAGGCAGCATCACACAGGTACCAGCTCAATCCAAGAGGCCTGGCTCCAGGAAGTGGGGAGGGGTTGGCTGGGGACACGGTCTCCAGCAAGCCCCTTCATCTGGGACCAGCCACCTTCCATACCCCAAGCGGCAGCCACTATTACAGCAATTTTTTCCTGCTCCCTAAATATATAGGCATTACCCAAGATTCTGACTTTACAACTCTATGCAGATGACTCATAAGTAAACACCTCTGGCCCCGAAGTACGGGTCTTAGAGTCCAACTGCCTGCTGCATATCTACTGGATGACCTGCCAGTATCTGGAACTAAACATGTCTAAAAGTGAATTCATCAACGTTTAGGGCCCTCATCCTCCTCTTACTTTCAGGGCATCACTACCCTCCCACCTGTCTACAGACTTGCTTTTCAAAATGTACTGGGAGCAGAAGCCACAGCATCACCTGGGAGCTTGTGAGAAATGCACAATCAGAACCTGCAGGACCCCTGAGCACATTCAAGTTTGCAAAACACTGATCTAAGACACTTCTTTCCTGCACTGCAAACCCTCAAGGATTTTGCCTTTCTCAAATCCTCATGTTTGCTGCCACTGCAGTATCCCAGGTAACCATCACTTCTTCCTAGAACTCCTGCAAGTTTCGCTGGTCTCCCAGATTCCCCGTGGGAACTCTTCCTCAATTATGCTGTCAAATTCATGATTTTAAACACTTTCTTCCTCAAACACTTCTGTTGGCTCCTTAGATGGCTATTAAACCTCACAGCTTAGTAGTGAGTAAGAAGAAACAATGTGTCACAAGTGCAGGAAGCTTTTCAGTGACTGCACAATCTGGACTGCACACTAACAATTTCACACCGACAAGGAAACACTCTTGAGGAGAAAGTGGATAAATGTTTAGGTGGATTTCACGTTAAAAATTTTGGACTGGAAAAAATTTCTAAGGAACTATCGAGCATAGAATCCAGCAAAAAATTCAGAATTTGATAAAAGATTTGTTATTGAAAATGTAGCATAAAATGCATAATTGTGGGGCCGGCCGAGTGGCATGTTGGTTAAGAGTTGGTTTGAGGGCCAGCCGAGTGGTGTGGTGGTTAAGCGCTGGCTTGGGACGCCAGCGGCCCCGGTTCGGGTCCCACATATGAGGGCCTGTGATACTGCTCTCAAAAAAAAAAATGCACAATTGTGAAGCACTTCAGGAGGGTTGAATGCAGAATTTTGGAAGAACAAATAAGATCAAAGTAAAATGATTAATACTGAAAAAATAAGAAGAAATAACATTTATTGCATGATTATGTGCCAGGCACTCTACCAAGTATTTTACATGTGTTAGCTAGCTCATTTAATTCATAACAACCCTATTAGCTAAGTATTACTGTGTCTCCATTTTACACATGGGAGAACTGAGGCATGGGGGGCTTTGGTAATTCCCCAATATTCCACAGCTGAAGGGCAGATCTTAGCATCAAACCTAGGCAATTTCACCCTAGAAGACACCTTCCTAACCACTGTTCCATACGGCGTAATTCAGTACCTTATTGTTTAAGCGTTACCTGCTTGGGCCGAACGAGTGGCGCGGTGGTTAAGTGCTGGCTTGGGAAGCCGCTGGCCCCAGTTCGGTCCCACATATGAGGGCCAGTGACACTGCCCTTAAAAAAAAAAGCCTTACCTCCTAATACTTCCCTGTGCTTCAGCCAAACTGATGTTTTTCTAGAAGTACATAGTACATTAGTACCTGCCACCCTCTGTACCCTCACCGATAAGAGACTGTGTACCACTTTTGGAAATCATCTGGGCTTCATAAGCAGACCTAGGTTCAAATTTTAGGCCTGACCACTAACTGCTGGTGAGACCCTAGGGAAACTGTGAAACCTCTCTGAGTCTCATCCCCTCATCTGCAAATAAAACACAGTTTAAAAATCACCTAACTGAAATGGTTGCTGTGAAGTTCAGAAAATATGCAGAGGATGTGAAGCACAATCCTGGCATGCAGCAGGTACTCAATCACTGACAGCTATTATGCTCACCTGGAGTGTCAAATCTTACCCATTCCTTGAGGCCCTCTCAAATATACTGGGTTGGCGGAAAAGTCAGGACGTAATTTTTCTATGTTTTTCATTGCAAAAATGCATCATGACTTTTCCAACAACCCAATAACTTCTAGCATGCAGCTTGCTTCATCATTCCAACCAGAAATGATAGCATCTTCTTTTAAGTTTTGTTAATATTGTATGTGTAAATTTCTCTCATGTACTGCCTCATTTTAACATTGTACATTTGTCTTATTCCCACAGATTAGACTGTAAGCACCTAAGTACACTCCCTAAAGTGTGTTCTCTAAAGCAACCACCACAGTGCATTACGCCTTGTCAGAGCAATAAACACTGCTGAATAGAAGTGCACTGGATACTGAGTAATGAGTGACCAGAACCACTAAAATTAATTGAGGAAAGCTTCATTAAAAGAGGGGTGGGGCAGTTTAAATGAAAGACAGGAAGTAAAAACACCTAGGGGCCGGCCGAGTGGCGCAGTGGTTAAGCGCTGGCTTGGGAAGCCAGGGCCCTGGTTTGGGTCCCACATATGAGGGCCAGTGACACTGCCCTCAAAAAAAAAACAAAACACCTAGGCACCTGCAATATATCACACCAGGCATTATGTGTATATTAGCTCATTTACTGTAGTACTCTATTTCTCTCATGAGTTACTGTCCCCATTTTCCAAATGAGGAAATGCTGCATTCAGAATGATTTCCTCAAGGTCACACATGTTCCAGGAGAACTGGACATAGTCTCTGTATCCCCAGTGCTTAAGAGTGCCTGGAACACAGTGGATGCTCAATAGATATTTGATGAATGAAGAGATGACTAGAGCTAGGAGGCACAACCAGGAATGGAATCAATTTCACCTGCCTCCCAGTTCAGGCCTCTATGTTCAGTTGTCAATTTAAAACAGGGGAAAGGGAGGAAGCTCCAAGGCAGAAGAATAAAAAAAATAAAAAAAATAAATTGAGAGCATCTGGATTTTTAAATAAAAATATAAAATAAATGAAAAATGTATTAAAACAGGGGAAAGGGATGTACCATTTGAGAAACTGCTACATAACTGTTTGAAGCAGGTATTTGTATCTCCATGTTACAGATGAAGAAATACTCTCTATGAAATGACCTGCCTAAATTCACAAAGCAGAAGAGTGGGTGATTTCAGTGCAGGTAAATTTAAGTCCAAAATCTGTGTTATTAAATCCTTTCCAGGCTTTGGGCTTGTACTTGCAACAGAAATCCTGTTCCTTGTCCAAACAGGAGCAAGAAGGCATCAGGAAAGGGCAGGCATTAAACCCAGACTTCCAGGGTCACTGAACACATCAAAACCCAAGTTACAAAGCTGCAACCTTTCATTAACCCTGGAGTGCGGCTCCTCCAACAAGGGCTAGTGACAGGTCTTGATAAAATGGGGGCACAGCAGACACGATACTTAAGAAATCACCTCAAGATCGGCATTTAACACAATGTAGGGAAGGAGGACAAGCCCTGGGCGTATGGGAAAGGCAAATGGGAGTTTCACAAGAAGGCTTCGAAGGAACGGGGTGTTGAGGGACTAACTCAGCGGTTAACCCCAAGAATACGTGCAGTGTCGGAACTGGTTCTGGGATTGGGTCCAGGAAGTGCCTGGCAGCAGGAAGGGGTTCAGACTCTTTCAGATCACGGGCCCGTCACCCGACTTCCTTAAGGGACACTCTGCCCACCCTCGGTCCCTTTTGTTGCAGATTCCCAGCTCACCAGGGGCTTGGGCAATGCTGCCTCCGGATCTCCGGGAGACTCCGCCACCTCCGCCATCTTGGCCCTCCTTCTCCAGGACCGCTCCCAGAGGTCTTTGCGAAAGCAGAGACGTGGAGGCCGGGGCCGGTCATTGCGTAATCGCGCGGGGGGGTGCGTCACTGAGAGGCGCCTGGCCTGGGCTGCAGGCCTGGGCTTTGATCTGGCCCCTATGCTCCTCTGGGTATTGGGGCGACAGGTTTCTGTCGCCTTGCTTCGCTTATTCGGGACCACGGGGCCCGCCAGACACTCCCCCTTTAACGCTCAAGGCCGATTCTCGGATCGCGCCGGCAGTCTTCGGACCGAGGCTGCGTTTCCCCGCCTTCCCGCCAGCACAGCACCCCCTCCGGGCGCCTGCCTGCCCCTCCGCTGCAGGGAAACCTCCCGTTTCTGTGCCCCAGAGTAAAGGGATCAACCCCCCCCCCCCCGCCAAAAAAAACCCAACAAAAACCAAACAACCTACTGCTCCCGCTACTCGGCGGCTTCCCACCTCCTCAACTTCTAGAAACTTAGGTACAGTCTCCCCAGCGACCTCTGAGATTACTGTTCTCCCATCACCCGTTTTGAGGAGAGAGGAGCTTCTCTCTAGACACCGGACAAAATTTTAATCCCACTACAAATTCCAAAGTTGCTAACCGAATTGGGGTGCGCATTGAAAAGGTTCCAAATACATGGTTATAAAAGAACTGACTCTGGGTGATGAACACACAATGTGATATATACATGATGTATTACAGAATTGCACACCTATAATCTATGTAACTTTGCTAACAATTGTCATTCCAATACATTAATAAAAAAAATGTCCAAGGTCTAAATGAGGATAATTATTGGGAAAATAACATAAAAACCCTGCATGCCCCAACCTCTTTTCCCTCTCTCATCAGGGGGCTTTCTGGGTATTTTTGACTCCTCCACCCCAGGCTAATATGAGGTCAGACAAATACATCCACTGTTGACTAGTATTCAGGGCACCTGAGTGCTCTTTAGGGCTATGAATACCAGGTTTCAGCTTTTAACAAACAGTAGGGAAGGGATGGGTGTGAAATAAAGTACTTTATATTTTTCAATAGGCAATCCATGAAAGCATTCAAGTAGTAAATAAACTTTAGGAGAAAGAATGAATGTGGAATGTGGTGGGACGAAGTTTCTAAACTAAGGGAGGTGTGTGTGCGTGCGCGCACGTGCGTGTGCACGCACTCTCTTACTTAAATATTCTTGTAATTCTCCTTCAGACCAAGAATGTTTTTAGTACTCGTGCAAATACTGATAGGAGTGATATTAAAATTTAGACCAGTAGATATGAAACCTTTTCTTAACTACAACAGAATATATGTACAATTCCCCAGCCCCAGCCACCCACACTCACTGCACACCGACCAGTCCCACCTGCACCCCCCAATGCTATCCCATCCCCATCTTGATTTCCGGCACTCACTATTGGATCACCAAGTCCCTTCCCACTTCCCTGTGGCCATTGATGACCTCTTCTATTTCCTTGCCAACCTTGAAAATTTATCTCCCCCAAACCGCAAGTCCTAACTAACCTCATCTGTTGGCCTCTTTGCCACTGGTTTCAGTATGGCCTTGATGATGGATGAAGAAGACAGGCCATAAAACGATTGCTGAGGTAATGAGGCAATCAATGATCAGGTTACCCAGGCATTGTTTTAGTATAAAAACTCCAGTTTTCCTCATTTAACTAATAGGGACGGTATAAGTTGGGTGTGAGATAACATGCCATGAAGAGAGAAACGCAGGATGGAAGGTTGTAGGGGAAGGGGCTGGCATAGAGACAAGCTCTTAAAATAGGAATTATTTTGGTTTTTAGTTGCAAACATATATCTCAGAACTGCCAAACTCAGTATTCTTCAATACACTTGTAGTCATTACCCTCTGTTAGACTGTCTATTTAAGGTACAGCAGGACTCACATGACTCACCCTGAGTTACTTAGAAACTTTGTAAGTGGTGAAAGTGGGATTAACACTTAGGACCATATATATGGAGAACTCTGCTAGTTGTTCTAAATTACAGGACAATATAATGTACATCTCTATGAAAACTGGAAAATATTGAGGAAACAGGCCATTTCCTATAAAAATGGTGAAAATTAATTCAAAAAGGAAATAGGGAATTTTGCAGTAGGAAAAATTTAAATATATAAAAAGCAAAGTACAGAACAATTTGTAGGGTATGCTACCATCTGAGCCAAAAGATATGGGGAAGGGAATATATATATATATATATATATATATATATATATATATATATATATATATATATATATATATATACCGGGGTGCCAAAAAAATGTATACAAGTGGACACTTTGGTCAACGTTGCTCAAGCAGTAGTTCGCCGTCATCAGAAGTGTCTGGACACCGATGGTAACCACTTTGAGCGCCTCTTGTAATTGCAGAAGTCAAATGTGACTTGCACTCATCTTTTGTAATTGGTATATATTCAGTATTGCAATTTTGATCAGTTTTCCTTTCTTAAAATATGTATACATTTATTGGCACCCTCTGTATATCCATATGCTTGAATATTCACAGACTATGTCTTAACGGCTACACTATAAACTGGTAACAGTGGTTGCCTCAGGGGAGGTGGGAGGGACTATGTACTGTTTTTCAGTGGAGGACTATTCAATTGTATGACCATTCATGCAGTTTGAAATTTTTACCATATACATGTGTTACTTAAAAAAAAAATGTTGTCAGAGATCTATCTTCCCCCCAAAAAAGCTGGATGGTTTCACAGGCTATTCATTCAAGCCTTCAAGGAGCAGATAATTCCTATAATATGTACATTTTTACAGAGAGAGGAAAAAGAAAAATTTATAAATTTCTTCTAGGCACCCAGTGTAAACATGGCATCAAACCTGACAGAGTACTAAAAATGAAAACCATATACTTATCCATCTCACTTATTAATATAGGTACAAACATCTTAAACTGTTAGCAAACCAAATCCGGCAAAATAATAATACCTCTTGTTCAAGTAGAATTTTTCACAGAAATATAAAGTTCATTCAGAAGCAGGATATGTAGTGATAATTGATCATTTTAATGAGTCAAAGAAAAAAACCCATCATCTCGATGCTAAAAATTCAACTCCTTTCTGAAAATAAGTATATTAATAAAGTAGTACTACAAGGATATATTGGGGCCCAACACTGCCCGCCCCCAAATATCCCAGGAAGGCATATGGATGACTTGGATTTGATGTTACTTTCCAGCAGCCAATGCCAGAAGGGCATCTTGACCCTCCCTGCTCTCCTCCACTGTAGGAAGCAAATCTCTCCTGTGAAAGGTGACCCCACACCAGGAACACTCACCTTCTTGCTAGAGGTAAACAACTCAGAACCCAAAAGTCTGTATCGTCAACTCCGTTTTCCTCTTTTCTGATTTACCACCTGAATGCCCAAGCCTTGCTTAGATTCCTTTCGACTGAGCAGTGACTTCCTTTATCCTGTCAATTTCTCATAAATGTATGGTCTTTTTGTCCAAAGTAAAACAAAGTGCCTGGTTCGATCATTTCTTTGAACCTCATTTTATGGCCTGAGCATTGTGCTGGGATTCTTCCATACACATGTATCAAATAGGGTTTTCTCCTGTTAATCTAGTCTCCTATCAAATGTATTACTTTATTAATAGTCCAGCCTTAGGAACTAAAGAAGGGTTGGGGGGTATTCTCCCCCCCACCCCACGGTTTTCCTGAACACTGCTTTTCCTGAGATGACTGCAGCTCAGAAATCTTGGGTGTCTGAAAATAGAGCTAGCAAACAGGGAAGCGTTTCCTGCCTTGTCACTCTCCTAAAATATCTATTTGTGGGTCCAGTAAAAAAGAGAAAATGATTTAAAAAAAAATTCTCTTTCTAAATTTAGACTACTGGGAGTAAATATTTGTGCTACTAGTGCCTTGGGCATAGCAATTTTGGTAAAAACTTGGTTTTGAGTACTCGTGTTTCTGTTGATCCTTTTCCTCCCAGAGATGGTCATTGTTTTCTTTCGTCTAGTTTCTCCGCCAGCTGGAATATGCACCTGGCGGGCAGCCAACCAAATAAGCCCTGGATCCAAACTTAGGGAATCTAAAACTGAATTCTGTTGGGGGGCTAGGAGCACATGATTCTCTGTGTTTTGAAACTGCTGGTTTTTTTTTCGTGTGTGTGTGTGTGTGTGTTTCTTTTTTTCTTTTTTTTTTTGGACAGGGCCCGTTATCTTTCTTAGGCTAACTCTGGGAGTAAATTTTCTGGACCTTGTGCTTTGGCTAAGCCATAAAAACCTTATTGGTTTAAGTTGCTATTGAGATTAACTGCAGAAACTTCTAAATTGAGAAAACAAATTTAGAGAGCTCTCATATTGATATAATGCCTCGCCATTAAGACTCCCTTAATACAATGGAAAGACAGAAATTAAAACAAAAATCAAAGTCCACTCAGACCACTACCTATTTACCTTCAGATATTTGTAGACATACAATTCAGGACATTAGAAGTACCATTACCCAGTACTTAAAGAAAGGAAATTTGAAACAGCAATTACCTCAAACTCCTAGAAGGAAAAACAACTCCTCACATTTCTTCTCTCCCTTGAAGTTATAAATTTTACCATATCTTTAAAATGTAGACACCTCAAGAGACAACATCCCACAATTGCCCGAGACTGAGCCCAATCAACCAGGAAAACCTGAAACCACAGAAAATAAGGAAAATAAGTCATTTTAAAAAGTGCAAACTGCTACAAAGGCTCCCTCACCGTGAATCTAGCTGAGTTTCCTTAAAATTATTTGTCAGGGACAAACACAAATCTTAAAAGTCTCTTCCACAAATAATAAAAAGCCTTAATTAGCCATCAGAGCAGATAAACTTAATTTATTCCAACTATTATCTACAAATTAATGAGTTTTGCATTATTGTGCCTGTTTCATGCCTAAAATTTTAAAACAAACTATCAAGTCTCTTGTTCCATGTTTCTAAATATTTGAATGTGTCTACATGTGTGTCCATATATGTATGTATATTTATATGTGGGTTTATAAAACTTATTTTTTTCTTTCTCTGGAGGATATTACTTAAATTGATTTATAAAGAGCTCTATGTAATTGGCTTAAAGGAATTAAGTCATAAATATAAATTAAAAAATAAAGAGGACCGGCCGAGTGGCGCGGTGGTTAAGCGCTGGCTTGGGAAGCCAGCGGCCCTGGTTCGGGTCCCACATATGAGGGCCAGTGACACTGCTCATAAAAAATAAAATAAAAACTAACCCTAATGTTTTTTCAAGTTCACATAATCTAGAAAAATACTTGATATTAAGCTAACTGAAGTTGCTGGTTTAATTTTTTTTAAATGCATATCTTTAGAGTTATCCATATTTAATACAATACTTTTATTCTACCTAAGTGTACTAAAATTCAAGTTCATTGGTCAGCAGAGAAAATAGCTTGTGATAATAATTGACTTTGTCTAAGGTCTTATAAAGTATTCATGAATAATCTAGGTATGATTGTTAAAAAAATTAAATAGATGTAAGTAAAATATAAGGTTTTAGATGAAACATTTTAGCAATAATTATGTTTTATAGTCTATATAATTAAATATAACTTGCAAATACCTTTTTGGAAACTTGAAACTTTAGAGTTTTGCTAAATTAAATTAAATGGTAAGAAATGCATTGGATATATGATCATTTCAAGATAAGAAACAAATAGTGAAACATTAATTACTGAACATAGGTTTATGTACTTTTGGTTTCCTATTACAGAGGAAAAAATAATTGCATCAGTTAGTAAATATGCCTTGTGCCTTATTAAAATATTGTAATATGAAAAAGCATATACAGTTGACTCTTGAGCAATATGGATTTCAAGTGCATGGGTACAAATTATGTGTGGATTTTTTTCAATAAATATACAGTCAGCCCTTTGCATCCTCAGGTTTCACATCTGCCGATTCAACCAACAGCAGATTGAAAACAATATTTTTGGTCTGTGGTTGGGAATCTGCGGGACGGGAGGGCCTACTGTATGCATTGTTCTATGCCGTTTTATATAAGGGATTTGAGCAGCTGCAGATTTTGGCATCTTCGGGGGTTCCTTGAATCTATCCCCTGTGGATAACTAGGGATGACTGTAGTAGCTAAGTTTTGGGGGAGTCAAAAATTACATGTGCATTTTTAACTGTACTGGGGGGGGTGGCGCAGTTAGTGCCCCTAACCCCCTCATTGTTCAAGGGTCAACCATATTTCTAAAAATTATGAAATGTATTCATAAAATTTCCAGGAAAAGACAGTTTACCTTTTACTTTTCACTAGAAATTAAAGGTGTCTGAGGGTTAAAAATTCTAATATAGGTAATTAAGTCTATTAAAATGACAAGAGAAACAATTTTGTATGATAAGATATGTTTTTAGGCTAAGAAAGGATATGAAATATGGAGGTGCATTTTACTGAGAAAAATGAAAGTGATTTTGTCCTAAATAAAGTTCATTATTCCTGAATGGGAAAAGAACAAGAGACAAACTAAAATGGACTCAGAAGGTTGTAAAAGGTTTATAAAAAGGGATCTTGACAAAGAAATTTTATGTATGATCAAGCTGGATAAGATTACATACATTTATTATAAAGTTTCTAAAAATATTATTTTTTATTTTGGAAGCTGTTTAAAAAATTTTTCAGGGCTGACCGAGTGGCTCAGTTGGTTAAGAGCTCGCTCAAGAGTGTGAGCTGAGCTCTGAGCAATAGCAGTTCGATGCCCAGCCCGAGCTGAGCTGCTGTTGAGTTGCCAACAGGTAGCAGGATGGCTCAGCTAAAAAAAAAAAAAAATTCAATTACAGTGGACATTCCATCTTATTTTATATTAGTTTCTGGTATACAATATAGTAGTTAGACATTTATATAATTTACAAAGTGATCCCTCTGATAAATCTAGTACCCATCTGACACCATACATAATTATTACAATATTATCGACTATTTTCCCTATGCTGTACTTTACATCCACATGACTATTTGTAACTACTAATTTGTATCCCTTCACCTTTTTCACCCAGTTCCCCAACCTTCCTCCCCTCTTGCAACCATCAGTTTGTTCTCTGTATCTGTGAGTTTGTTTCTGTTCCATTTGTTCTTTTATTTAGTTTCTTAGATTCCACATATAAGTGAAATCATATGGTATTTGTCTTTCTCAGTCTTACTTACTTCACGTACATAATATCCTCTAGGTCCATCCATGTTGTCACAAATGGTAAGATTTCATTCTTTTTTATGGCTGAGTAATATTTCATTATATATATATAGATATATATATATATAGATATAGATATATATAGATATATATAGATATATATCACATCTTCTTTATCCAATTGTCTGTTGATGGGCATGTAGGTTGCCTAAAAACAAACTTTCATATCAATAATGTACTTATATAAAACCAAAACTTAATTTTCTTTCATCTGCTAAAGGGACAAAGTTTTCTCAGACTGTTAGTATGATCCTGATAAAATATTATGAGACGTTTTCAGTCTTGAAAGCAAAGATTTTGTGTCTTACTAACTGTGCTTCACACTATCTTAATACTAAGAGAGCTAAGTATGACCTACAAGTGTTTAACTTTCTGTAATTGCCTGAAAAGTCTTTAATTGTCCCCACCATTAAATGGTTAACTACATATTGTTTCATAGTAACCTATAATCCTATTTGACCAAGTGTTTTAAAATCTGTTATATTTTTGAGAAACTTCCCAAAAATCAGTTTCTAAATGAAGTCTTATGGACCTAAAAATTACTTTGGGGTTTTCCAGAGGGCTCCTGGAACACCTCAAAGTCTTATTTTCTCTCCTTATAAAAGAGAGAGATTAAGCTAGTTAGGCTTATTTGATATGTTAAACTACGTGGGAAGCATTGGCAAATAAGAAATAATACGAAGTCTTCTTTATGTTATGTCTATATAGGTATATAAGTGTTCTAAAGATATATAAAATTCTGATATGGTATAATGTTATCAGTCATTCTAGTTACTGTCTTAAAATATGTATTACAGAAGAAACCAAATTGCCTTGTCAATTGCACTGTTATTAGATCTTTAACCCTGCTGTTGTCGTTTGTCATTTATAGGCACTTATTGTTTTACTCTGATGCTTTTTACAAAAGTGCTACATCTTCAATGCGACTCATAAAAAGAACTCTGAATACAGGTTTCCGACAACTTTAAGATCATAAAACTATAAAAACTAAGGAAAAACTGGATTCATTAAATGCTACTATTTAAATACACTTTTGGAGTCTGTCATGCTGTTGGCACAAATTTGAAATCCCATGGAGTCTTAACTTCTGTAGGTACCCCTTTTGCTACTGGGCATATAATTGCTGCCCTGTTCCAAGCTATTCACCTCCCTTCTAAAATTGCCATTGTTTACTGTTGAGCCCACACTAAGGAAACTGATACTCTATTTTTAGGAAACGACAGGGCTAACAAAGCTGCTAAATATGCAGCTCAAGGGCCGGGTGCGGTGGTTAAGCGCTGGCTTGGGATGTCAGCAGCCCCAGTTTGGATCCCACATATAAGGTCCAGTGACACTGCCCTCTAAAAATAAATAAATAAATAAATAAATAAATAAATAAATAAATAAATAAATAAATAAATATGCAGATCAAAATGGACCCCCTTGTCCAATCTCTGGTCATTTTTTTAAACCAGCCTTTATCCCTCACTAACATTATTAACTACCAAGCAAATACCCCACATTTTACAAAAGAAAAATGGGTACAAAAGGTTGTCAAACAATTATTAGATGGGTTATATATGGGCAAAATGGACATCCTTGAGTTCCTTTTCTGTTGATTTTTTGGCTTACACGTATATATCCCACCAAATGGGACATATGCACAGATGAGGGATAATTAAGGAACTAAAAGACAATTGGTTTTGTGCTGGCACCCACAAAATTTCTGACCAAATTATTTCCCAGTGCTCCTCTTGTAAACCTCACCAAACTTCTGGAAGAAATCAACATACCCCCAGAAGTCCTCTAGGCCTACACTGTACTTTGGGCACTCCAAATGGATTTTATAGACTTAACCCCAGTTATTTTCACTCTTTGGTTGTTGTCTGCATGTTTAGCAGGTGGACTCAATGCTATTTGACTAGTAATGCTAATGACACCGCAGTGGTAATGAAACTAATAACTGGGATTATCCCATGTTTTGGCATTCCTTTGTGGATTGAATCAGACCAAGGAAGTCATTTCATAGCAGATACTGACCATCTACTTGCAAAAACACTGGGGTAGCCTTTAAAATTTCATACCCAATGGCATTTTCAAACATCAGGGTAAGAGAAAATTAAAAATCTAGATATAAAAAGGACTTAAGGAAAGATCTGTCAAGAAACCAAACTTAAATGGACTTAATGTTGGCCCTTGGCCTTATAAAAACCAAATAATCCAAATAGGAGACAAAGATTAACCACTTTTGAAATAGTATTTTGATACCTAATGCCTATGGGTATCTGTAAACCTTCTATTCATGGTTAAAGTGAACATTATGGGAACTTAAGTGAACAACTTGATGCTATGACTAACTATTGGGTTGTCAGAAAAGTCATGTCGTATTTTGTCTGTTTTTTGTTGCAAAAATGCATCGTGACTTTTCCAACAGCCCAGTATATGCAAGAGCTAACTAGTATACTTGAAACTTATTATCAACAGGTAAAAGAGGCAAGGCCTCCACCAAACTGACAAGCCTTGCCATCCCTTTCAACCAGGAGACTGGGTTTACATCAAAGTCTTTTGAAGAAAACACATGCTGTCACCTCTCTAGGTAGGACCTTATGAGGTACTGCTAACAACCTACACTACCATCAAAAGGAAATTTCATCTGGATCCATACAAACCATGCCAGAATAGACCCAGGTCTTTTAAGACAACTGGAAAATAGTCCCTACAGGGAACCTGAAACTAAAGATTTCCAGAGCTAGTTCCCCAGGCCCTCAAAACAGGTGGCATCACAATGTAGACAGCTTTTCCCAAAATCATGGATCAAAAACTTAGCTTTTTTTTTTTTAAGATTTTATTGGGGAATTGGGGGAGGCGAACAGTGTTGGGGAACCGGGGAAGGGGAACAGACAAGTTGCTGTCTTTTTGTGCTTCACTCTAGCTGCGGAGGATGCTGCTTCACTGACCCATGTTGGTATCGTCATTGCACTCTTCCCGGGTGAGGCAGATCGGTCGCCGGCCTCTGGATGGTTGCTCACTGCAGCTATTGGCAGCTCACGCTGGCTGCCGGCCACTCACTGTAGCCTATGGCAGCCCACTGCAGCAGGGGCTGCAGCCTACACCATCACCGGGGCTCGCACAGCCCAGCTCCAGGTGGAGCTGTTGTTAGCTGTAGAGGGCAGTGTCACTGGCCCTCATATGTGGAATCCAAACCGGGGCCGCTGGCATCCCAAAACCAGCTCTTAGCCAATGCGCCACTCGCCACTCGGCCGGCCCAAGAAACTTAGCTTTTACCTATTACCTTTCCCTTAAAAAAAACCTGTATAGGGCTGGCTGAGTGGCGCGTTGATTAAGAGTTGGCTTGGGGGGACAGGGGAGGTGGGAGGGGGGAGTCACTTTGTAAGGGGTGAAAAAAGTAACTATCGCATTGTTTTGTACATCCGTAACTAATAATAATAAAAATTAAAAAAAATTAAAAAGAGTTGGCTTGGGACGCCAGCTTTGAGCAGCGGGGCCCTCGGTTGGATTCCATATGAAAGCTAGTGATGTTGCGCCCTCTACAGCTAAGATGGTGAACAACAGCTCTACCTGGAGCTGGGCTGCGAGCCCCAGCGACGGTGTAGGCTGCAGCCCCTGCTGCAGTGGGCTGCCATAGGCTACAGTGAATGGCCGGCAGCCAGCATGAGCTGCCAATAGCCGCAGTGAGCGACCATCCAGAGACCGGCAACCGATCTGCCTCATCCGGGAAGAGCGCAATGATGATACCAACATGAGCCAGTGAAGCAACGTCCTCCGCAACTAGACTGAAGAACAAAAGGACAGCAACTTGTCTGTTCCCCTTCCTCGATTCCCCAATAAAATCTTTGAAGAAAAAATATTATTGTGTGCCTTCATCCTCCTCATTCACTGGATCTGGCCCTATGGGGCTTGTGGCTCTTCCCCAAAGTCAAAATGACCATGAAAAGAAAATATTTTGAATTGATGCAGGACATGGAGGCAGCCACGACAGTGCAATAAAGACACTCACGAGAGAGGATTTCCAGAACTGCTTCAGAAAATGGCAAGAATGATGGGATAAGTGTGTTTGAAGCAAGGGGGTCTATTTTGAGGGGGATTAATGGCAATGTGTTTTTTACTGTAATAATTTTTTTTTTGAGGGCAATGTCACTGGCCCTCATATGTGGGACCCAAACCAGGGCCGCTGGCTTCCCTAGCCAGTGCTTAACCACTGCGCTACTCAGCTGGTCCTGTAATAATTTTTTTATTTAAACATTCACCATATTGTTTGATCATATCTCATAATGTATGATCAATGTATACACAAAAAAAGTATATAAATTTTAAGAAAGGAAAACTATTAATTGTAATACTCAATATATACCGATAACAAAAGATGAATACGAGTCATGTTTGACTTCTGCAATTACCAGAGGTGCTCAAAGTGGTTCCCATCAGCGTCTAGGCACTTCTGTTGATGGCAAACTACTGCTTGAGCAACGCTAACCAAAGTATCCACTTGTATACATATTTTTGGCACCCCCGGTATATATATGCAATCAGTGAACACCATTTTTCCACAATTATTAACCATTTATTAGGAGGCTAACTGGAGAATAGTTGTCTCTATTTATCCTACCTTCTAAGTATCCACAGTGGGCCCTTTTACTAACCTGTGTCTTGCTCTTCTTAAACCTCTGTGTTTCAACAGGCCAGGCACAAACCAGACATCCTCTTGTACTGGCCACGTTAGCTAATCAGTTTGATTGGTGGTTATGTCAACATCTCAATGGTGCCAAAAAACCCCAAACTAGCCTTTGTTCCGGCCAATGTAAACACCGGTGGACTGAGTCCCAAAGACAGGCGAGTGACAAAGAATGATATCCATGACAAGACAGACATCACTCTGCCTCTTCTTTTGGTGAGTCATTTGGGCCCAGGAAACACTCTATAGAGGCTGGAGGGCTATCCCTTACCCAGGTAAAGACAATACATGAAAATGTTTCCCATTACTTTAAAAACAGACATGATCCTGGAATTTTCCTGGGTGATATACCAGGACCATATTGCAATCAAACTGTTGTTTGATTCCACAGGCGGCCTATTCAAACCTGTCAAGGAAATTGTAAGTGACTCTAGTATTACCCGTTAGGGCATAAATATCTGCCAAATCACCAAATGTTTTGGGTGGCTGACAACTTGGGGTATTCCAGCTACTACCCTGATTAAGCTGCCCAATACCACAAACTCTATATGGGTGGACCAAAATCTGGACCTACTTGGCCATGCAACAGGACCAAGCTTTCTAGCTGCCAAAACCGGACTACAGGCCTTCTATATCATCTATTTTGCAATTTGTTGTGCTCTCACAGATTGACAGGATGTATGGTTACTGACATAAACCATGAAATTCTTTCAATCCTGCGAATGACAGATGCCACTTAAACCTTATCTGTAAACCACACAGGTCTTTTCATTTTGTGTGGTAATAAATTATATAAAGTTTTCCCACTTAAATGGTCAGAATGTTATGGACTCAGATACCTGGTTTCTTTTGTCACCAAACACTTCTCCCTAAATATCAGCCGAATTAAATTTGGGCTCCTTTGTTCATAAAGTTGTGTGACATAAATGTGCCAGTAGAGAAATCACAGAAAATCTGCTTGTGTATCACAATTCCAAGTTCTTTTCAGTGGTGAGTGTCTGATTCCCTAGATTTAGAGATTATGAGTTAGAAAACGCAATCTTAAATCTCTCCATGGTGATAAGACAAGAGTTCAACACCACTATGCAAACTTTGGGAGTGCACAAGTCAGAAGTTGTAGTTCAAAGTCACCATGGCTTAGATACACTGACTGCCTAACAAGGAGGAGCTTATGCAACCATCAGTGAAAAATGTTGCTTCTATGTAAACCAAACTGGACGAACAGTAGGTAACTTAAAAGAAATGATTAATATTTTCCATCACATAAATGAAGTGAAGACGTTTTGTTGGACTGACCTATACCCAAGAATGGGGGCTGCTTTGTTCTTTTCTGTGTGTTCATACTCATTATAATTTATGTTCTTTTCTCTGTTAACAGGTCTCTTACCACTCAGCTTTTAACCCATATTCTCTCTCTGCAGCCACCAGCCCAACTTTTAGTGTGTGAAGCTTCCAGGAAAGTTTCAGAGGAGGGAAATGTCAGGCCCAAAGTGCCCGCCCCCAAATATCCCAGGAAGGCATATGGATGACTTGGATTTGATGTTACTTTCCAGCAGCCAATGCCAGAAGGGCATCTTGACCCTCCCTGCTCTCCTCCACTGTAGGAAGCAAATCTCTCCTGTGAAAGGTGACCACCCACACCAGGAACACTCACCTTCTTGCTAGAGGTAAACAACTCAGAACCCAAAAGTCTGTATCGTCAACTCCTTTTTCCTCTTCTGATTTACCACCTGAATGCCCAAGCCTTGCTTAGATTCCTTTCGACTGAGCAGTGACTTCCTTTATCCTGTCAATTTCTCATAAATGTATGGTCTTTTTTTCTAAAAAGTATAACAAGGTACCTGGTTCGATCATTTCTTTGAGCCGCATTTTATGGCCTGAGCATTGTGCTGGGATTCTTCCATACACATGTATCAAATAGGGTTTTCTTCTGTTAATCTAATCTCCTGTCAAATGTATTACTTTATTAATAGTCCAGCCATAGGAACTAAAGAAAAGTTGGGGGAATTCTTCCCCTTCCCCACTGACACTTAATACTTAACATGATAAATAAATCTGCTTCAAACCCAAAACCAACATCCTTCTATACCTGGCACTTCCATGAAAGCCAAGAACAAGAGAAGAATGCTTCTTATCACTACTACTATTTGACACATTGTTCAGAAGTGCAAGACAATGCGATTAGACTCTTTCTCTAGGAGCCAGGGCCGGTCTTGCTTATTGTATCTGAGGCCATTGGTCTGCCCTGAATATTCTCACCCAGCTTAACGCTCACAAATGCACAAGCAACCTTTCAGCCCTACGAACCCCAGGCATGTTTCCTACTTTCAGTATTTCCTTTTCTTTGCACTGGACTGTCCCAAAGTATAGGAATTCTCTGTATAAACACTCCACCCTTCCTGGTGTAAACATATTTTCTCTTCTCTCCTCTTGTGAAGAATTAGTGATAAACCCCTCCCTAACCTTTCTATTTGCCTCCTCCACCTCTTTCCCCTTCTTGCCATGGCCCAGCCCTTTCCTTACCCCATTCTCTAGCCCTTTCTTCCATCTCTGAGGCTTTTATAACTTTTAGTTTTACACCAACCGCCAAACTAAATCATCTCTCTAACTCCTCTACCATGTACAACAGGACCTTGAATAATATTCATGTTGAGGAGACAGCATAGGAACTCAACTCTTGGTTATATCAATTAGACTACAGTAAAATTGATTTTGTTATATGTCATTTTGCCGAAAGTCAAAGAACCTGTTGACTATAGTAAAGTGAGGTTCCTCACTTAACTCATCCTGGTCTTTCCCAGTGCTTCCGACTCAGGATTGACCTGCCATTGGGTGAGAAGGAGCTCAGGTTATAAAGCAATTGTAGATGCAGTCATTATTCAGGTTACTTGCCTACCCTTTCAGGCCACATATACCTGTTCCTTGTTTAATAAACAGGGTAGGAGATCCATATAAGATAAAGCAGAGTAGATGAAGTATCTGTATTTTGTGATAGGCAATCCACAAAAACTCCAAAATCACTCTAAAGGTAAAAAGATGTGAAAGAGGGGCCGGCCAAGTGGCTCAGTTGGTTAAGAGCTCATTCAGGAGTGCGAGCTGAGCTCTGAGCAACAGCAGTTCGATGCCAAGCCCGAGCTGAGCTGCCACTGAGCTGCCAACAGGTGGCAGGATGGCTCAGCTAAAAAACAAAACAAAAAAAAGATGTGAAAGACATGAACAAACTCAGAAAATAAGAATTGCCATGTCATTTTTTTGTTACAAATATATCCAGCAACATTTATAATCATGTATGCTTACATTAATTCTTCTCTTTCAAACCACAAGTATTTTCTGTACAGCACTTGACATTTGATTTTTTAATTCATAAAATTACATTTACACACTTAGCATGTGTCCTAATTGTAACTTTATAGTCAAAGAAATCATTTTCTAATTTATTTTTCATATTTATACATTTGTATACATTAAATTTGATTCATACTTTCACCAAAATTTCACTATGAAAATATTCAAATACATAAAAAAGCTGAAAGAATAGTAAAATGTGAAAGAAAAGCACACAAAGCACCTATATACACACCACCGAGGTTCTCCAGTTCACAGTTTCCTGTTTCTGCTTTATCACATCTCTATCTGTCCATCCGTTTATCCATTCATGAATCATTTATCTGTTATTTATACATTTCAAAGTGAGTTGTGGACATTAATACCAGCAGTGCCAAAGAAATGTATACAAGTGGGCACTTTGGTCAGCGTTGAGCACCTCTTGTCATTGCAGAAGTCAAATGTGACTTGTATTCATCTTTTGTTATTGGTATATACCGAGTATTGCAATTTTGATACAGTTTTCCTACTTAAAATATGTATACATGGGTTTTTCAGGATAAATACCTAGGAGTGGAATTGCTGGGTCAAAAGGTAGCTCCATTTCCAGTTCTTTGAGATACCTCCATACTGACTTCCATAGTGGCTGCACCAATCTGCAATCCCACCAACAGTGCAGCAGGGTCCCCTTTTCCCCACAGCCCCGCCAGCACTTGTTGTTTGTTGATTTATTGATGATAGCCATTCTGACTGGAGTGAGGTGGTATCTCATGGTGGTTTTTATTTGCATTTCCCTAATGACCAGTGAGGTTGAACATTTTTTCATATGCCTGTTGTCCATCTGTATGTTCTCTTTAGAGAAATGTCTCTTCATATCTTCTGCCCATTTTTTAATTGGGTTGTTTGTTTTTTTGGTGTTGAGTTTCATGAGTGTTTTATAAATTTTGGATATTAACCCCTTATCAGATATATCTTTGGCAAATATATTCTCCCATTCAGTAGGCTGCCTTTTTGTTTTATTAATGGTTTCCTTTGTTGTGAAAAAACTTTTAAGTCTGATATAATCCCATATGTTCATTTTTTCTTTTACTTTCCTTGCCCGTAGGGATGTATCAGTAAAAATATTGCCCCGGGTAATGTCTACAAATGTACTCCCTATATTTTCTTTTTCACTGCACTGTACACCTGAAGCTGAGGTTGTATAATATTGTATACCAACTGTAATTGAATATATAGATAGTCACGGGATGTGGATTATACTGTGGAAGGGAGTCAGAGGAAGTGTAATAGATAGTATGATATGGGGGGGAGGAGTGGAGGGGAGAATTGGGGGAGGGGGGTTGTCACTTTAAGGGGTAAAAAGTATAACTATTGCACTGTGTTGTACACCTGAAACTAATTAAAAATAAATAGATTTTAAAAAAAACAGAAAAAAAAATATGTATACATGTTTTTGGCACCCTCTGTATACTTCATACTTAAATATTTCAGCATGCAGTTTTGGAAAGATAAGATAGATTTTTGTGTATTGACATCTAAAGGTTTCCATGATATATTAAATGAAAAAAGCAGCTTATGAAAACTTTAGGTTAAATATAAGGATTCATGTATACATAAGAATTTAATTGCCTAAACAATATCCATTTCCCCCTATTCCTTCTGAACAGAACTGCACTTTAGTTTAGTGTGGAAATGTGTCGAGAGCCAAGCATTAAATCATGATAAATTCAAGTCAATCATGGCAATCTTGTTCTCCAATTTGCCAGCTTCCATTGTCAGCAGTCTGGCGAATAGGCCAGAAATCATCCAGGGAGGATTCTGGGAAAGTAAAGAAACAATGACTTCTTGTTTTTGTTTTAAGATTTTATTGGGGAATTGAGGGAGAGGGAGGAGAACAGCGTTGGGGAATTGGGGAAGGGAACAGACAAGTTGCTGTCCTTTTGTTCTTCAGTCTAGTTGTGCACGTCGCTTCACTGGCCCATGTTGGTATTATCATTGTGCTCTTCCCGGGTGAGGCAGTCGCTTGTCAGCCATTGGACGGCCGCTCATGGCGGCTCAGGGCAGCTCACGAAAGCTCATGCCAGCTGCCGGACAGCCCCACTGCAGCCTATGCCATCGTTGGCAACTCACGGCAGCCAGATTCAGGTGGAGCTGTTGTTCAACATCTTTGCTGTAGAGGGCGCAGCATCACTGGACCTCATGTGGGATCTGAACTGGGGCCCTTTTGCTCAGAGCTGGCATCCCAAGTCAACTCTTAACCAACACACCACTTGGCCGGCCCCAATAATGACTTCTTAATAGATAGGAGAGATAGGTTTAGCTTGCCCCTCACCACCATCCTTTGACCTTGAATGCAGACATGATGTCTGTAGGTGCAACAGCTATCTGGCAACCAACAAAAGACAAAAGATGAGGACAAAAGCCTAATATGCCAATGGCCTTTTTTGTTCTGTGCAATTCTTTTTCTTTTCTTTTTTTTTTTTGAGGGCAGTGTCACTGGCCCTCATAATGTGGGACCCGAACCGGGGCCTCTGGCTTCCCAAGCCAGCACTTAACCACTGCGCCACTCGGCCGGCCCTGTTCTGTGCAATTCTTAAAGCAATCATCACATACATTATTGTAATACATAAATATCTTCATTAAAAATGAGATTTGCTATCAATATCAACTTTATTCAAAGTAAATTTTGGAGGCCTAAATGAGAAAGTAGCAAAGTGTGAAAACTAACGTCACATACATATCTTATTGGAGTAGTGTTCTGTCTTACCCTGGATTTCCTCCAGAAAGCAGAGCCTGAGACAAGGCCTTTCATACACAGGTTAATGTTGGGAAGTAATCCTCCACAACAAGAGTGGGAAACTGGGAAGAATGAAGCAGAAATGGAAAGAACGTCATTAGAAGTATACGTTTCCTTTTCTTTTTTTCTCTAGACCAATGTTTTAATTTTTTTTCAGATCTTTTTTCCTGCCAAGACATCTGTTTGAACTTCCTGGGTGGCAAACAGCCAGGCTGGGGCGGTCTGATAACTGGATCAGCTTGGCAAGATGTATAGCTTTGCTGAAACTGGGGCCACAAAGTTGAGAAGAAGCCTCCCAATACCTGCTTTGCCCATCACATGATGGCCCCCTTAAACTGCTGTGTAACATTTAGACAAAGCAGGATAACCACAAGCAGTATCCTCGTATGGCAAAAACATTCTGCTAAGGTAATATCTACATATTGTATGTGGAACAAAACTTAAGAAAAAACATTTAAGAATAGAATCAAAATACTTTTCTAGGGCCGGCTGAGTGGCGCAGTGGTTAAGCGCTGGCTTTGGAAGCCGGCAGCCCCGGTTCAGGTCCCACATGTGAGGGCCAGTGACACTGCCCTCAAAAAAAAATATTGATCAAGTGTACAATTCTGTAATACATCACCTATATACAATGTTCAACACCCAGAGTCAGTTCTCCTTCCATCACCATATATTTGATCCCCTTTACCCTCATCTACCACCCCCTCTCCCGCTTATCCTTTGGTAACCACTAAACTATTGCCTGTGTCTATGAGTTTTTGTCTCTCCATTTGTTTTTCTTTTTCCTTTGTTGTTTTCAGTTTTATGTCCCACATATCAGTGAAATCATATGGTATTCGACTTTTTCTATGTGACATATTTATTTATTTATTTTTGAGGGCAGTGTCACTGACCCTCATATGTGGGACCGAACCGGGGCTGCTGGCTTCCCAAGCCAGCACTTAACCACCATGCCACTCGGCCGGTCCTCTATGTGACTTATTTAGCTTAGCATAATGATCTCAAGATCCACCCATGTTGTCGCAAATGGCACTATTTCATCTTTTCTTGTGTCAGAATAGAATTCCATTGTGTATGTATACCACATTTTTATCCAATCACCTATGGGAGGACATTTTGGTTGTTTCCATGTCTTGGCCATCATAAATAAAGCTGCAATGAACATCAGAGCACACGTACTTTACAGATAAATGTTTTCAGATTTTTGGGTAGACACCCAGGAGAGGGATTGCTGGGTCATATGGTAATTCTATTCTTAATTTTTGTTTTTGTTTTTGTTTTTCTGAGGGCAGTGACACTGGCCCTCATATGTGGGATCTGAACCAGGGCCGCTGGCTTCCCAAACCAGCTGTCAACCACCACGCCACTCGGCCGGCCCTATTCTTAATTTTTTGAGGAACCTCCACACTGCCTTCCATAGTGTCTGCACCAATCTGCATTCCCACCAACAGTGTATGAGGCTTCCTTTTTCTCCACAGCCTCTCCAACACTTGTTATTATTTGTCTTATTGATGATAGCCATTCTATCTGGTGTGAGGTGATATGTCATTGTGATTTTAATTTGCATTTCTCTGATGATTAGTGATGTCGAGCATCTTTTCATATGTCTATTGGCCATTTGTATGTCCTCTTTGGAGAAATGTCTATTCAGGTCCTCTGCCCATGTTTTAATTGGATAGTTTGGTTTTTTTGTGGTTGAGTTGCATGAGTTCCTTATATATTTTGTATATTAGCCCTTTATTGGAAGCATTATTTGCAAAAATCTTGCCCCATTTGGTTGGTTGCCTCTTTATTTTGTCTATAGTTTCTTTTGCTGTGCAGAAGATTTTCAGTTTGATAAATGAATGGGAGTATATCAAACTAAAAAGGTTTTATTTATTTATTTTTGACATTATTTTAAGTGGGATTGTTTCTTTAATTATTTATTCTGATAATTCATTTTAGTGCATAGAAATGCACCTGATTTCTGAATATTAATTTTTATCCTGCTACTTTACTGAATTCATTTATCAGTTCTAGTAGTGTTTTTTGGTGGAAACTTTAGGTTTCTCTATATATCATATCTTGTCATCTGAAAATAATGACAATTTTACTTCTTCCTTTCCAATTTGGATGGCTTTTATTTCTTTTTCTTGTCTGATTGCTGTTGCTAGGACTTCCAATTCTGTGTTGAATAAAAGTGGTGAAAGTGAGCAGCCTTGTCTTGTTCCTGATGTTAAGGAAAATGTGTTTAGCTCTTTGCCATTGAGTATGTTAGTTGTGGATTTGTCACATATGGCGTTGAAGTCTGTTCCTTCTATTCCCACTTTGCTAAGAGGTGTTTGTTTTTTTTAAATCATAAATGTATGCTGGATTATTTCAAATGCTTTTTTCTGCATCTATAGATATGATTATATGATCTTTCTTATTCACTTTGATTTTGTGGTGTATCATGTTAATTGATTTGCAAATATTGAACCAACCTTGCATCCCAGGAATGAATCCCAATTGATCATGGTGTATGATCTTTTTAATGTATTGTTGATTTCAGTTTGCTAATATTCTGTTGACGATTTTTGCATCTATGTTCATCAGGATTATCAGTCAATAATTTTTTTTTTTGTAATGTCTTTGTCTGGCTTTGGAATTAGGGTAATGCTGGTCTCATAGAATGAGGTTGGGAACCTTCCATCCTCTTAAATTTTTTGGAATAACTTGAGAAGGATAGGTGTTAATTCTTCTTTGAATGTTTGGTAAAATTCACCTGTGAAGCCATCTGGTCCAGGACTTTTGTTTATGGGGAGTTTTTTGATTACTGATTTGATTTTGTTAGTAGCATTCAATCTGTTCAGATTTTCTGTTTCTTCTTAATTCAGACTTGCAAGATTGTATGTTTCTAGGAATTTTCCCTTTCTTCCAGATCGTTCAATTTGTTGTAGGTCCTTACTTTATATCACAGACTATTTCCTGCCAATCCCTTCTGGCTTGCAAAGTTTCTGTTGAAAAATCAGCTGATAATCTTATGGGTGCTCCCTTGTAGGTAACTCACCGCCTTTCTGTTGCTACTTTCAAGATTTTGTCTTTATCTTTTTTTTATTAGTTTCAGGTGTACAAAACAATGTACTAGTTAGACATTCACACTCCTCACAAAGTGATAACCCCTCTCTCCCAAAGAGATCCTGTTTTTGTCCTTAAACTTTGGCATTTTTATTATGATGTGTTGTGGTGTGGGCTTCTTTGGGTTCATCTTGTTTGGGACTCTGTGCTTCCTGGGCTTGTATGTCAAATTCATTCACCAAGTTAGGGAAGTTTTCTGTCATTATTTCTTCACATAGGTTCTCAATCCCTTGTTCTCTCTCTTCTCCTTGAAGTATATGTTTTTAAGTGGCTAAATGGGATAGATTCCAGTGAGGAGCCATGTACAATGCACTTCAGAATTGTCTGCTGGAAGGACAGATGGGAACCCTTCTCTACATTTCCCATATCCCAGTGGTGAAGTATCACTACATGGGGTGTTAACTCTTTTGCATCTCCAAACTTGTGCATGCTTCAGAATGGAAGAACAGATTCCTGCAGGCTTACAACAGGAAGTGAGATACAGCACAGTATAGACAAGTGCTGCCAGAATGATGGACCGAGAGGATATGAGGCATGAGAGGTGTTTTTGGCTAAAGAAATGATGAATGGCATCTGAGAAATAGTGCCAACCAACAGTAGGCAATTTTGCCTCCATATTTTTTTTCTTTAATTTTTATATTTTCATTTATAAAAAGAAAGTCAACTTGGTAAAGTGAATAACCACAGAAACTCTGGAATGAAACTCAAATGCACCATTTACTCTTTTTTTTTTTTTTTTTTGAGGGCAGTGTCACTGGCCCTCATATGTGGGACCGAACCGGGGCCGCTGGCATCCCAAGCCAGCGCTTCACCACTGCGCCATTTGGCTGGCCCCTTTTACTCTTTACTTCACTTTTGTTAAGTTACTAAACCTCTCTGTGCCTCAGTTTCATCATCTGTAAAATGGAGGTGGTAACATAGTGACCTTATAGGTTTGTGAGCACTAAACAAACTGAATGTAAGCTATTAATACTTACAATAGAAATACATGTTTGTTATAAATAATCAGAATACATAAGTGTATAAAATACAATGTTAAGTGTCTGGTATCTGTTAGAATGCTTTTGTTTTCAAGAAAGAGAAAATCAATCACACTGCCAGTTAGGGATTAGAGAGAACAAAGCTCATGAATGGGATTCTGAGAGGGGAAGCCTTGGGCTCAAGTAGTTGGAAGGTGACATAAAGCTATTATGTCTGCAAAGTGAGGTCAAGGGGTTGAGGGAAGCTGAGGAGTGGAATGGAACTCAGATTAATTGAATAGTTAATGTTAGTGTCTAGCTAGCCAAGGGGAAGTGGTCCTTCCCTTACCTCCTTTGGTATTCCTTCTGCCTCTTTGTCTTGTCCTTCACTATCTTGCTTCTTAGAAGTAATACCCTCCCCTTTTGTAACTAGGAAAAAGGAGGACATAGGGCTACTGTGGAAGAATTTCTTGGCTCACTTGACAAAAGAACTCCGAAAAAACCAGAATGTCTAGTCAATGTTTGTTCTGAATAAGTTCATCTGAAAAGTACACTTTTGAAAAGCAAACAAAACTTATGCAATTAAAATGTTATTGAAATTACAAACAGGGCAAAGAGAAATGTGTGTATTGGACTACACATTTCTCCTTCCCACCCTTCCCCAACATCTCTTTTTCAGAAAGGAAGATTGTGCATAAGGAAGAAGGAGGAAGGCTAGAAAAAGTAAGGACACCCTGAGGAACAGCAACTCTGCCCATACTTTGTTTTAAGTAAACTGTAATTTGAAAAACACCATATGGGGGATCATTTTAAAGTAGGTTTCCTCTATAATAAGGTTAGGAAAGGAACATGGTATAGATGGGCATACCAAAGGCAGGCAGAGGCCAGTGATTTTCCTAGACCTGGCAGTCCCTTAGGATGAGTACATGATTCACTAATAGCTGAACTACTTGTATGCAAATTTAAAATATATTTAATTTTTCAGTCCAGCCTTCCAAGTTATTTTTTACCTCTGTTTATGTTTGGATTCCTAGAAAAACCTCAATGCTTTACTGTATATGACATGATTAAGAAACTAAAGCTCAGGAAAAAATGACACCACCTCACTCTTTCTATTCTTTGATCCTGCTGGGATGTATTTTACTGTTCCTCAACCCATCTGATATCCTATCTTCCCTTCTTATTCAACTTAACCTCCACTAATAGCCACTACAATCAGCCCTTTGCAACACTTTCCACTTCCTTTCCCCTCTTTTGCTTTATCATACTTACTGGGCAAAAGTCTAACCCTTGTTAAACCCAGCACCTTATCTACTTGCTGCCCACACAGTCAGAAAATGTGATTGGAGTAAAGCACACAACTGTGCTGACTGGCCTCACTTTAAAATATCACAAAGTTTCATAGACGGGTCCTTAGTGCTACTGGTGATCACACATATTTCTTTAAGTTCATTCACTCGCCCACTCACCTACAAGAAGACAATATCATAACGTCCTTCTCCTTAAAACTTCAACATTTCCTTTCCAGTCCTGAATTTCAGGTGACAACACTGCCTTCTACTTCACTGAGAACATAAAAGCAATCAATCGAGAACTTGTACACCCCCCACCACTGGCACATCTATCCACTTACGAAAATCTATCACCACATTCTCTGTACTAGATCCTACCCTTTATCTCCCCACTCAAGGATAACATGGCAAGGTTAAAAGGAAAAGTCCATGTAAATGAAATGACTTGATTAAAATGACCTAGCAGATTAAAAACAACTGACATCTACATGTGCTCTACTATTTGACAAAAAAATTTCATATATGTTTTTCACCTGATCCTCACAGAAATTCTGTGAAATAGGTTTTATCATTATTCCCATTTTACAAGAAAACGAGACTAAAAAAAAAAACAAAACAGAAAAGACAATAAAGAAAATGAGACAGACAAGGTTAGTGATTTGCTCCAAATTGCTCAGAAATTTTGTTAGTGGTAAACGTCAGATTAAAATTCATGCTAAAGGTAATAATGGAGAACATTTAAAAAAAATTTTTTTTTAGATTTTTTTAAAATTGGGTAATTGCAGGAGGAGAACAGACAAGTGGCTGTCCTTTTGTTCTTCAGTCTAGTTGTGGAGAACATTGCTTCACTGGCCCATGTTGGCACCATCATTGTGCTCTTCCCGGGTGAGGCAGTCGCTTGCTGGCCACTGGACGGCCCCTCATGGGGGCTCACGGCAGGTCATAAAAGCGCACACCAGCTGCTGGCCAGCCCCACTGCAGCCTACACTGTCGCCGGTGACTCAGGGCAGCCCAGCTCCAGGTCGAGCTGTTGTCCACCATCTTAGCTGTAGAGGGCAGAGTCACTGGCCCTCATATGTGGGATCCGAACCGGGGTCCTGCTGCTCAGAGCCGGCGTCCTAAGCCAACTCTAAAACCAATGTGCCACTCAGCCAGCCCCTAAAAAATTTTTATACAAGAGTACTATGTACAAATCTATACAAACAATTTTGAAAACATTGAGGAGACAGACAGATTCTTAGGAAAATAAAAATGATCAAAATTGACCCAAGAGGATTTAGAAAACCTCATCAGAGCAATAACTATATAAAAATGTATTTTAAATTCTCAGAGAATCAGTCCTCTATATCAGAGGTTGAGAAATATTTTCTGTAAATGGACAGACAGGAAATGTTTTAGGCTTTGTGGGCCATCTCTCATCACTATTGCATATTCTTTTTGTTTTGTTTGTTTTGATTTTTTACAGCCCTTTCAATATGTACTGTCTTAGTCCATTTGGGCTGCTATAACAAAATATCACAGAATGATTAGTTTATAAAAGAACAGAAATTTATTTTGCATAGTTCTGCAGTCCACGATCTTGGTGCCAGCATGGCTGTTTTCAGAGCCCTCTTTCTGGTTCATGTCTGGTGCTTTCTTGCTGTGTTCTCACAGGGCAGAAGGGGTTAGGGAGCTCTCTGGGGTCTCTTATAAGGACACTAATCCCATTCAGGAAGGCTTCACCCTCACGACCTAATCACCTCCCCAAACCCCACCAATTAATACTGTCAGCTTTTGGGTTAGGATATTAACATATGAAGTTTTGGGGGACACAATATTCAGCCCATAGCATGTAAAAACCACTCTTAACTCAAGGGCAGTACAAAAACAGGCTACAGGTTGGATTTTGCTTGCAAACTGTAGATTGCCAATGCCTGCTCTATATCTAGCACCAGTTCACAGGAAATGCAGTAGACAGAAGAATATATTCAATGACACCATGGGGATGCAATCAACAAAATCCAAATGAGGGAACCTTTAATCTACAATACAGACAACTTTGTGGTTTAGCCTCAAATTTTCAACATCTGGTCTTCAGTCCTGACTTTACAAATAAATTGCAAGGGCAAAAATCAATTTCAATGTAAATTTTCTTTGGATCCTGATTCAAAAAAAGCAAACACAAAAATAAACACCATTTGAGACAATCTGGATAATTTGAATACTGATGAGATATTTATTGATATTAAGGAATAGGATTTTTGTTGTTATTGTTGTTATAATATCTATATGTGAAGAAAAAAAACCCTGTTGGGAATTTGATCAAATTGCAATTATTAATAATCTAAAAATCCATGTGGGGAGGACTGATATCTTAACAATACTGAGGCTACCAAAATATAAATATCGAGTATATCTGTCTAATTATTTACAACTTTTATGTGTTTCATCAATGTTTTATAGTTTTCAGCAAAATGTATACACATTTTTTGTTAGATGTATACTTAAGCATTACATTTCCACTGCTATTGTAAATGTAAATCCCAAGATGAACTGCACTTAGTGGTATTGTATTATCCTTTCTATATATTTATGGATTTGATATGCTAGTATTTTGTTAGAGGATATATCTATATATATATATATATATATATATATATTTATTTATTTATTTATTTATTTTTTATTTTTTATTTTTATTTTTATTTATTTTTATTTTTTTTTATTTTTTTATTTTTTTTAGCTGAACCATCTTGACACCTGTAGGCAGCTCAGCAGCAGCTCAGCTCGGGCCCTTGTGGGAATCGAACTGGTGACCCTGTTGCTCAGAGCTCGCACTTTTTTTTTTTTTTAAGATTTTATTTGGGAATTGGGGGAGGGGAACAGTGTTAGGGAATTGGGGAAGTGGATCAGCCAAGTTGTTGTTCTTCAATCTTTGTTGTGGAGGGCGCCAGTCGCCATCTGGCTTCCAGTCAGCAGCTTGTGGCCTCTAAGCTCAAGGTGCTGTGTTCAACCTTAGTTGCAGGTGGGAATAGCCACCATCCCATGCAGGAGTCGAACCAGCAGCCTTGTTTTTAAGAGCGCACGCCCTATCCACTGTGCCATCCGGGTGGCAGCTCAGCTCAAGGTGCCGAGTTCTGTCTTAGTTGTGGGTAGGCATAGCCCACCATTGAACAGACAATCTTGTTGTTACACAAGCTGAGCCATCCTGCCACCTGTTGGCAGCTCAGCAACAGCTCAGCTAGGGCACATTGTTCACTGGCCCATGTGGGAATCAAACCAGTGGCCCTGTTGTTCAGAGCATGTGCTCTAAGCCAACTCTTAACCAACTGAGCCATTTGGCTGGCCCAGAGCTCGCACTCTTGAGTGAGCTCTTGAACAACCGAGCCACTAGGTCGGGCCAAGGATTTCATTTTTTAATTTTAAAATATGTTTATTATAAAATAGGATATACATATAATAAAACGATTCCAAATAGTATTAAAAGTTATGCAATAAGTTTTTACCTGCCACCCCAGAACTCCAAATTTACTTCTGAGATGTATTATCATCAACAGTTTCATATGTATTCTTCCAAAATTTTTGCCATGACTATATAGCCATGAGTGTCTGTAGCTGCAGCATATTTATGCAAATAGACATTTTTTAAAAAAGATTTCATTGGGGAATTTGGGGAGGGGAACAGCATTGGGGAATCGGGGAAGGGGAACAGACAATTTGCTGTCCTTTTGCTCTTCAGTCTAGTTGTGGAGGAAGTCGCTTCCTGATCCATATTGGTATTATTATTGCGCTCTTCCCAGTTGAGGCAACCAGTCTCGGGCCACTGGATGGCCACTCCTGGCGGCTCTTGGAAGCTCACACCGGGTGCCAGCCACTCATGATAGCTCACAGAAGCCCATTGCAGCGCCGCTGTTGCTGGCGACTCACTACAGCCCAGCTCCAGGTCGAGCTGTTGTTCATCATCTTAGCTGTAGAGGGTGCAGCATCACTGGCCCTCATGTGGGATCCGAACCGGGCCCTGATGCTTAGAGCTGGCACTCCCAAGCCAACTCTTATCCAATGCGCCACATGGCGGGCCAGCAAATAGACATTTTTTATACACACTTTTCTTTACTTTGTTTTTATTCAATTATGTCTTGTGTTCTGTTCATTTTAATACATACAACTTTGCCTTATTCTTTAATAGCTGTATCAGATTCTCTTATATAGATGCAACATAATTCATGTAAACAGTCCCTATTGACAGAACCAAGGTTATTTCCAGATTTTTGCTTTTATAAATAAAGTTATAATAATCATTTTTGTACATAATATTTGTGCATATGTGGATATGATTAGGTAAATTTCTAAAACTAAGGTAACTAGATTAAATAGTTATGTACAAAGAGTTTCTCAGTCTATACTCCCACAAAGAGTACTTATTTCTTTATAACTTTCCAAACTGTTATCAAACTTTTAAATCTTTCTCATTTGATATGTGAAACACAGAATCTTAATATTTTAATTTGCATTTCTTTTACTATGGCTAAAGTAGACATTTTCATTTGTTTATGAGTTACTTGTATTTCTTTCCATCTAAACTGCCTATCCTTAATCTTTGCCCTTTTCTTTTTTTTTCCGAGGATTTTTATATGTAGGTTTTCTAGTTATCTTTTGCCAGTCTGTGAAAATTCATTTGATTTGAGTTTATATTCAGACACCTTAGTATTCCTTTGTGGTTTTCTATATAGACAGTCAAATCATCTGTAAGTAATGACAGTTTTATTTATTCCTTACTAATCCTTATGTAATTCATTAATTTTTCTTGTCTTCTTTTGCTGGTTAGCACTACCAGTAAGAAGTGATGACTTTGGGACATTTTCCTAATTTAAAAGGTAACACTACCAACATTTCCCCATTTAGGACACTGTTTGTTGTATGATTTTTGTCAATTCCATTTTTTCAGATTAAAAAAGTTCCCTTCTATTCCTGGTTTACTAAGAGTTTTTATTCAAGAAAAGGTATTTCATTTTTATTAAATATTCTTTCGTATCGGGCCGGTCCAGTGGCTTGTTGGTTAAGAGTTGGCTTAGGAGTGTGCGCTCTGAGCAGCAGGGCCAACAGTTCGGAATCCACATGGGCCAGTGATGCTGCGCCCTCTAAAGCTAAGATGGTGAATAACAGCTCCACCTGGAGCTGGGCTGCCATGAGTCACTGGCGGTGGTAAAGGCTGCAGTGGGGCTGCAGTGGGCTGCCATAAGCTACTGTGAGTGGCTGGCAGCTGGCGTTAGCTGCCATGAGCAGCCATCCAATGCCCAGCATCCCATCTGTCTCAGCTGGGAAGAGTGCAATGATCACAATACCAACATGGGCCAGTGAAGCGACGTCCTCCACAACTGGACTGAAGAACAAAAGGACAGCAACTTGTCTGTTCCCCTTCCCCGATTCCCCAACACAGTTCCCTCCTTCAATTCACCAGTAAAATCTTTAAAAAAAAAAAGATTCTTTTGTATTTACAGACATACTTTTTTGGCTTTTCTCATTTATTCTAAGAAGTAGTAAATGTTGTTTAGAGATTTTCTGCTTTGAAATTACCTTTGTATTCCCGGCATAAGCCCAACTCAATAATGGTATATCATACTTTTAGACACTGGAACATTTAGTTCTCTAAAATTTTGTTTAGCCTTCATGTATCTATGTTCCTAAGTTAAATGTGGTTGTACTTTTTCCTTCTTGTTGTGTTCTGTTGTGGTTGTGACATCAAAACTCTTCTAGCCTCATAAAATTAGAACCTGGAAGATTCTGTGTAAAATTGAAATGATCTTTTCCTTCAATGTTTAGAAGAAACTTCCTCTAAAACTGTCTGGTTTTGTGTTTTCTTTGTGGGAAGATATTAAACTCCTGCTTCAATTTTTAAATACCTATAGGTCTGGTCAACATTTTTATTTTTTCTTGAGTGAGTTTTGGTAATTTCTAAAATGTTCCATTTCATGTGAGTGTTCAAAGCTCTCTATGCTTAATTCCTTTTCTCATTCATATTATTATTTCTTCATGTCTTCTTTTTTTTCTTTGTTTTTCTAGAAGTTTATATGTGTTTGTTCAAAAAAAGAAACTTTAACTGTATGTTTTCCTTTTCTATTCCTTGTTTGCTGACAGTTATTTAAATCATAAATTACTGTAGAACATTATCAAATATATTATTAACATCATATATGTTAACTCACTTAGACTGTTAATATGTTCAATTACATAGATATGATTCATGATATTGAACCATCCTTCTATTCTTAATCATGATGTATGATTTTTTTTAAACTAAGCTCTTGGGTTGGTTAGCTAATAATTTATTAAATTTTTTGTATCTAAACTTGGTGAATTGGGCCCACACTTTTCCTTTCTTCTGTTTTTTTTAAATTAATTTTTTCTATTTATTTATTTATTTATTTATTTATTTATTTATTTATTGAGGGCAGTGTCTCTGGCCCGCACATGTGAGACCCAAACCGAGGCCGCTGGCGTCCCAAGCCAGCTCTTAACCACTGCGACACTCGGCCGGGCCCTATTTATTTTTTATTATTAGTTTCAGGTGTACAGAGCAACATAATGATTTACACCCCACACAAAGTGATAATCAAAAAGTCTACTATGCATCTGACATTGTACATAGTTATTACAATACCATTGACTATATTTCCAATGCTGTAGTTTACATCCTGCGACTATGTATATATTTTTAATTATAGCTGACATTTAATATTATTCTGTATTAGTTCCAGGCATACAGTGCAGTGGCCATGCATTTACATAATCTATGCAGTGATCCCCCAATAAGTCCAGTACACATCTGACACCCTACATAGTTCTTACAACATCATTGACTATATTCCCTATGCTGTACTTTACATCCCCATGACTATTTTGTAACTACCAATTTGTACTTCTTAATCCCTTCTCCTTTCTCACCCTGCCCCCAACTCCCTTCCCATCTGGCAACCACCAGTTTGTTCTCTGTATCTATGAGTCTGTTTCTGTTTTGTTTGTTTTTTCAATCTGTTCTTTAGATTCCACATATAAGTGAGATCATATGGTATTTGTCTTTCTCAGTCTGACATATTTCACTCAGCATAATATCCTTTCTTCTGTTATTGTTTTATAGTTTAGGAATCAAGACTACTAGTGCCTTATAAAACGAACTGGGCAGATTTTGCTCCTCTGTAGTGGAACAAGTTATATTTGATAGGAATTTGGAGATCTACAAACTTGATAAAACTCACTTGTAAAACAATATGGACCTGGAGATTGATGAGAGGAAAAATATTTGACTATAACTTTAGCTTTATCTATTTAAGTACTCGTTTTTTTTTGGTGCCAATTTTGGCATTTTATATATTTCTATGAGCTTATCTATTTCATCTGTGTTTTCAAATTTATTGCCATATACTTGTTCATAGTACATTTTAATTATTTTTCATCTCAGTTGTGCCTGAATCTTCATTTTGTTTACCTGCATCTTAATTCTTTAAAATACATTATTTTTGCCAAAGTTTTTATCTTATTAATCTTTAAAATTGTTTTTTTAAATGAGTTTCAGGTGTACAAAACATCTGATTAATCTTTTAAAGAATCTATTTTAATTTTGTAAATCTCTTTTTTTCTCTCTTTCATTATTTTCTGTTATCTGTATTATTCCTTTTTATTTTGAGGGCAGTATCACTGGCCCTCATATGTGGGACCCAAACCAGGGCCGCTGGCTTCCCAAGGCAGAGCTTAACCACCGCGCCACTCGGCAGGCCCTGTATTATTCTTTTTAAATAATTTCTCTATGCACTGTTTTTCTAATTTATGTGTTGAATGTTTAACGTTTTTTTTTAACCTTTCTTGTTTATTTTTTTAAAAGATTTTATTTGGGGAATTGGGGGAGGGGAACAGCGTTGGGGAATCGGGGAAGGGGAACAGACAAGTTGCTATCATTTTGTTCTTCAGTCTAGTTGCGGAGGACGTTGCTTCACTGGCCCATGTTGGTATCGTCATTGCGCTCTTCCTGGGTGAGGCAGATCGGTTGCCGGCCTCTGGATGGTCGCTCACTGCGGCTATTGGCAGCTCACACTGGCTGCCAGCCACTCACACTAGCTGCTGGCCACTCACTGTAGCCTGTGGCAGCCCACTGCAGCAGAGGGGGCTGCAGCCTACACCATCGCCGGTGCTCGCACAGCCCAGCTCCAGGTGGAGCTGTTGTTAGCTGTAGAGGGCAGTGTCACTGGCCCTCATATGTGGGATCCAAACCGGGGCCTCTGGCATCCCAAACCAGCTCTTAACCAATGCGCCACTCGGCTGGCCCACCTTTCTTGTTTCTTGACCAATTTATTTAATGCCGTAAATTTTGCTCTGTATACATATATAACTTTTTCAGGTTGGTCCCCAGATTTTGACATGTATAGTTTTATTATCATTTTTTTCTAGCATTTCTTAATTTCCTTTATGCTCCCTTTTCAACTAAGGGATTATTTATTAATATGTAATTTCATTTCCAAATATATGTGGTTCTGTTAGCTATTTGTTATTAATTTCTAATGTACTGTATGAAGGTTCATATCAGCCTTATTTATAATAGCCTCAAAGTGGAAATCCAAATGACCATCAACTGATAAGTGGATAGACAAAATGTGATATATCTATACAATGGATTTTCATTCTGAAATAAAAAGGAATGATGTACTGATACACACTATAAAATGGATGAACCTTGAAAACATTATGCTGAGTGAAATAAGCCAGATACAAATGGTCACATATTATTTGATTCTATTTATATGAAATGTCCAGGATAGACAAACCTATAGAGACCGGAAGTAGACTAATGGTTGGTTGCCTTAGGCTGGGAGGTGGTGAGTTTGGGGGAGGGATGGAACGTGACTGCTAATGCGTACAGGGTATTTTGTTTGAGCTGAGGACATATTTTAATATTTACTGTGTTGATGGTTGCTCAGTTTTATGAATATACTAAAGAACATTGAGTTGTACATTTCAAATGGGTGACTTGTATGGTATGTGAACTATATATTATTATAAAGCCGAGGGTTGTTGCAGCAAAGTATTAGTTACACATGAGAGTGACAGAAGTTTTCAGTTCTCTCAAAATGGTTATTTAAAGAGTTGGAGAATGTGCTGTTTCATATATGTTTAAAGTTTAAATTTCCAATTTACTGTTTATTGATAAAAGCAGGATAAAAACATAAAATATTCTGTATATTTTCCTGAATGTTCCATTGATTTATTTTTGTTATACTAAATAGTTTAATGAGGCTGTTTTATATAAGCTCACATCAACAAAAAGAAATAAGTAAGAGTTTTCTTAACCACATGATGTAAATTTTTAAATTTGGTCCCACATTAAACAGTCTAATGTCTCCTCCTAAATTTCCTGGTCAACCAAACTCTTCTTACATCTTTGGGTTCAATGTTTTTTTTTTTTTAAATGTGTTATTGCTGGCTAAAAGAAAGCTTGGCTTTACTTTGTACAATCTGAAAACAGTAAATCAGGAATATGAAAACCATTATATGAATAGCACAAATAAGAATTTGATTATGTGAACTGTAGTACGTTGGAAAGAAAATTGAAAAAATTGTGTTAAAACAAATGAGTAACAGAACTGGGCCGGCCGAGTGGCGTGGTGGTTAAGCGCTGGTCTGGGAAGCCAGCGGCCCCGGTTCGGTCCCACATGTGAGGGCCAGTGACACTGCCCTCAAAAAAAAAAAAAAGAGTAACAGAACCAACTTTTTTTTTTTGAGGGCAGTGTCACTGGCCCTCACATGTGGGACCGAACCGGGGCTGCTGGCTTCCCAGACCAGCGCTTAACCACCACGCCACTCGGCCGGCCCTCAGAACCAACTTTTTTTTTGGTTCCCTAGTGAATTAGAGCAAACTACAGGTTGCAAATCAATAGTTGTTCAATTAAAAAGTAAGGAGCAACAATTGAGTACGGAGTTAAAATGTTTTACTGCCATGCAAGGAGCCCAATTCAATACCAAGCCTAGGTAGGTTCTGGGATATGAAGCTGGGAATAGGAGCAATAGGGTAAGTCTTTTAAAGTCAAAAGATCTTGGACTGCGTCTGTCCTATAATATTTTAGGCAACCAAATCCCTGAGTGGTGTGGATTGTCTGGGAATATCTGGGTTTGTGGGTTAGGTAAACACTGGGCTGGCTGGAGATGGCCTGTTGTGTAAGTTATGGTCACCTCTAGATTGTGGTGTCTAGTAGGGCCTACATCCATGTCAGCAGGACAAGTCAATATTTACTTTGGGATATGAAATCATTTTCATGAGTAGTGACCAAAGTTTCAGAAAAGCAATGCAATAGAACAGAATAGAAAATAACAGAGCACATTCTATGTAGTATTCTGTGAAACTTGTTTTAGTTACACATATAATGTGTGTGTGTATGTATATGTTCTGGTCTATGATGTAAAATGTATTTCTATGACCAAAATGCTCATGGTCAAATAAGTTCAAATAGTACTGAATTAAATGATGCTCCTTAAGGTTTTGTTTTTTTGTCCTAATTTCATTTTTTTTTTTAGCTGAGCCATCTTGCTATCTGTTGGCAGCTAGCTCAGTAGCAGCTCAGCTCAGGCTGGGAATCGAACTGCTGTTGCTCAGAGCTCAGCTCGCACTTTTGAATGAGCTCTTAACCAACTGAACCACTCGGCCGGCCCTCTAATTTCATTCTTAATAAGATATGCTCATAGTAAAAATTCAAACTGTTCCGAAGGGTATAAAATGAAAAGCCCCCCTCTCTCTATCGCATTTCCATTCCCCCATATCAGGATCACTAAAATCACTTGTAAATAAATGCATATACACACATACACTGTCCCATTTCTAGTGATATATGATTAAATATATAACATAAAAGACATAAAATGTGATCATATGCTAGATACTAATGTGGAACCAGTTTTGCTCACGTATATACTGTGGATGTATTTTCATCCTAAATCATTCTCTCTATGTGTGCATAACCAGCCATTTCATGGATGTATATCATTTTTATCCAGTCCTATAATGGTCGTTTCAGGGGTTTCTAGTTTGGTTACTACAAAAAAATGCTGTAGTGAATATACTTATCCATGTCTCCACATGCTTCTGTGGTGAGATCTATAGCACAAATTCTTAAAAGTAGAACTGTTCAGGACTGGCCGATTGGCTCAGTTGGTTAAGAGCTCACTCAAGAGTGTGAGATGAGCTCTGAGCAACAGCAGTTTGATGCCCAGCCCAAGCTGAGTTGCCGTTGGGCTACCAGCAGGTAGCAGGATGGCTCAGCTAAAAAAAAAAGCAGAACTGTTGAGTGAAGGGGAATATGCATTAAAATTTGGATGGATACTACCAAAGTGCCTTCCAAAATATTTATACTAAAAAATATACAGAAAACATTCATACTAGTTTACATTCCTACAATTTGTCTATGAGGGCTCCTGTTTGACCTCGTCAATATCTGTTTTCAGCAAGGTTTTAAAGCTTATCCAGTGTGATGAAAATGAGACAGGCTAGCACAATAGTTAAGAATGAGGCCCTGGTCCCAGCAGCTTGATGTGATTCCAGTTCATCCACGTCCATGCTGTGTGAACTGGCACGAATGACTTCATCTTTCTAAGATTCAGTTTCCTTATTCTGGAGAATGGAAATGATGTTCCTACCTTGAAGGGTGGTTGTTGTAAAGGTTAAGCAGGTGCTTTCGACATAGTAAATGTTGATGTTAGTATTTTGTTTACCTTTCAGTATTTAACATCATTTAAAATTCAAAGTTGTTCTTAAGAATAATAAGTAGAATAACTTTGTGGTCTAATTGAGCTTTCTGAATGTTGAAATGTGAATTCACCCACAATTCATTCTTAGTAAGGTTCTGAAACCAGTTTCCTGCCTGTGGTGATGTTGGTTTAACAATGAGTAGGACAAAGCATGATTGGCACGTACTGGCTGGCTCCTTGCTGGAGCATTGCCACTGTACTGGTGCCTACTTCAGACAGCCATCTTGGTGTCTCACTGGGTGACATGTCCATTTATAAACTTACTAGCATGAAATTATTGCAAATTTGCTGAAAAGGGACCAATATATATTGTTATTAAAATTCTTTATTTTATATCTTAATATTTTACTTTATTCTAAGTATAAATGCATATCCTTTTGCAGCCAGTGAAATGTTATTCTTACCATTTGTCTACCGCTTGTTTTATTGATAAAAAACGAAGAGATTTAAAAATTGGAAAGAATTGCATGTTTTATCTCGTGTTGTTTTACTTTAGGAGAAAATAAAGGAACTAAAAGGCTTCTTCATGTCATTTAACCCCCAGGGACAGAAACCTGTTGGAAAATATTTCGGTTGTTTTATTTTTCTCAAGTTATCATTCTAGTCATTGTGTTAAAAATTGTGCTATGTGATAGGAGTAAAAATAACCACATGTAAAATATTACACACATGCCAGTTATCTAACCACATTTATTTAATTATCACTGAGAATCATATGTAAGATGAAGTACTATGGAAATTAGGAAGTCTAACTGTTGCCAAATCGAGGAGTGGGAATTTCCACTCATGTTGTTAATCAAAAGCATTGTATGAGGACTGTCATAACCCTTACTGTCACGTCCTGCGTGGCAAGGGCAAGTGGGACACGAGAGGGGCGACGCAGATTAAGGAAAAACAAGAGACAGAAGAAAGACAAGAGCGAGACCAAGGGACTCAGCCAAGGACGACTGAGCCCAAGGGACTCAGCCAAGGAAGACTGAGCCCTGAATCGGGTCAGCGCATAGCTTTTATTGAGAATTATCAAGGATGTAAACTGCAACAAATCATTAACGGTGGTTTGTAGTTCTCAGGATTTACACAGTCCTCTACTCCCCTGTAAGTGCTCTTTCCAGGGTGTACTGTGACTTACTCTTCCGTTAAAGGATTACCTTGTCTTTATTATGATAATTGCTATGAAACCCAGACTCGGTTTCTGTAAGTCACGTAAAGAATGTTTACTAAAGCTATCTTGACTATCTAGAAATCATCCTAAATTCTAGCAGTTAAACACAATCATAAAACTCACAGTATACTTGAGCTATACCAAAAGACTAGGAGTGGCTGTGTTTAAGGTAAAAGCATCTAAAATCTATTCGTTTGTAAATAACAATACCTAGCAACCAAAAGGATCTCACATCTCTCTTATCCTACAGAGGGCTGCATCCGTTTCTCAGTCAAAGCTTCAGTATCTGTTGCTGCAACAAGGCACTGGGCAAAGGAATTCACACAAGGCTGATTAACAATTCCATGGTCAGCGGATGTCTTAGAGCTGCCTCTTACCCGGAACTCTCATGGCCTGAAGACTTAATCTTTCAGGAGACTATTCACAGTAGGGCCCTTAGGCAAATGCATCAGCTTCTCACAGGCCTGAGTTTTCTGGCCTGAGTTTGTCAGAGGCCTGTGCCTCAGTTTCCAAGGGGCTTGATCCCCAATATCACAGTTCAGGGGTCCCCCACGGAACTACCGCCTGGCTTGGGTTGTCTCCCCTCTTTTAGGAGATCTTACCCGTCCTTGGCTGCGTAGTTAGCTCATTGGGGTACCACAGGAACATGTCACAAGTGTAGTGAATATATCGTCTCCTATAGAAGAAAAGGCACATGGGTTCACAGAGGCAGGAGATATTACATGACCAACCATAAGGCAGCACCCCTAATATCCAGTGCTGAGCAGGGCAATGTGGCCTTGTCAGACACTGGGGTGCTGTCAGCTTCCCACACCTTACAAAGTCTCTCAGAATTGAAATAGGCTCTGTTTTTATTGGCCACAAGGCGAAAATCCCCAGGCCCTTACCAATAGACAGCTTTAATATGGTCCTGCCGATATGCAAATGTGATGGAAACGGTGAATCCTTTGAATACGAAATGTTGGTGGATAGTTAAGCACATAGATTAAAATAAGCCACATTTTAAAACTATAAACTGATGGCTCTTTTCACCATCAGAAACATCATTAAGGGGAGTTTTGAAGGGAGAGGAGTGTAAGTGGAGAGTTGGATGTATGGAGAACTGTGGCAAAGGATTTTCTTTTTCTTCCACCATTTGCTACTTAGAGCTCCTAAAATCTTGGCTTAGGCTAAGGAAAGAAACTAGGCCAAGTGCAGTTAAAGCAGAGAATGGGCCAGAGCCAAGATTGGGTCTGGAAATTCAAGAGGGTTGGGCATATATAGCATGAACGCCAGATCTTTCAACCAGCTTTTCAGAGAAGTTCAACATAAAGCCTTGTTAATACTAAACCTGGGATAATTTCAAATCATTTGCTACAGTTACCAACAAAGACCCTTGATTTTTTTTTTTTCATATGACAGTACTAAGTACCTCAAGTCACGTAAGCAGGAGGGAATGGGGGTTAGATATTGATGTATTTGATTGGAAAGCATTGTGATACAATGGCAAAAAAAAAATGGCTTCAGATTCAGACCTGGATTTAAATCTCTGGGACATTATTTGTTTTCTGGGTGATCTTGGCCAAATAGCTTAATTTCTCTGACTTTCAGTTGCCTTCTCTGTAAAATGAAGGTGACAATAGAACCTTCCTCACAGAGTTGTTGTGTAAAGTAAATGGGATCATTTATGGACAGTGCCTAGCATCAGAGAAGTCGTCAACCTGAGCTGTCCCCTGTCCCTCCACTTCTCACCCCTACTTCCCCACCAAGTTTCTCTTGTTGCTGATATTAGAGGCCCATTAACAGCTATTTTTTCTACCATTTTGTGAAAGAACGATTGTAAAATTTTAGGACAGACCTTTAGGATTCTTTACAAGAAGCGCAGGGATTATAAAATATTGCTTTGTATCTTTAAGATAAAACTCTTTTAAAACACATCTCATAAATTACCTGAAGCCTAACGAATGTCACTAGGAAAATTGCCTTTTCTTTCCAGGCTCTCCGTCTGTCTTTAAAAGACATATATTATATTAATATGTGGAGAGGAGAAAATGATTAATAAGCACTGTAGAGAAATTATTTTAATGAGGCCAACTGTGGTCCCAGATGGGAGAGAAAGCAGAAGCTGGCATGTTAAGTCAATACTAAACATTTATTTGGTTTTCTTGGGCAGGTAGATTGCATTTCCTAAAAATCTATAACATCTGTTTTCTTTACTTTCCCTCTCCATATCCTTCAAGTTGTGAAAGCAATTTGAAATTTATAGCAGGCTTATCTGCTTCATTAGGTGAAAGGCTTATGGTTCTCATTCCAGCTTGCACGATAGACAGACAGACCCAGCAAGCTGAGAAGCTTCTGTCCCCGGTGACCTGACCTGAAGGGTGTCCAGACTTCCAGCTGTCCCACAATTCCACCTTGGAGTAGAGTAATCCACTAAAATGACCAGCTGCAGGATTTCAGCGTTTGGTTCTTGCCCAGAGAAGGAGCCTCTGTCAGGTTGCTAAATTGCAGACCCTTTGAGTGTCCTGCAAGTTGAGCTTGCATATTCACGAGGCCACACACCACGCTAGAGCTTCTCTGTGAGTTGAAAGGTAAATTCCTCTGAGGGTGGCTTTTTATTTTCCTATGATGATAATGACCAGGGATCAAGTTGCGTCGTTATGTAAATAGATGTTTTTCTAGGACTATCACTGTGAGCAATCTGACTCCTCTGTGCCTCTGAGGCTGTGACCAGAAAAAGAACAATGAAAAGAGAACCAATTCAACCAACATTTACTGAGCAGTTATTATGGCACTTGCACATGCGTTATCTATAGTCCATCCTTAGAAAAATTGCTGAAGAAAATATTATTTCCCGGAGAGTTTACATGACTTGTTCAAGGTCACAGAGCTTCAGGTCTGTATTACCTGTATTGCTGTAAGCCTAGTGTTCTTCTCACAGCATCACAGCTGAAATACGGAGTGATTATTTTTAGGAAAGAAATACTGTCCTGTATTAAGACCGTGGAGGTAGTGTTACCTCGACATACAAGAAACAGGGCAGATGGGCTTTGTCTCCTTGAACATTTTAAATTTTTTTCTTTTTTGTGTTTTTCTTTTGTTTGTTTGTTTTTGCTATTTTCCCTGAACATTTTTTAAAAACTTTATTTTTTAGAGCAGTTTCAGGGTCACAGCAACACTGAGAGGGAAATACAGAGATTTTCCATTTACCCCTGCTCCCCTGCCCCCATCCACCATTGTCACCATCTCCCACCAGAGTGGCACATTTCTTACAGTTGATGAACCTACACTGACATGTCACCATCACCCAGAGTCCATAGTTTACATCAGGGTTCGCTATTGGTGTTGTACCTTCTATGGGTTTGGACAAATGTATGGACATATTTCATACAGAGTATTTTCACTGCCCTAAAAATCTTCTGTGCTCCCTATTCATCTCTTTCCCTTGCTCCCCACCCCTTGGCAACCACTGATCTTTTTACTGTCTTCATAGTTTTATCTTTTCCAGAATATCAGACAGTTGGCACCATATAGTACCTAGCCTTCTCAGATTGGCTCCTTTCACTTAGTAACATGCTTTTAAGGTTCCCTCACGTCTTTGCCTGACTTGATAGCTTATTTCTTTTTAGGGCTGAAGAATATTCCATTATCTGGATGGACCACAGTTTACTTATCCATTCACCTACTGAAAGACATCGCAGTTCCTTCCAAGTTTTGGCAATTATGATAAAACTGAAAGGGGACCAGTTTCCCAATCCTGAACTCCTTTAAGTACTATTTCCTAAAAACTATTTGCCTGAGAACTCACCACTGTTTGCCTTTCCCACCTCCCTTTCCCAGTTTCTCAAAAGGAAAGCATATCTTTCAAAGGTTATGAATCTTATAATGGTACTTTCACCCAGAGTTTAAAAACCACTGGAGCCAAATGAAACAACAATTTCAAATATTGAATCCAGGGACCTTCCTTAACTTCAAGGCCCTATAACCGATCCCTTCCCCATCCATCTCAGTAAGAGATGCATTTCCAATCAAATTTTATGTTTTGTATTTAATAGGAATAGCCACAACTTATATCTTCATGTTATTTTTATCTTGTGTATACATAATAATTGCAATTATAAATCAGTCCAGAAGACTTTTTGTTTTTGAGGGCAGTGTCACTGGCCCTCATCTGTGGGATCCGAACCAGGGCCGCTGGCATCCCAAGCCAGCTCTTAACCCCTGCGCCACTCAGCCAGCCCACAGAAGAATTTTTATACGTGGAGCCTTACAATCAAAATAAAATAAAAATAATTCACTTTCTATTTATGGACATTTTTGTTGCAGAGAAATTCAATATCGTGATCAATAGAGGAATTTCAAATATATATATATATATATATATATATATATATATATATATATATAATGATAGAATACAATTCCATGGGGAGAATGCAATGGACATTTGATTTCAATGAGGAAAAAAGAAACTGTACATTTTCTGAAGGCTAAAGAGAAGTTTACACTTTTGTTGTGCTTTGTGTTTAATGTTTGATGGTAAATCCAATGAAAATCTTTCGTAGTGTAATATAACAGTTTTATTTTAAATTGTCCATATGTATAGTATGCCAGAAATGACACCCTTTGCAACTATTTAAAATTGAGGAAAAAATATAGGTGTCAACCTAAAAATGTGTGAGGGAATATGTAGCTTCCCAAAATTCTTTTAGGGGTTATGTGAATAAAAAGTTGAAGACCTCAATCCTATTGGGTTTTAGTGAGAGTATAATGTGTACAAAGCATCTAGGATATGTGATTGATGCATCTAGTCTCTGAAGGACTGGGTTCTACTAGTGTTAACCATCTTCCTTCTTTGATATTTGGTCTAGGACATTTATTTTCCTCTGCACTTTAGTTTCACTGTCTAGATAAAGGATAACAAATGACTGTAAAACACTTTGAGTATAGGAAGTTGGACGAGCATGATTGTACCTAACATCAGTCATGTCAATGGTGGTGTTCATAGCGATGAAAATAGAGGTATAGGCTCTGTAAGTCCAGGCATATAGCAAATGTTCAATAAATGCTTGTCATACTACTGAATGAATGTTACAGGGAATGAAACATTCCTTAGAATGAAAGACCATATACCTATTCGTTGGGTACTTTCCCTTAGTACCTGTGTTGGTGCTTTTAAAGCCCATTTTGGACATTTTCTCATAAAGATAAAAAGAGTAGGAAATAAAGGTAAAATAAGATACAGATAAAAAGAGTAGGAAATCCTCCCTGGGATGTGGCTACTTATTCATTTTCTGAGGTTGTTTCCTCATTGGACTCTACCATACTGCCAAATAGTGTAGTGGTTAAGAGCAGCGTCTCCAGAACCAACCAGGCTAGGCTCAAGTTCAAGCACTGTCACTTAACTAGCTGTGTGTCCTTGGGTAAGTCACTTAACCTCTCTTAGACTCAACTAGCTCATCTTTTTTTTTGAGGGCAGTGTCACAGGCCCTCAGATGTGGGACCGGAACTGGGGCCGCTGGTTCAACCACTGTGCCACTTGGCCTGCCCTCAACTAGATCATCTTTAAATAGGCACAATAATAATACTAACCTCATAGGATTGTTTTGAGGGTTAGGGAGATGGGTCATAGGATTATAGGTTGTGTGAAAGGTAGAAGACTGTTCCTCCCAAAAGATGCCATGCCCTAATTCTTGGAACCTGTGAAACTGTTGCCTTACATGGCAAAAGAACCTTTGCAGATGTGATTAAATTAAGGATCTTAAGATGGGGAGATTGTAGTGGATTATTTGGTGGGTTCCTGTAAGTGAAAGAGGGAGGCAGGAGAATCGGTGTCAGAGTGATGCAGTGGGAAGAAGCCTTGATCAGCTATTGCTGGATTTGACGTCTGAGGAAGGGAGCTATGAGCCAAGAGATTGGCTGGCTTCTAGAAGACCGGCAAAGGCCAGGAAAAAGATTCTCCCTGATAGCCTCCTGAAGAGAACACAGGCCTTCTGACATCTTGATGTTGGGCTAGTGAGGTCCATTTTTTTTTTGAGGGCAGTGTCACTGGCCCTCACCATGTGGGACCCAAACTGGGGCTGCTGGCTTCCCAAGCCAGCGCTTAACCACTGTGCCACTCAGCCAGCCCTGAGGTCCATTTTTGATTTCTGACTTCCAGAAAAGAATAAGTGTGTGTTGTTTTAAGTCAGCAAGTTGGTGGTAATGTTTTGCAGCAGTCATAGGACACTAATACAGGTGAATTAGCTGTTATTACTCTATTGTTCTGGCTTTACCCCCTTGAGTTCTGGCTTTTCTTAACTTTCTTTGCGAGGCAATCTCATCTTAAACACCTGTCCCAAATCAAAACAGATCTTTTTGCCCATGCACAGACTATTTGCTATCCTCTAGCTATGCTTAATTTCATGGAAGCACCTGGAACACCACCCGTGTTCTCCTGCAAAGGACAATGGACAAGAGGCCTCTTAGTTAAGTTGCAAGACAATTATTAGTAACATCTTTGTCTTAGGTATTCCACTCACTCATGGAAAATCACGTGCCTTCATCAGCAGCCTATGCAATGAGCCGGGTCACAAAAACTACGCTTTGAGGTCCCGTTCAGGAAAAGGGGAACTCATAATTACAACATCTCTTTTTTGGCGGGGGATTCTGAGCTTACCATAGAGATCCTAAGAGCAGGAGTCAGTCATCCCTGCAGATGGAAGTCCCATGGGAACTGGAGGGCTAGGACCAGGAGAAATGGGGAAGAGGAGAGGAGAAGAAGTCGGTGGGTCAGAGGGAGGCTGGAAGGAAAAAGAAACAATCCAGGCAAATAATGGGAAGTGGGAGATCGCCTCCCACGATGTGGTCCTGGGTTCTGGCTCCAGTTAGCGAAACTCTGCACGTAGCCGGCTGGGCGAGCGCACCTGCCCCTCGAGGCTGGGCCCGGCCAGGGAGCCTGGGGCAGGCAGGGAATGCCTCTCTGGCGGAGCGGCCGCCCTGGCGGGGTGGTCGGGAGATCGCAGGGAGGAGTCACGGGGCGTGAAACGGAAAGACTACATCTCCCAGGCCGCCACGCTTTCCAGCTGGAGTCCTAGGGCGCTGACTGCTCCCCAGTTTCCGTAGGGAAGCGCCGGGCCACCGCGGCTATTGTGCGTCGCGCTCTCGCCCTTCTTTTCCCGCTCGGGTGTCTATGGAGCCAGGCTACGTTTCCTTGCCGCCTCGGCTTAACCCTTCCGTTGCCTAACAGGACAGCAGGCCGGCTCCCAGGGACCAGGAAGAAGTCTTGGGAGCCGGAGGACTCCGGTAACAAAACCCTAGGGTGCAAGGCAGACAGCTGGAGGAGCCTGAGCGCTCGGGCTCGGTCCCCGAGCCTGGCTGGGGTGGGGCAGAGGCGCTGGCTTGAAGAAAGGGGAGGAGACGGTGCCGTCAGGTTTGCCCGCGGAGTTCGGCAAAGAAAATCTGCTAGCTCCGGAGCGCAGAGCGAGGATCGCGCAGAGGCGGCTCCCATTCCCAGAGCTCACCCCCGCCTACACCCTGGGCGGGCCGAAGTGTCACGTTTGCAATTGCTCTGGAAGGATCCGGCCGCTCTCCAGAGGCGAGCCGGGCTGCGGTTTCTCCTGCCCGTCTGGGGAGGCGATGCCTAGGGGGCATGCTGCTTGCTAGCCAGCACCCTGCCGGGCTCCGTCGGCCTTAGTTAGCTCTCCCAGACACCTGAAGCAATCACCGGGCCGCCGGTTTCCGGTACAGACCAGCCAGCTCTCCCCAGGAATCGCATCAGAACAGGTACCTGTCCTCCAAAGCGAAGGAGTCTGCGAGCTTCCTAAGCAGGTCGCGCCCTGAACCCGTCCCATGCCCTCTCCCTACTGATGCTCTTGCCTTTGTGTCTTTCCTTTCTCCTTCCAACCCCCGCGATCAGAACCATGGGGCATCCCCCTCTGGAGTTCAGCGACTGCTACCTGGACAGCCCCAATTTCCGTGAGAGGCTCAAGTGTTATGAGCAGGAACTGGAGAGGACCAACAAGTTCATCAAAGACGTGATCAAAGACGGCAACGCGCTTATCAGTGCAATGAGAAGTAAGTGGAAGGCTTCCATGAGGTGTATCCCTGATCCGTGCCAGGGAGGACGGAGTTTAGAGCTTCGGGCCTTTCCCTTTAGTGGCCTTGCCAGTGCAAGACAGCATCTGTAGCTGTGTCAGGGACCCTCTTGCTCTGCAGCTATCCTTACTTGGCACATTGTTGTTTCAAAGGCACAATCTGCCTGTACTGACAGATGTGTTTAGCACCCATGTCGGTGTCAAGGGCACAAACAAGCTGACCGAGGAACCGCCCGAGCACCTCCTAAAGGATTCGGAATTAAGGCCAGCAGCTTGAGTAATGGTGTTGTCCTGCCCTCTGGTTGCTGCAGATAAATGTGGGGGCAGTAAAACGCTCCCCATGGCAAGTTATTTTCTAAGGAAAGCACCATTGCCCCATTGATGTTTTTTTCTTTAAGTTACTCACCTATGGTTTTGGTTAAGTTCAGTCTAGGCTCAGAATTATTGGATGGCCTCACATGCCACTCAATTCTCCTTGAGGGTGGAACAAAGCCCGGCCTGGCCCCTGACACTAGGAACCCAGTCACCAGGGAGCCAATTGCAGGACTAGAGTTGGGAGCCATGGGACTCAGGGAACCTCACCTAGCTTGCCTTTCCCAGTGGTCACAGCTGACAGCTGTGGGACTCTCCCCCCTTTCCCTACTGTGTGTGGAGTTTTTATTTCTGCTAGTTGGCAGAACGCTTGGAGTGAGAGAAAGAATAATAAACATCCTCAACAAGAGTGCAGGCAAACCAACCCTTTGTGCCAAAGTATATACCCAGAAGAATGGACCATAGTAATTGGGTGGAGTGATCATTAATTTTTTTTTTTCTTTTCTTGGCTGAAAGATGATTGTGAAAAATAAAGTCAGACTCACTGGCAAATATGGCCCATATAGCTTTGTTCTGAGTGCATTTATCCCCACAATACTGTGTCTAGATCAAGTGTGGGGCCCTTCTTAAGGCAGACACAGGCAACTGAGAGCAGGAAGAAAGGCTTGGGGGCAGCAGGGCAGTGGTAACTGCCACCAGCCACTGGTGGACACTGATTTGCCCCTGGAGTCTGTGCTTTCCTGGCACACACTGTCTGTCTACTTGGTCACAATATATAAATCATCCATGTTCCTGCCAGTATTTGATTGAATTTGATTTGATTGAATTTGATTGAATTTGAATTTGAATTTAATGGTTTGCCCTGTTGTGGCCTAAGCAAGAGTAAACTCTTGGCATCACATTCAAGATGGGGTATTTGCAATGCTCATCCTTAGGGACTGATAAGCCTGGCTTTGGGGTGTGTCACCACTGAGTGGAGTTCACTGAGACGTTAAAGACTGGCCGATTGTGCTGCAGAAGTAGTTTGAAAGGTGAGGGTTTATCAAAAGGAAAAGGGGCATGTTTGGGTTTTCTTTTTATTTACTTATTACACTAAACTGTTTGGTGCAGTGTCCACAGTCAAGTGATGCCCCTCACAAGCTCCGAAAACTGAGTGGCTTTGTGAAGTCCATGGTAAGCTGAAAGCGTTTGTTTAAAATAATGACCAGCTAAGGCACATCAGAGAGATTAAGATGCGTAAGGAAAAACAAACAGTTCAATAAAACATTGGAGGAAGGGCAAAAGTTTTGTAAGCTGGGGCAAGTCGTGGTTTGTATTCTTTCCTTCTCTTCTGAGACAGAACAATTATGCAGGCCCAGACCTTTGAATATGGGCAACAGATCCAAGAGGTATTTTGGCCCAGAGGGCTTCTTGATATTTATGGTGTTTTTCTGTTTCTGAGTCTACACAGAAAGCCCAAAATAGGACAGGTAGGAAATAAGACCCAGCGGCTAACCCGTACTCCATTTCTTTCCTTTAAGTTGCATGATTCTCAAGACATGATTAGCAAGAGGCAGAGGCGGGATGTGTCCCAGTGTCTTGACCACAGACATGCTTATACTCCCACTCTGCTTCCTCACACTGTGCTAGCTGGGCGGCTTCTTGAGGGTAAGTGGGGTGGGAGGAAAAGAAAGTAGGCTCTTGCTTTGTGTGGAGGAAAAAGAAGAGAACACTGGGAATTGGTTTTCTGAGATCTGTGTCACAATCTGGGCGTCACCATCTTGGGATAAGATGGCGCATATCACTGACTTCATCTGTCAAACGGGGGTGACTCTACCCACCTCACAGGGTTGTTGTGAGGCACAAAGGAGTGAATGGTTTATGAAAGTGCTTTGTAACTGGAAGCAGCTAAACATTGTAAGTTGTTGATAATCCATGTTCAGATTAATAATATATCTACTGGTGAATGTGTACGTGTCAGTAGGTTTTTGAAGGGAAATGCATAAGCAGACGGAGTTGGAGACAGATTTTCTGCTGTCATCTTGTTGGAAAATGTCACTCCCTTCATTGGCATGTCTCAGCAATTCGTTGTGTGGATTCATTTTGGCATTTGGAGTCTGGCAATAAAAATCACGAAGAATGATTGACACCTCTTTGACTTATTAAATTGACCATGGAATCAAATGGCTAGTGCTTCTAGGAACTAATGAAATGTATATCGTGTGCAACCCCACTGCAGTTTTTGTGACAGCGTTAGCCTCCCTGGGACTTGATTCTTACATTTTTCCACTTGTGTCTGATTTCGTACAGAGCTCTAGTGAGGTGCTAGTCACAACTGTGTGTGCTACTTAATTTCTTAAGTGTAGGTCTTGTTCAAATACTTAGGTTTACTTATATCTGTACTCAGAGGTAATTGATGTTATGAATGATAATCAGCACGTCTCCCTTGGGGAAGGGGTTGATTTCCCCCCCATTAAATGTCATCTGTTTATGATTGTTGGAGTACAAGATGATGATGATAACTTAAAGTAACGGCAAATAAAAGCACTGGCACTCCAAAAGCTGAATGTACTGCCCATCTCTCTGCTTGTTCTTTGTTTTCAGGGTGGTAGTGTTGGTCCATGGGGTACTTTGACTATTTACTAAGCACTTAGACTAGGTATTGTTCAGCGCAAGCAGTGTGGCCCCTGCTTCCATCCCCACGCCATGTGATACACCTAATGCATGTTATATATGGTTCAATGAACACATGCCATTCATTCAGGAAATACTTGTGCACATACTACATTCAAGTCATTGGGTTCAGGGCTGTCACACATGTGACCGAATGAGTCACAGATGGATCCTGCCCTCCAGGAGTTCTCAGACATGATCAAGGTTGGGATTGCCAGTATCATATAAAGCAGTAGGTAAGGATCAGAGCTATACGAGTGGGACAGGTGGATACCACGGTGTGTGACATTGGAGGGAGAGCTCATTTCCCAGTGGGGGGACAAGGAAAAGCAAAAGAAGAAGGGGCATTGGAATTGGACAGAATTAATAACAGAATTAGCTGTTCCCATGTGCCAGGCATTAAAACCTTGTAACAGCCTCAAGAAGTGAAGGTTATTATTCTCATTTTGTAGATGAGAAAACTGCAGTTTAGAGGCTGTCAGTAACTTTCTCAACTAACAAGACCATGAGTCTGAATTAGAACCCAGACCTGACTCTAAAAGCACTGCTTTTTTTTTTTTTTTTTTTACCCCATTGCATTGTATTTAGAGCAGGACATTTATTGTAGTAGGAATGACAGAATGTAAAGGGATAGCAGTAATTCAAGTCGTCTTGAATATGGGGTGCAGGAAGGGAGGTTTGGGAGATGAGGTTGGAATGGAAAGTTGAGGTCTTGACCATGTAGGACATGTTAAATATTTCAGACTTTATATGCAGGGAGTATTAAAAACGTTTTTGGAGGGAGAGAGGCATAGTTTGAGGTGTCTTTTAAGAAGATCCATCTGAGAGTGCTGTGTAAGGTATTAACAATTCCACAGAAATATATATATTTTTTGAACATTTTTTTGAGGGCAGTGTCACTGGCCCTCATATGTGGGGCCCGAACCAGGGCCGCTGACTTCCCACGCCAGCGCTTAACCACCACATCACTCTGCCGGCCCCCACAGAAATATTTTTGACTTCTCAGCAGTTAATTGATAGCTTTACATTTTCTTTGATGTAGCTCAGGGGTCTGCAGACCTCTTCTATAAAGGGACATATTTTAGGCTTTGCGGGCCATGCTGTTACTGTGGCAATTACTGAACTGCCATTGTGATGAGAAAGCAACCATATACATAATACATGTAAGAAATGAGAGTGACTACTTTCTGATAAATCTTTATTGACATTGAAATGTTAATTTCACATAATTTTCACATGTCATGAAATAGTATTCTTCCTTTGAATTTTTTCAACCGTTTATATAAAAACCATACTCAGCTCAACTAGGGGAGGGAGTCATACAAAAAATAGGTGGTAGGCTTGGTTTGTCTCAGTAGTTGTAGTTTGCAGAGCTCTGATATAATTACTAGCTAACTTAAAAAACCTAAATGGGTTTTTCTTGGTAAGGCAGCAGTATAGCTATTGAGAGAACATAATGTTGTATTTCACATTTTCCATCATCTAGTTTTGGTGTGCTGTTAATTATGCATTCAGGGATCACAGGCTCAAATGCTATCAGGGGCGAAGGAGAAAAATGTGAAGCTGTTGGAAGTGGGATAATAGGGCTGGAGTGATGGGGTAAAATACAGCACCACCCCATTCAAAACGTCATCACTTTCCTTTTTTAAACAAATGTGCTAGCTAAACAAAATACATTCACAGCCTAAATTCAATCAGTTTGAAGTTCCTGAGCTAGTGATCTAGCTCTATGAGTCTGTGAGTCGGACTCTCACAGGCTAGGAAAATGGAAGGTGACAGTCTCCAGATAGAAATTTCTCTGGGAAGTACCACTTGACACCGTTTGCATATGACAGGTGGAATGATGGTATAATGGAGAAGTGCCCTCGACGTGACGTCTAGATACCTGGGTATGGTGCTAGTTCTGCTCCTGATGGGATCTGTGACCTTGGGAAGTCATTTCACTGGGGCCCTAGGTCTGCAGCTTTACAAAGGTGGGGTGCATTAGGGGATCTGGAAGCTCAGTTTCAGCTCTAACATTCCATGACTTTTTTTTTTTTGCATTGCATATTGTATTTTAATCATTTGGGAAAGGAATAACTAACCCAATTACAGCTCCTTACTTTTTGCTTACATAAATTTTCACCTTATTTTAGTGTACATGACAGTATTTAATTAAACAGAAATTTTTTTTAAAAAGCCTGTCAAAAACCAAGGATAACATATTTTATATGTATGTATGTTTGTATATACAGAGGGTGCCAAAAATGTATACACATTTTAAGAAAGGAAAACTGTATTAAAATTGTAATACTCAGTATATACAGATAACAAAAGATGAATACAACTCATGTGTATACACTTTTTTGGCACCTCCGGTATGAAACAGGTATCAGAAAAAAATTATGTCACTAAGTTTACATGTATACGTGCCCAACCAACCACACATACATAGGTGACCTTGGACTAATGAAAACCATGTCAAGAGAATACAAACAATGCATTCTATACTAAAAATGTACATAAAGTTGATAAAGTAGAAATAATAGAATTGGTATAACTTTTATAACCTATCTGACATTTTTACAAAATGTCACTTTCTTACATTCTGTTCTTTTTATATTATTAAAATTTATTGGGGGTGATAATGGTCAACAAACTACATAGGTTTCAAGTGTACAATTCTGTAATACATCATCTATATATCACCTTGTGTGTTCACCCCCAGAGTCAGTTCTCCTTCCATCACCATATATTTGATCCTCTTTACCCTCTTCTACCATTCCAGCCTCCCACATTCTGTTAGTTTAAAGACAAGAGTTTTAGATGTTTACATTAAAGTGACCTTTTGGGGTGCCAGATCAGCTCTTGCTTTGATATCTGGGGCCCCTATCTGATAAGTAATTGCTTTTCGGGAAGGATGGGTTGATTCCATCTTGGAGGCAAATTTGATATTGAATATACTTAGTGGAGCCATCATTAGCTTGGCTCACAGAGAACCTGGGTGCTAGTTCCGAGTCTCCCACTAGCTAGCTATATAACACTGAGTAAGTCCTTAGTTTCATCAGTCTGAGTTTTCCCATTTGTAGAATCAGAGGTTTGGTCAATGAGCTTCAGGGTTCATCCTGCTGTTATCATTCTGTTTTCTGGGCTGCCAGATGTCTTGCTGAGATAGTTAAGCAACCTAAACTGATTCTGTCATCAACTTTAGAGTCAGTTCATCTTTACTTTGGAAGAATGGGTAAAAGAAAAATCCAACTGAATATATCCAACATGAGTAGATGACTTGAATTGTGCTAGCTTATCTGATTACCCTCTTGGTGAATGCATCTTGACAGGTGTCAACCTGATGCCCTTTTGTTCTGTCCTAAATAGTTCTATAGTGAGGGAGACCAAAGCTTTTAATCCCTTAGTGGTGGGTGTACTGCCATGCTGTGCAGGGAGGAGGTGGTGATGTAATATAGATTCTCAGTCAACAGACACCCTGTCATTATCCCAGTGATATTAATCAGTGCCTTAGACCACGTGGTGTAACTCAGATCAATGTAATGAATATGTCGTATGGTACTGCTGTTAGTAGATGTGAAGCAGTGTCAAATGGAATTTGGTGGAGACGATACTGACATGTTCATTGAAGGTTCTCAGAAGACCAGATTCCAAAGTAGTTGGACTGGGATTCCTGTGGGGAATAGGGTGGAAAAGTGAACCAAGCCAGACTTTCACTGTGACCATTTCTAAGAAGCTGTTTTTTTTTAAGGGATGGGGGTTGGTCTTAGGGTGGGGTAGGGAAGATTATGGCTTGATATACTTGTTAAGTTTTTCAATCAGCATTAAGAGTGATGAAGGAAAATTACTTTTCAGCTTCATTTTTTTATAGCCTCACTTTTTTTCTTAGCTGAGCCATCCTGCCACCTGTTGGCAGCTCAACGGCAACTCAGCTCGGGCTGGCTTTGAACCGCTGTTGCTCAGAGCTCAGCTTGCACTCTTGAGTGAGCTCTTAACCAACTTAGCCACTCAGCCGGCCCTATAGCCTCATTTTTTAAAGCATGGCCAAAAACTTTTGTTTAACCTGGCATGGATTGTACTTGGAGGGAATGGTGGACTAAAGATCTCAGAAAATCGCCTCTTCCATAAAAGCAAAAAAGACACTGGCAGAAATGGTCACAATCAACTTTTTCAGAGCTCTGGAAATTAGCCAAAAAGCTCACAACAATCTGAAGAGTATTTATTGATGAAAACACATTGAGCCTCTTTAAGCAGCAGGGTTTGTGGCATTTTAACTTATCCTGCCTCCCATTCCTTTTCCAGGGCTTTGAGGTAGCCTTGAAAAACCAACAGCTTCAGGGCCAGCCGAGTGGCGCGGTGGTTGAGCGCTGGCTTGGGATGCCAGCGGCCCCGGTTTGGGTCCCACATATGAGGGACAGTGACACTGCCCTTAAAAAACAAAAACAAAAACCAACAGCTTCATAAACACAGTAGTCGTGGAAGCTAGCAGTCTTTTAACACTTGAAGGGGAAAAGACTGGATTTGTAGCTCCTCAAAAACTCATATACCCAGAGCCTTATCACTATTTAACCTGCCTCAAAGTAACCTAGAAAAGCCCCTTTCACAGGATTCTCATTACTTCACCTGCAATGGCATTAGCTCAGTGGGAAAGTTCTATCCCCAGGGTGTCTAGCATCACAAGTTCCTGAGGCTGCAGTATCAGCCAGGAGAAGCACGAGCCTCACCAGAAACATAAAAGGAAAAAATGGGGAATGAGGTATCCTCAAGGACTTTGAAATTCTCTGACATATTCCTGGGGATCTAGAAGGCCATGTGCATAATCAGGGCTTTGCACATGCCTAGAAAAGACCCAAGAGGCCCCCAGTTTCTCTCCTGTGGCTGAACTTAAAGCAGAGCTGTAAACTGCCTGGCTAAGTAAGTGTTGAAGGAATGTCCCAATATGCACAAGTACCCCTCAGCCAAAGTCTTAATGGTTCAAGACATTTAAGATCTTTGAATACACACTAGTTGGCCAATAAGCTAATCAAGCAGAGACTTCAGTGGCCCCACACTACAGGGAATACAGACATTACAGAATTAGTCTAAGAAAGGTACTAAACAAACAAACAAAATTCAGCAACAACAATGACAAAAACAACAATAGCAACAAAGCCTGGGGGTCAGAAACTGACTTCCAGAAGTACCAAATTACGTTGTCAAAAATGTCCAATTTTCAACAAAAACTGATCACACATTCAAAGACAGACAAGTATGGTTCATACACAGGTAAAATGCAGTCAGTAATAATTGTCCCTGATGGAACCTACATGTTGGAATTTAGACAAAAAAATTAAATCAGCTAATATAAATTGAAAGATCTAAAGGAAGCCATGTCTGAAAATTTAAAGGAAAGCATGAGACACAATATAAGGAGATAAAAATTATAAAGAAGCACCAGATAGATATTCTGGAGTTGAAAGTAAAATAGCTGACATGAAGAATTCACTAGAGAGGCTCTAAAACAGATTTGAGATAGCAGGAAAAGAATAATAGAACATGAAGATAAGTCAATTGCGATTATCCAGTCTGAACAAAAGAAAGAAAAATGTTAAGAAAAATGAACAGAGCCCCAGAAACTGTGGGACAACAACAAGTGCATTAACATGCATAATGAGAGTCCCAGAAGGAGACAAAAAAGAGAAAGGAGTAGAGAGACTATTTGAAGACATAATGACCAAAAATTCTCCAATTTGATGAACAGCACTACTCTCTATATCCAGCAAGCTCAAAAAACTCCCAAGTACAATAAACTTAAGATCCATACCTAGATACACGATAGCCAAACTGACAGAAATCAGAGACAGAGAGAATCTTAAAAGAAAAGTAAAACAACTCATCAGGTGAATGGGATCCTCACTAAGAGTAAGGGCTGACTTCTCATCAGAAACCATGTAGACCAGGAGGCAGTGGACTGACATATTCAAAGTACTGAAACTGAAAGAAAAAGGTGCCAACCAAGAATTCTATATTCATCAAGAGTATCTTTCAAAAACAAGGGAGAAATTAAGATGTTCTTGGATAAATAAAACAAAAACAGAATTTGTCACTAGCAGACTTGTCTTACAAGAAATACTAATGGGCATCCTTCAGAATGAAATGAAAGAATGATGGATGATAACTAAAATCTACACAAAAATATTGAGAGCACCAGTAAATGTAACTACACAGATAGATATAAAAGACAGTATAACTGTCTTTTTTAGTTACTCTTTTCTTCTCTATCTGATTTAAATGACAACTGCATAATGCAAAAGTTATAAAACTCTTGGTGAGCTTATGATATATAAAGATGCAATATGTATGACAATATAGCACAAAGGAGCGGGGCAGGAAACCATATTGGAGCAGCAGTTTTGCATGCTTTCTAAATTAAGTTAAAATTAATCTGAACTAGATTGCTTTAAAATGGTAATTGTAATCCTGAGGTCAGCCACTAAGAAAATAACTACAAATATATAATAAAAGAAACAACAAAGGTATTAAAATAGTACATTAGGCAATATCTTATCTATTTAACACAAAAGAAGGTTGTAATGCAGTAATATAGGGAAAAGATATAAGACATATAGAAAACAAATGGCAGACATAAATCCTACCTTTTACGTAATTATATTAAATGTACGTGAAATACACATTGCAATAGAAAGGCAGAGATTGGCAAAATGGATGAATCGATCAAAAAATGGATAAATTGATTGAAATATTTGCTGTTTTGGGCCGGCCAAGTGGCACGGTGGTTAAGCGCTGGCTTGGGAAGCCAGCGGCCCTGGTTGAAAGTAAAAGGATGGAAAAATATACCAAGCAAACAGTGAACAGAGAGTTAGGATGGCTATACTGATATCAGACAAAATAGATTTTAACACAAAATTTTTATGACATCCAAAAAAAAACATTTCAGTGGTAAAACAGTCAATATCTCAGGAAGATATAAAAGTATAAACATATGCACCCAGTAACAGGATCCCAAAATACATGAAGCAAAGTGAACAGAACTGAAAGGAGAAATAGATAACAATAATATTAGTGGATTTCAATATTCCACTTTCAAGAATAGCTAGAATAGCTACAGAGTTCAACAAGCAAGCAGAAGACTTGAACGACACTGTACACCAATGAGATCTTTTACAGACATCTGTAGAACATGTGACACCAACAGAAGAATACACATTCTTCTCAAGTGCAGATGGAATTATTGAGGCTAGACCCTCTGCTAGGCCACAAAACATGCCTGAATATATTTCTTCATACAAAGAATGTTCCTAGCCACAGTGGAATGCAATTACAAATCAATAACAGAAGGATATTAGGCAGTTCACGACTATGTGGAAATTAAATGTCAGACTCCTAAGTAACCAGTGGGTCAATGAAGAAATCACAAGGGCAATTACAAAACACTTTGTAATGAATGAAAATGAAAACACAACATGCCAAAAATTATGGGATGTAGCAAAAGTAGTGCTTAGGGGAAAATTTTTTTTTTTTGAGGGCAGTGTCACTGGTCCTCATCTGTGGGACCCGAACCGGGGCCGCTGGCTTCCCAAGCCAGCGCTTAACCACCACGCCACTCGGCTGGCTCTAGGGGAAAATTTATAACTTTAAATGTCTTCATTAGAAAAGAAGAAAGATCACAATTTAATAACATAATCTTTTATATTAAGAAACTAGAAAAAGAAGGCCAAACTTATCTTAAAGCAAGTAGAAGTAAAGAACTGATAAAGATTAGAATGGAATTAATGAAATAAAGAATAGGAAAACCACAGAGAAAATTTTCCGAAAATCAAAAGTTGGTTTTTAAAAAGATGACATTGAGAAACCATTAGCTAGACTTAGAAAGACAAAAGAGAGAAGACTCAAATTATTATAAGCAGGAGTGAAGGAGAGCACACTACTACCAACATTACAAAAGTAAAAGAAGAATAAAAGGGAATACTATGAATAACTTTATGTCAATAAATTATAAATTTAGATGAAGTGAGTGGACAGATTTCTAGGAAGACACAAACTGGAAATTCACAATAAATGGAAAATCTGTATAGACCTATAATAAGTAAAGGTATTGAATTTGTAATCAAAATACTACCTGCAAAGAAAAGCCCAGGGCTAGATGGCTTCAGTTGTGAATTCTTCCAGACTTTTAAAGAAAATTAATACCCATACTTAGTAAACTCTTCCAAAAATTAGAAGAGGAGAGAACGCTTCTTAACATTCTTTGAGGTTAGTAGTATTGTGACACCAAAACAAAAAACATCATGAGAAAACTATAGACGAAATGCCCTTGAATATAGATGCAAAAATCCTCAACAAAATACTAGCAAACGATATCCAGCAACATAAAAAGGATTGTATGCCATAACCAAGTGAGATTTACTCCAGGAAAGCAAAGTTAGTTTAACATCTGAAAATCAATCATGTAATGTAATATACCAAATAATTAGGATAAGGGAAAATCCCATATTATTATCACAATAGTGAAGCTATTTTAAAAAGCCCATGACCTTATGCTAAAAACACTAAGCAAACTAGGTATATTAGGTTTGCGCTTGTGTAGGGCTGGGGGAGAGTTCCGGGATGTATGACTGCTAATGGGTAAAGGATTTCTTTTTTTCTTTTTTTTTTTTGAGGGCAGTGTCACTGGCCCTCATATGTGGGACTCGAACCGGGGCCACTGGCTTCCCAAGCCAGCGCTTAACCACCGCGCCACTTGGCCGGCTAAAGGATTTCTTTTGAGCGTTGTGAAAATTTTCTAAAATTAGATAGTTGCACAGCTGTCTGCGTATAGTAGAACCCATTTGATTGTATACTGGAATGAATGAATTTTATGGTATCTGGCTTACATCTCAAAGCCATTTTTTAAAAAAAATTTCGTGCTTAGAGAAACAGAGGTGCTTGGCTTATATACCCGTGTCTTCCTTTGACTCTTTCTTATAGGACAACAGACCTGGAAGGTTCTTTAGAAACTTTCACATCTACTATGTTGGGTTTATATCCAGGGAAAAGGCAGCCAAGAGAGAGAAGGGAGACCTCCAAGGATCTAGAGCTAGAGTCGGGATTGGGACTGGAGTCAGATTTCCTGGATCCCATCGCAGGGCTCTTTGCACTGTGCTCTAAAGTGACTATCTTGCACTGAAACAGCCTGCATGTACTTTATGGGGCTGGGGGTGCTTTTGTTGAAATGACCCAGTTGGCAGCAAAGAACTGTTTCCTTTCATTCCCTCCCCCGCACCATCATGGCAGGGAGCTGGCAGCTTCCCCATTGAGCAGTTTAGCCCCGATTTCATCAGGGTCTGCTGGTGTGACACCTGTCCTCTTTGTTTGCTGCCCCAGGAACCTACAGCAGCTGGTTGGTCAGCTCCAAAGGCTTCCCCTCTACTCTGCTCATCTGTGGACTTCTTGCAGCACACGCAGCTGCTTTCCGTGTGGCGGATAGTGTATACTGGGAAATGTGTGGCATTACGAAAGGGTGACACAGTTCGCGCCCCTCACCATATTATTTTTCTTCCAGGGCAGCGAGGAATTTCTTACAAGTGGTAAGCAGTAGACCCGGCACTCTAGTTCCCTATTAGGAACTTCAAGGCACTTCTTTGCGAAAGGTTTTCATTAAGGACTTCCCAGAAGCAGGAGGGCCACATTTCAGCTTCCAGCTCTTTCCAGAGCCAGGCTGTCGTGGAAAAGCCTTTCCCTGTGATTGGAAAAAATATGTATTATGTATGTGGTGGTTGACAGCTGGAGACTAATCCTGAATTCATCCATCCTGAATTTATTAGGTGGGGGAGGAGGGTGGGAGACAAGCCATCGAGGTGTTTTATGGCTGTCCCTTACAACTTTGCTTTAGAGCAGGAAAAAAAAAAAAAAACTGGAAAGAGAGTTATAAAGAGACTGTCCCTGCCACGACCATCGCCATGCTGAATTTCTCTTGCTCTTAACATGGGAAATATTGACATCTGTCCATAGTTGCTTCATCTGGAGAGATCTGTCTTCTAGCATCCGCGCCCTGTGTTTCAGGGTTTATGGGGATGATTCTTCCGCTGTGGAAAGCACGGGGTACCAAGTGTGCTAATTGGGGAAAGCCCAGCCAGGGACTGTGTGGCTGCACTAGCCGAATGGAAGGGGAGGGAAAGCTGGGGTTTATTGGCATTTTGTTTGCTTTTCCTTTGTGAGTAGCATATGCTCTTTAACTATTCCCTTTTCTTTTTGACTAATGGGCAGTATCTTGCTGGAGACAGACTCATCAAGTTTTAAGGGCCCTTAAGAGAACATTTCATTTAACTCTTTCCTATTTCAGATGAGAAAACAAACTTAATCACAGTCCATCCTGGGCTCCCTGCAGTGTCACTTGCCTCACGAAAACAGTCTCTACCCTTCACCAGCCACTTTTTGCTGAGCCTGTGACTCTTTTACAGAACCCCTTTCAGTTTGTGAAAGAAAATAACTGTTTTCTCCTCACTGCCTCTGGCCAAAAATGCACCTCCAGGGTTGGCCTGACAGCAGCCAAGCGTTTCACAGACCTGCGGGAATGGAGTAGGGGAAGGCTCCGGGAGGCTGAAGTTACTGCCGTACTTTTCCTCGTTGGCCCTTGTCCAGTAGGAGCTGATGAAATAGAAGATCAACAGACACCCCTTCCATAACAGACCCCCCCTCAGATATGTGGAATTTAGAGAATCCAGTTATGAATGAGGAAGAAGCAACTTCTAGAACAAACTGCGTTGGGTTTAGGTATGTTTGTGCCGGGCACCAGTAAGGCTGGGATCTCTGAATGTGACGTCATGCAGGCTGACCGATGGCCTGATGTGGATATACTTATAGATATGGGTATAAGCTCACATGTGCAAAGCACTTCGTAGTGTGCAAGGCAGTGTCATATATATGGTGTGACTTCATCTGGGAAGGAAAGTGGTATTCTCTCCATGTTGTATTGGGTTGTGGGAAAAGTCATGACATAGTTTTTCTATGTTTTTCATTGCAAAAATCTGTCATAACTTTTCCAACAACCCAACAGATGAGGAAACTAAGGCTTAGTGAGCTGAAGTAACTTCCAACTGCTCACCAGTAGAAGAGCTAAGACAGATTTTCTGAGTGTTCTTTGCTTGTTACTCCGTGCTTTTATTCCCTTTAATGATGAAAGAGAATATAAATGCTGTGCAAAGGGACAGGTAGCTCAGAAAGCAGAGGTATGAAGGAGAGAGATGGGGACTTCTGTAGACATGGGAGCAGCCATGAGTACCCATGTCCACAGGAAGTGGCCATTGGGAGAGGTCTGAAATTTGGAGGACAGCAGTCGAGAAGTGGGTAGCTGACAGGGCTGACAGACCAGAGCTTGTGGTAGAGTTTTTTGTGTCAGCAACCAAACTGTGTGCTGTTGGGGGAAGGCTGCTGCAGAGAAGACAGTCCAGGCCAAGGCACAGAGCTTTTCTTTTACATTTAAAAAAAATTTTTAAAGCAACTTTATTAAGATATAATTTACATACCTTAAAACTCACCCATTTAAGTGTCCATTTTCATGACTTAGTAAATTTAGCGAGTTGTGCGACCATCACCACAATCCAGTTTTAGACCATTTTGATCACTTCAGTGAGGTCATTTGTGCCTGCTTACAATTCATTCACATCCTATTCCATCCCCAGGCAGCTATTCACCGGCTTCCTGTCTCCAGAGATTTGTCGATTCTAGACATTTAATATAAATGGAATCATATGAGGTGTGGTGTTTTGTGACTGGTTTCTTTTACTTAATGTAATGTCTTTGAGGTTCATTCATGTTGTAGGATTATCAGTATTTCAGTTCCTCAAAAAACAAAAGAGCCAGTTATTTTACCAGCAAAATGGGTTTATTCAGGAATAGCAGAGGAATTGCAACTCAGGACAAGCAAACTGTGGTGAATCCTAGGTGGAGAGGGGCTTGTTTTTATAGGGGAAAAAGAGGAAGTTGGGAGAAGCTGTTTCAAAGAGTGCAGAGTAATAATGGCTTCTCATTGGCTGAGTGTAGCAGTTTCTCATTGGCTGGGCTACAGTAGGAGTCGAAACCAGAAAGCCACCAGCTAAAGCGGTTCAGGTGATGATTGAGGTATTTTGCTGGGCAAGGAGAAATTCTTCCTTCCTGTTGCTGTGGTAAGTTTTCCTGTTTGGGGCCTGGGTGGCGGGGCATGAGAGCTCCCTATTTAAGGCTTCCTGACTTCATTTTATTATAAATGAGGTTTCCTTTACTTATTCTCAGCACTTTTTATTGCTGAATCTGGTCCTCATTCATAAAGACAGCAGACTTCAGCATCTCTGTTTTCAGGCTGTCCCATTGGCTGGTGGAAAGAAAACATTAAGAAAACCTGGGTTCACTTTGGAGAAGCAGATTCAGGGTAATTTTTATTCTTGTTTTCAAACCCGAGGCAGAAGTCTTTAAAGGAGGTTAAAAAATAAAATGGGAAATTTCATATTAGTGATGGGGGAAGGGTGGCCCTGGGCCTTTTTCCTGACCTCGTTAGGATGGAAAATAAATCTAAATGTTGTAAATTAGTTAACGAGGAGATAAAATAGGGGCATATTTTAGTAGGCCATTTGGTCTTCTATCCTAGAAGTTTCATAGGTGGTGCAGACATTATTCAGCCCAACTTATCTGAACCTTGAGTTTTGGGGCTAAAACACATCTTATTTGAAACCGGTTTCATCCTTAGATGGAGTTTTGTGTTTGCATTGATAGCATGTATAATAATGCTTCAGAAAAACCAGGAAGGTATGCCATCTTTCTTAGTATTTTTCAGTTCACCGAACAGTTTGATCTGTGATTTAATTTGATCTTTCCATCAACCCTAGCAGCTAATCAGGCAGGGTGTTGTTAATGCCCCTCTTATACCCATGAAGAAACCAAGGACAGATATAGTCTCCCAGTTTTACAGAGCAGGAAATTGAAATGCAGAGAAGTTAAGTATTTGCTCAGAGTTACTCAGCCAGTGTGGAGAAAATTGGCATCGAAAGCCACACCTTCTGGTTCCTAAGGGCTACAGATTTTCTACTGTAGTCTGACATATTCTCTGTAGAAGGGGTCAGTGATTATACCTTTCAGGGTGGGTTTAGGAAGCCTGTGCCATCCCTTGTATGGTCCCTTTCCTCTATGGTCCCTTGCCATATTAGTTACCTGGTTATTCCAGGTGTCTGTCCCAGCTCCGGCTGTCATTGTACTCTGCTCTGTCCTGCTCCTGGAGCCTGTCCTCCCAACACCATGTCCTTACACGTTGCTCACTCTCTGTAAAAGCCTATCATTCACTTTCCTCAGTGTTGCCTGTTGACAACTGCCGTCTCCTCCTCCCTCCAGGACCCTAGGAAGCCCTCTCAGAGACTTTGCCTTACTATGCTTTCTTTTTATGCTTAGCCACCTGTCTCTGCTCTGATGACTTCCTTGCTACCCTCCACATTGTGATTAAAAATCTTTTGGACCCTCTCTTGCTGCATGTTACGTATTCCCCAGTGAAAGGCGCTCATCAGTACAGGTGTGTCATGGTGATATTTAGGACCAATCCTTCTGCCTCTCTCTCCCTGTGCTTTTAATCAGCCTCTGCTCCCCTGGCAAGATGGGGATAATTGGCGTGTTTCGTTGGCAGAGCTCATTATCCATCTCTCCCTGGCAGCAGGCCAGGTTGCCCTAGCCCATGTTGTTTTGTCAAGTCGAACAAGTCCAGCAGGATCTGGCTGATGGAGCATTGAAGCAGCCACTGGCAAGGGGGCACTTGCTTGGCAAGTTTTCTCTCCAGGGAGAGCTCTTTTCTTTCAATAGTGGTCTCACCCTCAAAGAGTTTGTGACCCCTTTCAGGACTGGCCTTCCAGGCACTTTTGAGTGTTCTGATGGCAGCTGACCAATTGTGGCTTTGATGTTTCTTTAGGGATACTCTCTGAGTGTCTACAGCAGGCAGCAGTTAATAACATGCTGTTTAATTACAAACTTGTCATGCCATTGGCTCACCAGAGAACATAGCTTTCTATTGGTCCAGCAAAAATTTTTATATTCTAATGGTAACAAGTAGAAGTAAGTGGAATGGGTACTCACAGGTATGGTTTAATCTGAAGTATTTTGTAGCCTCTAACTTTGAGAACAGCTGATTGGGGGAAACTTTCTAACGTTGAACTTGTGCTCTTTGGACCCTCAGGAGTCCTGGGCACAGGGGAGAGGGGAGAAGGAAGAGTAAGTTGATTTCTCAAAGATGTCTCCTTGCTCCATTTGCACTAAAGCAGGGGTCGTATGGCACATGGACTAAATCCTGCCCAACGCCTGTTTTCACGAATGGCACCTATTTTTGTAAATAACATTTTATCAACAGGTAGCAGGCCCATTTATTTACATGCTGTCTATGGCTACTGTTGTGGTAAAATGGTACAGTTGTGTAATTTTGACAGAACAGCCCTTGAAGAATAATCTGTGCAACATTAATTGGCTATTGTTGGGTAAGACAAGACATTGAGTTAGTTCCTTGAGTGTTCCTTGGACCTTCTTGTTTCTGTCCAGCTTCTGCTGGGTTTGTGTACAGAGGTAGGCAAGGAAGTAGTTTTGGACATACCCTTCTTCTTCGTGCATAATGAAGATTTGGAATCCTTATGGTGCCACTAAGTATCTTCCTGTATGAATGGGCGAAGTCTCCATTATTGGTGCTATACCCCAAGTGCCTAACCCAGGGCCTGGCACAGTCTGGACTCTGGTCTCAAGAAGCTGTCATCTGGGGATTCTGCTTTCCCCCACGGCCAATCAGAAAGACGTTATTTCTGTGGTGCAGAGTTCGCCCTTTTTTATTGTCATTGGGATATTTTACAAAGCTCCTAATAGTTTGTAAGCATTTGTTGGTTTTGAATTGTGAATTGGTAGATTGAGCCCTAAAGTGTATGGTACAACTCAGTAATATGTCAGTCATCCAGGGCCCTGCTGGAAGGGGAACCCATGGTTGCTGATCTATTATTTGTCACACGATAACGGGTGCCTTTTTTCTTGGCAGATTTGGGAAATTAAAGGGGCTAGACAGCAGTTTCCTTTATAGTTAACAATGATGTAATATACCAAGTAGTGAAGACGATGGGGTAGAAACCACAAAAGTCACAACAGGGCATGTTGCCCAGTCAGGCTTTCTCTAACTTGTCAGATAGTATTTCACTGAGGTCTAAAGAAATGAAATGTTATGCAGCATGAGTGCCTGTCAGCTTCTCTGGTTCTTATTCCTTGTGATTGATTGGTGTGATTTTGCTATTTTGATAGGATTATTTTGGTATGATTTAATAGGAATTTTAAAAGCGTGGCAGTTGCTCGATGCAATTTCATGTTATTTGCTTTATCTTTACTAAAATGGAGCAATCTGGCCTCTAAAACCCAGTTTTAGAGAATAACCATAGGTTCCCCTATGTAACTAGGGCACAGAGAATCAGAATTATAGTGTTAGAAGGGGTCTGGGAGGTTATGGAGGCAACTCCTCTGTTTTCTAGCTGCCCAAATCAGCCAAGATAGATGAGAGCGAGAAGAGGAATAGAATTAGTCTGTCTCCCTCGGGCTGCTTTCTATCATTAGCTTCTGTCCTTTGGGAGTCCTAGAAACCAGTCTCTTAGGGAAAATATAACTTTTGGACCCCAGGGCTTTAATTAAGCTTTCTTTTTTTTTTCAGTCTTACCTTAAGGACTAAAGTAGTTAAATATATAGTGTCGGTGGAAGTGAAGTTACTGAGCTTGGGTTTCAGCATATTCTCTATCTAGGAAATCGAACTCGCCAGCAAGGAGTGACATGGCCAGGCTGAGCACAGTGGCATGATACTGTGGGCACCCAGACCTGGCTTCTAATTGCATATCTGCCACTGACTAGTTGGGTGGCATTTTGCAAGCTACCAGTCTCTGAAAGTGTGTTTCCTCAACTGTAAATGGAGACACTAATACCAACCTTGATCATTGAGTGTATTAATAATATTTACAAGATACATGCTGTTAACACTTTGTAAGTGGGCATTTGAGCTATATGATGAGTTTACTCGTTTCCCGCAAAAAATGTATTAATAAAGGTTAGTCTCTGTTGTCTAACTATACTTTTTAAAAACATTTATGGCAATGCTTGTGCCATAAATAAAGTTAGAATGTGGCAGTCAACAACTTGGTTGGTGCTTTGATTGGACCGTTCCTTGAGAATTCAAGAATACATTTTACAATGAGAAGAACAAAGGAATGTGAGTCAGAATTGCTTTCTGTGATATAGTTTTGCAGACACTCCAAAGACAGTAAACTAGGGAGTGATGAGAAAGCCTTCTGGGATACCATATAAAAGCACCTTCACTCACAGAGAGGGTCTCAGTGTGACCAGCCTTGGTCTTCTTTTCTGTCATAACTACTTGAGAAAGATTAGCATTGCTATTTGCAGTGCCCTTGAATGTGATGTTATATCTTCACTGGCGTTCTACTGGCACTGAGACGGGGAACATTCCTTAGGTTTGGTCAAAGTGCCTAACAGAGTGCCAGGCCCCCAGTATTCCTAAGTATTGTATTTGAATGAATAATGAGATCCTATTATACAGCAGATAAATTGAGACAAAACAGTTAAGTGGTTTATCCAAGGATTAACACAGAGAGACTGTGGCCTTATCCATAATGGGAGCTGGTCTGCCTTGGTTCTTGACACAGATCCTTTCCTTTGCAGCCCATCTTTCATCTTGCCTCCTGCATATTGTTCCGTATAATATAGAGAGATTTCCTTCCACCCTTACTTCCTAAATTAGGAGAGTAGGCTAAAAATGCAAGCAGAGTGACATGTGGCAACTCAATGCACAGTGTCTGATCTATGATTTCATAGTTGTTGGAATTGCAACAAATAGGGATGCCCCTTTTTTGTCTGTTTCATCAGAGCTGAGGTTGTGCAGAGAGGCCTGGGTAGGGATGTGGGAAAGGATGGGTGGTCATGGTGTGGATTTTATAGACAGATGGTGTAGGCTCTGAAGAAAACAAACAGTTCTGTGCGGGTGTGGGTGTAGAGGGCATGTCTCCTTCTACAGCCCAAATCCTAGAATCTGCCCGCATTCCCCAGGGACTTGGCATTACTAAGTCAGTTATTCTGGTAGACAAAGCCACAGGGCAGGGCTAAGGCACATTCATGAAGCTGTGTGTAGAAATCCTGGCCCTGAGTATACAGATATCCTCTGTCTCTAGAAAGCTGGCCTCTTTTTGAACTTCTCACTATGCCCAGTTGTTACAGAAGTAATTTAGAATCCCCAGAAGAAGTGTATAAACAGGGACTATTATACACTGGGCCTAAACAAGTTAGAGAGGACTCATTTCACATAGATGGCAGGCTGTTTGGCTTGTTTGTCTTTCCTCTCCCTTTGCTTCCTGTCTGGCTTTGCGTCACTGCAGCAGCCCTTTATGGCTGTAGGGAGACTTGGCCATGGTGGGAATGGGACCCAGGAATTCTGGTTCCTGACCTGACATCTGGACTACCTTCTGATGCCTCTGGAACTTGTGTAAACAAAGATGTGCTTTAGAAGATACTGGACACCAAAACAAACACTTCCACATGAAAAGCCAGCCTGACTTGCTGACTGGTTGCTTTCTTCCCCTTTCAGGTCCCAAGTGCACAGCACAGATGGGCCACGTAGCTTTCTATATCTCCTCGGTTCCTCACATCTCTTTCTTCTCAACCCTCCTTATGGGGTCAGAAAGAGATATGTTGAATAGAGTCTGAGAAAGAATTTTAAAATTATTTTAATTGTGGGAAAACATAACAAACAATTTACCACTGCAGCTATTTTGAAGTGTACAGTTCAGTGGTATTAAATGCATTCACACTGTTGTGCAACCGTCCATCCATCTCCTGAACTTTCTTCATCTTGCAAAACTAAACCTCTGTCCCCATTAAACACTGACTCCCCATTTCCTCCTGCCCCAGGCCCTGGCAATCACCATTCTGCTTTCTGTCTCTATAAATTTGACATTCTGGGGACTTCATATAATGGACTTATACAGGATTTGTCTTTTTGTGACAGGCTTATTTCACTCAGCATAATATCCTCAAGGTTCATCCATATTGTGGTATGTGTGAGAATTTCCGTCCTTTTTGAGGCTGAATTGTGTGCATATACCACATTTTATTTATCCATTTACTAGTCCATGAACACTTGGGTTGCTTCCCACTTTTTAAAACAAGTAAATAATTCATTATTGAGGTATAATTCACATATAACATTATACAATTTGCAGGTGTACAACAGAATGATTCAGTATTTGTAGACGTTGTGAAACAATCACCATAATAAATCTAGATACCACCTGTCACCATACATAACTAAAACATTTTTTCTGTGTTTCTTGTGATGAGGACTTTCAAGATTTACTCTTAGCAACTTTTAAATCTGCAATACAGTATTATTAACTGTAGTCACCATGCTGTATATTATATTCCTATTACTTACTTATTTTATAACTGGAAGTTTGTACCTTTTGACGCTCTTCACCCATTTCACTCACTCTCATCCCCCTCCCCTCTGGCAACTACCAATCTGTTCTCTGTATCTAAGAGCTTGGTTTGTTTATTTGTTATTTTTTATATATTCCACATATAATTGAGATCATCTGGTATTTATCTTTCTCTGTCTGACTAATTTCACTTAACATAATACTGTCTAGGTGCATTCCTGTTGTCACAAATGGCAAGATTTTATTCAGCAGTAAGCTGACTAGTATCCCATTGTGTGTGTGTGTATACCACATCTTCTTTATCCATTCTTCTATCCATGGCAACTTAGGTTGTTTCCATATCTTGGCTATTGTAAATAATGCTGCAATGAATATGAAGGACATCTATCTTTCCAAATTAGTGTTTTCATTTTCTTTGGATAAGTACCCAATAAATAACCAGAAGTAGAATTACTGGATCATATGATGGTTCTATTTTATTAAAAATTTTAAGGAACCTCCATACTGTTTTCCATAGTGGCTGCACCAATTTGCAGTCCCACAAGTCCCACAACAGTGCACAAGGGTCTCCTTTTCTCCACATCCTCACCAACACTTGCTTTTTCTTGTCTGTTTAATAGTAGCCATCCTGACAGGTGTGAAGAGGTATCTCATTGTGGTTTTGATTTGCATTTCCTTGATGATTAGTGATACTGAGCATCTTTTCATGTACCTGTTGGCAATTTGCATGTCTTCTTTGGAAAAAAGACTATTCAAATCCTCTACCCATTTTTTATTTTTTATTTTATTTCTCTTTTTGCTGAGCCATCCTGCCACTTGTTGGCAGCTCAACAGCAGCTCAGCTGGGGTACAGCTCACTGGCCTTTTTCCTCCCTCCCTTCCTTCCTTTCTTTTTAAACCTGACCTCATAAAATGAGTTTGGAAGCGTTTCCTCCTCTTCAGTTTTTTACAAGAGTTTGAGAAGGATTGGTATTAATTCTTCTTTGAATGTTTTGTAGAATTCACCAGTGAAGATGTCTGGTCCTAGACTTTTGTTTGTTGGGAGTTTTTGATGAACAACTCAATCTCATTACTAGTAATCTGTCTATGCAGATTTTCTGTTTCTTCACGATTGCATCTTGGAAGATCATATGTTTCTAGGAATTTATACATTTTTTTAGGTCATTCTATTTGTTGGTGTATAATTGTTCATAGTAGTCTTCTGTGATCCTTTGTATTTCTTTGGTATCAATTATAATGTCTCCTTTCATTTCTGATTTCATTTATTTGAACCCTGTTCTCTCTTTTTTTCTTGGGGAGTCTAGCTAAAGGTTTGTCAACTTTGTTTATCTTTTCAAAAAATCTCTTGGTTTCATCAATCTTTTCTATTGTCTTTTTAAATTTCTGTTTCATGTATTTCTGTTGTGACCTTTGTTACTTCCTTCCTTCTACTAACTTTGGACTGTGTTTGATCTTCTTTTTTTTTAATTCCTTCAGCTGTAAAGATACATTGTTTACTTGAGATTTTTCTTGTTTCTTGAGGTAAACACATATCACTGTGAACTTCCTTTTTAGGCAGCTCCCATGTTATAGATGGAGCTACTGAGGCTTATGATAGGATCACTGCAATCTATTCAGAGAAATGATAGAGCACTGAATTTATATTTTGTCTTTTGACTCTAAAGCTTTTGTGTTTTTTTTCACATCTTCCAATATGATCATTATGCTTTGCATTTTAGAACAGTTCTGGAAAGGAGGTAGGTTTTTTGAAACAGGTCGACTTGTCACTAACCTTGTTGTACACATAAAGAAGTGAAGTGACTTAACTATACAAAGTGACCCAGATGTAAAGCTGAGACTTCAATCCAGGTCTTCTGTATTCAGTATCTCATTTCCTCCTTTATTACTCCCCTACTTGTGTCATCCCTCCAGAGCTCCTCAGACATGATAGTGGCACTTCTCTTTTATATTTAATTATTATTTACATATATAATTAATAATTAAATATATTGAGGTGACATTGGTTAGTAACATCATATAATTTTCAGGTGTACAAGATTATAATTCGACATCTGTGTACCCTGTTGTGTGCTGACAATTCAAAGTCTAGTTACCTTCAGTTACCATATACCATATTTTGCCATGTATAATGCAGTCTGGTGTACAATGTGCACCCATGGTTTTGGCCCAGACTTTCAGGGAAGAAGTCTTTCATTTTAAATTTTTCATTCAAATTTTCATTTGTTTACATTTAGGTACTTGTTTTTTGTATTATAAAGGAATTTTAGCGTTTATTTTGAATAATTATGGTATAAGAAATTTTATGTCACAATAATTACAAAACACAAGAACAGATATAAGGTACAAGACATTTTATGTACCGGTAACAAATTTACGAAATTTACACATCATAGAAGGCCAAGAACTCTTCGTCATTGCAAGTGCGTCATGAGTTCAACAAAAATGATTATCGTATTTCAGGGTATTATTTTGCATATGGATATCGCTATTGATTTCTAAAGTTACACTTTTAACTCATAAGCATAAGTAAAGTAATTAAAATCACTTATACAGATACAGAATTAGTACTACCCATGTATAATGTGCATCCTTATTTTTCCCTCACAAATTTGGGCAAAACAGTGTGCTTATATACAGCAAAATATGGTATTTGACCTCTTTACCCACTTCACCCTGCCTCTACCCCCTTTTCTCCTCTGGTAACCACTATTCCATTATCTGGATCCAGGAGTTTGTGGTTTTTTTTTTTATTTGTTACTTTTTGTGTTATAGTTCACATATGAGTGAAATCTTATGGTTCTTGTACTTTTCCATCTAATTTATCTCACTGAGCATAATACTCCCAAGATCCGTCCATGTTGTCACAAATGACAATATTTCATCTTTTTTATATCTGAGTAGTATTCCATTGTATATATACTGCATCTTTATCCAGTCATCTGTCAATGGACACTTAGTTTGCCTCCATATTTTGGATATTGTACATAATGCACTTGTCCTTTAGAATTTTCATTGAACATACATGGTATAGCTGTCCCCTTTGCTCAAGAAAGACCCCATCCATTAAGCAGTACGTCCAGTAGAGTGCCTGACTTCTTAGAGTTCAGAATGCTGCCTCATTTGAGACTCAGTACTGTGCCTTTACTATGTTCTCTTGAGCCTGGGCTTGCATGAGAGGAAGGGCCAACTGGTGCAGATGTGTGAATCTCTACAGCACTATGTCAGTGATAGGAATTGTCCCTTTAAAAGTTGAAAGTTGCTGAGTACTGAGCCCCCCCCACTTAGATTTCTGCAGATTTCAAGCAGGTATTTCAACATCAACACCTCCAAAAAGAACACACACCTGCACCCATGCAAAAAGATGGCTGATCTGTCGGGAAGAGTGTCAGTTCCAAAATAAAAAAGAGGCATATGATTTTTCAATATTTCACTTGTAATGAACACTACCCTTCTCTCTAGGAGTGCTTCCTACCAGGAGTTGTGTTTTCCTGATTTGAGTTTTCTGATTTGGTTTTCAGTTTATTTGGTACCCTTTTTGCCTTTCATAAGGATCATCTCACTATTCCCTCCTGCTGAAGTTAAAGGCATTTGACACTGGTTAAGTGTCTGGGCTCTGAAGCCAGTGGTGAGAAAGCTTCTAAGACAAGCTCCCGAATTCCTGAGTAAACAGTATTCTGCGGACTCTGCAGACTGGAACCATTTGGCAGCTGTGCTCCTTTTCCTATTCAGTACACAGTGACACTTGGCAGCTGGAACTGTCTCTTAATTCTCTGTCTTTGGCTTTGTTTTCGTCATCGTCTTCTCACCTCACCCAGTTGTGGTTTAATGCTGGCTTGTTCAATTTCCCATCTTCTAGGACACTATCGTTCTTTCTAGGCAGGCTATCAAAATCTTGAATCTTCAAATACTCCTATATAATTATAACTCTCTATTAGGAAGTTTATGGAATCACCCCCCACCCCAATTTTATATTTTAATGTGTGAGTATGAGCTAAAGTGTGTTTTTCTTAGGGACCAAGCCCATAGTGCTCAGTCAATTCCCAAATTTTACAAACTACTGGCCCTACGTGAAACCTGTCTTGGCCCTTTTTGTGATGAAAATGTATGGAATAATTTGCAAACCTAGTCTTGTAAGCACTGCTCTGAATATCTTACCATGGCCTCTTTCTCTGGTTTCTTGTTCTTGGTGCAGCACTGTTTCTTAATTCTTACTGGGCTGTTTGAAGAGAACAGATCATGGGGCCTGTCAACATAGGCAACAGGACTTCTTTACACCTGGGGTTTAATGGTTTGCTTTAGACTGTCATTCACTCATCATTTACTTTGTCTTTGTTTGGAGTCAAAACCCAGCTAAGCATTTTCCCTACATCCTGGTTCATGGTATTCTCAGCCTGCCAGTTGGCCACACTTGGAACCTCAAAGACAGTCCTTCCTTCCTTCCTTCCTTCCTTCCTTCCTTCCTTCCTTCCTTCCTTCCTTCCTTCCTTCCATCTTTCTTTCCTCCATCCTTCCATCCTGCCCTCCTTCCTGCTTTCCTTCCTTCCTTCCTTCCTTCCTTCCTTCCTTCCTTCCTTCCTTCCTTCCTTCCTTCCTTCCTTCCTTCTTCCCTCCCTCTCTTCCTCACTTCCTCCCCTGACCCTTACATCCAATAAAGAGTCAAGTCTGGTAGGCTAACCTCCAGCAGTGTCTTTTGCACTTATCTTGTCCTTCCCCTGCTGCATTTCCAACCCTTGTTACTTTTTGCATAAGCAAAAACTGGTCCCCAACTGTTTATCTCTTTTCCTTTTAATTCATCCTATACTGGTTCCAGATTAACTGTTCCAAACCCAAGCACCCATCGCGGCACTTTCTGTTCAGAAACGTTAAGTAGCTGCTCATACTGTGAACTTCTTAAAAACACAGAAGAATGTTTAGACTGACCTTCAAGTTTTTCCAGATTATGCACCCAGCTCTCTGTTCCAGCCTAATCTCCTGCTACCTCCATGTGTATCCTTTGCTTTTAACCGAAACTGGATTCCTCGCTGTTCTCCAAACCTATGCCCGGCTGTGTTCCACCCCAGTCCTTTGTCCTCAGGCAATTCTTTTTTCCTGGGATGCACTTGCCTCTGTCCATTTTTGTTTGTTTCAATCCTTCCCTCTTGCAAGGCCTAGCTCTAATCTTACCCCTTCCTTGCACTCCTCTCGGGTCTTCCCAGCTAAATGTGATTTCTCCCTCCTTTGAAAACTCTCACAAGACTATCTATGTCTCATCCTTGTACAATTGTTGATATTATAGATATTTATGGACTTGCCTTCAGTGCTGCTGGATGCTGTCCTTGGAAGACAAGAGTTGTTTCTTTCTTTCTTTTTTTTTTGAGGGCAGTGTCACTGGCCTTCATATGTGGGACCCGAACTGGGGCCGCTGGCTTCCCAAGCCAGCGCTTAACCACCGTGCCACTCGGCCAGCCCAAGGGTTGTTTCTTAATAAGTTTGATATTACTGAGGAATATGACTCCTTCAGCCTTGCGTATACCTAGCTTTCAGGAGCTATTTGTGAAATGAGTAGTTTTCTTTATTGTTCCAGTAGCCCAGCTAGAATCTTTCTAGGCCACGCCCAAATGCCACCTTCTCAGTTAGAATCACTACTCTTCTACCTTCATGGTCATGTATGTGTTGTTTATAGTGCACTTGTTATTAAGTTATCCATATTTGTGAATATCTTCCTTGCCTTCCCAGGAGAGGCACTGGTTCTGATTCACCTTTCTATATGTCATGCCTTTTAGCATGACATATAGTGCCTGGTTCATACTACACGTTCAGTGACTACTAGTTGAATTGAGTAACTCTTGCAATGTAATTATCCTTAAGAGTCTAATTTTTTCTTACCTTTTTTTTTCAGTAAAGGTATTCTTGTGACCAATCAGTAACATTTATAAGATGATTAGTAAATAGAATATCTTTTCTCCAAAGTATTGGAGACCCACAGTAAGAACATTTCTTTGTCAGTGTTGTAAATGGTGAAGTTCCACTGTCTACGTCTGCAGTGGAGGTTGTGTGAAATAGTGGAAGGTTATGGCATTAAAAAAAATCTGTTTGTGGGGTGACCGGTTAGCTCAGTTGGTTAGAGCATGGTGCTGATAACACCAAGGTTGCCGGTTCGATCCCTGCATAGGCCACTGTGAGCTGCACCCTCCTTAAAAGAGTCAATATGCCATAGTAGCATGAAAGCAATGTGTAACCAATGATCATGGCTGTTTCCCCAATAAAATTTAAAAAAAATCTGTGAGGCTAGTACTAACAATCAGTGGTAAGATATCAGTGAGGATGGTCTACATTATGCTGTAGTATCAGACAACCTCCAAAATATCAAGGGCTTATAACAACAAAGGTTTATTTCTTTATCATGATGCATGTCCACCGAAGTTTGGTTGGGTGCTCCATTCATGATAGATATGAAAGGTCTGTGGATGATGGAGCTCCATTTTCATTATCAAATGGATTGGGGAAAAAGAATATGAGAGTGTGCTGTATGGCTCTTAAAGCTTCTACTAGAAATGACACACATCACTTCTGCTCATATTACATTGGCAAACTAAGTCACATGGCCATAGCTGCCATTCAAGGAGCTGGTGAAGTGCAGCCCTACCAGTTGCCTTGAAGGAGGAATGAGAGATATTTGGTCAACAGCGCTAGTATCTACCACACATGGTAAAGACTTTGTGGAACGAATATTGGAAAATACTAATCCAGATGTGGAGGAAGGGCAGGGGAGAGGTATAAGGAAGTGTTCACCTCAGTCAAAACTTAAGTCTTTAAAGATACATCTTGAGCACCTTTTATAAACTGGGCACTGGGATAGTGTGTGAACAAGACTAACATGGGCTCTGTTTTCAGGGAACTAACTTATATTTCAGAGGCAGGCAAAAAAAACCAAGTCAGCAGACAAATGAAATAATGGTGAGTTGTGATAAAAAATTGTGAGAGGACTAAACAAAGGCACAGTGTATAATAGAGGGGCACTTTGTTTTGTGAGTGTGGCCAGGGACATCGTAGAAGAGGTAACATTTGAGAACTGAATGATAAAAAGGCACAAACCACACAAAGATCTCGGTGGGAGACTGGGAGGAACAGACAGAGGGAAGAGTGTATGCAAAGACTCTGAGGTTGCCAAGAAGTTGATACATACCCCCTTTTGAGATACGAAAAGGAGTGTGGGTGGAAGGAACTGAGTAGTTGCCTGATTACTCAGGGCCTGTTGGCCAGGTAGGGAGACACAGTGTGAACCCATTGGAGGGTTTAAAGCAGGAGGATTCAGTTGATGTGGTTTTGAGCTTACTCTGGCCACACTGTGGAGAATGAATTCAAGATGGGCAAGAATGAATGAGGGAACACTGTTTAGGTGGTATTTGCAATAGTACCTGAGAGAGATGATGATGGCTTCGATAAGGGTGGAGATGGAGGAAAGTGTATTAGAGAAATATTTCTGAGTTTAAGTCAATGGGATTTGGTGATGGGTTGGATATACGGAAGGTGAGAAATTGGGAGATATCACGGATGACTGCCTAGCTCGTAGATATGTGGAGGGGCCTTCCTGACTCACAGCTTGAGACAGCACACTGCTCCAGCTTAGGACCTTACCTCTGATCCTGTGTAAATGTGATCTTCACTAAAGGCAGAGGGATCACAGCAAATCTATGAGTCTATTTCACTTCTTTATAAGCCTCACAGCCCTGTGTTCCTGTGTGGCCCCACCTCCCCACACACACACCATCGAATGCATCATCACTGCAGAAATGGAACACATAGAAGGGATTGGAGGACATTTTTGTGGGTTTGAAAATTTCAAGTGAAAAATGTATTGGCTTGAAATCTTTGGAAACCATTCCATAGGGTTACTATAGCTCCCGTTTAAATCAGTTCATGAAATAGCAGATGAAAATCCCAAATGTGCAACCATCATTCACATATTGGGGCACTGTGGAAGAAGGTGGTCTTTACGTGGACCTTTCTCCCTTTGGAAAGAGCATATGTTGAGGGAAATTGTGCACACATGTAGTCATGAGCAACTATAAAAGCGCCTCCTAAAAATCCTAGCAAATAAAAGCTAATGAATGGAGGCAGAAAGAAGAGGCAAGAGCCCACATAAGATCAAAGTCCACTCTAGTGTCTTTGCAGTACACGCCCCAATCTGGTAGTTTTCCTGCAGATGCTCTGGTCTGGAAACAGCTGGCCTCTCAGCCTTTCTTTAAATCCCCCCTCCAACCTGAAGCAAGATCCTTAAATTATCATTTTGTTCATGTTAGTGGTTGGAAGGAGCCCTATCTGAGAAAAAGTAGCAGGGAAGGGCAGTTTTTATGTATGGCAGTGCTGAAAGCAAGATGATGGTGATAAAGGAAAAAAACCCAGGACACTAAGAAAGGGTTAACTGAGTAACCTAACAGAGAGGAAAAAAAGGCCAAAGAAACAGACTTTCAGGCTGTGTTGAGGCCACAGCATGGAAATGGATCCAGCTACCTGGGAGACCGCAGACTGGAGCTGAGACATAATGGGCTTCACTGACGGGACCGGGGAGGCCTGTTTGTGAACTTGTTGGGAATCCTTTAGCAAATGCCTGGTGTCCCCAGTTTACAGCCAATTAGAAATTAGAAGCAAAAAACAAACAAACAAATGGGGAATGCTTGTTAACTTTGCTATGCGTTTTATCTAAATAGCACTTGCATTACAGGCTGAGATGATGAAAGAAATTTGGGTGAACTGTTGACGTTCAATATTTTATATTATTTTCAAGTGTACAGCATAGTGGTTAGAATTTTTTTTATATTTAAAGCTTTTATTGGGGAATTGGGGGTGGGAAAAAGCCTTGGGGAATCGGGGAAGGGGAACAGACAAGTTGCTGTCTTTTTGTTCTTCAGTCTAGTTGTGGAGGACGTTGCTTCACTGGCCCATGTTGGTATCGTCATTGCGTTCTTCCCGGGTGAGGCAGATCAGTTGCCGGCCTCTGGATGGCCACTCACGGGGGCTCTTGGTAGCTCACGCTGGCTGCTAGCTGCTCACGCTGGCTAGTGGCCACTCACGGTAGCTTATGGCATCCCACTGCAGCAGGGGCTGCAGCCTAAGCAGTTGCCAGCGACTCACGGCAGCCCAGCTCCAGGTGGAGCTGTTGTTCACCATCTTAATTGTAGAGGGCAGTGTCACTGGCCCTCATGTGGGATCCGAACCAGGGCCCTGCTGCTCAGACCTTTCGTCCCAAGCCAGCTCTTAAACAACATGCCACTCGGCTGGCCCTAGACATTTATGTAAGTTATGAAGTGTTTCCCCTGATAAGTCTAGTACCCATCTGACAGTATACAGTTATTACTGTATTATTGAATATATTCCCTATGCTGTACCTTATATATCCATGACTCTATTTATTTATTTTTATTTTTTATTTTTTTAAAAATGATGCTTGTGTATTTTTCCAAACAAGAACTTTTTTTTTTCAAAGATTTTATTGGGGAATTGGGGGAGGAGAACAGCATTGGGGAATCGGAGAAGGGGAACAGACAAGTTTCTGTCCTTTTGTTCTTCAGTCTAGTTGTGGAGGATGTTGCTTCACTGGCCCATGTTGGTATCATCATTGCGCTCCTCTTGGGTGAGGCAGATCAGTCGCCAGGCCTCTGGACGGCCACTCACAGCGGCTCTTGGCAGCTCACACCGGCTGCCGGCCACTCGCTGTAGCCTATGGCAGCCCACTGTAGCAGGGGCTGCAGCCTACACGGTCACCGGGGCTCACACAGCCGAGCTCCAGGTGGAGCTGTTGTTAACTGTAGAGGGCAGTGTCACTGGCCCTCTTATGTGGGATCCGAACCAGGGCCGCTGGTGTCCCAAGCCAGCTCTTAACCATCGCACCACTCGGCCGGCCCTCCATGACTTTTTTTAAATTACAGTTGACATTCAATATTATTTTATATTAGTTCAGGTGTACAGCACAGTGGTCGGATATTTATATAATTTATGAATTGATCCTCCCAATTGATCCTCTGGTACCCACCTGGCACCATACATGGTTATTACCATATTATTGACTGTATTGACTGTATTCCCTATGCTGTACTTTACATCCCAGTGACTATTTTGCAACTGCCAATTTGTATTTTTTTTTTAGGGCAGTGTCACTGGCCCTCATATGTGGGACCCCAACGGGGCCGCTGACATCCCAAGCCAGCGCTTAACAACCACGCCACTTGGTCGGCCCCAATTTGTATTTCTTAATCCCTTCACCTTTCTCACCCTTCCTTGCAACACCCCTCCCCTCTAGTAACCATCAGTTTGTTCACTGTATCTATGAGTCTGTTTCTGTTTTGTTTTGTTCCTTTATTTTCTTCTTTAGATTTCACATATAAGTGAGATCAGTTGATATTTGTCTTTCTCTGTCTTACTTGTTTCACGTAGGAAAGACCCCATTTAAATTGCAATGGAAAATTTTGAGAAAATACCTACGAATGAATTTAATAAGCAATACATAAGTTCTACATGGAGAAAAGAAATATTGAGGAACATAAAAGAAGACTTAAACTAATAGAAATGCATACCATATTCTTAAATGGATAGTACTATAAAAATATCAATTCACTGAAGTAAATAGGATAAATTAAACTCAGTTCAAATATATATATTTTGCTAAGCTGGTTATAAAATACCTTTTTGAAAGCAAACAAGCATGAAAACCCAGAGAAATTAGAAAAAAGGGAGTATTTAGGGGAGTTTTGTTTCATCAGAGATTAAAAATAACATGTTATTAAGCTTCAGTAGTTCAAAGAGTATATGGTATTTGTACATGAGTTTAAGGACAAATCAATGACACAGACCATAGGTCTAGAAATAGATGGAAATTACATAGAAGTGTCACATCTGATAAAGATGGATTTCAGATTAGTGGGAAATAGGTGGGTTATTTAACGAGGGCTGTTGGGTCACATTGGTAACCATTTGGGGAAAGAAAAGTGTCATCCATACATCATACTTACCATCCAAGTAAATTAGATTGATCAAAGATTTAAATGTAAAAAGTAGGGCCATAAAACTTCTAGGAAAAAATGTGAGTGTTTAGAATCTAATTTTAGAGTGGGGAAGGATTTTAAAAATTTGATACAAAATTAGGAAGCAATAAAAGGAAAATATGATATCTTTGAGAGCATGAAAATCAAAATTCTGTATGGAAAAAGAGCATCATGAATAAAGTTAAAAGTCAAATGAGTGACACTCATACGTTGCCACAGTAGAAACTGTCTCAGCTACTGTGGAGGGAGTCTGGTAGTTTAAACCAAAATTAAAAATCTAGACTTCGTCAATTATGTAATTGCCTAACTAGTACACTGTACACCTGAAACTAACATAAAATAAGATTGAATGTCAACTGGAATTGAAAAATTAAGTTATTTTTAAAAAATAAAAATAAAGCTAACTGGCATCTGGGAAAAAAAATTTAATGTGCATAGTTCACCCCAGAAATTCTAGTTCTTTGATTTTATTCTATAGACATATACCCAGTATGTGCATATATATGGAAAAAGGTATATGTACAAGGATGATTTGCCACTGTAACAAATTACCACAAATTTAGTAGCTTCAAACAACACATACTGATTCTCTTACTGTTCTGGAGGTCTGAAGTTCAAAATCAGTTTCACTGGGCTAAAGTCAAGGCATGAGCAGGGCTGGTTCCTTTTGAAGGCTCTCAGGGGGAAATGTTTCCTTGCCTTTTTCAGGTTGTAGTGACCTCCCGTATTGCTTGGCTTGTGGGCTCTTCCTTCATCTTTAAAGTACATCACTCCAGTCTCTGTTTCTCCCCCATTAACCCTCCTGCCTCCCTTTTATAAGGACCCTTGTGATTATATTGGGTCCTTCCAGATAATCAGTGAAAACCACCTCATCTGAAGATCATCATATCTACAAAGTCCCTTTTGCTGTGTTAGGTAAAATACTAACATGCTGTGGGGATTAGGACTTGAATGTCTTTTTTGGGGGGTCCTTCATTGTTCTTGCATACCCTGTCTCTGGGAGAAACAGACTGCTAATGATAATTGCCCTTGGAGAGAGGAACCTGAGGAACATATGGGCAAGTGTGACACAAAGACGCCTTACCGTATGCCCCTTGGTATTTTTTTGTGTTTGTGTGTCTGTAGCTTATAATTTTTTAAAAATGACATAGGCATATTGTAGAGATTTTAGAAATTGCAAGAAAGAGAACAGCATACAAATATTAATCTTAATCCATTCAGATGTACCCACTGTTAATATTTTTGGGATATTTCCTTTTTTTTTTTTTTAGAATCACTGCAAGATTTATTTTATTTATTTCTTTTTTTTATTAGCTTCAAGTGTACAAAGCAACATAGAGAGATGGCTTTTTTTTTAAAATTCGGAATTATAGCTTCCCACAGATGGCCAAGCCCTAATCCCCAGAACCTGTGAGTGTGATACCAAACTCTTTCTGTAAAAATGCCACTGGGGTTTTGATGGGGATTGCACTGACTATAAATGGCTTTGGTTATGGACATTTTAACAATTTTAATTCTTACAATCTGTGGACATGGGGTATCTTTCCTTTTATTTGTGTGTTTGTTAATTTTTTTCATCAATGTCTATAATTTTCAGCATACAGATCTTCCATATTCTTGGTTACATTTATTCCCAAGGTATTTTATTATTTTTGATGCTACTATAAATGGGATTGTTTTCTTTATTTCTTTTTCAGATAGTTTGTTGGTAGTGTATAGAAACACAATTGATTTCTGTGTAGTGGTGAGCATAGCTGCCTTCTCTTTATGTCTTGAACACCATCGTATTTCCAATTTATTTTCCAGAATGCACTCTTAATAACTAGTCATTTAATAAATCAGAGAATATACCATAATGTACCATTATTTTATTTTAGATATTAAGAGTTTTCTGTTTTGCTTTTTTAAAGTACCCGATGATTATAATAATAATCTTTTACGTGTTTTATATGCATTACCTCAATTTAATCCTTACAAAAACCTCATGAGGGGTAGATGCTATTATTATCTCCCTTGCCCAAGGTCACATAGTAAGTGGCAGAAACCCAGATCTGTCAGACTCCAGATCTGACACTCTTAACTGCTACATTCCATAGCCCGCTAAAACATTGGCTCCTATTGTATATTCTGGTTTTTTGATAACTTGCCCTTTTACTAAATTACACATCATGAGCATGTCCTCATATCATTACAAATGCTTTTTCTGCAGTGATTGAGATCATGTGTTTATTTCTTCATTCATTTACCTGGTGCGTTGCCTTGTTTTAAAACTTTTAAAAAAATTTATTGTTTTCAGTTATAGTTGACATTCAACATTATTTTATATAAGTTTCAGGTGTACAGCATAGTGGTTAGACATTTATATAATTTATGCTGAGACATCCTTGCATTCCAGGAATAAGACCTATCTGGTCATGGTGTATGAGCCTTTTAATATGCTGTTGAATTTGGTTTGCTAATATTTTGTTGAGGATTTTTGCATCACTATTGAGAATGATATTATTGGCCTATAGTTTTCTTTTTTGGTAGTGTTTTCATCTGACTTTGGTATCGAGGTAATGTTGGTCTCATAAAATCAATTAGTAAGTGATATCTCCTTTTGTCTTTTGGAAGAGTTTGAACAGGATTGGTCAGTGCAAGTTTTCAAAGCTCCCCAGTGGCTCTGATGGGCAGCCAGGGCTCAGCAAAGTGTGGTCCCTGTGTCAGCGGCATTGGCATCACATGGGAGCTTGGCAGAGCTGTAGAAATTTGGACCTACCCCCTACCTTCTGTACTTGAATCAGCATTTTAAACGAGATCTTCAGGTGACTACTATGGGTATTAAAGTTTGGGACATGCTGGTGTCTATTAGGATTCTGACAGGTGTCCAGTATTACCTGATAAGACTCACCTGAGGTAATCGTTCCCCAGGCTCAGCTTAGAGCTACTGAATTACAGTCTGGATGGGAGGAGCCTGGTAAGCTCTCTTTAAAAAAAGGATTTTCCGGTTCAGCCGAGTGGCGTGTTGGTTAAGAGTTGGCTTGGGACGCTAGCTCTGAGCAGCAGGGCCCCAGTTCAGATCCCACATGAGGGCCAGTGACACTGCCCTCTACAGCTAAGGTGGTGAACAAGAGCTCCACCTGGAGCTGGGCTGCCATGAGTCGCCCGCAGTGGGCTGGTTGGCAGCTGGTATGTGCTTTCATGAGCTGCCATGAGTAGCGGTCTGATGGCCGGCGACAAACCTGCCACAGCCAGGAAGAGCACAATGATCACAATACCAACATGGGCCAGTGAAACCACATCTTCCACAGCTAGACTGAAGAACAAAAGGACAGCAACTTGTCTGTTCCCCTTCCATGATTCCCCAATGCTGTTCCCCTCCCCCAATTCCCCAATAAAATCTTTTTGAAAAAAAGGATTTTTCCCGGCGATTGTTATTATCAGTGAAATTTTGGGGAAACAGCCCCGGTGACATAGCAGATACTGTAGTATTTCTCAGCATTCAGTACCCTGGAGCAGTGGGTTCTAGCTGGGGCAGAGTTTAGGGGTGGTAGGAGAGGTTGTTGCAGGAGGTGGGGATGTGTTTTCAACTCATCCCCTTCTGTATAGGTTGAGTATTTTTTTTCCGTGAACATGCATTGCATTCAAAGTAAAATAAATAAAAGATGGATTCATGATTCCCATCCCGAAAGGTTTACATTCAGTAGCTCTGGGGTGGGCGCAGGAATCTAGGGTGTTTAAAGGAATCTCCCCGCTGACCTGGCAACAGCTTTGTCATCATTCTGCATCGTTCCAGTTTGTTCCTCACTTTAGCTCACTCTGCCCCTATTGTCTGGCTTATCTTCCTAAGAATCCAGTCTGGTCAGATGCTCCATAAATATTTGTTGAGTGGATGAATCCCTTTTACTCTTTGCTTGCAGCTGAGTCCCCACTGTCTGTAAGAATTAGTATGAAACTTCATAGCAAGTCATGTGAGACCATTTATAATCTCACCACAGCCCACTTCTTCAAGCATCCGTTCCCTTCCTTTCCTCCCAGGGTGTCCTCCACTCCATCCCCCAATGTGCATATTGTTTCCTGAATATAGTTGGCCTTCTTGCACCCCATATTGTTCCTGAAGATTCTTTCTTTGTCTGCGCCCTTCCCTTTGCCTGTCATGCCCATTGCACACTTTCTCCGTCTGTAAAATGTACTCGTTCTTCAAGTTGCAGCTCACATTTATTCTCTTTTGTGAAGATTTCTGCCTCTCACCCAAATAGAGTCCCATGACCCCTCTTCTCTTTACAATGCCTTTGATTTATACTTTTATTATTGCATCTATAGCGTTGTGTTATAATTAATGGCTGTGTCCCTCCTCTGAGTTCCTGCAGGCTAGGAAATGTGTCTTCTTTGTCTTCCTCACCCCTGGCACCTAGCACAGCTTTGTCAGGTAAGTGCTCACTGAAAGTTTGTTGACAAATCATTCATTCATTCATTCATTCAGCACATATTTATTGACCGTGTCCCGTACACCAGGAACTGTCCTGGGTGTTGCAGATACAATGGTGGAAGAGACAGACCAAGTCTGTTATTTTACAGAGGTTGTATTTTAATGGAGACATACAATGCACTGGTAAACAACGAAGGTCTTTCCTGATAGTTACTAGTTCTATGAAGAAAGTACCACAGGATAATGTGATAGAGATTATCGTATGTTTTACATTTTAAAAAGGTACTCTGGCTGCTGTGAGTGGAATGGATTATAGGAGTAAGAGTGGAAGCAGAGAATAAGTTACAAGGCTGTTGCAATAATCTGGACTAAAGTGGTATAGCAGCACAGGGAGTCAGGGTGTGCTTAGGAAGTGTGGCCACCATTGCTTATCACTTGCCAAGGGATTAGATGAGAGAGAGAGGGTGGCGGAAGTGGAGAGAGGGAGCAGGAGAGAGACAGAGAGACAGAGAGAGAGAGAGAGAGAGAGAGATAGGAGTGGGGGGAAGGGAGGGGGGAGAGAGAGGTGGAGAGAGGAAAGGGACAGAGAGGGAAGGGGAGAGGAGGGAAGGGACAAGAGGAAGGAGAGAGAGAGAGAGAGAGAGAGAGAGAGAAGTGGAAAGGGGGAGGGGAGAGACAGGGGGAGGGGGAGAGAGGTGGAGAGAGAGGGAAGCGGAGAGAGGAAGGAGGAGGAGAGAGGGAAGGGGAAGGAGAAACGGAGCAGAGGGGGGCCTGGGAGAGGGAGAGAAGTAGAGAGAGGGAGGGGGAGATAGAAGGGAGAGAGAGAGAGAGGTGGATAGAAGGACAGAGAGACTGGAGAGAAGGAGGGGAGAGAGAGGTGGAGGGGGGAGGCAGGGAGGGAGTTAGGGGGAGAGAGAGAGAGAGAGAGAGAGAGAGAGAGAGAGAGAGATTAAGGATGAATCATAACTTTCTTTGGCTTAAGCACCTGGATGGTCTGCTTGAGAGAGAAAGACAGAGAGAGAGAGAGAGGGAAGATATTGTGAGTTTTGTTTAGCTATCATAAAATTTGAGATGCATATTTAAAATGAATAAAACAAGGGTAGCTTTGGTCAGTCTAAAATTTTTATTAGCTGCATAGCGCCAGCAAAACTTCAGTGCCCTTTGCTTATTGTTCTCTGATTTATGAGACAGAGGTGAGAGAAGGAAGCATTTTTGATAGTTAAAAATCAACTTCCTGAAGCATTAAAGTTGCTAGAATTTACTTCTTTTTTTGATTCTGTTCCACCCCTTGCAAATGTTGGATGGAGACAAAATATTGTTTGTCCTTCCTCTTGCTTATTCAGTTTACAAAATAAACGGACCCACCCAACTGGCCCTTAATAAGGCTGACTATGTCTGTGAAGGTTCATAACAGTTGTGGATAGATTGGCTAGAAGTCAACTGCTGGGTGGTGGGGAGAGTAACTGTTTTGTCAGAGCCAAATATGGATGGATATCAGTTCCCCCAGTAAAGATGAGAATTCGCTGGTAGCAAAATATTCTTAGAAGTAAGGCACTGCTAAGCAATAAGGGTGATTGTTCAGTATTGGGTTTGGCCTTATTTTGAAACATCAGACCCTAGTGCTTGGATAGCAGCCCAGTGAGGCCACTGGCAAAAGCTACTAGTGCAGATTCAGGATTTGAAAGTTTCTGGAACTCTAGGCTCTATTCTAGGAGACTGCTGCCAAGGTGGGGCTGGCCACAGAGGCCTGTCTTTTCCGCCGCAGAAAAGAACTGCTTTTTGAAATACAGCCTTAAAAGGAGAGGGTTTCTTCAATACAACCTCTCGGCTGGTTTCAGGAAGGGGTTAAATCTGGCTAAGCAGTGGGTTTGGACGGAGTTATCATAATTTGCATCCAGAAAAATCAGAGAAGCCGTGTTTTTCTCAAAGTCATCTTCTCAAAAGATTTTGTATAACTGTTGGCCCTTCTTCTGTTGGGGTGCTGGAGGCTTTGATATGCGTCTCTGGCTGGCAGTATTGTATCAGAGAGGGTATTGTCAGCTACAGCAGTTTGTGGGTGAGACCCTGGTATTTGAGTTTTTATTCCAACTGATTTACCTTCTGCTCGATAGTAGCAGACACAAAGAGTTCATTCTTTCTGATCCATAAGGCAGAATATACCATGCAGATTCATGGGCAGAGTTTCAGAGTAGGCAGTAAAAATAGTAAATGACATTAATAAGCGAAGCCTCTTCAGTCTTCAACTCCACCCTCTTGACTTGGGATGCGATCGGTAAACAACCAGCCATGCTTTTTCATTGGCCAGAAACACATGGATCCAACCGATTTTGCTGTTCTAGGAACACTCTTCAAACCTTTTCTTACTTGCCTTTCATGCACACTCACTTGGATGTCAGATGTGAACAACAGAGTCTAATGGAATTTGCTGTTTGTGGTTTTCTTAAACAAATGGTTGTTAAAGAACATCTGGTTGCACTTAATAAGTTTCCTCATGTGTGTGTGTGTGTGTGTGTGCGCGTGCGCACGTTTAATATGTCTCTAGTTTTAAGGTTCATTGCCAGATTCATATCTTATTATTGCATTGGCTTTGAGAAGAGATTTTGCTAATTATATATTTTAGAGCATGAAATGAAGAATAATTTCTTCATTTACCAAGCAAATGACTTTTCCCCACTCTCAGACTTAATAGGATGGTCACAGTGTAGCTGTATTTTTGGTTACAGTGGCCTGTGGCAAAGGATTTTAGGGGATGACAGGATCTCACTTATTTCTGGGAGGGGGTGAGTAATGTCCTCTTGGCATATTGGATAGGATAGTTCATTGTGTTTGTGCATTCTGGGCACTGTTAGACCTCTACTATTCTCCCTTCTCTCTCTCTACCCTATGATAAATGCCAATAGTATTCCTAGAGTTGGTGTGCCAACCCAAGTCACCTCCACACCTTTCAGATGCCCTCTGAGAGTGGCACCACCTTGAGATATCTGAGGGGAAGACTGCGGACTACAGGGACCTGCTCAAGGTTACACAACTGTTAACCACACTGGACTGAAACCCAGCTCTCTTGAATCTTCACCTCGTGTCCTTTCTTGCAATATATTTTGAAGAGCTCATTTAATTACTTTTATGATGATATCTTTTATGCTTTTTCGGATTTTTTTGGTGAGAAGGTATTTCTAGGCATACATGTGTTCAAAAGGTAGTAGAATCTAGAATCTAATTAAAGAATAATATACTCCAATTTTTATTCATCCAAGAAATTTAGTGCATGACTACTATGTGACAGATTGAAAAAAACGGTACTTCTCACAATCCTTTATTTATTTATTTATTTATTTATTTTGGGGGCAGTGTCACTGGCCCTCATATGTGGGACCAAACCCTTTATTTTTGACATAATATAAATGGGAAAGGGTAGTGATATAAAGGAAATTACTTAAGGATCTAGTGAATAATCTTTTTGTTTTTTGTGTCACTGGCCCTCATATGTGGGATCCAAACCAAGGCCGCCAGCTTCCCAAGCCAGCACTTAACCACCGCGCCACTCAGCAAGCCCTAGAGAATAATCTTATGTTGAAATGCTTGCAACCTATTCTCTCCTATTGTCTCCCTCTTTCTCCATAGCTCCTTCCCACTGTTCATTAAGAATCAAGTGTCATCACCAGCTTCTTTGTTTTTTCTGTAGTCACTTCTCCCCGATAAGGTGTAGATGATGCATAAATTTCTCATCATTTTGTAGTTATTTAGCCCAGGTCAGAGTGTGAGCTGATCAGGTGCTTGGGGGAAGGTTCCGGCTTGGGGCAGTGATTCTGAGCTCACTGCAGGATCAAATGGTGACTTGTAGGTCTTGGCTTTGTCACGAATACCAAACAGTGAGGCAAAGAAGTAAACACAGAACAGTGTGCTGTACCGCGGGCTTCTGCCTGAAGTTACCCGGTGTGATAGATCTCTCATGGAGGGAAGAGCTGAAAGAACAAGTTGGAGCCTTGTGAGGATCCCTGGGGACTTGTCCTCCTCTGGACAGCCTATTGTTTTCCATTTGTTTTTGCCTTGTTTTCCATGTGGAGCTTCCTTTTGGAGGGTTTTCCTCCCACACTGCCTGTTTAATTCCTTTTTGATCATGCCAAAATGTTTTCCGTGTGGACTTAGTCTGTGTTTGGTCTGAGATGAGGGGTGATTTGTTTTTCTCCCCCTTCATCTCTCATCCCATTCGGTAGCATTTTCAGTGTAAGCTCTGTGCTTAGCAGGGTGACTGCCACTCCTCCTCCTGGTGGGCCAAACACTACAAAGATCTTCCTGTCACCAGAAAGGAAAGTGACCCCATTCTCTAGGCTTTGGGCAAATAGTGTTAATAACTTGCTTGTGGAGAGAGACTCTTTTATGTTCTATTTTCTGTTCCAACTCATCAGTAGATTAAGGCCTGTTGTCTTTGGGGGCTATTTTTAAAATACCTTTATTGAGAAATAATCCATATGCTATAAAGTTCACCCATTTATAGTGTGCCATTCAACTGTTTTTGGTATGTTCACAGAGTTCTGCAACCATCACTGGACTCAATTTTAGAATACAGCAAAACCGTGGATTGCAAGTAACGTGGTTTGCAAGTGTTCCACAAGATGAGCAAACGTTTCTAATACATTTTAACTTGGTAAATGAGCGATGTCTTGCAATAGAGTAGTTTGTTTCCAGAACGAATTATGCTCGCAAACCAAGGTATTACTATATTTATGTCACCACAAAAAGAAACCTGGTAGCCATTACAAAGGCCTAGTCTTAAACCTAGGTCAATGTGAATGCTAATGGCTGATATTTGGTAAGAGATTACTCCTTGCGCTTGGTAGGGTACTTGCATGTGTTATCTCATTAAATATAGGTCACCACCCTGTGAGGGGGGACTGATATTATCCTCATTTTACAGATGGGGAAACTGAGGCACAGAGCTATTTAAAACTTGTTCAGAAACAAACAGGTTATAAGTGGTACAGCCTGGACTCAAATCCAGGCCATTTGACCCCATAGCTTTTAACAGACCATCACTCTGCCACATTTTGGTCATGTGATGGGACCAAGCAGTTTTTCCTCTTTTTCATCTGTGTACACTCTGACTTGAGATGTTCTCTCAAAATAGCTGAGTGAATCAGCATTTATTGATCACTTGCTATATATTATGCCCTGGGTTGGATTCAGTGTGGCATGCAGAGAGGACTGAGGCGGAGATCATAGCCTCAGGAATCTTCCAGTCTAGTTGGTGGCTGGTTCTTATGTGAGACTACACTTGAGAGGTGCCACACCTCAGTGGAAGGAGAGATCCGTGGGGGCTGTGGTGATTAAAGAAGGTTCTAGAAAGAAGTAGTTTCCAGCTGAGCCTAGATGGGAAGATCAAAGGCATAGGGGTGGCAATACCAGGAAGTCTGTTGGGAGGACCTTGAGAGAGGTTGCTGTTGGGGGTGGGAATGAGAGGGGAGACCATTGTGCAAATCAGACTGTCAAAGGCCTCGCATGTCAGGAGAAAGAGTTCATTCATTCAACAGATTTACTGAGCACTCCCTATGTGACAACCACTCATGTAGACACTGGGGCTAGTGCAGTGGGCACAAGACAAAAATCCTGCAAAGAACTTGAAATCTATTTAGGGAAGTAGATGAAAAACCAGTCGGTCATACAGATAATGTGATCAATCAAAGAAGTGGGGTAGGCAGTGTTGGGTATAGGGTTGGGTAACTGCAAAATGAAAGAGTTTGAACTTTCTTCCTTAACTTAACAGAGAGCCACAGACAAAGTTCTCAAGTTGAGTTGATTGTTGGGATTGCGTAAGGGAAGAAGTGCTTTAGAAGTGAGAAGTAGGGTGTGCAGAGGCCTAGAGGCAGATAGGAAGGTCAAGGGCGAGTGGGAGCTGGACCTGGCTTTTCTAACCCTAGCAGCTCCGGTGTACTGAAAAAAGCACTGGATTTGGGTCCATAGGGTTTGCACTCTGCCAGAAACCTTAGGTCACCTCACTTCTCTAAGCTTTGTTAGTTGCATAATACTGTGCAGATGTGAAGAGTTCCTATGATGGGCAGTGCTTGTGAAAATTGCATTTCTGTTGTTTTCAGCCCTTCCAGGATTCTGATAGTAGCAATTGAATTTTTTTGTGTGTCAAGTACGTCATAAATGAGAATTTTAGATCACGAAGTACAGTTGGTAAAAGGCCTTCTTATAAGAGGTGCTGGGCTAGATACGAAGACTGCTTTTATCCCAGGAAGCTGTTTCTTGTTTTTTTTTGGTTTCTTTGCCTTGCTCACGCCTGCCCCCGTGAAAGAAGGGAAAGCTGTGTGTGTATAGCAGCCAGGCCTCCACCGCACTGAGCCACACATATCATGGAACCCTGACACCTCTCTCTGTCCCTCAGTCTGTGTCTGTCTCTCTCATCCATCCCTAGGAGCCTGCGGTTCCTCCTGAACCTTCAGTTCCTTCTGCCATATTTTCCTTACAAACTCTAATTCCACATCCTCAACTCCTGTAGGAAACCTTCGCTGATGTCTTTCCCCTGTCAGTTATTGCCCTGAATTGCAGCTGTTCTTCCTGGAGACAGATGGTCCCCAGACTTGTGCTGGGTGGATTGGCATTAAGGAAATGCTTGCTGACTGAAGGAGATCTAACTACACAAATAGGTCTTATTCCTAGGTCTTATCTAGGAAATCCTTCAAGAGTTCCCTATACATATGTAGTGAGCTTAAAATGTAAACCAAAGGCCCAGTGACGGAAGAGTATATCAGAGAGAGGCTGGAGCATGTAGAAATAAAGCTATAAATGTAACAGTGGTGAGAACATAATTCTAGAGTTAGACTGCACTGCAGTCCCTCACGTCCCGGAGGTGGGGCCTGGCTGCAAGTCCTTTAACCTCCCTGTGCCTCACTTTTCTCGTCTGTAAAATGAAGATCAGAGTAGTCTCTGCCTCATAGGGTTGTTCTGAGAATTACATAAATTATAGAAAATACTCTGGACAGTTCCTAGCACAGGGGGAGCACTCTATAAACATGAGCTCTTCTTACCTAAATCAAATGGCTATTCATGGATACGGCTGTTTGGGAGAAGTCTAGTGATGTCTTTAATTTCAACATTACAGAAAACAAACATTTTCTGAGCGCCTGCTATGAGCGAGGTACTGAGACAGAGTTGGATGAAACGTGGTGTCTGCCGCCTTCAGGGGCCTTTCCTTCTTGTTTTAAAAGACTTTTCTTGGTGAAAAGTCATTGATATTTTAAGATTTTAGTCCCACTTTATATGGGCATCTCTCCTAAGATTTTCTTGTAGAAGTTTTGAGGTGATTACTCAATAAAGAATGCCTGTTATCACTGTACATATAGGTACTGGCATATGGACTGGTCTCAATTTCAAGCTCTTTAATCCCAGGCAATCACCCATCTGTTCTGTCTCTATAATTTTGTTATTTCAAGAATATTCTGTAAATGGAATCATGTAGTATGTGAGCTTTTGAGATTGCTTTTTGTTTTCACTCAGCCCTTGTGACCTTGTGACCCACCCAAGTGTATCAATAGTTCATTCCTTTTTATTGCTGCGTGCTTCCATTGTCTGGATGCATCAGTTTGTTGACCCCTTGTCCAGCTGACGGACATTTTGATGGCTCCTAGTTTTGGGTGGTTACAAATAAAACTGCTTTTAGTATTGTCATATATATATTTTCATGTAAATGTAAATTTTCCTTTCCAGAGAATGTCCAGGAGCTGTGGGCTCATATGTGTATGGGTTTACCTTTGTAAGAAATCACCTAGCCATTTTCTAGTGTGGTTGTACCAATTTCTATTCCTTCTAGCAGTGTATGATAATTCCAATTTCTCTGTCTCCTTGCCGGCACTTGGTATTGTCACTATATTTTATGGTAGTGTGCTAACAAATGTGGAGCGCTATGTCATCCGAGACTTAATTTGCTTTTCCTTAATGGCTAGTGAGGTGCAACGTCCTTTCATGTGCTTACCTGCCATCTATGTTTTCTTTGGTCAAGAATCTGTTTAAGCATTTCGCCCATTATCTAATTGGGTTGTTTTCTTATATTTGGATTTCGTGAGTCCTTTATGTGTTCTGGATATGAGTCCTTTGTGAGATATGTAATTTGCAAATATGTTCTTCCAGTCTGTGACTTATTTATTTATTTTTTTGAAAACCCTCCTTTTAGGGTCTTTCACAAACAAAAATTTTTCCCTTTAATCAAGTCCAATTTACTTACTTTCTCTTTACGGATTGAATTTATGGAGTCATGTCTGAGAACATGGCACATAGCCCTAGGTCACTAAGATTGTATCTTATGTTTATTTATTTATTTTTTTGGCCTATGGATGTCCAGTTTGCTCCATACAATTTGTTGAAAAACATCTGCCACTTAACTGTGAAACCTTGGAAAATCACTTAACCTATTGTGGCCTCACTTTTCTTTTCTCAAAAATGGGGATAATAATAGGACCTATTTTCTAAGGCTGAAGGGAGCATTCCAGACTATATGTGTAAATGCCCAGCACACAGTAGATAGTAGTAGCCATTAGTATTACTTATTTTATAGTTTCAAATTTTGAGATCTACTTCATAATTTACTAAATTTGATAATGTGTAACACATTGTCCCTTTTAGTCCCTTCCAAGGATGTTGGGGCACGGGGTCAGTGCTGAGATAGGGTGTTGGCAGATGGGCTCTGTTGAGATGGTGACTGAAATCGCTAGTCAGGAAGTGATAGCTGTTTCCAGCTGAGAAGGGCCCAGAGGCCAAGGCAAGAGTTTGGAGCCAAAAAGAGGAAATGAAAAATGAAGTCAGATGTTATGGATGTTAGGAAGAAGTCAAGCAATTCATCCTGGTTAAACGGGTAATGGCAACAGGATTCTGGACTCTGCATGTGAATAAAGCGGCATATTGAAGTACCTCTTACTGAATGCTGACCTCTTATCCTTGTTTAAAGGTGTTGGCCTCAGATTTTCACTTTAGGATGCCCTTCAGTAGCTGTGTGGGGAGCCTTTTGCCTTCTGTCTTCCGAACGAATGTAGTCCAAGACTGTGTTTTGCCGTGAGCACTGCTGCTTTTGTGCCAACAGCCTGGTGATGTGCCAGATCCCCTTTGAGAGTCTTTCTAAAACATACTGCTCAGCAAAGCTGAGGAGGCCGAGGAACCTTCTCAGGAAGCTGATTGTGCCTGTGGTAGGTCTTTGTCTCAGAGCCATTTCAAAAGCTGAATGCCACTGCTGCTTTGTCCATCCTCACTGTGCTCTCGGGCACTCCACGCCATGTTGCCTCCCCAGGAACTCTCCTTATTCTCCTTGAGAAAGAGCAGGCAGCTTCATTTTTGTTGTTTTCTACTTCCTCTTTGATCAGCATTCTGAGATCCTAGGTAATTCGTCTTTTGTGACAAGCATGTGCAGGATACCCTGAAAGGAAGTGTGCGATTAAAGGGAAGACTTGTAGTCACAACCAGTCTGACCAGAGATCCCCATCAGCCTGGTCAGATGTGAAGTTTGACCTGCTTGCAGCAGCATCTTTGGAAACTGACAGTGTTGTTGAAATTGCCTCGGAGCCACAATATATGACAAAACAATATGTTTGATTGCACAGTACTGAAGACTAACTTAATGTGGTCTTCCCTCTTTAATGTGATTCTTCATGAAGATGAGAGAGGCAGGGTGGGATTATCATACATATTTTACAGAACTGGAAGCTGCCAGGGAGCTGGAGCTGGAGGGGGCTGGGATGTCATCCATAATGGTAGAGCATGGGCTCTGAAGCAGAGTGCCTACTTTTTTGGAATTTTTGTGTTTGCGAAAATATAACAGAAATTCGTGATTTTGAACATTTACATGTGTGTAATTCAATGGCATTAATTATATTCATAATGTATAACCATCACCACTATCTTTTTCCCAAGTTTTTTCCATCACCCCAAACAGAAACTCTATAACCATGAAACAACTCACCCTTACCCCCGCCCCAAAGCCCCTAACCTCTAATCTACTGTCTGTATGAATTTGGCACTCTAGATATTCATATAAGTGGAATCATAAAATATTTGTCTTTTTTATCTGGCTTATTTCACTTTGCATAATATTTTCAAGGTTCATCCATGTTGTAACATGTATCAATATGTCACTTCTTATTGCTAAATAATATGAATATTATACATATATACCAGGGGTGCCAAAAAAATGTATATGACTGGACAATTTGGACAGCGTTGCTCAGGCAGTAGTTTGCCATCATCAGAAGTGCCTGGACACTGATTGGAACCACTTTGAGCACCTCTTGTAATGGCAGAAGTCAAGCTTGACCTGTATTCATCTTTTGTTATTGGTATATATTGAGTATTGCAGTTTTAATACAGTTTTCCTTTCCGTTCTTAAAATGTGTATACATTTTTTTGGCACCCTCTTATATTTTGAGGAATTTTTAAGCTGTTTTCAGCAGTAGCTGAAAAAATTTAAATTTCCACCAGGAATGTACAAGGGTTCCAAATTCTTTGTATCTTCACCAATAGTTATTTATGGTTTTTATTATACTCATCCTAAGAGGTATGAAGAGGATATATCATTATCGTTTCTATTTTCATTTCCCTAATGACTAAGGATGAGCATCTTTTCATATGCTATGGGCTATTTGTATATCTTTTCTGGAAAAATGTCTATTCAAGTCTATTGCTTATTTTAAAATTAGATTATTTATCTTTTTGTTGTTGAATTGTAGGAGTTCTTTACATAGTCTGGATATTAACCCTTACCAGATAACTGATTTCCAAGTACTTTCTCTCATTCTGTAGGTTGTCTTTTCACTTTCTTGATGATGTCCTTTGATGCACAAAAGTTTTAAATTTTGATGAAGTCCAATTTATTTATTTTTGTCTGTTGCTCATGATTTAGTTACCGTATCGAAGAATTCATTGCTAAGTCTGAGGTCATGAAGATTTATTTACCTCTATGTTTTCTCTTAAGTGTTATGCTTTTAGCCCTTAATTTAGATTTCATCCACTTACAGTAAATTTTTGTACATGATGTGAGCTATGAGTCCAAATTCATTCTTTTCCATGTGGAAATCCAGTTGTCCTAGCTCCATTTGTTAATTTTTTTCTTCATTCAATGGATTTAGCATCCTTGTCAGTTTCTGACTTAAACAGTCTATTTTTTTTCAAAGATTTTATTGGGGAATTAGGGGAGGGGAACAGCGTTGGGGAACCGGGAAAGAGGAACAGACAAGTTGCTGTCCTTTTGTTCTTCAGTCTAGTTGCGGAGGACGTTGCTTCACTGGCCCACGTTGGTATCGTCATTGCGCTCCTCTTGGATGAGGCAGATCGGTCGCCGGCCTCTGGATGGTCGCTCACCGCGGCTATTGGCAGCTCATGCCGGCTGCCAGCTGCTCATGCTGGCTGCCCGCCACTCATTGCATCCTACGGCAGCCCACTGCAGCAGGGGCTGCAGCTATGCCGTCCTGGGGATTCACAGCAGCCCAGCTCCAGGTGGAGTTGTTGTTCACCATCTTAGCTGTAGAGGGCAGTGTCACTGGCCCTCATATGTGGGATCCAAACTGGGGCCGATGGCGTACCAAGCCAGCACTTAACCAACGCGCCACTCAGCCGGCCCTTAATAGTCTATTTTAACTGATATTAGTATATCCATTTTAACTCTCTTTTATTTACTATTTTAGTGAAATAGTTTGTTTTTCCTCATTCTTTATTCCTTTGAATCTATTTCTGACTTGGGATCTAAAGTGAGTCTGTTGTGTGATATGGATGGACCTAGAGACTATTAAATGAAATAAGTCAGTTGGAGAAAGACAAATACTGTATGATCTCACTTATATGTGGAATCTAAAGAACTGAATAAACGAGCAATGTAAACAGAAAAAGTGTTAGAGACACAAACGAAAAACTGATGATTGCTAGTTGGGAGGGGGTGGGGATGAGGGAGAAGGGGAAGAGATTAGGCAGCATAAATAGGTATCTACAATATTGCCACAGGGATATGAAAGACAGTTTGGGGAATGTAATTAATAATGTTGTAAATATTTTTCTTAGGGGATCAGAAGGATGCATGTCTTTTTAGGGAGACCACTTCATGGACAGTGTAGAGGCCTGACCACTGCACTCTACATCTGAAGCTGCCACTGAATAATATTATATGTCAACTATAATTTAACACATATATAGTCATGAGATGTGGAGTATAGTGGGGGGATGGAGTGAATGGAATTGTGATAGATATGTATGATATTGGGGGTGGGAGGACAGGGGGAGGGGAGAGGGGGGAGTCACTGTAAGGGGTGAAAAGGATAACTATTGCATTGTTTTGTACATCTGTAAATAATAATAATAATAATAATAATAATAATGATAATAATAATAATAATAATAATAAATTGAGTCAGGGGCAGCCAGTTGGCTCAGTTGGTTAGAGCATAGTGCTCATTACACCAAGGTTACTGGTTCAATTCCCACATGGGCCACTGAGTTGCACCCTCCACAACTAGACTGAAACAACTACTTGACTTAGAGCTGATGGGTCCTGGAAAAACACACTGTTCCCCAATAAAATTAAAAAACAAAATAAAAATTAAAAAAATAAATAAAGTGAGTCTGTTGTGGACCGGCCGAGTGATGTGGTGGTGAAGTGCTGGCTTGGGAAGCCAGCGGCCCCGGTTCAGGTCCCACATATGAGGGCCAGTGACACTGCCCTCAAAAAAAATAAAATAAAATAAAGTGAGTCTGTTGTACATCGCATGTAGTTGGATCCTGGGTTTTTTTTGTGTGTGGCATAATTGACCTGTAACATATTAGTTTCAGGTGTACCACATAATGATTTGGTATTTGTATTGCAAAAGGACCACCACCATAAGTCTAGTTACCATCTGTCACCATCATAGTTACAGAAACTTTTTTTTTGTCATGAGGACTCTCCTAGCAACTTTCAAATATACAATACACTATTATTAACTATAGTCACCATGCTGTATGTTACATAGCCATTACTTATTTATTTTATACCTGGATGTTTATAGCTTTTAAACTTGTTCACCCATTTCTTCCACCCCCACTCCCTGGCCTCTGGCAACCACCAATCTGTTCTATGAGGTTTGTTTTTATGTTGTTTTTCAAATTCCACATATAATGAGATCATACAGTATTTGTCTTCTCTGTCTGACTTATTTCCTTCAAGGTACATCTGTGTTTTCACAAATGGCAAGATTTCATTCTTTTTTTATGGTTGAAGAGCATTCCATTGTATGTGTATACACTATATCTTCTTTATTCATTCTTCCATCTGTGGATGCTTAGGTCATTTTCATATCTTGGCTATTGTAAATAATGATGCAATGAACAGATAGATATCTTTTCAAAGTAGTGTTTTGATGTTCTTTGGATCGCTATCCAGAAGTGGAATTGGTGGATCATAAGGTAGTTCTATTTTTAATCTTTTTTTAAATTTTTTCATTGTTTTATTGTGAAGTAAACATTTTTATAAATTAGCTTCAGATGTACAACACAGTGCAATATACTTTTTAACCCCTCAAAGTGACAACCCCTCTCCCCCAATTCGCCAATATTTTTAATCTTTTTGAGCTACAAAGTGTTTCTCATCGTTGCTGCACCAATTTGCAGTCCCACCAACAGTGCACAAGGATTCCCTTTTCTCCCCATCCTTACCAAAACTCATTATTTCTTATCTTTTTGATAATAGTCCTTCTAACAGGTGCCAGGTGATAGCTCATTGTGATTTTGGCCATCCGTATTCTGTATGTCTTCTCTGGAAAAATGTCTACTCAGATATTTTTCCTATTTTTTTTCTAGCCAAATAGAGAATTTATTGGCTTCTATTTCTGGAAAGATCTGGGGATTGCCTTCAGATATGATTTGTTCTAGGGTTTTAAATGATGTCCCTGTCTTGTCTGCCTCTTTCTGTCTCTGCTTGCATCGTTGTCAGGCAGGCACCTCTTTTGTTGTGGTGTGGATGCTCTGCCCATTTTTTTAATTGGATTTTTTTTTTATTGTTTACTATTGACTTGTATGAGTTCTTTATACATTTTGTGTATTAACCCCTTACCAGATGTATGATTTTCTGCCATTTGGTAGGTTGGATTTTCATTTTGTTGCTGATTTCCTTTGCCATGTAGAAGATTTTGAGCTTGATGTAGTCCCTCTTGTCAATTTTTTGTTTTGTTGCTTTTGCTTTTAGAGGCAGATCCAAAAAATCATTGCCAAGACTGATGTCAAAAAGCTCACTAACATGTTTGTTGTCTTCCATAATTTTTGTGGTTTCAGGTCTTACATGCAAATCTTTAATCCATTTTGAGTTAATTTTTGTGTGTGGCGTAAGAGAGTTGTCCAGCTTCATTCTTTTGTATGTGACTGTCTAGTTCTCCCAACACCATTTATTGAATAGATTGTCCTTTCCCCGTTGTATTTTCCTGGCTCCTTTGTTGTAAATTAATTGACCATACATGTGTGGGTTTATTTCTGGGCTCTCTATTCTGTCCCATTGATCGATATGTCTGTTTTTATGCCAAATGCCATACTGTTTGATTATTATTTGTATAGAATGGCTTTTTCCGTCCTTTACTTCTTTGGGTCTATTTCTGTCTTTGGATTTAAAGTGACTCTGTTGTAGATGGTTTATGGTTAGATACTGTTTTAAATCCATTCTACAAGTCTCTACCTTTTTATTGGAGTATTTAATTCATTTACATTTAAAGGAATTATTGGTAGGTAAGGAGTTACTTATACTCCCATCGCCTTATTTTGTCCATTGCTGACTTCTTTAGTGTTTAGTTGATTTTTTTTTTATAATGAACCATTTTTATTCCCTTCTCATTTCATGTATATTTTTTAGGTATTTTACTTGTAGAGACCATGGAGATTGCATTTAACATCCTTTATTTATAGCAAATGAATTTGGATTGATATCAACTTAACTCCAATAACATACACATTTCTGCTCTGTTAAAGCTTTGTCCCTCCCATGTATTGTTATCACAAGTTACATCTGTATACACTTTGTGTCTGATAATATAGATTTATAATTATTTTTATACACTTGTCTTTAAATTACATAGGAAATTAAACAAATGAAGTTACAAACCAAAAATACAATAATGCTAGCTTCTATGTTTGCATATATAGTTGCCTTGCAGGAAATTTTAATTTCTTCATATGGTTTTGAGTTACTGTCCAGTGTCCTTTTGTTTTCATCTAAAGGACCCCCTTTAGCATTTATTGTAGGGGAGTTATACTGGTAATGAACTCCCTCAGCTTTTGTTTATCAAGGAATGTCTTAATTTCTCCTTATTTATTTATTTATTTATTTAATTAGTTTCAGGTGTACAAAACAATGCAGTAGTTATACTTTTCACCCCTCACAAAGTGACAACCCTTTCTCCCCCAATTCACCCCCATATTGTACATATGTATTACAATTCCATTTCGAAAGATAATTTTGCTTCATGCAGAATTCTTTGTTGACAGATTTCTTTTTGTTTTAACACTTTAAAAAACAGCCATCCCCACACCATGATGTCTTTATTTGACGGGAGTTGCTGTACTGGAATCGATGTGTGACGTGGAGTCTTTCTGTTGTGATGAGGAAATCTGGTGAATGTTGCTGCTGAGTGCCATCCAATGGAAAGGCAGGGATCTTCAATATGGGAAGCAGCTCTTCTAACCCTAAAACAGTATATGACAAGTTTCAACTTGTTTGGTGCATTCAGTCAGGTGTGAGCCACTCACAGTTGAAAGTGTGCCATCAATCACCCTCCATCATAACAACGCTCCACGTTGCACTGTGCTTCTGGTATATGGGATTTCTGTCGGGTAGGGACGTTGTGGTGTGTCCTCATCCACCTTGTTCACTGGGTCTGGTGCCAGGTGGCTTCTGGAACCGGGGCTGCTGGCTTCCCAAGCCAGCGCTTAACCACAGTGCCACTTGGCCGGCCCTGGTGTGTCTTTTATAAATTCAAATTTGTTTTTTTTTTCCTTTTTTCCAGATTCTTTAATATTTCCTTAGGAGTAAAGATGCTAAGGTTAGAGGGGAAAGAATGATTGTGAGAGTATTAGAGCTTGAAAGGATCTCACAGGTCATCCAATCCTTTGCTATTCCAAGTGTGGTCCCTGGATCAACAGGGTCTTCATCTGGAGGTTTATCAGAAATGCAGAGTCTTGACTTCATCCAGACATCCTGAAGCAGAAATTGCATCTTAACCAGATGACCAGGTGATTCATGTGCATCTTTAAGTTTGAGAATCATTGCTCTGATTTGATATCCTGCTTCAGAAATGAGGAAATGTGTCTCAACAAGGAGCCAGTGGAGATTCGATACTAGAAATCAGGTTTCCTAATGGCATTGTGTAGTGCATTTTCTAATGTGCCAAACTTCTGGCCAAATAATCAAATTTGTTTTAATGTTTACATTTACTGTATTGTTTGATCACATCTCAAATGTACTCTGATGCTCATTGCAGCATTATTTATGGTGGCCAAGACATGGTAACAACCAAAGTGTCCTTCGATAGATGATTGGATAAAGAACTGTTGTATATAGACACAATGGAATACTACTCTGCCATTAAGAAAAGATGAAATAGTGCCATTTGCAACAACATGGATGGATCTTGAGATTATTATGCTAAGCAAAATAAGTCAGACAGAAAAAGTCAAGAACAATATGACTTCACTCATATGTGATATATAAAACTGAAAGCAACAAAGGAAAAATACAAGCAAGAAAAAGAGAAACTCATAGACACAGACATCAGTATAATGGTTACCAGAGGGTAAGGGCACGGGGGTGGTAAATGAGGGTAAAAGGGATTAAATATATGGTGATGGAAGGAGAACTGACTCTGGGTGGTGAGCACACAGTGTAATATATATATAGATGATGTATTATAGAAATGTACACTTGAAACGTATGTAATTTTATTAACTGATGTTACCCCAATAAATTTAATTTTTTAAAAAGAAAACAAAAAACAAAAAACAAAAAAACAGTCATCCCAGTCAGAGAAAGACAAATACCATATGATCTCACTTATATGTGGAATCTAAAGAACTGAATAAACGAGCAATGTAAACAGAAATAGTCTTAGAGACACAAAGAAAAAACTGATGAGGGCTAGATGGGATGGGGATGGGCATGAGGGAGAAGGGGCAGGGACAAGGCAACACAAACTGATAACTACAATACTACTGCAGAGACAGAAGAGACAGTTTAGGTTGTAAATATTTTTTTTTAGGGGAACAGACGGATGCATGTCCTTTTAGGGAGACCACTTCATGGACGGTGTAGTGGCCTGACCACTGCACTGTACATCTGAAGCTGCTGCTGAACAATATTATATGTCAACTATAATTTAACACATATATAGTCATGGGATGTGGAATATAGTGTGGGGATGGAGTCAATGGAATTGTAATAGGTATGTATGATATCGGGGGTGAGGGGACGGGGGGAAGGGGTAATCACTTTGTAAGGGGTGAAAAAGATAACTATTGCATTGTTTTGTACATCTGTAACATAATAATAATAATAATAGTTTACAAAAAATAAAGTTTGAGAATAGAAATTTAAAAAGAACAACAAACAATCATCCATTTGATTTCTGGCCTCCATGGTTTCTGATGGGAAGTTTGCTATTAACATAATGAGGATCCCCTCTATATAACAAGCTACTTCTCTTGCTGCCTTCTAGATTCTCTCTTTCATCGTTGGCTTTTGGCAGTTTGATTATATTGTGTCTCAGTGCGAATATTCCTTGAAGTTTGTTGAGTTCCTTGAATGTATAAATTTATGCCTTTCATCAAATTTGGCATGTTTATGGCTATTCTTTAAATATACTTTCTGCTCGTTTTTCTCTCCTGCGCTTTCTGACAATCCCATCGTGTGTATTCTGGCCAGCTTGGTGGTGTCCCACAGGTCTCTTAGACTCTGTTAACTCTTTAATTTCTATATCTTTAATGATATTTTCATTTTGTTTATACATCATATTCCTGATTATCCCTAGTGTGTTCTCTCTCTCCCTCCCACCCTCCCTCCCTCCCACCTTCCCTCTCTCTGTTTTAGATCTTTTAGCATATTTCAGACAGTTGTTTTGAAATCGGTGAAATCTGATACTGTGGACATGCTCAGGGACAGTTTCTGTCAATTTAGTTTTTTTCTTTCAATGGGCAATACTTTCCTGTTTCTTTGTATGTTTTGTAATTTTTTGTTGTAAACTGAATATTTGAATATTGTAAGGTGGTAACTCTGGAAATCAGATTGTCTCCTTCTCACAGGATTTGATTTTTTCTTAAGACTGTTTTGGCAAAGTCTATAACCTTTGTCCTTGTCCTGGGAGGTCACTGAGTGTCTGTGTCTTAGCTTGTGTTCAAGTAGCATTTTGACACAAATTTTCTTGAATGCCAGGGGATAAGAACAAACACACAAACAAATAAGCAGACACCTCTCCTAGTCTTTCCAGATTGTCCCTGTGCCCAGGCCATCCTTCAACAATTTGCCAGGCTTGCACTGAGACTAGGGACTGGCCCAGGGTGAATGTTTAGAGTTTTCTCAGGTCTTTTCTCAGTATCCATCTGGCCCTGGGTGTGCACGTGTTTGTTTTTTTTTTAAATGCCCCATATTCATAGTTGCTTTTGAATATCCTAATTGTCCAAGGAAACTCCCTGAGCTTTGCTCCCAGGGCTTAGGCAGCGTGTAACCTTTTGCCTTAGGTGTCCGAGGGTTAGTAGTTCAGCTTGGAGTATTTTAGAGCCTTGCCTACCATGATTCCAGCCTGAGTTCTGGGTTAGGAGAAACAAACACTAGCCCCTGACCTCAGTCTTTTAGGTAGACCCCCGACATACAGACGTACACAGTAACTTGGGAATAAGATCTGTGCTGGTGCTTCTGGAACCAGGGGCCAGGGTCCCAAACTGGGCATACAGGCTGCCACCCCATTAAGGCCCGAAATTCCACTGTGCCAGGCTGGGATCTGGTCAAAAAAATGCCATACAACATTCCTACTGTTTTCAGGTTGCCTTGTTCTTGATTCAGCATGTATTTGGTTGCTGTGAACTTTTGACTGTTTTCCAGAGTTCTGATAGAGTTGGTTCTCACATATTCTAGTTGTTTTTTTGCTATTTCTGGGCGTGGGAGTGAGACAAAAGCTTGGAGCTGCCTACTCTGCATTTTGCTAATGTCATCCTCTGACTATTCTTTTTCACCCACACTGCCTGATTTTGAATCCTGGCTCCACCATTTACTAACTCTATAATCTTGGGGTAGTTATGTAACATCTCTTGCTTTCTTTATAGCAAAATTGGGCATAATTAAAGTACCTACTTCAGAGGGTGGTTATAAGAATTAAATTTTAAAATCCGTGAAAAGCCTTTAGAATGGTGCGAGGCATATGGTAAAAGTACTCAGTAATTGTTACTTATTTTTTAAAATAGTTTTGTGTACCACTAAGAAAGAAAGAATGTTTTCAATTAAAATATGGTATGCCATTTATAGTAAGGTGTACTTTGAATTTCGAGATGTTAAAATATATAACTTAGAACTGAAGTATGGTGTCGTCGTCATCACCGCCACCACCGCCACCACCGCCACCGCCACCATTATCACCATCACCATCACCATCACTATCATCACTATCACTGTGATCACCAACCAGTCATCTGGTTTAGCATCTGGTTTAGTCATCACATTGTGTAGGTGGGGTAGCTGAGGCCCGGAATATGTAAGTGACTTATTCTTTCATATGTAGGAAGTGATGCCTTAACCAAATCTGGAATCCAAGCCCCCTGATTTCTGTTCCAGTTACCCTGTTGTCAGGGGCCCAGTTGTCTCTTGAAGCCAGCAGTTTACCTTAGGGTAATAATACCCTGCTCATCCCTCAGTGTTGTAGGTATGTTAGGTGATTGTCAGCAGTGGGCTCAACGTGGAAAGAAGAGGAGGAAGTAGGATATATTGTGGGTATTTTTTTAAGACAAATTTGCTAAAATCTAGCAGGATGATGAGCTGGGTCTTTTCTAAAAGCATAGGTTGTGACACTCAACATCAGTTGTCATATTTTAGCTGAGATCTTCGGCAGCCATTTAAACTCCCAGAGCTGAATAGTTTTAGAAATCGCAAAAATGGGAGTAAGTGCTATCTATCAATAGAGTTGTTTAGATGGTGAAATGGCATCACAAGTATAGGGAACCACTGGATGCCAGCATGCTTTTCTACCTCCTGGAGAGAAGTTGGTTCACTGCCTTTCTCCTTTCTCAGCTCAGACCTCGTTTGTGATTATAATTGTGCAGCATTACATTACCCCTATTCTCTTTGGTGAGTTTGTTTATGACCGAGGGAAAAGGTAGCAGCTGTAAGCTGTAATTGTCAGGAGAGACATTCCTACTGCTGAGTGAGAAGGGCAGTACAGCTGTTCATGGAAAATGAACAAAAGGAGAATTCTGTTATGTCAGCTGGTCCTTGATGGGATTTTTGCTTCCTGTACATATTTGCTTCAGAGGCTGCCTTCCATTAAACATGCTGCCTGCTCACTGGTGGCATTGGTCTTCTCTTGGCTTCCTGAACATGCCAGGTGCTTTCGTGCTTTGTTCACATTATTTTTCTCTGCCTGGAATGCCTTTTTGTTTTCTGTACCTGGAAAACACCTGCATGGTTTTTAAGCCACTGCTCAAAGGTCATCTTTTTTGGTAAAGCCTTGTTAGTTGACCATTTCAAAAGAATAACATTATTCCTGTACCTGTAATAGCATATTACAATTTATTTATTTAAATGCATTTCTTTACTATCAGAGAATATGTTCATTTGAGGGCAGTGACTGTGTATATTTCTTCTTTGTATTATACGAGCCTAGATCATGAAACAATAAAACCAAAGTTTACTATTTTGTTTGTTTACACACACACATGCATGCCCTCACAGCCTATGAAGTGGATACTGTTGTCATTCCCATTTCACGAATGAGGAAGTGTGAGGATTAGAGAGGTGAGGTAAATCACCAAAGTCACAGGTCTGAGTGGTATTTTGTTCTGACTCTACAGCTCGTGCTATTGACCATTGTGCTCTAGCACAATGGAGTCCCATTGAATTCTCTATGATAATGCAAATGTTATCTGTGATTTGCTTTTGTAAACAAATTATTTTATTTTTCAATAACAGTTGACGTTGAATATTACATTAGGTTCAGCTGTACAGCATATTGGTTAGACATTTATGTAATTTTTGCAGGGATCTCCCGATAAGTCTACTATGTCCCTGGCACCATATATAGTTATTACAATATTATTGACTATATTCCCTGTGCTGTACTTTACATCCCATGACTATTTTGTAACTACTGATTTGTACTTCCTAATCCCTTCACCTTTTCCACACAGCCGTCCAGCTCCCCTCCCATCTAGTAACCACCAGTTTGTTCTCTGTATCTGTGATTCTGTTTCTGTTAGTTCCCTATTTGAGTTTGTGTTTATTATTTCATTTATTCTGCTTTTAAGATTGCACATATAAGTGAGATCATATGGTATTTGTCTTGCTCTGTCTGACATTTCACTCAGCATGATACCCTCTAGGCCCATCCACGTTGTCTCAAATGGTAAGATTTCATTTTTTTTTATGACTGAGTAATATTTCATTGTATATATTATATGATTCCACTTATATGTGGAATCTGAAAAACAAAATAAATGAGCAAAGAAGACAGAGACAAACTCATATGTACAGAAAACAAATTGATCGTTGCCAGATGGGAGGGGGTTAGAGGATTGGTGTAAAAGGAGAAGGGATTAAGAAGTACAAACTGGTAGTTACAAAATAGCCACGGGGGTGTAAAGTACAGCACAGGGAATACAGTCAATGATATGGTAATAACTGTGTATGGTGTCAGATGGGCACTAGATTTATCGGGGGTGATCACTTTGTAAGTTATATAAATGTCTAACCACTATGCTGTACACCTAAGAATAGTATAATATTGTATGCCAACTGTAATTGAAAACTAAAAAATTATTTAAGAAAATGATTAAAGACTGTGAAAGTAGGAAATCAGCGATGGTTGCTGCTCTGCAGTCAGGCCTGTCCCGTGCCACTGTAGCTGTGATCGTGAAGAACAAGAACAAAGTGACAGAAACTGTTAAGCAGTCAGCATCACTGAAGACAGTGAGATTAATGGAAACAGATGCCTGAAAGGACTTTCATTAATAAGGCGATGAAGTCAATGCCGGGTTTCAAGGCTTTTAAGGACACGAGAACAGCCTTGCTTGGGGGCCATCTTACAGGCTACAAATGGACACCCCTTGTGACCTGGCACACTAAGAACCCAGAGCCTTCAGGCATGTCAGTCAGCTCACACTGCCAGTGTCCTACAGGCAAGAAGAAGCAATAAGAAGTCATGGGTGACCCAGCTCCTCCTCCAACATGCCCTCCTGAATTACTGTGCCAGCAAAATGGAGAAGTACTGTTGGGAGAATAACATGCTTTTCAAGATTTTGCTTCTTGTTGGTAATGCTCCCAGACACCCTCCTTTTATTGGTGTTCTTCATCCTGATATCAAAGTGGTGTTTTTCCCTCGGAACACCACATTTTTGATCCGATCAATAGATCATGGAGTTACAGCAGCTTTTAAGGCCTATTCCCTGAGGAAAGCCTTTGCCCAGGCTCTTACAACAAATGAGGAAGACACTGAGCAGACACTGATGCAATTTCAGAAGGATTACAACATCTCTGACTGCATCAAGGACCTTGCTTTGGCTTGGGGTGATGTCACCCAAGACTGTATGCATGGCACCTGGAAGAAGATGCTAGAGGTTCGTGCATGACTTCAAAGGATTTGCTAAGGATGGGAGGTTGTAAAAATGAGGGCTGTGGTGGAGATGGCAAAAACTGGAAGCTGGGTGTGGGTGAAGAGTGCATCAGGGAGCTCCTGGAGGTGGTGCCTGAGAAACTGAGAGGAAGGAGCTGTTGGAACTGGAACAGGAACACGTAGCCAGGGAACAGGCAAGAGAAAACGAAACTGCAGGAGAAGACAAAGAGGAAGCCCCAAGAAAACTCACGGTGACGTGTTTAGCAGAAGCTTTCCCTGACTTCAGCAAGCTTGTTAAAATGTTGGAAAACTTGGACCCCGACGTCAAAAGCTTTTTAAATTACTATCATTTAATTCTTTTATTGTGAAATAAACATTTTTAAAAAATATTTTTATTGGGGAATTGGGGGAGAGGAACCAGGGAAGGGGAACAGACAAGTTGCTGTCATTTTGTTCTTCAGTCTAGTTGCGGAGGATGTTGCTTCACTGGCCCATGTTGGTATCATCATTGCACTCTTCCCGGGTGAGGCAGATCGGTCACCGGCCTCTGGATGGTCGCTCACCGCGGCTATTGGCAGCTCACGCTGGCTGCCGGCCACTCACTGTAGCCTATGGCAGCCCACTGCAGCAGGGGCTGCAGCCTACACCGTCCCGGGGCTCGCACAGCCCAGCTCCAGGTGGAGCTGTTGTTAGCTGTAGAGGGCAGTGTCACTGGCCCTCATATGTGGGACCTGAAGCGGGGCCGCTGGCTTCCCAAGCCAGTGCTTAACCAATGCACCTCTCGGCTGGCCCAAAATAAACATTTTTTAAAAATTAGCTTCAGGTGTACAACGCAGTGCAATAGTTATACTTTTTACTCCTCAAAGTGACAACTCTCCTCCCCCAATCCACCACCCCATTCCCCTCCCATATCATACTATCTATTACAATTCCCTTGACTCCATGCTACACTGTACTTCAATACCAAAAGCTTTTCGTGCATAGAGAGGAATGCTCATGGTGCATTATCTGCTGATAAGCAGATCTATGATGAAAAAAAGAAGCAAACCAAGCAAACTATCATGAACATATTTGTGAAAAGTATTGGTGAAAAGAATGATACGTCCTCAAGAAGACCTTCAGGCAGGTCCTTCAGGAGATGTTCCAGAAGAAGGCAGTGTTGTCACAGGAGATGACAGCTCCATGCCTGTTATTGTCCCTGGAGACCTTCCCATGGAACAAGATATGAAAGACAGTGACATTTATGGTCCTGATCCTGTGGAGGCCGAAGCTAATGTGCCTTAGTTTTTAACCCAAAAGTTTAAAAAGTAAAAAAATAAAAATAAACAAAAATTATAAAATAGAAAAATGCTTCTCGAATAAGGATATAAGAGAAATATTTTTGTATAGCTGTACAATGTGTTTGTGTTTTAAGCCCGGTGCTATTATGAGTTGAAATGTTAAAATTGAAACATTTATAAAGTAAAAACTTTACACTAAGCTAAGGTTCATTTATTTTTGAACTAAAAATTATTCTCTTATAAATGTAGCATAGCCTAAGTGATCAGTGTTTATAAAGTCTACAGTAGTGTACAGTCATGTCCTAGGACTTCACACACTCGCCACACATTCACTCACCCAGAGCAGCTTCCAGCCCTGCAAGCTCCATTCATGGTAAGTGCCCTATACAGGTATATCATTTTGTATCTTGTATGCTGTATCTTTACTGTATGTTTTCTATATTTAGATATGTTTAGATACACAAACACTTCCCATTGTGTTGCAGTTGCCTACAGGATTCAGTACAGTTAACATGCTGTACAGGGACAATAGGCTACACCATAGAGCCTAGGTGTGTAGCAGGTTACAACACCTACATTTGTGTAAGTGCGCTCTGTGATGTTCGTACAATGACAGAATTGCCTAATGACTCACTTCTCAGGATGTATCCCCGTCTTTAAGCAGTGCGTGACAGCATGTCATTATGCCCATAAATATTTCAGTATGCACCTCTGGTAAGATCTTTTTAAGTATGTATAACCACTGCAAATTATCATACTTACTACAAATTGCCAGTACTTTCTTAATATCATCTACTACCTCGTCTATCTTTACATTCTCCTGATTGCCTCAAACTGCCTCTTTAATGAATAGATTTTATTTTTTAGAGCAGTTTTAGCTTTACAGAAAAATTGCGTGGAAAGTACAATTTTTATAGCACCCTAACTATTCCCCACACTGGTTCCCCTGTTATTGACATCTTTCCCAATTTACATAAGGATTCACTCTGTATGTTGCACACTTTTTATGTTTTAACAAATGTATAATAACATATGTCCACCATTATAGTGGCTTCAGAATAGTTTTACAAACGTCCCCTGTGTTCCACCTGTTTATCCCTCCTTCTCCCCACCCATCAACCACTGACCCTTTTACTCTCTCCATAGTTTTGCCTTTTCCAGTATGTCATGTAGTTGGAATCACACAGTATATATAGCCTTTTCAGATCAGGTACTTTCACTTGGCAAATTGCATTTAAGTTTCCTTCCTCCTTGTCTTTTTGTGGCTTGACAGCTCATTTTTTTTATCACTGAATAATAATAGTTTACTTATCTATTCACCTCCTGGAGGATGGCTTGGTTGCTTCCAAGTTTTGGCAGTTATGAATAAAGCTGCTATAAACATCTGTGTGTTGGTTTTTGTGTGCACATGAGTTTTTAATGCATTTGGGTAAATACCAAGGACAGTGATTGCCAGATCATATGACAAAAGTATGCTGAGTTTTATAAGAAACAGCCAAACTGTATTACAAAGTGGCTGTACTGTTTTCCATCCCCATTAGCAATAAATAAGAGTTCCTGTTGCTCCACATCCTCGTCAGCATTTGATGTTGTCAGTGTTTTGGTTTTAGCCTTTTTAATAGGTGTGTAGTGGGATCTCATTGCTGTTCTAATTTGCATTTCCCTAATGACATATGTTGAGCATTTTTTCATATGCTTTTTTTTTTTTGGCCATCTATATATCTTTTTTGGTGAGGTTTCTGTTCATATCTCTTCTCCATTTTTTTTTAAAGATTTCATTGGGGAATTGGGGGAGGGGAACAGACAAGTTGCTGTCTTTTTGTTCTTCAGTCTAGTTGTGGAGGACATTGCTTCACTGGCCCATGGTGGTATCATCATCGTGCTTTTCCCGAATGAGGCAGTTGCTCGCCGACCGTTGGACAGCCACTCACAGTGGCTCATAGCAGCTCACAGAAGCTTATGCTCAGTGCCCACCAGCCCCACTGCAGCCTACGCCGTCCCCGGCGACTCACGGCAGCCCAGCTCCAGGTGGAGCTGTTGTTCACCATCTTAGCTGTAGAGGGCGCAGCGTCACTGGCCCTCATGTGGGATCCAAACCGGGGTCCTGCTGCTCAGAGCTGGCCTCCCAAGCCAACTCCTAACCAACGCACCACTCGGTCAGTCTTCTTCTCCATTTGTAAATTGAGTTGTTTGTTTTCTTTTTATTGAATTCTCAGGATTCTATGTGTATTTTGAATTGCTATGGATTATAAGATATGTATTTTGTAAAGATTTTCTCCCAGTCTGTTGCTTGTTTTTTCATTCTTTTAACAGTGCCTTTCACAGGGCAGAAGTTTTATTTATTTTTTATTTTTTATTTTTTGAGGGCAGTGTCACTGGCCCTCATATGTATGACCCGAACCAGGTGCCGCTGGCTTCCCAAGCCAGCGCTTAACCACTGCACCACTCGGCCGGCCCAGAAGTTTTAAATGAAGTGCAGCTTACCAATTTTTGCTTTCATGGTTTGTGCTTTTGCTGTTCTATCTAAAAAGGCATCACTAAATCCTAGGCCAGCTAGATTTTTTTTTTTTTGCATATGGATATTCACTTACTTCAGCACCATTTTTTTGGGAAAAGACTATCATTTCTCTATTAAATTTCCCTTGATCTTCTTTCTAAGATCGTTGAGTTGGTTTATGTGGGTTTGTTTCTGGGCTCTGTTGTGTTCCATTGACCAATGTGTCTATTCTTTCACCAATACTACACTGTCTTGATACTGTAGCTTTGTAGTCATCAGTCTTAAGTTTGGTAGTGTCTTTCATTTGACTTTGTTCTTCCCCTCAATATTGTATTGTCTATGCCAGGCCTTTTGGCTTTTTATATAAACTTCAGAATTACTTTGCATTGAATCTATGGGTCAAGTCGGAAGAACTGACATATTGACAACATTAAGTCTTCCTATGCATGTACATGTAATATCTCTTATTTATTTAGATCTTTGATTTCTTTCATTAGAATTTTATCATTTTGCTCATATAACTAGATCTTGTGTATATTTTGTTAGATTTATACCAAAATGTTTCTTTTTGGGATGCTAATGGAAATGTTTCAAATTTCAAATTCCAGTTGTTCATTGCTTATATATGTTTGTATGTAAAACAGTGGTTGACTTTGTATATCATCCTTGTATCCTTCAGTCTTGTGATAATTGCTCTTCTTACTGCATTATCCAGGACTTCCAGTGGAAAAGGAGTGGTGAGAGGGGACATCCTCGCATTGATCCTGATCTTAGTGGGAAAGCTTCTAGTTTCTTACCATTAAGTATGTTAGCTGCAGATTTTTTGGAGAAGCTCTTTATCAAGTTGAGGAAGTTCTCCTCTATTCCTAGTTTGCTGAGAGTTTTTTTTTTTTTATCATGAAGAGGTGTTGGATTTGTGAAATGTTTTTGCTTCACCTATTGATACGATCATACCATTTTTCTTCTTTTGTCCGTTGATGTGATGGATTTCATTAATTGATTTTAAATGTTGAATCAGCCTTGTATAGCTGGAATAAATCCTACCTGGTCTTGGTGTATAATTATTTTTTTACATTTGTTGGATTCAATTTGCTAATATTTTGTTGAAGATTTTTACATCTATGTTCATGAGAGATATTGCTCTGTAGTTTTCCTTTCTTGTAATGCCTTTAGTTTTGGTATTAAGGTATGTTGCTCTCATAGAATGAGTTAGGAAATGTTCCTTCACTTCTATTTTCTGGAGGAGATTGTATAGAATCGGTATAATTTCTTCCTTAAATGACCGGTGGAATTCACCAATGTACCTATTTCAGCCTGGTACTATCACTTTTGGAAGTTTATTATTTACTAATTCAATTTCTTTTGTACATATAGGCCTATTGACATTACCTATATCTCTGTGTGAGGTTTGGAAGATTGTATGTTTCAAGGAATTGGTCCATTTCATCTAGGTTATCACATTTGTGGGCATAGAGTTGTTCATCATGTTCCTTTATTATCTTTTAAATTTGTTAGTGATGGGATCATTAGTGATGGCCCTCTTTTACTTCTGGCACTAGTAATCTGTGTCTCCTGTCCTGATTTCTTTGTTAATATGGCTAGAAGTTTATCAATTTTCTCGATATTTTTTTTTTCAAAGAAACAACTTTTGGTTTTAAAAAAAATTCTATTGATTTCTTTTTTTCAATTTCATTTACTTTTTTTTTTCTCTAATAGTATTCGTTCTTTCCTAGCTTTCTAAAGAGGGGGAAACTTACATTATTGATTTAAATTTTTTCTTCATTTTTAATATATGCATTCACTGTTATAAATTTATCTCTGAGCACTGTTTTGCTGCATCCTACAAATTTTGATGAATTTTCTTTTAATTTTCATTTAGTTCAAAATGTTTTAGGCCGGCCAAGTGGTGCGGTGGTTAAGCGCTGGCTTGGGAAGCCAGCGACCCTGGTTTGGGTCCCACATATGAGTGCCAGTGATACTGCCCTCAAAAAAAAAAGACATTTGGGTTGGCTGAGTGGCGCGGTGGTTGAGAGCTGGCTTGGGAGGCTGGCAGCCCCAGTTCGGATCCCACATGTGAGGGCCAGTGACACTGCCCTCAGGAAAAATAAATGTTTTAAAATTTCTCTTGAAACTTTTTTTGATCTTTGTGTTATTTAAAAGTTTTTGTTTCATCTCTACGTATTTTTAGGTATTAGGTATCTTTTTATTTCTAGTTCTATTCTGTTGTGATTTGAGAGAGTATATTATATAAATTTCATTATTTTAAATTTGTTAATATGTATTATGTGGCCCAGAATGTGGTCTCTTTTGGTGAATGTTCATGTGAGTGCGAGAATAATGTGTATCATGCTGTTGTTGGAGGAAGTAGTTTATAGATGTCATTTACTACCTGTTGATTGATAGTGCTGTTCAGCTCAACTATGTCCTTACTTATTTTCTGTCTGTTGGATCTGTCAATTGCTTAGAGAGGAATGTTGAAGTCTTTGATAGTAACAGTGCAATTCTATCAGTTTTTGCCTCCTGACTTTTGATGTTGTTGTTAGGTGCATTAAAGATTATTGCACCTAAATTAAGACACATTAAAGGTAATTATGTCTTCTTGGGGAATTCACCTCTTTATCATTATATAGTGCCCGTCTTTATCCCAGATAATTTTCCTTGCTTAGAAGTCAGTTTTGTCTGAAATTAATATAGCTTATCAAGCTTTCTATTGATTACTATCAGCATGGCATATTTTTCTTCACACTCTTACTTTTAATCTATCTGTATCTTTATATTTAAAGTGAGTTTGTTATAGACAACATGCATTTAGGTCTAGTTGTGTTTTTTTTTAATCAACTCTGACAGTCTCTGTCTTTTAATCGTTGTACCTAGACCATTGATGCTCAGTGTTATTGACATAGTTGGACTAATATCTACCATGTTTGTTACTGTTTTATATTCATCACTCTTGTTCTTTGTTTCATTTTGTCTAGTACTTTTTCTGCCTTCTTTGGTTATAATTGATCATTTTATATGATTCCATTTTCCCTCCTCTCTTAGCATATAAACTACAATTATTTTAAAACTTTATATTAATGGTTGCCCTAGAGTTTGCATTATGTATTTATAAATAATCCAAGTCCACTTTCAAATAATACTATAGTTTCATATATAGTACAAGTATCTTATATCAGAGCATCTTTAATTCTTCTCTCTAGTCCCTTATGACATTGGTGACATTCAGTGTACTTATCCACACAGTGTCCTCACTGAATACATTGTCCCAATTATTATTAACAAACTGTTATATTATCCAAGAATAATACAAATAAAAGGTTTTATTTTACCATCATTTGTTCATTCTCTAATGCTTTTCCTTTTTGCAGATCTATGCTTCTGACCTATATCATTTTCTTTCTCTGAGTAACTTAGCATTTCTTGCAAGGTAGGTCTAGTGGCAACACACTTCCTCAATCTTTGTTTTTCTGAGAATGTGTTTATTGCTCCTTCATATTTGATGTGTAATTTTGCAGGGTACTGAATTCTAGGCTGGTGTTTTTATTTTCCCCCATGAACCCTCTAAATATTTTACTCCATTCTTCTTGCTTACATAGTTTCTGAGGGGAATTTGGATGTAATTCTTTTTTTTTTTTTTTTGAGGGCAGTATTACTGGCCCTCATATGTGGGACCCAAACCAGGGTCGCTGGCTTCCCAAGCCAGGGCTTAACCACCGTGCCACTCGGCCAGCCCATGGATGTAATTCTTATCTTTGCTCTTCCATAAGTATGGTATCCTCCCTCACTTCTTTTTTTTAAATTTATTTTGATTTCATAGTTTTAATATGATATATATTTAGGTGTAGTTTTTGTTTTGTTTTGTTTTCTTGGCATTTTTCCTGCTTGGTGTTCATTCAGCTTCCTAGATCTGTGGTTTTATGTCAATAGTGTCGAGAAATTTTCAGTTGTTATTGCTTCAAATATTTATTCTGTTTCTTTCTTCTCCTTCGTCACCCCATTTGCAATTGTTCACGGATATTCTAGTCTATTATTTAACTTTTTTTTCTCGTTTTATTTTAATTTTGACAGTTTGTGTTGACATACTTTTAAGCTCACCGATGTTTCCTCGGCCCATCAAGGACGTTCTTTATTTTTGTTTTTGATTTCTAGCATTTCCTTTTGGTACTTTCTATAGTTTGCACCTCTCTGTTTACATTACTCATCTGTTCTGGCATGTTGTCCACTTTTTCCATTAAACGCTTAGCATATTAATCATGCTTGCTTTAAATTCCTGGTTTAGTAATTCCAAAATCTCTGCAATATCTGAGTCTGGTTGTGATGCTTGCTGTGTTCCTTCAACTTATTTTTTGTCTTTTAGTATACTTCGTAATTTTTTTTTGTTGAAAGTGGACATGGTGTAATGCATAAAAGGAACTGAGGTAAATATACCTTTAGTGTGAGACTTTATGTTTATCTGGCTAGGGGTTGGGTTGTATTACTGTTTGTTGTTGCAGTAGGTGTCAGAGGCTAAAATTTCCTCTGATGTCCTTGTTTTTGTCTCCTCTTTTGTCTATAGGTTTCCCTACAAACTTCTTCTTAAATAAGGTTTGAAAGGTGCAGCACTTCCGGTTGTGTTTTTCTGGTATTATACAGGAGCTCTATTGATGTGGTGCTTTGGGGAAGGGGGAGCTGAGAGCATTCAAGCACAGATGATTGTGTCTTAGTGTTTTAGTGAGCCTGTGCCCCTGGAATGTGGCCTTGGCAATTGCTTCTCAGTTCCCCTACCTTAGGTTAGACAGGAAAGCTAGTGGTGTCTGAATTTGGGTATTTCCTTCCCCCAGGTGGAAATGTAGAGGTAGCTGGAGCTGAGTATTTCCATTCCCCTTGTAGAAGGCGAAAGGGGGCTAGAATTGTGAATTTTCCTTTTCCCAAATTGGTGAGGCTTTGGTAAAACCCTAGTCAGTTAGGCTCTAATAAAATAGTTTCCCTTGAGTACAGGTCTTGTTAAGAAGAAGAGAATGCCATGGTTGCGTTTCAAAATGGCTGTTTCCCCCCTCCCCCTGCTGAAAACATGAGGGAGTTTTTCTCTGATCTTTTTTATGAGAACCTGGCAGGGCTCCTGGTGGTAACACTCACAGAAGCATCAAGGGTCTCCCTAAGACTGGCCTGCTCTACTGAGCTTTAAAATCTCAAACTTTTCCCCACTAAACCTCCAGAAATTCACAAATTATAATCTTAAGTTTTCTCACTCCAGTCCTGTCTCCAGGGAGGGTCTGGGGTCCTGAGCATCTACCCCACTGAGATGTGATATTCTGTATTCAACTCTCTGTCTCTAAATTTGGGGCAGCAGTTTCCCCTGTGACCTCAGCCACCTATTTTAAGAGTTGAGATGTGTCACCCAAGTAGCTTGTAAATTACAAGCACTTATTATATGCCAGGCAATGTTCAAAATGCTTTACATATATTCACTCATTTAATAATCACAAGAAGACCTATAAGGTTAAAAGACCTATAAGGTTAGTGCTAATATGATGCTCATTTTATAGAAGGGAAGCTGAGGAATAGAGAAATTAAGCAACTTGACTAAGTCCACACAGCTACTCCACTCTGAAAGCAGAGTGGAGATTTGAATTTAGGCAATCTGGTTCTTCTCTTCTAGTTCTTAATCATTGATGAGATACTGAATGTAGTAGGATGGGGGTGGACGTTCCTTTTCTTGGGCCTGTCTGTAAACTGTTCCAGGAGGCTTGTGCCTCAGGGGAGTTTCCTATCCAGTTATCTCTCATATTTTCCTTTTATGATCTCTTATGTTTCCTTACAAAAGTGGAAAGTTACTCATTTCTCCTTCCAGCCATCCTGTTGCATAAAAGCCATTCTGACCTATGGGTATGAGACCCCTCGAGGCTTGCATGTATTGCAGAGGGTCTACAAATCTATGTGTACCCGACTTTATCTGCAGAATGATAGTGTGAGCACTGTAACGCTTACATAAATAATAAATAACAATGTTACTTGCATTTTCTTACTTGTTGTATATTATAAATTATAACTACAAACACATAAGAGCATCCAAAATTGGGTGGGTGCATCAAAAATGGTTTCTCATACTTAAAGGGGGATCACCATCGCTGAAGAGAGAGGATCAATGAAATAATAAAGTAGAGATAAGGTGAAAATAAAACCTTAGGTTATAAAGGGAAATCCTAGCTCCATTGGCTGTTCCAAATGACAAAACATCTTCCAAACTGTAGATCAGGGCTGCCAGTTTGGGGGAATCAAAAAAGAAGGCAGATGTGAGGTGATAATCAGACCACTAAACCCGGGGGTTTGGGCCATTGGTATTCTTAGATTTGAATCACACTTCCACTGTTTACCAGTTGTATGATTTGTGACTTTACTCAATCTTGCTGAGTCTCAGCTTGCTTATCTGAAAAATGTAATTCTTAACCTACATACTAAATCACAAAATAGATAAGGTAGCAAATAAGGTGACTTGGAAGTTATTGAACCCACCTGAACTTCGGTTTCCTCAAATGGAATTAACAATGGCTCCTATGACCAGGTGGTTGTGAGAAGTAACTTAGAGAATCCCAGTAAGCCACTTAGCTTAATGTTGGATCCATAATAAGTCCTCGGGAAAATTATGGCTCTAGTCCAGGTGATAACGATTAGATTATTAACATTGACAAAACCTGCCTAACATGCATTTGAAAGTTGGTAAATATTTATTTAAGGTTGAAAAGACATGGGTGTTTGTGGTTTCTTGGTAAATGGATGATTTGTTTCTAAACTTGCATACCTCAATCATAGCCTCCTTTGACTCTGGGCTACCTCCAGCGTGGTTTGGGTCTCCTTTTTGCTTGTATGTATGTCCCAGGATTTAATAGTGGAGAACACCACTTGTCTTTGCTAAACTCTTCCTATAACAGACTCTCTGTTTAGGGCCATGCCCCGGAAGAGATATCTTTCTCTCTTCAACTGTTCTCCCTGCCAAAGGAGATGGCTGTTTGAGTAAGCCCCAGAAAGCAGCCTCAGAAAGCAGTAGTTCTTAACCTTGGCTCACATCAAATTAGCAAGAGAATGGAAAAATACCAATGCCTGTGCTCCACAACTAGAAATTCTGCTTTAAGTGGTCAGCGGTGCAGCCCCGGCATTGGAAATGTGAATGTGCAGCCGGAGTTGAGAACCATTGTCCTGAAGCATCCTCCCCCATCAAAACCTTAAGTGAGTCCATTACATACTCAGTGAATGTGGACACTGGAGCACGGTCTGCGAGCGCCTCCATGAACAGGCCTATCCTGGTCACTACCTTTTTATTTCACAACACAAGCCTGCTCTTGTTAACCTAGAAGGCACATTGTTTCCTGATAGTTCTACTTCCCCACATCTGTCCTTTCACTCATATATTTCCCTCTGCTGGGGTTACCCTCCCCACTCTTTAGCTGTTGATATTCTACAGATCTTTAAAGCCCAACTCACCAGCCCTGAACTATCAGAGGACTTTGAAGCAGCCATCATACAATTGTTGTAACAAAGAATTATGAGTATTCTTTTTTTTTTTTTAGCTGAGCAATCCTGCCACCTGTTGGCAGCTCAGCGGCAGCTCAGCTCGGGCTGGCCTCGAACCGCTGTTGCTCAGAGCTCAGCTTGCACTCTTGAGCGAGCTCTTAACCAACTGAGCCATTTGGCCAGCTGAGTATTCTTGAAACAAATGAACAAATACAAATTCTTCAGCAAAAACAGATAATATAAAGAAAAATCAAATAAAAATTTTAAATTAAAAAATAAAATAACTGAAATTAAAAACTCATTGGAGAGAGCCAACAACAGAATGGATAGAACAGAGGAAAGAATCAGTGAATTTGAAAATGGAACAGTAGAAATTAACCAATCTGAACAAGAGAAAGAATAGACTGAAAAATAAACTGATTCTAAGGGACTTTTGTGATTATAACAAAATATCTAATATTTGTGTCATTGGAGTAGAGGAAATTAAAAAAGGAGAAAAAGGATGGGGCTGAAAAGGGGAAAATATACCAATAAAATCTGAACATGGGTGTGACATTAGAATATTTGAGTCTCCATCTGATAAATATGGTTCCTTGCTTTCCTCCTCTCTTCGCTATCTCCCTCCCTCCCTGTCTCCCTCTCACCTTTGCTTCCTCCCTTTCTTCCAATTAGCATAACATTTTCAGCTTTAACCCATGCTATAGAACCTATTTTTTTTTTAAGATTTCTTTTAACTTGGGGAATTGGGGCAGGGAACAGCGTTGGGGAATCGGGGAAGGGGAACAGGCAAGTTGCTGTCTTTTTGTTCTTCAATCTACTTGCGGAGGACGTCGCTTCACCGGCCCATGTTGGTATCGTCATTGAGCTCTTCCCGGGTGAGGCAGCCACTTGCAGGTCATTGGATGGCTGCTCATGGCGGCTCATGGCAGCTCACGAAAGCTCACGCCAGCTGCCCGCCAGCCCCACTGCAGCTGACGCTGTTGCTGGCTGCTCATGACAGCCCAGCCCCAGGTGGGCTGTTGTTCACCATCTTAGCTGTAGAGGGTGCAGTGTCAGTGGCCCTCTATGTGGGATCCGAACCAGGGCCCTGCTGTTCAGTGCTGGCGTCACAAGCCAGCTCATAACCAATGTGCCACTCCGCCAACCCTAGAACCTATTCTTAAAATCTCTGCATTTGGATGTGAGACCTTGGTATATTAGTCAGGGTTCTCCAGAGAAACAAAACCAAAAACTCCCTCACAGAGACATTTACAAGAACCATTGACCAAATATCTGGGCACCGTGTCCCAACCCAGTTGACATATAATATTAATCATTACGCTTGGTCAGTCATTTTTTTTTTAACCTGGTAACTAATGTAAACAAACCTGACATTGAGGGTTGTCTTCATTTGAAGCACATACAGTTTAAAATTAGCACCAGAAATTGCTGTATTTTGAAGCTCTTTCTGTAACCAACTTCTCTGAGATAAAACATGACTTTTGAAATTGCCTAGAAAAGAGAATACGGATCTTGCACAGCAGCCTCAGAGCTCAGCTGAGAAAGGACTTTCTTCCCATCTTTCCAGAATATGAAACTATTTCATCTTGAAAGTATCTGGGCCTTTCTTCCTGCCATGGATAGCTTACATCCAACTCACACTGGAGTGGGAGGGATGCAGCCGGAAACGGAAATTACCAAATGTCAGGACCTCATTCAGGTTTTATTGGTCTACATTCCATAGCAGACATCAGTCTTTCCCATTGGACAGATGAAATGTTGTGTACTTCTGGTTTTATCCTCATCTCGGTCTTATCCTTGCAGTTTCCTGTATTGGTTTCTTAAAACGAATCCTTTTTTTTTTGCAGATTCTAGCTGCACTGAGCAGGTTTTCTGAGGCAGATAGAATGATTTTCCTTTGGCTTTGCATCTCAAGAGGACACTTCTGTGATCACAGTCATGTAAAATGTAAAACTTCAGAGTCTACAAATAAAGGAGTTCTGTGGACCTTGAAAAAGGATAGGCTGAGTAATAAGTTGGGAAGCTAGTCTACCCCTCAGGTTTTCCAAGTCTGAGGTTCCTGAAGTGAGCAACACTTCTGGGCTGTTTGTGTGAAGAAAGGGTCTGGTTTCCCAGGCCAGCTCCAAGAAGTATGCCTAGGATATGTGTGTCTGTGACATTTGAGGGAGTTCTTGGCCCAGAGGTAGGACATATTAGGGATGAGGACAGCCTTAAGGTCACACAGATAGCAAGAGAGGTATGGCCCGAATTTGAACTACAAAGGCAGTATTCTTTTTTTTTTGAGGGCAGTGTCACTGGCCCTCATATGTGGGACCCAAACCGGGGCCGCTGGCTTTCCAAGCCAGCACTTAACCACCGCGCCACTTGGCCGGCCTTAAAAGGCAGTATTCTTTTTACCTCATTATGGCTTTTCAAACGCTGTTTAACAATGCCTTGTGCAGAGACATTATTTATCTTTTTTATTAGTTTCAGGTGACATTATTAATGGCTAAGATCATTGCACTGTTGTTTCATCAAAGTAGGTATACTGAGTTTGTATAAATAATTGTGGATGCAGAATGTATATCTGTGAACCAGAAGCCTCATTCTTTCAAATGATGTACTTTCTGTACCTTTTTGGATTGGAACCTCCATTTTGCTGAGTTCATTGCTGTGATCTGGCACCGAAATATCTGGCTGCTTCAGTTCTTTGTAGGGGATTATATTCTACGAAAAAAAAATGACATGCTTCATACTTCGTGGTATAACTTCATTGAGTGTATGTGAAAACCGTTATGGGACCGGCCGAGTGGTGCGGTGGTTAAGCCCTGGCTTGGGACACCAGCGGCCCCGGTTCTGGTCCCATATATGAGGGCCAGTGACACTGCACTCAAAAAAAAAAACGTTATGGACATTACAATGAAAAAGTTGTACAGTGAAAATTGTTAGTGTGCAATCAAATTTTACAAATAATTTAATTTGAGGGGGAGTTGTGGGTAATTGTCATTTTAACAGTATTTGATAATGTCATGCTTGAATGTTCTAAAAAAGGTGTCATTTGTTTTTAAATTGGAAACAAAACATCAGTTTACTTTTTAAACTTTGAATTTTATGGTATGTGAGGTGTATTTCAATGAGTGCTTAATCTCCCTCTTATTCTGATTTTTCTTTATGTGCCTTTCTAATGCAAAAACTTTTTTTTAAAAATCAACTAATTTATTTTCTTACACTACGTCAATTGCTTAAAATTATACCACATTTTGGATTGCTTCGAATTTGGACCTTGACTTTCTTATAGATGTTTGTTTTCCTAATGCAGAAACTTTCCTTTTCCTCCATCAATAACCTTTTCTCTCCTTACCCTGAAGCATTGAATAGCTGCTCCTGTCCTTAGAAGCTTTAACTAGTTTTAAAACTCTCTAATTTGTATTAAAACCCTGTTTAATTCTGACATTGAGAGGATTTTATGAAGGAGTCTGTGCTTTAGTTTTATCAAAATCCCCCAATGGAACCTGAGTTGCTTTCCATTCAAGGCCTTGTGTTTATTTTTGTAAGTGACTGTTTTCCCATAGCTGGGGGAAGTGTCTAGGTCTCCCCCTCCTCTTTGTGCCAGGAAATACACTGTAATTGTAAACTTGGTGATATTATTTCTGTACATAGAAGTAAAAGCTCATGAGAAAGGCTTGCACAGCAAATCGGTGGGCTCTCCTGATGACCTGGTTTCTATCAAATGGTGACATGGTGTGAAAAGGCCTTGGTTTTCTTTCCATTTCGTGTTAATGACTATGAAACAAAAACTTCTAAAGGTGTCTTTCTAGGGACAAACTACTAAATCTTCTTAAGAGGGAAAATTTTTAGGAATGAAATGAATATTCTTTGGGAAAGTTTACAAAGTGTAAGCCTCTTAAGAGGATTTACCTGGTAGGTACCATGAGGTTATCTGCTAGCTCCAGGGGCTAGAGAGATGAAGTGGACACAGTGCCAGACTACAGGTGGCACATCCCCTATGGCATATTTACAACTGGCCATGCTATTTGGCCATGCGCAGTGAACCACAATTTGGAATATATTCTCTTTATTAATAGGAATATACTTGTGTGGTTATGGTAAGAGTAGGATGGAATATTTTCAACTGGTGCTGTTCCATATTTTCTGGGACATATAGTACTATATACAGATAAATTGAAATTTTCTAATTCCCTTTTGACAGCATCCTTAATCTTACAGTGAGTGGTGAGAAGAGAGGAAATAATGCTACTGACTTCCCTGCCTCTTTCTTCCCCCTCTGCTGACATTTTTCATGTGGTTGAAATCTGATTGAAGGAACACCATAAGAATCTGTGATAAAGAAGTCATTCAAAGGTAACATGTGGCTAAAGGATATAAAATATGGCAGAGGCTGTCATACACCTCTGTAACACTTGGCATGTTAAAGGCTCTTTCTGCCATGAAAATATGGTTTGATTATTCTTTGGTTTACAAATACTTTCATAGGTTGATGTTTAAGCTTCTTTGTGTGACCTTCAAGGTCCTTCACAGCTTGTCTTCTACTTAGCAATACTTCTCCAGTTTTAATTTCCAACTACTCCTCGTCAAACCCCTCACTTTCCAACTGCTTGGACTTCTCAGTATATTTCTAACATTTTCCAGATTTCTTGTCTGTCTATCTGCTATTTCCTCTGCTTGGGATTTCATCCTCCCTTCTCACCTGGATGAATGTCTCTGTATCCTTGAAGTCACTACCAAATATATGTCGCACTAAATAAGTAATATTAATATATGCTTGCTGAAAAGTTGCGAAAGTACCGAAGAGTATAAATGAGAACGTAATGGTTCATCCCTGTAACAACTACTTCTTTGACATGTTTTCTGCCTGTCTTTTTCTCTAAGCATATCATAAATTTTATAGATAGTTGTGATTATTTTGGTTAATGTTTAATAAACTGCTTCCTTTATTATTTCTTTTCAATCTCATGTTTCATTATCTCCCTAATGGGTTTCTTGTTTTGGTCATGTTCATGTAGCTATTATACTATCTTCTCTCTTCCAATCCATCTTCCACTTTCACATTTGCTGGCTCCTGCCTCAAAATTTAATTAGATGCTCTTTTCTCTGCCAGCTATGCCTTGCACCTTCACTAAATTTGTTTTTGTTAAAAACCTGTTCTAAAACCGGCATTCAGAACAAGTTTTGCAGGATTGAATCCATTTGCTTCTCCACCTTGTTCTTCAAGCACTGGTGGAGACAAAAATCAGATGTTTAAGCTATAATATTATAGAAGAGATCTTGGGGAAGACAGTCCTTCCCTGTCTTTTCCAGAAAACTCATGTGCCTGGCACATAGTAGGTGCTCAGTAAACATTAATGTCTTCTCTGCTTCTACCCTATTGTTCCTACTGAGAACACACAGCTGGTAATTGGCAGCATCTGGACCAGACTGAATATCTAAGCTCCAAGCTGCCATGTATTGATGGGTTACACTGTCACAGTATTGTTAGGTTGTTGAAAATAACTTTCATATCCAAATCCATGTGTCTTTTCTCTTTTAGCAAACTTCCTTGCAACATTAATGTTTCCCACATGTTAGCTTGACTGACCGACTCACCCAGGGTCCAATGGTTCCTTGCTTTGAAACTTCTCCCAGGCTCATCTGGACAACTTCTTAGCAGATTTAGGAACAGAATTCACAACTTAATTTAGGGTTCACAGAATCATAGTATCTTAGAACTGGAAGAAACCTTTGAAGTCATGTCGTGCAGCCCTCTCTTTTACTGATGAAGGAAATGGGGCCCAAAGTCACTTAGCTGTAAATGGAAGAGACAGCACTAGGAACTCAGGCCTCCTGCCATTTGCACTAAATGACAGTAGAGAACATGTTCAGGTAGGAGTTAGGGGTAGGTGAAGGAGACGGGTTTCGGATAGTCCTTTTTCTGACATATCAAAGGAACTATCAAATTTACAAATGTGACGTGGCCCACAAAACTGTGTTTGTTTCTTACACTCTACTCCTGTGTTGTATAAACACACGAGAGATTATCTCAAGGTCGTCAAAGAACTTGGTTTGTTTTCCCAAAAGAATTCTCTGGACAGAAATTGAGATTCCATCTCCAGATTTCCAGAATGAACACAATTTGGATATAATGGTTTAGGGGTTTATTCCCTCGTAAAAATAGTAGCATTCTTAGCACACAGCACTTTGGTGAAGACAACTGGTGTTGGTGGAAAGAGTTCTGGCCTGGGGTTCACTCCTGGTACTGGCAGAACTCACTGTGGACTTTCCATAAGGCTCTTCACCCTTTCGGGGCCTTGGTGGCCCCTTCTGTAAAACCAGAGGTAATTTATTTCCTCTCACGGGTCTCCCTGTGCAGATGTCCTAGGTTGTGAGAGCATTTGTAGCATGCTGTGGAAGTGGCCACCCTTCTCAGCCATCTCCTGCATTCCACCAGAGGCCCTCATTCTCTCCATATCATCCACTTAAATTATTTCCTGCTACAGGCTAATGGACATACCGTGCTCCTCATTTCTGCAGACCCTTTGTTTTCTCTCGAATTCCACAGTTGTTTCTTTGCTTGTTCATTCTCATCAAACTCTATGGTTGTCCTATTAATAGAGGTTCATCTTCCTGGTCACCCCTCTCCTCAGCTCATCTGTTCTGAGGACCATGCCTTCCATGTATTCAGTGCTCTGGGGACTGCACTCCTGTTTTATTTTGGCTGGGACACCTCCAGATATGGCAGTATGTGTATTTCAGGGCTATGCCATTTGCACCTCTGCTGATACTAATCTCTGTGGTTTCTTTAAAAAGGGTCTTTATTTATTTACTATTAAAATGTTATTGTAGGGCCGGCCGAGTGGCACGGTGGTTAAGAGCTGGCTTGGGACGCCAGCGGCCCTGGCTTGGATCCGACATATGAGGGCCAGTGACACTACCCTCAAAAAAAAGTGTTATTGTAATAACACAGAAAATGTTTTTACCCCAAAGCTTAGCTCTTTTATTTTTCTATGTTCTTGTTCAATCATATCCTTACGTGTTTTTTTGTTGTATTTTTTTTTCAGAGCAGTGTCACTGGCCCTCATATGTGGGACCGAACCGGGGCTGCTGGCTTCCTAGGCCAGTGCTTAACCACCGTGCCACTTGGCCGGCCCTTGTTGTATTTTATTTTGTTTTTCCTGAATTAATGTCTTTGATGATTGAACCTGATGTGTTTTATATATTTGTTTTTGAATTTCTTTTCCCAATGTAAAGGTAATGTAACGACACAAAAATGCTTGGAAAATAAGAAAACAAATTACCTCAGCATGCTACCACTCTACTTCAGTCACTAGTAATATTATGGTATACAAAATCAAACAATTCGAGTAAAAATGGGCAGAGGAGCTGAATAGATATTTTCCCAAAGAACACATACAAGTTGCTGACAGGTACATGAAAAGATACACAACGTCATTAATCATCAGAGAAATGCAAATCAAAACCCCAATGAGATCTCATCTCATACCTGTTAGAATAGCTATCATTGAAAAGAGAAGAGATAACAATTGTTGGCAAGGATGTGGAGAAAAGGTACCCCTTGTGTTTTGTTGGTGGGAATGTAAATTGGTGCAGCCACTGTGGAAAACAGTATGGAGGTTACTTAAAAAATTAAAAATAGAACATGTGATTCAGCAATTCTGCTTATGGGTATTTATCCAAAAACAAAATCACTATCTGAAAGAGACATCTGCACCCCCATGTTCACTGCAGCACTATTTACAATAGCCAAAGTATGGAAACAACCTAGGTGTCCATTGGCACATAAATGGATAAAGAAGATATTATCTCTCTCTCTATCATATCTTGATCTCTACCATATTTCTATTTATATATCTGTATATCTATATCCATCTATCTATCTATCTATCTATCTATCTATCTATCTATCTATCTATCTTCTATCCATCTAGACACACACACACACACACACAGACACACATGCATGTGTGCACACACGGTGGAATACTACTCAGCCACAAAAAGAACAAACTCCTGCCATTTGCGTGAACATGGATGGACTTTGAGGGTATTATGCTAATGAAGTAAGTCAGGTAGAGAAAGACAAATACTGTATGATATCATTATACATGGAATCTAAAAACCCAAACTCATGGAGACAGAACACATCGATGGTTCCCAGAAATGGGGTTGTGGGGTGGTGCGGAGGGTGGTGGGAAAATGGGAAATGGGTGAAGATGGTCAAAGGGACAAAGTAGAAAAATGGATATTTCATTCCAGAATTTTTATTTATTTTTTTATTTTTATTTTTTTGAGGGCAGTGTCACTGGCCCTCATATATGGGACCTGAACCAGGGCCGCTGGCTTCCCAAGCCAGCGCTTAACCACCACACCACTCAGCCGGCCCTATTCCAGAATTTTTAAATGTAGTTAATGTAGCAATACAATTTTGAGGGTTTCATTAACTTCATATTTTTAAATAATTTTGTATTTATGGGCTAGTTGCAAAAAATAGTACAAAGAATTCCTATATAAATTTGATATTCTTCACCTGAGTTCTTCAAATGTTAGCATTTCTCACACATGTTTTATCCCTCTCCCTCCCCCTCCATCTCTGAAATGTTTCAGTTACTTGGAGACAGGATATGCCCCTTTACCTCTAAATACTTCAGTGTGTGTTTCCTTTGTAAGCTTTTAGGCCTGTGTGCACATGTAAGGCATCATTGTGAGCTAGGAGAACTATAATTTTTTTAGTATCCATTCTGGGCCAGGAACTCTGTATAGATTATCTCATTTAGCCCTTAACCACTTTACAAGGAGTCATAGAATTATTTAGCGATCCAATTTATTTTCCAACTGTACTGGAATTCAAACATTGAAATCCAACTTCATCAGAATCCATCTATATCAAAATCTAATTACAGAGAAATCCAATGTTATCATAATCCAGCAGGAGACCTAGAGGAGAAATGGTGTTATTAAAAGACCATGGGCGCTTGGTTGCACTCTCCCACCTCCTCTCCAAGGAAAGCACACAGTCAGCACATGTCCTATCAGTACCTAGCACCTGTCAGCACTTAGCTCTGACACTGCACTAGTAACTTCTGTGATGCAGGGAAATCATGCTTCCTCCCTGGGCTTCAGTCTCCCTTTCAGAGTAAGCAGTTTTACCAAAAATATCTTTAAAACAGCCTTCCTACTACAGTCTGTTAGTTTAAGGTATGCAATTTAGTGTTTGTTAAAGTTACAAGAACTGTTTTCCTGGTGAACTTTTAAGTAGAGAAGCAGCTGTTTTTCTAGATTGGATTAACTATCAGCATAAATCCATATAAGATTATGATTGTATTAGACCAGAATAGAAAATGCTAGTTAAGTTAGAGAATGTTTTCCTGACAATATGGGTCCTTAGGAGTGTGATTAGAGGCTCTCAAAGTCAGGGGAGGGAGTCATTCTCAAAATAAGGACGGTTGTTTGTTTCTTGATAAAGCAGTACTCACCAAGTATGTGAACATTTTATGTTTTTTTGTCACAGTCCTTTCATGTGTGGGGTATGAGTATGTGTGTCTCTGTGTGTGTACATGTGTGTATGCTTTGAAGGATCAATCTTATTGGCTATATATTACATTGTATCACACTTACATGCATTTCTTGGCCACTGTTATATGTAATGTCATTTTAATTTAACAGGGGCTAGAATGTGAACTTGAAGTTGCAGCACTTTGGTTCCTTTCTCGGCAAGTGTTAATGGACCTAGAAGCTAGCCAGTAATGGAGTAGTTAGTCTCTGAAGAGTTTTGTCTTCCTGCTAAAGAAACAGATTTGACCCCAAGGGACATTTGCTATTGTTCCTGCATCCAGGCAGCAGAATCTGTTTGCTTAACCTCCTGTAGGTCTGTGCATAGTGTCCACGGCATAAATGTGCAAATGTGTAGAGAATTTTTATAAGAGTTTATTTGAGCCAAATGAACGATGGGGAGCATGATCTCAAATGCTATGGAGAATAACACTTTTCTGGGGTTTTTAAAAATGCATTTAAAATTAAGGAGGGAACATAAGGAAGATGACATGAAGACGTGAAAAAGCAAGATGGGGTATTATTGGATTATAGGATACTTAAGAAGATGTGCTGTCTTGAGGGTGGTTATGGCTTATTTCAAAGGTGGGTTAACCATGGACAGGGCTTCTTAAGGTAATTATAAGCCTTTTACTAAAAAGTTACATGCCTGGGGCATAACAACACACCATGACCTGCCCAGTGAAGAATTTACAATTAGATCCCCCTATGGGGTTAGTTTTCCATCCACCAGTAGGCATAGCAGCAGCCTATGTTCTGATGATTTGAGGGCTTTAAGCTCTCTGATTTTTTTTTTCATTTTCTACCAATGACTAATTAGAGTAGTCTTTTGCAGAATCTCTGCCAACGAGAACTAAAGTTTTCCCTTGGGAATCAGAGAAGGGCCCAGTACTCAGTAAATCTGAAAAAGACAAGCTTTTCAAATGTTAATAAGTTGAAGCAGGGCGAGGAAGCTCAGCAGTCTGTGGGCAGATTAAGTACCCAAGCAGTATAACCTTTCCATGGCCTGTAGCCAGGTTCTTACTGGGGGTGATAACTTCCAAAAAGGATCACAAAGGTAGAATTTCCCCAGAGGGCATCTCTCTGAACTTGGAATTCAGTGCTACTTCCAAAGAGGCACAGCAAGCAAAAAGGCACTGGCAAGACAGGCGCCTATTTAGGTGCCAGGTTTTCACTTTTTCTTTGGGGTTTTCTCTGTGTCCCTAACCCCAGCGGCTAGTGCGTGCTGAACTGCCAATTGCTGCCACAAACATCATGTAGGAAACTTGGTTAAAAAAAAAAAGAATTCTCACCTTTGAAAAGAACAGGAGCCACAGGGAAAAGGCAATTACTTCTTATTATTGTGGAGGAGAAACAAACTTTCCTCTACCCTCAAGGTTCTTTTGACTGGTCTAATTATTGAATAAAGAGGCCAATTAGCAAGAGAAAATAACCAAATTTAATACATACACATGTACAGGAACCTGTCATACGTAAGAGAGTTAAAGATCCCACATGCAGCAGAGGTAGAGATAGAAGGGCATATGAGACATCCTGAGCTAGGCGTGAAGCAAGGAGACTGGGAGGCTTCAAAGGGTCACTGCAGGTTGATAAGAAGAACAGACATTTAGAACATAGAAGTTTTCCCTGCCCTAAAGTTGGATGAAAAGATACAGAGATAGATAGATAGATATAGACAGATATATCATAAAATTGTTTTATATATTTAGAAGATTTTCACGTATACCATTGAACTTGCTTTTTGCTTTCAACATATTCCTTTTGGTTGTAATATTTCCATATTGATACATATAGATGTAATTCATTTCAGTTTTAATACTGAATAGCATGCTTCTCTTATTGGGAAAAAATAAAAGTAAAATCTCATGCTAACCCAGGCAACCCTTTTCATAAATGTAGAAAGAAAGAAAACAGTTTTATTGTTGAATAAGCATTAACTGAACTGGGATGTAGATGACTGAGATTGCAAAGACAGAAATAAATCTCACCCTTTTCTGCAATAACCAAGTAGACACAATCCATTATGTACATATTCCAAGATAAAACATAACTTGTCCTCAAGTAAAATGACTTGAGGGTGCTATTCACTAGACATTGTTCATCCAAAATACACCTGGGATTTAAGGTAGCCCTATGTTAGTTAATTGCCTTTATGAAAGAGATGGCTCTCATGCCCTTAAGAAAAGTGTTTCTGGATTGTAATACTGACAGGAGGCATATTGTTTATTTGTGATTTTTAGATTCCACATATAATGAGATCATACAGTATTTGGCTTTCCTTAACTTATCTCACTTTTCATAATGCCCTCAAGGTTCATTCATATTGCTGCAGATGGCAAGGTTTCCTTCTTAGAGTGACTTTCTTGTACATTGCTTATTCACCAATATTTTGTTTAGTATTTTTGCATCTACATGGATGAGACTGGTCTGTAATTTTCTTTTATCATTCACTCATTCAACAAGTATTTATCGAATCCATACTGTTTAATGTACTATTCTAATAAATGTGGATAGAGCAGTGAATAAAATAGATAAAAATTGGGCCGCCCGAGTGGTGCATTGGTTAAGCGCTGGCTTGGGATGCCAGCTGCCCCCCGGTTCAGATCCCACGTGTGAGGGCCAGTGACACTGCCCTCTACAGCTAACAACAGCTCCACCTGGAGCTGGGCTGTGCGAGCCCCGGTGACGGTGTAGGCTGCAGCCCCTGCTGCAGTGGGCTGCCATAGGCTACAGTGAGTGGCCGGCAGCCAGCGTGAGCGGCTGGCAGCCAGCGTGAGCTGCCAAGAGCCACAGTGAGGGACCATCCAGAGGTCAGCGACCAATCTGCTTCATCTGGGAAGAGCGCAGTGATGATGCCAACATGGGCCAGTGAAGCAACGTCCTCCGTAACTAGACTGAAGAACAAAAAGACAACTTGTCTGTTCCCCTTCCCCGATTACCCAATGCTGTTCCCCTCCCCCAATTCCCCAATTAAAAAAAAAAATCTTTAAAAAAGAATAGATAAAAATCCTTGCTCTAATGAGACTTATACTAGGGAGAAGACAGACCATAAACAAGATAATTAATTAAACATATAGTATGTTAGAGATTGACAAATATTAAAGATAAAATATAAGCAGGAATGGGGATAGGGTGTGTGTAAGTGGGATATGCAATTTTGGTAAGGATTTATGGAGAAGGCTCTCTGTCAAGGTGACATTTCAGCAAAGACATCTGGGGGAAGTGAAGTTATAATGACCCCGAAGTGGTCATGCCTTTGGTGCGTTCAAGGAACAGCAAGGAAGCCTCGTGGCTAAAACTGTTTCTTTTTGTTGTTGTTGTTGTTTTTAAATGTTTTTAAAATTAATTAATTTATTTATTTTTAATTAGTTTCAGGTGTACAATGCAGTGCAATAGTTATACTTTTTACCCTTCAAAGTGACAACCCCCCTCCCCCAATTCACCACCCCACTCCTCCCCCCCATATCATATATATCTATTACAGTTCATTGACTCCCTTCCACAGTATACTCCACATCCCGTGACTATCTATATATTCAATTACAGTTGGTATACAATATTATACAACATCAGTTTCAGGTGTACAGTGCAGTGATCAAGCCTCTACTCCATCCATGAAGTGGTCCCCCTAACAAGACATGTGACCATCTGACACCCCACAAAATATTTACAACATTGTTATATTCCCCGAGCTGTCTTTCATATCCCTGTGGCAATATTTTAGTTACCTATTTATGCTGTCTAATCCCTTCCCCTTCTCCCTCATCCCCACCCCGCTCCCAACTAACAACTCTGTTTTTCCTCTATATCTATGAGACTGTTTCTGTTTACTTTGCTCATTCATTCAGTTTTTCACATTCCACATGTAAGTGAGATCATATGGTATTTGTCTTTCTCTGACTGACTTATTTCACTTAACATAAGAGTCTCTAGGTCCATCCATATCATTGCAAATGGTACGATTTCATTCTTCTTTATAGAGGAGTAATACTCCATTGTATAAATGTACCACAGTTTCTAAATCCATTCATCTACCGAGGGACATTTCAGTTGTTTCCAAGTCTTGGCTATTGTAAATAGCGCTGCAGTAAACACATAGGTGCATATATTTTTTCGAATTAGCATCTTGAATTCCTCTGGGTAGATAACCAAGAGTGGAATTGCTGGGTCATATGGCAGTTCCATTTCCAGTGTTTTGAGATACCTCTATACTGACTTCCACAGTGGCTGCACCAATTTGCAGTCCCACCTACAGTGCACCAGGGTTCCCTTTTCTCCACACCCTTGCCAGCACTTGTTTGTAAAACTGGTTCTGTTATCAGACCAATAAATAATTGGATAGGTTTCCCTCTTTTTAAAAACATTATTTTTCAATACTTACACTTCACAAGAAATTGCAAAAATAGCGCAGAAATGTCTCTTGTACCTTTCTTTCAGTTTATTCCAATAGTTACATCTTATATTATAATACAGTAGCAAACCCGGGAATCTGACATTGGTACAATGAATATGTATAGTACTATGCATTTTATCACTTGTAGGTTTGTGAGACTGTAACTTCAGTTAAGGTATATAACTAGTCTGTTATCAGAAAAATCTACTTTATGCTGCCCATTTATAATTGCACACAGACTGGGAAGTGATACCATTGTTTTAAGCCATGAAATTTGTGGTAATTTTTTATGGTAGGAACTGGAAAATGACTACATTAGTCTATATCAGTATGGTTCATGGATGCTTGCAAAGAATGTGTGTTCTGCTGGTGATAGGTGCGGGTTACGTAACTGCTGATTAGATTATGTTCATGGTATCGTTGCATTCTGTTTTTTTTTTCTTTTAGTTTATAGATTTTTTCCATGGTAGTATCATTTTTCACATTTTGCTTCTGAACTCTGTCATTTCATGTTTTTTTCCTTCTGTTGTCTCCCTTTGAACTCGCAGTCTACATATACCAGCTTTCATTCCATTTTGTAGGCTGGCAAAGGCTGGATCTCTTCTATGGACTCAAAGCAGCAGGTTGAGGAAGAATACACTCATTTATATATGAGCTAGATTTAAAAGGAACCCGTATTAAATAAAACAAAGATAACACAGAAGCATTAAAGAGAGGATGACAAAAACAAGCAGGAGAGCATTCATCAGAAATTCTTATTATGGAGCAGATAAAAGTGTTTAATTATATATTGCACTATGAATTAAAAAAATAGTGAAGCAATACCTTGTATAAAAACGAACACAAAGCTGTTATCGTTGTGTTCTATATTCTTGCCGATTTTTGTCCACTTCTGTCAGTAGTTGAGAGAGGAGCAATTTGTTTCTTTCTTCTTACAGTTCTATCAGTGTTTGCTTCATGTATGTTGACTGTCTTATGCATACACATTTAGAAACACTATCTTCTTGGTGGATTCCTTTATCATTATGTAATGTCCTTCTCTGTCCATGGTTATTTTATTTGCTCTGATTGATACTTTAATTGATATTAATATGTTCATCCCTGCTTTTTACTTTTTTTTTTTTTTTTGAGGACAGTGTCACTGGCCCTCATAAGTGGGACCCGAACCGGTGCGGCTGTCTTCCCAAGCCAGCGCCTAACCGCGGCGCCACTTGGCCAGCCCCCTGCTTTTTAAAAATCAATGTTTGCATAGTATACCTTTTTATTTATGTATTTATTTATTTATTTATTTATTTATTTATTTATTGAGGCAGTGTCACTAGCCCTCATATGTGGGACCCTAACCGAGGCCTCTGGCTTCCCAAGCCAGCGCTTAACCACTGCGCCACTCCGCCGGCCCATAGTGTACCTTTTTACATCCCTTTACTTTCAACGTGCTTATATATTTTAAGGGAATTTCTTGTAGATGTCATATAATTACATTTTTCTTATTCTATCAATCTCTTTCCATCAGTCTCATTCATTTGTATATTATACCATTTATATTTAATATAATGATATATTAATGCTTAAGTCTGTCATTTTATTGTTTGTTTTCTCTATTTCTGTTTCTATGTTTTTTGCCAGATATTTTCTGGGTTACTTGAACTTATTTTAGAATTCATTTTCATTTATTTGTAATGGTTTTGAGTGTATCTCTTTTTTTAAAAACAATATAATTGTGATAAAATACATATAACTTAAAATTTACCACCTTAAGAATTTTTAAGTGTACTGTTCAGTAGTGTTCAGTATGTTCACATTGTTGTGTAACCAGTCTTGATAGCTTTTATCTTCCCAAACTGAAACTGTATACCTATTACCTAACAGCTCCTCATTTCTCCCTTCAGCCCTGGCAGCTACCATTCTTTCTGTTTCTATGAATTTTACTACTCTCTATATCTTATATAAGTGAAATCAAACATTGTCTTTTTGTGACTGGCTTATTTCATGTAGCATAATGTCCTCAAAGTTCATCCATGTTGTAGGATGTGTCGGAATTTCCTTCCTTTTTAAGGTTGAATAATATTCCTGTGTATGTTTATATCACATTTTCTTTACCATAACTCTGTTGATGGATACTTGGGTTGCTTCCACCTTTTGGCCATTGTGAATAATACTCCTATGAACATGGGGGTGCAGATATATCTTTCTGACCCTGCTTGAGTGTATCTCTGTATAGGTTTATTTAGTTGTTACTCTAGGTACTGTAGTTGTAAATATATGTATATATTATATTTGGATATATACATATATGTTTGTATACATATTGGGGTGCCAAAAGAATGTATACAGGTGGGCATTTAGGTCAGCATTGCTCAAGCAGTAATTCGCTGTCATCAGAAGTGTCTGGACGCTAATGGGAACCACTCTGAGCACCTCTTGTCATTGCAGAAGTCAGACGTGACTTGTATTCACCTTTTGTTATCAATATGTATTGAGTATTAGAATTTTAATACAGTTTCTCCTGTCTTAAGATGTGTATACATATTTTTGGCACCCTTTGTATACATATTCAGTATGCAAGTCCCTGTAGATACATTCCGTTGTTATCTTTTCCCTTTCATGATTGTGTCCCTTGAACTACTAAAGTGTTTTCATTCTGATGAAGTTCAATGTGTCTATATTTTCTTTTGTCACTTGTGCTTTTGGTGTTGTAGCTAAGAAGACTTTGACAGACACAAGGTCATGGAAAGTTCTGCTTATTTTTTATTATAAGATTTTTATATTGTTAGTTCTTATATTAAGGTCTATAATACATTTTGAGTATTGTTATGAGGAAGGGGTCCAACTTTAGTCTTTTACATGTTGGTATCTAGTTACCCCAGCATCATTACATGAAAAGACTTTCCTTTATTCATTGAGTTTCCTTGGCAGCCTTGTTGAAAAATCAATAGACTGTGAATGAAAGGGTTTATTTAAAGACGCTCATTTCTGTTCCATGGATCAGTATTTCTATCCTTATTCCCAGCCACATTCTCTTGATTTCTGCAGATTTGTAGTAAAATTAAAATCAAGGAGGTTGAGTCTTCTAACTTCGTTCTTCTTTTCCATGATTGTCATGGCTATTTTGGGTCTCCTGCATTTCTGTATGAATTTTAGGATTTTTGTCAATTTCTGAAAAAGAGGCAGCTTCAGTTTTGGAGGGCATGGGTTGGATCTGTAGATCAATTGGTGGTATAGTGCCATCTTAACAGTATTAAGTATTCTTTTTTTTTTGAGGACAGTGTCACTGGCCCTCATATGTGGGACCGAACCGGGGCTGCTGGCTTCCCAAGCCAGCGCTTAATCACCATGCCACTCGGCCGGCCCAGTATTAAGTATTCTGATTCATGGACATGGGATGCTTTTCCATTTTAGATATTCTTTAATTTATTTCAAACAGGTTTTGTAATTTTCAATGTTGAGTCTTACACTTTTGTTAAATTCATTCCTATGTAATTTATTTTTTAATGCAATTTTAAGTGGAATTGATTTCTTAATTCATTTTGAATTGTTCATTGGTAGTGTACAGAAATACAATTGATTATTGTATATTGATCTTGTATCCTATTACATGCTGAACTAGCTTACTAGTTCTAATAGTACTTTTGTGGCTACCACAGGCCTTTCTATATATAAGATCATGCTATCTGCAAATAGAGATAGCTTCACTTCTTCCCTTCCAATCTGGATGCCTTTTATTTCTTTTTCTTACTGAATTGTCTTGGCTACATTGTTCAGTAGAATGCCAAATAGAAGTGGTGAGAGCGTAGCATACATTCTTTTTTTCTTGGCCTTGGTGAAAGTGCATTCAGTCATTCGCCATTAACTATGATGTCAGCTGTGGCTCTTTTCTAGATGCCCTCTGTCAGAGTCCCTTTTATTTCTAGTTGAGTGTTTTAATCATGAGTGGGGTATTGGATTTCATTAAATTTTTCTGCATCTATTGAGATGATAAATTAACATTAATTCTATCAATATAGTGTATTAGGCTGATTGATTTTTATATGTTAAATCATCCTTATATTCCTGCAATAAATACTGCTTGCTCATGGTGGATAATTATTTTATCTGTTGGATTTGTTTTGCTAGTATTCTGTTAAGTATTTTTGCATCTGTATTCATAAGGGATATTGGTCTGTAGTTTTCTTTTTTTATGATGTCCTTGTCTTGTTTTGGTATTAGGACAATACTGAACTCACAGAATGAGTTAAGAAGTGTTCCTGCCTATTTTATTTTTTGAAAATAATGTGGAGGTTTAGTGTTAACTAGTGTAATGACTTTTCTTCATTCTTTTTTCTTTCTGTTCCATTGACTGGTTTATCTCAGTTGAATTGTCTTTAAGTTCACGGATTGTACTTGTTCAATTATTGTGCATTTTAACTACAGAAATTTTAGTTGGTTGTTTTTTGTTTGTTTGTTTGTTTTTGAGGGCAGTGTCACTGGCCCTCATATGTGGGATCCGAACCGGGGCCACTGGCGTCCCAAGCCAGCTCTTAACCTCCGTGCCACTCGGCCGGCCCTTTCATTGGTTGTTTTTAAATTATCTCCAACTCTTTATTGATATTCTCTATTCAGTGAGACATTGTTCTCATTCTTTCCTTTGGTTCTTTAGACATGGTTTCCTTTAATTCTTTGAACATATTTAAAATAGAAAATTTTAAAAGAAATTAAGAAGCATGAATTGGTAGTTACAAAAGAGTCACTGGGATATAAAATACAGCATAGGGAATATAGTCAATAATATTGTCATAATATGGTGTCAGGTACAAGATTTATTGGAGTGATCACCTCTTAAGTTATACAGATATCTAATAACTATGTTGTACATCTGAAACTAATGTAATATTGTATGTCAGCTGTCATTGAAAAATTAAAAAATTAACAAAATTAACTTTGTTTAGTAAATCCAATGTCCGGGCTTCCTCATGGACAGTTTCTATTGATTACATTTTTTCTTGCGTATGGGCCAATATTTCCTGTGCCTTCGTGTATCTTCTAATTACTTTTGTTGAAAAGTATACATTTAAAATAATATAGGGGAGGCTGATTGGCTCAGGTGGTTAGAGCGCAGGGTGAAGTGCTCATAACACTAAAGTTGCCGGTTTGATTCCCACATGGTCCACAGAGGTGCACCCTCCACAACTAGATTAAAACAACTACTTGACTTGGAGCTGATGGGTCTTAGAAAAACACACTGTTCCCCACTTAAAATAAAACATTTTAAAAATGTTTAAAAAATATATAATGTATGAACTCTGGAAATTAGATCCTCTCTCTTTTCCCCACTGGTTGTTGTATCTGTTGCTGTTTGCTTGTTTTTCAACCTCCTGGACTAATTCTGTATTAAGGTCAGTATCTTTTGTTATGTGAAGCCACCAAAGCCTTTGGTAGATTACCTTAGTGTTCAGATCATGATTTGAACAGTGATATCATAAAACATTGGGAGCCAGTAAGCCTCCCAACCTTAGCTGATGGGCTTTGTATGTGTGTTCTGGCATGCCTTCAACTTTTAGCCAGGCAGTTTACCATTCTGCCTTCATTCACCATCCTCCTCCTGTGTGTGCAGGGTTTCAAGGTCAGCCAGAAGTGAGAGGTTAGGGCCTTCTCAAGTCTTTCATGGGCATATGCACAACCTGGGATGTGCACACATCCCTGTGCATGTACCCGCTTTTGTAGATTTCTAGGAATAGGTTGCAGCTTTGTAAGCCCTCTATGGGCATGCCATTCTCTAATTTGTCATTCTTTATTTTTATCCCAAGTGCTTTGGTCAACCTCTTAGTAACTTCAATCCATACATCACCTCAGGCCAACACAATTTTGAACAACTTGAAATGAGTGCTTTTTACAAATGACCCAATGACAGCACTGTTTACACTGAATGAGCTTTGGTCAGGACAAAGGCAAGCCCTAAGAATGGACCTGTCAAAATGAACAAATAGTCATAATAATCAGAGAGTGAGGCTTTGTGACTCTCCCACCCAATTCTGTCTCCTCCAGGGGCTGTTAAACTGTTGGTTTTCACAGTCGCTGTGGTTGTGAGGCTGTTGGTTTTCAGTGCTGCTGCAGAGCAGGGGAGAGGGTGATTTGATTAGGGTAACAATGCACCACCCAGTTCACTATTCCTATCAAGATTCCATCTTGTCTTGAATATACAGCCCTCGGATGGTTAAGCTTTAGTTAATTTAGAGAATATTTGTAATACACATATATGATGAAAACTTGTGTCCAGAATTTATAAAGAAACTTTAAAGCTCAAAAAAATAAAACAATCAAATTATAAAATGGGCGAGAATTTGAATATACCCTTCATGAAAAAAAATATTGCAAATGTCCAATAAGTATATACTGAGATACTCAGCACTATTAGAACTCAGGAAAATGCAAATTAAAAATACAGTGAGATAGGGCCGGCGGAGTGGCACGGTGCTTAAGCGCCACTGGCTTGGGAAGCCAGCGGCCCTGGTTCGGTCCCACATGTGAGGGCCAGTGACACTGCCAACAAAAATAAAATACAGTGAGATATCACTACACACCCAGTAGAATGGCTAAAATTAAAAAGTATGTGGATCAACTGAAATTCATTGGACCACTAGGTATTTACTTGGGAGAAATGAACACATATGTCCCAGAAATTCTTATACATGAATGATTTAAACAGCTTTATTGACAATAGGGAAAAACTAGAAACATCACAAAGGTTCATGAATAGGTGAATGAATGAATGAATGAATTATGGCATATTTACCCAATGGAATACTACATAGCCACAAAAAATGAATTTCTCATACAGGCCAAAATAAGTTAGACATAAGACGGTATATTCTGTATGATTCCAAAGAAAAAGTGATTAAAATAAAATTGGTATCTATATAACATTAGTTAATTAATTAACTAATTAACCCTCTTTATATTCTACCTCATTCCCACAAAGCTTCAATTGTCTAAAAAGCATTACCCAACTACATTCTAGAATGAGTAAGGAAAAGGTGAGGGAAAAACACCATGGAGGATACATGAATAAACTAGAAGGTGGTGGAGAGAGAACCCTCGAAGTTTGAAAAAATTATGAGATCATGGGTTGGTGGACAGGAATAGGGAACTATTGGGGAGGATAAAATGACGAGCTTACATGGTTTGGAGTGATGTGGTGAATTTTAGGATGATAAGAAAATAAATGTTCCATACATTACAAGCACTCCTAAGTTTTCAGTTGATGCTTTGGAGTCCAGAAGTGACCAAACTCATTTATCTAGAATATACAAGTCTTCCAGTCAAGACAGCAGAGTAGATAAACACTGTACTTGCCTCCTCCTGTGACCACATAAAAATTACAGCTAAACTACAGAACACCCATCACTGAGAATGATCTGATGTCTATCTGAACAGAAGTCCTATAACTAAGGACATACAGAAAAAGACATGTCGTGGGTGATTCCTAAAATACTTGAGCACATTATGGACTCTGAGGAATACTGAAGTTCAATAAAATTCAACAGTTTAATCTAAATAAATAAATATAAAATATACATATCTTTCCTGGCACTTTCCTCAGTACAGAGGCCAAATAAATAAGATCTTTCCATGAAGAGCTGTTAATTTATAGTTGTTCATATTTATGAATGTAATTTATCTGCATTGTCTCATTTCTTGTTTGTTTGTAAGGTAAGAGTAGTAATACGTACCTTTGGATAGTTGGGAAGAGTAAACGAAGAAGACATAGCTCTACATCTGAAACTAATATAATAATGTATGCCAAATGTAATTGAAAAAAATTTGAAAATTAAGAAGTGGTGGGAATAATGAAAAAGGGAAAGAATGTAACTCCCTCCTCACTCCATGCCATTATTTACAAAATACTATAAATGTTGAAAATCACATTATATGTGGTTTCTGAAATGTTTAGATAATTCTAAAAGAGGAATGATTAATATTAATAACTGTACCTTTCTTGGCTCAAGTAAAATTTAAGAAATCTTGGTTTGTGTGAAAGAGCAATATAATGAATATTTTTATTTAATTTTCCTGTGTGAAACAGAGAGCACATGGGGAATTTGGGGCTTGCGCTTTTCTGCTGCTGGCTAAGGAGGCCAGAGAAGAGCGATTTTTTTTTCCAGACATGGAGCCAGTTTTGTGTTCTCTTTGCTGATGAAATATGGAAGGCAGGATGTGCTTCCTTCTCTCATATTTATGTGGCCCAGATTTGAAGTGGGAAAAGTGATTCGAAATGTGGAAATTTGGGAAAGCATGGTAATTTGGTCTGCATCCCCCAATCTCTGTAAAATCTTTATTACTATTATTATTACTACTACAACTACTAGTATTACCAATGATCTATTCAAAGGGTCAAGGCTCTAAATACTGAAAATAAATACTTCTGGAAATGGGACATAAACAATATGGTGATAAAATTCATGGCAGGTTAATCTGTTCTGGCCAAATGTCTAAACACGTTTTGTGTTTGACTGTTTGTGTTGTCTCCATTTCTGTTAGCTTGAGAGCACAGACTCTCAGTGAGCCTGTGTATCTGATGGATGTGAAGGTGGAGGATGAGGAAACTAGGGAGTGAAAGAAAAAATAAGAGCAGGGAACAAAAATAACCAGCAAGCTTGAATTATCCTAGACGATGCTCTCGTGGGTTACTTTAGTTGGTTAGAACAGTGTTCCTCAGACTTTTAAGAACATACAAATCCCCTAGGGATTGTACAAAGATGCAGTTTTTGATGCTGCTGGTCTGGGGTGTGACCCGGAAATGCATATTTCCATCAAGCTCCCAGGTGACGATACTACTGCTGACCTGAGAACCTCTCTCGGAGTAGCAAGGGTGGAAAGTTGGCTGGACCTCTTGGTGAAGGTCATGCTTTAAAAATCTCAGTAAAGTTAACTTGTCAAAGGGGTAGCTAATTGTGATTTTATTTTATACCATCATTACATTTTTATTTAAAAAAATTCAAAATCATTGACCAAAAATAAAAACATACCTGACCATACTTTCTTCAGATTTTTCATTCCTTCCTTCCTTAATTTAGGTCCCCTGGTAAATAAGTTAAATTTGTTCCCCTGGCAGGTAGTATGGTCACCCAGGCTGTCATCTGATTAACCTGTGAAAAGTCCAGGCATTGTCATGTTGTCATGGAAAGGGCTCTTGAGAGGGCAGATGGCTTCTAGTTCCTGCTCTCCCAGCTAGATCTGGGACCTGGAACTAATTTTTTTCTTTGTAGAATGATTATTGAAATTTGTTTGGTGCTGAAGTGAGGAAGCATCTAGCCTATTGCCTATAAAGGGCATTTGATAAATGCTTAAGGAGACACCCTTAGGACTACAACAAGCAGCTTTAGGTCTTACAGGCTTTGAGTAGAAGAGGTCAGAGAGGAAGGGATTGAAGATAAAACATGTTCTGTATCTTAAAAGAAAGACTGCACGAAACTGCCCTCTTTCCTCTTTAATTGTGGTTTTGGTTGCTAACATCTACTGACAGTGTGATTTTTCTTTTTTTAAAAATCATCATTCAGCACAAGTTGTTACCTGCTGGGAGCACTTCCCTTTGCTTTCCTCCCATCTTCCCTAACAGAGATGAAGGAGTCAGTCAGGGGACAGCCATGTTGACCATGTCTCCTGTTTCCCTCCTTTGCAGGTTATTCCACAGCTGTTCAGAAATTTTCCCAGACGCTGCAGTCTTTTCAGTTTGATTTCATTGGAGACACTCTGACTGATGATGAGATTAACATTGGTAAGTCTTCAGCGACGTGAGACCATGTCCCTCTCGAGACAGGTCTCAGACCACGCAGCCTCCTTGGGCTGTGCGTGTAGAGAACATAGGCATCGTTTAAAGATACCCCTTAAACCTCTGTTGAGGCCTTTTACTCAGTAAGTCTGCAGGGGAGTTTTCTTTACAGAATCTAATACATGAAAATATATGTTTTTCAAAAGGATAGATTCAAGAGTTATTTTTGTTTGTTTGTTTTCTGAAATGATTTAGAGTAAGTTGCTTCCAAGAGACACATTCCTTCGGAAGTTTAAAATTTGCATTCATCTATGTACAGCTTTTCAGGCAACAGGAGATTTAAGCCACACTTCTTCCTTAAAGTATTGTCTATGGGTTCTTTGGTGGGACAACAGTAGCATTGGGTAGTAGTGGTAGTGATTGGATGACTTTCGAAGCCTAAAATATTTGTCTTTTGGCTATTTAAGAAAAGGTTTGGTGACCACTGAGTTAAAGAGTTAGTGGACAGCATTTGTTAGATGAGAACATTGAACCACCGAACTGTTGTCAATGATCTGGTGTCACTGCAGCAAGTTAGTAACACAATTATATTTATATATACCGGGGGTGCCACAAAATGTATACACATGCCTTGTATTCCTCTTTTGTTATCGGTGTATATTGAGTATTATAATTTTAATACAGTTTTTTCCTTTCTTAAAATGTGTATACATTTTTTGGGCACCCTCTGTATTTATGAACCCCAGAACTCAAATATAAAAATGTATTGTTATTATTTTTTAATTTATTTAAAGTTGACATACAATATTATGTTAGTTTCAAGTATACAATGTAGTGAATAGACATTTATATACCTTGCGAAATGATCCCCCAATTAGTCTAGTACCCACCTGTCACCTTACTAGTTATTACAATATTATTGACTATATTCCCCACACTATATGTCATATCCTTGTGACTGTTTTGTCCAATTTTTATCTCTTAATCCCTTCACCTTTTTTACCCAGTCCCCCAACCACCCTCCCCTCTGGCTACCATCAGTTTGTTCTCTGTATCTGTGAGTCTGCTTGTATTTTATTTGTTCATTTATTTTGTTCTTTAGATTCCACATATAAGTGAGATCATATGGTATTTGTCTTTCTCCGACTGACTTATGTCACTTAACATAATGTTCTCTAGGTCCATCCATGTTGTTACAAATGGTAAGACTTCATTCTTTTTTATGGTCCAGTAATATTCCATATATATGTATAAAATCTTCTTTATCCAATCGTCTATCAAAGGGCACTTAGGTTGCTTCTATATCTTGGCCATTGTAAATTATACAGCAGTGAACACAGAGGTGAATATATCTTTTTGAATTAGTGTTTTGGGTTTCTTTGGATAAACATCCAGGAGTGGAGTTGCAGGGTCATAAGGTAGTTCCATTTTTAATTTTTTGAGATACCTCCATACGGTTTTTCATAGTGGCTGCACCAAATTGCAATTCCACCAACCGTGCATGAGGGTTCCCTTTTCTCCACATTCTCACCAGCACTTGTTGTTTGTTGATTTATTGATGATAGCCATTCTGACAGGTGTGAGGTGATATCTCACTGTGGTTTTTATTTGCATTTTTCTTTTCTTTTTTTTTTATTAAAGTTTATTGGGGTAAATCTTTGTCAGCAAAGATTTCAGGTGTTATTTGCATTTCTCTGACGATTAGTGACGTTGAGCATTTTTTCATATGTCTGTTGGCCATCTGTGTGTCCTCTTTGGAGAAATGTCTATTCACGTCCTCTGCCCATTTGTTTATTGGATTTTTACAATTTATTCAGCCACTTTGTGTTTTTTTTAGAGCATTTACATTTACATTTAATGCCTTTATTGGCATACTGTATGTACAATTGTTATTGTCATTTTATTGTTTTCTGATTGTTTCTGTAGTTCTTCGTTCCTTTCTTATTCTCTTGATCTCTTCTCTTGTATGTTGCAGATTTTATATAGTGTTATGTTGGAGTCTTTTCTCTTTGTTTCTTTTAAATCTCATAGGTTTTTGATTAATGATAACCATGTGCTTCATATATAACCAAGCTGTGTTCATAGCACCCTATTTTAAGTTGATGGTCACTTATGTTTGACCACATTCTAGAATCACTACCATTTTTACTCACCCCCTCCACATTTATGTTTTTGTCATCATTTTTTACTTTTGTTTGTGTGTTTTTATTTATATCTCTTAATTTATTGTTGTAATTACACATGATCTTCCTACCTTTGTCTTTTAACCTTTGCAATAGCTTTCTAGTTGGTTGATCCACTGCTCTTATTAAGTGTTTGCCTTTGTCAGTGAGAAGTGTTTTCTATTCTGTATTTTCATATTCACATTTTTATCTTTTCTTCTGTATTTAAAGAAGTCCCTTTAACATTTCTTCTAATACTGGTTTGGTGGTGATGAACTCGTGGAGCTTTTTGTTGCCTGGGAAACTCTTTTTTTTTTTTTAACAAGCAAAGTCTATTTATTTTGAGTTTGCTATCGCAAGGAGTCAGCCACCAGCGCTTGTGTTTGGCAGAGATTCAAAGGCAGCCAAAGGAGTGGGAAAGCTTTGCAGTGGAAAAGGGGAAGGTCTTAAGTGTGCCCTGATCTGAGGGCAGAGGGGAAAGCTGTAGGCAGGCTAAGCAGAGCAGGGCAGCCTATAAAATTGGCTAGGGTGAACACTGAGCTTTCTCCTGTTGGTCCAAAGATGGGAGCAGGGGGAAAGTAGGGAGGCTATCAGTTAATCAAGTCTTGGCTGTTTTAAACCGATTGCTACAGGGGTAATTGTTTGACTTCCTGGGCTGGTTGCTGCAGATTGTGGGTCAGTGTTCTATTTTTATGTACGGTCTGGCCTTTCAGTCCACATATTGAGTCTCTCACCATAGGTAATTATTTATTTATGGGCACTCTTTATATATCCTGAATAGGATCCTATTGGCTGTTGTATATTGCAAACAATAGTTTCTCCCAGACTGATGTTTTTCATGTTGGAATTTCACATTTTCATATAATCAAATCTTTTTCTTTACAACTTTGGGAATTTGTAGCTTTCTTAAGAAGACCATCCTCTTTTAGTATTACAACATATGCCTCCTAAATTTTATTTTAATATTATTAAAGTTTAAAAATAGCTTCTAATCCAGATAAACTTTATTTTTACATAGAGTGTAAAAGGTATTACAGCTTTATTTCCTTTTTCAAATGGGTAGTCATTTGGAATTAGATATTCTTCCCTCATTGGTGTCTGGATAATTCTTGATCTCTTCTTTGATTCTAAATAATAGCCTTGCTGGGTAGAGCAATCTTGATTGTAGGTCTCTGGTTTTCCTTAGCTGAGCCCACCCTTCTGATTAGTCATTTGTGGAGCTGGTAGGGTGGTGTTCTGGTATGTTCTGAAGCTAGACACCAGGTGAGTTAAGTCTGAAAACCACTTGGGGAGGTGTCCCGCGCAGGTCAAATTTAGCTCCCGCTTGTGCTGGGCTTGAGGCTGCTTTGTAGGAGCTACAATGGGATCTGTGGTTGGTTCCTGCTTATGTTGGGTTTGGAGGTACTTGGGAGAGTTTGCATTGCAAACCAAGGCTAGCTGCTACTTGTGCTGTGCTTGTGGCCACTTAGTTGATGCTATGCTCCAGGCCAAGACTGGCTGCCCCTTATGCCAGCCGTGGGGCTCTCTGATGGGAGTTAAAATGCAAGGTGAGATTGTTCACCACTTATGCTGGACTTGGAGCCGCTTAGCAAGAGCTACAAGGTACACCGAGGCTGTACCCTGCTTGTTTGGGGTTTGTGGATCTTTGAGAGATTTTGGAAAGACTGCTGCATGAGCCAAGCCAGGCTGCTTGTATGGAGGAGCCAGTGGAAGAGGCTTGGGTCGGGTGAGTGAGTTAGTAGGGAAAGGATCTCAGGGAATCACCTGGGTGGGGTGAACATTGTTAGCCAGGTTAATGGAGAGCACCGATTTGGCTCCTGCCTTCACCGGGCCAGCTGGGTAGGAGGGGTGTTTAATAAAGGAACAGGGGTACCTGCCGGCACTTCCGTCTCCCGAGGGAGTTGACCTCATCCCTGCCCCTCCAGGCCTCACCCTGGAGAGTGTTTAGTTCCTCCCTGTGTATCCCAGGCACTTTGAGCTACTGCCCCTGCACTGGAGCTTAGAGTGAGTGAGTTTGTGAGTCTGTGTGTGGGCCCTTTAAGAGCAGTACCTCAGTCTGTAGCAGATCTTTGTTTTTCTCAGACTTCATTCCCACTGGTTTTCACAGCCAGATGTAAGGGGACTCCTCTTCCCCCTCAGTACTGAGCTGGGTAGCCACATGTGGGGCTGGGATCTCCATAGCCAGTATATCCCCCCAGATTCCTAATGTCTGCATCATGAATGCGGGATCTGCCCAGTCCACGTCTCCACCCTTCCTGCCAGTCTCGATGTGGCTTCTTCTTCATATCCTTAGTTATAGGAATTCTGTTTGACTATTCTTCACATGGCTCAATGATGGTTATTCTGTGATTTAGTTGTAATTTTGAGGTGAGCACAATTTGCCTACTCTGCCATCTTGACTGGAAGTCCTCCCAAATGTAGTATTATTAAATGTAGCTGGTATTAAATAGGAATAATATGTAAAAGTATAAAATAACCATATGACCCAGCAATCCCTCACCTGGGTATCTAAAACATTTATCCATAAAGATATATGTGCTCCGATGCTCATTGCCGCTTTATTTACGGTGGCCAAGACATGGAAACAACCAAAGTGTCCTTCAATAGCTGATTGGATTAAAAAGTTGTGGTATATGTACACAATGGAATACTATTCTGCAATAAGAAAAGATGAAATAGTGTTATTTGCGACAGCATGGATGGATCTTGAGATTATTATGCTAAGCGAAATAAGTCAGGCAGAAAAAGTTAAGAACCATGTGACTTCACTCATATGTGGGATATAAAGCTGAAAGCAACAAAGGAACAAGACACACAAACAAAAACTCATAGACACAGACAATAGTTAGTGGTTACCAGAGGATAAGGGGGGAGGGGGGTGGTAGATGAAGGTAAAGGGGATCAAATATATGGTGATGGAAGGAGAAAAAATGTTTCCTGTGATAACAAGTAATAATTTGAGTTAGTTTCTATATTTCTGTGTATTTTAGTCTGTTCTATCCTTACAAGCACTTGCCTTTAAATTAATTTTAACAATACCAGTCGCAGGTAGAAAATTATCTCATATTTACAACACATACACATGCACGTGTGCACACACAAAAATGCACACACAAACAGAGTCCTTTTAGTCATGAGGAAATTTCACTAGTTTATAAAAGAACAGTTGGATCCAAATTTTGTTTCAGAGACATTCACAATTTATGTTTGTGTTTGGTAAGCCAAGTTCGAAATGATCTTCCCAGTTTTAAAATAAGGACAGCTGTTTTTAATACTTCAAATTCTTCACCTAAACAACGTCATAGGTTGATCCATTCATCTAAATCTTCCTTTTGAAACTTCAGAGATAAATTAATGATACAGTTAATCATTCATTCCATTTTATTTTCTAGCTGGCTTTTTCTAATTGTGCATGCAAAACATGAATTATCAAAGGATGCTTATCCAGCTGTCTCCTACAAGAGTATTAATGGGAGGCTAACTGCCATGGGGCTTGTTGATCTTGGAGGCATGATTCCCATGTTAATTTTAGTTTTCCTTTCAGATCTGTAGTCTGAGAATATTCTAGGGCAAAGCAGCTTTTATGTGAATGAGTTAAATGTGGTGGATATCTCCATAGGACTGCTTCACACCCTAGAGGAAATTTTCCTCAGGCAACTCCATAGTGATTTTTAGTTGTTTAAGTATACTCCAGATTCAGGTTAGGGAAGCAAATGTCGTCTCTCTTCAGAGCTAAAGAGAGTTCAGTCTCTCATTTAACTAGCCAATATTTTGTTCAGAGTCTTAATAAAAAGTCCTCCCCCAAAAAACCCAGAAAATAAAAGTAGCTCCCCATTTTTCCCTCATTTCTCTGGATTATGTTAATCCTTATCCACCTCGAGCATTTCCTGAGAACAGCTCCAATCAATTCAGGACCTGCTACCTAAAGCAGGGAGGTCTGGGATTCCATGAGAAAACTCACCCAATGAAAAGTGGGGAGCCAGTGGGGAACGATGGGTCCCTGCTGGTACCTAACACCAGGTCCAGGTCCCCAGGGTGGTCCTGGGGGCGCTTCTTCAGACTCCTGCTGACTATGGCAAGTAAATGTCAACATAAGAATGTCCAAATGTCAACATAAGAATGGAATAGAGAATTTTTATAAGCATTTATTAGAGCCAAACTGATGACACGAAATAGAAAATAAGATCTCAAATGCTCCTGCAAATGACAATTTTTCAGTTCTCTTTATATCTTTGGAATTAAGGAGAAAAGGGTAGGTAGATTATGTGAAACTGGGAGAAAGCCAGGCAAAGAAATCTCCGTGATTGGATTACAAGATCCTTAACAAGATGCTGTGCTCTCTTGAGGGTGGTTATGCTTCTGAGGGGTCTGAAAAAGAGGATTGATTACTTCTTGCTTTTCAAAGATGTGTTTACCTAGATGCACAGAAACAATGGACAGGGCTGTCTTAAGGCAAAGAAAAAAACCTATTACAAAGAAGTTATATGCCTGGGGCGTGACTACCCATCATAACCTGTGCAGTGAGGAATTTATGATCAGGTCACCCTGTGAGGTTACTTTCAGTCACTAAACTTTTTCAGATTTTTTATTGAGCCCCGTTTTCATTCACATAAGATTTCCGGCACAGAAGCAATGTATTGGGTGTATTGGCATATTATCTATTAATTGTTTTTTTGTACACTTATCTGTTTTCTGTGTATGCAATTTAGTTCATGCTAAATGCATAATTTTATCTTTTTAATCTAACATTTTATCATAAATATTGTCTCATGTCATTTAAAATTCTTTGTAAGTTCATAGGGGTCAAGGATATGGTTTTTTGTCCACTGCTGTTTCCCTAGCACATGGAGGAGTACCTTAGCATATGGTAGGTGCTCAGTACATGTTTGCTCAATAAATGAATAATGCACACATACAAATTTCATTCTAGGAGCCATACTTTATATAATATTCAACTATTGTTGGAAATTTAGCTTATTTCCAGTTTTTCATTATTAAAATAATACTGCAATGAGTATTTTTATGAGATTAAGATTGGTGATTATTTGTTTTGGTTAAATGTGGCATGTAACTAACTAATGAGGCAGATGTTTGCATTTGGATAATTTCCTTATTCACACCACTTCATTATACTTCTGCAAATCTATGTTGATCTAAGGGTATGACTTATTTAAAATTTAATATCATGGGCTCCAGAGTAAGACAGCCCTAGTTTGAACTCGAGAATTGCGGCTTATGAACTGTGTAAACTTGGGAGGTGACTATGCCTCTTTGAGTGTTAATTTTTCTCATTTGTAACATGATGAGGTGATCAATGCCAAATGTGCATAGTGCCTAAATGAATGGTAGCTATTTAATGATTATTGTTAATATAAGATTTGATTTCTTTGTATTTGCACGGGACTGAATGTTTTTGTGCCCCCCCCAATTCATATATTAAAATTTTAACTCCCAATGTGATAGGATTTGGAGGTATGGCCTTAGGGAGGTGAGTAGATCATGAATGTGGAACCCTCATGAATGGGATTCGTGCCTTTATAAAGGAGAACCCAGAGTGCCTTCTCATCATCTTTCCATCATGTGAAGATATGAGAAGTTGGAATTTTGCAATCTGGAAGAGAGTCCTCACCAGAACTGGACCATGCTGACACCCTGATCTTGGACTTCCAGCCTCCAGAACTGTGAGAAATAAACAACAAATAAAATCTGTTGTTTATAAGTTACCCAGTCTATGGTATTTTGTTATAGCAGCCTGAACTCAGTATGACAGAAAGAGGTACTGAGAAGTGGGGTTGCTGCTATAACAAATACCTAAAAATGTGGAAGTAGCTTTGAACTGGGTAATGTGCAGAGGCTGGAAGAGTTTTGAGGTACATGGTAGAAAAAGCATGGGTTACTGTGAATGGAATTTTAAAGGCAATTCTGGTGAGAGCTCACAAAGAAAAAAAGAGCGGCAGAAAAAGCTTTAATATTCTTAGCAAATACCTAAGTAATCATGAAGAAAATATTGATAGAAATATGGATGTTAGAGGACATTCCAGTGAAGTCTTAAGACAGAAATAAAGAACATGTTATCGGACAACGGAGAAAAGGCCATCTTTGTTATAAAATGGCAAAGAACTAGGCTGAATTGTGTTTGTATTCTAGTGTTTTGTGGAAGGTAAAACTTGAAAGGAATTGTCGATCTAAGAAACATCCAAATGTGTAGAGAATTTTTATAAGTTTATTTGAGCCAAACTGATGACAATCGCCAGGAAGCAAGATCTCAAGGGATTGAGAAAATGCTGCAGAGAAGGGCAGTTTTGTAGCTTCTTTTACACATTTGAGTGAAAGAAGGAGACATAAGGGGGTTACATGGAATCCATTGGTGGAGATTAGGGGGGTAGGAGAAAGCAAAGTGGGGAAATCTCTGGGATTGGGTAAAAAATAAATCGGAGAGGCACATACATTTTACATGGGTGGGGACAGGACAGTTAATAATTAACATTTATCGCACTTAGAGATGGTATGTGGGCCACAAGATAACAATGAGGGGTTCTGTGATCTGGTCCAGTGGTTGTACCCTGAGGGTTCTGGAAAAGATTACCCTGGCATTTCAAAGGTATGTTATCTTAGATGCAAAAAGACAACAAATCGGCTCACTTAAGGTAAACATTGACCTTTGTCAAGGAAGCCACAGGCCTAGGACGTGACTATCTGCCATGACCCGCTTTAGTTAGAAATTTTTATGTTCAGGCCAACCTGTGTGGTTACTTTCTGTCTCTGAGTTTGTAGGGCCTGCCATGCTGGCCTTCCGTGAGCTCTGTTCGGTTTGGTATGTGGCCCCCTTTTTGCCCCCCAAAAATTGGATATTTGTCTGAGGAGATTTCTAAGAAAAGTGTTAAAGGAATGGGTTGGTTCCTCCTGACTGCTTAGAGTAAAATATGAGGGGAGAGAAATGAATTGAAGATGTAATTGTTACACAAAAAAGGAACCAGAATTTAAATATTTGGACAGTTGTCTGCCTGTTCATATTACAAGAAAATGAGAAAGTGTGTTTGAAGGAAACATTAAGGGTGTGGTAGACCTACAATTTCATAAGGAGATTAGTGTGGTTTTGAACCATGGAGTTAATCAACCATCTCAACAAAAGCCAGGAATGGAGATGGGATGATGCCACTGGAAACATTCCCAGCTAGGACTAAAGGCAAAAGGAAATGGGACAATTGAAGGAAGACCATCAACAGAATTCTTAGATCTGCAGGACCAGACCATAGATTTATTTGGCTGTAAGCAGGCACTGCTATTCAAGTCAAGGGAAGAAGGAACCTGAAGGTGATTCAGAGATCACTATGGGGGACTGTCACTCCCACCACCTGCCTAGAGGGTACAGGCCCTGGGGGGTTAGAGCTGCCTCTGCCTATATTTCAAAGCACAAGACCAATACCCAGGGAAGCCTAAGGGTGGGGCTACCCTACAGAGTCCTCAGGGTAAACCCCCCCCCCACCAGATAGAGAACTATGGCATGGGTGGGACCACTGCAGAGACCCAGAGTGTGGATAGCCCTCCGCCAAACTGTGGAGGTGATCTTGCCACCTCGGTGGGTCTGAAAGCCTGGACTGCTGTCCCAGTGTGTCTGAAAGGCAGAGGATCAAGCCAAAGAGCATGATTCTCAAGCCTTCCAATCACATGGAACTTGCCTTGCTAGATTTGGCCTTGGCTTGGGACCCATCACCCCTTCCTTCTTTTCTATCTCCCTTTTTGGAATGAGAATGTCTAACCTATTCCTGTCTCACCATTGCATTTTGGAAGCTCAGAACTTGTTTGGTTTCACAGGATCACAGCAGGAGAGGAGTTTTGCATCAGGTTAATTCATACCTTGCATCTCACCCATATTTGATTTAGATATTTGGATGAGACTGGATTTTAGCCGTTAGAGTTGATGTTGGAACGAGTTAAGGCTTTGGGGTTGTTGGGATGAAATGAATGTATTTTGCATGTGAGAAGGACATGATGTTTGTGGTGCAAGGGACAATGCAATGGACTGTATATTTGTATCTCCCCAGAATTCATGTTGAAACCCCCCGCAATGTGATGTGATGGACCCTTTGGGAGGTAATTAGGTCATGAGGGTAGAACCCTCAAGAATGGGATTAGTGCCCTCATAAAGAGGACCCATAGAGCTGTCAAGCCTTCTTTCCATTATGTGAGGACACAATGAGAAGTCAGCAGTCTACAACCCAGAAAGAGGCCCTCACCAGAACCCAGTCATGCTAGCACCCTTATCTTGGACTTGCAGCTTTCAGAACTGTGAGAAATTTCCATTGTTTATATGCCACCCAGTCTATGGTGTCTTGTTATTAGAGCCCAAAGTGGCGAAAAACATACTTCTTCCTTAAAATAACTGCTACTTGCCTATCAGTTGGCAACCTTAACAATTGGAGAAATATGGTACATGGAATTCCCTAAAAATGTCTCTCTTTTTTTTTTCTGCTAGAAGGGTCTCACTTGGAACATGTGCCCATTTTCCACAAAGCCAACCAACAGATGTGAGATGTGTCCTGTGTCATCTTTCATTCAGAACTTTGTATTTTAATTCTCTCTCCCCTCTGAACCCCAACATAAATATCAACTAATTCCATGCAGGACAAAAGGGTGTGTGAACTTGAGCATAATCGCTTATAAACAAAGATAGACATGACTCCTAGTGCTTCCAGGATCCTGTGGGTGTCCGTGGGCTCCATGTGAGCTGCTGGCTGAGATATATTTGTTTCCTAACGCATGCTTTCATAACCCTTTCTAAGTCAGTTACCATGTGCCTGCCAGCTCCAGAAACTCTTATCATTTGGCCATTGCTCTTAGAGATGCCGACTCATGAACTGATCTTTCTTGATGGGGACTGATAAGAGATTGTGAGGATTTCATTGGCCTGCCATAGTACTTGTTTTTGTTGAATTTGTCATCTTGGAAGCTGTGATTTGTGGTGGCTGTGAGAACAACGAGTGCCCCCACAGCTGAGGCTGAGGCCGTTTGGACTCTTTGGGAAGACACCTTAGAGACCCTGCTGGGAGACTGTTCCTTTGAAGTAAAACAGCAGAGAGTGCCATGTTCTCCAGTTGCTAACACTACTGGGTCTGAGTTGGTACATCTTCAGTTTCACTGGAAGAATTGGTAAAAGTATGGTTAGGATGGAATTTTTGGTTGAGCTTTTAGATTTCACATTACACGTGTGAAGGGCCTTGCAGTTCTTTCCATATGATGGTTCGTGATGGCTGTAATGGGTAACTCAGTCACACTAACCCCAGTGTAGATACCGGTTGTCTAACAGAGGTGGTAGGGATTCTTAGAGGACATGAGGGAAAGCCCAAAGCTTCTCTGAAGTTTCTTCCCTTGATGATCAGCACTGGGACCTGCCTTGAGCAGTCTATGTGCAATGAGGACAAGTGGGAGGAAGTGTGTCACAGCCCTGACCATAACGTTTGTCACTGCTCTACAGTGACCAAAAAGAAACATACCTCTTGGCCAAATACAGCCCATGAATTTGTGGTGCTGATGCCTCAGTAGATAGTGAAGGGCCTGGAATATCTCCCGAAGGAGTTGCATTGTATTGGAAGCTTATGGAGAGCAATGAACAATAAACAGATGGCAGGAGATAAGAAGGATCCTGGCGGACACCCCCAAGTTTCCTTAACTGTAAAACCTCTGAGGAGTGTCTGGTGGGTTTCACTGGAGAGTCACATGTCTTAACCCTGAGTTTCAGTCTTGTCATCATTAAGCAGGGTGCCCACTGGGGATACCTTGGGAGCATAGTTCTTCTCTTCTGTGCACCCAGCTTGTGACCCTGCCCCGGAAGATGGCACCCATTGGGTTTTAGTAGTTTATTTATGCCTAGAAAAAGAAAAATCTGCATTTTAAAAATCTCACACTGCAGATCACATTTCCATTGCAGTCATCCTAACATATTTGAAGAAACTCCTTGATGGACCAAGCAGATTGATTTAACGTCAAGCTTGCAGGTAGAAAGTTCCATCAGCCACCCATTTTGCTTTCTGGAAGCAGAGGGCTCAGATAGAGTTCAGCATTGTCAGTTCCTCCCAGGTCCCATGCTTTTGTTCAACATGAACATTAGCCATTGCTGAAAACACATAGCTGATCATAAACCTCCACATTGGAATGAAGCAAGGCTTAAATAATAGTTGCTTGGGGACTTTGGCTGGTATATTTTTTTTTCTGTAAAACCAGTTGGACCATCTTTTGAAAGGTGGGGGCAAAGTTTAGTTGTTTTAAGTTCCTGGAGGTCAGGCATCTTAAAAGACGAGGGAGGGCCGGTCGAGTGGCTCAGTTGGTTAAGAGTTGGCTTAGAGCGCGTGCTCTGAGCAATGGGGCTGCTGGTTCGATTCCCACATGGGCCTATGAACACTGCACCCTAGCTGAGCTGTCGCTGAGTTGCCAACAGGTGGCAGGATGGCTCAGCTGGTGAGAGCACATGCTCCTAACAATACTGCCTGTTTGATGGTGGCTATGCCCGCCCACAACTAGGACTGAACTCGGCACCTTGAGCTGAGCTACCACCTGGATGCCTCAGTGGATAGCGCGTGTGCTTTTAACAACAAGGCTGCTGGGTTCCATTCCCACATGGGATGGTGGCTATGCTGACTGCAACTAAGACTGAACTCAGCACCTTGAGCTTAGAGGCCTGCACAAGCTGCCGATGGGAAGCCAGATGGCGACTGATGCCCTCCACAATGAAGACTGAAGAACAACAACTTGGCTGGTCCCCTTCCCCAATTCCCCAACACTCTTCTCCTCCCCAAATTCCCCCAGAAAATCTTAAAAAAGAAAAAAGACGAGGTATACCTAAAGTGAGAAAGAGAAACATTAATGTCAAATTTTGTATTAAAGAAAAAAGCCAAGAGTTAGTCCCGAGGGCCCAGAGATGTCTAAGAGGTTAGTGCCACTCATGGAATATATTGGAGCTCTCAAGCTGAGATGTCAGTGCTTTTGGTGACATTGTCCACAGTCTTGGCCCTCTTTCATAAAAGTGTGTGAACTGAGCATTTCACTAGACTTCCTTCAACCAGACAATGCTTTGTCTAGGAAGAATTCTAGCCCAGTGCATGGTCTGCTGTGCTGGCAAATCCTTAGAGGTTTATATGAAGTGATTGGGCTTCAGTTAATAGGTCTTCTTCAGATCCTGGGGAAGGGCCAGTTATATGGCAACCTGGAATCCCTAAAGGGATCTGGGTGATCGGGTTTTAGTTCTCTATGACTCCAAGTCAGATGGGAGAGGGGACTAGAATTGTTAGTTCAGAAGATTATAACTATTGGGTTGTTGGAAAAGTCATGATGTATTTTTTCTATGTTTTTTGTTGCAAAAATGCATCATGACTTTTCTGACAACCGAATATATAAGGAAAGAAATGGGAATGATAGACAATTTGCTATTTACAAATTGGGCAAGGTGGCAGGATGCAGTCTGATTTACAGATAAGTGCCAAAACTTTTTCATGAAAAGGAGGAAGTCAATTAAGTCTCAACTAGACATGCCAGAGTTTGTGTGCCTACAAGTGACCTACAATTAATAAGAGATGCAAAAGCTCAACTAGCTCAAAGCACAGGAAAAAACTCTGATAATCAAAAGGGCCCGTTATATAGACAATGCATCATTTTCCATTGAAACACACACTTTCTATCTTTTGATCAAAGTTAATTTCTAAGAAAAAAAAATTCTCAATATAAAAATAGGGTTGGCCTCCTTAGATTTGGTCTACTTATTTATATAGTCAACACAAAGATGATACTTTGCCATCTGGATTTATGTAAGTTTACTCTGCTAGAAATTTTCATAAAGTCTCTCAGATTGGACTTTTAGAAACCTCATCAGGCTAAGAAGCCAAGCCAAAAATTGTCCAACTTATTTTACCGCAGTACCTATAAATTTCGGTGAATTCCATTCTTCTCTAGATCCCCAAAATATCCTAAAGTTTTCGGGCCTGCCAGGAACAGACGTTCCTTACTCCCCTCGAAGGCTGGGAATTCTGCACCACTCGGCCGGCCCAAGGCTGGGAATTCTGTAAGCCAGGTATCAGCCCGGTTTTCCCAAAAGGGTTTTGTATGCATTGGCTCCATGAAGTCAACCTTTGCTCCTTAAAAGTTTCTGGTCATATCTAATTTAATGAGCATCATTTTCAGATATGTCATTCCAGGCCTGGGTTGCATAACCAATATTTGCAATCCTGTCATGTTAGCAAAGAGGACAGTCTCTTAGTAAAACTATATAAATAATTATATTGTCATGAAAATAATATTGAATATAAGTTTCTCAATTGAGGAAATCTGGGAGAGAGAATAAGATATCACTTACAAATGTTTTATTTTAACTTATAAAAGTAAAATCTAAGTTGTTGTGAGTTATAGATAGCTGACAAAATAAGAGAAATGGGTTCCATATATATATAAAAGAACATGATAGCATTGGTAATATTCTAAAGAAAATCCTCGATCATCCTTCATCAGGTCATTCAGTCCTAAGTAAATAATTCTTGTTTCACTTGACCTTGCATTCTTAGCATTCTCATGAACTCATTTGATTCTGGATTAGAGTTATTGAAATCCTGACTCAGTTCACTGATAAGGTTGCATAACTCTTTAAAGGATACTATCAGAAGCCTGTACACAGAAGTCGTTTTCCATGGGGGTTCTGAGCAAGTCCTTCTTTGTTAGCAGCGAAATATTCTGGCCTATAGCCAGTTGCAAGTACTTTCAGGGATGCATTATATGAAAACATTTAAAAAAATCTATAGATGCGTAAAAGATTGAAATGGCTATAGTTAATTTACTAGTGATCATTTTCAAAAGTGAAGGAGCTGATGAGAGTTCATTGCAAGAATAGTAATGCAGATAAACAAGAAAGCCACCTGCAAGTCTGATGGGAGCTGTGAGGAAAGGTGGAGGTTGGTTTTATATGTGAGGGCAGGGTGGTCCTTTGCAGTTTAGTTGTTTTTCAGAACACAAAAGGGTGGGGGATTTCTTTTTTTTAAAATTCTTTTATTGTGAAATAAACAGTTTTTTAAAAAATTAGTTTCAGGTGTACAACACTAAAATAGTTATACTTTTTACCCCTTAGAGTGACAACCTCCCTCCCCCAATTCTCCACCCCCTCCCATATCATGCATATCTATCACAGTTCCCTTGACTCCCTTCCACAGTATACTCCACATCCCGTGACTATCTATATATTCAATTACAGTTGGCATACAATATTATACAACATCAGCTTCAGGTGTACAGGGCAGTGATCAAGCCTCTACTCCATCCATGAAATGGTCTCCCAAACAAGACATGTGACTATCTGACATGCCACAAAATATTTACAACATTATTATATTAGGGTGGGGGATTTCTTAACAGTTGCTTTCCTAGAGCCTAGGGCTCTGAAAAGGTCAAAATTGTCAGTGGTCTAGGATTCACAAAGCAGGGCATAACCCAGGATGCTTTCAAAGGACCCTCTGAGTTCCCATGGGGGCATTTGACTGAAGAAGGTGGCATTTGTACAGAATGAGGAGGGAGACTGCCAGGCACGAGTGTCACCCTCTCCAGTTCTCATGGACGTTTCAAACTCTCCTCCCATGCCTCCTATCTTAGTGCGCTGGAGAGTGCTGGTTAGGTACCAGCCAGGGGCAAGTCAGTGGGATGAAACCATGCCAGCATATTCCTGATTGTGGACTGGGAGGTCACGTGGCACAATGCCCATTTCCCAGAAATACCCTTCGGTAGTCTAGGCTTTAGGCTTGTCTGCCATTCATTCCTGCCCCATCAGAAAGGTCACATTGGCTCTCTCCTGGCACACTCTGAGCTTTGCTCTCCATCCTGCCCTTGCCACCTTCTTATATCCATGGTAATGACCATTCTGACACCTTGGTTCACTGTTTCCTTATGGGGAGATTGTAGGCACATGTTCTTATACTTGGCTGGATCTTGGTTCTGATCCAAAACTATCCATTTATTAGCTATATGATCTTATGCAGTTTTCTTTTTAAAATAATAAAAATTGAGTTTATTGGTATTTCTACATTACACTCTAACTGTACTTTACTATAAAATATGTAAATAGAGAAAAATACTAATAGCTGAGCATGTTCTGCATGCAAAATGCTTTGTATACATTAGATAATTAGATAATTTTCAGAACAGTTCTAAGGAGGTAGACTGAGGCTAAGGTAGGTTAAGAAACTTGAGAATAATGTAGCTAGTAAGCAGCTTACCTGCGATTTTAAATTGGTTCTTCTTGGCTCAAAAGTTTATACAGACATGTTCTTTACTCAAAGAACTACAATTATTTTGATGTATTTCCTTCTCGTCCTTGTTTTAAAGTCTGAGCATAAATTTCTATGCATAGTTGTAATATTTTATGTACAGTATTTTGTATTCTGCTCTTTTCATGTAATGTTTCATCATAGGCATTTTGCCCTGTTTATATATTTTGTGTACTCCTTTTTAATGGCTGTAATAATAGTACATTATGTGGATGTACTTAATCGTTCCCCAATCATTGGACTTCTTTTGTTTTCAATTATTCATCATCATTAATAATGTTGAATGCCTGCCTTTGGGCCTAAAGTTTTCTCTCCTGTCTTCAGGATTATTTTTTTTAATTATGGTTTCCCAGAAGCAAATTTAATGGCTAAAAGCATATAAAAATTTCTAAGCCTTTTGATCCATATTTATCATCTTTCATTGGAAATTTACAACCCTTTTGGAAGACAGTGCATAACAGTGTTAGGAAATTCACATGACCTTGCTGAACCTCAGTATTCCCATTAATAAAATGATAGTGAAAAAATAATGTCAGACTTGAGAAGCATCTAGCCCAGTGTCTTTCTCTCTTCCTCTCCCTTTTCTAAATTTTTACTCTTTCTCTGAAATTTTCCAGGGGTAGTTAGTTCTTGCTGGACTAACTGGGACTGCTGGACATTACGAGGAATACCGCCATTGATTTTCTGAGCCATGCTTTGTAGTGACGGTGGTGCTGGTGGTGCTGACAGTTGTGGTTATTCAGGACTGTTTCTTCCTCTTCTAGCCAGTTTTCTTAGTCACCATTCCTCTTATCTGAAGAGAAGGCAAGAGCTGAACTCCTTCTTCCTGCTCTTTAGTGACTATTTTCTCCCACAGCACTCTGCTGGATACTCCGATCTTGCTAAAGCCTTTGTTTTCTTTCCATTAACTCTAGAGAGCCATTTCAGTGTTAGATCTCAGAAATGTTGTAACGATCCATGATGTTTGGTTAAAAATATACCCATAAGAGGCCATATAAGACTTCATAACGCTAAGTAGAAATAAACATGTTCCAAACCTCCTTGAGACATTTGTCAACTTCTACCCTTGAACCGTTTGTCAACTCACTATATACATGAGCAAAGAAGAATGCATATGAAACGTTTTAGGGAACCAAAATACCATTTGTGGGGGCAGTTAGAGGAGAGGATGTCACAAAAGTACTTCGGCTGTGACAGCCAACATATTATTATCTTAAAGCACTTAGAGCATTGAATTGGGGACTCTTCTGACTGTGCAGCTAGCTGTGTGACCTTGGATAAGTCAGTTCCCATTTCTGGACCCCAGTCTCCTTTATGAATAAAATAAGATAGTTGGAGGGCCGGCCAAGTGGCTCAGTTGGTTAAGAGCTCACTCAAGAGTGTGAGCTGAGCTCTGAGCAACAACAGTTCGATGCCCATCCCGAGCTGAGCTGCCAAGAGGTAGCAGGATGGCTCAGCTATAAAAAAAATAAAATAAGATAGTTGGACTAAGATAGATAATATATAAAAATCTGAGCCTTTTAGACAGTAGGTTACCAGGATACAGTAACTATCTTCTCATAAACCTCAGTGGGCTTCTGATGTATTCATTAAATACATTTCTGAGGCCTTTCAGAGGACACACATTGAACAGTGGGGTTCCTCTTGACTCAGTAACTTAATGTGAGATTGATTTAACAATTACTGAAGCTGTTGCTAATTGAAAGTACATATCAAAAATCTCTGACCCAGTTACTGCTGTGGGAATGGTTGAAAAATGACCTCTGAAAAGCTGCGCTTCCATAAAAGCAATAAAAACACTGGAAAACATTTCCAAAATCAACTTTCTAAGAACTCTGGAAATTAACCAAAATTTGCAACGCTATAAGTTGTGTGTATTCAAGGAAAATGGCTGAATAATTTGAATAACAGTGAACTTTATGGTGTTTTAATTTGCCCTGTTTCCATCCCCTTCTCTCCAGCTCCACTAGCCTTGAAAAGTGACAGCTATGCAATCATGGAAGCTGCAAAACCACCGTCCTACCAGTCACTGGAGAGGGCAGAATGGGTTTGAAGTTCCTCTGAAGCTGGAAAATATCACTTATAGGGCTGTCTTATATGAATTGACTCAGAGCTGACTTTCTGCAAGTGGGTTTTTCCTCAGCAAAATTTGTCAAAAACATTTAGTAGTAATTGTTTAGCCCTACCTTTGCCTACAGCAAAAAGAACAGTAGCAAATAAGAAGCTGAACAATAAATCTAATGGGAAAAACTAGAGAATGAGATGTCCATAGAGAGCTTAAAACATTGCAGCATGTTCCTGGAAATGTAGAAAGTCACACACATGTGTAGGGCTTTGTTCATGTCCAAGATTTGCACCTGTCCAGAAAAGACTTGACAGGGCCGGCCGAGTGGTGTGGTGGTTAAGCGCTGGCTTGGGACGCCAGAGGCCCTGGTTCAGATCCCACATATGAGGGCCAGTGACACTGCCCTCAAAAAAAGAAAAAAAAGAAAAGACTTGACAAAGCTCTAATCTTTCACTTCTGGCTGACTCAGAGATCTGTGCAAACAGGAAATGAAGACTAAAACAAAGTTAGAAAACACCTAGCTGAATTCTGAAGGCATATACCAACACATACACAGAGCCCTTCAACAAAGGCTGGAAGACTCATTTGTTCAGACCATTTAAATAAATCTTTGTCCAATCGTTGGCTGATCTCTAAGCTAACTGACCAGAGGCTTCAGTGGATTAACAAGACAGAGAGTACAGACTATATAGAATTAGTCCATGAAGTCAGTGAACATGCAGCAACAACAAGAACAATACACCGTGGGGGAGGGGTTCTGATTTCCAAAGTTATCACATTGAATTATTTAAAATGTTCACTTTTCAACAAAAAATTATGAAATCTGCAAAAAAATAAGAAAAAACGGCCAATGAACAAAGACAACAAAAAAACCAACAGTAAATAGTAATTGTCCCTGAGGAAGTGAAGTCATTGGTCTTCTTAGAAAAAGACTTCTTATTGGCTAGTTTAACAGGGGGCGGGGGTGGTAGATGAGGGTAAAGGGCATCAAATATATGGTGATGGAAGGAGAACTCACTCTGGGTGGTGGACACACAATGTAATATATAGATGATATATTACAGAATTGTACACTTGAAACCTATGTAACTTTACTAACCAATGTCACCCCAATAAACGTTATTTTTTTTTTTTTTTTTAAAGATTTTATTGAGGAATTGGCGGAGGGGAACAGCGTTGGGGAATCGGGGAAGGGGAACAGACAAGTTGCTGTCTTTTTGTTCTTCAGTTTAGTTGTGGAGGACGTTGCTTCACTGTTGGTATCGTCATTGCGCTCTTCCTGGATGAGGCAGATCGGTCGCTGGCCTCTGGATGTCGCTCATCGCGGCTATTGGCAGCTCACGCTTGGCTGCCAGCCGCTCACGCTGGCTGCGGGCCACTCACTGTAGCCTATGGCAGCCCACTGCAGCAGGGGCTGCAGCCCACACCATCACCGGGGCTCGCACAGCCCAGCTCCAGGTGGAGCTGTTAGCTGTAGAGGGCAGTGTCACTGGCCCTCATGTGGGATCCGAACCGGGGCCGCTGGCATCCCAAAACCAGCGCTTAACCAATGCGCCACTCGGCCGGCCCAAACGTTATTTTTTTAAAAAAAATTATATATGAGTATTTATATAATTTATGTAAACAAAAAATTTTAATTTAATTAATAAAAAGGAACCACTTAACAATTTTGCAGTTGGAAACTACAATAACTGAAATGAAAAATTCACTATATGGGCTTGTACTGGTAGAAGATAGAACCAGCAAACTTAAAAGACACATGAACTGAGATTATTCAGTCATAGAAAAAAAAAAAGAAAAAATAACTAAGGACCCGCTGAGTGGCACGTTGGTTAAGAGTTGGCTTGGGACACCAGCTCTGAGCAGCAGGGCCCCAGTTCGGATCCCACATGAGGTCCAGTGACGGTGCGCCTTCTACAGCTAGATGGTGAACAACAGCTCCACCTGGAGCTGGGCTGCCGTGAGTCACCAGCGACGGTGTAGCCTGCAGCAGGGCTGCAGTGGGCTGCCGTGAGATACCATGAGTGGCCGGCAGCCAGTGCAAGCTCCCAAGAGCTGCTGTGAACGGCCATCCAGAGGCCGGTGACTGATCTGCCTCACCCAGGAAGAACGCAATGATAATACCAACATGGACCAGTGAAGCAATGTCCTCCACAACCAGACTGAAGAACAAAAGGACAGCAACTTGTCTGTTCCCCTTCCCCGATTCCCCAGTGCTGTTCCTCTTCCCAAATTCCCCTATAAAATCTTAGAAAAAAAAAAACCTAAAAAAAAAATAACTAAAATGAACAAAACTTCAGAGGCCATAGATACTATCAAGCATAAAAACACATGCATAATGTGAGTCCTAGATGAAAAGGACAGAAAGGGCAGAAATAATATTTGAAGAAACAATGGCCAAAACTTGACAAAGTTGGTGAAAAACTTTAATCCTCTCATCCCACAAATTTAGCCAACTCAAAGATATACATGCTTAAATATATCACAATCAAACTGTTGAAATACGGGAACAAAGAGTATATTGTAAAAAAACCATAAGAGAAAAATGACATCATATGCAAGAGTTTCTCAAAAAATTAACAGCTGACTTCTCATTAGAAATCATGAAGGACAGAAAGCAGTGAGGTGACATATTCAAAGTACTGGAAAAAAAGTCTGTCACTGTGCAGACTTACCACAATATTATAGGCTATATCCCCCTAGTAATCCCCAGATGATTATTAGAATTAGTGGAGCAAATCACATTATAAGCTATAAAAATGTCAAATCACTGTGTTATACATCTGAAACTAATATAGCTAATATTCTATACCAACTATACTTAAAAAATAAAGAAAAAAGTCTACCAACCAAATATTGTGTACCCAACAAAATTATAAAAAAAAATGAGAAATTAAGACATTCTGTGGTAAACAAAACTTAAAGAGTTAATCACTAATGGATTTTCCCTGAAAGAATACTAAAGGAAGTCCTTCAAGATGAAATGAAAGGAGGGGCCGCGGTGGTTAAGCGCTGGCTTGGGAAGCCAGCAGCCCCGGTTCAGTCCCACATATGAGGGCCAGTGACACTGCCCTCAAAAAAAAAAAAGATGAAATGAAAGGATATTAGAGAATAATTGCAATCTACATGAAGAAATAAAGACCACCAATAAAAGTAACTATACAGGTAAAATAAAAGACAGTATAAATGTATTTTTGTTTTTAACTCCTTTATTCTATTAGTTTTAAACGACTACTGCATAAAATAATTATTATAAAATTGTGCTGATGGACTTATAATATATAGAGATCTAATTTGTTTGAGGTTTTAAAATTAAGTTCGTGAACTTGTTTAATGATGTTGCTCACCTTTTTTTGGATATCAGAGGGATTATTCATTATGAATTTGTAACAACTAGACAAACAGTTAACCAAGTTTACTATTTGGAAGTGCTGAAAATGTTGCATGAAAAATGTAAGACGACCTGAACTTTTTGCCAACAATTCATGGCTCTTGCATCATGACAATTCACCAGCTCACATGACACTGTAAGGCAGTTTTTAGCAAGAAAAACAAATAACTATTTTAACACCCTCCCTACTCACCTGATCTGGTCCCCAGTGACTTCTTTCTTTACCCGAAGATAAAGGAAATATTGAAAGGAAAACATTTTGATGACATTCAGGACATCAAGGGTAATCCACAACAGCTCTGATGGCCATTCCAGAAAAAGAGTTTCAAAATTGCTCTGAATGGTGGACTAGGTGCTGGAATCAGTGCATAGCTTCCCACGGGGAGTACTTCGAAGGTGACCATAGTGATATTCAGCAATGAGGTGTGTAGCACTTTGTCTAGGATGAGTTCGCAAACTTTATTGTCTGACCTTTGTATAATAGTGTAAAAAATAATATAAATGGAGCCAATTTAAAATGGAGCTGGAGTTTCCATCCAGAGGAACTGCGTTTTATGTCTTATGCCTCAAACTTTTGGAATGTTAAAACAGGGCAAAATAACCTTTGGGCTGGGCCTAAACTAACATTGTGTCCCAAAGAACTGTTTGCAAAGATAACAACAAATCAGATATTATAACTACTAACGACTACTGTATGAAAATTAAAAATATTGTTTACAATTAGCATCACTACATTTCTTTTTTTTTTGAGGGCAGTATCACTTGCCCTCATATGTGGGACCTGAACCGGGGCCACTGGCTTCCCAAGCCAGCGCTTAACTACCGCGCCACTCTGCCGGCCCACATTTCTTTTTTTTTTTTTTAAGGACAGTGTCACTGGCCCTTACATGTGGGATCCGAACCCAGACCGCCGGCGCACCAAGCCAGCTCCCAACCACCGCGCCACTCTGCTGGCCCGCATGACTACATTTCTTTATCTGCACCAATATAAATGCCTTCCTTCTATTGATGTAATTGTTTCCTTTCCCTTTCTCTTAAATACTCCTTGTCTGTCTCCCAGTCAGAACACTGTTTGGGTTTCTTCCTGAATCACTGCTTCCCAAATAGCTATTCCTTTTTAGATCTCAAACAAATGCTTATTGCCTCTCACTTTGGCCTTTTATTTTTAGGTTAACAACAGCAATAGTATGAAAGATGAGGAAAGAATGGAGATACATAGGCCCAAAGTTCTATTATACTATTAAAATTAAATTGGCATTAGTCTGAACTAGATTATTATAAATTAAGTTGTTAATTGTAATCCCCAGTGCAACCACTAAGAAAATAACAAAAAATATATACCATAAACAACAAGGGAATTAGAATGATAAACTGGAAAATAATCTAACACAAGAGAAAGCAATGAGGGATAGAGGAACAAAAGACATAAGACTTTTAGAAAACTAATGGAAAAATGGAAACCCTATTTTATAAAAAATTAATTAAATGTAAATAGATTAAACACTCCAATCAAAAGGCACTGATTGGCAGAATAGATACAAAAGCATGATCCAACTGTACTCTGTCTACGAGAGTCACACATTACCTTCAAAGACACAAATAAGTTGAAAGTAAAAGGATGGAATAAGATATACCATGCAAACACTATAAAATAGAACTGGAGCAGCTATATTAATATCAGACAAAATAGACTTCAAGACAAAAGTAGTTAATAGAGACAAGATGGACATTGTATTACGATAAGAGTCAGTCATTCAGGAGGACATAACAATTACGAATACATATCCGTCCAAAAATATTACTCCAAAATACATGAAACAAAATGTAAAGAACTGAAAGAATTAGACAATTCAACAACAGTAGCTGGAGACTTCAATACCCCATTTTTTTTGTAGTGTGTCACAGTACTTTATTCCTTTTCATGGCTGAGTAATGTTCCATCATATGGGTAAACCACACGTTGTGTATCCATTCATTATTTCAGATACATTTGGCTTGTTTCCACTTTTTGACTATTGTGAATGATGCTGCTGTGAACCTTCATGTACAAGCTTTTATGCAGACATATGTTTTCATTTTCTCTTGGGTATATACATAAGAGTGGAATAGTTGGATCATAGAGTAACCCCATGCGTAACTTTTTGAGGAACTGCCAGTGGTTTTTCAAAGCAGCTGCACCATTTTACATTCCCACCAGCAGTGGATGAAGGTTCCAATTTCTCCACATCCTTGCCAACAGTTGTTGTTAATTGTATTTTTTTAATCATAATTTTAAAAAATATTTTTATTAAATTATAGATAACATACAATATTGTATTAGTTTTAGGTGTCAATACTCCATTTTCAATAATGAATAGATCAACTGGACAGAAGATCAACAAGGAAATAGAAGACTTGAACACCACAAACCAACTACACTTAACAGACATTTTCAGAACACTGCATCCCAGAACAGTATAGTATATTCTTTTCATGTGGATATGGAATATTCTCCAGAAGAGCTCATAGGTTAAGCCAGAAAACCAGCCTCAATAAATCTAAAAGAATCAAAATCATACAAAATATGTTTTCTGAACACAATAGAATGAAATTAGAAATCAATATCAGAAAGTTGGAAAATCATAAATATGTAGAAATTAAACAGCAATTCCTAAATAACCCGACAAATTTTAAGAGGGAATCACCAGGGAATGAGAAAATACTTTGTGATGAATGAAATAAGAACCACAGCAAACCATGCCTTATGGAATGCAGCTAAAACAGTTGGAGGGGAATTTGTAGCTCCAAATTCCTATATTAAGAAAGAACAGGGGCCGGCCGGGTGGCGCGGTGGTTAAGCGCTGGCCTGGGAAGTCAGCGGCCCCAGTTCGGGTCCCACATATGAGGGCCAGTGACACTTCCCTCAAAAAAAAAAAAAAGAAAAGAAAGAACAAGGATCTCAAATCAATAACCTAACATTTCACCTTAGGACACTGGAGAAAGAAGAGCAAACCCAACTCAACATGAGCAGAAATACAAGATTAGACGAAATGAATGAAATAGAGCATAGGAAAACAGTAGAGGTAATCAACAAAACCCAATATTTGTTTGCTGAAAAGTTACACAAAATTGCAAACCCTTAACTAGACTGACCAGGAGTATACTCACATTACTGAAGTGAGGAATGAAATAGAGGTCATTACTACCGACCTTATGGGAATAAAACTGATGATAAAGAAATAAATAATTCTATGCCAACAAATTAGATAGCCTTGCTGAAATCAACAAATTCCTAGAAAGATACAAACTGCTGAAACTGACTCATGAAATAGGAAATGTGAATGGACCAATAACAAGTAAAGACATTTAACAAGAAATGACCAGGTGTGACTACTGGCTTCACTGGTGAAGTTTACCAAATATTTAAAGAATTAACATTATCCCATCATAAAATCTTCCAAAAAATTAGAGGAGGGAACATTTCCGAACTCATTCTGTGAGGCCAGCATTACCTTGATACCCAAACAAGGATACCCCAAGTTCATGTGTCAGAAGACTTAATATTGTTAAGTTGGCAATAATCCCCGTATTGGTCTACACATTCAATGAGCTAACTATCAAAATCTCAGCTGCCATTTTTTCAGAAATTGTCAAGGTGATATTAAAATTCATATAAAATTTCAAGGGACCTAGAATAGCAAAAAAATCTTGAAAAAGAACAATGTTGGGGACTCACTTTCCCATTTCAAAACTCACTGTAAGGGAATTGTTACCATGACTGCATGGTACTGGCGTATGGACAGACATAGAGATCAGTGGAGTAGAATTAAGAGTCCTTCAGTTTTATATCCCACATATGAGTGAAGTCACAGGGTTCTCAACTTTTTCTCTCTGACTTATTTCACTTAGCATAATAATCTCAATATCCAAAACACAATGCAGTATATAGATGATGTATTATAGAATTGTACACTTGAAACCTATGTAGTTTGTTGACCATCGTCACCCCAATAAATTTTGATAAAAAAAATAAAACAAGAGTCCAAAAATAATCCCTCATTTTATGGTTCACTGGTTCTTGACAAATGTGCCAAGACAATCCAGTGGGGAAAGAATGCTCTTTTCAATAAATAATGCTGGGATAGCTGGATGGACGCATGCGAAAGAATGAAGTTAGATCGCTACCTCACAGCATACACAAAAATTAACTCAAAATGGGTCAAGAAGCTAAATGCAGGAGCTAGAACTATAAATCTCTTAGAAGAAACAATAAAGGTATAAACCTTCATAAACTTGACTAAGCAGGAGTTTCTTAGATATGTCAACAAAAGTACAAGCGACAAAAGAAAAGGTAGATAAATTGGGTTTCAAGAAAATGTTAACCCTTTGTTCTTCAAAGGACACCATACTGAAATTGAAAAGCCAGCCTGCAGAATGTAAGAAAATTTTACAAATCACCTATCTGATAAGGAATTGTGTCCAAAATATATAAATACTCTTACAATTCAACAATAAGCACAAACAAACCCAGTTACAAAATGGGCAAAGTAATTGAATAAAGAAGATAATATAAATGGCCAATAAGCACATGTAAAGATTCCCAATATCATTAGCAATTAGGGTCAAACAAAGCCACAATGAGTTAACCATATCAAACTCATTAAGATGGTGGGTATCAACAAGACAGCCAATACGAAACACTGGCAAGGTTGGGGAAAAATTGGAACCCTCATACATTGCTTTTGGTAATATAAAATGGTATAGATCACTTGGAAGACAGTTTTGGCAGTTCCTCAAAAAGTTAAACATCGGATTACGTTATGATCCAGCAATTCTACGCCTAGGTGCATTCCCAGAATAACTGAAAACACATCCACACAAAAACTTGTACACAAATGTTTATGATTGCATTAGTCATAATAGCAAATAAGTTGAAACAACGCAAGTGTCCATCAGTTAATGAATGGTTAAACAAATGTGATATAGCCATACAATGGAGCATGGGGCAGTAAAAAGGAAGGACTGATACTTAATACAACGTGGAGGAATCTTGAAAACATGCTATGTGAGAGAAGTCAGTCACAAAAGACTGCATATTGTACAATATAATTTCATTTATATGAAACATCTAGAGTAGGCATATCCATAGGGACAGGAGGTCGATTAGTGGTTGTCTGAATGTAGGGGGAAGTGGAAATGGGGAGTGATGCTAATGAGCGTCTGTCTGGTTTCTTTTTTGGGGATGATGAAAATGATCTAGAATTCTAGTGCTGATGGTTGCACAACTTTTTGAAAATACTAAAATCCACTGACTTGCTCTTTAAAATGGTGCATTTTATGACATGTGAACAATATCTCAATTATAAAAGTGATGTAATTTTTTTAGCAACAGCTCATTTTGAGACATCCTTAATTTTGTCTAACTTTTTATTTATTTCTTTGTGAATGATGAAGCCTGACTCGTATTTGAAGCCTAGCTGCTGGTTATCCCTCCCTATCTCTGCTTGGTGCTCTATTCAGATGGAATTTACAATAGTAACCTAATCTTTGGTTACCTCTACCTGGAGACTTGTGGGCAGTGTGACAGTGGCAAGACCTTAGCTCTGGCAGCAAGACAGGTCTGAATTTGAAATCTGGCTCTGCCATTGATTTCCTGTATGACCTTGAACAAGTTGCTTAGTCTCTGTGAGCCTGAGTTTTTCCCTGGTTCAAATTAGGGATAATGACATGTACCTAATCAAGTTATCGTGAATATGAAGCCCTCAGCGAAAGGGCTTGATGCATTTATGTTTCAGGAGATTAATCTTTTCCTTTTAATGTTCCAATATGGTAATTGTCATGTTTCCTTTAGAGGCAAACTGGTCTTGCCTGGAAACATGCCAGCATAACAACAACAACAACAACAGCAACAAAATCTCTCCGACCACTTTTTTTTTTTTTTTTTTGTTCTTCAGTCTAATTGTGGAGGATGTTGCTTCACTGGCCCATGTTGGTATCGTCATTGCACTCTTCCCGGATGAGGCAGATCAGTCACCGGCCTCTGGATGGTCGCTCACCGCAGCTATTGGCAGCTCATGCCGGCTGCCAGCCACTCACGCTGGCTGCGGGCCACTCACTGTAGCCTATGGCAGCCCACTGCAGCAGGGGCTGCAGCCTACACCACCAGTGGGGATCGCACAGCCCAGCTCCAGGTGGAGCTGTTGTTAGCTGTAGAGGGCAGTGTCACTGACCCTCATATATGGGATCCGAACCAGGGCTGCTGGCATCCCAAGCCAGCTCCTAAGCAACGCGCCACTCGGCCAGCCCTCTCCTACCACTTTTTAGCAATAAAGTATTTGGGGACAGGACGTCAGTAAACATTTACATTTTTTCCTATTTAATCTTTCTGGTTAGGGTTTTTTTTTTTTCTTTGTGCTGAGGTTGAGCTTTTTATTGGCGGTGTTTGCAAAGGTGACTTCCCTGGGTATGTGCAGCAACTTAATCCTCAGCAGAAAGAAATGCCATTGTCTAGTATCCTGTATTTGACCCTGAACTTGATTTCCTCATCACTGGGAATGCTGGATTAGTTGGCCAGTTCTCTTAGGACGGGAAATGCATTTGCGATTGAAAATATATTAATATGGATGCATTTTTTTTCCTCCATGCTTTCAGTATGTTTGCTTTAATTCAGGTACCGTTTGAGGACATACTTCCTGTTTCTGGTGAGAATTTGGCAACTTTAAAATAGTAGTTATTAGAATTTAAAGAGATACTGAAGGCCATCTATCTTAATTTAGCTTTTATTTGTTTGTTTACTATATGGAGAAACTGAAGTCCAAGGAGAAGTGACTTGCCTAGTCACCTCACCAGTAAGTGGCTGAACTGGAACTAGAAGAGTATTGGGATAGGGAAAGGGGTAATGTTTGTCATCTACTACGTATTGGCACTCTACCTTTTACTTCTAATTCAGTCCTTACAACAGCACTCTTGGGTATGTCATCATATTTGATGAGTTCAGCAACTGATGCTCAAGGGGTCAAGTCACTTACTCAGAAGTCACACAGCAAGAGGACGCTAGACTAAGGCTGCAGAGCCAAGTCTCTCTGTCTGAAGTCCATTCTCCTTCTATGGTAGTTCTCTATCTTGTCCCCAAAACTAGACTCCTTCTCATCTATCACCCCATCCGATGTTCTTTCTAATGCACTACACACCTTTCTGATCTACAGCCTCACACAAGCTCTTCAGGAATCTGAGGAAAATAAAACTAGAATGCAGTGATGGATTTAGAACCTATTATTAGACACTTAGACCAATGGAACAGAATCAGGAGTCCAGAAATAAACCCATGTATATGCCATGGTCAACTAATATTTCACAAGGGAGCCAAGAATACTCAAGGACTGTCTCTTTAATAAATGGTGCTGGGAAAATTGGATATTCCCATGTAAAAGAATGAAATTAGACCCCGATCATGCACCACTCACAAAAATTAACTCACAATGGATTAAAAACTAAATTTAAGGCAGGAAATGATAAAATTCCTAGAGGAAAACAGGAGAAAAGCTTCTTGACATGGGTCTTGGCAATGATTTTTTGGATATGACACCTTGAGCACCAGCAACAACAACAAAATCCACAGTGGGACTACTTCAAACTGAATCGCTTCTGCTCAGCAAAAGAAATAATCAGCAAATGAGAAGAGAGCCTATGGAACAGGAGAAAGTATTTGCAAATCATATCTGATAAGGGGCTAATATCCAAACTGTATAAAGAACTCATACAACTTAATAGCAAAACAAACAAAGAAACATACCAAACAATCAAATTAAAAATGGACAAAGGATGTGAATAAACATTTTCCCAGAGAAGATACAGGAATAGCCAACAGACACATGAAATGGTGAAATGGTGCTCAGCATCACTGATCATTAGGGAAAGGCAGATGAAAACCATGATGAGATGTCACTGCATGCCTGTTAGAATGGCTGTCATCAAAGATACACAAGGTACATACTAGTGAGGATGTGGAGAAAAGGGAACTTTCCTGCACTGTTGGTAGGAATGTAAATTGGTGCAGGCTTTCTGGAAATCAGTATGGAGGTTCCTTAAAAATTAAAAATAGAACTACCTTATGATCCAGCAATTCCATTCCTTGGTATTTATCTGTCTGGACTTTTTTTTTTTTTTGAGGGCAGTGTCACTGGCCCTTGTATGTGGGACCCCAACCGAGGCCGCTGGCTTCCGAAGCCAGCGCTTAACCACCACGCCACTCGGCCGGCCCTAGGGTATTTATCTGAAGGAAATGAAATTACAGTGCTGAAGAGATCTGAAGACCCATGTTTATAACAGGATTATCTGTAATGTTTAAGACATATATGAGTAGAAACAACTCAAGTGTCCACTGACAGATACACACACACACACACACACACACACACACACACACATGCGTGCGTGCTCACACAATAGAATACTATTCAGCCATAAAAGAAAATCCTGCCATTTGTGATAACATGGATGGACCTAGAGGGTATTATGTTAAGTGAAATAAATCAGACAGAGAAATACAAATACCGTATGATCTCACTTATATGTGGGATCTAAGCAAACCAAACTCATAGAAAAAAAAAGTCAGATTTCTGATTGCCAGAGTTGGGGGTGGGAGGTGGGGCAACTGGCTGAAAATGGTCAAGTACAAAGTTCCACTTATAAGATAAGTAAGTCCTGGGGATGTAACGTATAGTATGATGACTGCAATTAACACTGTTGTGCGGTATACTTGAGAGTCATTAAGAGTGTTGTTCTGAAAAGTTCTTGTCACAAGGAGAAACATGTTTGTAAGTATATGAGATGATGGATACTAACTAAACTTACTATGGTAATCACTTTGCAATATATGTATGACAAGTCATTATGCTGTATACCCTAAACTTATACTGTTGTTGTATGTCATTAAGCCAATAAAACTGGAGAAAGAAAAACTCTTTGGTAGGGGAATTTGCAAAAAAAAAGGCAAAAGAAGAGGAACATTTTACAGGCACTGAACACATTCCCCTGATGGCCTTAGATTTGGCACCTTCCTCCAGTGGCCACCAGGACTCAGGGCACAGATCTCTGCCCCCTTGCTTGTCAGTACCATGATTAATTTGGTTTATTTTTTATTTTATTCTTCCAGCTGAATCCTTCAAGGAATTTGCTGAATTGCTCAATGAAGTAGAAAACGAGAGGATGATGATGGTAGGTCACTAACCTGGACCCAGAGCCCAGATCATCGCTGCTATTGGGGATTTTTCTGCCTGTGTTGCTTAGATGGCTGCTCTGTATTGGTTTCTGTCTAATGGCTGCCTCCTAATGTAAAGACAGTTAGGGAATAGATCTGATCATTCGGCTTCAAGCTCCCACCCTGAGAGTGGAGCATCATGTGGAGAGAAATTAGTTGGGAAATGCTATCCTGATTCATTTCAGTGGGAAAGGATTTCAGAGGTCAATAAATTGGGCTGTTGAATATATCAACCAAAACTATGGTCAATAGTGTTCTTAAGCAAACTATCTATTTATGCCTCTGCTTCTAGAAATAATGCTATGGGCTTTATTTATATTTGATATATGATTTTTGTTGATATATGGGAAAACATTTTTCCTTATATTTAAAGTCTAATTTTCAAAAATTAATAGAGTTTAATAGTTACAGCAATTTTAGTTTTACAGAAAAATTGAGTGAAAAGTACAGAGAGATTTCATATACTTCATTTATCCCCTGCCCCTTTCCACACACCGTTTCTTCTATTTTAAACGTCTTGCAAGTGTGGTACGTTTGTTCAAATTAATGAGCCAGTAATGACACATTATTCATTAAACTCCATAGTTTGTATTGGGCTTCACTCTTTGTGTTGAACATTCTATGCGTTTTGACAAATTGTAATGATATGTACTCGCCAATAAAGTGTCATCATACAGAATATTTTCACCGGGCTAAAAAGCCCCTGTCCTCAATTTATTCATCCCTTCCTCCCTCCCTTGCATATAAGCCCTAACTACATACAAGTCAAACACTAATCTTTTGCTATGTTTTGCCTTTTCTAGAATGTCATATTGTTTGAGTCATATAGTATGTAGCCTTTTCAGATTGGCTCCTTTCACTTACTAATATGCACTTAAGCTTTCTCCATGTCTTTTCATGGCTGGATAGCTTATTTCCTTTTATTGTTGAAATATGTGTACACATGTTCTGTTATATGGATGCACCACCGTTTATGTAGCCATCACCTGCTGAAGACATCTTGATTGTCCCCAGTTTTGGCGATTATGAATAAAGCTGCTATCAACATGTAGGCAGATTTTTGTGTGGATATAAATTTTCAACTCTTTTGGGTAAATTCCAAAGAGTACAGTTGCTGGATTATATGGTAAGAATATGTCTAGTTTGTAAGAAACTGCCAAAGTGTCTTCCAAAGTGACTGGACCATTTCCTGTTCCCACCAGCAGTGAATGAGAGTTCCTGTTGGTCTACCTCACCAGCATTTGGTGGTGTCAGTGTTTTGGATTTTACGCATTTTAATAGGTGTGTAGTGGGATCTCACTGCTGTTCTAATTTGCTTTTTCATGGTGACATATGATGTTGAGCATCTTTTCACATGCTTATTTGCCATCTGTAGATCTTTGGTGAGGTGTCTATTCATGTCTTTTGCCCATTTTTTTTCTGGGGTTGTTGTAATTTTGGAGAACACATCAAAGAGGTCTACCTTCCTTTTCTCTCATGACATGACTTCCAATTGGCAGCTCAGTTTTGTTAAGCCCTTTATTCCAATAGAAGAGTTCTCTAATTTGTAATACTCTTCATTTTCAACAGTGTGGCACTGGCTTCTCAAAACATGGCTCTCACTTCATCTAGGCTCCTTGAAAAGTAGCATTGAAGGCAGGGCTTGGAGATATGGGAATTAGAGACTTAGGCTCTAGTAATGGCTGTGCCACTAACTTACTTGTTGACTTTAGACTGATGAATCACTTATTTCCCTGAGTCTCTTCTTTCTTTATATTTAAAGTGAGAATCACAGTCTCCAGCTGCCAGGGTTGTTGTAAGTACTCCAAATGATATAATGAATGTGGAAGTGTTTTATTAATAGCCAAAAAAAAAAGAAAACCACTGATTATATGTGTTGTTTCTATTTATCTTTTGTAGCATCCAAGATTCTTCTTGTGGAAATTTCGCTTGGGAATTTTCTTAGTTCAAGAGATTTGCTTCTGAGGACACTGAGAGACCAATATGGGTAGTTTCCATGGAGTCTGGTAGATGGCCCACTAGCTAATCCACACTAGACTAAATGTTTTCTTGTGTCCAAAGAGTTTGTGGACTGTTGCCAATGTTGATCTCAAAGGCATTCACCCCCATTTCATTCAAAAGCTCAGCTGTACTTCTCTCCAGCCTTAGTTGTTTCTTGATCTCTTTTATTTACGCAGTTACAAAGATCTAAAATATTGAAATAGGATTCATCTTTTGAGATGTTTTTCTTACCCTTCTTGCTGGCTCTTTTCCACAGGACTGACTCATTTTCTTCTGTCTTTAATTATGTTGTGCCCTTTTGTCCCCACAACTCTTCAATCCTGTGCTGAGTGTCAGCTCCCCATTTCCCATTTAATTCCAGGAATGCTGTGAAGGTTAGGCTCAATGAGGGCCTTTCAGAACATGCCAGAAATTCATTGCTTGGTCACACCTCTCCTATTTCCTGGAACTGTGGTAAAAAGACTCCTGTATCCCGATATGGATAATGTGGGGTGATATTAATCTGCTTTTTACCCTTTCTATAAGAAGGGACCAAAAGAAGCTTTAGAAGAACAGAAAGGAAGTTCATAGCCCAGCATGTGGTGATGGCATATGTCTAGTCATTGTCATAAATGAATTTAAATTGTGGAAGGAACGAGGGATGAAAGAAATGGAGTGTCCAATCTGTGATTTTTTTTTTTGAGGGCAGTGTCACTGGCCCTCATATGTGATACCTGAACTGGGGCGGTGGCTTCCGAAGCCAGCGCTTAACCACCCTCAGCCAGCCCCAATCTGTGATTTCTTAAACAGTACCCTTGGGGAGGTTGTAGTGCTTCAGAAGGTGGCCTTTAAGTCTGGATGGCAGACTTCCTGTATAGTTAAAGAAGGAGGCTTGTGTAGATGCCTCTAATTGCCCTACCCAATGCTAATTCAGGCTTCATTCAATGGAAACCTGATGAGATAAACTCACTAATGTGTTAAGAATGTCACTGATTATCCTGGGGATTGGTTCTACCTGGAGACAACAGGCAGGAACTTTTCTCCTAGAGAGCTCACAAAATGGATGCACTGATCGGAAAGGGGAATAAAGGCCAAGTTCACTTAGAAAGGTTTTGAAGAGTAGTTGCTAGACTTCTTTTTCAAAAGTGATTTAGTTTTGATTACAGTTGACATAGAATAAGTAAGTAGTTGCCAGACTTCTAAGGTGTTTAAGAATAATACAGAATGAAAAAGGAAAGGAGCCAAGCTTCTTTTCCTACATCTTTAACTCTGTGTTCTGGCAGAAAGTAGTGTAATAACCAATGAGTGTCAAAGAGATGAAAAGGCTCTGAGTATCTGTTTGTGTTATAGGACACTGGGAATGGTATCACCAGTGCAATTAAGGGAAAACTCTGGACTTCAGTTTCAGCGAATCACATACTCCTTTCTTAAACTGACACAGGGCCAAACACGTAAAAAACAGTGGCCCCTTGGGTCCTGTGAGACAAGTTGCTGGCAAACATGTTTATGCAAGAGAACCCCCTTGAAACATAAAAACACCAGCAACTGCCATCTTTGGGGTGCCTGCATATACACAAGAGCTCAGCTGAATATCCATATATAGGCTTGACACATACTACTGTCTTTAGAAGTGGCAAGTCACCATAGTGTCACTTCTGCTGAACTGTATTGGCTCAAAGCAGTAACAAACCCACTCATATTCAAGGAAGAGAGGGCAGAGTCCTCACCTCTCAATGGGAGGAGTGTCACAGACTTTGTGGCTAGGTTTTAAAACTTCCACAAAAGTACAGAAGAAAAACGACTCCCTGTACTGGATATATGACACTAATGACTTAATTTGATTCCAAGAGGGTGCACAAAGTTGATGGCACATAATTCACAATCCACGGAAGTGTACAGCGTGTTGGCCAAGGGAGCTGGGCTGGTACTTTAGTAGAAGAATTCTTGTCTTCAGTCAAGGAGAGTGACTGGTGTCTGTATTTTTGATACCAGAACAGGTAGTGGAGGTTTGATTGGATGGCAGTTTGCCCATTTAATCAAACCTTGGACCATACCTGGACACAAAACATAAGAAGGTCCAAAGTGCCTGCACGACCTGAGTAAAATATGTACTAATGCCCCAAGTTGCCATGCTTTTTGGTGGTAGCTTAAAAATCGTTTCTTGGGCTGGCCGAGTGGTGTGGTGGTTAAGAGCTGGCTTGGGATGCCACATATGAGGGCCAGTGTGACACTACCCTCTAAAAAAAAAATTGCTTTTTAATTTGGAGAATACAAGAATGGTGAAAAGTAGCTTTCTACTCTGTCTTCCATTTTTGTTATAAAGACCTATCTTGTACCGATACTTTGTGTCTCACCTGACAAGGAAACTAATCCCTCATTTCCCTGTCTTGTGATAGATCAGAATTAATGCAATGCGTCCCAAAAACCCAATCCCTCAGATGCATTCTCTGAGGTCCTCCAATAAATTGGAAATAATTCCCACAACTGAAAAAACAAACCCCACTAGTTGCCTTAGACAGATGCAGTCTCCCAAGAGGTTTATACAAAGATAAAGCTTTATATATCTCCACTTGCGCACTGTGCAAAGTGTCCAGTTTTGAGGTGATGCTTTTATATCTCCAGAACCATATCAATGCCAATATTTTAGTACCTGGGGATGCTGTTCCTATCAGCTTCTGAGCTTGCATAGGACATTCGAAGGCCTGGCTTAGTGTTCTCTGTGATGCTGTGATACACTCAAAATTCTGAAGGGAATGTTCTGGTTTTATGACACCCCAGGACAGGACTGGAAGCTATTTATTGTGGGATTTATGCTAATGCAATTACTGCTAACTCATTTGCCTCCATGAAATGGTTCGTGGAATCGTCCTTTTCATGAATTTCTCATTCCCTTTCTCACCACATGTACTTCAAGCCTATGTCTGTTTCTGGACATGAATCTGGATATTTATCAATTAAAGACTCAAATCAGATGACTGGTAAAATTATAGAAGAATGCCCCTAATGTTTCATCTCTCATTTCCTCTTCAAGCATTTGATTTTTAAGAGACCAAAGTGGGGAAAAAGACAGCAAGAAAACCCAACAAACCAGCAAGCTAGTTAACATTTTTCAGGATGGTATATTACTAGGGAATGTCTTAGTAATGAGGAACCTTGCTGACTAATCTAAAAGTTGTTTTGTGTGTTCTTTCTTTTCTCTAGGTACAGAATGCTAGTGATTTGCTAATCAAACCCCTGGAAAATTTCCGGAAGGAGCAAATAGGCTTCACTAAGGTACATTTTCTCTGCATGTATAAGATCTTTTGTACATTGAGTAGTTGTTGGGGCTACCACTCTTCACTCTTCTTGGGTGAGAAGGGTTCATCTCCATAAGAAAATTCTTCATCAAAATAGAAAAAAAAGATGAGAAAGTCAGTTGGCTCCTGCCCACGCTTCCAGCTAGCCATGTAACTGGACAAGACACTTCTCCTTTCAGACCTGTAGTTTCTCCATCTTGAAGATGAGGAGCTTGCAAATAATAGCTGTTATTTAAAGACTACTTACTATGTGCTGAGCCCTGGGTTAGATGCTCTCCATTCATTCCTTCATCACAGTATCCCTGTGAGGTCTGGTATTATCTCCATTTACACATGGGGCCTGTGGTTTGGACAAGATAAAGGACATGACCAAAGTTATATAGTTACTAAGAGACAGTAGCCAGGATTTAGACCTGAGGATCTTTTTAGCTTCAGATCCCACATTCCGTTCAGCCACACTGTCTAGATGTGTGCTGTCCAATAATGGTAGTCAATAGCTATATAAATAAAGAAAGTTAATTCAGTTACTCAGTCATGCTAGTCACATTTCAAGTGCTCAATCCAGGACAACATAGACATAGAACATTTCCATCGTTGTACAAATTTCTATTGGGCAGCATCGTGCCAGATAATCTCGGATTTCTTCCAGCTTGTCTGCTCATGGATCTCTCAGGTTTCCCTCTGTCTCATAAAGGGGTAGGAATAATTGTTAACTTTATTCTTCTCAGCAAGGTGTAGGCCTATTTAGGAGCTCGAATGTATATGTACCATGTAACAAAGATAGTCTGTCAGAACCAAATGTAGCATTGCGACCAAGTGTCTGGCCCTTTTAGGACTAAGAACACACCATTCAGTGGCTGTTATCTGGGATATCATGACTAGTAGTCTGGACTGAGGATATGAAAGTAGCCAGTTCTGAGAAGAAAGAGCACAACAGTGGATGTGCTCCCACTGCCTGCTACCATCAGCCACGTTGACATGGGTGTTATTTGAGTGACTGGCATTCAAGCAAAGTCAGTTCTTGTGATAGCCCAGCAATTCTGGATTCCACTCGGTTCATCTGGAGTCTTGCTAACATAAGTACTTAATTGGGAAAATGAGTATATAATTGGAAGAGAGAACCTTTCAAATCACGAGTGTGGTATGAAAATAACTACTTGGTAAATGACATGACAGTTGTTACATCATTCAATAAGGAGGATGAGGGGACACATGACATCAAAACCCTCACACATGGGGGTTTTCATTCCTGGATGAGAACAGGAAAAACGAAAGGAAGGATTGGCTCCAGTCGTCGACCTCATGTCATCTGAGGGAAAGAAAATGAAATTCTGTTGCTTCCAATGTCCCAGGATTTTACATACGCTATCTTCCTTAATTCTGACAGCAGACATGTGAGATAGGATGCAAAAAGTCCATCATCCCAATGAAGAAGCTGAGACTCAGAAAGGTGAAATTCCTGTCAGTCTCTTTCCCTATTGCTTTACTACTGGGCTAACCTGTACACCTACAAGGAAGGGGACCAAGGGTCAGTGTGAGGATCAGTTTGGAAACTATGTAAAATTCTCCTAGCAGTAAAATTTAAGGCAGAATGGGCTCAGAAGTAAGGACTAGAAAATGTAGCTTCCAGTGTAGACGTGTTATCAACTTATGTCTCACCTCTAACACGCCTTAATACCTGCTCTGTGAAAATGGACAGAATTCCTTTTCATTTATGTACTTATTTATTTGGGAGTTTTTTATACTTTATTTATTTTGACATTCACTATTATTTTATATTAATTTCAGGTGTTTTGCACAGTGATTAGACATTTATATAATTTAAGAAGTGATCCCCTGACAAGTCTAGGACCCACCTGGCACCACACATTGTTATTATAATATTGTTGACTGTTATTCCCTGTGCTTTGCTTTACTTTCCCGTGACTATTTTGTAAGTACCAATTTGTATTTCTTAATCGCTTCACCTTTTTTACCCTGCCCCATACCCCCTCCATTCTGTCACCCCAACAAATCTAGTACCCATCTGACACCATCCGTATTTATTACACTACTATTGACTAGATTCCTTATGGACAGAATTCCTTTAAGCATTTCTCCATTACAGTGAACAAAAGACTAAGCTTTCTTAGTAAAGGGTGCTAGAGGGATGTTGCAGGACCTGAAGCTTCCGGTTGACGCACGCATGGGTCAGTAGAGTGGGAGTGAGATACGCCGTGGGGCTCTGGCCCAGCCTTGCACCCAGAATGCATGGCCCCTCAGTGACCTCAAAGCCTCTGCCTGGCCTGGCGATAACCTTTCTGCAGGTTTCTCAATATAGGTCTCTCCCTGAAGGCCTCCCCACCCATGCTGTCCTCCAGCTACCCTCTGTAGGTCCCCTGTATAGCGCGCCTGCCGAACAAAGGTTTGTAACAGCGCCGCTGCTCCTCGCTTCCTCTGCCAGGCCCCTGTACACTCTGGTTATGCCCTAGGAGGTTCCACTGAGGCAGGCTGGCCCTGCAAAGCTCACCCCACCCTGGGGCTTGCCCATCCCCTGGTTTCTGGGTGTCTGTTCCCCACCCGCATGCTGGAGAGTTGCCTCCTGCTTCCTCAGTGATAAAGGCCCGCAGGCTAAACCAGGAAACCTCTCTGCCATACAGTGGCTTAAATTATACCTTTTCCAGTGAGAGCTGAACCCCTTCCAAATTTGTCTTCCTTTGGGTACCTTCCCTCAGCCTTATGGTACCATATAGAGTTTCAGTATATCTTAAATTTACCTTTATAGTTTAATAAGTCTATAGTTTAAGAGTTCTTGATAGTGGTTTCTATCTCTTGCCTGGGCCTAGACTGATGCACCCAGCAGTGTGGCCAGCTGGCTCTGAGACTTTGTTGGTAGTGGTGTGCTTTGCTAGGCCCTTACAAACGTAGACAAATGTTCTCATTTGAACCTCAGAACAGCCTTGTACAGTACAGGCTATTCTCCCTTGTTTGCAGATGAGGACACTAAGGTTCCATGAGGTGTAATGGCTGCGGTCTCTCAACCAGGAAGTGACATAGCTTGGAGCTGAATTCAGTTCTTCTGGTAGTAAGACAAGGGTTCATTTCACTTTGTAAGAGATGTCACTTCTGTCTGGGCCTCCGTTTTGTTATATGTACAACAGGAACAATGGACAAATGATTCCTAATCAAATCTTCTGTTTGAGATTATCAGGATAATTAACTAAATGTGCATTGACTGCGGAGTAGAAATGAGCTTCTCAGAATTTAGTGTGCTGTAATGTCAAAATACACTAGATTCTGAAGATTGTATGAAAAAAATGTAAAATATTTCATTAATATTTTTATATCCATGACATGTTGAAATGATACTGTTTTGGATATATTGAGTTGAATAAAGCATATTATTGAAATTAATTTCACCTGATTGATTCTTTTTCCTTTTCTAAATGTGACTACTGGAAATTTTATATTTTATGTTTTGTTTTTATTTTTTGAGGGCAGTGTCACTGGCCCTCATATGTGGGACCAAACCGGGGCTGCTGGCTTCCCAATGGAAATTTTAAAATTATGGATGTGGCTTGCATTGTATTTCTATTGGATAGCGCTGCATGAGACAAACTTACCATTGCTGGAGAGCACCTGCCATTTCATGGAGAAAGCATTGAAAGAAAATTCATATACACATAGGTATAGGATTAATTAAATTAGTTAATATGGATAAAGTTCTTATAACAGTATCTGATGAATAATAAGTGTTAAGTGTTTTCTGTCGTCATTATCATATCATCATCATCATCATCGGCAGCAAAACAGGGAGACTAGAATACGGTCCATGAAATTGTCTAATTGATGATGGACTTATGCTGGTTTACAGATGAAAAGAAGAGAGGTTAATGAGTGAGGCAGGAAGAGCAGGGTACAGACAATTAAGGTTTCCCAAGTGACTACTGATTTATGGAGAGGTTTCATGTCACTAGGTCTGCAGGTCTGTGTCTGGCATTGCAGGTTGTGCGATATGTCTTTTTGTCATAGATACTTAAAACAAAACAAAACAAAACAAAGAACCACAGTTCCTTATTCAGTAGGTTTGGGGTAGGGCTCAAGAATTTGCATTTCTAATAAATTCTCAGGCAGTGCTCATGCTGCCAGTCTGGGTGGGGACCACACTTTGAGACCTACTGGGCTAACACACAGGGCTAGTGGGGAACAGTGGGGGGATAAAAAAAAGATGCAAAATAGCAGAGTGCTGGGAACAAGAGGGGACATGTTCTGAACAAACTCATCTTGTTTTCTGAACATGATTAGCCTTTTCAAATGACACCGATGCTACTACTCATGAAATAAGAAATGAGTTGTGTGAAATCTGTGGGAAGGTGATGGGAGCAAGCATGGCAGGGAGTGATTTGTGATGTGCAAATAATGTTTTTCTCCTGTGGCTCCTGTTTTGGCAGATTTTGAGCTGTTGGTCAGACATGGCTGGCTAAAGCAAGTCACTGTGTTTGCAGAGTTCATTGGCTGGCCAGTAAACTCTGTTGTCAGTTCATCATGGGTGACTGGTCCCAGTAGACAGGGTCTTTCGATAACCAGACTCTCAGATGGCTATTTTGTAAGCCACTCACTTCCAGGGACAATCAGTTCCAATCAGGTTAGTCATTCTGTGATGCCTTGGGCACTAGCTTCTCTTGCACAATAGCTTTTGAAGGCTGTTCGATAGTTGGCTTCCCATGCATTTAATCAGGGGCTAGAGCTCCCAGGTGTCATCTCTCAGAGGATTATCCCCCAGGGGGAAATTGTTTAGATGGGGCTCCTAACTCCCTACTTTAGCCAGAGCACTTTCCTTTGGATCTATTTTATAGAGTGGACTTTGTGGGCAATAGTTCTTTCAAAACAGTAATCTGTTGGTTAAAAAAATTTGCAAACCACCTCTTTACACTAAAACGTGACAGATCTCCCTTTCCAATTCAATAGGATATGTCTTTCAACCTCTATATGGCAGTTTAGTTGTTTATGCAATTAGATGGACATTTGTTTTCTTTTAATTATCATGTGTAATCTACAGTTTCATCAGACTAATTCCGTTTTACAGCCATAAAGTTTTGAAAAAAAAATAGTGTTTACGTTTTGCCTTCTAAGACTTTAAATTATATACACCAAGCATACATATATAATTAAATAGAAAATAGTACAACAGGATCTGTAAAAAAAAAAAAAAGCTCAACAATCTCCATCTTTCTCTGTTCCTGAGAGGCAGTCATTATTAACCATTTTATTTGTATTATTTTAATGGTTACTTTTATATTTTAAATATTTGCTTATATTGCTATTTCTTGATTTATTAACTTTGGAAATTATTTTTTTCTTCATGTTTTGAATACAGGAGGTCATTGCTCATACTTCCCTCTGTCCCTCCTCTTCCAATCTTTGATAATTATAACATCCTTTTCATTCTTCTACTGCTTACTTCTGTCACTTTAAATAATATACTTCAACCCCTATTTCGTACTCCATCAACTTTTGACCGTAGCTTTGTAAAATGAAGATATTAGCACCTCTGTCTTCCTTTAGTACCTTTTAACCCTCAACTCCTGTCAGCCACACCTTCACTTTTCATCATTACTGTTGATAACATTACTATTTGATCCTGGAACCTTATGTAAATCTTATTGGTGGCTATTATTAGGCTCATTTTACAGTGGCAAAAGCAAGTGACTGTTCCCGGATTTGAACTCAAGTTTCTTGGCTCTGAGTCCATGAACTCTGACATTTCTTATATTGGGTTATGTAAGTATTTATAGTAACCCAAGTATTTCTGATGGCTAGGGGAGATCAAGAATGACCCCCTTCTTTACCCTTTTCTCCTAATTTCTTGTCTACTAGGCTTAGAGTTCTTTGTCCTAATCTAGACTCCTGTTTGGTTTAACTCCTACTATCCCTCCCAGCTCTCAGGAGTCCCAGCAATACGAAGTTTGTGAGTCCTCCCCCGTGTGTATGTTTTAGCTATCGTTTGATTGGCAGAACACTTCTCACCCACTATTTCCCTTCTCACCACCATGCAACTCTCCCCATCCCCCGCTCCAAGGTCAACGGAGGACAAATATGGCTCAGTCCATCTCTGTTCATAATGGGTCTTTCATCCTGCAGTGCAGAATGCTGGGCTGTCCATCGGAGAATGCTGAATAAAGACTCAGTCATCCCCCATAGACACATGACAGCGAGAGTATTTGTACCCTTTGATTCATATTTTTTGGGTCTTGTCAGAGTTGCCCACAGTACGATGTTTTCAGTTCTTTCAAGGAGTCTCTTGCCAGAGAGGAACAGCCACTGAATCGAGCCTTTGTGTGGTCTCTGGTAGGAGCAGGGCCAAACTGTCTAACGCATCTGAGTCTGTATTTAACCCCCTTTTTGGAGAGCTGGAGCTGGCGTGAAAGCTATGCTATGGTTGTGTTCTCACCCAGTAGAGGGCAGGCAAGAAGGCACTGGCATCAAGACATGGGATTGGCAGTGTTGTTGCTGTTTCTTCTCCATGAACAGAGATAATAGAAATAAGTTTAGGAGAAGGACCTGTTCTGGAGGTAGATGGGGTTGAAAAAATACAGAAGGTGGAATGAGGTACAAACCTGCTAGTCAGGGCAGATGGAGCCAAAGATATTAGTTTGCCCTGCATTCCAAAAGCCAGTGCATGTCCTAGGAGAGGGGAGGGTCAATGGGTGCAAGAATGCATTAGCAGGGAAGAGTCAAGTAGTCAAGGTGCCCAAGAGCTAAGGTATGTGACAGTAATCCAGAAGTGATTTTCAAGCCGACATCAAATATTTTACAAGCCTTATAATAATAGGTACTTACTATACATTATCTCAGTTAAGCATTATTATCTACATCCTACAGATAAGAAAGGCAAGACTCATAATGCAAAGTAACTTGCCCAGTGACACAGTTATTAAAAGAAGCAAGTTTCAACCAGCTTTTTGTTAGTCCAGAAACCATATGCTTTCCACTATGCTGCACTCTGAACCTAGCTTTTTAGGGATGCTGTGGAAGGATTGAAAGAAAAAAAAAAGATTAATAATGCTTATCAACAGTTGAATGGGTAAATGTGTTGTGATAAATTTACATTGCTTTACAGCCATGACATTGAGTGAACTAGTGCTACTGTATACCACAATATGGGCAAATCTGACAAATAAAGGTCAAGGGGGGTGGGGAAACCCAGTCATAAAAGCCTTCAACTCATTGGAACAAGCCTGCCTCCATTTTGAAATGTAATCAGGTTTACTCAAAGTTCACTGATTTAAATGATAATTTCATCTAAAAGTTACCTTCACAGCAAATGCCAACTAGTGTTTGACCCAGTATCTGGGTACCATGGCCTAACCAAATTGACAGATGAAATTAACCATCACTTCCCATCAGAACATTTGTTGTTGTTGGAGGAAAGCAGTTCCAATTTTCAACCAGTGGCTTCCAGATATCGTCTGTATGATTCTCTTGGGCATTACGTCAAGGTCATAAGATGGCTGTCACAGCTGAACACATCACACCCTCACATATTAGCATCTCATGCAGGAAGGAAGGGAAAAGCTCTTTTTATATAACATTTTCTGTCTTTTATCCAGAGAGAAAAGTGTCTTTATGAAGCCACCGGCAGACTTTCCCTTATATCTCATTGTCAAGAACTGAGCAGTGGGTCAATTTCTAAGTCAATAATTGGCAAAGAGAAATGGAAGTACTAAGATTTCCCCTTAGCCTTGTTTTCCCTGAGACATTGCTGCCTGCCTGATTTCTGAAGAAATAGTAAGGAAGCAGCTGGGTGGCTGTTAGGTTGGCAATCAACAGTGATTGTCATAATGGCCTCTACAGAATAGAGATGTTGGACCCCAACCTGGATCCTTTGGAATATGCTCAAAGATCAGGGCAAAGAAAAATTCTGGTCACCTGCCTCAAGTACTTTAATAATCACAGAGGATCTCTCCTATCTTGTCTGCCAAAGAGAGACTACAGCAAAGAGCCAGACAGGGAGAGTGACTGCTCCAAGGTCCCATGGAAGCTAGTGGCAGAGCTAGGAATAGGACCCATATTCTTCTGACTCTTGCCTTCATGCTCTTGGATCCAATTGGGTTTTGGACTTAGCAGGTCTTAAGTGCTTGAAGAACTTATACGATTCCTGCCTGTATAACATAGGTCTGTTGTGGTTTTTAATTTAAAAAAATTAAACCTAATTTGACTTCTTATTATCCATTCCCATTGTAGTTTATATTTGGTAGTAGATAGGACAGTCAAAGCCATTAGTCTAATGTCACTTTACAGGTGAGGGAACAGAGGCTTGAAAGGTAAAGTGGATGACCCAGGGGTACCAGCTTGTTAGTGGGGGAAATGGGAACAGAGTCCAGGTCACCCAACTCCTAGTCAGCTGTAATTACACTTCCCTTTAAAGACTCTATATTTATGGTATTTTAGACAGAGCTCGCTCTACTATGTATACCCAGATCACTTAGAATCTTATTAACATCCTTGAAACTTCAGGTGGGGGGATACTGCTGAGATAACCTTGTAGGTCCAAAGTCATGGCCCTCATTTAACCTGCTTCGGTCATTTCCCTTCAGACAAATTCAGATGCAGCGCTCTGTCTCATAGCTTCCTTATTAAGAAGAAGAAGAAAAAAAAGGGGATGAGCTACATAGCCTATTTTCTAAAGTTCTATGAAGAATACATGCCAAGACTAGAACTAGCAGCTAGTTGTGTAGACTGCCACTTTGAAAATCAAGAAGTTCCCTTCGAAATTAAGCTGATGTCTATCCAGACAACTTAATTGAACTTTTAATTTACTCAACTGTGTTTTAAGTAAAGCAGATTTCCTCTGAAAAGACCGGATCTTTCTTTCTGGAAAGTGGGTCCTCCTGATGGTAGGATGTGCTCTCCCCAGATGACATGTCCAGAGTTTTATTTTTTTCTTAGTTATTTGTGTAGCTTTTGTGTTTGAGAGAAAATGTATTTAGCTGCTTCTTATATCCCTTTACACTTAGGAAAGGAGTTGACATTATTAGGCAGTGAGGACAAAAACCTTAGACTCTAATTCCCATATTGGGAAGTTGGCCACAAAATACTTTTTTTTGGGTGCACCAGAACACCTTGCATATAGGTTAGCTAGCACAATAAGAATGCTGCACAACAAAACTCAGTGAGATAGAGCACTGTTGACCTCAGTTAGGTTTGAATGGCTTGGTGCAGGCCACAGGTGCTTTAGGACTTCTCCATGTATCCCTGTTTTTCAAGGATCAGGGGTCTTCTGGGATTTATTCTTCTCCTGATGATGGCAAAAGTGTATGGTGGGTGATCTCAGAAATGTGAGGTCTTTGAAAGCTAGGTTCAGAACTGCCACGCCATCACTTCTTCACAAATTCCATTGGCCAAAACCAATCGTATGGCCAAACCCTAACATCAGTTAGGAAGTAAAATAATGTCTACCTCTAGTTGTAGAAACTACAGAGTCACATGATAAAACAGATGGATACAGGGAAGGGGGAAGATTGGGAAACAACAATTCAATTTATCGTGGCCAGCAGGTAAGAGGTAGAGAAGTTATTTCAATGAAAACTGGGAGATGTAGTGGGAAGAGTCTTAGGGTCAAAAGATCTGGATTTGAGGAATAATCCTGACATTCACTTGGCAGGACCTTGAGGAAGTCATTTGCCCTCATGGTATTTTAACACTCAGGGTTAATGAGATCTTTTTGTCTAGTATTTTCATTTTCTTTCTTTTTTTTTTTAGAGGGCAGTGTTACTGGCCCTCACATGTGGGATCTGAACCCGGGTCGCCGGCATCCCAAGCCAGCTCTTAATCACTGTGCCACTCGGCCGGCCCTAGTATTTTCATTTTCTAGAGAATGATGCCGAAGAAGAGGGTGAAGTGATTAGCCTAAGTTCAAATATTGGGTTGTCAGAAAAGTCATGATGCATTTTTGTAATGAAAAACATAGAAAAATACGTCATGACTTTTCCGACAACCCAACAGCTAGATGGAAGCAGAGTCAAGACTGGAATCTGGGGTTCTATTTCTAGTCCTTTCTCTTCATCACTACAGAAGAGGAAATATTTGGAGTGGCATGGACAGAGGTTTCAGCCCTCCTTTCCTCATGAAATTCAAGTTGTTTTGCTGCGATTTCATTTCCCACATTGCAGTGCTCATCTGTTTTCTATTTCTTCCAAGGGCTGAACAAGGGGAAGTAGGCCAAAATCATAACAGGAGGGGTTGAAGTTCAAGCTGAGGTAGTATGTCCTGCAGGAGACAGTATTTAAATGCTGTATGTTAGGGAAAATGCTAGCATTACTGGCCCCAAAAATCTTTCAGAGAGGCATGTGTTGCTCTGTGATGTTTTAAATGGAGTCATTCCTGAAGCAACAGAATAGGCTAGATATGATTCATGACCTCTTCTAGCTTTATGGTACCATTACCCTGTTTATATAGTTGTTGTTTATTAAACATTTATGCAGTGCTTATTTTGTGCCAGATAATCTTCTGAGTACTCTACAGGTATTAATTCATGTGATCTTCAAAACTACCCTATGAGGTAGAAACTCTGATTTTTCTTCTTTAAAGATGAAAATCAGCAAGGACAACTGAAAAACAAACAGTAACAGCAAAACAAGGAAAAACAAAAACCTAAGGCACGGAGTGGGTAAATCACTCCTACAGTCATGCACAAAGAGCATCGAACGGGCACCTGGACCCGGGTCGGCTGCTTCCAGAGCCCTTTCCCTTAACTCATGTCCTGTGGAACCACAAAGACAGCATCAAGACACACAAGCATCAGAATGGGACATACTGGCCCTGCTCCTTTTACTGCTTCTGCGACATGGCACACGTGACTTCACCTCTCCGAACCTCTGTTTCAGCTGTCAAATGGAGATAATAATTATATCTACCTCACAGGGTGGTTGTGAGCATGAATGCGACAGTGTATAAAACATGCTTGGTGCTGAAACAGGAGTTCTATTAATATTTCTGTGGAGTACTTCTGTCAGTTTTTCAAGTGTCTTTTTAATGATCCCTTTTAATCCTCCATACCTTTAGTTTGATTGATTTATCTGTGCAACTGACTCTTTTTTTTTTTTGAGGGCAGTGTTACTGGCCCTCATATGTGGGACCGAACTGGGGCCAGCGGCTTCCCAAGCCAGCGCTTAACCACCGCGCTACTCGGCCGGCACTCTGCAACTGATTCTTTAGCAACTGTGCAAGGTCACTTGGTATTGTCATCTCTATCTGTCACAAGGAGACGAGCGATGGGGCAGGTTCCCTCAGGGTATAGATGGAAAACGAGTGACCCTGCATGTCTTGGCTGTCTGGGGAGACACCAAGCTGTGCCATCTCCTTTTTTCTAATTTATCCTGACCTTAAAAATGGTACTTTATAAAGTATAGAAAGGTCAAATCGCTGTGGCGTACACTTGAAACTATTATAATATTGTATGTCAACTATAATTAAAAAGAGCTTCACATTCCAACAAAAAAAATGACACTGAATCTGAATTTCCTTGGTAGTGTTGAGGGTGAATCTTCTATCATGGTTTTGAATTTTCCAATTTGTTATGTACATGATTTCTTCTTTGAACTCCCAGTGAGAAATTATTAAATGTTTGCTGGTATCCTTATAAAGAGGGTCTGAGTATGTTGTGAGATCGCAGAGTCCCATGTCCTATGGACGGAAGCATCATCCTCCCATATAGAGAGTAGCATGCTTTCCACACACAGCTCACAGTTCTGCATGTGCCACACACTGGAATCTCCAGGGACTGGTATAAGCGGGTGGAGGACATTATATAACCTCCTGTCCCCTTCCAAGTAGGAGGAGGAGAAGGACCACAGCTGTCAGCTCCACAGCTGGTCTTGCCAGCCCAAGTGATCCTGGCTTCCAGTGGGCAGAGAAGGAGCCTCCCTGTCACATAGTGATGAGATTTGCTGAATCAGACCAATGTTTAAACCCTTGGCAATATATGCTAACTTCCTACAACTAGGACAGAAGCACTGGCTGCCTGAATATGGTGTTTTCCAGGTATTTTATGTAGTCCTCAAGGGGTTTCCTCCCACCTGCTCATCTGCTGTAGGTCCCCTTTGTGGGAGATTGCAAAGCCCATCACACTCAGACATTTGAGTGGACAGTTATGCTGCCACAGTATTCACTTCAATCCAGTAAACTAAAAAAATAACAAGAACAACGGTCCTGGTTCAGTCCCACATGTGAGGGCAAGTGACACTGCCCTAAAACAAAACAAAACAAAACAAAAAAAAACAAAAAAAAACAAGAAAAAATCCCAAAAAACAGGTATAAGAACCAGCAATCTCCATAAGCAATTTGTTCTTTGTTCACGCTAACTCTGTTTATCTGTAGAAGAACATAGCTACCACAGTAGCTAATGTCAGCATTTCTTTTTATATCTCTAAGGAATATTGGGCTTTTGGAGTACATCTCTGGTCCCTGCTGGTCTATGAGGGTCTTGAAGACTGATTCCCCCTTCAAGATTGCCCTCAGAGCTGACCCTGGGCCTGGTGCAAGCTCGCTTGCTATACGAGGTGTGATCAAAACATATGGTGAATGCTGCTCCCGAGTGCCATCCAACAGAAAGGAAGGGATCTTTAATATGGGAAGCAATGCATTGAACCTTAGTAACAGTGTTTGACAAGTTTCAACTTGTTCGGTGCAGTCAGTCGGACATGAGATATGGTTGACAGAAGGTGTGTTTTAAAGTGTGCTGTAAATCATCCTCCATCTTGACAATGCTCCATGTCACATATCACTTCTGGTATGGCAATTTCTGTCACATAAAACCATTATGGTGTGTCCTCATCTACCTTATTCATGAATCTGGCACCATGCGACTTCTGGCTCATCCCCAAAGTCAAAATGACCATGAAAGGTAAACATTTTGGGTAGATTCAGGACATCGAGGCAGCCACGACAGCGCAACTAAAGACACTCATGAGAGAGGACTTCCAGAACTATGTCAGAAAATGGCCAGAACGAAGGGATAAGTGTGTGCAAAGTGGAGGGAGTATTTTGAGGGGGATTAATGGCAATGTGTGTTTTATTGTAATAAATTTTTTGTAAGCATTCACTGTAGTTTTTTTTTTATCATACCTCATATATATCACTAGCACATATAAAATAATCTTATGACTGAAATACTGAAATTATGTTTAAGAAGCAAAACTGGAGAGGAAAATTGTTTGCCTGTGGCTTTAGTGCCTGTGTTGATTTGTTCTCCTTATAATGTTCTTCTATAGCAGTTTCTAGTTCATATAAATAGTGTTATAGCATATTCATATTAAAAAGGATGCAATGACAATATTTCTAGCTATTGAATACACAGAAATGACTAAACTATGAATATAATACATATAATCCTGTTCATAGCAAGTGCTCCTTTCTTCCTTCCATTTGCCTGTTTCCTTTCCCCTCTCCCATTCTCTTTCACTCTTGCACTTAACATTTACTGACTACCTGCCTTATCCCAGGCCCTCTGGTACTTATAGTTGGGATTGTAGAGATAAATAAGACACAGTTCCTGCCCTCAAGGAACTCCCAGTCTAGACCAGAAAATGGTGAATTACAGCACATTGGGGTTAGTCCTGTCATTATGTGTGTAATGATGACAGCACACACACAAGTCCCAAACCCTGCCTGGGATATGAGACATACAGCAAGACTAGAAATGTCGCCATGGAGAATATGATAGAGGAACAAATGTCAAAGGATAAATTGGAATTGGCCAGTGAAGTGGAGTATGAGGGAAGAACGTGCTGGGTGGAAGGCACAGCTTGTACAGACAGAAGATTGTCAAGGAACGCATCAGCCATCTCCAGAAAGATCTGGTATATTGTCACAAGGTGACTAAACTTGCAATAAATATACTGAAGACTTTTAAGCAGGGGAATGGAGTAGATTTTTAGGTAGTTTGCTCCATTTCTTACTGGTTGTATGGCCTTTTAATCTCTCTGAAGTTTGGTTTCTTCATTTGTAAAACAATAATCATGTTTATCATAAGGTAACTGATGATTCCATGGGGGTCACATACCCAGAGTATGCATGCTGTATGAGAGCTACTCAGAAATCATTTTCTTCTTTCTACTCATTGATTTTTTTGCTTTAGGTGGTAGTTTGACAAGTATATTGTGAGCACCTATTGTGTAACAGTTCCAATGCTAGCCCTAGGGATGGAGTTGAGTAAGATACAGCCCTTGGCTTCAGGGAGCTCAAAGGCGTGTACCTAGTGATAATAATCACAGGACCATGGTTTCTTGCCTCCTTTAAGCCATTGGGCAACCATCAACCCACTCATTCTCTAACCCGTTGCAAACTTTCCCCCCTCCCTCTCCTTATTTACCTTCTTCCCTTCCATCGCAGACACCATCCTGGTTTTTCTCGTACCCATTCTCTCTGCCTGTGTGCTTTCTGTCCTGTCTGCTTTACTTGTCTTTCTTTTTATTCCTTCTCCTCCCTGTAGAAAAATAACTTAAGTCTCTCCTTTAGTAAAAATAGAGCTCAATCCTTACCTTTGAGGTCTGGATAGACCACAGCATAACAGTGGTGATCCAACTAGTGGTAGTCAGAGCATTGTAGCAACAAGAACCAAAGAGTCAGCATTATTTAAAAAGGGAGATAGGTAGCCTCTGGATGGTCTGTTAGCAGGGAAAAAGGTGCCCAATTCAGTGATGGGAAAGTGGAAGTGATGGGAGTGATCAGTAGTGTCCACAATCAAATAGGATCCCATTCTAGGGAACCTGATTGCCAGTGGAGGGTCTAAGATCTAGGTGGTTAGTTTGGGACTCAACTGAGATACAAGGTAGGAACTCGGTATCATGAACCAGATGGAAATCCTGATGTCTCAAATGGGACACAAAGTCAAAGTCAGGATAGCAGCCACATTGATATGCTGGGGAGTCTAGTGTGTGGGGCCACAGTTCTCCATCATGCCCCATGGTGGGCCTATTTTCAGGTACTGGTTACACCTGTGATATGAGCATATCAAGTGGCCTCCACTCTTGGGAGGAGAAGGAAGCAGCCAACTCAGGTCTCACAGTTTCAATAATGAGATGTTGGAGAAAGGGCATTTAAAATAGAGAAAATCACATTAGCAAAAAAAAAAAAAGTACAGTATGGAAAGTCTGGCATATTTGGAGAACCTAGAAACTCTGGTATGATTATAATATAAATGACTCATACAACGAGAGTAGGATGTGAGACTGGAAACTAGATTGGGGTGAGACAGAAGGGCCTTGAATGCCAGGCTAAAGAGTTGGTACTTGGTACTGAGTTAAGTCTACTCTATTACTATCCCATATCTGGTATATTGAGATATGATTTAGTGGTGTGTTGTGTGTCTGTAAAGCATTACTTTCTTGTTTTGCCCATGTGAAATATATGATAGTCTCTTCAGAAGATTGTTTATTTCCACATTGGGAGATTGAGGGTCAAGAAATTAAGTTTTTTGGTTGTTTGTCTGTTTAAGGTAATATAAGTAGTAAATGGGATAGGCAGAATTTGAACCTGGTTCAGTGCCCTTTCCATAATCTAGTATAGTCGTGAGGTTAGAAGCAAGGACTTTAGTCACATCTGGGTTTGAATCTTGACTCCTCCCCTTTTGGCTGTGCAACTGATACAAATTCAGACTCATTCCTCATCTGTGAAATGGGATAACAGTACTAACACTCAGGCTTGTATGGGGATTAAGGAAGTAATGCATGTAAAATGTCTAACCTAGCAACTGGCAGAGAACGCTCAGTAAATGATATCTATTACTAGTATTGCATATAATTTAGATGAGAAAATGTGACTTGATTTGCAGAAGTTGCCCAGAATAGTAGACTAAAAGGAGTTGATGTAATATACTTATTGGCAGGTAGTTCATGTAAGTATTTCTAATTCAGCCCAGTCATTTGGTGCTGTGGTTATATTCAGACAAGAGTTAAATGTTTCTTCTACAGCTAAGGTTGTAAGTCTGCTTCATTGATTCATTCAACAAATATTGATTTCGTCCAACTACTTACCAGAGACTGTTGCACGTACAGTAGTAAGACAAATGAAGTTTCTGCCCACGTGTAGCTTATGTTACTGTGGAGTGGACATTCCTCCAGGTCAATACAAATAAATAACTTAAAAGTTTTAATGGCATATGATGTTCTATTATATAAATGAATCATAATTTAGAAAACAGGCTATTTTCAGGTTTTTGTTTGACTTGTTGTGATTAGTAATGCGATGACCAACGTCCTCATAATACATGAAATGGATGAAATCGATAAAACATCAATTGTATGGAAATATTTATCATGTGCCCCCAGAAACTGATTGTAATGGAGAAAAAATAAGTGGCAATACCAAAGTCTTAATAATACAATAAGCTGAGCTATTAGATACATACATAATACACAGAACACTGTATGTAAGAAATAGTAGGCTGGCCGAGTGGCATGGTGGTTGGGAGCTGGCTTGGGATGCCAGAGGCCCTGGTTCCGGTCCCACTATTGTATGTTCTGTGTTCTCTAACCATAAGACAATAAAATTTAAAAATGATAAATATTAAAACATCGTATGTTTGGGAACTAACATAATGTTAAATTTTTTGAGTTAATAAAAGAAATACATTTTAGAATTTAATGATAATGAAGTCATTATATTTCCTTATTTGTGGGACATCCTTTAGCAATATATGGAACAGAATAGAGAGCTCAGTGACAAACTCATATAGGAATTTAATATGAAATAAATTTTGCACTTCCAATTACCAGGGATACAAAAATTGATTCATAGGTGATTTTGGGAAACGGAATCAGTATACAAAGAAATATAAAGCTGGATTCCTTCCTACTAGCTCAAAGAGAGGTGGATTCCGGGTGGATTAAAGGTCTAGAAATGAAAGCTAACACTTTCTTTCAAAGTTGTTTTATGTCCTGTTTCCTCCTCCCCAAATAATCATCTAAGTGAAGTTCAAGTGAAGTTCATGTTCAAGAAAGCGTTAGGAATAAAGCCTTCTCAGGGCTCCTTGTTTCACTGTTTTGGGGGCTCTGCACAGACCTTCCTTCTAGGCCACTTAGTAAAGAGCTTTAAAAGACTAAAAAGTATTTTATCTAGCATTTTTGTTTTTTAGTCCAAAGTTGGTGTATGCTTTGAAGTTAGAGTGGAGAGTCCTGAGTATATGCTGTAACTCTATTTTCTTTTTCAAGGTTTTATTGGGGAATTGGGGGAGGGAACAGCATTGGGTAATTGGAGAAGGAGAACAGACAAGTTGCTGTCCTTTTGTTCTTCAGTCTAGTTGTGGAGGATGTCACATCATGGGCCCATGTTGGTATTGTGATCATTGCACTCTTCCCGGGTGAGGCAGTCTCTCACCGGCCATTGGACGGCCATTCACGGGAGCTCTCGGCAGCTCACGAAAGCACACACCCACTGCCGGGCAGCCCCACTGCACCCTATGTTGTTGCTGGTGACTCATGGCAGCCCAGCTCCAGGTGGAGCTGTTGTTCACCGTCTTAGCTATAGAGGGCAGTGTCACTGGCCCTCATATGTGGGATCCGAACCGTGGCCCTGTCGCCCAGAGCTGGTGGCCCAAGCCAACTCCTAACCAACGTGCCACTCAGCTGGCCCATGTAACTATTTTCTTGACCATTCCTGCCTTGTGCAATGTAAGAATTGCTGCTAGGGAGAATTCAGTCATTATTATCATTTTATTGTGGGAGATACATAGTGTTCCTCATTTAGAACATTTAGAACACATACTAGATAGATTTACATAGTATTCAAATTACACATATTTTAAAGAAACTTTTAAATTGATTGATAGACTGAGTGCTCTTGCCAGAGAAAATTTGAATGGGTTGCATTTGCCAGTCAGAAGAGAATCCACTCATCTCGTTCAGAGGCTCTTTGCCAAAGGATAGCCTTTGGCTAGCCTGCCAGATATATCTGTGATCTGCCATAAAGTTAATAACTTTATTTCCAGGACGTGTTTTGGCAGTAGGTAGTAAATTTTAGATGGGGACCCCCTAACTGACTAATTTGTGAGAAGGAAAAGACATTTTCCATATTGGAATTCTCATATTTGTTTGGGTCATATAGAAGAATACTTCTTGCCACATAGCACAACACTGTATGGCTGCAAAGAACTAAACTGTTTAAGAATGCCAAACAGGGGCCGGCAGAGTGGCGCGGTTAAGCGCTGGCCTGGGAAGCCAGCAGCCCCAGTTTGGGTCCCACATATGAGGGCCAGTGACACTGCCCTCAAAAAAAAAAAAAAAGGATGCAGAACAGGCTGAGGGTGAGGAAGCCATGTTAGAAACATGGCCACTGCATCCCCCAACTTGGGTAAAGCATATTTTATGCTCAGATATGTGATCTCCATTGTCACTTGTAGAAAGCTGTAGAGGGAAAACAACAAATTAAAATTTTAAAAATGTACCTAAAGACTGACTTGAGATATCATGACATTCAAAGAATAACTACAAATCAAATATTTTAAAATCTGATATTCTTCATGAGTTTAGGGTTTGGTCTTGGGACAAGGTTTCTCTTTCTAGCCTCTGATTACCTTGACCCAAGCCCTGCTCTGAAGTCATTTGAATGCTCAGAGTCACTTGCTTGTTACCTACAAGAAATTTGGTAACATATATGAGCCTCAGTTGTCTCATTTACAAAGTGGAAATGATAAAATGTTGTCTCACACTCAGAAGAGAAGTTCTCCAAAATGTTTAACAGCAGTCCCCTATATGCAGTGGGCTTCTAAAGAGGGAAAGTCTTTCACTTTTTACAGTTTGTACTCTTCTAAGTTGTTTGAATTATTTTATTTCTAACATGTCTTACTTTCATAATTTTTAAGATTAAAAATAAGGTAAGAAACTATCATAACCAATTTGCAGGTAAAATGATAGATTGATTATGGGAATTGAATTATACTCTTTCAGGGCACCTAACTGAAACTATCCTATGGCGATTTTTACAAATAAAAATGATAAAGACCCAGAAGAACAGAATAAGTAGAAGAAGAAATAATAACCACAAAATTTTGTAAACTGGAGTGCAAATGGGTGAGTGGCATCTGATTTATCAGACCCAGAAAAGTCAAATCTAAGCTGGCAGTGGGTAAAGACAAGGACAATCCTGATAGTGGAGAATCCTCAAGTCTCAAGAATTGGCAGCAACAGAAACCTCTGGAAATGAGAGTAGAGCTAGGACTAAGAAAAAGAAAGATTTAAATATACAAATTATCCTCAAAATGGATCAAATGAAGCCCAAATTTAACAATTGCCATGTATGCAATTGGAACTTTCATTTAGCTTTCTACTCCTCCACTCTTCAATAGTCAAGGGAAGTCCCCTCACAGTCAAGAAAATCTCTAAACATTAAAGATACTGAAACAAACAGATCAAAGGCATGTAGAAGGAAATAGAGGGAGAGATATTTAAAACACATAACTTGAATATTTTCAGATAGATGAGAAGAGGCTGCATCTGTGATACAACAACACGATGCTTCTAAAAGAGAACAAAGAAGAACTCTTGGAATTTAAAAAATATGATATCAGAAATGAAAATCTCAGTAGAATGTATGGAAGATAAAATTAAGAAAATATTTTAAAAGGTCAAAAAGGGAAAGAGATGGAAGATTAGAGAGAAAATCGAAAAGTCAAGTCTAAGAGGTCCAGTGAAAGGAATTCCATAAAGATAAAATAGTGGGGGAGAAGTTGTACATGAAAGGGCTGAAAGGATTTCCCCAGAACAGAAAGGTCTGAATTGAAGACTGAGAGGGTCTTCCAAATACCCACCAAGATGGATGGAGATAGACTGTTACCTTAAGGACATCATCAAGAAATTTCAGACTCTCTGGAACCAAGACAGGAACCTGCAAATCTAGCGTTCTATATCGAGTCAAAGTAGGAAGAGGACAAATAAAGAAATTTTTAGATATGCAAGGTCTCAAAAACTGAAATATATACCCTTTTTCAAGAACCTACAGGTGAATGGTCTTCATCATGATAAGGGAGCTAAGTAAGAAAAATGAGAGCAGGGTGTATTGTGGAAAAAAATGCCAACATAGAAAAGAGGCAGAATTCCCTAGGATGCAAGTGGAAGGAGATCCCCAAAAGACAACTGGGCAGTATGCATAGAAGGCAAAAAGTCCAGAGTAGATCTTCTAAAAGTTTCCAGGTGATGCAACTTTAAAATGAAGTGATATGAGGGAACATTTTGAGAGGAGATTTAGAGAACTAGAGGAGAGTTAGAGATTTAGTGCTAAGTGTGTTGAAAATTAGCAACCAAGCAAAGCAAAACAAAAAAAGGCAATTAGTAACTTTAGGGAATATAAAAAGTTGTACTGGAAAGTAATATTAATCGTATTATGTTATGTGTGTCAGCAATAAATAGTATTTAGATACTCATAATGTAAATATTGAATATGAATTAAAATGACAATAAAAGCATATTGGGAGCATGAGGAAGGGTTTGGGTAGGGGGACAAACGTGGTGATGGTGGTGGCAATGGGCCAGGGAGATGAAAGAGCTAAATCCTAATCTTTGTTGAGAAGTTAATAGATGATGTCCAAAATGTAAACATTAATTACTAGCCTAAATTTATTTTGAGTTATTAGAAATGTGGAAATAAATACTAGAATTAGTGGCTTAAAGAGATGGAAGTGGTGGCTTCTGTGGGAGGGGAACTAGAGGGAGTGGGACTGGGGATTGCCACTTGTCTTAACCTACTACATGGAACTAGGTGATTATCTGAGAAAGAAAAACTTTAATCAGAATTCTGAAGCTTAAATGCTTCTTAAGTGATCATTTGGGTATTATGAGTGTAATGCTGCAATCAAGTTCCCGGGCTGTTTCCTCTCTTCAGTCTCTGATTCTGAATACATTTCTATTAAATAAGAAAAATTCAAAAAGTTAAGCCTAGCACTCAGAGTTGATATAAATATTTTCAATGAAATAATGTATATCAAAGGTTGTCACATCTTGCTTGGCAAATGTGTGTTTTCAACAAATAACAGTCCTTCCCTTAGCCATCAGTCCAACAATAATCTTTTGACCTGAGGATGGAAAGTGACTTGAATAGAACTTCTGCTACACTTGGCATTTGTAGACAAATCAACCCTGAAATCTAAGTTTTTCTTTTTAACCTATGTTGGAATGGCTAAGAAATGGTACAGGCTGATGTTACTGGTGATTGACTTTAGTGGAATTAAATGTGTAGACTCAAGAAGAAATAAAAAATCAGAATAGATGGATAACAAATAAAACCATTGTCTTAGTAATCAGAAAACTTCCTGAAAAGAAAAGCCCAGGACCAACTGGCCCCACTGGTGAATTCTACCAAAGATTTAAAGAACTAACACTTATTCTTCACAAACTCTTCCAAAAATAGAAGAGGTAAGTGTTGGTGAGGATGTCGAGAAATTGGAACTCTCATCCATTGCTATTGGGAAGATAAAATGACACACTCCTTTGAAAAATAGTTTGGTAGGTCCTTAAAAGTTAAACATAGCATTGCCGTATGACCCAGCAGTTTCACTCCTATGTATATGCCCATAATAATTGAAAATATGACCACAGAAAATCTTGTACATGAATGTTTATATCAGCATTATTCAAAACAGACCCCCAAATGGAAATAACCCAAATATCCATCAACCAATAAATCCATAAAGAAAGGATGGTACATCCATACAATGAATACTGTTCAGTCATAAAAAGTACTGATACGTGCTATAACATAGATGAACCTTGAAAGTGTGCTAAGTGTAAGAAGACATTCACAGAAGGCCACATTTTGGATGATTCCAGCTATATGAAATGTCAACAGACAAATCCATAGAGACAAAAAGTCAATTGTGGTTTCTTAAGGGGGAGGTCTGTGCTAATAGGCATGGGGTTTCTTTTTGGGGTGATTGACATATTTGGGAATTAGATAGCAGTGATGACTGCAAAACTTTGTGAATATACTAAAAACTCCTGAATTGTCCACTTGAAGAGGGTGAATTTTATGATATGTGAATCATATCTCATAGTTTTTACTTAGAAAATGAAGGAGGAGAAAGTGACCCACAGAACCGTATCTGTTCCTGGAGAACTCACTGACGTTTTCTGGCTCCCATGCTTTCTTCAGTTACTATTTTAAACAGGTTCCGCAGCTGAAAGAACAGTTTGCCCTACCTATGTTTTGTGGGAAAATCTCTGTCTCCTGTGTTCTGGTATCTGAGTTGGGGATGGGGCCATAGACCTACTACCATTTTATTCATGAGGCGCCATGATTATTTGTAAGCCTCCTGAGTGTAACTCCTCCCATGATCATCTGAGCTGTATTTGACTGCGTGGAACGAATCAGATAGACCTGTACATGATGGGACCTTGGACAAGTTAGTTCACCTTTTTTGAACCTTAATTTCCTTTACAAGATCTACTTCTTGGCATCGTGATGACTAATTGAGAGAATGGCTTTTAAATACCCTGCATGCTGCCTGTCCTGATGTGGGCTTCAGTTAATGCTAGTTTCCTCTCTCCATCTTTCCCTCTGGTAAAAGCACATTCCTTCCAGGTCTGAGGTCACTCAGCTCTGTCCTGGCTTCCTGCCCAGCAAACAGATGGCCTCTAGAAATAAAGCATGGGTGAAGTATTTGTTTTAATCTGTGCCCCCTGCTGTGCCTCTTCTAGTACCTAGTACACTGTAGGTGCTCAGTGGGTTTGGCTTCCCTTTCGAGACAACAGAAGCCTTTTACATGGATTTCCTAGCACATTGCTGACCAGATTGCAGAGTGGCAGCATTAGTCGGTGACAAAACAGCATGCTTAGTGTTCCTTTGGAAGCTGTGTGACTTCCAGTTGTGCTGATAGGCAGGGAGGGTAATTAAATTTCATACTTGAGGAGAGTGATGGCTGAGTCGCTTTCCAGCTAACCTTTCAGGGGTTTTTCCTCATCTATAGCATCATCTTTTAATATGTAGTAGTAAATGCTTAAAAAATACCAAAGAACTCACCATTCACAGAGGCAGTCCAAGTTCCTATTGCCTTGGGCATGTTTTACTTATTATTAGGCTATCTGAATGCATTGTAGATTAATCTTTTTTTTTTGAGGGCAGTGTCACTGGCCTTCATATGTGGGACCGAACTGGGGCCGCTGGCTTCCCAAGCCAGCGCTTAACCACCGCGCCACTCGGCCGGCCCCTAGATTAATCTTTTAAAGGCATATATTTAGTTTACTACTGTGTTCCTTCTTCCTCCTTTCAAAAAGTTGAATGAGTAGTTAATGACTGTGGAAAATATTGGGGAGAAGAAATGGCACCCAGTGTTCAGGCCCATTTGAAGTGTCATCCTTTGAGCAGAAGCTCGCAGTGCCTTCAGCTGTACCAGTGGGCACTGTCCTTTGTGGAGGTGGAATGACTCAAGGTTATAATTGAGGAAGTCGTAACTTTGAGACCAATGCAAAAGAAAACACTCTCTTTTGTTTTTTGGGTTTTTTTTTTCTTCCCAGGAAATAGATTGACCACATGAAACATAACACTGTGTCTTTCATTCTCAGTTCTGAGTAAAGCAAATTAAAACTACAGACATCTTATTCTGTGCCTTCTCTCCCATGTCTAGGAACGGAAAAAGAAATTTGAAAAGGATGGCGAGAGGTTTTATTCTTTGCTGGATCGCCACTTACATCTGTCCTCCAAAAAGAAAGAATCTCAGTTACAAGAGGTAAGTTCAAAAAGCCTGTCCCCACCTTCCATTGCCAGCTATACTTTGGTAACAGTGGCAGTTTCCTATTGCAAGGCTGTGCTCATACCCTGCCTCAGCCAGGATCCATGTACGATAGTAGTGCTTGCAGTTAAAATCATGACCTTGGACTCAGGAGCCATGAGGTCTCAAGTCAGGGGCTCCACTAACTCACGGTGTGACTTTGGATAAGGTATTTCTTCCTTGGTCTGAGTTCCCCTGTCTGTCAAAGGAGGAGAGATCTCCAGACCCCCTTTTAGGTCTGATTCTGACTCCAGATTCCACATGAGGATAGAGTTAAGTTAGTGTATTTGGTAGATGAGGAACAGATCTTCCACTTTTCTCCTCTGAGGTATACCAACATTAGTTTTTTTGTTTGTTTTGGTTCTGCACTGGGACTACAGCATTGAGTTCAGTTCCAAGAAACTGGTGAGTGCCTGCCATGTGCCAGGCCCGATGCTGGGTACAACATGACTGCAAAGACAATAAGATGTACTTCCTGCCTTCCTGCTGCTGTGTTCATCAGGGATATCAGCCTCTAGTTTTCTTTTTTTGTAATGTCTTTTATCTGGCTTTGGCATCAGGGTAATGCTGGCCTCATAAAATGAGCTTGGGAGCCTTCCTTTCTCTTGGATATTTTTGGAATAGTTTCAGAAGTGTAGGTGTTAATTCTTCTTTCAATGTTTGGTAATATTCACCTATGAAGCCATCTAGTCCAGGACTTTTGTTTGTTGGGAGAGTTTTGATTACTGATTCAATTTCATTATAGTTATCAGTCTGTGCAGATTTTCTCTTTCTTCTTGATTTAGTCTTGAAAGATTGTATGTTTCTAGGAATTTATCCCCTTCTTCCAGATTGTCCAATTTGTTCGCATATAACTGTTCCTAGTATTTTCTTATAATCCTTTGTATTTCTGTGGTGTCAGTTATCACTTCTCCTCTTTCATTTCTGGTTTTATGTATTCGGGTCCTCTCTCTTTTTCTTTTTCTTTTTCTTTTAAATTATTAAAATGTACTTAAAAGTAACAAACTGTTTCACATACTTCTTAGCTTTAGAAGTGTTCTCTCAAGTTTTTTTTTTTTTTTAAGGAAGCCAATCCTTGAAGATTTTTGTTGACTGTAGCTATTTTTCAAGCTTCTTCTTTCTCTCTGGTTCATTAATGGCCATATTTGAAGTATCAGTAGAAATGCTTATTCCTGGTATCTGTGGTTCTACCAGGGACATTCGGATTTTCTGATGCTGAAGATTAGATGAGTCTAACATGATTTTCACTTTAACTTTATCAAATACATGGAACACAATATCTTCTACTTTAAGTGAGGGTATCTCATCATCATAAGCAAGCTGTGGCTTTGGTTTGTCCTTTTCTTCAAAAAAGACTGTACCTTCTAAACCATACTTCGGAATTAACACCACGATAGCATTCTTTCTTACAAACAGAATATAGGCTTCTTCACTTACTATCCCTTTGCTTTTGAAAAACAACTGTGTATGAAAAACGACTGATACCCGTTGGGCATATTGAGCCATTTTGTGCCGGAAATTGAGATTTTTATTTTATTTTTTTTTTTTAAAGATTTTATTGGGGAATTGGCGGAGGGGAACAGCATTGGGAAATCGGGGAAGGGGAACAGACAAGTTGCTGTCTTTTTGTTCTTCAGTTTAGTTGCGGAGGATGTTGCTTCACTGTTGGTATCGTCATTGCGCTCTTCCCGGATGAGGCAGATCGGTCGCTGGCCTCTGGATGTCGCTCACTGCGGCTATTGGCAGCTCACTCTTGGCTGCCAGCTGCTCACGCTGGCTGCGGGCCACTCACTATAGCCTATGGCAGCCCACACCATCACCGGGGCTCGCACAGCCCAGCTCCAGGTGGAGCTGTTGTTAGCTGTAGAGGGCAGTGTCACTGGCCCTCATGTGGGATCCGAACCGGGGCCGCTGGCATCCCAAAACCAGCGCTTAACCAATGCGCCACTCGGCCGGCCCGAGATTTTTACATATATTTGAAAGTTTGTGTTTGTCTGTCAGCTCTGAATAAGTACAGTCAGCCCCAATAGCCACAGCCAACAACTGATGAACAATGATGTCCGCATATCTTCTAATGGATGATGTGAAATGTGTGTATATTGGGGATGCTAAGCCATAGTGATGAAAATCATTATCCATTCCAGAGCAGAAATATACAGCTTGCATCATGCAGCATGTGGCTAATATTCTTAACAGAATGTTCAGGTATGGGAAAGTGGGCGAATCAGCCCGATCCAAAGAGTCAGCCAAAGACTTGGCCGTATCAGTTTTAATTTCCAAATTCTTCGATTTAGCTGCCTTAACGAGAATTTCATAATTTGATGGAGGAGGAGCCGGATGTTTTCGAAGCAGAGCGTGTTCAGAAAATTCTTCATGAATTTTTTTTGCAACAGAGATATTGGCGAGTAACATAAACTCTTCCACCATCGAATTTGTTTCTCTAAATTCCTTGGTCTGTAGATCTGTAGGATCATGAGTTTCACTGTCCATGTGAAATCGAACTTCCGGAGAAGAAAGAGTTAAAGCCCCTTTTTCAATTCTTCTTTTTTTCAGAATTTTAGCTAGTTTATTTAGTCCGCGGAGACTAATGGTAATATCATCATTCATGGTTGCTGAATCAATTCTCATCTGAGCTTCAGCATATGTAAGGGAAGCCTTTGAATTGATGGCACTTTTCGTAAACCTCGTTTTTAAGATTTCAGCATTGTGATTCATTTCCCAAATACACGAAAATGCCAGCCTGTCGACGTTACATCTTAAGGAACATAAGTTAGAGCTAAGCAACTCTTTTCACAATGATACACAGTTGTTCCCCTCCTGGCTGATTCTTGATCCAAAGCATTTCCTGGTCTAATAAAATGGCTAACATCAGCAATATGAATACCAACCTCCAAATTTCCATTTGCAAGTTCTTTGCAATGCAGAGCATCATCGATATCAGTACATCCCAGTGGGTCCACACTACAAACACAGAGATACCTTAGGTCCTCGCAGTTTTTCATGTCCTTTTTAGTAATGTTCCAGGGCATCTGTGGCAGGAAGCTAAGCACAGCCTGTGAAAAAGGCTGATGGGGAACATCATGCTCAAGTAACAAGACTTCTGTTTCAGTCTCTTTATCTCCAACTTGACCCAAATTTTTCACAAAGTGTCCATTTGGATATCTGGAATTTTTGGGCCATCCATCAATAGCAACAGTAATTCTTTGTCCTTCTAATGTAGAAGCCTGTCTGGTTTCTATCCAAATTCGAGGAATTCTCTTGTCAGCAGGTGTAAAGAGATGTCTTCTTGACTCCTTAATATCAGACTTGGAAAGCATGCCACAATATGGTCTCCAATTCCTTTTTATTATTTCTACAACTCTACCTGTAGGCTTTAACATTTTCTCATTTGCAGCAGTCTTAAGAGTGTGTTCTCTTTCTTCTTCTTCCTCCATATCATCTTCATTTTGACCGTCATCATGTAAAACCACAGAAGATGGTGCGACCCACTGACTTTGGGGGAGAAGTTCAACATACACAATGTCTTCGTGAATAGCTCGGTTTAAATTTTTAAGTCCTTGTAGGATTATCTCTTTATTTTCTTCAGCATCTCCATGAACCCATAGTGTTGCTTCTAATTAATTATCCCTGCTGGTTCTAAATGTTCCTTGAAGGTATGTACCAGATTTTATGCCTTGTTGTAGTTTACTTAAGGGCAGATGCTCTAAAAATATTATTTTTCCACTTTCTATTTGATTCCCTTCTTCAGACAAACAAGCAAGGCGATCTATGAGTTCAGGGTTAGCAGTTAGGCTCTTAACATATTCTTCACAAGTGAAAGCTGGTATTCCTTCTTCTATGGCTTTCTCTTTGTTTTTCCTGTCATTTGTTATGAAGATAACTTGTAGCTGATTCTCTGCTGACAATTTCTTCAAATGTTCATTGTACCATTTTGCTGCTACTCTAATGGCTCTATCATTTCTGTCATTAGAATTTTCTCCCTGTTTTTGTTCTACGTAAGTTTCTCTATGGTGCTCGTTAGTGAATGTATAGAAATGCTTCTCCAGGTTATTAGTCACATCTCGGATTCGTTTATACACCAGTGCACTCTGATTTCTCACTTCTTGCAGAACTGTTTGAAGCACAATCACATTCCTGATGGCAGGGTCCTCAAGAACATCAATCTGGTGCAGCAGCACATTGGTATCAGGCAGCAAGTAATGCGGCTCAGAGCCCCTTCCTGGGAGAGCCCCCTCTTTCCTCAGTTTCTCCTAGAATCTTCCTCTTGACATTAACCCAGGTTGAGTTCAAGTTTTGCATATTTTTTTTCTGATGATTTTTGGGCTTCCCTATATGGCCACTCATTTCATTCCAGTCCCTCCAATGTGAAAGTTTTAAAGCATGCTTTCAAATACACAAACAAAAAATAGACAAAGCTGTTACATAATTTGTAGGGATACACAATGGGTAAGAAAATTTATGAAGGAAAGTAAGGCAAAGATTACTCACAGAAGTCAAGTAAGTAGTTATCGGTGGTAGAGGAGGATCTCTTGGATACCTTCCAGGTCCTTTCATGAGTGATGAATTCAAAGATGTTATAAATTTATTAACTGCACATGTGGTTTAGCTATTTTATGTATTTTTATTATACTTAACAATAAAAAGTTTTGCGTTTTTTAAAGCTCTCATCCTCTTTGACTCTAAAATTTAATGAAGAAATAACAATCAACTGGATTTCTGTAGAGAAACATACAAGTCTCTTCCCATGTTTCTACAAATTCTCATCACTGCAGTAAATATTTCATATCCAACTTCCATTTGCTTGTCTCCAATCATGAATCAAAACAGATCTGGTTGAAGACAGAGAGTATGACTAAGGAAAGCGAGGCTCGAGAAAACTGTGGACAACTTAGGGGATAAAAGACTTGAGTAGTCACTAAAAATATAATATCCCTTTCCTTTTATGTTTATTAAAGTATTTTTAAGAATTACTGTGTGCCGAGAACTGTGAAGCAAACAAAAGCAATAATGATGCTATTAAGATAACATCTACTGTTACCATGTGCCCGAGACTAAGCATCTAATGGACTTCATCAAATTTAATCTGTACAACAACCCTAGGAGGTAGATATTATTTTTCTTAATAATCCTACACAGTATGTGTTGTTATTTCTCTGACAAGCCGATCCCATCCTCACGTCTTGACCTTTGCATACTCTGTTCCCTCTACCTGCAATGCTCTTTCCCCCAACTCTGTGGGTGGCCACTCCTGCTCCTCTCTCAGGGCTTAGCCCAAGTCTTTTTTAAGAAAGTCTTGGACTTCAGCATCTTGCCTCGCAGTGTAGAATCCCGACTCTCTTTTTCTTGATGAGCCTGGTTAAAGGTTTATTAATTTTGTTTCTTGTTTCAAAGCACTAGCTCTTGGTTTCATTGTTCTTTTCTATTGTTTTGTTAGATTCTATTTCATTTATTTCCACTCTGATCATTAATTATTTCCTTCCTTCTAGTCACTTTGGTCTTTCTTTGTTCTGCTTTTACTAGTTCCTTTATGTGTAAGGTCAGATTGTTTGAGATTTTTCTTGTTTCTTGAGGTTGGCCTGTATTGCTATGTAGTTCCCATTTAGAACTGCTTTGGTTGTGTCCCATATATTTTGGGTTGCTGTGTTTTCATTTTCATTTGTCTTAAGGTACATTTTGGTTACTTCCTTATTGGGTTTCCCTTGTATATGACTTGTTTTATTCTTGCTGCCTTTCTGATAGTCTCTTTATGATTAACTTTTGGCATGCAATTATAGTCTGTCTTGGCATGGGCCTCTTTGGGTTCATCTTGTTTGGAATTCTTTGTGCGTTTTGGACATGGATGTCTGTTTCCTTCCCCAAACTAGGAAATTTTTCTGCCATAATTGCTTCAAATATTCTTTCTGTCCCTTTCTCTTTTCTCTTTCTGGAATCCCTATAATATGAATGTTAGGGTGCTTGATGATACCCTAGAGCTCTCTGATACTATCCTAATTTTTAAAAATTTATTTTCTCATTTGGTTTATGATTGGGTGATTTCCACTCTTTGTCTTCCAGCTGCTAATCCATTCTTCTGTATTAACTTAGCTGCTGTCGATTCCTTCTAATGTATGCTTCAGTTGAATTATTGTGTACTTCATCTCTGGTTCTGTATTACATTTTCTATCTTTTTTTGTTCCATTATTCTTGGAGTTCCTCTATTCTATTCTCAGGTTTATTCAGCATCCTGATGACTATTTCTTTGAATTCTTTGTATGGCAAATTATATATCTCCATTTGTTAGGGTTTTTCTGTGGAGTTTTTTCTTGTTCGTTCATTTGTGATATATCCTTCTGTTTCCCCATTTTGTCTGACTTTTCTGTCTTTGTTCCTTTGAGTTGTATGGAATTGTTATCTCTCAGTCTTGAAAAAGTATCTGTGTAGTCTGCATGTCGCATAGTTTAACAGGCCTGTTGTAGTGGCAGTGGGCACTTGCAATGACAGCGTGTCACCTGGCCTGAAGGAGTGGGTTCCCTGTGGGCCAGTCAGGTGTATGTGTGCTTCCTTGTCCCTTCTAATTTGAGTGGGCTTGCCCCATGTACAATGCACTGCTCCATGTACCCAGCATGCCCTGTTGCTTTAATTATCAGTTATGAGAGCACTGTCTGGGTCAGGCTGCTCTGCATGATTGCTTGCTTATATATCCACCCTCTGCTAGCTCTTCCCTTTCTCCAGGTAGAGCAGCCTTGTGTGTGTACGCAGCCATACTTTGCTAGCTCTGCACCCTCTCCAGGCAGGGCAGTCCTGCGTACATGCACAGCATCACCCCACTCTCTTTGTAATGGGAAGCCCTTGTGTTGGTACTGCAAAATATTGCTAGCTCTGTGATTTCTTGGGGCAGAGCAGCCCCACATGCCCAACTATCTCTGTACTTTCTATGATATGGCAGCTCTGTGTGTGGGTACTGCAGCCATTTGCTAGGTCCACCCTCTCTCCAGGAGGGACAATACTACATGAGCACACAGAGGCGCCCCAATATCTCTGTGTCTCTCCTCTGGATAGGGTAGCCCTGAGGCAGGTCCCACAATGCTTTGCTAACTCCATACTCTCTCCAGGTGGGTGAGCCCTGCTTGCATGCACAGCCCACTTGGTGAAGCAGCACCCTGCCAGACCCACTGGATCAGTCTCTGGGCAGGGGCTCCCCCTGTGTGCATGCTGTGGCGCCCCCTTGTTTCTGTTGGAGCTAGCTCCAGGAGTGTTGGGTGGTGATGTGCTACAGCATTATGCATGTCGGCCATAGAACCTGGATGGAGCTTCCGCCCACTATCCACATGTTGGGATGGTATAAACAGTGGTGCTCACTGGTTCCTTGGGTTCTGGGTCTCTCGGCTACTGGAGAGCTCTCGCGAGCCCTCGTGGTATCCGAACCTTCTCTATGTGGTCTCTCTCTCTTGATTGTTGTACAGAAGCTGTTCAGTTAGATTTACAGGAAGAATTGCTGTAAATATAGGTACACATAGGATGTGCTCTTGGGAGGGGGAAAGCTCAGCGTGTACCTATGCCACCATGTTGAACCTGCTTCAGATTTCTTCATAAATAAAATCTGATAGTGGCTGTAACAACAAGCTTCTGCTTCCGGGCTTCCACTCAGGTGTGCTTGTGATCCTCCATATTCAACTGTCTATGCAATTTTTGAGGCATAGGTTTTCCCTCTGACTTGAACTCTCTGTTGAATCCAAGAGGAATTGTTGATTTTCACCTAGTTTAGCTTTTTTCTTGTGTGAGCATCAGCATGCTAACTTTCAAGCTTCTTACTTGTAGGACCAGAACTAGAAGTCTTGCATCAGTCACTTTTTATCTCTTGGCTTCATGTTCTATCTGTAAAATAAAGGGATAAGATCAGTAGTTGGTGGCTAAATTCTCCTCTAGCGCTAGCATTTTGTTGAGTCCATAAGCACTAACTTGCATGAATGACTATGCAGATTTTTGACATTTGATACCCTTCTTCTACAGGCAGACCTGCAGGTGGACAAGGAGAGGCACAATTTTTTCGAGTCCTCCCTTGATTACGTTTATCAAATCCAGGAAGTTCAGGAGTCCAAGAAATTCAATATTGTGGAGCCGGTAAGTTCTATCTGTTGATGAATAGTCTAAAAATATTCACCAAATGCCTGGTAAGTGTGGGAAACTTTGATCATATAATTGGAATCTCAAAGAATGTGAAAGATAGTTGTAATAATGAATCTCAAGAAAGTAGACTTGCTGGCTTGTGTTGTTTTTGCACTCTTGCTAATATTCTCTCTGTCTTCCTCACCGTGAAAGGAAAGCATAGGACCTGTAGGCATGGTAAGGGGTTGGGATTTTAGTCGAAGTGCAGTGGGAAACCGCTGGCGGTTGTTAGACAGGATATGACATGAGCTGATTTGTCGTGTGCAGAATGCTTGGAAGACGCCCCTGCTGGCAGTGATAAAACCAGTTATGAGGCTATTACACTGGTCTAGGCAAGAAAGGAGATTGGTTTTGGTTAGGGGAGTGGCCAAGGACATAGAAAGGAATGGCTGGGGGAGAAATATATTTTGGAAGCAAACCTGACAGGAATCACTGATGTGTTGGATTGAGGTGTGAGTGAAAGAGAAACCAGGTATGATACTTTACTTTGTAGCTTATTGACTGAGTGGATGGTGTTGCCATTTCCCTGAGATGGGAAAGAAACAGGAAGATTGTATATACTACTGTGTGTGAACACACACACACACACACGTGTGTATAGGACATACATGTGTGTATGTGTATAATTATATGTGGTTTATATATACATATATAGTTTGTGTTTATATACATACACAAATGTGTGTATATACTGTATGTACATATTTATATGTGCTCACCTGTTTACTTTCTAAAAAGAATAGAGCAATTTTTACTGTTTTTATACTTCATTATTGCCAGTGTTGAGTATTATTTTTAAAATGTTTGTATTTGATACATGAAAAGAACATTGTCTTTTATTTTTATTTAAGTATATATTATTTTTAATGGGGTTAGACATTTTGGGCATTAAAAAAGTACTTGATTGATAGTTTGTATGTCTTCTTCTGCAACCCCCTGAAAACATTTCTCATTTGAAATTGGGTTCAGGCTCCTTCAATCTTTTAGCTTTATGGTAGTCTTCATAAAGTTACAGATTCTGACTTCATACATTATCCATTTAGTTATCTATTAATTCAAGAAGTATTTATTGAATACCAACTCTGTGCCAGTCTTGAGGGTTTACAGAGGAAAGACACAGTTTATCTTCATAATGTCCAAATTATGAATGGTTTTATGTGCTATCTGAAGAGGACCGGAATGAATACATTCATTAGTAGTTCTTATTTTGGGGAACTGAGTTCAGTGTAAATGTTTAACCTAATAAGAGGATAGCTGTGTGTAGATGTGTTTGTGTTTGCATGACTGCTTTTAAGACTATCCTGGGTAAACAGTGTGCGGAGTTTCTTTTCGGTGCTTTTGTTTTCTATATTTGATCAATGCGAAGCTGCAGGTGATAGAGTTACTTTTACATGTTTTCCCTAGGTCTTGGCCTTTCTTCATAGCCTCTTCATTTCAAACAGCTTGACGGTTGAGCTCACACAGGATTTCCTCCCATACAAACAACAGCTCCAGCTCAGCTTGCAGAATGTAAGTTTGCATGGGGATTCTTCACCTGTCTCTGCATTGCCATTGGATTTAAGCCCTGATGACCTTGACCTTGGAATTGTAGGTTATTGCACCCCAGCCAATTCATCAGGGCACCCTGGGGGGAATCACAAACATTTCAGTGTATTGGGCTGTTCTTGCTCTTCCACTATTAGCTCTTTGAACCCACCCTTTCACCCACTCACTCCTGTCTATCCAATATTTATTAAGTGTTGCCAACTTGCCGCATCTCTCCCAGATCAGAACCCAGCTTTGGGCACAGATCTTATGCTGCTTGTCAGTCAAGACACTCTCATTGTGAGTTTTATTACCCTGAATGGCCATTTTCCCTTCTCTTCCTTTTCTCACTACTTACTACTAGAGTTAAATAAGTTATTTTTAAAGGTTTCCTCCACCCTCTCTCCTGGTTCTTATAGATGGATATATGCACAGCCTTCCCATTCTTGTCATATATGTTCTTTCTCGTTCATTTAATGAACCCACATTTAAGTACTGCTGATGGATATGCTGAACATATACCCTTTGCCAGGCATTGTAAAAAGCACTGGACATACCATAATCAGGCATATTCGTTTTTCTGTCTTCAAGGAATGTAGTGTCTTGGAGGAGTAAGACATAATCACAGATAAATCGTAATCCTTTATGGTAAATGCTAAAATAAAATAAAGACCAAAAATTTTAAAGAAGCACAGAGAAGATATCACTGAGATAATGGCTTTGACCTAGTTGCATTACACAGAATTTGTAGGTGTATTTTTAGATGAAAGAAGTTGGTAAGTGGCAGAAGAAATGAATTCCGTCTCTTGTTTAGGAGGATCCTGACTTACAGTTGTTGTTTTCTTTCTGGGCACTCTTCCTCACTGGAATGTGAGAGCCCTTATCTTCTGCTGATTTACAAAATCTTCCTCTAAACAGGTTATTCACTTCAGTCTTCCGCAAGTATAACTTGACGAGCATGAGTTTAACAAGGCTTTGTATGTTTACACATGTGGGCCCAACTAGATCACCGTCATGTCACAGTCTTGAGACTAAACACTAAGGACTTGTAATGGTTTTCATACATACATTTCCAACTGTGTTTTGCCATTGTGTTTTAGTTGCGTAGTATTCAAACATTACTTCTTAAAATTAGCTTTTGTTATAAATGATCATGGAAACGTAAGTTTTCTGTTGACCTATCTTCCAAGAGAGCAGCACCCTTTCGTACATTTTTTCCTAGTGGCCAAAATTAGATTCAGAGTCAAGTGGGCAGTAACTTTACTTGAGGCTGAACTTAGAAGGTACCATGATAATATTATCTTTGGGAACCTTCTTCGTAGTTCCCCTTTTTGTGCAGCAGCAATCAATGTCATGCTCAGAATTCCAAGAGCCCTTATTTATCGGAGCTTTATGTGATTCCCATTAGAAAACAAGTCCCCCAAATGTGGTTTTATGGGTACACTCCTGTTTATATTTGTTTCCCTTTTAGTGTTTAGTACTGTTAAACTTCATAAAACCATTTTCTGGTCACTATGGCATTCAGCACTTGTTTTTGCTATGTTGTAATGTATGATGAAAGCCGAGAATACTATTAGTCTCTGGCCAAAAAAAAAATGCTTACTTATGATGATGGTGATGATGATAATGATTTTGATGATAATATCTTTGTAGACAAGAAACCATTTCTCCAGTACCCGGGAAGAGATGGAAGAACTTAAGAAAAGGATGAAAGAGGCTCCTCAGACATGCAAACTTCCAGGACAGCCAACCATTGAAGGCTATCTTTATACCCAAGAGAAATGTATGTGAGATACAACACAGGGAGACCCACTGGGTTTTAGAAGGCTGGCACCTACTGCCACTTGGCTTTTCCAAACTCCAGGCACACATATTGCTCAAGATCCCTGATAGCTACACCTCTTTGGAGAGAGCCTGGGAATAGCAAAAATAAAAAGGAAGGAAAAATTGGAGGAGGGAGGTTATAGATTTGTCTTATAAAGGCTCTGGGATGATAAGACCTCAGGTCTTATTTGAGATTCAGAGTAGGCATTGATAATTATTTAGTCTTTTCAATGACTCTTTGGGGCAAAAAGAGAGGTAGGGGATAGGAGGTAGGAAAATAATATTTATTCCACCTACTATGTGCCAGGCATGGTGCTAAGTGCTTTACATACAGTATCTCATTTAATCTTTGAAACCACCTCATCATACCCATTTTACACATGAAGGCTCTGAGGCTCTAATATCAACTAGCTATGTGATTCTTCTATGCCCCAGTTTTCTAATTTGTCAAGTGGATATGATATTGCCACTCAGTTGAGTGTATGCTTACAGGGCATCGTTTTTTTCTGACAATAATCAGTGCATTGGGCATAAAAAATGTGGATCAGCTTTTGTTTTTGCCCTCGAGCAGCACACAGTCTGACAAGGAAGACAGACAAATATATCAAGAGTTATAATGAAATGTGTTGAGCACTGTATTTGGGGCCTATGCATGAGGACTTCACTGAGGAAGTGACATTTCAACTGGAACTTAAATTATGAGTGAGATCTTGACAGGTAAAAAAAAGGGGAAAGAAAATTCCAGGTGTATTCCACTGCAGGAGTAAAGGAACACAGGTGTGCAAGGACATAGCGTGTTTGTGGGGCGTTAGTTTGCTAAGGACAGTCCTGGTTTACATGAGTTGTCCTGATGTAATTATTAATAGTAGCCCATTCACTCTTAAATATGTCTCAAATTTGGTTTATAAATTACATAGCATCAACAAATTAAACCGTCAATAGGGTGCTGAACTAATTCAGTTCCAGAAGGGATGGAAAGAAGAAGACAGCTGCAGGAGAGATATTTAGGGGCTGGAATGGACATTACAAGGCAGTGGGAGCCGAAGACTAGATGTTTCCTGTTCATGCGATGGGGTGTGTAGAGAGGAACACGGCCAGGCAAGGGGTTTGGAGCAGCCAAAGCAGATGTGGAAGCAGTTGATGAGGGTTAGGCTGTTCATGTACACATCAGGCATTTCACAGCATGGCTAGAGCTCGGGAAAGTGGGGACTGGCTCCGGGACATGACCCTGACAGCAAGCTGTGCACAGCTTACATCTTAGGGGTGGGATGGTCATGAAGCCAAAACTGAATTTGCCAGCTCAGCTGTGTCTGTTTTTGTAGGGGCTTTGGGAATATCCTGGGTGAAATACTACTGCCAGTATGAGAAAGAGACCAAGACGCTCACCATGACACCTATGGAGCAGAAGCCAGGTGCTAAGCAGGTCAGTTGTGTTGTGTGCCACATTTTCGGATGCGCATCTGTGACTAAATCTCAGCAAAGGGGAGATGCTGACCTAGTGTCAGAGAAGAAGTCCATCACTGCCATGTGCAGCCATGCCTGCAGGTGTCTCCTCGGCATAGATTTGCATTGGGCTAAATGCTGCTCAATGAGTGAAAGCTCTCTGTTAAGCATGTCAGCCCTTCTGCAAGTGCCTGCACTCATTCAGAGCACTTACTAAATTGTGACAAGTGCCTGTCACCGTGTACAAAGGAAATTTGCAAAAACGTGGCTGAATCGGGGGAGGAGAATATTACTTGATTTAACGAAGGCTCTACTTACTATAGGATTCCTTTAAATAGCACGTGTTCAAAATAGAAATCAGTGTCACAAATTCTTTTTTAAGAGTATGTCTAAAGTTGGAATAACCTGTACCCCACAGTCTATAATACTCGAATAGCTTTAAGCAGTCACTGTCTCTTCTTCTATCCTTTAAACCTCCCCCACTCCCCAAAGTGTCAAGATGCGTTTAATACACTGAAAATACAGTTTACTTACCTGGAAGAACCTCATATGTTATGTTATATGTTATGTTATATGTTATATGTTGTTATGTTATGTTAGAACATGCAGCCAAAGCATTTATTCTGTCATCTCACTTTTGTCTGTGTTTGTAGGAGTTTGGGGAACATACACACACACACACACACACATACACACACACTCACACTCACACTCAAGGGTTTCTTAAGATGAAGCTGATAGACAGGCTATTCACATTCTAAAGTAGTTCAGTGCATCCTTTTAACTGTCTCCAGCTCTCAGACAGACTTGGCGCATGATTTTTAAGGATTTTCATTCTTTACAAATTGTTTGCAAAGTGAAACAATGTTCGCTTGTTAGGAGTGAACGTTGTGTGTAAGAAGACTGAATTTAGGTAGGCAGTAATTTGGAGAAAATTGGGCCCATTTTTCTCTATTGCTGGTACTTTCCATGGAAGAGCCGTCTTGTGTGACTTGTTCATAGGAAATTAGAGAAGACTGACACTTAGTGGCAGGCTGTTGAAAAGCAGCTGTTTTGGGTCTTTAGCCACAATTTTGCCACTCTGCTTTGAACGTGGATTGCAGGGGGAATGCACGCTGAAGCGTATCAAATGGGGTTTCTAGAACTCTCAGCTGTGCCTCTATGTGGGCTGGTTATTCGTTCATGACTCCAAAACTCTCCTTAGTTTCCAGTCTGCCAATTGGCAAAGCATCTTTCCGTGTGATTCCAGTAGATTTATCTTGTCCCAGTTCTGTCAGAACTTAGCTGATGTATGTGACTGGCAAGGCCTTATAAACCACCGTGTCCTGCCGTCTCTTCCTCTGCTTTTCATAAGCGCATTACTTTCCAAATCCCAGACATTAAAGTTCCTCCTTAGACAGTAAGCTGATTAGGCCCTTTCTGTCCTGCTCAGAGGTGCCTATTGCAAAGCTCAATACAGAGGCAGCAGATGGCACTTTCATATCCTCCTAGCAGCTGAGAGCAAGCACCCCTTTTCATTTTTGCCTCTCTTCCCTTTTCATTGAGTGGCTGCTTGCAAAACTGCAGTCGTGTCAGCTTAAGCAGTTTTAATATGGGATTCCTGACAGAACAGAAAGAGGAACTTGGTTCTCCCTTTTGAAGGAAGAGGGAGTGGAAGTAGTTACTTGAATTGCCCTTAATTGGAGTTGGAAATGGTTGCTTGTCAGTTCTCCAACTTAGTTCCTATTACTAGTTTGTATTTTATTTTATTTTATTTTTATTTTTTATTTTTTTTGAGGGCAGTGTCACTGGCCCTTATATGCAGACACGAACCAGGGCCACTGGCTTCCCAAGCCAGCGCTTAACCACTGCGCCACTCGGCCTGCCCTAGTTTGTATTTTAGAAAGGCAAAAATATATATATAAGTGAAATAATAATAATAATGATAATAGTAATAATAATAATAATAATAATAAATAACATGGTCAAAAGCCACTATGTTGAATGTCTGCTGTGTGCCAGATGCTGAGGTACATACTTTTTGTCACATGCTTCATAACTGTCCCAGCAGCGCTGTGAATCAGGTTTAGCCGAACTTGAAGGTGGAGGAATTCGCCCTCCTCAGGACTAGGACGCTTAGCGCTGTTCCCTACTGTTTCAGCCTGTCGACTGCCATTTGTTGTTCCGCTGGTCACTTGGCACATCGCCCTCCCAAGCACTGTTGTATCAGATTCTCATCCCTTCCATGTCAGGCATTTGTGTTAGGAGGAAAAGAGCGCCCCATTTTGAGTCTCGAGAACTGGTTTTAAATCCTAGCTCTGTGGCCTACTAGCTTTGTGTTCTTGACTAAATGACTTGTTGCCCAGTGTCATTTTCTTTATCAGGAAAGTGGCACCGTGAACATTTACTGAGCACTAGCTCTTTGCCAGGTACTATAGATTTAAAGATCAATAAGACACTTCCCATGTCTTTAAGGCTTTCTCAGTCAAGTAGGGAAATCAGACATGAAAACAGGAAGTTTTAATGTAGTACGGAGGACCCCTAGTGGACGATGTATGGGCTTCGGGGATGATTTTGGAGGAAACTGAAGTACGAACTGCAGTTTCTAGAACAAGTAAGAGTTTATGCAGGCAAAGAATATAGAGAAAGGCATTTCGGGTGGAGGAAACAGTGCATGATGTGTGTGAGAAATACAAGTAGTTTTGCACTGATGGCACAGAAAACAGACGGGAGTGCCTGGAGGTGGACCTGCAGGGGTGGGCAGGGCCTAGGACCCTGAACTGGGATGCTACCAAATCTAAGGGAGTTGAGAGTTTAAAGAGGGATGGTGAGCACATGATGCGCTTGTTACGTACTCTCATCTTGAAAGACCAACGATGCTCAATATCCTAAGTGTTGGGGTGGGGGAGGCAGATGGAAGGATGAATTTCGAGTTGAGGTTTTATAGTGCAGGAGCACGAAAGGATAGGCCTGCGGGGCTCTAGTGTGCCAGGGGATGAGCAGCTGTATGGGCCAGTTTGGATGGCATAGTGCTTAGCCTTAGACCTGGCACTTGGGCAGTGTTTCTGAATCTCAGACAACAAGATGGGGAGGATTAATCCCATTTAATAGACTGTGAAGTTACTATTCAGAGTGAAAATGATTTTCCCTGGCTCACGTAGCTAGTACAAGGCACAATTGAGACAAGGCCCCAGGTTTTAAGCTTCCTAGTTTATTGCTATTTCCACTGGACCAACTTGGGTAACTTTGGGTAAGCCATTTTACGTGTGAGCTTCACTGCCCAGCAAGGGTCGTTATGAATAAAGTTGGTTTCAAAATACCCAGTGTCATATGGTGCACCTAGTAGGTGATCGATTAACGTTATTTCTCCTTTCTGTTTCACATTCTCTGTTGAGATAATAGAGGGGAATTTTAATTCGTGGACACAGTGGATTTCAATGGCCTTGTTCAGTGCCCACAAGACTAAGGTGGACCACACTATCCTGCACATACAAAATACCAAATGACATCTTCACTAATACATACATTGGCTTCCATTCCCTACTCCTGCCCTATCTTTGGAGAGGTTGCTTTTGCAAGTCCTGTCATCCTCAAGAGCCTGGAGATGTGGAGCAGAAATGTTTGTCTCCCCTCCTCCATCTGCCACTCTAATGGAAGGATGCTTGCAGAAAGCCACTTACCCATTGCAGCCTCCCTACCTAGAAGTCTTATGAAAATTTTATTCTGCACACGTAATGCCATTTGGGCAGCCCATTTCTCCTACACTCCCCTTCCATGATGTGTAATGAGCTTCCTACTTAATCAGCCACGCTCGGAAAGGAGTGGTGGCCCACCTGAGTCTTTTCTCCTGGTCTCAGCCATTCGCTGATTCTTGCTGCAGTCACTGTTTGAAGGGACAAGGTTCTCAGTGAGGCTACATATCACCCCTGCTGCCTTAACAGATGCCTTCCAAGTGACACCGAGGACACTGCAGGAGGCAGAAGAAGCATCTGTGCATTTTTTTCCAAATTGGCTCTTAATTCTTTTGTAGCAGGGGCCCTTGGACCTAACCCTAAAGTACTGTGTGAGAAGGAAGACGGAGTCTATTGACAAGAGGTTCTGCTTTGACATCGAAACTAATGAAAGGTAAGCTGTGCTGGTGTGACTTGGCAGTGTCCCCATGTGCCAGGTGTTGAGTGTGCGTAGGGGTCCCTGTTAGACCTGGCCTAGCGCTGGCTCGCTCTATGTACGCTTTTGTCAGCCCTGCATCACCTGCTCCAGGCAGAAAAAGTCACTCCTCACGTTTCATTCTCTCAGAGATGCCAAAGTTTAGCATTTGATGATGCTGCGAAAAGGACAGGATAACAAAAGTCATTCTTTTTAAAATCTAATATAACATGCAAGAAAAAGTGAATTACAATGCACTTTGAAGGGGAGATAGGTGGGATGGAGGGTGGCAGTGGGACTGGGGAATTTTTCCCCCTACTTGGTGTGAACATCATACAGACTTTCCCTACTTTGCGGATATTTATGTAATGTGCAAATAGATTGATTATCAACTTTCTGATTTCAGCTAAAGTTTACAAACGTTGGACTTGACTGCCTTTGTTTCTTTCCAGTGCCTACTTTTTGTTTTCTGAACGGGCACAATTTTATTATCTGGGAGTTTAACATTTACATTTTAAAATGAGAGCATTTCGAGTTACTTTGGTATGTAATGTAGGTGGGAGGTCAATCGAAAATCCACTGAATAAAGGTGTTTCTATATTTTATTTCAGTCTTTTGTTGCTATCTTTTAGGCACTGGCTAATTCAATAGAATTGAACGAAATGGTCAGATTACCAGAAAGGAACTGGAAGGTTGAATTACAATATTATATGAACAAAACTATCAGAAACTGGAATCAGAAAGATTTTGTCTAAGAGATGAGGGCTTTTTTTTGGGGGGGGAGGCGAATGGTATGGGGATAAGTGACTACTAGTGAGTTTCCCCATTTTAAATTTCTGTTTGTGAATCTATATGAATTTTTCGTTAAAAATGAATGGTCCCAATCAAAGATGGCTGTGACAGTAAACACTGTTACTGGTAAACCATGAGGCTGTCACTCATTTTCCCAACAGCTTCAGGCCCAGTACTTATGGAAAATGACTGTTGGCTGTGGCTCCTTTTCATGAACCGTTAGTGTCTCTGGCTCAAAAGCATCAAGGTCCTTAAAAGAATGAAAATTTCCCGCCTCTAGTTTCATTTGGATTCCCTTTTCAGCTTAAATTTGCAAGCTTTTTGCAAATATGCCCTCAGACTCAAGGCAGTTGCAAACAGTTTGGCCCCGGGGTTATGACCTGGGACTAATTCATAGTTATGTTTCTTGCCTCTAGTGCTATGCAAGGTTCATGGTAGAAACTGAATTTGGTGTTCATTTTCCAATGTATTTTTTTCCTACCCTGGAATGCTGATGATTTCTGAGACTAGAACCCAGGAATAAAATTTTGAATGTCTATGATGTTAGTTACCACATATCGGGTATTTTGAAAAATGTTCCCTCATTTAATCCCCTCCCCCATTGTCCAGGTGAGGTGACTGTGACTGGAATATGGTTAACAACTTGCCCAATCAAAGTCACATACATAGTGGCAAGGCTGAGCTCAAACCCTGGTCTGTCACTCTCCCAAGCCCATGTTCTTTTTAATTTCATCCCCTTGCCTATTATAAGCAGAATAAATGTGCTGTGAAACAGAGATCAGGTATAACAGTGAAGGTACTGAGCCATCTCTGAGCTTGTGGAGTTTTCCAAGGGATGTGACATCTGCTTCCCTGGCTAGTCAATCTGACATAAGGAAGAGAGGCAGGCTTCCCAGCGGGCATCAGGCACTTGTACCCGTGTTCCCTGTGGCACAGACCAAAGGACTCTGTGAATCTTGTTTTCTAGTTTGGGAATAGAGGATAACTTTTTATAAGTGTTCTCACTAGTATTTCAAACCACAGGCTCATAGCCCATGAAAGCTTGAATGGCAATAATAATAGTAATGACAACGTAAACAGTGACCGCTATCATTTGCTGAGTACCTGCTATGTGCCAAGCACCATTCTCAGCCCTTTAAGTAACAATTTCCTTTAGTCATCACCACAGTCACATGAGGTAGGGGATGTTATTATCTCTATCTCACAAAGGAAGACAAGGAGACAAAGAGAAGTGAAGCCACTTAAATTACACAGCTAGAAGGGCCGGCCGAGTGGCGCGTTGTTTATGCGCTGGCTTGGGAAGCCAGCGGCCCTGGTTTGGGTCCCACATGTGAAGGCCCATGACACTGCCCTCAAAAAAAAAATTATAGGGCCGGCCGAGTGGCATGGTGGTTAAGCGCTGGCTTAGGAAGCCAGCAGCCCCAGTTTGGGTCCCACATATGAGGGCCAGCGACACTGCCCTTAAAAAGATAAAATTAAAAACAATTATACAGCTAGAAGATGGTAGAGCCAGGGTCCAAGCTCACGCTCTTAACCTCTGGAGTCTGCTGTGGATGTGCCCTTTTGTTCCAGATGGGTGACTGAGGCCTCAGGGAGGGCACAGGCTTTGTCTAAGGTCATAATGGAAGACCCACGATCTCCCAGTGCTTCCTGAAGAGTCTCTTATTCTTTGAGCTCCTTGGTAAGGTCAAGCCAGGACACACACTGGATTTTCTGTTTCCCAGATAGGGGAGCTGAGTTCCAGAGTGGTTTTAATATCGTATCTGGCCTTCAGTGTCTGCTTTTATGTCTGTGGGCCATCTGCTTGCTTGCCTTTCTTCTGGCTTCAGGATTCAGCTGGGTAGCTGTCTTTACTCAGATTTCTAGATGTTTTCCCCTCCATGAGATATAGCCAAAAGGCTGGGTGTTTCTAAAAGTAAAGTAAACTTGAAAGAAACCAGGGCTGAAAGCCAACTCCTGGTTTTGAACGGATTCTGGCTTGAAGATAATTTGAGAGCTTTCTTTTTAAGGAGTACTTAAATGAAGTAAGAAATGGGAGGGCAGGTGGAACAGGCATCTATCTCATGAGACCACAACTGGAAAGGACCTCCCAGATTGTTTGTTCAGTCACCCTTATGGATAATGAAACTGAGGCCCAGAGAGGCCCAGTGACTTTTTCAGGGTCTCTCGTCATTGTTCTTATTATGTCCTGACTCTGAGGAGGTCTCACCTTAACACTTTGTAAGTGGGCATTTGAGCTATATGACGAGTTTACTCGTTTCCTGCAAAAACTGTGTTAACATAGAAGGGGTGAGAGGATCAAGCTTCTCATAATGGCACAGTGAGGCAGACAATGCAAGACTGTATGCTTGCAATAATATGGTCAATCCTAAATTCCCAGTTTGGTGGTGAAGACTAAAAAGACCATACATATTATACCAACTTGGGGTATCTCCGAGTATACAGTTAGGAAGTCTGCAGGTAAATAGAGTAAAATTGGGTTTGAGCCATCTGCCATGCAGAAGATATCGTATAGTGTAGTGCTTACCAAAGAACATGGCTGCTGGACCAGAATTACTAAATTCAAATCCTGGCTATCTACTTACCCACTGTGTGAACTTAGGTAACCTCTCTGTTCCTCAGTTTCCCCTTCTGTAAAATAGGAATTACTGTAGTCCCTGCTTTATAGGCTTCCCAGGTGGATTGAAGAAGTTAATATCTCTGAAGTATTGAGAACGGGACCCAGTACCTCATGAGCGTTTAATAACTATGAGTTGTTTCTATTGGTCATGGGATTGCTGAAGTCAGCTGAAAGGCCTCCCTCCTGGGGCTGAGCCAGGGTGCATGTCGTTGACTTCTTTCCAACTAGAAATGGTCCTGGACACCCTAGGTGGTGGAAGTAGTGAAGCCATTTTCCTGAAGGCGAACGTGCTGGTTGATAAACGTGCTCACCCCCAGAGCCCAGGCCAAATGGATGGCTTCCAAGACATGGAGGCAGGGAGAGCCTGAGTTTGGCTCAAGCACAATGGGGCCAATTTCAATGTATATTATGGTGAGGTGTCTTGGCATAGCCCTTCCTATTTCCTTGCCCCTAACCCTGGCATAAGGCTGCCCAGATACCACCGACCCAGGGTCCCCAAAGTTACTGTCCTCTAAATGTTCTGTTGTTTTCCTGAGTAAAAGAGAGTTTGAAATATTGGAGTTCTGTATGCCTGTGCCTACTCAGTGTGACTCCTCCCAGGGCTGAGACAGACCTTGGATCACAAGACTCCATTTTCTCAGTGAGTTTTCTGCTTTCAACTTGTCATTTTTACCCTTAGGCCAGGAACCATCACTCTGCAGGCCCTTTCAGAAGCTAACAGAAGGCTATGGATGGAGGCCATGGATGGAAAGGAGCCTGTAAGTTACCTCAGACATTGGGAAATACCTGGGCAGCATAGCCGGGTGTGTGAGTGCCCTCTAGTGGTACCAGAGGGAGTAGGACAATTAAAGCCTAATAGATCCTTCAGACTCAACATTTTTAGAGCTGGAAGGAATTGTACATTCAGCATCTCTTGTTTAATCAATAAGGCAACTTGAGTTCCAGGGGAGGGGGAGAACCTTCTCTAGGATCACCCTCACAGAAGGCATCCAAGCTGGGCCTAGAATCCAGGGCTCCTAGCTCATTGCTCCAGTTTAAGTTATACAGCTGTGCCCACAAGATCGTAAAGAACATTAAGCCTCTTTTCAGTTTATATAATGAATATGTGTTCATATGGAAGGACTGAAAATAATTGACATGGCTGTGAACAAGCATTTATTAAACTTTCAATCAAAATAGTTTTGCTGTACCCTCTACATTGCCAAGTCAGCATATTCTCTTTAAGGGTACAGCTAGTGGAGGAGATGGCATTGCCATCTTGTATCCTAAGAGGACCACTCTATGTAGAAGGCTGTTTACACAGGAGGACAAGTGATACCTTAGGAGGGTTAGTGGTAATCCCGGAAACACCAATATGAATAATCAGACATCACTGAAAAACATTTTCTCTCTGCAGTATTTTCTCAGTAGCTGTCCTCCAGTGGCATATGAAATAATATCAGCTTCCTCGTGTTGGAGTCTCAAAAACCTAGATTTTGATCCTGGTTCTGCCATTCAGTGGTTGTGTGACCCTGAGCAAGTCATTTCATCTCTCGGAGACTCAGTTTTCCTCTCTTCAATAAAATGGCTTTAATAATCTCTGTTCTACCTACCTCACAGGGCTGCTTTAAAAATCAAGTGAGAGCCAGTCTGTCAATGATCATGTGATTTTTAGTTTTAGGTGCTTCGAACTAGTGTGAAGAATGGCTACAGATCTACTGAGACTCAACAGTATTCGATGCAGCCTAATCTCCTTTCTTTATTCAAGGCAAACTTTTGCTAAGAGGGGAATTATATTCCAGGGTTTTCTTTCTGTGGGTCCACAGTGCCCTGGGATCTAAAGAGATGTGCACGGACCCCAGATTGCATTTATAGCAACCCAGCCAAGAAGGTAGCAGGAAGAAGTCGTGTTGTGAAGACTGCTATCCCCTCCCTCCCTCCCATAAATCTGGCTGCAATGAGCTGTATGAAATCCAGTCTCATCTTCAGGGATTGTTATTCCGACTGTTTTCAGGGGGCCAAGACTTATTCTGTTCAGACCACTTTTCCTTTCTTGTAGAAAGCTTTGAGTCATTTATGGTTTTGATTTAATATTATTTGCCACACTTACCTATAGTATTCACCATAGCCATGGCTCTCTCTCTGTTTCTCTTCTTTTGTAGATATACCACAGCCCCATAACGAAACAGGAAGAAAGTGAGTCAAATTTCTGATCTACTGACATTATAAACTGCTAGTTGTCCTAATCACAGTAAATGCTGTCATCAGTGACATGTGATACTGATGCTAGTGTGTTTACGGATGCTGCTGTGTGGAATGAAATTCAGACCTATTTTTTTAAAAATGTGTCTGTTGATTGAACTAAGGGAGTCGCTTTATCTTATCTTACCTTATGGGGAGCAGTAGCCATAATATAAAGAAACACATTATACCCTTCCTTTTCTAGACACTAGAGAAATTGTGTGCATTTCCAGCCTGACGTTTCACATTTGATGTTGCTCGTGCCTAAAGCACACATAATACAAAGGGCTAACGGAAAGCATTTTGTGTTATAAGGAGTAAAAACTCTAACCAGCACCCCTTCGATAAAAGGACCTTTCTATTCAAGGGTGATTGGAGATGAGCCACTAAACCCTTAGTTCTCTCACTGCGGTCTCTTAGCATGATGATTGAATGTTTCCTAGTGAGGCTTGTTACAGGGGATCTAACTCTGCGTTCCTTTGCTTGAAACAGTGGAGCTGAATGAAGTGGGCTTCAAGTTTGTGAGAAAGTGCATCAATGCCATTGAGACCAAAGGTAAGATAATGAACCGTAGCCTTGGCACGCAGTGTTTGAATCTGGTCACTCCAGATTTAGCCCGGGACAATTTTTTGAAAGTAGCAATGATGCCACCTATTGATCAGGACCCATTTTAGGAATAAAAACTGTTTATAAACCTGGAACACTAGGCACAATTTGTAAACTTTCAGCGAATTCCAAACCAGCGGTACCCAAGTATATTTGGAGAATTGGTGGCTTCCTGCTTTTCAAGAGAAATAGCTTCAAATGGCTTAAATACTACCTGGTCCTCCTCAAGTAGTGTTCTGATGGTAATCCTCCATAAGTGAGAGTTCGGTTTCTGCCACGATACATACTGGTTTAAACATTGATGGGGAAAAAGCTAAACTCAGACAAATGTGGAATCAGCATTTTCTCAGGTTGACAATACTCTCTAGTTTCTCTCTGAGAATATTTAGAATGAGGGCACGTGTGGTGTATGAGCAATCTCTTTTGTTCTTTGAAACATTGCTTCAGTATTTCTCCATGCACAAAATGGTCTTTTGTTTCATGCGTGCCATACTCCAGCCCTCTCTTCCTTTATAGCACTACTCAGGGGCATCTTGAAGGCTGATATTTCCTTTTTCAGTGAAATCCTGCCTCCTTTCCAAGATGGCAGCACCATTCGTAGCCATCTGCTGCTACCCACCGAAGCATATTCTTCTATTTACTAGAGAGTGGATTTTCTTCTGTACAGATTGACGAGGGCTTGGTACTATCCAAATGAAAGTGTGACGAGAGTAATTTGAAGAGATACTTCAGGACTGTTCCCCTACTGCGGGGAAGGCTGGAGGGCTGGAGAGAGTAGGGAGACCCTTTCCTGTTTGAACTGACTCCAGTGTGTAAGTCCTGACTTTCTCTACCCAGAGGTAGATGAAAGCTCCAACTATATAAACACAATTGACCTGCTTTTCTTTCCCTAGGGATCAAGACAGAGGGATTGTACCGTACCGTGGGCAGCAATATTCAGGTTCAGAAGCTGCTGAATGCCTTTTTTGGTAACAATTTTAATTTCATAATTCTTATTTGGAGTTATTTGTATATCAGGAAGGAATGAGACTGTAAGAGAGAAGAGATATTGCTAAAGAAGTTTGTAGAATTAAAAAAAAAGTTTTCAAAGATAAAATGCACACCTATTTGCCTACCCTGGGTCAGAGACACTCTGCCGTTGAAGAAATGACTAGCATCTCTTCTATCTCACATCTTATTTACTCCTCAAACCCTTTGCAATCTGACTTTTTCCCCAACCTCTCCACTGGAACTACTCTGATTAGGCTTAGAAGGTATATTCTTGTGAAATCCAGTGGACACTTTCAGTCTCTATCTTGCTTGATCTCCTTGTTAACCACGACCTCCTATTTGAAATTTTCTCCCTCCATGGCTTCCATAACTCAACAGTCTACTGATTCTTCTAATATTTTGTATTCTACCTTTCAGGTGACTCTTGTCAGGTCCTTTTTCTTCTTATCTTATAAATCTTGTCTGGGTAGTTCCCAGAATTCTATCTTCGCCCTCTTTTGTTTCTTCTTCTACATGGTTTCCTAATGGTTGATTTTTATCAACCATTACGGGTCACATTTTACTTTTTTTTTTTTTGAGGGCAGTGTCACTGGCCCTCATACGTGGGGTCCAAACTGTGGCCGCTGGTGTCCCAAGCCAGCTCTGAACTAACATTTTACTTTTTTAATGTCTAGTAATTTTTATTGGATGCTGGGCATTGTGGTTACTGAATTTCAATTTTGTTGAGTTCTTTTAAAGATTGTTGAATTTTCTTTTGTAGGTAGTTATTTGTGGATCAGCTTGATCCATTTCAGGCTTTCTAAAAAGCTTGTAAGGACAGATATAAAAAGTATCTTTTACTGATTAGTTTAGCCCTATACAAAGGTCTAACTTCTTTTGTTTCTTCATTCTTACTGATTGGAACTTAAACATCTCGCAGCTCTGTGACTTCTGGGGGTTGTTCATTGTAAAGCTTCCTTGTGTTTCTTTGCCTAGTCTCATGCCTAGTTTCTTATCCTAGTCACTCATGGCATAGTATTCAACAACAGACTCAAGGGGACCATAGGTAGATTTTTTTTTTTTAGTTCTTTCTCTGCAAAGTTTCCTTTTTCATGGTACTCTGCTGTGCAAATTCTAGCTGCATCAGTCTCTCTGAACTTTGATCTTTGTCTCTTGAATTGAGCAAGACTTCCATGCTCACCTTGAGTTCTCACTATCTAGAAAGTGTTTTCAGGTAGCAAGCTGTGGTAATGGTAGGACTTACCTTGTTTGTTTCCATTTTTTCAGTCATAGTCCTATGCTGCTCATTGTTCAATGACAACAAATAACTCTTTAATATATTTTGGCCAGTGTTCTGATTGTTACAACTCGAGGGCAAGTCTGCAACTAGTCTCCAACATGGCAATCAGTGGAAGTCCCTCTATTTTTTTTTTACTAGCACCTCTGTACTGACAGCACACAAAAATCTCTAGTCCAGACATCTTATGAGTTTTAAACTCAGGTATCCAGTTTTTCACTGGATCTGTGCATCTCAGACATATATAGTCATGGTACACATCACAATGATCATATCTGTGTTGCACACTGATAAATGGACAAAATGGATCGTGGCTAAGGCAATAAGCTCCAAAGGCTGAGGGAATAAGTATTGGAATTATTACACAAGTTCTGTATACATAGATATTCCATGGCTACCTACATTTGACATGTGTGAAACTGAACCCACTGAGGGCCAGCCGAGTGGCTCAGTTGGTTAAGAGCTCGCTCAAGAGTGCGAGCTGTGCTATGAGCAACAGCAGTTCGATGCCCAGCCCGAGCTGAGCAGCCGCTGAGCTGCCAACAGGTAGCAGGATGGCTCAGCTGAAAAATAAAAGATGTACATACTGAAACCGAACCCACTGTTTTTCTCTTTCCGCAAATCTGGTCTTCTTTTTTATCTGGTAAGCTCAGTTTTCATAAAGTGTCAGAGAATAAATTGAGCATTGAAAGCTGCAGTTTGGATAAAGCACATATTTTTGGTCTTTCCTGTGATGCATCGCTTACCTTCCATAACCCTACAGGCCTGAAAACCCAACCCTGTTAACATTGGAGGGTGTTGTAGCATCCAGTCATAGCAGGTATACAGATTACATTATTAGTGCCTCAGAATCTGTTTTCATGTATCACATTACATTCTTGACTTTTAAAAATTGAAGTTCCTGGCCAATTTACATCACATTTCATAAGCTAAAGGACACCTTTTCATATGTAAAACAGCTGACAACATGGGCCAGGATAGTTAGTGTCTGAAAAATTATTGAACTCAGATCAAATGTTTAGAATTCTGCTTCCAGTGTCACTACCTGATATATAATAAGCTAACAAAATGCCATGCTAGGCATCCTACTGACTCTTTAACAAGCTTCTATAGGGCCAAAATGGCTCCATCAGATAACACATAGCAGTACAATTTGATTCAAATATCATGGAAAATGGGAGTGTTGGCATATTGCATCTATTCAATATCAACCTCTGTATACCAGTACTCAAGAATATCTGAAAAAAAACCCTTAAAGTTAGGGATTTCAATATTTATAAGTATAATATCAAATAGTATTAACTTACATATTTATACATAAAACTGGTAATCCCTGACCCTGCCCTAAATCTAAGAAATTCTAGATCTGGTGGTGAAAGTCATTCATTTAGCAAATATTTACCACATTTTGCTGTGTATACTGTGCACCCATGTTTTTGGCCCAAACTTTCAGGGAAAAAATCTGTTGTTTTAATTTTTTAATTCAAACTTTTATTTGTTTACATTTAGGTTTTGTTTTTGTATTATTAAGGAATTTTAGCATTTTTAACATATTATGGTACAAGAAATGTTATGTAACAAATATTTAGAAAACACAAGAACAGATACATGAAATTTTATGTCCAGCAACAAATTTAAAATATTTACACATCATGAAGGCCAAGAACTTTTCATCATTGCAAGTTTGTCATAAGTTCAACAAAACTGATTATCATATTCCAGGGTATTATTTTGCATAGGGATATCGTTATTGATTTCTAGAGTTACACTTTTAACCCATAAGCATAAATAAAATTAAAAACATTTATATAGATACGGAATTAGTACTACCCATGTATAATGTGTATCCTTATTTGTCCCTCACAAATTTGGGCAAAAAAGTGTGCGTTATACATGGCAAAATATGGTAAGAATCTGCTAAAGGTCAGGGCTGTGGGTTAAACAGTGAGCATACCACTTGCATTTCCTATCTTTGTGGGGTTGACATTCTATGGGCTTCGATGCTCAGCTAGCTTACAATGTATAATTCTGTGGGGAAACCTTATTGTAAGCCTCTTTCATGCTATGTATCCTGGGTACTCCTCAAAGTCATCTTGCTTCTTTTCACCCTACCCTGATCTATTCCCACACCACTAGGGGGTTCGCTGCCTTAAACTATGTAAGTCAGTTTCTAATTTGGTCACCATTTGTTTGTTTGGGACCAGCTGAACCAACTGTTGACCTCCTAACTTGGCAGCAGCTCCAGCATGAATGTCACCAATGCATGATCTGTTGTGTTGATTTCCTTGAAGTTTTAATCAGGTTGTCTAGCTTCAGCTTATAAGACTTTGGGAAGTGAGCAGTTTTAGTCCCCAGTGATGCCAAGTTAGGAGGCTGGGAAAAAAATGTGAAATGCTAATTTGGAGAGTTGTAGCCAGATATTGCAGGAAACTAGAAGCATTGAGAATTTGGTAGAAATTGTGTGAGATGGCAGAATCCAGTCTAATTTACAGGTTGATAAAATAGAAAGTAAGATGTAATTTACCAAGAGGGAAAAAGTAGATAAAAGACAATTAATAGAAATAGAATCTAATGGCCCATAAAGACATGCTAAAGTTTTCCATTGAAACATAAGACATCTCCCATAAAATGTCATTTCCCCCTTTTGATTCTTGTTTACAAAGTAAGTCCAGTCTCATCACATTTGACCTGAATATTTAAATAAATGCAGCAAAAATGGTAATTGACTACATAAGCCTTTTTAAGTTTGCTCTGCTGAAACTTTCATAAGGAATCTCAGATTATGTTTCCCTTGCTCCATTTGTTGAAAAGACTGTCCTTTCCCCATTAAATGGTCCTGGTATCCTTGTCAAAAATCATTTCACCATATATGGGAGGGTTTATTTCTGGTCTCTATTCTATTCTATTAGCCTATGTCTTTTTTTTTTAAGATTTTATTGGGGAATTGGGGGAGGGGAACAGCGTTGGGGAATTGGGGGAGGTGAACAGACAAGTTGCTGTCCTTTTGTTCTTCAGTCTAGTTGTGGAGGGCATTGCTTCACTGGCCCATGTTGGTATCATCATTGCGTTCTTCCTGGGTGAGGCAGATTGGTTGCTGGTCTCTGAATGGCCATTCACAGTGGCTCTTGGAAGCTCACAGCAGCTGCCAGCTACTCACACTGGCTGCCAGCCACTCACCGTAGCCTATAGCAGCCCACTGCAGCCAGAGCTGCAGCTATGCTGTCCCCGGGGACTCACGGCAGCCCAGCTCCAGGTGGAGCTGTTGTTCACCATCTTAGCTGCTTAGCTGTAGAGGGCAGTGTCACTGGCCTTCGTATGTGGGATCCCAACGTTGGGCCCAGGTGCTCAGATCTGGCATCCCAAGCCAGCTGTTAACCAATGTGCCACTCAGCCGGCTCAGTTGATGTCTTTTTTTATGATAGTACTACACTGTTTTTTTCTCCCATAATTACAATTTTTTAAAAAAATATTGTGATGAGGGAAGCCAGCGGCCCCGGTTCAGGTCCCCCATATGAGGGCCAGTGACACTGCCCTCAAAAAAAAATATATTGTGATGAGAACTTTGAAGATCTACTCTCTTCCTGCCATATTGTTTCGATTACTGTAGCTTTGTCAAAGATCATTGCACCAAACAATTAAGGGGGAGTTATTTTATTCAGACTATTGCAGCAGGGAAAACATTTTTAATGAGATACATATCATAGAAGAGGAAGGAAATTTGGGGTTTTATAGAAGCAGGTAAGCAGGGAGCCATGAGTTTTACGTGTCACATGGAGGGATAGAGATGTGCCTTACATGGGAGCGCAGGGTGGGTGGTCCATTGAAGTTAATTGTTTCTCAGGACACAAAAGGATGGGGAGGAAGGATTCTTAACCATGCCTGTTTCTTTGGAGCGCAGGGTCCAGGTCAAGTTCAGCACTGTCACTGTAGTTAAATAAATTCCTCTTCTTTGCCAGGACTTGGGTTAAAATATCCTGGATTTTGAGCAGAAAATAATTTGGTTGTTTCCCTACTTAGATATTTAAATAGGAAAAACCTGCTTTGGTTTAAATAGTTGCATTTCTTTTTTAGTCATGCTACACTTTATTTTTTTCCAACCAAATAAACATATAACCAATTATGTACTCAAATTACTCTCTGCCTTCCAAAATAATACTTTGTATGTGATTCAGAAGACAGTTTTTTTTTTTATCTACTAAGGGAACATAATTATTAGGTTTATAGTTTAAAATTTGTTCCTAAAACCCTTTCTCCATTTTTTATTGTTGAAACAATCTCACACATAATAATGTTTATATCCACACTATACAAGGCAAAATTTCTTATTTTTTTCACATTATTCTGAATATTTTACAGTTTCTTGAGGTTTTAGATGAACCATTCTTAGCAAGACTGCCTTAAATTTATATTATCCTGAATATTAAAGTTCTATTTTTTTTTCTTATTCTTGAATCATTGAAACCATTTTCTTACTATCGGAAGCAGCTGACTCTTTTTTCCTATTAAAATCATACTTTCTAACTGTGCAGTCAGATTTTTTTGTTGTAGGCCTGTGGTTTAAATTGTTCTTGAATTTTGCTTCCTGTGTTATGAGGATTACTTTGAGGCTGATCTCTATTAGTTTTGTGATTTTCTTTTAGAGCAAAGTAGAACAGCTTGTGTCTTTGGGTATTTTTTACCCATTTAAAAAATTGAGGCACAACTAATGGACAGAGAAATAAACACAGATCTCAAATGTACATTTTAATGGATACTTTTTAAAGACATTCATTCATGCACTAAAGTACACAAATCTCAATGAATTTTCACAAAGTGAACAAACCCACGTAACCAGTATTCTAACCAAGACATAGAACATTGTGTGCATAAAAAAGGTCTGTTCTGACCCTGTCTAGTCACAACCCCATATCAGAAGTTTACGGTTGTTATGGCTTCTAATGGTGTAGACTAGTTCCTTTATCACTGTTTTTTTATATATAAATAGAATCATCCACTATACACTCTTTTGTGCCTGGCTTCTTTTCACTCAACATTAAGTTTGTGAGATTCACCTGTGTCATTGTATATGGGTGTAGTTTGTTCACTCTCCGTGTTGTATAGTATTCCTAGGTATTAACATACCATAACGTACTTCTCCATTCTGTGTTCATAGATGTTACAGTTGATTCCTTGGGGTTATTACAAATAGCGCTGCTGTGAATGTTCTTGCACGGGCCTTTAGGTGGACATGCACAGGCAACACTGTTACAATATACCTAGGAGTAGAACCGCTGGGTTATGGAGTATGTATTATGTTGTATATAGTTAGGTTTTTAGAACTGCATTGAGGTTTTTTTGGGGGGGCATCATAAAATCATTGATTTCAAGTGTACATTTCAGGATATTTTATTAACTTGTCAAGTGGTGCATCCATACCATGAATTGGTTGTAGAAAGACCCTCCTCCTCCAGGAAGATCCCACAGGTGCATTTACAGTTCGTACCTGTACCTACCCTCAGTCCCAGGTAACCAGTAAACTTTCTGTCTATAAATCTGCCTTTTCTGGACATTTCATGGAAATGGAATGATCTGATATGTGGTCTGTGGTTTCTGGCTTTCACTCAGCATAATGTTTTTGAAATTCGTCCATGATATACCTATACATCAGTCATTCATCCAATTTTATTGCTGAATAGTATTCTGTTAAAGGAGTATATCACGTCTTCCATTCTTAAGCTGATGAACATTTGAGTTATTTCTAGTTTTTGGCTGGTTTGAATAACACTGCTATGAATATTTGTGTCCAAGTCTTTGTGTGGACATACATTTTCATTTTCGTTGTAGATTTCTTGGGATGTTCTTGTATGTGTACAGTACCATACAATTGTTAAATCAAATTGTTTTATTTCATCCTTTCCAATCTACATAACTTTTATTTATATTTCTTGCTAGATTGCCCTGGATAGAACCTCCTATACTATGGTAAATAAAAGAGGCAAGAGTAGGCATCCTCATCTTGTTCACAATCTGAGGAGGAAAGCAGTTAGTTTTTCACCATTATGTCCTTTATTAGGTTGAGAAAGTTCCCTTCTCATCTAACTTTGTTAATAGCTCTTATTATAAATGAATGTTGGATTGTGTCAAATGCGGATATGATCATGGCTTTTGTCCTCTATTCTATGAATGTGGTTTATTACATTAATCAATTTTCAGATGTTAATCCAGCCTTGCATTCCTTTATTTTCTGGAAGAATTTGTATAGTATTGGCATTAACTCTAATTGAAATGTTCTGATAAAATTCACCAGAGAAGCCATCTGGGCCTGGGCTTGTCTTTATTGTAAAATTTTGTATTGCTAATTAAATTTTATAATATTTTTAATTTCTGAAAAATCAATGCTAATGTCTCTTCTTTCTTTCATAATTTTTGTGATCCTTGTCTCTTCTATTTTTTTTCTTGCATAATCTAGGCAAGGATTTGTTTATTCTTTTCAAGAACTAACTTTCAGCTTTGTGGGCTTTGTCTAATATTTTTCTCCTGTTTTCTATTCATTAATTTATGCTCTGTTTTTTTTTAATTTTCTACCCTCAGCTTGATTCAGTTGGGTTTGGTGTTCTTTTTCAGATTTTTAAGGTAAATGCTTAGGTTAATAATTTGAGATTTTTCTTATTTTTTAATATAAGTATTCAAAGTTATAAATATCCACCTAAGCACCAACTGCAGCATCCCATAAATTTCTATATATTGTGTATTTATTTTCATTCAGGTAAAAATACTTTCTAATTCTCTTTTAATTTCTTTTTTGCCCTACAAGTTATTAGGGATGTATTGTTTAATTTCTAAATATTTGTGGATTTCCAAAAATTTCTGCTTTAATTTTGGTGTTGAACTATTATAGTCATATACTATACTTTATATTATTTAAATTTTATTAATACTGGTTTATGGTCTAGTATATGGTCCATCTTGAAAAATATTCCATATGCTTTTGGAAAAAATCGGGAATCTGCTCTTACTGGGTTAATGATTCTATAGATGTTTCTTTGATCAAGTTGATTGATAGTTTTGTTCAAGTCCGCTATATCCTCATTGACTCTGTCTAGTTAATCTATCAATTATTGAGTGTAGTTTTAAAGTTATGTTATTATTGAATTGTTTATTTCTCCCTTTAAGTCACTCATGAATTTTATCATTTCATGTACTTTGAAGTTCTGTGATTAGATTCATCTATATTTAAAATTACTATCTCTTTCTGTTAAGGTGATCATCTTATCATTATAAAATGTTCCACTTTGTCTCTAGTGACAATTTTTGTATAAAAGTCTATTTTTTCATATTATTTTAATCACTGTAGCTCTCTATGGTTCCTTGTTAGCATGTTTTTTTTCCCCATCCTTAACTTTTAACCTAATTACACCTTTGTGTCTAACGTGTGTCTCCTATAGATAGCATATCCTTGGGTCATGTCTTTTTATAATCAGTTCCACCAGTTTATGTCTTCTGTATTTAATCATTGACATTTAATGCAATTACTTATAAGATAGGATTTATGTCTATAGTTCTCTTTCAGATAAAGGTAATACCAGAACTTAGTGTCAATCAGACTTTGAAGATAGCATTCCTCAATGAATTCTGTTACATAGAGTGCTTTTGGCTGCATTATCTTGCTACCTGACCATGAGCACATTATCCAACATCTTTGAGCCTGATCTCTATCTATAAAATGGGAATCAAAGTAGTATCCACATCATAGGGCTGTTGTGAAGATTAAAGGACATTTTATATGGAAAACATATGTAATAAATTCTCAGTAAATGAAAGGGAGGACATATTTTTATGTTGTTGATATCAACACCATCATCATATTTATGATTGAATGCTTCATCTCGTTTTTTAATTTTACCCATGATTTTACCATAAAACTATGGAAATAAGTGCCAGATTTGATTACCCATTATAGAACCAATCCCTATGTTTTTTCTCAATGCCTATGCAATTATTAAAATTTTCTAAATATACTATATTTCTTTATACTTTATCCTATGAAGGTTGTACTGATTTTTAATCACTTTCTTTTAGTCCTGATTTAGGATGGGTAATTAAATAAGAAATATAACTAAAGGTACACAGTTATCACCACATTCACAGTGATAACTAATTCCCATTTCAGCTTTTTTGTTTTTTATATTGGTCAATGCTCTATGAGTTCTTAACTGCTGGATAAGGTTGTCAAAAAAATTGCTTCTACAGAATAAGTGGTCAGAAACATTGAGTTAAGCTCATTAACTTCCAGTTCACCAGTATCCTTTCAGGCCTCAGTACATTGAGCCCATCAAGCCTTTATTCATCCCAGGAATATTGTGAACCCCATATATTTGTACAGCTGAGAGCTTATAACTCATGGAATAACAACTGTAACTGCACTTCTGTATTCCAGTCCCCAAATTCAGTGCATTTTTATTCAATCAGTACAATAGATAACCCCAGGTTTAGAACTGTAAATTATCAATATATCCCTAAGTATGCACCTTATAAAACCATTTCTATTTTTTATTCAGTTTGGAATCAGAAGTTTTAGATATTAAAATACAATTTACAACTTAATTTTTATTCTTTTCTTGTGGGGAGAAGTGTCTCTTAGGTCCATTTTCTTATTGGCTATATTTGTAGTTCATTGCAGCCTATTATTTAAGGAAATTGCTCCTTTGCAAATGTTAAAATTAAAATAATAGCAGATTTTAAACCATACATGATTTGCTATTTGTATAATATAAAAGTTTCCACAATTTTGTGTATTTTTAAATTGTGGTATAATTGACATACATTACATGTTTCTGTCTTTTTACATTTAAACTAATTCTATCTTTGAATCTAAAGTGTCTCCTATAGAGTACCTATAGTTGGATTAGTTGGATCCTCTTTTTTTAATCCAGTCTGACAATCTCTGCTTTTTGATTAATTTGCTTAATCAGTTCTCATTTAATGTTGTGTTTACATCTTTCAGTTTGGTTTTTGTTTTCTATATGCCCCTTATTTGTTTTTTTTCTGTTACTCTTACTGTTTTCTTTTGCCTTAAATGAATATTTTCATCTTAATTTTCATTTTAAAAATTTCATGATTTTTTTCACAAAATGCTTTATTATTTTCTTAGTTGTTTTTCCAGGGCCTACAATATACATCTGAATTTACCAGAATCTTTTTAAGATTTATACCAACTTAATTCCAGTGAGATATAGAAATGGCCACTACTGTTTCCTCTATTTCTTTCTATTTCCTCTTCCTTTTTGTGCTATTATTTTTACATCTATTGAGTCTAAATATCTTACAAATCCAAAACTACATTGCTATAATTATCTTTATGTAATTTAATGTCTTGTATACAACCGGAGAGAACACTGGAGAGCAAGAATATATTTATAAAGTATGGTATGTTAAGCTTCTTATTTCTGATACTGCCACTTTATGTATGTTGGTATGCTTACTGGTGTCTCAAATTCCTCTGAACCTGTTTATTTTCCTCATTTTTTTCTCTTTTTCAGATTGCTTAATTTCTACCAGTCTATCCTTTTCAGATTGCTTAATTTCTACTAGTCTATCCTCAAGAGTGCTAATTGCTTCTGTCAAATCTACTGTTGAGCCTCTCTAGTGAATTTGTATTTCATTTTTGTACTCTTCACCTCCCAAATTTCCATTTAATTATTTTAAAAATAATTTCTGCTTTATTGACAGTTTCTATTTGAGCAGTCATTGTCATCATACCTTCCTTTACCTTTTTCTAAAGCACGGTTTCCTTTAGATTTTTGAACATATTTAAAATAGCTGATTTAAAATACTTTTCTACAAATTCCAATATCTGGGCCATCTCAAAAAAAGTTTTTTTGCCTGCCATTCTTTCCTGTGAATGCGTAACTTTCCTTTTCTTTGGCATATGTTGTAGTTTATTTTTTTTGTGTGTCTATAATTGAACACTTTAAATGATACATTATAGCAATTCTGAATACTGATTTACTGCCCCCTTAGTACACACACACACACACACACACACACACACACACACACACAGGCTTTGTTGAGTTTGTCTTGTTTACACATTTGTTTAGCGACTTGTATGAAGTATTGCAGAGAAGGCTTATCTCCCCTGCATTGTTTAGCCTCTGATATTCCTTCTCACAGAACACTGTCTTGGGCCTGTACAGGCTCAGTCACCCTGGCATGTCAGTATTTTACCAAGGCTTTCTTTGACTGTCTGTTTCCCTTTTCTGTACCTTAAATTTTCTTCCTCTTTTGGTGTCACACTAAACTGTTAGCCCAGAGTAATTGTTAGCTGGTTGCTGCAGTGACTTTGACAATACCCTGGGACATGAGTTGCTCTACAGTGATCCAATTAAATTTGGGCTCCTTTGTAGGGGTGTCCTTTGAGGCCACTGTATCCAGGCTTGCTCCATCCCTAGGTGGGCTCTTAACTCTTTCCTTGGTTTTCTCTGTTAAACTGTTCTGTGGTTTAGCAAGCTCATGAAATGATCACCCTCTTAATTATTTCCCATCAATACCTCCATCAATTTTTAGAAAACCCATAGGCTTGAACTTCCTCACACTGTATTTCAAATAAAGTCAGTTTTGTGGGGGGAGAGATTTGGAACTCTGTTCTTATGGCCTGCTGGGTATAATCTTTGCACAAATGGTCTGGGAGCTGGGGGTTAGGTCATTGATTTGGTTCTCTTATAATGACACCCATGCTGTATGACTAGGGCATTGGGTAGATGCAAACTCCCCTGGTCTTCTCAGATTCCCCCATCCTGCATGGAACTTCTGCCCTATGGGTGTCCTGGCACAGGGATTCTTTGGACCTATTATTAATGTCCTGCTGTTTCTAGAGTCAAGGTTCCACCATAATACGGGGGCTGAGTTGAAGTAGGAAGTGCCACAACTTTCACATATGCTTTCCTGATAGAGTTTTTGCAGCCTAAGGCTGAGGGTGGGATAAGAAATGCTGAAGACCTTTTGCATGGAGAGAGAGCTCTATGTTCTTGGCTGCACCTGTCAGGAGCAGAGCTATCTTTCTGAATTGGCAGGAGAAAATAGGAGGGGGGCAGATTGTGGCTCAAATGCCATAGACCCTCACTGTGCTTCCTGAGATTTAATGGATTTTCCTAAAAATGTTTACATGTTTGGTGTGTGCTATTAGGATACTTTCTAGAGATTCTAAATGGTAGTGGTTTTGTTTAAATAATTGTCTCTAATAATGGTTGTTTTGCTAGGGAGATAATCCATGGAGCTCCTCATACTGCATTTCAGATGTCTCTCTCTTAACATGGAAATCCATTTGACATATACAAAATATACTGTATATAACAACCTAGCAATGCTTTCTAAACAACATTAAGTTATTTTTAACAGAAAATCTGCATTTCCTACACAATTGCTTATATATTGGTTTTACTTGTTCATATGTCACTATCCTCTAGTTATAGTAACTGCCATGTTGCATTTGGAAGCCCAGACTATAGCAGCCTCAGGCTTTTGCTCTACCTATTTTCTCTCTCTGCAATACTTTTATTGACTATATTAGATGTTATTATATATAGTATGTGCCTATAGCTACATCTACATCTATATCTACGGGGGTGCCAAAAAAATGTAGACAAGTGGACACTTTGGCCAACGTTGCTCAAGCAGTAGTCCATAATCAGAAGTGTCTGGACGCTGATCGGAACCACTTTGAGCACCTCTTGTAATTGCAGAAGTCAAACATGACTTGTATTCATCTTTTGTTATCAGTATATACTGAGTATTACAGTTTTAATAGTTTTCCTTTTCTAAAATGTGTATACATTTTTTTTGGCCCTCTCTCTTATCTCTATCAATATCTGTATCTCTATATCTCTATATAAGACTCACTCCTCACTCTTTCCAGGTCTCTACACAAGAATCAATTTATCATTGAGGCTTTCCCAGACTATTGTAACTAAAATAGCATCTCATTTTTCTTGTTCCCTCCCATTTTCTAGTTTTTACCACTTAATGTATCCTGTGCGATGTATTTCACTTGCACTTAAGCTCCACAGTGGTAGGAATTTCATCTGTGTTGTCTATTATGACATCCCTAGTACCTAGAACAGTGCCTTGCACATAGTAGACTTTTAATGAATATTTTTGAATGAATGAACAAGTCATGCTGTGTTAGTTTTATGCATCTCTGGAGGGGCACTGTCCAACAGAATTTTCTGCAATGATGCAAATATTCTCTGTCAAAATTGTCCAATATGATAGCTGCTAGGTACAGTTGGCCATTGTGGACTTGCAATATGGCTAGTGCAATTGTAGAACTATGTTTTAAATTTTAGTCAATTTCAAATTAAAGTAGGCAAATGTGGGTATGGCTACTCGACAGCACAGGTCCAGAGAGTCTTATGCTTCGCCACAGGGTCTTTACTAAACTTATTTTTGTATCTTCTATTTGTATTCATAGAGTTAATTACAGCATTTCTAGCCTTGCTATCATTTATCCTACATGCTATGTGTGCTCTAAGCTTCTTGAGTCCTTACATAAACTGCCTTTGATTATAATTACTGTCAATAAACAAGGGTGGGAGTGCTGGAGAATTGTCTGTAAATGAGATGAAGTCCTGAATTCTGCTTGATTTTGAAAACAAGCATCTAATTGTCTCTTCATTGCTTCTTTCATATGAGATCCTTGTGTAAAATAGACACATTTGTATATTCATTCAATGCAATATTTTCTGCAATTAAATGGGATGAGGTACTGATACGTATAACAACATGGATAAACCTTGAAAACCTTATACTAATAGAAAGAAGGCAGTAATAAAAGACCATATGTTGTGTGATTGCATTTATGCAAAAATTTCCATAATAGAACAATATTGAGAGAATGAAAGTAGATTAGTGGTTGCCTAGTGTGACGGCAGGAAGGGGAAAGAAGAAAATGGGGAGTGATTGCTAAAGGGTATGGAGTTTCATTTTGGAATTATGAAAATATTCTATAATTCATTGTGGTGATGGTTGTACAAATTTCTGAATATACTAAAAGCCACTGAATTGTCCAGTTCAATATTTGTGCGTGTGTGCGTGTGTGTGTGTGTTTTCTTGATCTCTTCCCTCAGAAATTCTGATTTAGTAGAACTAATATGGGAATCTTCCTTTTAAACAAGTAACCAAAGTGACTCCGATGCAGGTGGCCAAAAGATTATTGTTTGAGAAATGCTGCCATGGGTAACAATGTCATATTTCTTAGAAATTTGTAATAAAATAGGGAAATGCATATCTTGAACCTAAGTGTATACCAATATACTGGCCTCTGCAATAGGTTTCAAAGTAGTAGTAAGGATTATTTTTCTGCATTATCCTAGTCTTCCAATTTTTGGTGCATCTCAGAGGGTGGATTGGGTTTTCTGGTAAAATATCAGAGGCACAGCCTACAGAGGGCAGTGTATGTCCATATGTGAATCCTGTGTCTGAATCATCTGGAACGTTTGCTAAACAGCCCAGAACTTCAGATTCAAAGTTTCCAAAGGTGGCGCCTGAGAATCTGGGTGAATATTCTGCACACTGACATTTGATAACCACTGACTTAGGTAGTGAACTTTCTTTGAATTTTCTCATATACAACTTGAGAACTGTTTCAAACTTTCTTTAGTTCTTACATTGTTCATTATATTTGTTTTTCCTGTGAAGGGTAGAATTTAGCTGCTTCACTTGAAACTCATTTTATTCCCAACTTAATCTCGCTGTTTTAATAAAACTGTAATTCCCACCAGCCTGCCCAGATTTCCACGCTGATTTACATGGTCAGTATGGGATTCATCTTGTTGTTCCGTGGACAGAAACTGTAGTGTGTGTGTGTGTGTGTGTGTGTGTGTGTGTGTGTGTGTGTGTGTGTGTGTTTATGTACAGTATTGTTGCTGCCAAGTTTCTACACAGTTTTAAAAATTAAAATGTAGTTGACACACAATGTTATATTAGCTTCAGGAGTACAACATAGTCATCTGACATCTATATGCCTTAAGAAGATATCACCACAATAATTCTAATCACCCATCACCTTAAAAAGTTATTATATTATTGACTATATCCCCTATACTGTACTTATATCCCCCAGAGTTATATATTTTATACTTGGGAGTTTGTATTTTTCCTTTCATCTGTCCACCCCCTCCCCTCTGGGAAATGTCAGTTTGTTCTCTATATCTATGCATCTGTTTTGTTTGTTCATTTATTTTGTTCTTTACATTCCACATATAAGTAAGATCATATGGTATTTGTCTTTCTCTGTTTGACTTATTTCACTTAGCATAATACCCTCTAGGTTTATCCATGTGGCAAATGGGAAGATTTAATTCTTTTTTTTTTTTTTTAGCTGAGTAATATTCCAGTATGTGTGTGTGTATTGCTTCCATATCTTGGCTAATGTAAATAATGCTGCAATGAACATAGGGGTACATATTTCTTTTCAAATTCATATTTTCAGTTTCTTCAGATAAATACCCAGAAGTGGACTTGCTGGGTCATAATGTAATTCTGTTTTTGATTTTTTGAGGACCCTCCATACTATTTTCCACAGTGGCTGCACCGATTTACAATGCCTTCAAAAGTATACGATGGTTTTCTTTTCTCCACATCCTCGCTAGTACTTATTTGTTGACTTTAATTATTTTGTTTTGTTTTGTTTGAAATGTCTTTTATTTTTTAGTCATGATTTTTCAACAATTTGAATTGTAAGTTAACAGTTACTTTCTTTGAACATTCTGAAATTTTTATTAACTGGTATTCTGGCTTCCATTATTTCTGCTGAAAGATCAGATATCACTATCTTTTTTTTTTTTGAGGGCAGCATCACTGGCCCTCATATGTGGGACCGAACCGGGACCCCTAGCTTCCCAAGCCAGCGCTTAACCCCGCGCCACTCGGCCGGCCCAGATATCACTATTATCATTAGCCCTGGTTATGTCATTTTTTCTATAATATGTGTTTTATAGATGATGATCAATTCGTAAGGTACATAAATGTCTAATCGCTATGTTGTACACCTGAAGCTAATATAACATTGTATGTCAACTGTAATTTAAAAAAATAATTAAAGAAAATTTCCCGTATCGTAGTAGGGGTACGTATTTATGTAGACATTTATGTACCTTACAAATTGATCATCATAAGTCTAGTAACCATCTATTACTATACACAGTTACTAAGATATTTTTGTTTGTTAATCTTTTTGATAATGGCCATTGTGACAGGTGTGAGGGGATACCTCGCTGTGGTTTTGTCAGCCTTTCCCTGGTGATTAGTGCCATTGAACATCTTCTCATGTTTGTTGGCTATTTGTATGTCTTCTTCGAAAAAAATGTCTATTCATGTTCTCTGTCCATTTTATAATGGTATTGCTCATTTTTTTGCTATTGAATTGTATGAGCTCTTTGTATGTTTTGGATATTAACCTCTTATCAGAAATATGATTTGCAAATGTCTTATCCTAGTAGGTTGCATTTTTGTTGATGGCTTCCATCACTGTACAAAAGCTTTTTAATTTGATATATTTCCCTTTGTTTATTTTTGCTTTTGTTGCCCTTTCCTGAGGAGACATAGCCAACATGTTACTGCTGAGACTGATGTCAAATTGGGTTATTCTTTTTTTTTATTTTTTATTTTTTTTATTAGTTTCAGGTGTACAACACAATGCAATAGTTATACTCTTTACCCCCCAAAGTGAAAATCCCCCTCCCCTAGTTCGCCACCCCACTCACCCCCCATATCATACATATCCATCACAACTCCCCTCCACAGTATACTCCACATCCCGTGACCATCCACATATTCAGTTGTAGTTGGCATACAATACTATACAACATCAGCTTCAGGTGTACAATGCAGTGATCAAGCCTCTACTCCATCCATGAAGTGGTCTCCCTAACAAGACATGTGACTATCTGACACATCATAAAATTTTTACAACATTATTATATTCCCCGAACAGTGTTTCATATCCCTGTGGCAATATTGTAGTTGTCTATTTATGCTGTCTAATCCCTTCCCCTTCCCCCCATCCCCACTCCCCTCCCAACTAGCAACCCTTAGTTTTTCCTCTACATCTACGAGTCTGTTTACTTTGATCGTTCACTCAGCTCTTCAGACTCCACACACAAGTGAGATCACATGGTACCTGTCCTTCTCCGACTGACTTATTTCTTGCAACATAATAGTCTCTTCACAATATTATCAGTTACATTCCCAGAACTGCCCCCATATCCCTGCGGCAACATTGTAGTCCCACATACACTGTCCAAAACCTTCCCCCTCTCCCTCTTCCCCACTCCCTCCCAGCCAGCAACCATCAGTTTTTCCTTTATATCTGCTTGATACGACTTCAATCTTCTTAAATTGCCTCTCTGGGTTAGCTTGTATACCCCCTTCTTTTGTTTAAAACAGCCCTTTCAACATTTCTTGCAATGCTGGCTTGGTGGTAATGAATTCCTTAAGCTTATTCTTTTCTGAGACGCTCTTTGTGTCTCCTTCAATTTTAAGTGATAGCCGTGCTGGGTAGAGCAATCTTGGTTGTAGGCCTTTATTTTGCGTCACTTTGAATATCTCCTGCCACTCCCTTCTGGCCTGCAGAGTTTCTGTAGACAAGTCAGCTGTTAGTCTAACAGGAGTTCCTTTGTATGTAACCTGCTGTCTTTCTCTTGCAGCCTCTAGGATTCTGTCTCTGTCTTTAACCTTTGCCATTTTAACTATGATGTGTCTTGGTGTGGACCTGTTTGGGTTCAGCTTGTTTGGAACCCTCTGCACTTCCTGGGCATGTATGTTGATTTCCTTCATCAGGGTAGGGAAGTTTTCAGTCATTATTTTTTCAAATACATTTTCGACCCCTTGCTTCTTCTCTTCTCCTGGTATCCCTATGATTCGAAGGTGGTTGTGCTTCACCTTGTCCCATAGGGCTCTTAAACTATTTTCATTGTTTTTTATTCTTTGGTCTTTTTGTTGTGCCAACTGGGTGATTTCTGCTATTTTGTCTTCCAAATCGCTGGTCCTCTCCTCTGCTTCATCTACTGTACTGGTGATTCCTTCGAGTGTGTTCTTCATTTCAGTTATTGTATTCTTTAGTTCTAACAGGTTGTTTTTTATGGTTTCCCTATCCTTCTTTATGTCCTTGCTAAGTTCCTTAAACATTCTTATCATCAGTGTTCTAAACTCTGTCTCTGAAAGGCTGGCTCTCTCTGTTTCATTTGGTTCCATTTCTGGAGGTTTCTTCTGATCTTTTACTTGTGACATGTTTCTTTGTTTCCCCATTCTGGCTGTCGCTCTGGGATTGCTTTGATGTATTAGATAGATCACCAGGAGAACCCTGGCTGGATCACGCAGGCACACAGCTCATGGCCCAACACTCCCAGGCAAACTCCCAGTCTCAGCCTGTCCCAATCAGCCACTCGCAGAAAAGGCCGAGCAGCCCGACAACCAATCACCAGCCTGGCAACTCTGCAAGCGGAGTGCGGAGAGCGGGGACCCGAGGCGGCTTGCGCACTTCCGCGTCTCAGTGAGCAGCCTGTTGGAGCTGGATCGCTCCCACTAGGCGTTTCCCTGGCCACGGCAGTATAAGCCGGGCAGAGGGTGGGTATCCAAGGCCGCAGGCGCACGCATGCACACACGCACTTCTGCGCCAATTCCACCAAAACAATGAGGTCCCGGACCTGACCCTCTGTGGGAGGGCCCAAGCGTGACAAAATGGCTCCCTCCCCACACCACTCGCGTGCAGGCCCCGCACCACGGGAACAACAGTCCAAACACCTCCAGCCTTTGCACCAAAGGTGCTCAGCTCAGTCCGTCCCCGCAGGCTCCCGGCTCATACAGCCACTCCCTCCACCAGGAACCAGGTAAGAGCTCACCGGCGAGCAAGCCCGGGCGCCGGCCCCACTGATTCTCCAGCCGCTCTCAGCCTCACCGAGCTGAGGAAAGAGAGTCCTCACTAATTTACTGCCGGCTAAATTAGAACTCCTCTTCCCGGCAAAGGAGCTCTGGGCTGGTGAGCTTGGAGTGCGGCCGGAGGGTCTCTCCCCCAACCAGACAAGCTTCCCACGGCTGGGGCCTCCCTCACGGGGCTCGCCCTCTCTCGTCTCTGCCCGTCCTACCAGACCCGACGTGGCCTCCTCTTTAAGTTCTTGGTTTAGTGGTTCTGTTCCTCCAGTGTTCCGTGGACCTCCAGGGTTGAATGCTGTATAATTTGTTTGTAATTTTGGTGTGATCCTGGGAGGCAGTTAGCACAGCGTCTGTCTATTGCGCCATTTTACCGGAAGTCTCGGTTTATTCTTTATAACCTTTTCTTCCTGATTGCTGATGCCCTCTACATCATCTAGTCGGGTTGGTTCCATCTAGTGCATTTTTCCCTTTAGTTATTGTATTCTTCAGTCCTGATTGGTTCTTATATATATTTTCTGTTCTTTGGTTGAAATTCTCACTGTGTTCATCCATTCTCCTTTTGAGTTTGGTGAGCACTATTTGACCATTAATTTTAAGTCTTCATTTGGACAACTGCTTATCCATTTCATTTATTGGGTCGTCGGGAAAGTCATGATATATTTTTCTATGTTTTTCAATGCAAAAATGCATCATGACTTTCCAGACAATGCAACAGTTCTTTTTTCTTGGTTTTTTGTCCTATTATTTCGTTTGAAACATAATCTTCTCTCATTTTGCTAGCTCTGTTTTTATTTCTGTGTATTAGGTAGATCAGCTATATATCTCCTGGTCTTGAAAGAGTGGCCATATGTAGATGTTGTCCTGTGTCCTAGTGGACCAGTTGCTCCTGATGACCAGTGCCAGATGCTCCAGGGATGGCCACTTTTTTGTAGTTAGGCTGTGACTGTTGGGGACATGTTGGCAGGCATGGCTGTTCCCTGGCATGGCTATAACTGTTGTGGGCTATCCAATGTGTAGAAACTGGCTCTCCTGAGCAGGACCCATTGGAAGGCTGCCTGCCACGAATGTTGGTGTAGGGACAGCTTGGGAGGAGCAATAGTATGGGCTGAGGTTACTCTCTGTGAGTGGTGCAGAGGGAATCTCTCGCATGGTGCTCTGGTGGCCCCCAGGAGAGGCAGGTTGGTGCCACTTGGGAGGGACTCTGTCTGGAGTGGGAATGGTGGGTTCTCAGAGGAACCCTGGCATAGGGTGGACAGGTTTGGAAAGGGGGTGTCACAAATGGTGTCCATCAGTGCCAGGTCAACTCATGGAAGGAGAGTAAAGAAAATGGTGCCCAGCAGTGATTCCATCTCTGGAGAATGTTTCAACAGATCCCTGTCCCTCCAGCACTTGCCCTAAAATTTGGAATGTATGTATGCCTTTCACAAATGATATTGGCACCTCTCAACCTGCTGCCTCTGTGTTGGGACTCAAGTCCTTTGAAGCAGGGTCTGGTTCCTAAAGCCCTCCTGCTCTCCTGTATGGAAGGCCCCCTGGTTTTCAAAGCCAGATGTTATGAGGGTTCTTATTCCCAATGCTGGTTCCCTGGGCTGGGGAGTCTGATGTGGAGCTTGGACCGCTCAGTCCTCAGGGTCAGCCTCTGTGGTTGTGATATTCCTCCTGCTTATGGGAGGATGCACCAGTGGCGTGGGTCCTGACTGAACTGTGCCTCTCCTCCTCCTACCCATCATGATGTGGCTTTTTCTTTATATTCTTAGCTGTAGACTATCTGTTCTCTTCAAGTTGTTGTTAGCAATAGTTGCTCTATACCAGTCATGTGTTGCATAATGATGCTTTGGTCAATGACAGGCCACATATACAATTCTGGTCTCATAAGATTATAATGGAGTATAAGCAAAACGTTTGGTTGTGATGTTGAAAGAAACACTGGATCCAACTATGATGTTGAATTTACTGCTAGCTTTGGGTGGTTTAAATAGACAAGGAGGCCCCGAGGCTGCGGACTGGTGTTGACAAGAGAGAAAGCTGGGGAGGAAGAAAGCCCGGAGCCTACCCTTGCCTTCTCCTGCACATACACAGACATGTGCACACACGCGTGCATATAAACTCACTTCACTTCCCTCCGTTTCTTTTTCTCTCTCTTTCCTCCCACTTTCGTTCCCCTCCTTCTCTTTCCTGCTCTCTCACCCTTTCATTCTCTTGTGCTCTCTCTCTCCCTCTTTTTCCTCCCCCTCTCCCTTTTATTATTTCTCATTGTAAGCTTTATGTGTCTCAGTTCTCTTTCAATCTGTGATTTCCTTTTGATTCCCCTTCTCTTCCTTTCCTTTCTCCCTCCCTTCTCATGACATGCACTCTCCTTCTGATGGGTACCTCCCTCCATATCCCTCCCCACTCCTCCATCATGCATGCAGGCAGACACACACACTTTATCTTTTATGCTGTATTTATACTGTGCCTTTTCTATGTTTAGATACACAAATACTTACCATCATGTTACAGTTGCCTGCAGTTACAGTAACATGCTATATAGGTTTGTAGCCCAAGATCAATAGGCTACATCATGTAGCCTGGGTGTATAGTGGGTGACACTGTCTACGCTTGTGGAAGTGTGTCTGTAATGTTCACACAGTGACAAAATCACCCAATGACACATTTCTCAGAACATATACCCATTGTTAAGGGATATATGACTGTATTTAGTTGTGGTTTTGGTGTATCCATGAGGAGGTTACGTTTCAGATTTTCCTACTCTGCCATCTCATTTAGTCTTAAGTAAACAAGTTCCAATTCAAATTCAGACAGTCCTTTGCAAGTTCTTTATCCTCTCCTGTAAATCTCCCTGCTATAGATTCATTTGTTAATGACTTCATCACTATGGAGCAAACCTTTGTTGTTGTACCTTACTACTAATATAGTGATAGGTTAAATTTGTGGTATAATTTATTCTTATTTTGTTCCACCTTAGCCCACTCTACCCTATCTTGTGCACTCTGTGTTCAAGATAACTGTAGAGAACGATATAGATATTTCAGTGACTTAATGCTTTCTTTCTTTTTTTTTTTGAGGGCAGTGTCACTGGCCCTCTTATGTGGGACCCGAACCGGGGCCTCTGGCATCCCAAGCCAGCGCTTAACCAATGCGCCACTCGGCTGGCCCAATGCTTTCTCTTTTTAATGAAGCAAAATTCACATAAACATAAAATTAACCATTTTAAAGTAAACAGTGACATTTAATAACTTTTCACTGTTGTGCAATCACCACCTTTATCTAGTTCCAATTTTGTTCATCAACCCAGTAAGCAGTTGCTCCCCACCCCCCACCCACTGTCCATGTAACCACTAATCTGACTTCCATCTCTGTGAATGTGCCTACTCTGGATATTCCATAATCAAATAATTCCTCATAGGTAGAACTTTGCAGCATGTAATCTTTTGTCTGGGTTCTTTAACTTAGCATAATGTTTCTGAGTTTCACCCATATTGTAGCATGTATGAATTGTTCATGCTTTTTATGGCTAAATAATATTCTATTGCTTGGATATACCACATTTTATTTGTCTGCTGATCTGTTGATGGATATCTGGACTGTTTTTTTTTTTTACCTTTTAGCCATCGTGAATAGTGCTATGAACATGTGTGAGCAAGTACTTATTTGAGTACCTGTTTTCAGTTCTTTGGTTACATAACTAGGAATAAAATTTCTGTGTCACATAGTAACTATAACCTTTTGAGGAACCATTAACCTGTTTTCCACAGCAACTGAACCATTTTACACTCCCACCGGCAATGTGCAAATGTTCCAGTTTCCCCATATCCTCACCAATGCTTGTAATTTTCTGTTTTATTTTTTTTAATTATAGCCATCACTGTGTGTGTGAAATGGCATCTCACTGTGGTTCTAATTTGCATTTCTCTAATGATTAATGATATGTGCATCCTGTCATGTGCTTGTTACCCATTTGTGTATACTCATTGCTGATATATTCTTGTACACATTTCTACTTTTCCATCACAACTGAAAAGAACAGGGAGCATATAAATACAATGATTTTAAGAAACCTCATACTGGTAGAAAATTCTGAGCCTTTGTGTTAGCAGCTTAATACCTGCCATAAACGATATGCCTGGAAGTTAATGTAATACTTATTGGCTAAAACTTTGTTATATCCTCTCATAAATTTGTTTCTCCCTTATTCATTAGAGTCTGCCACTCAAGGATGTAATAATAGTTATTTGGACTATTTTTAAGGGATTTGTCAAGGTCAGTGTATGTGGTGAATTTTTTCATTTGGATTTCAAGGTGGAAGCTGCAAGGGCATGGAATTATTTAGTGGATTGACTCTGACAGAGTCCTAATCATCCAAATGTCATCTGTGGCTATCTTAGTCTTCATGATGATATTCCTGAATTTGGGGATCTCACAAGGTATCCGTAGAGCCACATGATGGTTTCCATCGGCCCCAGGCAGTTTTGCTTTCATAGGCCAGTTTTTTCATAAAAATATTAAAGATTCTATTTTGTGATTATTTGGGTATAAAGACAAATGTTATATAGACTGGATTATGTTAATATTATCCTTTGATTTTAAAAGAAATTAAAATATTTCATGAACCTCTGAAAGTATCATGGACCTTTGGCGTTGTGATGCCAGCCCTGGATATTTGGACCCGTCCCTCATGATATTATAATACATAGGCCTTTGTGATTATAACTGTCATTGACACATGGATTCTTAACAGATAAAGTGATTACTGCTTACTAATTATGTGCTCTTTACAACCACTTGAAATATCTACCTTATATAACACAGAACATATTAAACTTATCTTTTCCCCTCCTCTGTTTTATCATGGCCTGAAAACTATTTTTCAGTCGCAGCTTGTTCCATTTTATTTTCGTTTTCCACTTCATACCCTGCTTGTTATCATCTGAGCTCTCAACTCTTGGAAAGCCCTTCTCAGATCAGACTTTGGCTTAGCATAACAATTTTGGACTAATAATGTTTTAGGAGGTTAATTTCAGTGTCCATTTGCTCTCTACTGGCAGCACTGAGGAGACATGACAACACAGATAGGCTGGAAAAGAAAAAAATAACCCAAGTGAGGTTTTAAATAGTGAAAAAAATGGAAGAAATAAAAATGTCTATCAGCATGTTGTAAATTCACACAATGACATGCTACACAGCAATTATAATGAATGAACTATTACAAGAGTTGGCACACTCTTTCTGTAAAGAGTCAGACAGTAAATAATTTAGACGTTGAAGGCCATATGGTCTCTGTCTCAACTACTCAACTCTGCTGATGTTGTGAGAAAGCAGCCATACACCATCTGTCAACTAATGAGAGTGGCTGTGTTCCAACAGAACTTTATTTACAAAACAGGCAGCAGTCTGCTCTTGGCCCAGGGATGATCACTTGCTGACCCTTGAACTGATATATCAACATGTATAAATATCAGAAACATAATTTGACTAAACAAAGTAATTTGTAGAGGGACTCATACATTTTATTACCATTTGGATAGAGTTTAAAGACCCGAAAAACATGATAATGTTTATGGGTGTGTGTGCGCGCGTGCAGGCACATGCATGGGAGTGATCAGCATTGTATTCACAATACTGATTATCTCTGGAAGAGGAGGGATCCATACACGGAGTGAATCAGTTTAATTAGAGTGTTTAATTTCTTTCTAAAAATGATCTGATGACGGCATCATATTAAGATAGGATTGGTACATGAGTGCTTCCTATATATTTTTTTCTCTTTGTGTTTTGATGTTTGCAGTATTTTACAATTAAAAAATTACAGCCCTGAGCAAGCCATTCTAAACATGTCTGCAGGATGAATTTGCCTCAGATGCCATCACTCTGCCACCACTGCTGACCATGCATGCAAGCACTTAAGGGCTATGTGCATGGTAGAAAAACGATTAGTCCTTATGTCAACAGGCTGGAATCTACCCTGGATGTATCTGGAAACTTTTAATGGAAGAGTGGTTCATGATAGGTGATCTGGATATTGACCAAGATGTAAGCTGGTTTTCATCAGCATACAACATTTCTTTCTCTTTACAAACTTGTTGCACAACTTCTTGACAACATATACACATTATAATTACTTTTTATGAGCTTGTTCTCTAGCATACTTCATATTAGCTTTTCATTTCCTCTGCGGCTTTGTGGACTCTTAAGCAGACTCAGCTTGTTCCAATTAGATCTAATTATTTCATAATCCAATTGACCACCTCTCCTCATCATGGAAGCCTTGTCTCAGACTTGCCTCTGGCCACCCCAGCACTCTCCTAGAAAACCTGGAAAGCATTGTGCCTTTCTAATAATATGATGTTCCATAACTGTTGTTTTTCGTATTCCAAGATCAAGGCTAGCATGCTTGTCTGTTAACCTTGAATTCATTTACGTAAGTCATGAAATGATCCCCACATTAAGCTCCGTGAGGATAGAGGCTTTGTTTTATTTACTGCCATATTTTTAGCACCTTAAAACAGTCCTTGGCACAGAATAACTACTCAGTAAGCATGTGTTGAATGGATAAATGAATGACGTTATTCTTCTCAGAGGCCACGGTTCTGCATGGTTTCTGGTGGGATATGAGGGCTGTTCCAAAGGAACTTTTAGGCATCACAGTGGCAGAGGGAAACTTTCAAAGTTCTGATTTGCAGTTGATTGGTTAACTTGCCGTTTCCCCTCAGTTCCCTAACTTTTTACTTCTTACTTTAGTATTATTTTATTTCTAAGATCCCCAAATTTTCTTTTTACTTTTTTTCATATGCAATATGCACACATCAGATTGTGAGTAATATGCTATGTATCACCTTCCCCAATTTCTTGGGTAAATATGTTTTATGAACCTTAGCATTTAAATGCCAACTTGTGCTTCCTTTACTTAACTGAAACTTGTTCGTGTGACACAATGCAAGCTTTCTTTAGATTTAGTGCTTATATTTGTGCTGTTATTATTTCAGGGTCATTTTAGTCCATCAGTCTCTGTATTTGCCAACCTTTATGGTACAGTGCCCTTGTCAGTGTCAATTGAGTTACGGAAAGACTGAAAAGGCAGTTGTATCTTTCTGAACAGATCTAAAAATGTATTGCCCATATCAGTTGGGGGTCTTCAGTACCACCCATGGGTTTGGTCATTTGCTAGGACTCAGAGGACTCAGCATATAGTCCTAGTCACAGCCATGATTTATTACAATCAAAGGATACAAAGCAAAGTTAGCAAAGAGAAAAGGCACATGGGGTAAAGACTGGAGGAAAGCAGACACACATTTCTAAGTCCTCTCCCAGTGGAGTAACACAGGATGCGCTTAATTCCTCCAAGCTTGAATCATGACAACTCGTGTGAAGTGTGTTCTACCACGGGGACTTTTCTTATTTCTGTTTGGCTATCACCTCTGTCAGTATGCTGTCATAGGAATTCCCCAGGGTATTAGTGGCCTGGAATATTGGTGTTTGTGTCCCAGGTCCTGTGTCAGCACCATCTAATGCATGGACTCGGCACTCCTAGGCTTTAGTCAGCTGAGTAGACATGTAGGAGCATCGAGGCTAGGGGACAATGTCAGGACTGAAGGGCTGTTTTCCAGGGGCCCGATGTGGGCATCATCTCCAGGACTGTCCGGAACCATAGACAACTCTCTATTGTCATTTGCAACTCTATCAAGCTGGACCCTTGCCTCTTCAATTCCTTTTCTTTTATTGTTTTTTTTTCTTCATATTTTCTGCTCTTAAATGGTCACTGTCTCTCTCTTCTTTCCCTCTTTTTTGGCTTCTCCTTTCCTGGTCAGAGTGTACTTCCACTTTCTTTTGGGGCCCCTCTTGTCCATAAGTCTCAGCTTCTGACACTCTTTTTTTTCCTTGAAGATTTTATTGGGGAATTGGGGGAGGGGAACAGCGCTGGGGAATCGGGGAAGGGGAACAGACAAGTTGCTGTCCTTTTGTTCTTCAGTCTAGTTGTGGAGGACGTTGCCTCCCTGGCCCATGTTGGTATTGTCATTGCACACTTCCCCGATGAGGCAGATCGGTCGCCGGCCTCTAGATGGCCGCTCACACCAGCTACAGGCCGCTCACGCTGGCTATCGGCCACTCACTGCAGCCCAGCTCCAGGTGGAGCTGTTGTTCCATCTTAGCTGTAGAGTGTGCAGCATCACTGGCCTTATGTGGGATCCAAACTCGGGCCCTGCTGCTCACAGCTGGTGTCCCAAGCCAGCTCCTTAACCAGTGTGCCACTCGGCCGGCCCCTGACCCTCTTTATGAGGAACTGTATCCACAGTGGAAAAGAGCCAGTCCAAGCAAACAAACATCATATTTCACTGATTCTAAGAATCACAACCTTTTCACACTTTAACATCTATGAAATTGGGATTCATTTCATAATTGATGGTATGTCACAGTATAATTGGCAGAGTTTTTTTCTTTCTTTCTGTTTTTTTTTTTTTTGAGGGCAGTGTCACTGGCCCTCAGTGGGACCCAAACCGGGGCCACTGGCTTCCGAAGCCAGCGCTTAACCACCGCGCCACTTGGCCGGCCCTGGCCCTTTCTTTTTTAATAGTACAAAAATAATGGTGGTAAAATGTCATCTAGGCTTTAAAATTTATTAGCACTGAAGTCTGCAAATTAGTCTCTTATGACAAAATTTCTTCTGTTTCAGTGGTGTTCTCCTTTTTGTGTGTTTGTACTTTCTTGTGTGTGCCTACTTTTTTGATGAAGTTAGCTTGTGGCTTGTCTATTTTGTTAATGTTTTCAAAAAATAGGATTTTGATTTATTAATTAGACCTGTTTATTTTCTATCCTCCACCTCATTAATTTCTGCTCTTTTTTTGTTATTTTCTTTCTTGATATTGATATATTTTTGGTTTGCTTTGTTGTATTTTCTTTAGCTTTTTAAGTTGAGAATTTAATTTATTTTTATTCTTTAATTTTATTGATGAACATGTTTAAGTTAGTGAATTTTTCCCTTATCATCTCATTAAATGCATCCCATAGATTTTCATATGTAGTGTTTTCATTATCATATTTTTTAGGCATTTTTGTGATTTTAGTCTGTATTTCTCCATTTACCCAAGAATTATTTAACAGAAAGTTAAAAAATTTCCAGGTAGAATGGACATAAAAATGATTTCTAGTTTTATTGTATTGTGATAAGAGAATGTGTGTAATATTTCAACTTTCCAGAACTCATTGATGCTATCCTTGTGACTTAATATGGGATCAATGTTTGTTAGTGTTCTGTGTGCCCTTGACACTAAGTGTAGTTTGTATTATCGGGGTGTATAATTTGACATACAGGCACCCCTCGGAGATATTGGGCGTTTGGTTCCAGACCACCACAGTGAAGCAAATATCACAATAAAGTGAATCACTTAATTTGTTTGGTTTCCCAGTGCTTATGAAAGTTATATTTTCACTATACTGTAGCCTATTAAGTATGCAGTAGCATTATGTATAAAAAGCAATGTATGTACCTTAAAAATATTTTTTTGCTTAGAAATGCTAACCATCATCTGAGCCTTCAGTGAGTCATAATCTTTTTGCTGCTGGAGGTTATTACTTTCAATTTGTAAAAAGCAAACAAACAAAACAAAATACAATATCTGTGAGGCACAATAAAACAAAGTCCCACCCAAATGAGGTATGCATGTGTATCTGTAAGAATGACATTGTTGATTATCTTATTAATATTTAACTCTCCTATATCCTTCCTTGTTGTTTGTCCCCTTGATTTGTTGTGTAGTAAAGATGTTATGTGACAGTCTCTTTCATTAGCGTTTTTTTGATGTCTCCTTATATCTCCCATATTTTTATTTTATAAAGTTGGTATTTGATGCACAGATATTCATAGCTATTCTGTTTTCATTTTCAGTATGGCTTTTAGCATCCAAAAGTGTCTCACTGAATGCTTTCTGGGATTGAAATCTACTTTGTCAGATCCTGACTTCTTTTGTCTGGTAGATCTATGTTCATTCCTTAATTTTCCTCTCTTGCTTCACTTCCCTTTCTCCACTCAATCTCCAAAGGGTATCTCTATCTTATGTTTGCCTTCATCTTTCCTAGAAGTGATGCCTTTTGAAGTCTGCTTTTTGAAGACTCTTAGAATGCCCTTCCCTAAGTGTTTCTGATGGACCCTGACCCTTTTTCAGTAATTTTGCACTTTGTATAGACTTTGTCTTTCTGCTTTGACGTTAGTCTTATGCCTTTAGCCCTATCTTTTCTCATGAACACACTTCTTGCAGCATCACTCGTGCTCCCTGCAAAGGTTTGTGGAGGGGGAATATGAGTGACATCTCACTGAGACTTGGTGTTTATTTTCCTACTGACAAGTAATTTGGAATTTGTTTTTTGTTATGTGGAGGGGATAGCTCTGTGTACTTCTATGTTTTTCTGTGGTGGAGGATGTGAAGGGAGGTTTAGATTTACATGGCCACCATTACTTTCACATAAGTACTTCCCATTTGATCAAAAATGCTTGGCAAATATTTTAATGGCTATATAATATTGCAATAGATAAAAGAGCCTGAATTGATCAGATCATTTTCTTCTTGTGGAGCATTTCACTTGTTTCCATTTTTGTGATGACATGTTTATAGATGAGTGAGTTCCAGTGTATGCTTTGGCTAGATTTGCCCAAGTAGAATTATTCCCTCAAGGTTATAAATATTATTAAGAATCTTGATATAATTTGAATCTCAGGGGAACCAATAGGCCACAGATGGATTTATTTTAAGTTGCAAAGTAACATAGCCTGCACCCTCTTTTTAGGTAGCACCTCTCTCTCCTATATGTATAGCATGAACCTGGTCTGAAAGAGCTGGGAGGCACCAGTGTGGCTATTTCTGGTATTTATAACTAGCCTCTCTGCTGATTGATGGAACTATATGCCGTAACTAGTTATTTAATATGTAAAGATCTCCCACTGCCATAGTTTATAACTAGAATTTATTATTCTATACATGGATTATCTTTTGTCAATGTATTTGTGACACTCATATCTTATATACAGCAACAACAAAAGAACAATTGACCTTCCCTTCAGCTATCCTTTAGTCTGACATCCTGGTTTTATAACTGAAGAAGGGGGCTGGGCAACAGCCTGAAATACAGCTGTCAAGACTTACTTGGTGTTTGTATTTCCGTACCTGACTCATTTCACTTAGCATTATGTCATCCAGGTTTATTCATGTTCTCACAAATGGCACATTTTCTTATCCATTCATCCACTGACAGGCATTTAGGTTGTTTCTATGTCTTGGCTATTGTGAGTAATGCTGCAGTGAACAAGGGTGTGCAGATATCTCTTTGATCTTAAATGTTCTCACCACACAAAAAAGTAACTGTGTAAGGGGATGTTATTGTGCTAATATGTTAATTAGCTGATTATGGCAAGCATTTCACAATTTATACATATATCAAAACACATTTTGCATCTCATTTTTTTTTAGCTGAGCCATCCTGCCACCTGTTGGCAGCTCAGCGGCAGCTCAGCTCGGGCTGGCATCGAACTGCTGTTGCTCAGAGCTCAGCTCGCACATTTGAGTGAGCTCTTAACCCACTGAGCCACTCAGCCGGCCCTACATTTTGTATCTTAATATGTGTCAATTATATATAAATAGAGTACTAAGATGTCCAAAGAAAAAGACTGTTACTTGGAGGAACTCATCAATGCTCACATTAGTCTTTGATGCCTCTTCTGATTTGTGTCAGAACCTGATGGGTTCATTTCTGCCTACACCTTGTGTCAGTCACTTCTTTTTCTTCTTCTCACTTGATCAGTTTTGTCAACTGCAAGTCATCACAGCTGAGCTTACTAGTTAGGCAACCAGGATTTTCACAGTAATGTCATATTACAAACACTTTCTTGAGTACTTTGGACACTGACATGACACACGAGTTTTTGATGAGTCACTGTACCTTTCTTACTGTTGTGGGTTTTATTTATTTATTTTTTGCCTCTAAATTTAAGGAAAACACTATGGTACCCTCACTTGGAGTGGTAGTTAGAACTTTGACAAAGATACTCATGTGATTATTTTTACACCCAATCTTAGTATCTGTCACATTACATGACAGGAAACCAGCCGCTCCCTAGAATCATCTTCAAGAAGTTGTTACTAAAAGCAAATTCCCAAGCCTTATCCTGGACCCAATGAATCAATCTCTGTTTTGAGATCCAGGGGTCTGAATTTTACAAAGCTCCCCCAAAACTCATGCATTTGGCATATGACTTCATCTGCTCATTTTGGGGGTGCACAGCTTTAGTGCATGTTCTCCATCAAATCATGACCCCAATAAAGCTTTCAAGTGGTCATCTCTGTCCCAGTTTTTAGAACATGTCACCTGTGCAATATACCCAAGGTGTTTGTTAGGGTTCAATCAACACTTCGTTTTTTAGTATGCTCAGAAAGTCATTCCCTAATCAAAAGCCTGTAAAAATTCACTTTTTAATGATTTTTTAATAAAAATTTTGTTGGGGTATTGGGGAAGGGGACAGTGTTGGGGAATTTGGGATGGGGAACATTGGGTTGTTTCCAGGACCCATCAGCTCCAAGTCAAGTTGTTGTCCTTCAGTCTTAGTTGTGGAGGGCACAGGCTCGGCTCCAAGTCTAGTCACCACTCTTTCAGTCTAGTTGTGGGGGCACGCAGCCCACCATCCCATGCAGGAGTAGAACTGGCAACATTGTTAAGAGCAAGCGCTCTAACCAACTGAGCCCTCAGGCCACCCATAGGCATATGAATTGTTTGATGGTTATTGTTTTTTATATTTTAACTCTTCCATTCATTTGAAATTGAATATGTTGTTTGGTTATGAAATGGGAATCTAACTTTTTCCCCCAAATAGTTAATTTTCTAAGCTCTATAGAACACTTCTTTTCTCACTAATTTACAATGCTGTGTTTATTGTATATTAAGTTCTTATATTTACCCTGATCATCTTTTCCAGAGGTTTCCCTTTTTTCCACTTATCTGACCTTGTGACTGCTGTAGCATTATTCATTTTCGTATCAGTAGCACAAATTCTTTTCAGTTACTCTTGTTGTCCCATGTAAACTTTAGAAATTTTATCATGTACCAGAAAACATGTTTGTTGGCATTTTGATTTGAATTGCATTAAATCTATAACTTAATTGGAATCAAGTTGACAAATTTTCAATAGTTAGTCTTTATATCTAGAATCATAGTATTTTTTCATTTCTACAAGTTTCCTTTTTGTTTTATACTTTTCTTTAGATAAGCCATAAATAATTATGGATATTTATTCCTAGAGTTGATTATAAAAGTAACACACACACACACCCAGTGCCATTGTTGCTTTTTGGATTTTTTTCCTATTAAGCTTTTGAACTGATTATTGCATGGTTTTTTATCTTTATTTTCTGACCAGGGATTTTAATAAGCTTTCTTGTAAATTTTAATAAGTGTTCAGTTGCTTACCTTGAGTTTTTCAGGTAGACAGTTATGTCATAGGTAAATAATGATTATTCTGTCTTGTACTTTCTGTTTCTTGTTTAATTTTGTTAGATAGCCCGGTGGTTCACCACCCTTACCATTCATTAAAATCACCTGGGAGTTTAAAAACACTGTAGACTCATCTCCAGAGATTCTGATTTAATTCCCATAGGCTGAAGCCTAGGCCTTGTCAATTTTAAAAGCTTCGCAGATTTTTCTAGGAGCTAGATTTGAGAATCATTGTTCTAGACATTGACTCAATGATAAGTAATAGTGCTGAAAGCAGGATTCCTTTCTGGCTTCTGGTCTTAAGCTTCTAGTGTTTAACCATTACTTGTTACATCAACTGATTATTTGAGACAGATTCAGTGGCGCTGGTGGCAGGCCACACTGGCTCATAAAAGATGATTGTCCACACCTTTTCCCAACTTCAAGTTCATTGACATCAATGTTGATAGCTTGGCATTGGCCCTGTACCATAGAAATTGGCAAATGGTACAATCAAGGCTTTTTCCCTCCCCTGCCAACATCATCACTAATCGTTTACCAACACACCACTATAGGCCCTTATTGGGTTAAAGAAGTATCCTTCTGTTACTAGGCTAAGAATGATCTTTATCTTTGTTACTATTTGAATTTCACTGCAGTCACCTTTAATTATATTGACAATTTCTACCAGCAGAGTTTTAAAACCGTTCTCACAGCAAATGTTTTTTTAGAGGAATGCCTGTATTTTGATTGTTCAGTGTTTTTCTTCTTTGAACTACATTGACTTTTCCTAGACTTAATAACTTTTCAGTTTGTTTTGTCTATTGCATTATAGACAAGCAGGAGTCAGATTTGAGTTTGTATTAAACTTGCCTAAAACTTTCAAGTCTAAATAGGTAAAAAAATGAAAAAAAAACACAATGATTCCAATGATCACTTCTGCGGTGAACCACAGAATCAGGAGGCATGTTAGGATGGAAAAGAACGCTTCAATCACCAACCTAGAGGAGCAGATGAACTGCATGTTGTCCAGATAATTCTCTATAAATTGTCTTGCTGTAAAGATGTGTATAAGAATTAGGCAATATAAAGCTGGATTTGGCATTCTCTGAGAACTAGAAAGCAGAAATCATCATTTTGTCAGTTACGTGCAGACCCATAAGCTCTAGTCAATTGAGGTGAAATTGGGATGGATGGCTTCTTAGGAAATGAAGGAGCCTTAAATAGGACACACATGTGGCTAAACTGATGGCCACTCTACTTTCACTGAGAATGTCAGAGACCTTGAACGGGGCCAAGATACACAAATAAGGCTGCAGTATGCTTCATAACATACCGGTGTCTACTTTACATAGGAGGATATCTTTCTCACTGCAGAAGCTGAAATGTTGATTCCTATAGCCAGGATTCCTGGGCCTTTCCCTATTGCAAAAGATGGAGCCTACTTACAACATGCCAGACATTCTTTTAGGAGAAAGGATTCTTCAGGTGCACTGGAGAAGCACAGGCACAGACCCAAGTGGCTGCCCCTCTGGAGGGCACAGACAGTAAACATTGGGGCACCATCATGATGTCTTCTCTACCAGCATGTGGAGCATAAGAGCTATGGGGTTGTGGATATACAGAGGGTGCCCACATATACAGAGGGTGCCAAAAATGTATACACATTTTTTAAAGACTTTTTTTAAATTGGGGAATTGGGGAAGGGGAACATAGTTGGGGAATTGGGGAAATGGGAAGAGCCAAGTTGTCCTTCAATCTTAGTTGTGGAGGGCGCAGCTAGCTCAGCTTCAAGTCCAGTCGCCATCAGGCTGCCCTTCGGCAGCTCGTGGCCACTCAGCTCAAGGTGCCGTGTTCAATCTTAGTTGCTGGTGGGCATAGCCCACCATCCCATGTGGGACTCTAACCGCAAACCTTGTTGTTAGGAGCACGTGCTCACACCAGCTGAGCCATCCTGCCACCTTTCGCAGCTCAGCGGCAGCTCAGCTTGGGCACAGCTCACTAGCCCATGTGGGAATCGAACTGGCAACCCTGTTGCTCAGAGTTCACGCTTTAACCAACTGAGCCACTTGGCTGGTCTTTTTATACATTTTAAGAAAGGAAAATTGTATTAAAATTGTAATGGTCAATACATACCGATAACAAAAGATGAATACAAGTCACGTTTGACATCTGAAATTACAAGAGGTGCTCGAAGTGGTTCCCATCAGCGTCCAGACACTTCTGATGATGGCAAACTACTGCTTGGGCAACATTGACCAAAGTGTCCACTTGTATACATTTTTTGGTATCCCTGGTAGTTCAAGTTGGAATATATAGATCAAGTTGGGAAGAACTGACATATTGTGTCTTCTGTCCGGGTTTATGGATTATCTCTTCATTTATTTAGAGCCAGGATTTATTTTATTAGGATTTTTTAGTCTTCTTCATACAGATCGTGGACACATTTTGATAAGATTGTACCTAAATATTTCTTTTTTGGGGGATGCTAATGTCAATGTTATTATGTTTTAAACTTTATATTTCAATTGTTCATTGCTGGGATATACAAAAACAATGGACTTTTGTTGTATCCTGTGACCTTGCTATTAGCTAGTTACAGGAATTTTATTGTCATTGTTGATTGTCATGTTCTACGTAGACAATCATTATATCTGTAAACAAAGGCAGTTTTCATTTTGCTTTCCCCATCTGTATATCTTCTACTTCCTTTTCTTATTAACTTGAATTTCCACTACGATGTTGAATAAGAGTGGTCAGAAAGGACATCTTCACTTTGCTCCTGTCTTTCATTATTAAATATACTGTCAGCTGTATGTTTTTTGTAGATGCCCTTTATCAAACGGAGGAAGTTTCCCTGTATTCCTAGTTTACTGAGAGTTTTTTATCGTGCATAATAATAGATTAGTCAAATGCTTTTTCTGCATCTACTGATATAATCAGATGATTTTTTTTAGCCTATTCATGTGATGAATAACTATTGATTTTTGAAAATTTAATCAGCCTTTCGTATTTGCAATAAATTCCATTTGGTCATGGGATTTATACAGTGTTGTATTCTATTTGCTAATATTTTGTCTTGGATTTTTGTGTTTATGTTCATGAGAGATATTCCTTCTATATTTCTCCTTTATTGTAAAGTCTTTGTATGGTTTTAGTATTAGAAGAATGCTGGCCTCATGGAATGAGTTAGGAAATATTGGTTTTGCTACTATTTTCTGAAAGACACTGTAGATAATGTATAATTTCTTCCTGAAGGTTTGGTAGGATTTATCAGTGAACAAATCTGAGTCTGGTGCTTTCTGTTTGGGCAGGTTATTAATTATTGATTCAATGTCTTTAATGTTACCAGCCTATTTAGATTGTCTGTTTCTTTTTTGTGTGAATTTTGGTAGATTGTGTCTTTGGAAAAATTGGTCCATTTTATCCAGGTTATCAAATTTACAGGCATAGAGCTCTTCATAATATCCCTTTATTTTCCTTTCAATGTCCCTCTTTCATTTCTGCTATTAGTACAATAATTTGTTTCTTCTCTTTTCCTTTCTTTATTAACCTTCCTAGAGGTTTATCAATTTTCCTGATCTTTTCAAAGAATCATCTTTTAGTTTTGTTGATTTTTTTCTATTGATTTCCTGTTTTCAATTTCATGGATTTCTGCTCTAATTTTTTTAAATTAAAGTTTATTGAGGTGACAATGGATAGTAAAATTACATGGATTTCAGGTGTACAATTCTGTAATACATCATCTATATATCACATTATGTGTTCACCACCCAGAGTCAGTTCTCTTTCCATCACCATATATTTGATCCCCTTTACCCTCATCTACCACCCCCTCACCCCTTAACTCTGGTAACCACGAAACTGTTATCTGTGTCTATGAGTTTTTGTTTCTTTGTCTTGTTGCTTTGTTACTTTCAGTTTTATACCCCACATATCAGTGAAATCATATGGTGCTCAACTTTTTCTGTCTGACTTATTTCTCTTAGCGTAATAATCTCAAGATCCATCCATATTGTCACAAATGGCACTATTTCATCTTTTCTTATGGCAGAATATTATTCCATTCTGTATATATACCACATCTTCTTTATCCAATCATCTATTGAAGAATGCTTTGGTTGGTCATGGCCTCTGTAAATAAAGCTTCAATGAACATTGGAGTCCTCTAATTTTAAAAAATTTTTTTACTTCTGCCTCCTTTGGGTTTAATTTGTTCTTGTTTTTGTAGTTTTATAAGGTGGTAGTTTAGATTATTGCTTTTAGCTCCTCATTCTTGTCTAATATATGTATTCAATTCTATCTATTTCCCTATGAGCATTGCTTTTGCTGCACCCCAAAATTTTTATAATGTGTCTTTTTATTTTCCTTTAGTTTGAAATATTTTTAAATTTTTCTTGAGATTTCTTTCTAGTTTTGTTTTTTTTATTTGACTCACGTGTTATTTAGAAGTGTGCTGCTTAATCTCGAAATATTTTGGGATTTTTCAGATATCTGACTTTTACTGCTTTCTAATTTCATTTCACTGTAATCTGAGAGCAGATTTTGCGTGGTATCTAGTCTTTACATTTGTTAAGGTGTGTTTCATGGCCCGCAATGTAGCGTATCTTGGTGAATATTCCATATGGACTTGAGATGAATATGTACACTGCTGTGGTGGATGAAGCAACCTGTAAATGTGAATTAGATCCAGTTTATTGATGGGCCTTTTTAGTTCAATTATATCTTTTCTGATTTTCTGTCTGTTGAATCTGTCAGTTACTGATAGAGGGATGTTGAAGTCTCCTGCAGTAATGGACTCATCTCCTTACAGTTCTATCTGTTTTGCCTGACATATTTTGATTTTTTTGTTGTTGGATATATACGTGTTGAGGATTGTTATGTATTCTTGAAGAATTAATCCTTTTATGTAATGGCTCTCTTTATTGTTGATCATTTTTCTTGATCTGAAGTCTGCTTTATTTGAAATAAATAGAGGTATTCCAGCTTTCTTTTGATTGTTAGCATGATATATAATTTTCTATTCCTTTGTTTTTATTCTGTATGTATCTTTATATTTAAAGTGGGTTTCTTGTAGACAGTGTACAATTGAGTCCTGTTTTTAAATACACTTTGACAGTCTATGTCTTTTAATTGATATATTTATACCATCGGTATTTTAAGTGATTGTTGATATATTTGGATTCATATCTATCATATCTTTTACTGTTTTCTATGCATTGTCCTTGTTCTTTATTTCTCTTTTTCTCATTCACTCTTTTCTGCCTTCTCTGGGTTTATTTGAGTATTTTGTAAGATTCTGTTTTTTTCTTCTGTTAGCAAATCAATTGTACTTTTTAAAAAAGTTTTTGTTGGGGAATTGGGGAAGGGGACCAGCCAAGTTGCTGTCCTTTTGTTCTTCAGTCTAGTTGCGGAGGACATTGCTTCACTGGCCCATGTTGGTATCATCATTGCGCTCTTCCCAGGGGAGGCAGTCACTCACTGGCCATTGTACAGCAGCTCATGCCGGCTGTTGGCCACTCACTGTAGCTCACGGCAGCCCACTGCAGCCCACTGCAACCTATGCCGTCGTCAGTGACTCACAGCAGACCATCTCCAGGTCGAGCTGTTGTTCACCATCTCAGCTATAGAGGGCACAGCGTCACTGGCCCTATGTGGGATTCGAACCGGGGTCCTGCTGCTCAGAGCTGGCATCCCAAGCCAACTCTTAACCAATGCACCACTCAGCCAGCCCCTCAATTATCCTTTTTGCTGTTGTTAATCTTCTTTTTAGTGATAGTCCTTGACATTTGCAATATACATTTACAACTTATCCAAGTATTCTTTCAAATAACACTATACCACTGCACAAGTAATGGTACCTTATAGCAGAATCTTCCTAGTTCTTTAATCCCTTATAATATTGTGATTCATTTCACTTATCCATAAGCTATAACCACTTGAATACATTTTGCTATGATTTTGGAATTTAGATGAATCAAGAATAAGAAAAATAAAAGGTTTTATTTACCATCATTTATTCCTCCTTTCTTTATGTAGATCTGAATTTCTGATCTATATAGCTTTCTCTATAAAGAACTTTTTAAAATGTCTCTTGCAAGGCAGGTCTACTGGTGACAAATTTCCTCAATGTTTGTTTATCTGAGAAACTATTTCTCCTTCACTTTTGAAATATAATTTCGCTAGGTACAGGATTCAGGCTGATTTCCTTTTAACACTTTGAATACTTCACTCTCTTCTTGTTTGTGTGGTTTCAGAAGAGAAGTGTAATGTAATTTTTATCCTTGCTCCTCCTTTAGCCAGGCGTTTGTTTTCCCTTCTTGCTTCTATCAAGATTTTTTTCTTTGTCTGTGATTTTTACTTTGAATATGACATGCCTAGGTGTCACTTATTTTTTCTGGTATGTATCTTGCATGGTGTTTTCTGAGTTTCCCGGACCTGTGATTTGGTGTTTATAGTCTCTCATTAAAACTTCAGATATTTCTGCTGTTCCTTTTATTTTTCTTCACCTTCTGATGTTCTCATCACATGTATGGATGTCATACCTTTTGTTATTTTCCCATATTTCTTGGCTATTCTGTTCTGTCTTTTTCATTCTTTTTTTCTCTTTGCATTTTAGTTTTGGAAGTTTTTATTGACACTTCTTCAAGCTCACTGACTATTTTCTCAGCTGTGTCTAGTCCATTGATGAGCACATCAAAGAATTTCTTCCTTTCTGTTATGGCGTTTTTGATTCTACAATTTTCTTTTGGTTCTTTCTTATAGCTTGTATCTCTCCACTTACATTATCTATCGTGTCTTTTATGTTGTCCACATTATCCAGTACAGTTCCTAGCATATGAATCATAGTTATTTTAAATTCCCAGTCTATTTCCAACATCTTTGCCATATCTGAGTCTCATTCTGATGCTGTGTCTTTTCAAACTGTTTTTCTGTGTTTTTTTTTTTTTTTTTTTAGTATCTCTTGTAATTTTTATTGCAAGCCGGACATGATGTAATGGGTAAAAGGAACTGAGGAAAATAGATCTTTAGTGTGAGGTTTTATTTATCTGGCTAGGGTTTAGCCTGTGTTTATTGTTTGCTGTATTTGTAGATGTCAGAGGCCAAAGTTACCTCTGGTGTCCTCGTTTTTGTTTCCCCCTATTGTCTGGTTTTCCCTAGAGACTTCTTAAGTTTTGTCTGATAAACATAGTTATTTTAGCCATATTTCCCTGTTATTATGCAGGTTTATAAAGTGTAAGGAGACGGGTAGCATTCTACAGTCCTATAATTATGTCTTAGTCTCATAGTGAGTCTATACCCCTAGCCTGTGACCTTCACAAGTGCTTCTCGGTTTTGTTTCATTTTTCCACTGAGAAGAGAAAAGAAGGTAAGCTGGTTTGTAGTTGGGAATTTTGCTTTTTGTAGGTCAGCTAAGCTCTGATAAATCCCTGGTACATTAGAGTCTGGTAAAATAGTTTCTCTTGAGGGTAAACCTTGTGAAGAAGAATGAAATGCTCTGTGCATATTTTTTGAAAGGCTACTTTTTCTCTCCTCCTCTCTGAAGCATGGAAACATGAGGGCATTTTTCTCTGATCTTCATTGTGACAACTTGATAGGGCTCTCAGAGGGAAAACTCACAAAAGTGTGGGATCGTCTCTAGGTCTGGGCCTCTTAGAATTTTTCACTCTCAAACTTGGCCACACTGAGCCTCTTGCAATTGTCTGTTACAAATTAGATTTTTCCGTATCTGCTTGTCTGTCTCTTCAGTTTTGGGGACAGTAGTTTGCCCTATGTGTGACCCCAGTCTTCTGATTGGTCTAAGAGGAATTCATTTTCTGTTTGGTCCCATTTTTTTCTTGTTGTGTGAACAGAAGATATGCTTTCCAAGCTCTTTACATGCCCGACTGAAATAAATGCAGGAAAAATTTTGAGATGTCAAAGATATTTTTGTTACAAAGCTTTCATTTCTTGAAAACTGGTTAGAGTAACTGTGTTTTAATTTATTCACTTTGTATTGATTTTAAAGGGATGGAGAATAAAATCTTTTGGGACATTAACTTTTTTTTCATATTTTCTTTTCTCATATAGATCCTAAATGCCCAGGAGATGTTGATTTTCATAATAGTGACTGGGACATTAAGACAATCACCAGCTCTTTGAAATTCTACCTCAGGTATGCCTGATATGATTTGGGACTGTGCTTTTCATAGTTAATGAAATTTGTCAGGATGGAGATTGGAGCTTGGAGTTGATGTGGTCCCCATTTCAGTAGATTGGATTGGATTGCTAAGGAAAAAAAGATTGAAAAGGATTTCTGTCAAAGAAGAATGTGCATTAGACAACATTTTTTTTTAAATCTGGGAATGTAAGCAAGGAAAGCATCAAAATAACAGAATTGTTATTGAAAAATGGTTTTCTTTTTTTGCGGGGAGAGATTATTTTAAAAATTATGCCCTTGGGCTGGCAGCCAGGTGGCTCAGTTGGTTCGAGCACGTGAGCATGTGCTCTGAACAACAAGGTTGCCAGTTTGATCCTGGCATGGGCCACTTTGAGCTGCTCCCTCCTTAAAAAAAATGATGTCCTTAAAATAATTGAAGTTTTGCCATTGTGCAGAGATAGTGATATCACAATGGGCTCACTGGTAAAATCAGGAGTTGTGGCAGTTCAAGGTTGTTAGCATCTTTTGGTGGATAATAACCATTTTGAAACTTTACATTACATTTGTACAAACATAATGTGTGCATTTGTGTGTGTGTGATGTTTTATATCTCATGCTTTAATCGATATAGTGGGGAAAAAATCAAGGAACTACAACCATAAAAATGTTGGAACTAAATGAAGTGGCAACAGTAGGAAAAAAAAGTTACCAGCAAAATTTGGGGATGCACAACGATGATAAATTTATCATTCAGTTTATTGGCATAAATTTATATTGTAAAATATTTGTTACATGCATTTGTTTTAAACTCACTCATTTCTTACCACTCTTTATGTCCCTTTAGTATACACCATATGTCATGTGCTAAAATGTCTGCTTTTCAATTATTGTACTTTTTAGACATTAAGATAGATACTTAAGCTCTGGTAAATATTAATTCAAAATAGATTGTGTCCCTGATATTCCTGTTAAATGACCTCCTGCTGTAGGATTATCCTAGAACTTTTTATAAACATGAATGCTCTTTCCAGGAGTATTTCTCCAATATCTGCCAAATAAGAAAGGTACTCTTGTTGGAGGGTTCAATTCTATGGTAGGCAGTGTACTAGTTGCTTGCAGTGATAACATAATTGTTTTTTTGCCCCCTTACAATAACCCTGTAAAGTAGGTGGTATGGTGCTCATTTTACAGACGAGGAAATTGAAGTGCACTCCCTCTGCTCTTAAGTAATATCCATGGTCACAGCTTGTATTATTTGAACCTAAGTATCTCTGATTTGTAAGGCCACTTGTTGGACCATGTTCTTCAGGTATTACTTACCCCCAGGGACTGTGGCCTTCTTGAAGTTGCTTGGGTAATTTAGTAAAGACAGAGCACAATCTGCTATGCGTAATTTCAGGACTTGTGATGATGAGAATACTGAGAGTAAATGCTTCTGTCTCTAGTCTTCTTCAGAGCAGTCATTTTTTTTCAAAGATTTATTAGCTTAAGTCCCTTCTCACATCTCACATCTTTCCCAGCTCTTTCCATAATAAACAGACTTTCCATAATAAACTTTTGAAAGATGGGAAGATTGAGCCTGAAAATGCGAGTAGACAGCCTCCCTCCCCAAGAAGAGATATTAGTCCTTAAGACTCTTATCTGTGGGCCTTAATATGCACTAGCCAGCCAACGCCCTTTAGATTTCTCAAAGATATCAGTGTTTTCAGAGTGGGTCTCCTCGCTCTGTGTTCTAGGTACCTAACTCACCCTTTATCACCACTATGTCCATAAAAGTACTCTAAAAACCATCCCTTCTCTCATTTAACTGGCTCTTTCTTCTCACATATAATATGCTTCCATAGTAGTACACATCTCCTTGACCCTGTGCCTTCTTTCATTCATTCAATCCACCATTCACTAAATCATTCAGTAAACATTTCCCTAGTGCCTACTCTAAGTCTAGCATAGCGCTAGGCAGTAGGCATACAGCTGTGAGTAGATATGGTCACTGCCTATAAAAAGGCCATGGACCAGTAAGGAAGGCAGACAAAATAGAAATAATGATAGAAATATAATAAACTAGAATACGTGCCCTGAAGGAAAGGTACAAGATGCTATGAAGGCAAGTAATGGGAATATCTGACTTATTCTGGTTGTTTGTTTGAACTGAGGTTTGAATTTGAACTTGAAGTCAACCTTGGGGGAGGCTGTTCCAAATATACAAAGGCCTGGAGCCAAATATACAAAGGCCTGGACCAAGAGGAAAGAAACTCCTTCAGGAAACCACATGAATCAGTATGGGAGGGAAAGAGATGTAGGGACCAGATCATGCAAGGTCTTAGGGGACACTGCAAGAATTAGGGTCTGGATGTATCTTAGGAGGAATGAGAATATATTGAAAGATTTTAAGCAGGAGGTTGCATGATGAAACTTGTATTTTGAAATTTTATATATATATATATATATATATATATATATATATATATATATAGTGAGAGAAAGAGAGAGAGGGAGAGGGAGAGGGAGAGGGAGAGGGAGAGGGAGAGGGAGAGGGAGAGGGAGAGGGAGAGAGAGCGAGAGAGAGAGAGAGAGAGAGAGAGAGAGAGAGAGAGAGAGAGAGAGAGAGGTCAGATTAGGGGGAGGCAAATAGGGAGAGATGGGAATCAAATAGCAGGCTATTTTTCCTGTCCTCAGACCAGGGAGTAACAGTGGAGAACAGTAGAAATAAGAACATTCGAGACATTTAGGGAGTAAAATTAGATATGAGGATGGAAGACAGGAGACAAAAGAATGACTTCCACATTTCTGGCCCATACAACCCAATGATGGTCATGCATTTACTGATTTGGGGAACACAAGAAATATACTAGATTTGAGGGAGGTGACAAGTTAGGTTTTGCCTATGTCACATTTGGGTGTCTTTGAAGAAGTCAGGGCAAAATGTTAAGCATGTAATTGGCTCTATGGGAAATAACAAATATATAGGAATGGAACTCGGTGAAGAGTTCTGAGCTAGAGCTACAAAATGAGAATCACTGGCAAAGTAGATGATAGCTGGAGGCAGGAGCTCAGACGATATTGTCTAATGAAAGAGGGACTTCACCCCTTTCCCAAATAAACTTCAGGATATGAAGTAATATACCCTCCCTCTGGGTACTTAACCTCCCAGTTTGCTCTTTAACCCACTGTAATCTGACTCCCACCCTGTCTGCCACAGGGAAGCCACTCTTGCCAAGGTCACCAGTGACTCTGACAATGCCAAACACAGTCAGTGATCCGCAGTCTACCTCACTTGACCTTTTTGTAGCGTTTGAAGTTGTTCAAAAGCCCGTTTTGAATCATTCCCTCTTTTGGATTGTGTTGTAACTTGCTTTTGGATTTTCTTCCACCTCTGACCATTTGTAGCAGTCCCCTTTATGGACCTTCTGCCTACTGCTTCCAGGGCTTTTTCTCTCTTTACTCCACTGGAGAGTTGGGAAGTTTAAATATCCACAGGGACCAGGACATGAAAATGAGTGTGGGATGGACTGCTTTCATATTAAACATATGGCAGGGAACCTTTATTTGCACAACAATCTCTTTGTTTGTAAATAAACAGCAATATTCTTCCACAAATAACCCTATGGGCCCATTTTAGCCAGATCTTTCAGTTTTTCAATAGAGGTAGAAAATATTGATTTTTTGGATGAAATATCTCAATCTTGCATGTTCTGGTGATTGATTCAATCCATTTCTGGTTTATATGCTATTCTGGACAAGTAAGTCCTGTTGGAACGCCTCAAGAAGGCTTTGGCTGCCAATTTCCTATCTTGCCTTGAGCAGTAGTACCTGTTCTCCAAGTTTTAACCACCCTCCCAGGTCCAGGATTTCCATATCTACTCCATCCATCTTCCTAATGGATGTTTCCCCTTGGCTATCCCAGAGGCCCCTCTGGCTTAGCATCTCCTCCTCCCTCTGAGTCAGTTTCTGTTCTATCCACTCACCCAAACCAGGTTACTCTCTCTCCCTCTCACCAACATACCCAATCATTGAAGGAATTCTGCCTTTAATGTCTTTCAAATAAGTCTTCTCACTTTGTCCTTCCATTTGTAAGGCCACCTTTTTTGTGTAGGCCTTTATTATCCCTCGCCTGGATTACTACAGTAGTAACAGTGGCAAGCAGTTTAGCATAGTGGTTAAGAGCATGGACTCGAGACAGGCTGCCTAGTTTTGCACTTACTAGCTGTGTGGCCTTAAGTGAATTATTTAACTTCTCTGAACCTCAGTTTCCTCATCTATAAAATTGAGATAATAACAATATCTATTTTCTTGGGTTGTCATGAGTATTAAATGAGCAAATGTATGTAAATCACTTAGAACAGTGAAGATTTTGCTATTATTATTATTGGTGGATTACTTCCTTCCTCTGAGCCACCCAACATCTGCCTTTTTTTTCCCATTTGGGAGTTGAACTGGCAACGTTGCTGTTAAGAGTGCACGCTCTGTCCACTGAGCCATCCGGGCAGCAGCTCAGCTCAAGGTGCCGAGTTCAGTCTCACCCGCAGATGGGCATAGCCACCATTGAACAGGCAATCTTGTTGTTACACCAGCTGAACCATCCTGCCACCTGTTGGCAGCTCAGTGGCAGCTCAACGGTGTATCAGCTCAGTCGCAGCTCACTGGTCCATGTGGGAATCAAACCAGTGACCCTGTTGCTCAGAGCTCGTGCTCTTAAGCAAACTCTTAACCAACTGAGCCACTCAGCCTGCCCTACCCACCACCTACCTTTATTTTATCATCATACTTCTTCCTTTGCATTGCAAATTTTGTATATGGCACTCTCCTCAACTAGACTACTAGCTACTTGGAGGTTTGGACTATATCATATTTATCTCTGGATCCCCAGTACTCAGCACAATGCCAGACACAAATAGGTGCTCAATCAATATATTTTGACCAAATAAATCTATTTGAGCCTCAGTTTCTTCCTCTGTTAAATGGGGATTTGAATAACTGCTGTGCCTCACAGGATCACTGGAAAGATCCGGTGGGAGCACAGATGTGGAAGCACTCTGGAAACTCAGGAACCGTCAGACTGAAGGACTTCGTAGTAGCATTCAGTGTGGGCCCACTTGGAATTGGGCAGGATTTTTTTGTGCCTCTTTTCATCTGAGGGAAGGAATTGGAGACTTTAATTGAGGTCTCAGCCACACTCTTACAGGTCTTCTGTTGGATGACTAACAGATAGGATTCCTCTGAGAAAGTTTCTGGTGAAGAGAGAAATGTATGTAATCATATGAAGCTGTGGGGCTCAGAAGCCTTGCAGCCCACAGAACTGAGAATGTGAGGCCTGGCTACCCCCTTGACAAAGGAACTTACAATCTTCATTAATTTCAGGAATCTTTCTGAACCTGTCATGACCTATAGACTGCACAAAGAGCTGGTCTCTGCTGCCAGTAAGTATTTCTGTTACTATAGTTGTGTTGTCTGGCTTCTTCCTAATGTTTACAGCAATAAGTCCAGAAAACTGCTTCAGGGGAACGAATTGAGGGAAAAACAAAAACATACACAGCTTATCCACTACCAAATGTATTGTTTTTTCATAAATCAATGTTAGTTGAGTGGGTTGGAGAAAACTGGCTCATGTGAGGGATGCGATGGGTCGGGACTTTCTTGATCAGTTGTCTCCTTCCACCAGATCAAGAGTGCTGCCTCACACTAGCAGGGGACAGTGCAGTGCTTCCATTACAGTTGCTGTTTCAGCTTTTCCCCGACACTTTGCCTTTTGAAATGCCTTTCGATTGTGTTGTGAATCATCACTCCTCTTTTTGCGTTAGCAGCATGTTTTCTAGGTTTTAAAACTTCAGGCGAGGGTGGAGAGGTGCATGGGATATAAGGCTTATAGAGTCACCCCAAACATTGGCAGCTGAAGAAGCCTCAAAAGGTTGGGCTGAGGAGGCCATGGTATGAGTTTTCTGGCCTACCTCAACATGACCCTTCTCCTGCATCGTACCCTGCATGGTGGGCAGGAGAAAGGTTCAGGGGACTTGCTCTCATAATGAATCTTCATTGAGGCAAGATACCTTGGATCTCTACTCTGAGCCATCTCACTGATTTTCGCAGGAACCCACAGGCAGTAGGGTGCCTCCCGGTACCACAAGGATGGTGGGTGGGCAAGCGTTTCCAGCTGGAAATTTACATGGGGAACTTCAGGAGCACATTGCTGCACCCAGAATTCTGCCTTCCTCCGAGACAATCTTCTCTTCTCTTCTCTTCTCTTCTCTTCTCTTCTCTTCTCTTCTCTTCTCTTCTCTTCTCTCTCATCTCTCTTCTATTTTCTTCATCTTTCCAGGCCTACTTCCTTGTTTTTACCTCTCTTTTTGCCTTTGGTTCTCTTACCTTTTTCTCTGTCTCAGTGTCTTTTTTTTCTTGGTCTCTTTTTGCCACTGTGTCTCCATGCCCATTTGGCTGTCTGTCTCTTTACATCTCTCTACACTTGGTGTCTCTGATTGTCTCCCTCTGCATGTGTGCATGCACATGTGTGAGGGTTTGCTTGACCCAATTGCCCAGAAGGCAAAACCCTCTCTCTCTGTTCTCTCTCAGAGTCTGACAACCTGGATTACCGGCTGGGAGCCATTCACTCCTTGGTATATAAGCTACCAGAAAAGAACCGAGAGATGCTGGAACTTCTTATAAGACATTTAGTCAAGTAAGTAACCTCTGGGGTTTCGGGAAGAGATCCTATTAGGGGACTGGCCTACATGGTAACGCTGCACCTCATTACGTCCCAACCGTAAACTACTTCATCCTGGGCATGCTGAGTGCTCTGTGAGGAACGTGATGTTATCTGGACCCTTGTATATATCCTCCCAGAGTCATCAGGTATCTCATTTGAGGAGTTGAGGGGTAACATCAGGTAGAGTGCACTGAACACAGGCTTTACTGTCAAATGACCCTCGTTTTGAACCCCAACTCTACCACTTATTTAGCTATATAATCTTAGGCAAACTTCCCTTAGCCTCTGTTTGGTCATCTGTGAAATTAGGATAGTATTGCCTACCATGCAGAACTGTTGTGTGGATTTCAATGAACACAGGTCAACTGTGTGGCACATAGGAGGTCCTCAGGAGATAGGAGTTATTATTAAGTTTATGGTCAACTTCTCGCTTGGGTGTGGCAGGTCAGAACAGACAGCCTGGAAAGGCTGACAATGACTACATCCGGGGCAAGCAACCCGAACATCAAAAACAATAAATATTGTATTTAACTATAACACTTTGAATAAATAGAAATTTATGGGAGGTAGGTAGAATCAGGAAAGCTCTTCATTACAGAAGAATGCCAGCTAGCAGGAGGAATGATGGATTTAGAAAAACTACTGGTTTGCAACCTCAGTGCCCTCTTTCAAGAATGGATCAAACCATTGGGTGAAAAATTGTTCAGGAACAAGATACTCACACATTTGAATGTATTACCCCCAGATTACTTATCAATTATGAAAGAAAAAAATGTTTCTTTACAGTGAAGCTATCTCGCGAGCACACAAGCACCTTAATTGATTGATGAAAGTTAGCATTCCTAATAATGGTACAAACTGAATTTATGTGCCTTGGGATAGGATACAACATAAACTGAAATAGTTTTGTCAAAACTGAAATAGTTTTGTCAAAAATGTTTAAGGGCCGGCTGAATGGCTCAGTTGCTTAAGAGCTCGCTCAAGAGTGCAAGCTGAGCTCTGAGCAACAGCGGTTCGAGGCCAGCCCGAGCTGAGTTGCCGTTGAGCTGCCAACAGGTGGCAGGATGGCTCAGCTAAAAGAAAAAAATGTTTAACCGGGGTCAAATGAAGCTTTCCCAGTTGACAGGATGCAGAGTATAGAAAAATACAGAATATTTGGTGTTCTGTAAGACACTGGCTTGGATCTTTCAAAAAAGTCAACACCCTTGAAAAAGAGGTAGAGGTACTGTTCCATATTAAGACATTAAAGAAACATAAACAGATATAGTGTGTGAACTTGGATCGGATCTAGATTTGGAAAACCTAACTATAAGAGAAATGTTTGCATAACATTTGAAAAACTGTGAATAGGTACTAGATATTAGATGGTATGTAACCACTGTAAATTTTTTTTGTGTGAAAACATTATTGTGGTTTTGTAGGACAGCACACTTGTTCTTTGGAGAGGAATGCTGAGGAATTTAGGGTTGAGGCAATTTACTTACATTTTAAAAAATTTTTCAATTACAGTTGACATTAAATATTATATTAGTTTCAGGTGTATAGCATAATGGTTAGACATTTGTGTAATTTATGAAGTTGATCCCCCTGATAAGTCTAGTACCCACCTGGCACCATACATAGTCATTACAATATTATTGATGATATGCCCTATGCTATACTTTACATCCTCATGACTACTTTGTAACTGTCAATTTGTACTTCATAATCCCTTCATCTTTTTCACCCAGACCCCAAATCCTCCTCCCATCTGGCAACCATCAGTTCTCTGTATCTTTCAGTCTGTTTTTTTTGTTTGTTCAATCTGTTCTTTAGATTCCACATATAAGTGAGATCATATGGTATTTGTCTTTCTCTGTCTGACTTATTTTAATTAGCATAATACCCTCTAGGTCCATCCATGTTGTCACAAATGGTAAGATTTCATTCTTTTTTTTATGAACAAGTAATATTCCATTGTATATATGAACCACATCTTTATCCAGTTGTCTGTTGATGGACACTTAACGTTGCTTCCATATCTTGGACATTGTATATAAAATGTCCTTCTTTCTCTCTTGTTCCAGTCTTTGTTTTAAAGTCTATTTTGTCTGGTATAAGTATTGCCACCCCAGGTTTTGTTTTTTTTTTTCATTTCCATTTTCACAGAAAGTTGTTTTCCATTCCTCTACTTTCAGTCTGTGTGTCTTTTGATCTGAAGTCTCTAGGTAGCATATGTAAGGATCTTCTTTTCTTATCCATTCATCCACCCTTTGTCTTTTGATTGAAGCATTTAATCCACTTACATTTATTTTATTTTATTTTATTTTTTTTGAGGGCAGTGTCACTGGCCCTCATATGTGGGACCCGAACCAGGGCCGCTGGCTTCCCAAGCCAGCGCTTAACCACTGCACCACTCCACCAGCCCTCCACTTACATTTAAAGTAATTGTTGATAGATATGTAGTTGTTGCCAGTGTATTCATATTTTTATTATTTTTCTTCTTCTTAAATGAGCCCCTTTAACATTTCTTATAATACTGGTTGGTGGTGATGAATTCCTTTAGATTTTTCTTGTCTGGTAAGCTCTATCTGTCTTTTGATTCTAAATGATAGCTTTGCTGAGTGATCTTGGTTGTAGGTCCTTGCTTTTCATCACTTTGAAAATTTTGTGCCAATCCTTTCTGTCCTGCAAAGTTTCTGTTGAAAAATCAGGTGACAGTCTAATGGGAGCTCCTTTGTAGGTAGCTAACTGCTTTTCTCCTGCTGCTTTTACAATTCTCTCTTTGTATTTAACATTTGGCATTTTAATTATGATGTGTCATGAACCCTCTTTGGGTTCATCTTGTTTGGGACTCTCTGTGCTTCCTGGGCTTGTGTGTCTGTTTCCTTCTCCAGGTTAGGGAAGTTTTTTGTCATTGTTTCTTCAAATAGGTTTTCAATCCCTTGCTCTTTGTCTCCTTCTGGTACTCCTATGATGCAAGTGTTGGTATGCTTGGTGTTGTCCCAGAAGCCCCTTAACCTATCCTCATTTTTTAAAATTCCTTTTTCTGTTTGCTGTTCTGATTGGGTGTTGTCTGCTACCTTGTCTTCCAAATTGCTGTTTCAGTCCTCTGCTTCATCTAATCTGATGTGGATTCCATCTAATGTATTTTTCATTTCAGTTATTGTAGTCTTAATTTCCGACTGGTTCTTTTTATGATTGCTATCTTTCTGTGTAAGTTCTCACTGAGTTCATTTACATTCCCCTAAATTCCTTGAGCATCCTTATATTATAACAAGTGTTTTGAACTCTGTATCTGGTAGATTGCTTACCTCCATTTTGTTTAGTTCTTTTTCCGGAGTTTTCTCCCATTCTTTCATTTGAGACATGTTTCTTTGTTTCCTCATTTTGGCTGTCTCCCTGTTTTTATTTCTATTTATTTGATAGACCTGCTACATCCACCAGTCTTGGCAGGATGGCCTTACGTAGTAGGTGTACTTTGGGACCCAGTGGTACAGTCTCCCTGGTCACCTTAGCCAGGTGCTCCAGGTGGTCCCTTGTGTGGCTTGCATATGTCCTCCTGTTGTAGTTGAGCCTTGGTTGCTGTTTTCACATCAATGAGAGGGATTGGTCCTCAGACTGATTGTTTGTGAGGACTGGCTGTGACTACATTGGAGGAGGTGTGGTGCAGGGGCTGACCCTATGGAGTGGGATTCACTTTAGTGGGGCTCTGGTGCCTATCCGCCCAGTCTGCCCTTTGGGTGTGTCGTTTGTGGAGGTGTTTGAGTGGTGCGCTGGTGTGGCCTGAAGCTGGCCACTGGGTGTGTTGGTTCTGGGGCCTCTTTGGAGGAACTCTGGTGCAGGCCCAGGTCAGCTGCTGCCTGTGCCCAGCCCAGGTCCGCCTGGTAGGAGCTACAAGTGATCTGAGGTTGGTAGCTTCCTGTGCTGGACATGTGGTGACTGGAAGAGGTACACTGTGAAATGAGGCTGGTTGCCACTAGTGCTGGGGGCGGGGTGGTGCTTAGCAAGAGGTAAAGGTCATGTCAAGGCTAGCCACTGCTAGTTTTGGGTTTGTGGACCTTTGAGAGATTTTAGGAAAGTCTTCAGAATTGGCTGAGGCTGGCAGCCTGTGAGGAACAGATGCTGAAAGAGTTGGGATGGGGTATCTGGGAATCAGCATGGTGTGGAACAGGCATTGTGAGCCAGGTTGATGGAGACTCAGATATGGTGCCCACCTATGCCTGCCAGCTAGTTTGGGGGAAGACTCAGGAAAGGAATAAGAGTTCCTGCCAGCACTTTTGTCTGGGAGAAAGCTGTCCCTCTACAGCTTGCACTGAAGTCAGACAATTCAATTCCTCCCCTTATGTCTCTGGAGCTTTTTGAGCTGCTGTCCTTCTGCTGGAGGTTAGGGCAAGTGTTTGTGAGTGATTCTGTTCATGGGCTCTTTAATAGGACACCTTGGTCTATAGTCCCCTTGTGTCTCACCAGGATGGAATCCCCACTGATTTTCACAGCCAGCTGTGGTGGAGGCTCCTCTTCCTGGCACTGGTGCTCTGGGCTGTGATCACTCAGTCCTCAAGGGGACCTCCACAGCTTAGATATCCCTCCTAATTCTTAACCACCACATATAGGTGCGGTTCCGCCCTTTCCATGTCTCCACCCTCCTACCAGGCTTCAAATGGCTTCTTCTTTATATTCTTAGTTACAGGACTTTTGTTCAGCTTGTCTCCAGGTGCTTTTAAAAGGTAGTTGTTTTATAATTTAGTTGTAATTTTGATATGGTTGTTGGAGGAGGCAAGAACAACATTCATCTATGCTGCTGTCTTGACTGGAAGTATGAAGTAATTTACTTTTGAAGGGTTCAGAAAAACAATACACAGAGAAAAATCAAATGTAGTAAAATGTTACTTCTTGAATCTAGGTATAGATAGTATGAGTGTTCATAGTACCATTCTTTAAAATTTTTTGTATGTTTGAAAACCTTTGTAATCAAAAGTTGTAGGGAAAATGCAAATAAAAAATTAGCTTATTCCAATAGGGAAATTAATACAGATGAAGAAAATCCATTTTTGTTTAAAATTCACTTCATTATCCTGCCTTCCAACTGCTGCTTTCACAATATATATGATAATTATATTGATTCCTTTGTAATACATTCCCACTGCCAGCCCATTTTCTAGGCTAATAACAGGCAGACACAACTGACCTCAGCTAATTTGGGGTTTCCTATTCTGCAGTTCTTTTTAGTTGGTACCTATAGTTCCCATTAATCAGAGGTAGGAGAATACTACAGTTCACCTCCCCCACCATCTCACTACCAGTGGAATATTACAATGGAAACAAGCCTGAGGCTTAATTCTGCCACTCATATAGGTATTTATCAGCAAGCAGACACAAAACCAGTTGTACAACCTATTCTGTAAACTCAATGAAGTCCCAGGTTTTTTTTTAGATACTCTGACTGCATCTTGCATGAAATGTTCAACCGAGGCAGACGAGATAATATTACAGCAATACAATTGAATTAGGCAATAAAATCCTATGATATAATCCCCAAATACAAGACCTCTGTGTAACCCTAGGCCTGGACAACCATTCTAAAGGGTGTGGGCTATTAGGTTTAATGGAGTCTTCTTATTTTTGTAGTAACACTTGTGTTATTTCAGAAACAATACCACACATTATAGAGAGTAGAAAATAAAGAAAAACAGACGCTTTCTATTGACAGCATCTAAAAATCACTATTATTAATATTAGTGCATTTTTTTCTGGATCTTTCTGTGAGTGTTTGTGTTCATGTATACATATACCCACACACATTTGCATTTTTTTCCCCAAATAAGATTATGGTATTTTGCAACCTATTTTTTTTTCAGTTCAGCAATTTCCACCCTTGCAGACTAGGTTAACATTTCCCCAGGTAACCCCAAAGTGCCCTGTAGAGGTGGTTTGTCCAAATTAGTACTCTAAAGGGCCACATGTTATGTCTACTTATTATGTCCTTTTCTTTTTTTAAAAGTCTAGCACAGTCACTTTTTTTATGGCTTTGGCTTGTTGATGGGACTAGACCAGTTTTTCTGTAGAGTCTTACTAGTTTTTTCTACTTTCTTTGTTGTTGCATTTTTCAGCTTGTTCACTCATTTCCTTTATTTCTTGTAACATAGAGGCTATCTTTAAAGACTGGGTTCTAGTTAACTATTTTTTGGTTGCAACACATGATTATGTTGTGTATCTTATGCTGCATCACACCTGAGGATGCATATTGGTTGATCCACCTTACTGATTTTAAGATTGACCATTACTCTATTCTTTTTGCCTATCCATGCAAGTTTAGAAATAGTGTCTAGACACTATTTCTAGTTAATCCGTGTATCTTGACATATCTGAGCAGTGAGAAATCATTTCACCATCAATCATGCTAATTTACAAGGCTGCTGGTGTTGATTGGAGAGGAAGTTAGCTGAACCTCACAATAGCCCCTCTAGCTCCTGATGAGAGTCTCTTAAATACCAATTAGTCACCCTAGAGTATGTAAGTGTGTATTTCCTGTCGCAATACTACAGTCATAAGTAACCTGTCCTAGAGGATGCATGAAAACTAATCAGCCCATGTATCAAATTTCACCCATTCTGAAGGGCATTTTTCTTTTTCAAATTATAACCTGAATTCTGGATGCATCTTTGAATCAATGGTGTCTTAAAATCACTGTTGTTAGGCAGCAGTTTTGATGTAATTATCGTAATCTCTGCAGGCACGAACTTGGTAATAGCTGCTCACATTGTAGTCATTTTGGTTAAATTATGTTCATTGTTGAGTTTATTTTCTATTTAAAATGTCTTCAATAATATTACATGATGATTTGACAAGGAAATGATTTTTCTTTCTTAGCGGTACATGAAATAATGGTGTGCTTGCAATTGATGGCATTGATGAAATTCAGGACATTGTACTGACTATATTGAGGTATTTAAAGTAAATTACAGATAATATCACAGTAGTAGAGGAAACCAAAGCTGTCTGTCCTTAAGAGCAGCCTCGTCAGGGATAGGGACTGCTCACTTTGTGACAGACACATTCCCCCCCTGCATTAGTATCTTCTCTTTAAAAAATATTTTATTGTGAAAGGTTTCAACTATATACAGAAATAGAAGGACTAGTCTAAGAACTCTCCTATGCCCATCACCTAGCTTTGACAGTTATCAACATATGACTAGTCTTTTTTTTGAGGGCAGTGTCACCCGAACCGGGGCCGCTGGCTTCCCAAGCCAGCGCTTAACCACCGCGCCACTTGGCCGGCCCTGGCCAGTCTTTTTTCTTCTGTATGCTCACCCATTTTTCTTCCTCCCATATTATTTTAAAGCAAATCCAAAGCATCATTATATTTATTTCATCCATAGATATTTCAGTGTGTATATTGAAAAAATGAAAATGGTTTGTGCACCTAAACACAATACAATTATCATGTCTAAACATAAATGGATAATTACTTAGTGTCGAATATTCTGTTCTCAAATTTTCAGTAGTCTCAAATATGTCATATGTTTTTTCTTTGAATCAGGATCCAAATGAAGTCCACACATAGCAATCTGTTGAAATGTTTTTTAAGCCTCTTTAATCTCTAGCAGAGTTCAGCAATGCATAAATGATTAGATAGTACATATTTTAAGTGTTGTGAGCTATATGGACTGTGTCACTGCCATGGCTACTAAGTTCTTCATTGCAGTACAAAGCAGCCATTGTTAATATGTGAACTACGGATGAAGTTGTTCTCCAGTAAAACTTTATTTACAAAAGGAGGTGGTAGGGTGGATTTGGCCTAAGGGTCATCGTTTGTTTGTTTGTTTGTTTGGTTTGGAATATTTTATGGTTTTTGTTTGTTCATTTTTATTTTTTTTGTTTGATGTTTTTGGTATGTAGAATGGGGAAGGGGCAAGCATACTTAATAGGTGGTTTGTGTTCTTCCAACAGTAGACAAATAATATTTGGCTGTCTTTTTGCCCCATTACTTTCAAGACAAGGCCTTTCTAAGATTCATTGAATGGTAGAGCTGAAAGGCCCTTTAGATCACCTAAAAACCTTCTCATTTTATAGATGGGGAATGTATATCTAAGAATGGAAAAAGATAAGCCCAAAGTCACTCAGCATATTAGTACTAGAACCAGTTTTAATGAACTTATTTAGTTTTTATTGTTTCTATGTGTATTGAGGTATAACTGACAATTAAAAGTTGTACACATGTAACATATATGCTTGATGTTTGTGTATATATACACTGTGAAATAATTGCCATAGTGAAGCTGTCATACCTCTGTCGCCTCACATAGTTAACAATTTTCTTTCTTTCCTTCCTTTTTTTTATGATGAAAACATTTCAGATCTATCCTCTTAGCAAATTTCAAGTGTACAATGCAGTATTGTTAACTGAATAACATTATTGTACATTAGATCTCCAGAATTTCTTCAACTTACATAGCTGCAACTCGGGACCTCTTGACCAGCACCTCCCCACGTGCCTCTTCCCCCTCAGCCCCTGGCAACTGCCACTCTATTCTCTGCTTCTGAAAATGTGACTATTTTGGATTCTACATATGAGTAAAATCTTGCAGTATTTGTCTTTTTGTGTCTAGCTGATTTCAATCAGCATAACGTCCTCCAGTTTCATCTGTGTTGTTGAAAATGGCAGGATTTTCTTCCTTTTTAAGGCTGATTACTATGTTATTGTGTGTATATATTTATGTATTATTCTGTGTGTGGACACTTACATTGTTTCCACATCTTGGCTAGTGTGAGTAATGCTGCAATAAACATGAGTGTACCAATATCTATCTATTTGAGATCCTGATTTCATTCCGTTTGTATACAGACCCACAAGTGGGATCGCTGGATCATAAGGTAGTTCTATCTATAGGCATTTTAATTTATGACCTCTAATCTAAACCATTGAATCAAAATTATTTTTTCCTAAACTGGAGGTTTTTTACAGCCTCCCTCTGATTCCCATTCCTTTGTTTTAAATTTTGATGTTCAAGGAATTGTACCTATTTAATCTTTGTGGTCTAGAGAATTTAAGATTTCTTTGCTGTCAAATCGCATCACAAACTCCTACCTAATTCTCTACTCACCCTTCCTTTTTTGGGGGGGTTTCAGTCATCTTATTAATCACAATTTGGGGTATGACTTATGCCTCTTAGTGGTTTTCAAAATGTGTAATAAAAGGCATGTCAAATGCAAAGACATCTCCCCAAAGAATGGGTTACCTTCCAAATCTCATAAGGCCAAGAAGGAAAAGAATGTCCTTCTGAGATACAATATACTGGTCTGCCTTTTGGAGTTGTGAGGATTCAGTGAACCCTGGTACATTCAGCTAAAGTCAGTTCCTTTCAAAGCTCTTAAAAGCTGTTGTTCCTAGTTGTTTAGCCACTCCAGATCACTTGGTGGCAGCATGGAGTTGCTTTTACAATTTAACATCTGAAAAAATATTCTGTTGTTAAAGAATAGGGTTAATTGCAGAAGTACTTACACTGTTTAAAGGGACCCAACAATACCAAAGGTCTGCACATGGTTGTTCATTATCATCTGAATGGCACCCAGCCTTTGTCACGGACTTAATAGCCTTCATTAGGAGTTGGCTAAAGATTCTATCCCTGTCAATTAATTGCCCACTAAATGACAAGATCCTGTCTGTTATTGGTGCCAGTAGTTCTGAGACTTTGGGCCTGGGTGGGTTTTGAAAATAAGTGTTTGTCATGGCTGTACCGTCTCCTCCCCTCCCCCACCCCACAGTGAAACTGACCAGAGTGCTGTACACCTTTTACTTGGCTGCCTCCAGTACTATTTGAAAGAGCACTTGAGGCACTCAGTTCTATTAAAAATAATTAATCGGTGCCTCTTGTGTGCAAGGCACACACACTTTGGAGTTGTTCACCACCTAGTAGGAGAGGCACATATGACAGAGAAGATTGCGGTATATTCTGCTTGACAGTGGTGTCAATCCAGATGAGGACAGTGGGCTGGAATAGCCCTGAAGGGGATGTCCAGTAAAGTGAATCGCAAAGGATAAATTCACATTATTTAGATCTAGGAGGAGGGAGACATTCTAAGCAGAGGGAATGGCATGAGCAAAGATACAGAGGTTTGAAACATCATAGCGTAGCCGGAAAATCTAAGCAGTGTAGTATATCGCGAGTGTCAGAGATTGACAATCGTGTACATGGAGACTCCCGAAAAGGTAATAACAACAGCAGACGCTTCTAATGGATTATTTCAAGGATACCATCCTAAAGCCATTTAGTTCTATTTATTCAAGAACACTCTGAGATGGATACTGTTTTTGCAAGTGGGAAGACTGAAGCCCAGAGAGTTTATTTAGGTTAATAAGACTCACTGTTGCACAGCTAATGAGCCACCCAGGTCAGGTTCAGAGCACAAACTGTGCACTGTGATTAGAAATCAGCATCAAGTTACAGAAGGCCTTAATTGCTGCATTGATGAGAGTTTCTCCTGTCCTGTAAGTAAAAGGAAGCCACTAAAAGGAATTTAAGCAAGGAGAATGATAGGGGTTCAGGAAACTTGGGATGATAGGCCCTGATCTAACCAGGCTGATTGTAACTTCAGGCAAATCCCTTTCTTTGTTTGAATCTCTTGTGTTTTCATCTGTAAAATGAAGACACTGATAAAGGGGTAACTTTTGTTTTTAAATTAAAGTTTATTGGAGTGACAGTGGTTAGTAAAGTTACATAGATTTCAGGTATACAATTCTGTAATACATCATCTATATATCACACTGTGTGTTAATCACTCAGAGTCACTTCTCCTTCCATCACTGATAAAGGGATAACTTCAAGTATCCCTTTCAGAGCTGCCCTAGTGGTGTGGTAGTTAAGCGCTGGCTTAGGCAGCCAGTGGCCCTGGTTCGGTTCCCACATATGAGGGCCAGTGACACTGCCCTCAAAAAAAAGACGTACTTCGTTCTTCTTTATACATGCTGTACCTCCAGCCTGGATTGCCATCTTGCTTCCCACCTGTCTTTCCAAGTACTTGCTAACATAGACCCCCCAGCCCATGTCTTCTATCTCCTACCGTGCTACTAAATTAGCTGTCCCATTTGGCCCCTAATTATAGACTGTCTTGTATCCTTTGCTACTTGTTTCCTTTGTAAGGTTTTCTTCCTACTTTGGACATCCCCTTTCCTTCTACTTTTGATTTTCTCTTACCTACTATATCCACTAACAATCTTGGTTACAAGGGGGCCTTGGAGAAAATTGTATTCATCATTTTTTTTTCTATTCTGGCAGTGTGTGTGAGCACAGCAAAGAGAATCTCATGACCCCCTCCAACATGGGGGTGATCTTTGGTCCAACGCTGATGAGAGCTCAGGAAGACACTGTAGCTGCCATGATGAACATCAAATTCCAGAACATCGTGGTAGAAATCCTAATTGAGCACTTTGTCAAGGTATGTACTTCCTGTCCTCACCATCACTCCTCCAAACATGGAACGCTCTCCCCTAACTGCCTTTTAGAGTTGTGTTTCTCTCCCGGGCTCAAGTTGATAATGGAAGGAAATGCCATTGTGGCACCATGTCATTTAATGGCATTTCAGACCTTGGGAAATTAATTAATTCAGCAAGTGTTGCTTGATTTTGAAATTCTTTTATTATCAGGCTCCATGCTAGATGTACAGAAGAAGAAAAAGTCACTATGTCGTATAGTTTTAAGGCGTTAACAGTGTAATATGGACACAGCCATCTAAACAAAGGAAAATTATAGCTGTAAGAGTGGCGTATGTACAATGAAACCATAAAGAAAGCAATACCTATACTTATTTAAACCCCATCCAATTCTGAAAGAATTCAAGGTGGTATATTTTATGTGGTCTGTAAAATGCAAGGTAGTGTGGATTTTAATTAGGTCAAATGAAAAAGGGATAAATAAGGATAGAGACAGAAAATGAATGAGGTAATGTTGTAAATATTTTTTAGGGGACCAGATGGACTCATGTCTTGTTAGGGAGACTGCTTCATGGACAGTATAGAGGCTTGACCACTGCACTGTACACCTGAAGCTGCCGCTGAATAATATTAAATGTTAACTATAATTTAACACATATATAGTCATGGGATGTGGAATATAGTGTGGGAATGGAGTCAATGGAATGGTAATAGATATGTATCATATCAGGGGTGGAGGGACAGTGGAGTGGGGGAGTCACTTTGTAAGGGGTGAAAAGGATAATTATTGCATTGTTTTGTACATCTGAAACTAATTTTAAAAAAATCAGCAAGTGCTTTGGGAAGTTGTGCAGGGAAGCAAGAGAAACTGAAAATGACCACCAGGAACGTTGTTATTAGAATTTTACTTTATATTAAATTCAATATAGTTTTTAAATAAAAAAAAGAAAAACAAAAAGAAAATGAACGAGGAATGAGGCTAGACAAGAAGATATATATTGACAAGTCCTGTACCCTTTCTACAGTTGGTCCTACATTTGACTCTAAGCCTTCTAGCAGCTAATGCCATTCAAACAGAGCATAATTCAATACAAATTTCCTGCAAGGGGACGGAGCTCATCCATAGTCCAGGTGGAATCCACAGCTCAAATCCAAGTTCTGCCACTTAATAGATGCATTAGGTGGGATGTAGGTTAGGCTTCTAAGGTTCTACATACAAACGCAGTTGCTGCAACACAGGGGTCATTTCTTTCTTGGTTGTGGAATAATCCAACAAGGTGGTCCAGGGTTGGTATGGTGACTTTAGAGGGGCACAAACCCAAGTTCCTTCTTTCTTGTTGCTCTGACATCCCTAAGATGCTGTTTGATGTGCATGTCCAAATATCTTGTACATTATAGCAACTGAGAGGGATGGAAGAAACGGAAGTGGAGGGAGGATACAAACCTTTCCTTTAAGGTCTTGACCTGGAAATCACACTTATCAATTTCACTTACATACTATTTGTCAGATTTTTTTTTTTAGTAATTGAAACTTTATTCTTTTTATTTTACAACTGTGCAATAGTTATACTTTTTACCCCTCAAAGTGCCAATCCACTGCTCCACTCCCCCCATATCATAATATCTACTACAACTCACCTGACCCCACTCCCACACTGTACTCCTCATCCCGTGACTATATGTATACATTCAATCACAGTTAACATTCAATATTATACAACATCAGCTTCAGGTGTACAGCGCAGTGATCAAGCCTCTACCCTATCCCTGAAGCAGTCTCCCCAACAAGACACGTGACCATCTGACACCCCACAAAGCATTCACAACACTATCAATTACATTCCCAGAACTGCCACCCATATCCCTGTAGCAACATTGTAGTCACCCACCTATGCTGTCCAAAACCTTCCCCCTCTCCCTCATCCCCACCCCCTCCCAGCCAGCAACCATCAGTTTTTCTTTAAATCTGCTTGATATGATTTCAATCTTCTTAAATTTACTGCGACTTGTTTTGTGGCCAAATATGTGGTCTATCTTTGAAAATGTCCCATGTGCACTTGAGAAGAATGTATATTCTGTTCTTTCGGGGTGAAATGCTCTAAAAATATCAATGAAATCCAGCTGGTCTAAAGTGTCCTTTAAGGCTACTTTTTCCATGTTGATTTTCTGTCTAGAGGATTGGTCCATTGGTGCCAATGGGGTGTTGAAGTCCCCTACTATGATAGTGTTACTGTTAATCTCTGTCTTTATGTCTGTCAAAATCTGTTATATGTAATTAGAAGTTCCTATGTTGGGTGCATAGATGTTTATTAGGGTTATAGTGCCCTTCTTTGTCTTTTATTGTAGTCTTCATTTTAAAGTCTGTTTTGTCCAAAATAAGTACTGCTACTCCAGATTTTTTTCTCATTTCAATTTGCATGATATATCTTATTTGATTTGTAAACAGCATATACATGGGTTCTATTTTCATATCCACTCAGCCACTCTCTGTCTTTTGATTGGAGCATTTAGCCCATTCACATTTAAAATGATTATTGATAGGTACATATGTATTGCCATTTTGTTATTTGTATTCCTGGTCTTCCTGGGTTAGCTTGTTTACCCCTTTCTTCTGTTTAAAAAAGCCCTTTTAACATTTCCTGCAATGCTGTCTTGGTGGTAATGAACTCCATAAGCTTATTTTCTAAGAAGCTCTTTATCTCTCCTTTAATTTTAAGTGATAGCTCTGCTGGGTACAGCAATCTTGGTTGTAGACCTTTATTTTGTGTCACTTTGATTATCTCCTGCCATTCCCTTCTGGCCTGCAGAGTCAAGTCAGCTGTTAGTCTAACAGGAGTTCCTTTGTATGTAACCTGCTGTCTTTCTCTTGCAGCCTTTAGGATTCTGTCTCTGTCTTTAACCTTTGCCATTTTAACTATGATGTGTCTTGGTGTGGACCTGTTTGGGTTCAGCTTGTTTAGAACCCACTGCACTTCCTGGGCATGTATGTTGATTTCCTTCACCAGGGTAGGGAAGTTTTCAGGCATTATGTTTTCAAATACATTCTCGACCCCTTGCTTCTTCTCTTCTCCTTCTGCTAGTCCTATGAGTCGAAGGTGGTTGCGCTTCATCTTGTCCCATAGGGCTCTTAAGCTATTTTCATTGTTTTATATTCTTTGGCCTTTTTGTTGTGCCAACTGGGTGATTCTGCTCTTTTATCTTCCAAATCGCTGATCTGCTCCTCTGCTTCATCTGCTCTACTGGTGATTCCTTCGAGTGTGTTCTTCATTTCAGTTATTGTATTCTTTAGTTCTAACAGGTTGTTTTTTATGATTTCTCTATCCTTCCTTATGTCCTCACTAAGTTTGTTAAACATTCTTATCATCAGAGTTCTAAACTCTGTCTCTGAAAGGTTGGCTCTCTCTGTTTCATTTAGTTCCATTTCTAGGGGTTACTTCTGATGTTTTATTTGTGGCCTGTTTCTTTGTTTCCCCATTCTGGCTGTCGCTCTGGGATTGCTTTGATGTATTAGATAGATCACCAGGAGAGCCCTGGCTGGATCCCGCAGGCACACAGCTCACGGCCCAACACTCCCAGGAAAACTCCCAGTCTCAGCCTGTCCCAATCAGCCGCTCGCTGATCAGGCCGAGCAGCCCGACAACCAATCACCAGCCTGGCAACTCTGCAAGCGGAGTGCGGAGAGCCGGGATCCGAGGCGGCTTGCGCACTCCCGCATCTCAGTGAGCAGCCTGTTGGAGCCGGAGGGCACGCGCCCTGCGTTTCCCTGGCAACGCAGAATAAGCCGGGCAGAGGGTGAGGATCCAAGGCCACATGTGCACGCACGCACACATGCACTTCTGCGCCAATTCCGCCGGTCCAGTGATGTCCCGGACCTGATCCTCCGTGGGAGGGCCCAAGCCCAACAAGATGGTGTCCTCCTCACACCACTTGCGTGCAGGCTCCACACCACAGGAACAATAGTCCAAAAACCTCCAGCCTTTGCTCCAAAGGTGCCCAGTTCAGTCCGTCCCGCAGGCTCCCGGCTCACACAGCCACTCCCTCCACCAGGAACCAGGTAAGTGCTCACCGGCGAGCAAGCCCGGGCGCCGGCCCCACTGATTCTCCAGCCGCTCTCAGCCTCACCGAGCTGAGCAGAGAGTCCTCACTAATTTACTGCCAGCTAAATTAGAACTCCTCTTCCCGGCAAAGGAGCTCTGGGCTGGTGAGCTTGGGGTGCGGCCGGAGGGTCTCTCCCCCAACCAGACAAGCTTCCCACGGCTGGGGCTTCCCTCACGGGGCTCGCCCTCTCTCGTCTCCGCCCCTCCTACCAGACCCGACGTGGCCTCCTCTTTAAGTTCTTCGTTTAGTGGTTCTGTTCATCTAGTGTTCCGGGACCTCCAGGGTTGAATGCTGTATAATTTGTTTGTAATTTTGGTGTGATCCTAGGAGGTAGTTAGCACAGTGTCTGTCTATTGTGCCATTTTATCGGAAGTCCTATTTGTCAGAATTTAATCTCATAGTCACATCCAGCTATAAGAGAGGCAGGAAAGTATAGGGATTTTCTTTTGGGGAGGGGAGTTCATCTATGTGCCCAGTCTTTCATCCATATAAAAAGTACAGAATGGGTAAGTTTTAGGAAGATGCAGAAAAGCTCAGTTAGGGATCGTCTGGAATTGAGATTCCTGAAAGATATCCAGAGAGCAAGTGATATCTAGGAAGTAGTTAACTGTGACTCTAAAGCAGGGTTTGGCTGACTTTTTCTTAAGGGACCATATAGTAAATATGTTAGGCTTTGTAGGTCATGGATCTCTGTCACAACTACTCACCTCCAGCTTTGTATTGGGAAAGAAACCATAGACAACACATAAACAAATGAATATTTTTTTTTGAGGGCAGTGTCACTGGCCCTCATATGTGGGACTGAACCGGGGCCACTGGCTTCCCAAGCCAGTGCTTAACCACCGCGCCACTCGGCTGGCCCTAACAAATGAATATTTCAATGAAGCTCTCTTTACAAAACAGGCAGCAGGCATGTGGGCTATAATTTCCTGACTCTTAGTCTAAAGCTCAGATAATATTGATTGATTGAGTGATTGATTGATTGATGATTGAGTGACTCAACAAATATGTATTGGAGTCCCTACTATTTGCCAGGTACTGTTTTAGGCACTGGAGATACAGCCCTCATGGAGTTTATATTCTAAGGAAGTAGAAAAATAGTATTCAAAATATATAAAATATATAGTATGTTAGATGGTAATGAGAATTAAGAAAACAATAAAGCAGATAAGGGGAATAGGAAAGGTTGGGAAGTAATTATTAAATTTTAAATATAATAGTCAAGAAGTCCGCATTGACAAGAAGACCTTTGAGCACAGACCCATGGGAAATAAATGAGTGATTCATTCAGATATCTGGGGGGAAAGCATTATAGGCTGAGGAAATGGTAAATGCAAAATCCCTGAGGCAGATGTGTGCTATCAAGTTCAAGGTAATAAGAAGGAGGCCAGATTGGCTAGAACAGATTCAGTAAAAGAAGAAATAGAAGATGGGTTCAGAGAGGAAATAGAGTGGGGAAGTTGAGTAGATCTTATAGGGCCTTAGAATCCACTGGATGGATTTTGAATTTGCCCTATGAGTAATTTAGAAAGAGGTTTTGTGAGCAGAGAAATGACATTATTTGTCTTATGTTTAACAGGACTCTTCTGCATACTGTGTGGAGACTAGCTGTAGGGGAACAAGGGTAGAAGCAAGGAAACGAGTTACATATAACTGCTATTGCAATAATGCAATCAAGAAATGGTTGTAGGGGCCAGCCGAGTGATGTGGTTGTTAAGTGCTGTCTTGGGAAGCCAGCAGCCCCAGATCAGGTCCCACATCTGAGGGCCAGTGTCACTGCCCTCAAAAAAAAAGAAGAAATGGTTGTACCTTGGATAAGGATGGAAATAGTGGAGATGGTGAGAAGTGGTCAGGTTCTAAATATATTTTGGAGACAGAGCCAACAGATTTGCTGACAAATTATATGTGGAATATGGGAGAAAGAGGAATCATGGGTAACTTCAAGGTTTTTTTGTCTGAACAACCGGAAGGATGAAGTTCCTATTTATTGAAATGGATAAGGCTGGAGGGGGGCATATTTGAAAGTAAAGAGCAAGACAAATGCTTGGGACAAATGAAGATACATATGCCTATGAGACATCTGATGTCAGAGAAGAGAACAACATTTGAAAAGTACAATTGGCCTTCAATAGCATAGCGGTGGTGGTTAAAACCATGTGAGTGAATAATCTCTCCTAGGGAATACTTGTAGCAAGAGAATAAATGTTAGAGCAAGGATTGAAGTCTAGGGAGTGCCAATGTTTGAAGGGCCAATAGAGGAGACCACACAACAGATTGAGAAAGAATTGTCAGCGATACAAGAACTAGAAGATAAGGGAGCCATAGACTTCAGGAAAGGAGAGAGTTTTAGGAGGAAAAGAGTAAACAGTAATTTTAATTTCCCAACAAAAGTCATGTAGATTAAGCACTGAAATGTATCTACTGCTTTAAATGTTCTTAAAATTTTTAAATATAAGCATACATGTACATTGTAAAAATTTCAAACCATGGAGAAAGTATAGAATGAAAAACAATTCTACCCTTTACCTATGCTCAACCCTAGTTGCATTTCTCATTTGAACATTTTTTTGGTCATTCCAACAAAGAAGAAAAGTACATATGTACACATACACATGCATTTGTTAGATTTTAATATGCATATATTATTCCTCTACTGACTATAACTACAAACCCTGGACATTATGTATAAAACTAACCTAAGAAGACTGAAATTTGGAGGGAAGAAGGCAGACCAGACTGGCTAGTGACCTTAGGACTTGAGGAATGACATGGCTGTGAGTCACTTGGGTTTTGTTTTTGCCTCATATCTCCCAGATTGGGTAATGTGGAAGCTCACAACCTAAGAACACCAACGGGTGTGGCCTAAGAATGTTCCAACAAAAGCCTGCTCTCTCTAGCCAAAGCACCTGGAAATGGACAGCATAAAAACACAGAGAAATGTTATATAATAAACTCTCTGCTCCAGCAAAACACCACAGAAAAAGTTGCAGCACTTCCCCCACCCCTGCCAGCTAAGATTCAATGGAGAGCATAGACTTCTACCTTTGCTGGTCTGTGACAAGGGAGCTGACCTCCCCTCCCTCCACCTCATGCAGTGCTATCAAGAAGGTCAAGTGGGAAACTGGACTCTGTTCCAGATCCGGTGGTAATAAGACAATGGCCTCTACCCACTGTGCTGTCAGTGGAAACCCCATGAAGTACCTGAACTTCCATGCCCATTTAGCACTAGAGTAGTGTCAGAGGAGCCTGGTGGAAATAGGACTTTCCCCACCACTCAGTGGTAATGAGGCTACCACACCATCATGTGAGTGGAAAGGTGAGCATGTGTTGAACAGTGATGAGACACCTCTTTCCCCCCCAGCCAGAGTGGTATCAGCAGAGGCCTAGTGAGGAGCCTAAATTCCTATTCCTGACTAGTAGTAACAAGGAGTCCTTTCCTTGCATTGATGTGTCAGTGGAGGCCACGTGGAAAACCTGGACTTAGACCCCATCCTGGCACTAGTGGGGCAGTGCTCCTCTTCCCCTGCAGTGGCAGTGGCAGAGAAGGCTTCTAATAACAGAAGATATAAGTAAGAACAGGACTCTCACTCATAACACCCAAATGCACCGGATTCAGTTAAAAAGCATGTATCATACCAAGAACCAGAAAGATCTCAACATGAATGAGAAAAGACCATCAACAGACATCAATACCATGATGACACAGATGCTAATTATCTGACAAGAACTTTTAAAGTAGCCATCATACAAATGTTTTAACAAGCAATTAGGAATTTGAAACAAATGAAAATATAGACAATCTCAGCAAAGTAATAGAAAGTTTCTGGAAAAAAATACAAAGACTCAGCAAAGAAATAGAAGATATAAAGAAGAACCAATTGAAAATTGTAGAACTGTGAAATGCAGTAAGTGAAATTTAAAGTCCATTGGATGGGCTCAACAATAGGATGGAGAGGACAGGGGAAAGAAACTGAACTTTAAGAATAACAGACATTATGCAATCCAAACAACAGAAGACTAAGAAAATTTATTACAAGCAACCTATCCTAACCGAATAGCTAAAGGAAGTTCTCTAAACGCTAAGTACACAATATAAAAAGGAATCTTGGAACATCAGGAAGGAAGAAAGGATAACAGAAAGAGCAAAATTATGGGTAAATTCAGTGGACTTTTCTTCTCTCGAATTTTCTCAATTATATTTGATTGTTAAGCCAAAATTTTTTCCAGCTTTATTGATATAAAGCAAAAATTGTAACATGATCTGATGTGGTTCTCAGTGTATTTGGAAGAAATACTTAATACAGTTATATTAAAGAGAGAACATAAAGAGCATCAAGGGAGGTAAGGTTTGTAACACCAGTAGTCTGTAATAAGTTATATATGCATAATGTAATACCCAAGCAACCACTAAAATTCTGTATGATGGGATTCATGCAGAAGTACTATAGATAAATCAAATTGGAATTATTAAAAATGTTCAAGAAAACAGCAGTCCTAAACGTTTATGTGCCAAACAAAACTTCAAATTACATGAAGCAAAAACTGTTAGCACTGAGAGGAGAAATGGAGAAAAAATCTATAAATATACTTGGAGACTTTAACATCCCTCTCTCAGCAACTAAAAGAGAAACTAGACAGAAATTGGAAATTATTAAAAGGCTTCAAGAGCACCATGAACCAAAAGGATCTAATTGACATAGAACACTCCACCCAACAACAGCAGTTATATACGTTATTTTCAAGTGGTCATAAAATATATACCCAAAACCATATCCTGGATCATAAAACAAACCTCCAAAAACTTTTAAAAAATTGAAATCATGCATGGTGGTTTCCCTGACCGCAGTGAAATCAAACTGGAAATCAATAACAGAAAGGCAACATGAGGCTTGGCAGAAAAATTGGTGACGTTGGAGAACCCGGCTTCCCAGTCCCCCCACAGAGATCAATGATTGGATGGCTATCTGTAAACAAAAACAGATCTGGGAGACCTCTAGAGTCCACTTAGGAAGTTTTAGCAACACTGTGGAACAACAACAACAAAAAGGAATAATTGCACAAGAAGAGAATGAAGACTAACTTCATTTTTGCCTACATCATCCCATTCCCCAAGGGGGCATTGTTCAGTGCCAAAGAGGAACTTCCCAGCTAGAAAGTATCCATCCTGCCAGCAAAGGAAGAGCAGGCTAAGCGACCAGATTCTTCAGCTCTCCGGAAACTGCGTTAAGGCACCATTTCTGTTTCACTCCACCCAGACTGGCAAAGCTGAGATGTATACAGCTTGCTAGGAACAAGGAAGAAAACGAGGCTATTATTAGCAGGTATGCAGTGGAGGCGGTCATAGTTCACAAAGACCTACTCTGTGAACAGACTCAGCAAATTTCACCATGTGTGAAGCCAACGGCTAGCACAGCCACTGCAGACTCTTTGTAGATCTTGCCAGCTTTCTCCCCACAGTTATTAGTGTTCCTTAATGCCAGCCACCTGAGTCATTTTCTACTCTTTCCAACCCCTCACCCATGATGGAGCCCAGGAACCACACTGGCAGCCATCCAAGGTTTCTGTAGCTGTACAAGTGTAAGGCACTAGCTGCCTGAGACATCCCCCATCCCTGAGAGGCCTGTAGCCACTGTGGGCCTCCGTAGCTGTGTGAGTACAAGATGCAAGCCTAGGGCACGTAGGCTGACCACCACCACCATGCCCACATTTGGGGCTAGCCCACCCAGCTGGCCTGATACCCATCTTTGGCCTCCACCACAGCGCACACATGGGGCCGGGGGTGGGGGGCATGGATCAGTATGAACCATGGGTGAGCATGCCAATAACCAGGACCCCCATAGCTATTGCGTGCCCAGATCAAGCCCTGCCTCTCTCACTGGCTGGCACAACTGTATCCAACTTTAGTTAGCCCTTTAAGCTGTGCACCTGTACACCCCCAGCTTGAACCACATCACCAGCCTCCACTGAAGTGTACATGCTTGTGGGGAGAGGATACAGCCATAGGAGATCATGCTGAAATACAGGGCCTCTAGAGCTGCCAGTGAGCTCCTAGTTGGCCCCAGCGCTTGGCTCCTGCCCTGGTCCCCGTTACTACATGTGTGTGTCTCCAGCTGGCCCCTGCTTATGCATATGTACCTGCAGTTGGCCCCCACAGCTGAATTGTGTACATCACCAGCTCTAGCTATCACCTCTGACTGCCCTGGTCCCTATCTGCTGGACTTAGAAGTGCCACTTAGTACCCCAACAGCCCTTGCAACCTCTGTGGACCCACTCGTGAAGGCCCACACTATGGATGATAATATAGACCCCAGCAGCATGAGCCAAACAGATATCACAACCCTCTCAGACTTGGTGCTCCCACATGCTCCCACACTTAGAATCCTGTACCACTAGACCAACGGTCATAGCACAACTGACCATGCCTCCCATTCACAGGTAAAAGGCTTCCCTTGCCAAAGTAAGTTCCTAAAGTTTGGAAGAGGTGAGTGCTTCTTCAGATGAGCAGACACCTACACAATGGTACAGGGATCATGAAGAATTACAGAAAAGTGTCTCCACCAAAGAAATACAGTAAACCTCCAATAACTGGCTCCAAAGAAATGGAGGTTCAGGAATAACCTGACAAAGGATTCAAAATAATAGTTCTACAGATGTCCAAGAGAACACACATAAATAATTTAACAGTATCAGGAAAACAATACAAAATCAAAATGAGAAGTTCAACAAAGACATAGAAAACATAAAAAAGAAACAAATTTTGGAGGTGAAGAATTCAATGAATAAATTAAAGAATTCAATAGAGGGGATCAACAGCAAACTTGAACAAACAGAAGGGATAATCAGTGAGCTAGAAGACCGATCAATTGAAATTATTCAATCAGTTGAGCAAAAAGTAAAAAGAATGATGAGGAATGAAGAAAACTTATGAAGCAACATCAAGAAAAATAATGTGCTCATCATTGGAGTCCCAGAAGGAGAAGAGAGGGAGAAAGGGATTGAAAGCTTATTTAAAGAATTTAAAGAAATAAGGACTGAGAACTTGCCCAACTTGGGGAGAGATTTGGACATCCCAGTTCATGAAGCTAATAGACCACCTCAAAATTTCAATCCAAAACAATCTTCTCCAAGACACATAATTCTTAAACTGTCTAAAACCAAAGATAAAGAGAGAATTTAAAAAAAAATCTCGCATACAAGGGAACCCCCATAAGGGTATCAGTGGGCTTCTTTTTTTTTTTTTTTTTTTTTGAGGGCAGTGTCACTGGCCCTCATATGTGGGACCCAAAACAGGGCCACTGACTTCCAAGCCAGCGCTTAACCACCGTGCCACTCGACCGGCCCTATCAGTGGGCTTCTTAACTGAGATCTTGTAGGCCAGGAGATAATGGGATGATACATTGACAGTACTAAAAAGAGAGAATACTCTACCCAACTAAGAATACTTTACCCAACAAAGTTGTCTTTCAGAATTTAAGGTGAAAACTTTTTCTAATAAACAAAAGCTGAGAGAATTCAACACCACTCAACCTGCCTTACAAGAAATACTTAAAAGAGTTCTTCAGAATGAAGCAAAAAGACACTAATTAGTAACATGAAAACTTATGAAAATATACAACATACTGTAGAGGTGAACATATAGTCAGATTCAGAATATCCTAATACTGCAATATGGTGATGTATTAACTACTTAACTCTAGTATAAAGGTTAAAGGATAAAAGTATTAAAGATAGCTATAGTTTCAACAACTTGTTAATGCATACTCAATACAAAAAGGTATAAATGGTAACATCAAAAACAAAAGGGAGAGGGGAGTAAAAACAGCATTTTACAGGATATCAAAGTTAAATTGTTAGCATAAAGTAGACTGTTATATATAAGATGTTTTAGGCAAGCTTCAGAGTAGCCACAAAACAAAAACTTACAATAGATTCACAAGAGATAAAGGGAAGGGAATCAAAGCATACCACTATGGAAAATTGTGAGTTTGAAAAGGAAGGCAGAAGTAAAGCAAGATCTACCTCACCCGAGAAGAGCACAATGATAATACCAACATGGGCCAGTGAAGCAGCATCCTCCACAACTAGACTGAAGACAAAAGGACAGTAACTTGTCTTCCCCTGCCCCAATTCCCCAATGCTGTTCCCCTCCCCAAATTCACCAATAAAAATCTTTTTTTTTAAAAAAAGAAAAGTTTTTATACATGACACCAAAAGCACAAACCATTACAGAAATAAATCAGTAAATTAGACATCATCAAAATTAAAAACTTTTAGGGCAGGCCGAGTGGCTCAGTTGGTTAAGAGCTCGCTCAAGAGTGCAAGCTGAGCTCTGAGCAACAGCAGTTCGATGCCCAGCCTGAGCTGAGCTGCCGCTGAACAGGATGGCTCAGCTGAAAAAAAAATTAAAAACGTTTGCTCTATGAATGACCCTATTAAAATATGAAAATACTTGCTGCCAACTTGAAGAAATTATTTTCAAACTATGTATCTGATAAAAGACTTTTTGTTTGTTTGTTTTTGTTTTTGTTTTGAGGGCAGTGTCACTGGCCCTCATATGTGGGACTGAACTGGGGCCGCTGGCTTCCTAAGCCAGCGCTTAACCACCGCGCCACTCGGCCAGCCCTCAGATAAAGGACTTATATCTAGAAAATAAAAGGAACTCTGAACACTCAACAGTAAAAAAATTAATCCAATAGAAAATGAACAAAAGACATGAAAAGGACATATGGATGACAAATAATCACATAAACAGATGTTCAAGATCACTAGACATTAGAGAAATGTGAATTTAGGTCATAAAAAATATCACTATATACCTATTAGAATAATTAAAATAAAAAATTAATGATAACACCAAATGCTGGCCAGGGTACACAGAAATTGAATCTCTCATACACTTTGGTGGGGACGTGGATGTTACAGCTATTCTGGAAAATCTTTTCAGTTTCTTAAAAAACTAAACTAAATTAAACGTGCATTTCCTAAAGAACCCATCATTGAATTCCTGGGCATTAATCCCAGAGAAATGAAAACGTGTCCACAATAAAAACTCTACAGGTGCCCGGCCGAGTGGTGCAGTGGTTAAGCGCTGGCTTGGGAAGCCAGTGGCCCCGGTTCGGGTCCCACATATGAGGGCCAGTGACATTGCCCTCAAAAAAAAAACAAAACTCTACAGGTGTGTTCATAGCAGCTTTATTTATTTATTTATTTATTTATTTATTTATTTATTTATTTTTTGAGGCCAGTGTCACTGGCCCTCATATGTGGGACCTGAACCGGGGCAGGTGGCTTACCGTGCCACTCGGCCGGCCCCAGTTTTATTTTGTAACAGCCAAAATCTGGATATAACCCAGATGGTCTTCAGTGGGTGAATGGTTAAACGAATTGCAGTAATTCATACCCCCTATTACTACTCATCAATAAAAAAAAGGATGAATTATTGATATAAACAACAACTTGGGTGGATCTCAAGGGCGTTATATTGAGTGAAAAAGCGTATCTCAAAGGTTACATACTGTATAATTCTATTTGTATAACATTCTCAAAATGACAAAATTATAGAGCAAAAAAACTGATTAGTGGCTGCCAGTGTTTTGTGATGATGAGGGCCATGGGTGTGAGTATAAAGGCATACCATGAGGGACATCTTTGAGATGATGGAATAGCATCTTGACTGTGGTGATGTTTATATTAATCTACACACACACATTGTACCAGTGTTAATTTCCTACTTTTGATATTGTACTGTAGTTACGAAAGATGTCACCTTTTGGGGAAAATTTGGTGAGAGGCACATGCAACCTGTATGTACTGTCTTTACAACATCCTGTGAATCTATAATTATTTCAAAATCAAAAGTTAGAAAGCGTAAACCAAATCAAAACGCTCATATTGATTACAAGTAGGAATGATCATATCTTGGCCATACTGGATTTAATACAATGCATTATAAAAATAGAATAGCCAAATGAAGATCTCTACATATTCATATGTAATGGTTTCCATTATATATTCTTAAATTAAATCCACAGAGTGCAAAAGTATATTTATAATACTACCCTTCAGGTAAGAAAGAAGGGGATGTAACAAAATAGAAATGTATCTGCTCATTGTGAGAAAGATTTACAGGATGAGGAAACCAGCGCTTAATGATTGGCTACTTGTAGGGGTTTTGTGGGTATAGGTTGGTAAGAATGGGACAATGGCGATGATGTGGCAACAAGAGAGAAGAAACTCTTTCAATGTACTGTTTTTCCATAGGTCTGACTTACAGACTAATAATGTTTCATGTGCTCAAAACTAAAGACATCAGTAGGTAAAATCGATCAACCGATGGGAAGAGCCCAACACGAAATACACGCAGTAACCAATGAAGCTAATTATATTCCAAATGAGTAACATAAAGGTATTGAAGAGGATGGGAAGGAAAGAACTAACAAAAGTGATTTCGGAGAGCAGTATTTTTACTGTATCATTTAAGACTGAAGACAAAACAGAACTGTTCACAAACACTGTACTGTAGTTGGTAAATTTATTGCTCATGGGCATATAGGTTAGCAGTCCTGAAACTAATGTACTTACATTCTGTGATTAAATAAATAACTAAATACCCTGTTTCCCCAAAAATAAGAGCTAGCCAGAAAATAAGCCCTTGCATGATTTTAGGTGCCAAAATATAGCACTTTGGCGTACTGAATATTTTAAGCTGAAGGAGTTTGTGGAAATGGCACCCTTCTTCCTGAAACAGGTCATAAAACCCTCATGTGAAGGGTGTGTGCCCTCCATATCCTGGAGGAATCATGCTACGGCTTATTCTCTGGCTAGGTCTTATTTTCCAGGAAACACCATATATTACAAACAATGAAAACTAGATTTCTTGCTATTGGAGAAGGACAAATAAGCACTGTTGGATTGGATTGCAATGGAATCCATCAATGTGAACTCCTTTTTTAAAAAAATATACAGATAAAGGCCGGCCGAGTGGCTCAGTTGGTTAAGAGCTCGCTCAAGAGTGCGAGCTGAGCTCTGAGCAACGGTGGTTCGATGCCAGCCCGAGCTGAGTTGCCGTTGAGCTGCCAACAGGTGGCAGGATGGCTCAGTTAAAAAAAAAAAAGAATTGATAATGTTCACTAGAGGGCCGGCCGAGTGGCGCAGTGGTTAAGGGCTGGCTTGGGATGCCAGCGGCCCTGGTTCAGGTCCCACAGATGAGGGCCAGTGACACTGCCCTCAAAAAGAAAAAAAGAGTGCAAGCTCTGAGCAACTGAGTCTCTGGTTCCATTACCAGCTGGAGCTGAGCAGCCGCTGAGCTGCCAACAGGTGGCAGGATGGCTCAGCTAAAAGACTATGCATATATATATATATATATATATATATATATATATATATATATGTATGTCACTCACATTCATTCCATTAGGCCAAAGGGTCCTCCATTAGTCTTTCTTAAATAACCCCCTTAGCCATTCCAGCTCTAATTTTGACTTCCACTGAGATAGCTAAGGGGAAACAGAAGTCATAGGCCTAATCTCTTTAAAGAGCTGCTGTCTAACTGAATACTGTGATCTTTTAATCCTTCTGAGCCACAAACAAAAGGTTGCCCTGCCATACCTTTGGCTTCCTCTCCAGAACATTTTTTCTTGTCAGTGAATCTCCTAATTTTATCTTGTGTATACATAACAATTGCAATTATAAATCAGTCCAGAAGACTTTTTCTTTGAGGGCAGTGTCAGTGGCCCTCATATGTGGGACCGAACCGGGGCTGCTGGCTTCCCAAGCCAGCGCTTAACCACTGCGCCACTCAGCCGGCCCTATTTCCACCATTTTAAAGTATTTCTTACAACAGCATACCACTTCCAGGTACCAAAATTTATATTAATTTCCTATTGTTGCTCTAACAAATTACCATAAACCTTGTTACTTAAAACAAATGTATTATCTTAACAGTTCTGGAGGTCAGATGTATAGAATTGGTTGATCATGCTGCGTCTCTCCTTCTTAGCCATTTCCAACTTCTAGAAGCCTCCACTATTCCTTGGTGTATGGCCCCTTCCTCCAAAGTATAGCACCTTCCAATCAATCTATCCCCATCTCTCCCTGTTTCCCCTTCTCTCCCTCTCTCACTCAGGTTTGCTTCTATCATCACATCTCCTCATCTCTTCTAAACCTCCAGCGCCCCTCTTATAAAGACCCTTGTGATTATATTGGGGCCACACTGATAATGCAAGCAAGATAAACTTCCCCTCTCAAAATTCTTACCTTAATCATATCTGCAAAGTCTCTTTTGCCATGTAAGGTAACATCATAACAGGTTCTGGGATTAGCACATGCACATCATAGGTACCATTATTGTGAAGGGTATCATTATTTTAAAAAGTATCACTACTCTTCAAAAGTGTTGGGTCATGAAAGACAAAGAAATATTGAACTGTCACAGACCAGAGGAGACTAAGGAGACTTATGCCATGTGGGACCCTGGATTGCACCCTAGATTATAAACAAAGGGCATTAATGTGAAAACTGACAAAATGCAACCAAAACCTATAGATTAGGTAATCTGATTGTATCCATGATCATTCCCTGGTTTTGATAATTGCACTGTGGTTATAAGATGCTAACATTTGGGGAATCTGGATGAAAGTTAGGCAGAAACACTGTACTATTTTGCAGTTTTTCTGTAAGTCTAAAATCATTTCAAAATAAAAAGTTAAAAAAAAAGTTTTATTGATGCATATTGGTACCATCAGTATTTGGCCTATTTCCTCACATCCTCAGTAAACTTGAGTGTTACCAAATGTTTTAATGTTATCCAGCTGGTAAGTGAATGATTATATTTCATTGTTTTCAAATATATTTTTCAAATTGTGAATGAGGTTGGGTACCTTTTCATACATTTTTTTTCGTTGTTATATATAGCCTGTGAAGGCTGCTGTAACCAAATACCCCATACTGGGTAGCTTAACCATTAGACATATTTTCTCACAGCTCTGAAGGGTGGAACTCTAAAGCCAAGGAGCTGGTCAAGGCAGGGTTGGTTCTTCCGGAGGCCTTCTGCTGGCCTTGCATATGGCTGCCTTCTCCCTGTACCCTCCCCTCATGTAGTCTTTCCTCTGTGTATATGCTTCTCTGGTAGCTCTTTGTCATCTTATGAGGACACAAGTCATATTGGATTAGACTCCATCATTATGACCTCATTTAACCCTAATTATCTTTTAGAGGCCCTATCTCCAAATATTGTCACATTGGGGGGAAAGTCTTCAAAATATGAATATTGGGAAGGAACAGATTTTCGTCCATAATGGCTGTCCATTTCGATGGAGAGACGGGGGTGGCAGAATGTGTTTTGAGGTTGACATTTGAACTCATGCCTATCATTGTTGTGCACCCACTGACTCTTCAGTCACTGAAAACTCCACTGCAGGAGAGTAGTTACCTCTGTGGGTAAAGGGGTCCAATTGGAGAAGGTTTTTGATTGTACAGTAAGAGGTGTTAAACAGGATTTTTTTGTTATCATATTTTAATGTCTTATTTATCTGAAATATTTCATGATAAATTATTAAAAATATTTAGTGGGCATCAAGTAACTTGGTTGCAAAGGGAAAGAATTGGAGGCAGTGGCTAGAGAGACATTGACTCAAGAGAGAATCTTTTGAAGGCTGGGAAACTTGTGCCTGTTTATAGAGCAGGGGGATTAGAGCTGGTGTGGGAGAAGAGATTGACGATCCAAGTGAGACAGAGGATAACGGAATGAGGTCCCTGAGGAGCTCTGAGCACATGGCCTCCAGATTACAGGAGGGAGGACTGGCTTCAGCTGACCTTTTATGGAAGGAGGAGGGCAAAATCAGAATTGATGCATATGCGTTTGCAAGCCGGGGACATGAGGAAGCAGTGGCTGTGAAACTGAGGAGGATAATGATTGCTGCACTCTGTTTTCTCAAGAAGAATGTAAGTTTATATTATCTGTGGGTGTAGGGCTGGAGGCATTAGGAGAGTAAGAGAAGGTTTAGAACGGTCTATGAAGGGAATGAAGAGAGAATTGGCCAGGGATATGTTAATGGGTTTTTATTAAAGCAAATGCTGAAAATCCAAAGCACTGTAAATCTTACAATAATAATAATAATATACAAAAAAATAAATAAAACACCATAAATATAAGGTGGTACCATCTCTGATAGGACCCCCATCCCAAGACTGCTCAAAAGCTAATGCCTAGAATTAGAAGACACTGATTATGTGTTGCTTTCAGCATTAGTGTTTTTAGGGAATTGCCGAAAATGAACAGGGACCAAAAATACTGAGGGTGTTGATAGTTGTTAATTATCCACCATTTTAGACCAAACTGAAAGGATGGAAAGGAAGTGAGGGAATTGATAGATGAGAAAAAGTGGAAGAATCAAAGGGATAAAGGTCTCAGTGTCAAAGACAAGGAATAGGGGAAGTGAAAGCATGAGATTTCTGGAAGGATAGGAAGTTGTCATCAGCGTTGGAGACTTCAAATAGCAAAGATGAAGCAGATTTCCAGGTGATGACAAGAAAGTATTAGCTAACACTTAGAAAGCCCTGCCTATGTTTCAAACGCTATTTGAAGCATTGCACAGGTATTAGGACATTTACACCTAATTTCACATAGGAAAAATCCAAGGCACAGAGTTCTTGTGACTTGACCAACGTCACATAGTATGTATTGGAGCTCAGACTTAGAACTCTGTTGGTCAGATCTCTAGGATATTACTTGAAGGTCTTTGTTATGTTCATGAAAATGGGTGCTTGAAGTAGAGGTAAAGGTCATTGGTCATGAGAAGGCCAAAGAACTTTGGGGCATGAATCTCTGAAGGGTCATTAACACAGACTGTGGTTTGCATTGAGGGTATGCTAACCTTAGCACTGGTGGGTCAGATCATGCATCTTGTATGCCTGACGAAGTAGTTTGGTCTTTATCCTGAAGGCAGTGGGCAGCCTTGGAAGCTCATTGCATTTTAAATGTTCTAATTGATTTATAAGTAGATACAAGATTGATACCAGCATGATTAGTCTCTCAACCTTAATCTAACAAAATAGGGGATTTTGGGGTTGGTATTCTATATGATTTTTAGGGGAGATTTGGAGAGCAGTCAAAGTGCTGATTATCTGTTATCCCTATGACCCAATAGGAGATTATTTCTACTAACCAGTGACCAGCTTTTGAGTGAAATTATTAGACCGTGGTGTAAACAACGGTAATATGTGTTAAATAATTAAAGTTCTGACCTTTGTGTGATACCAGAGATGTACTGCGACCATGTTTTCCGAACACAGACATGAACCAAGGATCTTCCCTGATTTATGAATTCATTGATATACAACATCTTATATAGAGATATGAAATGAAACCCCAGTTTATATTGTACATCTATCAGATTGTCTTATTTTGAAAAAGAGCAAAATTATATGTTCTAGAAATTCTGGACCTTCTGTAGGTGTAACCTCATGGGATGGTTGTGAGGATTAAAAGATGTAATATATATGAGAGTGATGCTGTTCTATGAGCATCAGGGATTATATGTTCCTGCCAACTTGTTCGGTTAATGGATATGATTTCTCAGTTGACAGATATTATAATTTTAGTAATGTGTTTTTTCCATTTACACTTGCTCTTTAATAGAAAAGGGCTTAAACACATTGGTTTTAAGTTTCTCCATCATCCCCTCCTTTCAGCCTCTCTTTGAAGAACATCCAAGGTCTGTAAATAAAGTTTAAATGCATCATAAGAATTGATAGTTCAAGGAATCCACTTCCGAGTCTCTTTAAAAGAATTTTTTAAAACTATTTGAAGCATCTTCTCTAAATTATTTATTTTCTAAGTTGGTAGGTAGGTAAGTGATGGGGGAAGATCTGCCGCTACACTGATCCCTAGAACAATGTCAGTCATTCCTAAATTCTCTCTCTTGCCATCTCACAGGGAGTATGTACCTGATATGCTACCGTGAAACACGGAGGCAATTTGTACTGACAGAGGAAAGCTGGGAAGAGAGACATCAGCCCTGAAGGCAGTTCTTAGCAATTTAGTTTTGAGGACAGTGAGTTATTTCACTTAAGGGGACAAAATATAGGCTAGATCGATTTGAACAGTAGAACTGGAAAGTGAGCTTGAAGACATTCTAGTCCAGGCTCTTCGTTTGACACGAAGTCACTTTTCACATCCCACAGTAGTGGTAACAAATTTGCATCTCTCCAACTCTGTCCCCGCTTATCTACTCTTTGGAATTTTAGCCCACCCGCCCGCCTGCCCCCACGGTTTCCTAACTAGTTGATGAAATAACTCAGGTACCAGCCCCAGAGTCTGGCCAGTTGTCTCACACGTGCTTTGCATACTCATCGTCATTAATAACAGCTAAGAACCAGCAGATCTGCTGCCTCTTTAGCTTTACATTGTATGCAAGGAGCATGGAATCAGGCCATGTGCCCAGTGTGGGGCAATGTACTTTGATCTCATTTAGTTCTTCATCTAACTCTGAACGATGGATATTATTATTTCCATTTTTCAAAATGTGGAAACAGGCACTGAGTGTGGTAAGTGGCAAAGCCAAGACTTAAATCTAGGTCTGGCTAGTTCAGCTTGCACCTCAGGGAATGCGAACCTGTTTTACCTGCATGTTAAAGACAACAGTCAGTTGTTGGCTTTGCATCACTCTTGTTGACTTAGCTCTTCTACCCTCCCTTGAGTTCCTTCCTCATTGCCAGTCTTTCTCTTTTCCTAGGTGGGAAACTGCTTCTTAATCCCACTGGGTCTTGCTTTACTGCCTCAGTTTAGTTTTCTGGGAGAGTAATGAATTATTTTCCAGATAATTGGAAAATCTATTAGCAATGTGTATGAAAATGGATTTCATTCTTATCTCTGAAGCTGTATGCTGAGAAGCCATGGTTGAGGAAACTGAATGGTACAGTCTTTGCTGCAGATGTAGATGGTTGAGGGCAGCTCTTCCTGTAAATTGGCCAGAGAAAGCTGGGTTGTTCTCAATGTGGAGTTTGTGGGAACTCAGATGCTGCCTATGTTCCCAAATGGCCAAATGGGACCTGGTCCAGGAAAAACCCAACATCGTAGCCATGTAATGGATTTGGGGAGGCAAACAAGAGTTCTTTTAAGGAACAACTCTGATTTATGTGTTTTTCAGATACACAGTCTAGCAACCCAGAGGAAACAGTCCCTGCTAGTCCTGGTCTGTTCCTCCTTTCCCTCTGAAATGTGGCTTATGTGAATTTTTGGTCTGCAACCAGAGAGCAGCATGGGAATAAATACATGTTTCCCTCTACTACTTTTTGGAATGATAGGTAGGTAGGTAGATATTTTAAAATATAAGTACATATAAATATATATTTGTACTTTACAGATTTGTAGTTTACATATTTTAAAATATAGCTGTATTTATCTATCTATCTATCTATATACATATAAGTACACAAACGGAAGGAGGGAGGGAGGGAGGGAGGGAGGGAGAGAGAGAATCTAACTAAGCCAGATCTCTACTTCATGGACTTTAATTCCTGAAATGATAAAGTTAAGCTAAAAGTTACTAAAAGAAACATATTTATTAGCCTGCACATGTTAGGACATTTTCAGATCCTGATACATAGTTAGCTGGGTATTTGGCAGGCATTTTCAAATGAATCTTCAGGAAAAAATATCTTTAAGTAGTGACTATTAAGAGCAAAGTATAACCTGAAGAAAAATACCTTTGAGTGGAGAACTGTTAAGCTTGAGAAATTTCAGCTGTGTTCATTAGTCATAGTGAATCTTTGCAAACATAGCTTCAAGTTTTCAGTTCTGTCTAACTTAAGAAAATCTTCACACATTTTCCAAAAGCCTAGTTCTCTTAGCTTTGAAGTGAGGTCAGGACCTGTTTGAAATGAATAAGCATCTCCAAGGCTGATGAGGTAGTGTGATAAGTGTAGGATGCAGCTGTGAGCTAGGGTTTACCTTCAAATGTTCAAAGAGCTGGAACATTCCCCATGAGTCAACCTTTGGGTTCTCGTCACCCTAAGAATTATCCTGAAGATTCAGCAAAAGGTGGAAATTCCCTCTGCTTCCTTTTACTTTCTCTAACTGGCACTGGAATAATAATTAGAACAGTAAAAACAATAGCATTTATTGAGAGCTTGCTATATGCCATGTACTGTGCTAAACATTTGACAGTCAATGTCTCATTGAATGCTCACAACTTCTGTGCGGTAAACCCTAATTTTACTTTAGGGTAAACAGAGGCCTAGAGGGGATTAAATTTGTTATGGACTATCACAATTCAATATCTGTTTTTATTTTATTTTTGGAGGCTTCTATTGTGTGTGTGTGTGTGTGTGTGTGTGTGTGTAAGGGAGGGGGTAGAGAGGGAGAGAGAAAGTATAGAATCAGGTTTTTGAGAATTTAAAAAGATCTCCAAGATCCTAGAGTCCATTTCTTCCTCTGGCCAGTGATTTTCTCACATCAGATACTTTTGCCTTTGCTATTCTCCTTTGAATGACCTGAGTGTCAAGTTTGAGTATCAGAGTATGGATAATGCAGAAAGACTGGGGCTGGATGAGTGTGTTTTGATGGCCAGACTTAAAGCAAACTGACGTTCCTCAGTCCGGAGATTCTGAAACCAGAAATATGTGGACATGCATTGAGCCTGGGGGTCTTTTTCTTTGCTCTGAGATTTGTGGAATGTTGGCTGGGTCACTGCTACTCTTTTGGACTAAAAATTCTTAAAATAACCTTGAAACGCCCAGGCCACCTCTGTAGGCTTTCCAAATATCCCTAGAGGTGATAATATTATGGAAAGAATGGAAAAATCGCTTTGGAACCACATAGTGGCCCTGAGGTGAACCCCAGCTCCATCCTTTTCTAGGTGAGTGGTCTTCAACCAGCCAGTCTATCTCCCTGAGCCTTTTCCCTCTCGTTTAACAAATGGGGCTAATAATTAGACTACCATACTCTTGTGGGAATGATTCAGTGAGATAAATATGTCAGGTACTTTGTACATAGTATTGCCCACCAAATTTTAATTCCTCCCCATGCGCTATTCTACCACCCATTTACTGTATTGACAGATTATTTTAGTGATGGTGTTCTTCCATAATCCTTTTATTTTGGTATCTGTTGTGTCAAAGGGGCTTTTCTTAGAAGTCTTAATTCATAGTTGTTAAATGATACAGAAATTTTTTCAATTCCCTGGCCTAAAAACATCCTAAATAGGTCTAAAAGGAAAACTCCACTTGAAATCTGCTATACTGTTCTTAGTAGAAAACACATAGTCCATGCCAAGTAAATGGAGGTGTCCTTAGCAGGATCTGACTTGTTCTTTCTCCCCCTCAGTATTCTAGTCCTTAGGCAACTGCCCAAGTGAATGGATCAATGCAGCAAGGATTAGAGATCTATTACATATAATCAGTGGGAGTATAAAACTGTCTCCTTTAGGGGCTACTCAGTTTTAAGGGAATAACGCACCAGATTGATGGTTAGAATTCTTGGGTTAGAGTCTCAGTTCTAGCACCTGCTGTCTTTGGAACCTTGGGTAAATCACTTCCCCTCTCTGGGCATCAGTTTTCCAAAGCATAATGTATGGGTAGAGTAGATAGGATTCCAGAATTCTGTATCTAGATGGGCCTTAAAGACTGTTGCAGAGACCAAAGACAAACCTGGTGACAGCCCTCTTTAAAAAAAAAAAAGTTGGCTCTTGGTAACAACAGACATGACATTTTCAAAGTTTTGTGCATACTCTAAGAAAACTTGGTGACACACTTGATGTCTAAAATGGTCTCTGCCAAATGCTAAGAGCTCATTACTTTTGACTTCATCACCACTTTTGTTTCTAATGAAGTTCAAAGTATAGGTTTTGCTAATAGAACCAGATCCCAGAACGTGCAACACAGCCTCAGCCAAAGTGTATATGGGGACTCGGTGGAAATCTGGGATTCATCAGGACCACGTCTTGTAGCTTTGATTTATAGACAGACAAGATGCTTTTTGTACAATGTGATATTTGCAGCCCTGAAGCGGCATCTGGGGAGAAGCTGGGTAGTTGCTTGGCTCTGCCAGAATTTCCAAGAGTCGGACTAAGTCTGGATAGCATGGCTTTTGGCAACTGAACAATGCTTATATTCTGTTAAATCTCTTCTTTTCACACCTGAAGACCTGATAGAGAAGAAACCAGAAGGGAGTTAAGATGTGACTAAGCTCAGGCGAGCAGTTCAGGACCCTCCTTCCCTAGAAGGTGATAAATCTCTGCTGTGCCTCAAAGCCCAGCATATGTGATCACCCAACTTCAGTCCTCAGGAAACTTCACAGAAAGGATTCCCAGGAGCTGGACTCCTGAGGACAGCCCCAGGCAGCGGCCGAGGCCCACCAGGGTGCAACCATTTTCCTTGGTGTTGTGTCCTCTTAGACCAGGACTTGACATTTCACCTCAGCTAGCATTCACTCAGTGCAAACCATGTACCCAGAAAACAAATAGCACTGCTTTGCCCGACCCCTCTGTATATCCTCTGGGATTTTTCTTGAAGTCACTATCAAAGACCACAAAACCCTAAGTATTCTTAACCAGTCTGCAGAAAACTAAACCAGTCTGTCCCCTTCTGGAGTTTTGGAGGCGGGGGAAATAAGTTTTGCCTGATACTGTTTTCATCCAAGAAATTATTTTAAACTTAAAATGTTTCTTTCTATGTTATATCATAGAAAGAGTGTTAACCTTGAAGTCAGACGTATCTGAATTCATATCATAGCCCGGCCACTTACTATCAGGTAACCTTGGACAGTGCACACTCTTTATTCCTAGCCAACCGTTTGGCCTCAAATCCCTCTCTAATCTTTGTAGTGACTTGACCTACTCTATCATGAGTTAAGAATTCCTGCCTGGTTTTTCAGCTGTAAAACAGCCACACCAGTGTCCAGAGGAGGCAAAATGAGGGCTTATACTCTGTTAAGTTTCAATGATATGTTTTGCAACTTTTCATTTATGTTTCCAATTATTTTCTCCTCTTTTAATCCTGTGATAAAGGTAGATGGAGGGAGTTATCCTGTGGTGAAATTGAAGGAATGTGCTGGTTGCTCAGCCATGTCCTTTAGTCCCAAACTGTCTTTGGAAGTTCAGAGAAAGGAACTTATGAACAATCAGGAAATGAATCAATATGTGTAAAGCACTAGAACTGTGACTGACACATAATAAACACTCTATGGGAAGGAGCTCGCTTTTAAAAACAGCTCCGACCCATGGCTTGAACTTGGAAAAAGTTTGTTCCACCAAAGCTGTGCTTTCAGGCAGTCTTCAGCAGCTGGTACCACCATTTATGCCACCTCCTGTCACTGCTGTCACTTCTACTTTACAATGATTGTGTGAGACGTAGGCGAGCTCGTTTTGTATCCCATACCAGGTGGTATTTGACCCCATCCTTCTCGATTAGAAAGCCCCACACACTGTGAGTCTCCCATTCCTGTAGAATTTGTTTCTTCTATCTTCAAAGGATGTATTGTAACTGATTTCTCAGAACATGTTTAGAACAACTGTTTTCATGAGTTCTCAAGAAGTCAATAGGGAATTAAGTAGAAAAGGCTGGGTTTCTTTTCTTGGGTCTCTCTTAACTCCCTTTTTATCTCTAAAAGTTTTGCCTCGTTGAAATCAGGCTGTCAAAAAGTCAGTTGAGATCAGGGGTGTATCATCTCTCCTTCCTCCTCTCTTAAGAGAAACTATACAGCTTTCCCCAGGTTTTCCTTCCCACGCCCACTGGTTGTATCTGTAGTTTGTAGTCTTGTTTTCACAGAACTGATGATATCCATTAATTTAGTAAATACTTGCAAAACTTTTATTACATACCAGGCAAAGATCTAGGTACTGGGGATACACCTGTAAATAAAATAGAGACCCTTATTTCATGGATCCTATATTCTACTGGGGAGAAACAGATGATAAACAATTCTATATTTTGGTCAGGTGGTGATAACTGCTCTGAAGAAAAATAAAATAAGGCAAGGGATTGTTGTCTTCTAGAGGATGGTGTTAATGATATTTAGGCAGAGAACTGAATAAAGCCATAGTAGATTTCTTGGTGAAGAGCAGGTCCAGGAATGGTGAACATTGAGTTGCAGAGTCCCTGAGGCTAAAGTGTGTTTGGCATGTTGAACAGAAAAGAGGCCAAAGTGGCTAGGGTTTAATGAGCAAGGAGGGCCATCTACCTCATTCTTCTCAAAGGGATAGCGGAAACATATAGGTTAAAGCTCATCATTTAAAAGAGATGTGAAGTGGGGCCTCTGGAGGGCCCACAGAATAGAGAGATAAGTGGATTCTTCCTACCACAGTAATTGCCAATATTTCCACATTAAAGCTTGGCACCAAGGTGTACATCTGTAGGCCAGCTTTAGGGAGGATGTTGCAATCCGTGTTGACTCTAGGGTTATCCAGGCTATGTTTTATTTTAGAGAGGACACCCAACAGGAATTGTCCTTTCTGTTTTTCTAGACTTTTCTCATTTAGAGAAAAGGTTCTTTTAAGCCTAGTGAACATCTTCTCTGAGCCCAATGTCACAGCCTGTTAGGAGGAGACAGGACCTGTAGACAGCACCTTTTCCAAATGGAATTGGCAGCTCTCATGACATATCCTAAAAGTTAGTGAGCCCACATCCATCCTGGGGCCTGGGGAGCTCTTGAAAAAGAGCAGGCTCCAAAGAAAGTTTTGTCAATGAGAAGTGAATCATCTGTGTAACTAAAAGAAAATCAATTAATCCAGAAGAGACCTTCAAGGGCCATCAGGTATGAACTCTACAATCCCGGATTTGCAGAACACAACCACTTCACCCCTTAGTACTCCAATATCACCTCTCTCCCCCACTTTCTCCTCCCTCTTTTTCCATCTCCCCCGTCTCTCTAAAGAAACATGGGTTTCAGTCTTTGTTAGGATTGCTAATAGAAGAGCCACCATTTATTGAGCACTTAATATGTTCTAGACTAGGCTCTTTACATATGTTTTCTCATTCAATAATCACAACCTTATAAGATACATAGTATCATTATCCTTATTTTGCAACTGAGGAAAAAAATGAATGAAAAAAGGTGAAGATAGTCTATGTGAATTATGGAATCCATTAAAAGAAACAATCTATATTGGAGTCCCAGAAGTCGCATTAGGAGAAGAATGGAAGAAAACCTACTTAAAGAAATAGTGTCTCAGAAATGTTCACATTTGAGGAGAGATTTATAAAGCTAACAAATCCCTTCAAAATTTCAACCCAGAATAATCTCCATGACACATTATAATGAAACAGTATAAAATTAAAGAAAGGGAGAAGTTTAAAGACAGCAAGAGAAAAAAAAAAAACCTTAGCTAGATTAAGAAATAAAGAGAGAAGACTCAAATATATGAAATTGAAAATGAGACACCCAGAAACACAAAGGATAATTACAGACTACTATGAATAATTGAATGTCAACAAATTGGGTAGCCTAGGAAAAAGAGGATAAATTCCTAGAAACATACCACCTACCAATACTGAATCATGAAGAAATAGAAAATCTGAACAGATTAATAACGAGTGAGAAGATTGAATCAATAATCAAAAATCTCCCAACAAATAAAAACCCAGGACCAGATGGCCTCATCAGTAAATTCTGCCAAACATTAAAAGAAAAATTAATAGCAACCCTTCTCAAACTTCAAAAAAAAACATTGAAAACAAGGAAATACTCTCAAAGTCATTTTATGGGGCCAACATTACCCTGATAACAAAGCCAGATAAGGACTTAGAAAAACAAAGTAAAACAACAACAATAAAACCCTACAGGCCAATAAATCTGATAAATGTAGATGGAAATTTTCTCAACAAAATACTAGCACACCAAACTCAACAGCACAATAAACGAATCATACACCATGATCAAGTGGGATTTACCCCTGGGATTCAAGAGTGGTTCAATATATACAAATCAATTTTTGTCATACACCACCTTAATAGAATTAAAAATAAAAATCATATGATCATCAGCGCCGGCCGAGTGGCTCAGTTGGTTAAGAGCTCGCTCAAGAGTGCGAGCTGAGCTCTGAGCAACGGCAGTTCGATGCCCAGCCTGAACTGAGCTGCTGCTGAGCTGCCAACAGGTGGCAGGGATGGAGTCAATGGAATTGTAATAGATATGTATGATATCGGGTGTGGGAGGGCAGGGGAGGGGGTAGGGGAGAGTCACTTTGTAAGGGGTGAAAAAAAAACTATTGCATTGTTTTGTACCTTTGTAACTAATAATAATAATAAAATAAAATAAAAATAAAATAAAATAAATAAAATCATATGATCATCTCACTAGATGTAGAAAATGCAATTTCCAAAATTCAACATCATTTTGTGATAAAAAATAAATTTAAAATTAAATATTGAAGGGTTATCTGACAAGCCCATAGCTAACATCATAATGGTCAAAGGTGGACAGCTTTCTCACTAAGATCAGGAGCAATAGAAGAGTGCTGAATCTCAACACTCTGAATCAACATAGTATTGAATTCCTAGCCAGAGCAATTAGGTGAGAAAAAGAAATAAAATGCATCAAAATTGGAAAGGGCTATATGTAAGTTATTTCTGGTAATTTTTTTATTGGATTCTAGACATTGTTAATTTCACCTTCTTTGGATAGTGGCCTTTTTTGGATTCCAATAAGTAATATTCTTGAGCTTTTTTTTCTGGGATGCAGTTAAGTTACTAGAAAACAGCTTGATGCTTTCAAGTATTTCTTTAAGTCTGTTAGGCAGAAACAGAGTTGTGTTTAGTCTAGGGTTATTTTTTTTTATTTACTAATGAGGCCAAACTTGTCTATGTATTCTACCCAGTATCCTATGAATTATTTTATTTTTTACTGTGTCTAGTGAGAACAGGAACTCTTCCAGAGACTCTGTGCTCTTAGGTAATTGTTCCCGCTAATTCTTTCATGTTCTTAACTCACACATATGTGTTGATCAGAACTGAGATGAAGTCTTAAAGAGGACTCCTGGAGATGCAGTGCAGCTCCCTTCTCTCTGCTACTCTACCCTGAAAACTCTCACTTCTTTGCCCTCCCCATATTTACAACTCAATATCTTCAACTTAGGGAGACTGCTGGGTTCCCCTGAGTTCTCCCCACACTGTCCTGCAGAATGTCATCAGGCTGTAAGCTGGGGCGGTCGTGGGGGCTCATCTCATTTGTTTTTCTGGTCTCTTGTGGATCATTGGCCTTCATCACCAGATTTCAAATGCTTTGCAATCCAGTGCTACATGTATTTTTTTTTCTCGTTTTTTAATTGCTTCAGGCTGAAGATGTTAATCTGTCTTAGCTAAAAATGGAAATAGCTATTATGGTATTTTCAGGTGACAATTTGGCCTTTTCTATAAGAATTTTATATGTGTTTATCTTTTGGTCGAGCAATTCCAGTCACTCTTCTAGTTCCTAGAGATATAGCAGTGAGCATGATGATATACTTCCATATAGTTTACAAATGAATGGGGAGACAGAAAACAACAACAAAATAAATCAGTATAATATACTATATTATAAAGTGATAAGGAATGCTAAGAAAAACAAAACTGGTGGGAAGCCCTGAGGAGAGGGAAGCATGTCAAAGCATTAGATACATTCACCTCAAAGGACTCATTGAAAGGAGCATTTTTGGTCATAATCCTTCAGGAATTGAGATAGCAAGCTATATGGATATTTGGAGGCAGAGAACTCCAAGTAGATGAAACACTCAGTGCAAAGGCCCTGATGTGTTTGGTGAGTAACAGGGAATATCTGTAATATCTACTATAGTAAGCAAATTCTCACAAAATGGTAGCTATTTATAATACGGTTACTAATGGTGGTGGAACCAGAAATATGATCTAAAACTCTATGGCTCTGAAGTGCTTCTGCTTGATACTAGGTTATATTGTCCCTTTCCTATGCCATGAGACATTGAGACATGTGCTGCCTTGTGATGGTTCTTGGATTGTTCTCTATCATTGTCCACCTTTTACACAGGCTTGCCTTTTGTCCCCAGTCATGTGACTCCTGTGACTATGCAGCCTATGTTGACTTTTGTCTGATAGAATGTTGGGCTCTGACATGTCTCTTTGCACTAATCATGGAGGTTGATTTCACTGCACTGGACAAGGGTCCCTTTCCTCTCTCAGCACTAATATGCGTCCTCCCAAAGTGTGTGCACTCTGGCCAAAAGGTCATTCTTTCCAGGGGCAGGAAAGACTTGTGAGAGCATACATAAAAATTCCAGTCACAGCTTCTCTCTCATTAATCCAGCACTTTTTACATGTTTCAAGTCACTTTGTTTTTGACCTTCCTTTTTTGAATAGTACCCATGGTATGAAATTTTAAAGATCAAAATGATATAGGGATGAAAAATAAATTTACCTTCATCCTTTCCTCAGTCACTCATTACTCCTGTCTTAAGGTAAACAATGTAACCATTTTCTTTGGTATTCTTCCAGAAATACTGAGTGCATGTGGGTATTTTTAGTTACACTCAACACCCTACTCCTACCCATACAGTATACCTTGACTACCCTTTTCACTTGATTCTTGGCACACCCTGTGAGGTAGGTGGTCCTCTCCCCATGTTATTGATGAGGAAGCTAAGGCTCAGAGATGGGAGGTGATTTACCCAAGGTTTCCCAGGAAGTAAGTGGAAAATCCCGTACTGATGTTGCAGTTTTTGTCTGTATTCTTTTCTCCATATTGAGAAGTGTCAGGTCCTGTGCCTCAAATATGGTAGGAGATTTCTAAACACTTGCTGGCAGCTAGAGTGATTAAGAAAATTCTCCCAAATCCTGTAATCCTATTAGAATCACTATGGGAGACTCTAGATGTAATGTGGTGGGTATCAACTCGTAGTTAGTGTTAGGGAGACAGAAACTTGATCTTTCAAATTGCTTACTGGAAATATTCTCCCTTTACAGATCTATTCAGGTCCACCTGAGGAAAGTGCTGCTCCCCCAGTGCCTCCGCCTCGAGTGACAGCAAGAAGGCACAAACCAATCACAATTTCAAAGCGCTTGCTGCGGGAAAGGACAGTTTTCTATGGTTCTGCCCTGGATGAAACTGAAGGTCAGTACTGATGTTCATCTTTTAACTTCTTAATGGTGATTAGGCAAAAAAGGGCAGAAGAGGAGGTGTGCTGTTTTTCTCTATGTAAAGGTAGAAGTTTTTTGGGTGCTGGGCGAGGCAAAGCAAGGTTTTAAAATTTTGTGCCCAGAGAGCAGATAAATCTTTTGGCAGTGGATAGGACACTGATAAACCTATTAAGTCAGTTACAATGATCTTTTAGGCCAGTGGAGAATCTAAGATGTTCTTAGATTTGTACCTCAATATGTTGAAATGGGTGAGCAATGTGCTTTCTGAATGTTCTGAAATTTTAAATTCAAATCCAGCTAACATGGTGGAGTGATGTCAGCAAGATGGCTGAATACTAGTTTCCATAGCATGTCCCCTCACAGTAATATCAATTTTAAAACCATCCATGAATAAAAATACTTTCATGAGACCTATTGTAGCCAGCTAAAAGATTACACCACCTGGGTGGAACACAAAAATAAGAAAAGGTGCATTGCAGATAGTAGGAAGGGCATTTTCATATTACCCATGTTACCCCTCCCCCAAGCTTACAGTGAAATTCTGAGGTAATTATCCTCCACATGGGTGGAGGAGATTGACGTGAGCACCCAACTTCACCTTGTACCCCAGCACCAAGCCTAACCCAGTGAACCTCAGCGCCAACCCATTCTTCATTGACCCAAGCTCCAGGCCTGCCCCTGCAGAACCAGACTCCTGGCCCAGCACAGTGCCATGCCAGGCCTGTGACCACAGGCTCCAGGCCACCCACCATAGCCCTAGTCTCCAGGCTGTGCCCCTGTGAAGCCAACCTCAAGGTCTACCCCAGTGTCTGGCCAGCCCTTTGACCCCAGGCTCACCACAGCAGATCCAGGCTGCAGGCTTTCCTACCTGCTGACCTAGGCATTGAACTAGCCTACCCAAAGACTCAGCAAGCCTGCCTGTGGAGCCTGCCAACTGGCCCCCACCCAGAATCTCTGGTTGTGCTGATTGGTAAAGGGCTTTCCTTGTCAAACCCAGTCTGTAAAGACTAGAAGATGTGTCTGTTTCTTCAAACACCAACACAAGACCTCAAGGATCAGGATAATTAGAAAAATATGACACCACCAAAGATTCCTCCACATGGGTAACAGCATAAAGCACCAGGAACTGACCCTGTTGAAACAGAGATCTATGATCTGTCTGACAAGGAATTCCAAATAATCATCTTACAGATGCTGAGTGAGCTACAAGAGAACACACATAGACAACTAAACAAAATCAGTAAAATAATACATGAGAAGTTCAAGAAAGTGATATAAACCATAAAAAAGAACCAAACAGAACTTCTGGAGCTGAAGAACACAATGAGTCCACTGAAAAATTCAATAGAGAGCTTTAACTGAATCAATCTTGACCAAACAGAAGAAATATTCATTGAGTACAATGACACGTCCCTTGAAATTACCCAGTCCAAAGAACAAAAAGAAATAAGATTAAAAGAAAGTGAAGAAAACCTAACATAGTTATGGGACATCATCTGACAGAGTAATATGCACATTATGGGAGTCCCAGAAGGAACAGAGAAAGAGGAAGGGAAGAAAGGTTATTTAAAGAAATAATGACTGAAAACTTATGGAATATGGAGAGGGAAATGAACATCAAGATCCATGAAGCCCAAAGAAACCCAAATAGATAAAACAAAGAGATTTTCACTAAGTCACATTACCATAAAAGTCTCGAAATACTGAGACAAAGGGAAAATTTTTAATGAAGCAAGAAAATAATCGAGTTGTCACATACAAAGAAAATCCCATAATACTATAAACAGATTTCTCAGCAGAAACCTTGCAGACCAGGAGAATGAAATGATGTATTCCAAGTACTAAAAGGGGGTGGAGGACTTGCCAACCAAGAATACTACACCTGACAAAGCAGACCTTCAGAAATGGAGAGAGAAAACTTGTCCAGACAAACAAATGATGAGGGAGTTCATTACCACTAGACCTGGTTTACAAGAAATGCTGAAAGAGGTTATTCAAGTTGAAACAAATGGACACTAACTAACAACATGAAAGCCCGTGATAGTATGAAACTCATTGGGAAAGGTAAATATGTAGTCCAATTCAGAATATTCTAATACTGTAATAGTGGTGTGTGAGTCACTTTTAACTCTAGTATAAATGTTAAAATACTGGGCCGGCCGAGTGGCGCAGTGGTTAAGCACTGGCTTGGGAAGCCAGCGACCCCGGTTCGGGTCCCACATATGAGGGCCAGTAACACTGCCCTCAAAAAAAAAAAATAAAGAAAGACAGCCAGAATGGAAGAAAGGAAATACAAAAGAGTCAAAAACAATAAACAAATTGGCAATAGAAAGTTCTTACCAATGATTGCTTTAAATGAAAATGGAATAAATTTTCCAACCAAAAGACCTAGAGTGAATGAATGGATAAAAAAATGAGATTCAACACGGTAACCAAAAGAGAACAAGAGTAGCTTTATGACAAAAACTGTCACAAGAGACAAAAAGGTAAATATTTAATGATAATTGTATCATTTGTCAAGAGGATATAATCATTGTAAATATATATGCAACCAATATCTGAGCATCTAAGTATGTAAAGCAAATATTAACAGAAGTGAAGGGAGATATGGACAGCAATGTAACAATAGTAGGGGACTTAAGCACCCCACTTTCCACAATTCATAGATCATCCAGATAGGAAGTCAATAAGGAAACAGGCGACTTGAATAACAATGTAATTCAAGTGAACCTAACAGACATGTACATAGCATTCCATCCAACAGTAGTAGAATACACATTTTTTTAAGCACACACAGACAATTCTCCAGAATTGATTATATGTTGGGCCACAAAACAAGTCTTAACAAACTTAAGAAGATTGAAATCATACCACATAATCTTTTCTGACCCCAATGGTATGTAGTTAGAAATCAGTAAGTGGAGAAAAATAAGTAAATTCACAAATATGTGGAAATTAAACAACACACTGCTGAAAAAAACAATGGCTCAAAGAAGAAATCAAATTGGGAATCAAAAAATTTCATGAAACAAAAATGGAAACACAACATGCTAAAACTTATGGGATGAAGTAAAAAGTCTTCTAAGAGGGAAGTTTATACTGGTAAATGCCTACATTAAGAAAAGAGAAGATCACAAATCAACAACCTAACTTTACACCTCAAGGAACTAGAAAAGATAACAAACTAAGCCCAAAGTTAACAGAAGGAAGAAAAAAAAAGATCAGAATGAAAATAAAAGAAATAGGGATCAGGAAAACAATAGAAAACATAAATGAAATTAAGAGGTTTTTTTAAGATGAATAAAATTGACATTTATTTAGTCTAAGAAAAAAGACACCAATAAATACAATTATAAATGAAAGACATTGCAACTGATACCACAGAAATATGAAGAATCATAGAAAACTGTGAACAATTATATACCAACAGATTTGATGAACTAGAAGAAATGGATAAATTCCTAGAAACATATAACCTACCAAGTCTGAATCATGAAGAAATAGAAAATCTGAACAAACCAATAATAAGTAAGAAGATTGAGTCAATATTGTGTTTCCCTGAAAATAAGACTGGGTCTTATATTAATTTCTGTTCGAACAATCTACATTTATTTATTTATTCATGTACAAACATCTACATTTATTGAAACAGACATATCTGGCTAATGATCTTAACTGGGGCTTATGTTTGGGGTAGGGCTTATATTACAAGCATCCTGAAAAACCATGCTAGGGCTTATTTTCCGGTTAGGTCTTATTTTTGGGGAAACACGATAATCAAAAATCTCCCAACGAAGAAAATCTCACAGCCTCATGTCATCATTGTAGAATTCTACCAAACAGTTAATGAAGTTGACACCAATTCTTCTCAAACTCTTCTAAAAAAATTAAGAGGAGGGTACAATCCCAAACTTATTTTATGAGGTCAGCATTACCTTGATACAAAAGCCAAAGATAATGTAAGAAAAGAAAACTGCAGGCCAATATACCTGCCAAACATAGACGAAAAAATCCTCAATATGATACTAGAGAACTGAATTCATCAACAGATTAAAATAACCTTATACATGATCAAGTAGGGTTTATCCCTGGGATATATACAAGGATGGTTCAACATAAACAGAAAATAGATGTGTCACACCACATTGATAGAATGGAGTTGATAAAAATCATATGATTATTTGTATAGATTCAGAAAAGCATTTGATAAAATTCAATATTCTTTCATGATAACAATTCTCAACAAATTAGGTATAGAAGGAATTGTACTTCAATATAATAAAGACCATATATGATAAACCAACAGCTAGCATCATAATCAAAAGTGAAAAACTTCTACTCTAAGATCAGGAACAAGAATGTCCACTATCTCCACGTCTTTTTGACATAGTACTTTTTCTTGCCTAATCAGTCTGGCTAATACTACTTATATCATTTAGTTCATTTATCAGTTGATGGACACTTGGGTCATTTCCGCTTTTTGGCTGTAATGCTGCTATGAACATTTGTGCACAGAGTTTTGTGTGGACATGTGCTTTCAATGACTTAGATTCCTTATCTATCAAATGGGACTAAAATGTCCCCTTTCCTCCTTTTTCTACCTTTTGCAATTCTTCAAGGCCCAGCTCAAATGATACCTATTTTACAAGAGCTTGTGCTGCTCCCCTAGGCAGAGTTAGCATTCTCCTCCTCATAGTGCTTGCTTTCATTATTCTACTTGTGTTATAACGGTTGATTTCTGCTGCTGGATTAGTGTGTCACCCCTCAAAGCTCCGGCCTGCCACTCACCCGACATAGAAGAGAGGCCCCCAGGTGCTATTTGCCTATTTGTGAGGCCTCCCTGGTGTGATCTGCATTCACTCCCAGTTCCCTGCAGTTTCTGAAGCTGGTCCGTGTGTTTCCCTTTGGAAACAGATGGCTGGTTAGGAAAAGGGGATCATACTAAACTCATATTACTAACTGACAGAAGCAGTGAGCTCTCTCTTCAGAAAGAGTGTGGACTCTGGAAACAGACTTCAAGCTTTGGAAACTGGTTCTGTCCCACTAGTTTTGTAGCATTGAGCCTCTCGGTGCCTTAGCTTCCTTATCTGTAAAGTGGGCCTAATAAGAGTTCACTACTTTATACAATAGTTTTGAAGATTACATGAGATAATCCAGGTAAAGCATGTAGAACAGGGCCTGGCTCAGAGAAAGTACTCAAAGAATGGTATGTGTTATCATTATCACTGTCATTATATTATCATGACCATTTTATCATTATTATGCCACATATCCCAGAACCTGGAAATGGTTACACTGGTGGAAGGGTCTAGTTCCAGTGTCTGCATTGCTGCTGTATTTCCATCCCGTTTCTCCTAGCCAGGCAAAGATCCTTTCCCATGTGGAAGGTGGTGGCCTTTCTGCCTCTGTGTATGTAACATCTTTATGACACCATACTGAGGTGGTGATGATACTATTATGACTGACTTGTATGGTGGCTAAGGCGTTATCTCCCTAAAGGAGAGCAGGGATGGAAATTCCTAGGGTTTCTCCAGCAGAAGAAGCAAGTATTCAGATAGAATCATGTAACAGGTTGGGCCTAAAAGCACATGATCTTGTGTTTATGTCTCTACTATTATTTGCAAGCCTTTGATCATTTTTTTTTGTTTGGCTACTCTAGTCTGATGGCAGCTGTGTTAGGGTTATGAAAAGCAGGGCAATGTATCTTCCCTGGGACCAGAGAAGGGGAACTGTGGAGGGACTCCTCTTGGCAGGTTCCCAAAGAGAAGAAAACTTTCTGGGACAGGAAGTCTTTGTGGCAAGACTTACCCCTTCCTGGAGACTCTTGGAGCACAATAGTATAAATACTAACAATTATTGAATGTTTCTTAATAATCATATCATGCCATGTAATCCTCACCACAGCCTCAAGAGGGAGGTACTGGTATTATTACCATTTCACTGTGGAAAAAAATTTGAGGTACAGAGAGATTATGAATTTAGCCAAGACCCCACAGTAGGTAAGAAGCAGATATGGCTTCCTGGCTCCAGAGCCTGCATTTCTTTTAACATTTGATTATGGAGAATTTGAAACATAAATGGAAGTTGAAAAAACTCTATAATGTACTCCCCATGTACCTATCACCCACCTTCAATATTTACCACTGTGTGTCCAGTCTCGTTCCATCTGTACCCCTGCCCCTCCTGCAGCCCAGATAGCATGCCAGTTCATCTATAAATGTTTCAGTGTATCTCTAAAGGATTATCACTCATTACACCTGAAACTAATATCATATTATATGTTAGCTATGTCACAATAAAAAGCTTAAATGGAAAAAAAAAGATTAGTACTCTTTTTTAAGCAAAATCACAATGCCATCAGCATACTTCAGGGAAAAGAAAAGAAAAGAAAGCAATAATACCTCAAGTTCACTACCTATCTAGTCGGTGTTCAAATTCTCTTGTGATTTCATTTAAAAATCAGGGTGCAAAAACGCAGCATGTATTACAATTGGTTGCCATGTTTCTCGGGTCTCATTTAGGTGAGCAGAACCTCTGTTCTTAACACTATGCTCTGCTCTAGGACGATGGCAGTTTCCTTACAGAAGGAGTTTGCAGTCAGGGATTCATTCAGTTTCAGGCGACTCCATTCATCACTTAAAAATCGTTTTGGAAATTTTGCATGTGATTGTATGGGTGAATTTTTCTACGGAGAGTGTCCCTGGCTCACATTACAGTCTCAACCCTGTGAGTAAGACTCAGAACAACTGAAAAGCTTGTACTATTGTCACAGGGACTTGGAGACCACAAAAGCGAGAAGAACATAAAGTGGCTAGTTGGGGATTTCTCTATGAGGATGAAGAAAGAAGTTAAATTCTGTTAAGTTTATTAACTTGAAATTTTTAAAATTAAAGTTTATTGGGGTGACAATGGTTAGTAAAGCTACATAGGTTTCAGGTGTACAATTCTGTAATACATCATCTATAGATCACATTGTGTGCTCACCACCCAGAGTCAGTCCTCCTTCCATCACCATATATTTGATCCCCTTTAGCCTCATCTACCACCCCTACCCCCTTACCCTCTGGTAACCACTAAACTATTGTCTCTGTCATTTACTTGAAATTTGAGAGCTCTTTACAAATCACTTTTCAGTGAAGTAGAAATAGTTAATGATTAACTGATGTCTTTATTTAATTTTTAGTTTCTTAGTTTTTTTAAAAATTCTTTTATTGTGGAATAAAGATTTTTTAAATTAGTTTCAGGTGTACAACACAGTGCAATAGTTGTACTTTCTACCCCTCAAAGTGACCACCCCCTCCCCCAATTCACCCCCCAATCCCCCCCCCCCACATCATACATACCTATTGCAAGTCCCTTGACTCCATTCCACACTCTACTCCACATCCGGTGACTATCTATATATTCAGTTACAGTTGGCATACAATTCATTTTAAAAGACAATGGACTGAGGACTTTTAAGTCCCTTTGAATTGTATGTCCCTTTGAATAAAGCCTCTTGATGTATTGTGGTTTTACTGAATTGTGGTGGTGAAAATCACACTCCGATCTGGAACTGGATTTCCCATTTGATGGGACCTGTGACTCCACATAAATTGGGTAGACAGAGACTGATTTGTGGCATGTTGTTGATTTGATCCACAATAGGTCCTTTGAATATGTATACCACATAGGCATGTATAAAATGACAAGGCGATAAAGGTTATCATTAATCCTCCCTCTTTGCACCAACTTTTCCTAGGTGAAGTCCAACATCGAACACCCAATGGTACCATCGCCAGCAGTATGGAAGCCCCCAAACTATCTATTCAGAAGAGTGGGGAAGCCGATCCTGGGAGAAAGTCCCCTAACAGGCCTGTTTCAGATGGCAAATTGGAGGCATCCCTTGAGGTGGACGTGGGGAAGTTGGTGTCTCGGCTGCAGGATGTGGGGACCAAGGCCCTACCAAAGGCCACCAATGGACCTGTGCCAGGCTCTGGATCCACCAAGGCCCCCTCTTTCTACATAAAGAGACCAGCTCCTCGGCCCGTGGCTCACCCCAAGGAGGGTAAGTGCTTGGGGATCCTATGGGAATCAGAACTGAACCCAACTACTTTGAACCTTGAGATCTTTCTGCAGTTGGAGAAATTTAAGTAGAAATCTGTTCAAGTTTACTACCACTGATATGGGAATGGTGGACAAGAATATAGAATACATTCACAATAATCACGAGAATGCAAGCACCATGAGGGCAGGGATATGGGGCCTGTTTTATTTACCGCTGAACCCCAGGTGCTTGGAACAATGCCTGACTGTCACATAGTAGGCAATCCTTATTTATTCAGTAAATTAATAACGATAATATTTATTAATATTATTATTGATCTATTGCCATTCATTAAGTATCTGCTATGTGCCTGACATGGTACTAGCTGTCGACATACTATTTTTGATCCTCACAACCTCACTGTGAAGAATGTATTATTATTGTTTTTTTCTACTAGAAACCTGAAGCTCCTCGTGGTAAGTGACTTTCCAAAGGCTAGTAACTGGCAGAGCTGTGTTCTCAGACTTACCAAGTCTGGGAGGCACCAAAGCCTGTGTTATTTTTACCAAAGCAGATCTATCACTTTACCTTTTTATTAGAAGCTTTGAAAGTGTGAACTGCTATTTTCTCGTTCTCACTTTCCAGTTTCATAGAAATAGGGACAAAGTTACACAACTTCTGCGAAACTCTGGACTTTGTAAATTACAAATTCAAGGTGTGGCTGACTTCTGCAAATTTAATTGGCTACTGCATGTGGACTGTAGGTTCATGTAGGGAGGTTGGGGCTGATCTAGGGGAATTTGGGTGGAGAGATGAGTCTATGAGGTAGTATGTTATAATGGAACGAATATGGACTTTGATATCACAAAGCTTTCCATCCAAACCTGGTTCTTTTATTTATTTATTCTCTTTACTTTTTAATACTATTTTGTTCAGTTACAGTTGACATTAAATATTATTTTATATTATTTTTAGGTATACAGCACAGTGGTCAGACACTGTGTCTCTTACTTTCAAGCTAGATGTCTTTCTAAAAATATGACGTGTCTTTTATATCCTGTCCTGTTCCAAAAAGGATTTAGCCATTTCACAATATAGAAAAGTATAAGAACTTCAAAATAGTTAAAAAGAATTTATTTGGTAAACAAACCTTTATTGAGTCCTTGTTGTGCCCCTGGCCCATTGTAGGTGTTGAGGAAGTCAGCATGAATGAGACATACAAGGTCCCTGTATGCTTGAGGCTTACATCAGGATTTAGCTAACTGTGGCCTGAAATGGTGGGAAAAAATCAAAAGAAAGATAATGTCACAACATGTGAAAATCATCTGAAATTCAAATGTCCATGTCCACAAACACACACATGTCCCTTCATGTACAAGCCAAAATGAGAGCCTAACTGCTTGCACACTATAATAACACAACTGTCCGATACTTCACAGGAGAAGTTTGCTGACCTCTGCCTTAGACTCTAGAGTATGGGTCAGAACAAGTGAGGCCAAGTGGGAGAAAATGGTGGGAGAGTAGGGAGATGGCAAGAATGGTGTCAGAACACAAAAGGTTTGCTGTTAAGCCCTACACACTGGCTGGAGCATTTGGCTCCAAAACTTCTAGAGAAAACAAAAAGAGAAAAAAGAAAAAGAAAAAGACTCAAGGTTATATAACTCCAAGTTCTTAAGGTAACAAGCCGGTTGTTCAGGTAATACCTAAGTCTTCTCTTTTTGAGGCCAGAGAATGCTTCTAAGAGGCACTGTCTCCTAAGGGTTGTTGCATAGAACAACTTCAGTATGGGTTCATGACATTGTCTCAGGGCACAATTCAGCAAAAGCTATTCTGTGGGGGTCCAATCACATTCTCACTAAATAACCACATGTTCTCTGGCTGGACCCACAGATGCCTCTTCACACCTCGTTCCCATGTCTGTTAATGAGAGGAACAGCTCACTGCACAGAATTATGGTTAGGAATCAAAATGAATAACAAATAAACTATCTGTCATATAATCAATATTCGAAAGATGATATTCATTTCCTCTCCCTGCTCTTCCCCGCTGGAAGATTTGCCTCTTCTGGGGAGCAGCCAAGTAAGGCCAGACTTCTATGTAGACATCTGCTTCAATTTATAAGTCATATATTGACCTTCACATCAATGTGGTAAAGAGCTGGGTCACTCAAATTCATCACAGTGAAGCTTGCCTTGCTTGTCGCCGAGCCTTGAAGTCAGCCAGATCCTATCAGCTTAGCACACACAGTACCTCAGCCCTCCCTAGCAGTTCTGCCCTCACCAACTTCTGTTGCAAAGTTAAATCTCATGGGCATTCTCCTTGTCCCCTTCCTCCACAGTCTGGTCCCGGACTGCTGGTGGCAGATGCTCTGATCTAATGGTTTAAGTTATTGGAAGTACTGATCTAACTCTTCAGTGTCAGCCAGACTGTCTAAATTTGTGCCACACCATTGCCTGGCTTTGCTTTCTGCCTTCAATTAATCAGCAACAGGCTAGTGTGATGCGGCTTTTTCCGAGGCTCCATGCCTCCAGCCTTGGCAGCAGAAAGCAGAACTGAGGTAGTACTTTTGGCCTTGCTGTAGAAATAACCGAAACTGTGGTGTAGTTCCCCTTTGACCTTGCCCACCCCACCCCCTACTTCCTCCCTTCATCCCCATTTTGGATGCCACTCCGCTGATAGATCCCACACATCAGAACACGTATGGAGGAAGCCAGAGCTGCAAACAGCTCAGACTCTGAGGTAGAGCTGATAGTTCTTAGCCCCGGGTGCTGGCCTATGGCCTGAATGGCGGTGTCAGAGGGACGGAGCTGTGGCCACAGCATACCCGCTCTACACGTTGCCCCCGACCTGTCCTCCGTCTTCACCCCTTACATTGATCCAACATTCAAGTGGACTTCACATTCTCCACCTTTTTTCTTATCAATTAAAAATAGCAAGGTGCATGTTAAATTGCTTTGTCCCATGGCAGTCAACTTTACAATAAAATCGATATTGTTTGCTGATGCAATTTCATCAAGGGCCATTTTCTGTTTCAGACATGAAACTGGATATTTTCTCTTCTTCTGTTGTATCTAATCATTGTGATAGGCCTACGAGATAGGTTTTATTCTCCCCATTTCACAGGTGGAGAAACTGCAACTCAGGGAAGTGAAAATAATTACCTAGGGTCACCCAGGTTGTAAGATGTGGCTTGAACCTAGACTTCTTGGGTACCACATTTTTACTTCATAAGCAGCTTTAGCTACCTTCTCCTTTCTGTTTTCTAAGAAGCATTCACTTTGGGGGGAGTCAAACTGTATAAGTCCAGTTTCCTCCCTTTGATGTTACTGCCTCTTACATGCCTGGCTTTGGAAAGGACTTTTTACAGCTTCTAAAAGTGACTTGGGGCTTTCCTTTGGTGAATGGAGAGGGAAGACATATACTTACATGTATTTGTTTATTTATTCAGTCATAGTGCTCAGTAGCGTGAGAGACAATGATGAAAGGCCATGGTCCCTGCCTTCCAAAGGCTTGTGGTGAGGCTGGCATGTAAGCAGCCAGCCCCAGTGCAGTGTGATCCATATTCTAGTGGGGGTGAGACTAAGTCCAGTGGGAGCCATTCCCTATGTCTGAGGTCCTGAGATAAAAGTGGAGAATACATCCACACCGGGACCATGTGACATATGGCTTCAGGAGCCCTTATTAGCTCTTCTCCTGTGTCTTATGAGAGATAAAAGACTGCTTTCTGGTGGCATGTGCTTGTTAGACCTTGTTCTGCTCCACGGCCATCAGTTCTCCACCGAGGCCACAGATGCTATGAGTGGCATTTGTATCTGCTCTGCATGTATTCGGAACAGACGTGCCCTTGCTGTAATGAGCGGTGCTGGGCATTATCCAGATTTTCTGGTTTGAATTCATTATGCTTTAATAATCTACATGCTTGCTTTTCATTCTCTGCCTTTTCTGGAGCCTAATGCCAGATTAGTAATTAATAACTAAAGGAGAAAGAGGCTTTAAAGTGAGTATAGAAGAGTATCATAGGAAGGGATACTTCTAGAAGCCTGGGGGAATCTGCAATAGGAAATGACCTCCCTTTACTCTGTGCCCTCAGGTTGGGTGCAGATGAATGTAGGAAAAGGAGGAAGAAAGTTGCTTAAGATTGAAGACTGATAGGCATCAGGTCCTAAAAAATATACCAATGCTAAGATCCTTTGGTTATGGCCATTTGACAGAGAATGGGGAGGGAAGGAACAGGTTGGGCTGCAAAGCGCAGCCACATCTATGGTAAAAATCAGGTTTGAACCAAGGTTGAAAAGAAACTAAGAGGAACTATAGTTTGGTAGAAAGACCATAGGCTTAAAAAGCTTAGTGGGGTCTCAGATGTGACTTGGGCTCCAGAGCCTCCCAGATGTGAGTTTGAATCCGGACTCTGCCTCATTCTAGCTGTTGGACCATGGCCAAGTCACAACGTCTGAACCTTAGTTTTCTCAATTGTAAAATGAAGATAATAACTGTGCCCATAGCGTTGTTGAATCAAAGAAGTATCTATGTGCTTGGCACATAATGAGTACTCAGTAAATAGCAGCATTGTTTTCATAGGAAGCTAATTACTAGCTCCAAGACCTTAGTTGGGTTAACTTCACTTCTTTGAGCCAGTTTTCTCAACTGTCAATGGGGATAATGCCTACATTGCAGGCAAGGTTTTTGTGGGTTTATATAAGATTAGGTATACAATGAACCTGGTAATACAAGGCCTGCCAATGAAGTTCACGAACTTGTTGCAATGATGTTGCTACCCTTTTCTTCATATCAGAGGGATTATTCATTATGATTTTGTACCAACTGGACAAACAGTTCACAAGCTTACTATTTGGAAGTGCTGAAAAGGCTGCATGAGAAACTTAGACAACCTGAACTTTTCACCAACAATTCATGGCTCTTGTATCACGACAATGCACCAGCTCACACGGCACTGTCTGTGAGGGAGTTTTTAGCCAGTAAACAGTAAATAACTGTATTGGAACACCCTCCTTACTCACCTGATCTGGCCCCCAGTGACTTCTTTCTTTACCTGAAGGTAAAGGAAATAGTGAAAAGAAGACATTTCTATGACATTCAGGACATCAAGGGTAATACCACAACAGCTCTGATGGTCATTCCAGAAAAAGAGTTCCAAAATTGCTTTGAAGGGTGGACTAGGCACTGGCATAGGTGCATAGCTTCCCAAGGGGAGTACTTCAAAGGTAACCATAGTGATATTCAGCAACGAGGTATGCAGCACTTTTTCTAGGATTAATTAGTTTGCGAAATTAATTGTCCTACCTCATATAATAGAATTTCAAAAAAAAAAAAGATAGTGCTACGGGGGAGGAGGTAACAAACAGCCTCCCAGGAAATGGCAGGCATGGAACATGGTAGATGTCTACTCTTCCCTATATTGGGGAGCCTATGAGAAGCCTCAAGCCTCAAATATAGCCATGAAAGGCTCAGGGCTACTCTTTGTACCTTCAACTTGTCTCTGACCATGCCTAACACCCTGAAAGAGGAGGGCCATTACTGAGGGGAAGGGGCGAGGAAGGATTCTTAGCTATCGGTTAAGGTCCAGTTCAAGTCCTATTCCCACCCCGAAGCCTTCTGACAACTCTGCCCCAGGGAATTCTCCCTTAACTTACGTTTTCTGGCACGCAAGCTTGGCCCTCTAGTGTGGATGCTGAGTTACAGTATTCACACTTATTTCCCATGAGTGTGAGTTCGTTCTCCAACTCAGTTTTAAGCCCCTGGAGGTTGAAGTCTATGTTAGATCATGTGTGTGCGTTACTTATGAAAGCACGAGTCTCGGCACAAAAGTCCTCCAGAAATACCCAATATGTTGAACACTTTTTCGTTTAGGTTTCAGAATAGCCCTGAAATGTGGGTATATCATGGGAGTGCTCCAGATGGCACAACTTTCCCTTAAAAAGGAAAGCTTTTTCCTTTGTCCTTCTAAATGACTGAACTATATTTTTCTTTACTCAATAAATATCTCTTAACTAGCAGTCACATGCAAAGCAATTTACTTGAACCTCTGGTAATTACAGAGATGAATCCTACCCAAATCTTAATAGGAGAACTAAAGCCAGCAGAACAAAGAGCCCTGATTTGGAGTAGAAGATGATTAGTGCCCTAAGAGTCAGACAGAATAACTTGGAGCATACAAGGCTAACAGATTGATATGGCACTTAAGCTGAGTCTTGATGGATGATGCAAATTTGGGCATGTGGGAATAAGGTAAAGGGCATCTAGGAAAGAGATAATTCTAAGACATGTACATGGAAAAGCAAGTAATACTGTTTATATGGACTGTAGGATATACGAAGAAAAATGGTGGAAAGGGAGATCAGAAAAATCACCTGAAGCCAAATGGAAGAGGGGAGTGAATTCCCAGTTAAAAATATTTCAGTGTATTCTGCGAACAGGAAGCTGTGAAATCTCCCTCTCTCTCTCTCTCTCTCTCTCTCTCTCTCTCTCTCTCTCTCTCTCTCTCTCTCTCTCTCTCTCATCTATGTATCTGTCTATCTATGTGTCTGTCTATCTATCTATCTATCTATTTATCTATCTATCTATCTATATCATCTGTTTATCTGGAGATTTTTTTCAAGCTGGTTCAGCACATTATCAGACTGGCTTCTAGAGTACTTGAAAGCAGCATTTAAAAGTCAGCAGGGGGCTGGCCGAGTGGTGCGGTGGTTAAGAGCTGGCTTGGGACGCTGGCCCCAGTTTGGGTCCCACATATGAAGGCCAGTGACACTGCCCTCAAAAAAAAAAGTCAGCAGGGAGAGATAGAGTTCTACAGACTTATATAATTGACACATAGATCTGGAAAACAGTCCAAGTCCACATTGTACAGGTAGAAAAGTGATCTGCTCAAGGTCACACAACAAGTTAGTTTTAGCAGTAAGACTGGAATCTAGGTCTCTTGACTACCAGTTATATTGCTCTTCCATCCCTGCCTCCTCAGTTTGACATTGTGACTTTCTTGTGGCAAGGTAGAGTCAGGAGATAGTAATATAGGAGTCTTTCAACCAAGAAACCCCGTGACTGCCAACTGCAAAGTTTGACTTATGATGAATCGAGTTGGAGCTCCCAATAAAGAACCTAGGAGGGCACAAGGCTAATAATACAATTTGTCTTCCAAGGCCTTGGGTTGATGTCCATTTAGATGTGGCTTTAATTTGGGAAGGAATGGGGTTCATATTTTGGGGGGTGTCATCTGGTTCTCTCATCAAGGGAAGTGATAGCCCTAGCATGGACACAGCTTCAGGTAAATGTTTTTTGGCTCTAATTGCAGCATGTGCTGCCTGTCCAATACCCCTCCAGTCACCAGAAGAAATGGGAGAGTGTCCTGCAGCATCGTGTGACCTCTGGCTACACACATATAGCATCACCTGGCGAGCTTTTAAAAATACCCATACCCAGGTCGTGCCCCAGTCAATTAAACTAGGATCTCTGGGGATGGGGCCCAGGTATGGTATGTTTTTAACATTTGCAGTGTGTAGCCAGAGTTGAAAACCACTGGTACTTGGAACTACATAGGCTTCAGAAATCAGATGGACCTGAATCTATTGCCAATGAACTAGGAGGTTACTTCTCATCTCTGCATCTCTGTTTCCTCAACTATAGAATGGAATAATAGTTTCCATCATGCAGCATTATAACCAGTGTTAAATGAGGACATATGCATAAAGCACTTCATATAGTATAGCAGTACCAAGAACAGAGCTGGTGTTCAATAAAAAGGTAGCAAAACATTTTACCAGTTGTGTTATTATACTCACCACTGTTATTACTATACTAATAATAACAACAAGACAGCAAACATTGAGAGGAATAGTCGATGCAGAAACAGGAGACAAGGGTTTCAGTCATCTGTCTATCACTTACCTAACTGTGGGTGAGTCAGTTCTCCTCTCTGAACCTCAGTTTCCATCTCTGTAAAATGGATGGATAGGGTAGGATTCATCTATTTCTTCCTCTCAAGCTTATTGTGACACCAAATAGTTCTCTGGGAAAGTGCTCTGAACGGGTGTAAAGTGTATTAGGAAAATCAGATTATTATAATTTTGGACATTGTTTTTCCTGCAATTCTGTGTACCTAGCCTGGTGCTAAGGGGAATGGCATGTCTAGAAATGTAAGATACAGTGTAGATGGGGAGACAGAACTCACATGTGTGTACATGAATAGTGTTTGATTCATTCCTCCATTAGACCATCAATCACAGTATATTACCACGAATTCTTTTCACATTATCTCCTGCACTAAAATGGCTAGCTGGAGGAACTAAAAAAACCCCACACAGCAATATATAAGCATCCCATATTGTATATAATTCCCATCCATGTAAACACATACGTGTGAATTACCTACGGCATCTGGAGTGCTAGCCAGGTGAGATTTGAGCTGAGCGTTGAGGAATGCTTTCATTACAGATAAGACATGAGAATGGACAAATATCAGGCACAAAGCAAGACAGAGTTTAACACCTATTTACCCCTGCTGTATGCTAGACATTTCCTCTAGGCCATCTAATTTAGTCCTTACAACCACCTGGTGAGGCGTTATTACACCCCTTTCCCAGATGAATAAATTGATAGTCAAAGAGCAGAAATAACTGCCCAGGGCCCCACAGCTTGGAAGCAGCGGAACAGGGCCTCAAAGCCAGGCCTGTCCACCTCCAGACACACTGTGCTTTACCCTATCCCATACTGTCTCGCCTAGATGTCAGACTTGCTTTGGTAGGGTAGTGAGGAGACCAATTTGACTGGAGTAGAGCTGGTAGTTAACGGAGTTAGGGCCTGCGGTGATCATTTGTGACCAGCTCCTAGAGGGCCTGGAATTTATGTTGAGGAGTTTGAACTTCAATTTGTGCATTTTATAGCCACCTGGGAAGATGTTTAAGGGAGAAAAACAGTGTAAAAATACTTGGGGTAAATCTTACAACAGCATGTATTATCTGGATTAAAGGTAATATTTTGTATATTTACCATAAAAAGTTTTATACAAGAAAACTTACTGAATATTAAGATTTCCTAACAAGACCTACTAACACCCAGGCACATGTCTGTTTATATATGACCTCATCAGGCCACGAGCACTTTTTGTGGACTTTTTTTCACTTATTTTATATGCGTTATTTTTTTGACTCGGCTCAAGCCTTTGTCAGTTCATGGATAGTATGTTGGTTAAATGCTTGTAAGAATTGACTCGTTTGCTTAGCCTTTGTGTTTGGGTCTGACTTTTTGCTGTTAAGAAGCATGTTTTTGTGCCAATTGTTTTTATTATTTTTATTTCTTTGGAGCAACGAGTATGGACTGTCTCATGTGTATGATTTTGCATTTCATCTGCATTGTTCCAGAATTCCTGATGGCTATCTAGATAGAGTAAGCCCAGGTTACAGTGCCACCAGCAATGTGTGAGTGCATCCGTTTCATCCTCCTCCTGCCAGGAATATTTTATAAATAGCTATGTATATTTATTGTGTACTGACTCATCTGGAAACTACAGGCATAGAGGCAGGTAGGCGAGTTGGGGGACTGCTACAGTAGTCAAGGCCTAAGTGAAAGGGGCCTGAGTTTCACTGATGATGAGTGTAACAAATTCAAATTCATCAGCAAACATCGACTAAGCACCTACTGTGTGCCAGACACTGTACTAAACATATCACTACCTGATTAAATTCTCTCACTATCTCTGGATTATAATGATGATGAAA